>CM046726.1:5285872-7685872 GCA_025584915.1 Monochamus saltuarius
TGGATAGCGGTAGGGCATCAATTAAGATTAGCTCGAACAATACCTATCCAAGTGAGACGCCGAGTGGTGCTATAGATGCGGCGGCGTTGCGCGTCGGAATCATTGTAAGCCTCTTCTCACCGCTACAGGAGCACTTTACTGTATTGAATTTAGGCGGTGTTGCGAGAGTTTTTGCCCATCTCGCCTAGGAAATATATCGCCGACGGCAAAAACTCCCAACACACTACACAGCGGCACTCTAACGACGCCGGCGACGGCCGTGAAGGTGTAATCAGATAACTGGCAATTAGTTAAATGCAATCATTTATCAAACACGGGACATGCCGACTCCTTATTAAAGTATAATTAAATTTCTACATAATTTTCAAAAGGGTCAGTCCGTGGATGGTCTCCGGCCCCTTGCTAATTTTACGTGAGGAAATAAATGATAGTCTAGATGTTGGGCTTTATTCCGATCCCAAATTAACGTTTAACGGGAGAGCTTTGCAACTTTATTAAAATATAAACAAAAATTAAACTTATTTATGTTACCTTTTTCAGAGAGAAGTTGATATACGTTGAATGAAAAAATTTGATTATGATTTGTCACTCCGAACTAACTTTTCATACAAAATCTGTTCTTAAATCTACTTATACTATCATGTGCAAGACAATTGTCTACTTTGTCTCACGAAGTAGATAAGCACTGAGACAAGGAGACCCATTCTCAACGCTTCATTTTAATTTAGTACTAGAAAAGGTCATAAGAGATAGTCAGTTGAATAGAGCATATATAGTAGGGAATTAGGAAAAGTAATAATAAAATAATTTTACTCTTTGTGAATGATTTACCATCATCTAAAGGTAACATAACCATGTTTGCGGACGACAACACTTTTGGGATCTCAGCATCGAACCTTGTGGAACTCCTTGACAGTTCAAATACCGTTATGCGTGAATTCGGGGACTACTAAATATTGATAAGAAGGTGTGTATGTACTTTTCGCAGATAAAACCAATACCGGATTATACTCAGTTACATTTCAATAACACCTCAATTCCTTTTAGCCAAAACACAAAATTTTTGGGCATAATATTAGACACAAAACTGAGCTGGGACAACCAAATCGATGAAGTTTGCAAAAAACTTAATAAAGCTTACTTTTGCATTCGTAAACTGAAGGAGACGTTAAGTACAGAAGCTTTATTAAATGTCTATTACTCCATGGCATATTGTCATATCTATTATAATATTAGATTATGGGGGAGAGCAAAAAACTTGCAGCATGTTTTTGTTTGCCAAAAACGTATTATAAGATTGATCTTTAATATTGCTCGCACTACTTCTTGCAAATATTCTTTTGTAAAGTACAAAATTTTAACAGTCCCTTCCATCTATCTTTTTTCTTTATTAAAATATATTAAACTCAATATTACCAAATTCAAAACAACCGCTAGTTATCATAACTATGGCACCCGCCATGAAGATCTGCTGACTATACCTCACCACAATACAACTCTCTTACAAAAATCGCCGTATTCCTCCGGCATTAGTTTCTTTAACAGACTGCCTAATACGATCAAAAACACCAACACCTTTATCAAATTTAGATCGAATCTTAAACAGTTTTTATTGGAAAAATGTGTTTATTCTTACAATGAATTTTAATCTTTGTTTTCTGTCTACTATGTTTTTTGTCGACTATGTTTTATATGTATTCTTTTAACTTTACATTATCTTCTAATTATTGTAAGAATTGTATGACGTTCACATCTGTTTTATAACAGCCTAAGTGATTAAATAAATAAATAAAATAAATAAATGAGAAAACTTGCGGAAGAGGCAGGTAAAGTGGAATTGCAGATAAATCAAGAGAAAAGTAAGCTTTTTAGAATAGAATAACAGAAAAATACCAATTTCAAATTGAGAACGCAGCACGGATAGATGGAGTTTGAAGAAGTTAGCGAATATCTGTATTTGGGGGCGTTGATAATAGCTGTTAAAAGGAGCAAGAAATTAATAGGAGAATAATAGAAGCAAACAGAAGTTCGGCTGCAGTCAACCACATAATGAAATCAAAAAATTTGTCTAGAGGAGTAAAATTTAGAAAATACAAAACAATTTTGAGGCCGACAGCGGTGCATGTCTTCAATAAGAAGTCAAGGGAAAACCTGTTAAGGTGCGAAAGGAAAAATCCTAGGTGGAAAGAAGACGGAGGAAGGCTATGTAAGAATAAATAATAAGGAAATATATGTAATGCACCAAGCACCAAAAGTAGATGAAGTTGCAAAAGCCAGAAGAGTGCAGTCGATAGGGCATCTAGAACAAATGGAAGATGAAAGAACGGTTTAAAACTTGTAGGGGGTAAATCTAATTATAAGAAGAAAATATGGAGACGGAGTAGCAATAGATATATGAGAGCAAATGTAACGGATTGGAATACAAAGAGAAGCATAACGGAGTGTAGGAAAATAACACAGCTCTGGACCTGTAAAAAGCTTTAAACATACTACTGTGCATATTTCGATAGAAAATTCTCTTTTGGATATGCCTGTTCTCAAGAAAAGGGTAAATCGGAAAGAGTTGTACCACTTTTAAAAATACAATAAATATGTTTATTATAAACCGCATAATTTAAAGAAATAACAATGTTGTTAACAAATTATTTATATTGCAAATTAAGGTAACATTTTTGTTTATTAGTTATGGAGTAGGTTCCTACTGTTTTCTTTTGTACTGTTTAAGGAAACAGGTTCTAACCAAAGCAAGTTATTTTTGCTTCTTAGTTTCTTGATTTAACTGTTTTAGTGTTAACATTTATTTTACTATAACCTATCTATAAATCACTAAGAATACCATTGATGTCAAATTATATTAGACTACGAGTAATGACTGTAAATGATGACATTATTTCTATAATCTTTCGAGAATATTGATTTGTTTGATCCTGCCAATGAAATATATCGTTTCTTAGATAGAAAAAGAATTTGAAAGTTTCTAGTATATTCATTCTAGTTGTTTATATGGATAAGGGTGTGCGAAAGTAGTGTGAGAAAAATAATTAAGAATAATATCTTCAGTGCAGGAATGAGGGAAATTTGGAAAACTTCATTAATTACCAAGCCAACATTCTTGCACCCTACAATATCCACAGAGGTGTGTCAATTCTCTCCGCAAATCTAGCTGGCCTTCAGTCCACCTGCCGCAGGATTCGAACCAGCTAGCAGAATGACCAACTCGGTTCAAGTACTGACGCCTTAAACCTTAAAATAAGTTATACAGAAGTTGAAAATTGAAATATACGAATTAAATGTTACCTGTCATTTTGGAAAACGTCATAAAGACGTGCAACTTTTGTATTTAACATTTTTTATAACTTTAAAAACAAGATAGCTAACAGGGTTAACAGTTAAAATATAAATGTAATTCATACTTTTATTTTCATTTAAATACAAATTTAATGCGAGTATCGAATCAAGATATGTATACAACGAAATATCCCGGAAAAAAAGTTGGGCATTAAATGCAAACTACCCATCGTGGACGTTCACCCTGTGGGAACCGAACGTATGATCAGCACGTGTCCTTCATCTCGAAGGGAATATACCTCCTTTATGCTTGTAACCTATGTCCAGCCGCATATCGGTATTTTTATTAGGCAAAGTGTCTTTCGGGGTCGCCTCAAAGGCCGCGGGCGGCGTCGGACGAGGGTCGGGCTGATGTATGCAGAGCCCCAGGACGAGGACAAGAGGCCAGTTATTGCTTCGGCGGCCGGAGGCCCCGCTACCGGTCCGGGCATCCAATATGCGGGGCCAATCATCTCGGACCGTACCTCTGAAGCGGAAAAACAACCATATTATCCGCCGCTTATGAAGCCCCGGCCGCTCCATTTGAGTGCATTGTTGCTTTTAACTTATAA
Source organism: Monochamus saltuarius (assembly GCA_025584915.1). Taxonomy (NCBI): domain Eukaryota; kingdom Metazoa; phylum Arthropoda; class Insecta; order Coleoptera; family Cerambycidae; genus Monochamus; species Monochamus saltuarius. The sequence continues at coordinate 5,289,772 of CM046726.1, forward strand.
ATACCTTCTTTATCGATAGAGAACCGGTCGGCCGGGGCTTTGAAGACGGGGGCGCTTTAAATTAATCGCAAATGAAATTCTTCTGGGCAGTATTGGATCGGGCTCATATATCGCTAACGATATAAATATAATCCCGGGCGTCACGAGGGGCCGGGGTCGCAGACGGCGGTGGTATGCGCAATCTTCGTCTCTCGGAAAACTAATTTTCCCTCGCCGTGTCACATATATCACGTATCGCGGAGAGAATCGTGCGATCGCCGATTGTTATTGGCGCAGCCAAACGACACAAAGAAGACTTTACAGTGACACATTTGGAGGCAGATTACTTTTATTTTCAGGTCCTGAATTTCATCCGGTCACAGTCGGATAGGTTAGTACCTAGCCGGGGGCGTGATATTGGAGCTCGGTGCGAATTCCTGCCGAGGAAGCGGCACCGTATCGCGATCAGAATTTAATCAAACGGTCGAGGTATTGAGGAAAACAACGGCACTGAATACATTTGGTAGCTTGTATGTTCAATCAGACTCGTTAGGAATGGGGCCAATATCGCCGCCTTGATTTCTGCATAATGCGACGCATTCCGAAAAATGCCATTCGAACCCCACGGCCCTAAGTTAAATTTACGAACGGCGTGAACTGAACGCAGCCAATCGTTGGTTGGCTGGGAGAGTCGTATATTTAGCTATATTTTTTATTAAATTGTATACAAAAAAATATTTTTTTAACAAACAATTCTGTTTATTTAAACATAGTTTATTCTCTGGAAACAAATCTTTTTTGATGTAATGCTAAGTTTTTTGTCAAAAATTAATTAAAAATTTATTTGGTAAGAAAGTTTTATTCTTTTAACGAGCATTTGTTTAAATGAAACAATTAGTTATTCCGTTTGAACATGTCTTGAAAACTTAATTTTAAAAAACGATTTTCAAATAAATATTTTTCTTCATTTCCCTAAACGCTTTTCTCAAATTTGTAGATGAAAAAAAATGATTTTTGATTGAAATGAATTTGCATTTCAATTCAAATAACAAATACAAGCAACGTGTTGCGTTTCAATTTTTAGTGAAATCTGGCGAAAAACCCTCGGAAATCCTTTGAAAATTACAGGTGGTGTATCGAGACGAGTACATGTCGAAAACACGCGTGCTTGAATGGGCAAAACGGTTCAAGGAGGGAGCGTGAATCGGTAGAAGACGATCCACGTGAAGGAGCTCCCGTCACCTCTCGTACTAACGCGAATGTTGACCGTTTGCGTGCACTGATCATGTCTAAGCGCGTCTAAGCATTCGTGCGTTATCTGACGAGTTAAACGTCAACAAAGGAACCTTTCGCAAGATGTTACACGAAAATTTGAATATGCGAAAGATTTGCGCAAAGATGGTGCCAAAAGTTCTCACTCGTGAACAGAAAGACATACCAAAATCGATCTGCGAGGATTTGTTGTCCCGCATTCGGAGCGACGGTAGATACTGGATGAATCGAGTAGTCACTGGAGATGAGACCTGGATGTTTGAGTATGTACCCGAGATCCGTAAACAAAGTCAGAGACAAGGAAACTTACATCAGATTCTGTCACAAATAAGATATCGTATACGGTAATTATTTTGAAATAGTTGTTCAGTACTTGTATTCGCAAATCTAATTTTTCAAGTATTTTTTGTATTATTTATGTGACGTGCATTAATCGTGTGGCAGAATAATACAAAAAAACGTTTTCAGAGTAGACAAAATATTATGCCGAATCCTTTTTGAATCACAATAAATAACTGCTATAATGCTATGGCGGTAAACGTGTTGGCAGTATTTTATGTGTTTATGTACATACAGTCGAGGGTCCCCAAAAAAACAAAATGTTGCAGGTAAAAAATTTTGTGCAACAAGTTTTAGTGTACAACAAGAAAACAGAGTATGATTCAACATTCTTGAAATTTCTCCAAATATCAATCCTTGAAATAAATATCAATAAGGTAGCTCCCATATCGTATTTCTCATTAAATTATTAAACCGATACACGTGACAACGCAGTGCCCTGTCACTACTTTTGACACTTTGACTTGTGGCATATACCTAACCTCGAAGCTGATCAAAGGTCAAAGTCGGTGATAAATAATAATATAGCTTCGAAAAAAATTTTTCTTTGCTCTTTTAAATAGATTTTTTTGATGGTTGATTCCGTTAATTCCAATTTTTCTCTATCCCCTCTTCAAATATTTCTACTTAGTCATGGCTAACTATATATATAATTTTTTTATTGGAACCTACCCAACTAAGACGTTGACGTTGCAAGCCGAACGACAAGGTCAAAACTTACTGACTTTTCCCCTCAATTCGTTTCTAAATTAGTCCGAAGACATCCGACATAACCGTAACATTGTGCATGTAAAATGTTTACATAGTGTACGGCAAAAGCTGCCGGATTTTATTTGCGGCTAATTCCCGGACCCGAAACTATTGGATTAACATTACAATATCGGTCTCGATTGGGCGGCGATTGATCAAGGCTGGCTTTCGCAGGACTGCAGCCGGGGTTTATGTCCAGCATGCACGCGTTACTCTTGCGGAGTTACAATATCCGGCGCCATCTGCGCGGAGATGTGCGGCCGGCCGGCTAAGGTGGCCCGGATATTGGCTAGTTTTATTACTCGGAGTGGCCGGCGGACGTGAGACGATCCCTGCATGTTTTTCTTCATATCATCTCATATCTGAGGTGAACCGGCGACATAACCCAGCGGAAACCTGGCTCCGATGAAGAAATAACGTTTTATGTTGTTTTTACAGGCGAGCGGATGAAATTGCGTAGCTTGGCTCTCTATAAAATCCTCCTCTTCGCCGTCGAATCACCCCCTGGATTAATAACCGAACATTAATTTGATATTGGGTCTTGTAAACACAATCATTTCGGGACCAGATGAATTAGCCGGCAATTATCGGGTTGGAAAAGCCAACCTCTGCAAATGGATTCTCCGTGAACGTTGTTTGTTGCTGAACGGATGGTTTTTCTAAACTTTCTGAAAACTGAGACACGAGCATGCAGATATCTACTAGAGTAACGTCGACAATAATTATTATCGGATACTGTAGTATTATTATTTTAAGTAATATATGTAACTTTAAATGCAATATTATCTGTTGTACTTTAATATATTTTTTTTGGATTTCTATGACAGTTGTAAATTTTTTCAAGCTTAAAGCAATAACGTGGCAACACATCGTTTTTCTAAACTTACAAACTACATGTAAATTAATAACCAAAGGCAGTAGAGTATTTTCCAAGAGTAATTGAACAAACTGACAATGACGGTTGGCAGAAACTTACTTTAAGTTAATTTTGTTTCGGGAAATTGTATGGCCGAGAAGCAGATTTAAAAAAAAATGTACGAATACCTACTAAAAGGTATTTCGGAATTTGAGTAGAGAAAAACGTTTTTTTTTAACAGGACTATTAAACTTTTTTCTTTCTTTCATATTTTAAATTAGTAAAAATTGTGATAATAAACGTACAAGAAGTGTATTATTTCATCCCCTTGTTGTGATGTAGCAACGAGTGGAATAGATCAGGAAAGTGAAACTTTACTACATCCATGCAAAAATTGAAGTTTTTAATTTCGTCCTCTATCGCGTGATTTTCCAATGTCACCCTTTCAAGAAAATAATGATGTAAAATCAGAATATTTGTTTACAAAATTTCATAATTATGAGGTATTTAAATGCTAAAAATAAATATTTTTTGTAACCTCTTCAATACTGAAAAATACGTCGATAAGAGAGCACATGCATCAGAGTGTGCAAATTAATTATTATAGTACGTGTGGTAAAACTTATTTTTAGTAAGGTGTTTTAGGGTGCTATTCGTACTATTTAAAGTTCATGGCGTTCGGTTTTAAATCACCCCAAGGGGGCCCCCCGCGAGGCCCCTTTAAGTGCGAGGCCGTGGGCGAGGGGCCGCTTCGCCCACGCCTAGCTACGCCACTGACACTTATATCTACGCACTATGTCCTTATATCCTTCTATCCTTTTATAGACTGGATATAAAATCAAACAGTCTCGATTATCATCGGTCTAGTGAGCTAACAATTTTTAAATCGGTATATCTCTGGCCACCTGCACCTGCACTCTCTGGAACTGGCTGTCTGCTATAAGTTTTCTGGATGTACGTACATTCACTGCTAATTGGTCGAGAGATCAATCCGCAGAGTAGTTGTTTCTCGAAATTCCACTGTTTTCTACATAACTAATCATCACTGAATTATTATCAGAATTCGAAAAGAAAATAGTACCATAATATTTTTTTATTTTGAAAAATACTTTATATAAAACGTTATCAAAGCGTTAATAAAATTCAAAATAAAATGTTTAATAACTATTTAATTTCTATGGTATTTAAACGAAGCTGACAATATTTTATAAACATTTCTTTTTAATTAAAAATAACGTTTTTTCGCGCGATATCTTGACGTTGATTCAACCCTTGGCTTTCAACCATTTTTAAATGTTTTGTAAACGTATGTCTATTGCATACCCATTGGGAACGCACATGATACAAAAGGGTTTAAATGATAATATATATTATATGTACCTATATAGATAAAATGAAAAACGATTCTTCATTATTCATTATTTTCACAGTGTGCTCTGATTACCGTGCAACGATATTGCTCGAGTGCCTTAATTGTTTGTGTACAATAAAGTTTAATATAAGGCAATTGTATTTCTGCGGGTATTCAATTTATGAAAGAACCACCGTTGTTTATGGTCGTCTGCCCGTGGATAAACTAATAAAGACCTTTAGTTTTAATTGTCCGTAAGTGGAGGTAATAGACCACACCTGCTGTCCCGCATGACGAGACAATGAACCTTTATGGCCTATAACAAAGATAAGTTTTCTACTGTCTGCGCGTCTGAGGGAAGGTATACAATTAACCCGGGGGTCATATCTGTTAAGACTAACCTGTTCGAATTAACGGCACCTATTGTTGGAAGAAACAGACCCTCAGAACTAGATTGGGCTTACATACACGGAAAAATATCTTATCTGTATTTAAGTATTATAATATACTTAAAATTTTAAAATTCAATCAAGTGTATATGGATTTAATAATTCAGTAATAAAGTATACTTGATATTTACATATTCTTCACATTCAAGAATTTTTACTCTTACTTAATCCAACTCAATTATCTTAAAATGACATGACAAATTTAATATTTACTTAACCCTTTGCCTACGGCATGTGCTTAAAAATACCGTGACGCCAAAGACGGCGATCAGATCGATGGCGAGATAAGTCGCGTTCAGCAGGTTAAAATTTTTATTTTTTAGATAATGAATATTGCTCAGAATGCTGTTGACGGGTTAATTCGCTAACGAAAAAATGTTAAATGTTTGCTGAGAACAAATTTTATTTCTTCAAAATACAAAAAAGTGTATATCAAAACAAACTGTTTTTCTTAAAAAACATAAGAATATTAATTTTTCATTCGACTAAATGGGTAGATTAAAAATGTTTTTTGGTATGGTAGATACCGAAACATGGAACTACACAAAGTGGCACATAACATTCTGTGCACATATATCGACTTTCTTTTCGTCTTTTGTTTTCATTGCAAACAAGAATAATATTTTTTAAAAATATAAATAAAATAGATTTTCAGCACGTAACATAATTTTTAAACCAGTTTAACTGTAAAACCAATTCAAATAATAAATTCAAGAGTATAGTATATCTCATCGATATAAGGGAATAAAAAAAATCAAATGACGCCGAAATAAGTTATATAATAGAGTGGTGCAATATAATTTCAACCAAGTGGCATAAAATCATCATACATGAATAATAGATTATCATAATTCTATAAATAATGTGCATTTTAGTCATCTAACTCGATATTATTCAAATCGGGGTTGGAAATAATTTATATGTCATCGTGCTCTAATATAAAAACCCATCTCGGAACGGCAGCTACAAGTCGTTATTTGAATGCACAACCGTTTTCTGTACCTATACAGAGTGTCTTATAATTAGCTGCCAATCCTGAACAAGCCGATTTTATGATCAAAACTAAGTAAAAAAGTTCATATAAACATGGGTCCGGAAATGCTTCCTAAGGGCACAGGGGCCCATTGAAGAGGGAGGAATGGAAATCATTTTTTTGCAATATCTCTCAATCGCGTTGTGATAAATGAATGAGATTTGGTATGCACAGCTCTTGGTATTTTGCGTATGTAACTTTTTTACAGCTTAGTATATCCATCTGATTATCGAAACAATCGATTCTCCTACCTGTTTTATTTGAAAAAGGTATACTTTGTTAAAGTCGGTAGGAGTAACCATTTTTGAAATAATCCTATTTGAAATGCTCAGTGCACCGAGTAAAAACTGTAGGTAAAATGCCTTTTCTGCTGAAAATATAGCAAAATGTTACTTGAAAAAGTTGTTCAGAATGGTAAATTTGAACATGATTGGACGTTTGATTTTTTAATTATGGTCATAACAAGAAAACAATTTTTTTCTTTGAAGCCTTGTAACTTCTAAAGAAGGCACTTTTGGATTAAGCTAAGTTTGTTTAAATCAGTTCTATTTGATCACAGGAATCTATGTTTAAACTGGGTCCCATTACTTTCCGGACACCCTGTAAATCGCTAGGATATAAATAAATAATAAACATTTTTGTGTAATTGTTTTCTATTATTATTTTCTTCCCTTTCTTATGTACCCTTACCCTTCCCAATCTTAATCCCAGCCTCCTGGCAGAGAACGCTCCTACCTCCTCGTGGTCTTTGCTGGGAAATAATAATTCAAAATTACGTAATAATATCCAACATTTAATCAAAATAATTATGTCCTTAGCATTTGTGTTTCAAAATAGTCACATTTCGCTTAATTATATATTTCATTTAAAAAAGTTGCAGGCTATTTTCGAAACACTGTATACCTGGTACCTATCTCGATATGTACCCACTAATTATGACATCAAGAACGAAACAACAGCTTAGATATAACACTTAACGACCTAAACAAATTCTCGTATACAGTTGTTGATTCATAACAAAAAATATCAAATTACAAATTTACGACCGTGTTTTTTCAGTTTCCACCTTACCCTGTTGTTACCGGCCTTGCGATTGGGCACGGATCATTGACGAAAAAACTAATTTACGCTGATGAATGTGGAGCCGCCCCAGGTTTCAAGTAACGGGGATCCGCCTCACTTGGCTGAGCTTCTTGTGAACTTTTATTGGCTAATTCCTGGTTTTTATTTCGATTCATATCTGCTCCACGCCGAGATCATTACGTAGGGAGATGAAGTGGCCGTTAACAAGCGCAATTTGTATCTGATAAACGCCGATAAGTTCCACTTTTTGGTCTCGGTGGGCCTTTGACGTCCCGGAGACGTGACGGTGTCTTTGATGCCGCTCGCTGCATGGGTCGGTGGCGTAAATCAAAATTTTTCGATCGTTATGTCTCTTTGGCCACGCGAACAGACAATTGCCTCGCTATTTCGTGTATTTTGCATGGCTGTATGGACGCGGGTGCGTTTAAAGAGATGAACCCTTCGAATAAAAGAATGAAAAGGACGTTTGTTCATACACCAGGAATCAAATTAGAATTCTTTATATAAAATCACATCGTTATTTAAAATAATCTACAATGTCATAATTACACTATAAAAAAGTTGCAGTGGAAATGAAATTTTCCAGTGTGTAATTCAAATTGCGTAAAATAGTTAATATAAGTAGTGCCTGTCACTGATAAAAAAGATGTACATTTACACCATGTATTATTAGGTATAAAAAATACCAAAGGCATATTGTACTATAAGAAACTCCAGGTAAATATAGTAGAATTACATCTTTTATGTCAAATCATATAATTTCTATCAAAAATACGTAAGATGTTGCAAAATTGCATTTCATGCGGTTATGCTTCGAAAGAATACATACTCACTAGTGCATTTACATATTGTATTGTGAATTTGTAAACAAATCGAATTCTGGACATAAAGACGATATTATGAGATAGAATGTTGTCTTCTTACTGTACAAGTCTCTAAAATCAGATTGTCCTATTATTATTTTTTTAAATGTATCTAAATAAAAAGAAATTTTTACAATCACATAAATGGTCTAAGATAATATGTTCTCGTAAATCATCTCACAATATAAACAATATTCGTCTGAAACACTTTGGGTTGTGCGATATGAATAATTTTTTTGTTGAATTATAGAATCCTCTTATATGTACATACTTAGTCCATTTGTGGTTTTTCTAGAAAACTAATGTTTTCAGTTATAATCTTTTATCTTTTAATATTTTGATTATTGTATTCCATTCTACACATTTTATATAATTCCAAAGTTTCCTGATAAACAAACTCATTTTTTCTAGTTCAATTACGTTAAGGATTAGTAGGAAAATTATTGATAAGGATAATTTTATCAAATTTAAAACTTTTAAGGGATACAGAAAAATGCTGCTGCACTACATTTTTTTTAAAGTCGCTCATATGAAACTCACTCCAAAAAAATAATGAGTCATGGATATATGTTTTGATCAACGTAATACGTCGCTAAGTCCATCTAGTAAGGTTCTATATTAAAAAAGAATTGCCCAATCGCACAATTTTGAAAGAATGTTTCAGGTTAAATTTGAAGATTCAATATATTACTTTCTGCTACAAACACAAATATGTAGGTAATATAAATTGTGGAATTTATTAAGTAAGTTTATTTATTTAGTTTTTACAACAATAAAATTATAATAGTTCATTTATAAACAACTCTGCAATAATAAATAGCAAAACCCCGAGCTTAACAAATTAGCAGTTACTAACTAGACCTATTTTTATAAATTCTTCGAAATAAGTAAAATCATTCTAAAGTTTACGGAAGAAAACAGAAACGCAACAAAATATAATTCCATTGGATTTTATTGCAATAATTTCTCTTTGTTGTTGGAAAAGTTAATTTGCCTTCAAAATCGTTAGGACTCCTTCGAGGGCAATTAAAAATTAACTCTTCCGCGAGTATAACTGTAAATTCTGATCAAATTTATTGAAATGAATGTGAAAATACTTAAGAAACAGGTTAGCAGCACCCTGAGGAGCGCCAGCGGAAGTGTAACAATTCAAACATAAATTCAAACTAACTTAGGTACTAACAAAACAAAAATATATAGAGCAATGGGTCAACTTTTAGACTAAAAGTAATTTCCATTTTTTTTCGTACCTTTTTAACATTTTTTTGACATACCTACTGAAGTTAACAATTTAAAAAATGTATGTTCACGTTAAAAGATGTTTGGTAAGGCTTATAGTAAGCAACAGTGGCGTAGCGTGGACTAATCTAGACGTGGGCGAAGTCGCATCAGCGAGGCCCTTTTCTTTCGCCATTGGATGCTGAATAAACTGAATATTGTGACACATAATAGCTACATGCAAGGTCACAGTGTGCATCAATTTTGGTTCAGATATTTTCATACAATCGGGAGAAATTAAAAAAATGTTTAAATGCTGTAAGTATCTTGAAAACAAAAGGCGATCGGACTTTATTTATTATTTTTTGGTCCTCTATCGCGTGATACCATGCATTGTAGTTTCTTCAATGTCACCCTGTATATTTTCAAGAATATTCATTTATGATTAAACTAGTTAAAGTAGTGAAGTCTGGATGATCTGAAAATTTCATAATTATGAGATGTTTAAATGCTAAAAATGATTATTTTTTGTAACCTCTTCAGTACTAAAAAATATGTCGATAATAGAGCACACCCAGCAGGGTGTGCAAATTAATTATAGTACGTGTGATAAAGCCTCGGGAAAGCTTAGTAAGGTCTTTTAGGATGCTATTCGTACTATTTAGAGTTCATGGCGTTCGGTTTTAAATCACCACCACGGGGCCTCGCGCGAGGCCCTTTAAGTGAGGCCGTGGGCGTGGGGCCGCTTCGCCCACGCCTAGCTACGCCACTGGTAAGCAAATTATAAATCTACTATTTTAGAGGGAGAATGCTCTGTCCTCAGTTAATATTATTCAGCTAGCATTGTCAGCAATAAATATTTGAATATTTATATTAATAAGAAGTTAACTATAATAAATTTAGTATACAGGATGATTCAGAAGTTATTTTTAAAAAAATTGGGAATAGATACGTCATGATGAAAATTGAGTCAATATAAAATTGTAAAAGCCCTTATAGTTTCCGAATAAAAATTTGAAAATTTCAACCTTTACATCGCTGGGCTACTGTAGTCTCTAGCGATTCTGAATATTGACATCCGATTACTTTTTGAAGGTATTAACGTTGAATGAATATCGTTTTAATTTATAGTGATGTAACAATGCTTTACCAGAACGATTTCCCGGTAAACGTGCTATTTTTACCGCAGTGTGTAGGGAGTGCAAGTGTAGTATGATACGAGGGAAATTTGAAATCGCATCGTGGAAGAGATGGAGGTCTAGAACGTCCACGGCGTATTGCAGCAGTGCGGCGTATCATACAAGAGGCTCAATTATATCCGTAACATGCACAGCGTTTTCAAGCAGTAATACTAAGGGATTAGACGAGGAGGAACGATACCACGATCTCCGAATTTTAAGTCATTTGGACTTCTTCTTGTGGGGATATTAGAAAATGTATCGCACCGAAGTAGATTAGATACCTACTGTTGATTTACGCAAATGTATCATAGTTGCTGCCAATAACTTACGAGATCAAAACGTCCAAGAAGCAGACATATTTGTGTTAGTTTGTAGAAACTGGGTAAGACGGGAACAAAATTTTGTTGTTGTAACAACAGGTATGTTAAACTATTTTATTAATTAGAACCACAAATTAATTCCATTAATAATTCAATATCGGCAAAAGCAGTTGAATTTGCTGTATAAAATACGTGTTATAAAATCTAATTTATTTCTTTCCTTGGGAATTTCTTTCAAATTTTTGTCCGGTCGCCGATTTCATGATTTGTCGCCTAATCAGGTTTTACAGTGGACCGGTTTCCTGTACATTCAATTTTTTTAGATAAGCTCTGAATCAGCCTGCATAAATATTTTAGTTATAAACTTAATTTCCATTGTAATTTAACAAATGTTTACCTTGATTACAAGCGAATTAACTGAATTAATTGAACAAATTAACGGTAATCATTCTTTTTAACAGATTGGGTAAATTAAGGAGTCTAGTGCTCCCAAAATTGTCTCAAATAGGTTAATTGTGTCACTCACTGCATCCTTTTCACAGCAGGTGAATCACTTTTACTTTCTACCTACATACGTTGGTAAAATTACCATGAACGATAAAATGACAGTGGGAGGAAACGTGAATCACTCGTGTTCTAATCGTAAGTATATAAAATAAGGTGGTTTATTTTGATTCAAAACATGTTAATAGCTGTGAAAAATTCAAATAATCTGGTAATTTACGAAAAATCTAACCTTGACTGCATCAATAAGACTTATTGTATCGAATTATAATTATAGCACAACTGATTTCCATTCATTTTTACAACAGACGGTGGTTCAGGGCACTTGAAGAAGACTCGGATATCGCTTGGTTTGTTCGCCTTTGACTGCGGCGGGATTGGGAGTGTGCAGGAATCCCGAAATTTTAACTGGAAATGCGGAATGTCGCGACATCTGTTGACGCCATGCTTGGAAGTCGAGCCGTGGGGTGTCGCCTCCGTGCAAGAATGGACAAATAAAGTAAAGAGTTTTGATTGTCTCGAGATATTCGAACAGGCGCGCCAAAGAGAGGTCATTCATTGTCTGGGAGACAAACTAAAACGAGTACCAGAATTTCATTCGCCTCACAAATTAAATAACAAGGTCTTGGTTCCTGTTTAAGTTAATAAACTGTGTTTTTTATTTAAAAGTGTAGTAGGTATTCGAAGAAATTCAACTTAGTTAATAATAACTCATAAGAACAAACTATTAATTCTAGACACTTCTTAATAAAAATAAATATAAGAAAATTCGAATTTATTTTATCGTCATAAAAACGAAAATATGTATTTAATTTTTTTTTCAAATTTAAAGCAGTTTTTAGCAAGGTTAAGGTTATAGACAAACTAAAAAAAAATTTTTATTAAAATTATTACAAATTTTTATTTATTACAATAATAAAAAAAGAAAAAACTAAAATAAGAATTTAGTAAATTCTTCCAAATGATATATTTTTCTGTTAAGTAATTATAAGTTCTGTTCTGCATTTATATTATGTATAGTTACGTATCATTAGTTACTTCATGAAAATGTACAAGTTTTAAAATGATTAGGGATTCTCTATTTGGCTTGATTTTCTTAACTTATCAAGTCAAGTAATTATTATAAATGTCAAGTCAAGTATCTGTAAATAAAGTAATTGAAAAGTCAAGCTACTTGATTGAATTTAGCAAAACAATAATTATTATGGTTTTTATCTATTAGACTATACAATTGAATAAACAAAACAACAGGCAACAGAAAATTAAAGTAAATACATAATATTTAAATAAAAAAGAGTAATAAACAATTCAGTCTTCATAAGACATGCTGAATGACGATTAGGTATATATACAGGATGATTTTTAACCTATATACATAAACTTGGGAAATTATAACTGAGGACTAATAACTAGTTACTTTTAACACTAGTTGCTACGAAAATTTTGGTTCATAAACATTGCGATCTGTGTGGTATTTTTTGATTTCTTATTTTTATTGAGTTTAAAGTTCTTCTTCCGATTGTTTTGTAGAAAAAATAGTGTATGATATACATGTTAAAAGTGATTTTATTTTGTTCGTCGATCTTCACTCACAAAATAAAATCTTACTTTTAACACGTATATCATAAATAGCTATAGTTTCGGAAGTTTACAAACAGGTAAATTTTTTTGTTCATAAAAACTAAGAAGTAAACTTTTCTATACATATAAATTAATTGATGTTAAATTTGTTTCTTTTCTTTCATTTAAACGCCAACTATGTTTCAAGTTCCATAGATTTTTAATGAGATTTAGTATGCTCAAATATTATTATCCATTTTTCTTGAAAACTGTTGCCGATATCGAATTTCAACAAAACCACCGTTTTATATAAAAGAGTTTTCATAAAATTATCAAAGAAAAGTTCCTGCCAAAAGTGCCAAATTTGCTAGCGTTTCTAGAAAGTCTGGCTAGTGCTGCTAGGCTAAAAACAATACGAGTATGTTCATGTTCATCATTCGAAAATTTGCCTTTATTAATACTTGCACTCCCAGAAGAAATTGATTCTTGAATATTTTGAAAAGCTTTCTGATATAATTGGCAGATATCGTTTTAGTTCAGAGGTTCCACAACTGGCATTTTAATAATTGTAAATTTTTTACACAAGGTACATTTTCTTTTCCTATTCATTATTTTTCATTTTGCATTTGGCATCATGATCAATCATAAAATAATCTTTGATCAATTTTCACTTACCACTTTCCCTTTCTTTTGTACTTGTGTTAAAATTTTGGAATCAGGTTCAGACTATTCATCGGGTAAGTAAGTATTTTTGATGTAGGTATTCCACGCCAACTTGGGCTATCTTCGAAGTGACATTTATTAACTAGTATCAAGTAGTATTAAGCAACTAAAAATTACTTGAAATCAAGTCAAGTACCTATTAATTATTATAAATCAAGTCAAGTAGTATTTTTTTTAAATGCTGAACTGTCAAGTCAAATAATTTTAAAAAAATTACTTGATGAATTTCTAAGAATGCTTTCAAAGTACAATTTTGTGTAAACTTGTAGTAAATCTTCTCGAAATACTTCCTCAGTTACCCTAGATATATGTCAGTAATAGAACCATCGAAAGCCTTGTCCACTTGGACGTTAATTTCGCAGATTTTATGTGAATTTCTCAGTTTTTGATTTAAATTATTTAACGGCGAGAAAATCTCAACTTCTAATGAATTTCGCAAAAACAGTTGAAGTATTATTGCTATATTGATCATTATATAGGGTTATGCAGCTTAAAGCAAACAAGATTGAAAGGACAAGAAGAAAAACATAATAATACTTCCTTATTTTAAAAATACTTGTGACAGGTCTTTGATAAATGTTTAAATATTTACCATATACAAACAGACTATTATAAATTAGTTATTTTCCGAAATATAAATTTGTCACGTTTAGATATTTTGCTATACATATAAACACATTTCTGACAGTATTCCTAAAATCACCAATTAAGATCATTGTTGTTGGCAAATTTCTACGTTTCATTAGTGTCTATCTTAAATAAACAATTTATTTTGGAATTTGTTCCTAAAAGTATATGTATGTATATTATTTACAATTTTTTATCATTATTAAATTAAGCAAAACATTGTAAAACATTCAAATATATTGCAAATGGTAAATAATATCTCCCAAATTAATTAAATATACATCAATTGTTAGGCAAATATTGTTTCAGAACAATTAATATTTGTTTCTAGAATAGCGTTGCCAACGCAATTCCATTATCGTCTCCAGCAAATCATAATTTGTATTCGTTTTATCAGAACTTATAAATAGGTAGGTATCAATGTAATCAGCTATTCGAAAATAAATTAAAAGGCAAAAAGAAAAAAAAGTGGTAGATACATATTTGCTAAATCAAATAATAATAATAAATTGAAGAAAGTTCTCTTTGAATTACCTATACCTATACATTAGATATATGTACAATCTATTGCACTCCCTCAAATCAGGTTTGAATTACTAGAAGAAGAAGAATACGTCACCAGTTCGAAATATTTCGCCAAATTCGTTTTAAAGAGTGTCATTATTATTGAAATAGATTGTACATATACAGATTTAGAAAGTATAAACGTTTACTTTGGTCTACATAATAAGAAAAAGAAATACACTCTTATGTTGTTAAGAGAGTCAGTCAGAGCAAAAACACATTCAATATTGTCAGACTATGGAACTGTATGTTTACTTGATTTTATGTTGTTCGTTCCATCTTTGTTATTCACAGAACCAGAATCACAATAGGGTATAGGATAATATTCTTGGTTTCTCTATTCTACTCTCCTTTTTGCCTAGTTCTATTTCAACCCACGCTCTTCTTCTTGCATACCAACTCAATAGCAATGGTCGGCTTGACAGCGATTCGTTGAAAAATTTCGGACTGAACAAAATATTAGTTTGTTTAGAAAGTGAAATATAGCTTTTTTCAAAACTGATTCAGTGTAGAACTTTAAACTCGGTAACGTGAAGATAATTCAATTTAGTATCCCTTTATATACATCGAGAAAAGAAAACTATTAAATTTACTCAAAAACTATTAGATTCACGGTTCTATTTGACGAACCCGAAAACTACCTCACTAAACCTTTTAAAAATGTCAACAAATATTTGTTAATTCAATATTCCATTATTACTTTAGCTCGATGTAAAAGTATTGGTTAGAGGAATCTAAAAATGTATTTATTCTATCTTCGGTCTTTTTCGATACAGGATTGTGTTGGGGGTAGTTAGAACGTAAATATATAATAAAATTCCCTGCCCCTAGCACGTCCGCTTCAGGGGGGAAAGGGGGCTTGAAAGGCACCCTTTCGTGTTTTTTCGCTTATAACTCGAAAACGTTGCATTGCGGCGAAAAACTCTTTACATAAAAATGAGAGATTATAAAATGTTCTATAATATTAGTTCCATACATTTTTTCGCTACAATGTACCGTATCAGAGATATCTCCTCTCAAATATCGGCTATTCAAAAAAAAAAAAAATTAACATTTATTTTATTTTATTATTTTTTGTCATAGTTCTCCTGGTAACTCTTCGGCCATTTATTTTATACAAAAGTACTATAAGAGAATTTTTTAGAGCAATAAATTTTATTCAAGAATATATACAAATTGCTAATTTATCTCCAATGGGGCAGAAGTTACAGCAATTTGAATATTTTAGTTAAAAGTAATTATTGTTTTTAAGAAAACTCGTTATCGTCATTATTACAGTGTATTATATTCTACATTTATACATAAATAGGAAAAAGTTTACCAATTTTCAAGCTAATTGTGAAAAGGTTAAGAAGGTAAATGTGTAACAAATAATATATATTTTTTTTATTTTATAAAAACTAATAAGGAGAAAACGTAGCAAATGAAAAATCTTAACAAAACAAAACTAACTGGGCCTATTTCTCTTGGGCCGGTAGGGTCCTGCTTCTGGCTGCACCATCAATACCGATTGCAACACGAATTGCAAATCACCCTTGTCTTCGCAGAAGATGTGGGAATGTCTAAATCCTATTCTTCATCTTCCTTTAAAATGGGGACAGTAATGCTGTCAGTTTTGGCATAATCGAAAGTAACTCATCGCTGCCTTTTTGCAGCTGCACCTTCCACTGCTACATTTCGTGCATGTACACAATATGAGGTCCAAATATATTGTCTTTGCGTTTCCCAACCTCACAGATCCGGAGGTAGTTGGTTTCCCAGCCAGAGCTGCACCTGGTGGAATGTGCGTAATGTGTGGTCTTTCGTTGTCCCCTCGCTGGATGGAAGTCATGCAAGGTCTCGTTTAATATTCGATGCCGATTTCAAAATTGAATCGTAACTGAAAATGCTCAGTGAACGTATCTTAGCAGGGGCAACGTACCACTTCAGCATGCATATTCGCCCAGATTTCTCAACATCAGCATCCGAGGAAGAGTAGTTGTGGAACACTTCAGCTGTTCTTTTTACATCAGGATGTTTTTGGTTTTTACAAAATCAAGTTTATTCTTCCGGAATGTTGCGCTAGTAGAAATCGCAGTTAGTGAATGCGTATAAGAATAAAATATCCTTGACTCTCCGTTGTTACATTTGATGTGTGGAGTAAACGTTGGTTTGTACTTTCCCCTGTCAGGTTTTATGAATGGGATGTTATGGTCAGGTGACGTTCTTGTAATAAGTAGCACAGTGAAGTCGAAGTTTTCCCTAAAACAGTCACATTGGTTATTTCACTTACGTACGGTTTCACTTATGTTGTGGTGCCGTGTTCCAGGATTTTAGAGCTCAATAGTTAATCAGCCCATCTTTGTTCTGGTAGATGGAGATAAGCAATTCTTCAGTCACTAAAATTTCAGTTTCACACACTTTTCATCCGATACCGCCTTTCCTGTTCTACCGACTTAATCCTGTTGGGAGAGCTGCTATATCCTTCAAAAGCAGTGGTACATTTTCTGTCTTATGTTTATATATATTAGTTGTTGCCAGATGACATTATGTAAGAGAAAGCCTCCATCGATAACCTGGTTGGTATAAACAGCTTTTTTTGCCAACCTTATACCAACCTCATTAAATAAGGCCAAGGGAAATGGAGCCAATTGTTACTGCACATAATCCTTCAAATTGACGTCATTTTTTTACTAATGCAAATCCGTTGGAAAGGCAGGATATGATCTATTACAACATTATCATCGCGGAGCTTGATAGATGAAACGACAGATAAAATTAGAAAGTGCTCCCTCTGTAAACTTTTTTTTTAAATTACATACCGACATTTGAGAGCAAATATCTCGGAAACGGTGCATCGTAGCAAAAAAAAATGTATAGAACAAACAAATAGAAGATTTTATAATCTCTCATTTTTATGTAAAGAATTTTTCGCTGCTACGCATTGTTTTCGAGTTACAAGCGGAAAATAAAGATACCTACGTCCTAACTACCCCAAACATATTCCCGAAGAGAAATATGCAATGCACGCTACAACACCTTCGTTGCTTAGAGAAGGAACAAACTAGGAAGCTGATTTAAGCAGTAAGTTTCAAGTAAAATGTTATTGCGGCGACAATCAAAAGGTACCAAGAGATTGTCTTTTCTGAGTGTGTAATTGTAACTGAAACAACAGAAACTTAACTTTAATGTAATGCATACCGAGAAATTTATAAACAATGTTTCGGTAATCATCTTAACTCTTAAAAATAAATATAATTAATATTTTTAAGAATGATAAAATCTATTCTTCATTATGACGAGACGCCGCTGATTTCAGTCGGCTCGCTCCAAGCTCTGTTGAACTTTTACTCTTGAAAATTAGACATAATAATCTCACATTTGTTTGCTTTGCATGCTACAGGAAGGAAGCAAACAATTGCTGGAAGGTATAAGAGGTAAAATTAAAGCGTGAACCTGTTATGAATGCTATCCCTTTTATTAACGGGCACCGTTTATTACATCAGACAGATAATACAAGTCAAAGTTAATAAACGAGTTATTAGGATGTTCTACTTGACTGTCGGTTGTAAGGTAGTTATTTCTGAATTAAGAAATTAACGTGGAGGATGACTGACGAATAGAGTGTGAGACACAATGACCCTAACCGTCTATTTTTACACGGAAGGTATGTATTGTAATGAACACGAAATTAATAAGAGAAAATATAACCAATAAAGGGTTCAGTCATTGCATTAAAAGGAAGCAGTTTAAAAATGTTTAGTATATTTAGAATACCTACTAAAATATAAAATCAATGCACGCGAGAATAATTTTTGAATGCATGAAACTGATTGTCATGAAGGAAAAATAAAATTGAGGAATCTGAATAAACAGATTTTACATGAGAATAATATTTTGTCCACATAATAAATTATGAGAGTAAACATTCAATTCAGATTTAAAAGTCCCAATTAAAAAAAAAATGGAGACATGGGACTTCCACAGCTTCGTACAAATACAAGCATAAAAATATCAAATTCTTCACTTTCACAAAAAGCATAAAATTCGTTGCGAAATCGATGTATGTTAAGGGTTTAATGTTCGGCCAAACAGTGTAGCTATTATCAGCCTCTGCCCATCAGCAGTCAGCACCTTCAACGGCAAATTTAACATTGTGCCCGTGTAAGTTAGGCAATTGTATGCAGAAACTGAGCAAAACATGTCTTCTTGGCGGACAGATTTCATGAATATAAATGCAAAAAATTGAAATCTGAGGCAATTGTCTGTTATATGAAGACTTGATATACTAGCCTACAGCTTTCTTTTTTTATAATAGTGCCTAACAACGTCTCACCGCAGTCCTAAATGTGGGCAATATTGCGACCGAAAAATTGTTCAGATCTATATATTTTTTTGAAAATATGGCTCTGCTGTCTAGAAAAATAGACTTTGTTAGTTGATTAAAACTTGTTTCATCTTAATACGAATTTCCATTGAGGAGATATATGAAAGCGCGTGGACGTCTAAAAACGGCTTTGTAAAATTGCGCTCGACGCATTGTGACAATTCTGCGTTCCGTGCTTAACATACTCTTTTCGCAACTTCTTACATAAATACGTAGCTATTTTATGTTATGTCATTTTTTTGTTAACAAAGTGGTCCATCTTTTTATCGAAAGGAACAGGTCACAGATTTATGTTACTAGAAACTAAACTAAATTGGTAAATAGAAATACAAATATGCCAATCTAGTGGCGAAGATGCGGAATATTCAGTGCCATTAGGAGCCTCAAAATTTTGATACCACTAAACAGTTTCTTAGAAATTCGAATTAATATTTTAAAAAATTTTAAAGGTATTTCTAAGAGAAAAGAATCATTCACGGCCCGTGTTATGTGCACCATTCCTTTTGAGGTTATTTGCCGTAGCTTGGATAATTGGTCCCCAGCAGTAACATAATACGAGTTAGCTAACAATATTTGACTTGCTCATGCTATTCTTAAGCATGGTTCTCTGGGGATAGACCTCCATCGAAACATTAGGTCTGTCCATATCACATACTGATATTTCAATTGTTGGGATTAAAACTCTTACGGTAAAAATTGCACCTCAGACAAAAGTGATTCCGTAATAGCAGTGGTGGTACCGGAAAAGCTAATAGTTAACACTGTTCGTTTTACAAAAAAATCTCTGCAATTTTTTGATTGGAAGCATTATAATAAAGAATTCAGTAAACTAAAATATTGACGTCTCTTAATTTTTCAAATACCTTTGTCTACAGCAACTAGTTCTGTTACACTGCTTAATTGTCACATATTCAGGCTATAAAAGCTGCACAATCCAAAATAAATTATAAATTATTATGTAAATAAATTAATGTACGAGTATATGTACTTATATACTATAACACGTATATAATTGCAACTGCTTCTTATTATTACATATAGGTCACAAACAAATATTCTGGTTTACAAAAGTAGATCCTTGACGAGAAAATACTGCCAATGTTGCCAAATTTACCTTAATCAAAAGTTTATGGTTAAAAAGATAAAAAGTGTCAAAGTTAAAATTATTGTTAAAAAATCGAAATATGTGCATAGGAACAGGCTAGAGATCGGGGGCAATTCAAATTTGCTTCTAATTTTGATGTCATTAGTAGAGGGCGCCACTTATAGCACATTATTCTTCATTTAAATGACAGAATTTTTTGCAGCTTAGTGTATCCATCTGACTAGTGAAACAGTCGATTCTCCTACCTTTTTTATCTAAAAAAGGTGTACCTTGTTAAAGTCATTAGGAGTAACCGCTTAGGAGTAATAATCATATTTGAAATATTCAGTGCATCGAGTAGAAACAGTTTTGGTTTCAGATAAAGAGCCTTTTCCGCTAAAAATACAGCAAAATGTTACCTCAAAAAGTTATCCACAATGGCAAATTATGACGGCATGCAAAATTACAAGAAGATCGGCAAGGTTTGAGTTTTTGTTATGACATTCATAACATACAGATTTGGAAAGTGAGGATCTTGTTGGTGAATTGTGTTTTGCCGCTTGCGTGTATTTGTGTCATGCTACACGCATAGTTCCACCACAGCGTGCTCCCACTCTTCGCATAAGGCAGTGTTGCCAGGTGGGAAAAATTCAGTTCATGAGAATAATTTCAAAATAGCATGAGGTTTGAAGAAAAAAGCATGAGATGGCTTAATTTATCAAAAAACACCTCTTGACACAGCTTAATTTTTAATTACTTTTGTAATGCCATTTTTATTTCATTAAAAAGCATTATGTTATGCTATTTTATCATATTACATTGTAAGTAGGTACTTACGGGTACTTACTTAAAAGTTATTAACCACGTAACCTTTCTAATTTATTTTATTGTTAGGCCGGGCGAACGTTGAGGCGCAGTTGAAGTGACGCAGGGTGACTCACGGGTCGTAAAATCTGTTGTTTCCAGAAAATGTAGGTACCCTTACGGAATAGAGTTAAGAATCACTGCAATACAGCGAGAATACAGCACACACACCGCATATCCGTAGACTGTCATACCCGTTTATGTATTCATTGCTAATTATTAAGAGAGCAGTCTACAATAAAGAACATTTCAAGTACCCAAATATTGTAGATACCTATCTATTCAATTTTGCCTCGATTTTGCCTTTATTTCTCGTTAGGTCTATGTTTTGGTAGATTTCAAAAGTATTTTTAATAATTCAGAATGCATGAGACTTGACAAAACTGGCATCAGTTGACCGGACAGTTAGATTTGCAATGGCGAATTGGCGTTGGCGATACGGAACCGATTACCGTAGTAGTGGGGAATGCTAGACCAATGCACGGGCCGCACCACTCATACTTCGTACCTCCCCTGGGATAAAGCGGCAATTTCTACTTTCTCTGTAAAGATCAGCAATCTCTGAATCGTTATATGTTATTTAAAGTATTGACTATTTAGATTTTACAGAAAGATATACTGATTATTATACTTTCAAACCTACAAAATAAAGTACACCAAACTGTTATGTTACATATTTAAGTAAATTAATATTATGATTGGAGGAAAGAAAGTCCTATGTATCTTGCTCTTTGACCTATTTGTAACTACCATTATTCAACTAGATATGTGCAGGTATAATACCTAGTTCTGCCTAATTTATCCTCAAATTATTTCTATCTGCGGTTGTGCCAAAATAAGCAACCTAAAATATGATTAATTATATAACATTTGAACCGCACGCCCGGCTACATCTTTGACAAATGTATTTCCTCGGCAAATTCTCAGAAATTATAGAAATTGCGAAATTATGTTCAATTAAACATGAACGGTTTTATAGCAGGTTAACAGGAAAATAGCCTGATTTATGAAACTGAGCTCATGAACGCCGAAAGTGAAACTATCATCCTAAGGACATAAATTAAGTCATTCTATATTTTATCCAATCTATAAAATAAATAACTGGAATCACCACCACCTAAACAAAAATTGAAATAATTAGCGATAAAACTGTTTAGTGTAGAATATCTATTATTTCAAGAATATTTTAATTTATTGTTGTTTGCAATAACACCAAAATACTTTACACCTTTACGAGAAGACATATACTACAAAGTATCGTGTCAATAAAATTATTTTGTTATAAATACCTTTGCAAAGAGCTATTTAAATAATGCTGCCGAAACATTTTCGAACGACAAACAATTTTATTCATGAGACGTATCAAACTAGCTCTAAAATTTTAATACCTTCTCTTTATAATTGTTATAAAATCTCGTTAATATAATCTGCATATATATAATAAAGATTCTTATACAGAAAATAGTGAATTAAATGTATTTAACAGTTTTTATTTTAATCATTAAAAATGGACGACGCTTCGTCAAAATTGGAGACGATACTAAAATGACCTCTTTTGCGTAAGTCGTTATCATTGACAGGTTAATCACTTTTTGACGTTGTCGATATTTATTTTCAAATAATTTTAATTTATTGACATAACAGTTTTTATAGTTAGATATCTGATTCAACTTAAAGGAGGCCACCTGAAGAAGCAATCCTAAAAATGCAGAAATAGGTCAGATCTCATCTATTGTGGTTGAATTTTCGAGTTCCCACATATTCAAAAAGTAAAATTATATATTTATAGAATGTTTTCATTAAACCAGGTTAGTAAATCTAACTAGATTTCTTTTTTAGTTTGTTCATTAGCATACCTAGATGTTTGCTATCAGAGAGCATACATATGACTTCATTGATAGGAAATGTAGGTGATTTTATATATATTAGCTTAAAATACCTTTCTAATACAGTAAAATAATTATTTCTAGAAATATATTTGGGATAGATAAACCTTCTTTAAAACTAAGTAATTTACATACAACCTTCATAAAACCTTTATAAAAGAGCAAGACTAAGCAGGATTTAGATTGTTACTTGGGATTCCATATAGGTACTTTTCCGCACAAAAATATTAAATGAGTCATTGAAATTTGAAAGTACTTAATAGTTTCCCGGATAAAACACTTCATAATAAAATTGTTCTTACTGATAAGAGTATTATCTGTACCTACCGGTAAGTAAAATTAAGTACGGAACCGTAGAAGGAAAGTAAGTTTATTGATGATATTAGCTAAAACTTTAAGAAGAATATCAAAAAGGGGTACCAGATTTATCTAGGCCTACTGATAAATATGCTATATAAAGTGCAGGATGACTAATAGTCCATATTACATAAAAAATCATTTTGACATTTGATGATTATTTGTGTCATTTTAAATGAGTATCGTTAGAAACATACCTACATGATAAGTTTGTTTTGTCAAACAGATAATGTACCACCTTTGAACAATAACATCGATGACAATGTACTGCGAAGCCGCAGTCCATAGATATTTGTTTTCTTATTTTTTATTTCTGTAGATATAAATATTAACTTTCTCCATGACAATTTCACTTCAAATACAAGTAAAATTTTTACAAGTCCTCTTATTTTTCCACAAAATGTAAAACAAAAAAGTTTATTCTTTTACTCACTCTTAGTGTTAACTTATTTGCACATGCTTTGTAAAATAGCAAAAAGTAAAGTACGCCTTGAATGGGATTGAAGCAACTGACAAGAAAATTAAGTATTTTAAATTGTTCAAATATCTATACGTGTAAGGTAAGCATACCTACTTTTTATTTACCGGAAACTAACAACGTGTCACATCCTGCAGGTCTGCCAACAGTATTTATCACGCGTTACTAGACACAGCAAAGACTTAATCACTGCCTAAGAAATATGAAATTCAGTTAGTTGGACTTACCTAAAGTACGAAATGACTAATCACGCTTATATGTTCTAATCATGTGCTAGCACAACAGTGTGAAAATAGCCTATATTAACTTAAACTGCCCCGTTGACAGCTAGATTAAGACCAGAAATAATATTATTGATATGTACAAGGATAATAACCGGAGGATTATTTGTCTACGGCCAATTTATTTCATCGCGACACATGGATATCGCAGTTAACTGCTTTGGCAATGTGGAACCGGCGATTCGCCGAAGATATGATTAAATACCTAACGACCTATAAGTTATCCCAAAAGTCAAAACAATTGAAATTAAGTGTTGTGATACAACAATTATGTTATAATAAATTAAGCTAATAATAGAAAGTATTCGCAAGTGAACAAGAACTAGGTAGAAATCGGCCTCGATTGTAACAAAAATTAAAGTATCATTCTGGAGTATGTATATAACATTTTTCTTGGAAATACTAATCTAATATGTTCATATGCTTACCAAATGTAAACATGTATTAATAAAAAATATATTGTTTTTGCACGAATGTTTTGTGATATTAACACTTACACACCATACGCCATATAATTGAGCCTCGTGTGCGCCACACTGCTGCAATAGCCCGTGGAAGTCCTGGACCTCCATCTCTTTCACGATTCGGTTTCAAATTTCCCTCGCCTGGCACTACATTTGCACTCTCTGCACATCGCGGTAAAAGTAGCTACATTTGGCACATGCTTACCAGGAAATCGTCCTGCTAAAGCTTTTTCACAGCGTCATAAATTCAAACGATATCCATCAATTCCGAGTTGTTACTATACACGTAAGCTAATATTGACACTTGAAAAATTAATGTAAAGACTGGCGTCACAAAACCTTTAGTTTCTACAAAAAGTAATCGGATTTCAATATTTGGAATTACCTGTCTAGAAACTACAGTAGCCCAACGATGTATAGGTCGAAAATGCTACAAATGTTTTACTCGGAAATTATAAGGATTTTACAAACATTCTTTTTACGATATTGACTCCATTTTTCATAACGCATCTATTCCCAAATTCTTTTAGATAAGTTACGCTATATCTACATATAGCAATCGATAGCTTCAAACATGATTTTACTTAATTGAACGTATTTGTGTGAAATCATACAAACTAATTTTTACTCGACCTTTTAAAAGAGAAGCAAACTAACTCTTAACACGGTGTTCCCGGTACGTAACAAATTTTCTGAGATTATAACGTTTGAGTGGTGATGAAACGAAACAGCGTTGTCACGTCAGGACCACATACATAATGATACTGTTTAAAGCTTCAGGATATTTATTATTAATTAAGTCCCGCATTTACTTCCTGCAAAAGAACCGTTGGGAGTTTACTCTTTGGTAAAAAATTATTGTCCTTTGCAGTTATCGTCTCTGCCATTCAGTTAAGATTCAAACAGTTTGAATGTTTAACAGTTGCAGTTGGTTTAAAAAGGCAATAAACTCCATCCAATAGGGTTATTTCCATAATTCAGAATTTAGTTCAAATAAGCATTTGTATAAAGTAAATGGTATATAAAACATAGATATCACACTAATTAGTATTGTATATATTGTTTTACTAAACTATATGTCTTTTAAAATGGTTTAAAATTTAAAGCTGATTCGAAACTCTTTCTTATTGGTGATGACGTAGGAAAATAGTTCTAGAAAGGGCTCAGTTATGTTGGTTGCGGGAATTTGACTTGACAATCATTCTGTCATTTCATTCATGTTCACCACATATTGTTGAGCCGATAAGTGCGGTTGTGTTTTACTTGTACTGTGTAAGTGAAGTCATACAAATTACAATCAGTATTTGGACAAGATGGTACAAAACATCACTTATAAAATTTATTTGTTGCAGCCATCTTAACGCACGCACGTGCATCTGACATTTATCTTATAATGACAACTGCTTTGCTACGTCAGGGAATTATTTTGCGGCAAATTTTACGGCTTTAACTTAGAGATGAAATTACTTCCTAAATAGAAAAGAAATAATTAAAAAATATATATAGCGTTATCATAAGTAAGTCCTAGAACCAATCTATACCATTTTTGAAAAAAGTGATGCCATACATCTGACTTGGGCTACTGGCTGTGACAATATAGATAAAAGTTTAAGTGCAGTTGACAAAACTAATTATGTATAAGTTTACTATTTACTTGATTAAAAAAT
Organism: Monochamus saltuarius; assembly: GCA_025584915.1. NCBI lineage: Eukaryota > Metazoa > Arthropoda > Insecta > Coleoptera > Cerambycidae > Monochamus > Monochamus saltuarius. The sequence goes on from CM046726.1 coordinate 5,315,891, forward strand.
ACAATAATTGCAGATTAGTAGTCTGGGAAAAAATGGCAATCAAGGTACCAATAATTTAAACAAATTTAAATAGACAAAATATACTGCTATTTTTAAGCACCTTGGATAAAATAAAATCAGAAAGAATTATATCTGGACTGGATTTAATTATACAGATGAATCATTAATAATGGAACATAGCTTAAGGGCAGATTGTTAACGTCAAAATAAAGCGATTGAGTCCAACATGCTTTATTCAATTATTGCTCCTTTTCATTCTATAGGGTTTTAAAATGGAAAAAATGTTTTCGATTTTTTTGCTATATTTTAAGAACGCATGGACCGATTATTTTGAAAGTTAGCAGTCTTATGTTTTATGAGGTGGCGAATATGCAAATAGTATTGAGGTTACGACTAGGGGACCCTTTATAATGTACTGTCGATGTAAAAATATGTCTAACTTTTATATTTTACACGTTTGAATTTTTTAATAAGAAACTACCTATAATTTATTCTAAATAGAAAACAGACGATTTAAGTGTTTGAGATTCGGCGGGAATTAAATTAGAAAATAAAGGAGTCTTAATATATCAAAACGGACGAACACTACAACAACTGAAAATTTTATTATGCAGATCTTAATAAATTATTATTATTAATAATAAAAGTGGCCATCAGCAACTTCAATGCACTTTCGTAGCCTCTTATTTAAATATTGTCTGACTTTGAATAAAGTTCTATGTTGCTTGATAATATTAAACGATTCTTGATTTTTTTCCAACAGTTAGTTGTTCTTACTATTAATAATGTATTTGTAAACTAAAGAATTAATATAGCCTGAAAAGTAAAAATCCAGCGGATATAAATCAGGGCTACGTGCAGGCGAAGGAACATCCCTGCCGCGTCGAATCCAACGGTGCGGAAAATTTCTACATATTCTCTTACTCGTTGGGGGTAATATACAGGTGCACCATCATGCAAAAGCCAGAAGTTCGGCCGTAAATTTAAGGGAATATATTCAAGAAGTAGTGGCAAGTCATTAATTAGAAAATTTAAATAATTTTCTTCGTTAAGTGGAGGTGGTAGTATGAACAGCCCCACAATATTATCGGAGAGAATTCCACACCAAATAGAGAACTCTTGCTGAAAATGTGTTTCTCTTGGCAGATGAGGATTTTCTAGTTGCCAAGAATCACTATTTCTCCAATTAAAAATAGCTCGTATGGTAAATGTGGCTTCGTAGATAACATTACTAAATCTGAATATTTGGCGGAACGAAATTTTTTTTAGTTAGCTTCAAGAACATTTCCTTTGCATCTGTATTATTAATTATTTGGACAAATAGGGGAAAAGTACTAACTTTGCAAGCACTGGGAGAGGAAATTCGAATTCAATTAGCAAATGGGAGTTTTATTGGTAGCATAAAAAATAATACCTTGATCCTTCGTTACGGAACACATCTGGCCCTCCCAAAGAAACCGAAAGCGATAACGCGACCCACTTCCAGCCGACTACGAGGAATTAATCGCACGATCTGCGTTTGCGGCACATAAACCCGCATAAGATAATATTTTGCCCAGAAGAGAGGAGTGACATCAGTCTAATTTGAAATAGTCAGTTAATGCAGAGTTACAAGTAGGAGTCTGAGGGATCAACTCGACTCACAATTCAAGATATATGTGTGTGGGATTACGCGGTGGATCTCGGAGATATAACAATGCCTCTCGTCATTGTCATGTATAGGTAACAGACTCCCGTGGATTTAAACTGCTTCCCTTATACTTAAAGAGGGGGATTTAATTATTATGGTTATCTTTATAAAACAAGGTAGATGGGAGAAGTAAGTGCCGTCTCAGTGATGTATAATCTGGGAATAATTCACGCCGAAATACCTTCCTCTTCATTTAGATTCCTCTCGGCTTTGTTTTCCAGATTTATACAATTGTTTACATGAGTTAATTTGGAATTTAAATTCCTAATTTATCAGATGCTCTTATACGTTTCTAGTTCATTTCTTTCAGATGCCTAATCTCCTGCGGCTTGTTCTCTCTACAGAGCTTATCGAAACAAGAAACAGAGTCGTTTGCTAAAGTGGGACGGCTGTCTGCGTATATGCGAGGAGAAAATAATCTCACAATTTCATTTCTAGTCTATCCTGGTAAACAAAAATACACCCTTATTTATTTAAAAGGTTCAATTTCCTTAATACATTTTAAGTTTTTATGCACTATTTGAATATTTGACTTCAGTGGAAAGTTTTTCCTTTCAAAATTCATTACCTATAAAATATGGGTATGCGGAATAGCAAAACTTTCTCTCTATGAGACATCAATATAATTATCGTACAACATGGAAAATCAGAATTGTACCTACTTCTTAAAACTTTTTGAGATGCATTTGAGACTTTGAGGAATTGATTAAATATAGTTTCTTCAAATAAAACCAAAATGACTATGAAGTACTCAAGAAATATAACATTTTGATCTTCAGATATCAGTTAATATTTAGAAATGGAACATACGTTCGATTTTATAACTTTTCAAGAATAGCTGATGAAACTATATTTTGAAATAGTATAATCAATTTATTTAGGCATACAATTAATTTTTATCGTAGAAATTATAGCAATCATTACTCTAGCTTAATATTTTAAAATTCTGGCATGCACAAGAACTATTATAGGGGCTAGACAATTAATTATTGATTCAGTAGTAAGACTACTAGATTATTATAACAATAAAAGAAGACAGTGATTGTTGCTTATCAAGATGGACTCAGAAACCTTTACTAAAATAGACACAAGGTGATAACTATGTACTGCCAAAAACATATTTTTTATTTAAATAACTCCAAAACATATCCTCTTAATCAAACGCCGCACAACTCTTCAAATTGTTTAATCGATGATCTAATTGTTGCAGTCAAAGCAAAAATAATTTTTTTCTATATATGCAGTGGCGGAAAAGTAGGGTGAAGTTAATAGATTTTGGTAAAATAATATATATTTCGAAATAACATGTTAAAAGACAAAACAGTGATATTGTATCGACGTAGGTACAATGGTTATATATATATATATATATAAATGATAAAAGTTTAAAAGTACAAGTCAATGCATTTCTTATGTTAAATTTATAAAATATCATTTTTAAATCCAATTGTCCCTGCAATTTATTGTTGCTAAGGTAATGAAAGTTCGATCATGTGTTGACTATACTCCATTTTTAAACTAGGAGGAGCGTTTTGAATATTGCGCGCCAAAATGTTGGTTTCTTATTGGTTAATTTCGAACCTACTTTACACTGCTAATAAATTTTACATTCTGGCAATTGTAGACATTTTGCTTGTCAGTTGTCATCAGTTCGTTGTCATTGTGTTTTTACCTGTTTTTCCATCTATTTATTATCTCAGTTACGTATAAATCAGTTCTTATCAGAACTAAACAACTTATTATATTGTTTGCCATTCGTTTTTTCCAATTTTCCATTGGATATGGATGATAGTGTGCCAACCACAAGTAAGGCAGGCGCGGGAATTACATCGCCGTCGCCCCCAAGGAAACGAAAACAACTCAGTTTGGGGCATTTATCTCTGGCAGAAAAACAAGCAATATTGAATTTTTACAAGAAAAGCCTAGATGATGAACCTACTCTTAAAACTGTCCAACTTGTATCCAAAATAGCGATGACATTAGGTAAATTTATATTAACATTATCTACTGTTGAACTATATTACACATTATACTTTTTTAGGTGCTGCCAAATCAACAGTATATCGAGCCATAAAGCAATATAAATCTACTGGAAGGGTGTCTACTTCCAAACACTGTGGTGGACGACCTGGGATTGTTACATGTTTGGATGAAGTAATGAAGAATTCCATAAGGCGTGTAGTACACAGCTTTTTCTTAAAAAATGAGATCCCCACTTTGGACAAAATATTAACCGCAATAAAAAGTCGTCAGGATTTGCCACAAATGTCCCGTTCATCATTATACAAAGTTATGAAACAAATTAACTTCAAATAAGGTTGAATACATATCTCAAGCAAGTATAATTGCAATAAAAACATTTTATTTTTTTTTGCAGATACTTAAAACGAAGTCGTAAAAGTGTGTTGATAGAACGTGATGATATAGTGAGATGAAGACTTGACTACTCGATATCAATTAAAAAGTTTAGATCTGAAGGTAGACCTATTTATTATTTAGATGAAACGTATCATTGTGAATTAAACCCTATAGAATTGATTTGGGCACAGGTGAAGAATGAAGTGGCAAGCAAAAATAAAACATATAAACTGAAAGACGTAAGGGAACTACTAATAGAGGCTCTTAATAATGTTACAAATATGAACTGGAAAAAGTGTGAAGAACATGTGATTAAGGAGGAAAAAAATGGGAACACTTGACGGAATTATGGACGATCTCATTGAACCTTTAATCATATCAATTAATAATAGCGAGAGTGATATGGATACTGACTCGTCAAATAATTCAGAAAATTGTTAAATACATGATTTGTCCCTTATTTTTACCAATAATATTATAAATTATAAAAACTTATTTTGTTACTTTGAACACCTGCAGATGATATATTACGAACGAAGTTCAGTTATCAGTTATTTAGCAATTATCCGGTAACTTAATAAACGTAGTTCGTAGAAGTGCAACAATTCAAAGTAACAAAAACACCATTATATGATTACTCCAATGCTAATTGTAAAAATGTGAATCAATAAAAAAAATGTTTAAAAGTGAAAACTGGAATCAATCATTTGTAGATGTTTGGTTTGTAGTAAATTATTTCATTCATATTATTATGTTATGTAGGAAGTACCTACCTACCTACTTTAAAAATATATATACAAAAGTTAAATAAACCTAGAAGTAGATATTTATTCATTTCACATTATTTTGAATAAGTACTTAATAACCCCATTTGAAAGTAATGAAAGCTTATTGTACTCAAATTGAGGTTAAACACTTGCAGTGAGTATATACTTGATAGTCTGATGCTATCTAGGTAGTTTTTAGTAAATTTTGCAGTGTAAATTTGTCTTTGGCATTCGCTCCTCCTAGTTTAAAAATGGAGTATAGTAACTTCAAATCTCGTGATCAAAAATGAATTTCTCCCGGCGAAAGTCGAAGAAGCTGCTAATAAAGCTACTTTCATCTATAAGTTAAAGGAACAGTAGGAGCTTTCGTATAATCATTTCTTGAGGTGGTTTGATCTGAAATATGTTAGTGGCAAGTTCAGTGAACAATTTTTGGCGTACTTTGAAGAAAAGTCCAAAATATGGAAACCGTCAATGCGTTGGTCAAATTACTCCATGTTGAAGCCGATGATGAACATAAAGGATCAGGACATGAGCAAATATTACAAGCTTGTTGCTCGTTTGAAGCGAAAGGGCAAAGGATATCAACCGAGACAGTAGAAAGTATCAACCAGGGAACAAATCGACAAATTTATCGGAAAAGTGCAAGACGAAAAATACGTCATGCAGAAGGTTGCCGTAATTTTCGGTGTATTTGGAACCTGAGGGCGACATTCAATAATATCGAAGATTTGGAAGCTTCACGAGTTGTGCATAAACCAGACATAAAAATAATGTGCAACGAACATTCGTCGTTAATGGTACGTTATATTTGAACTATCATAAAAGTACATAGCCTTTCGTCCAGCGAACACTTCATTCAAAACATTTCATAAAATACATTAAGAATAAATGTTCTACGACTTTAGTTGGAATCAACGCATTGGGTAAGATACCTGTCATTATTGCTGAATTTCTAAATTTGCTTATTCTCACTATTATACCGGACCCTTCAACTTCTGACGATCTTCGGCTAGTTTGTCAGAGTCTGGTGTTAATCTTACTACTATTAAGATACACAGTGGATGAAAGTCCAGTAGAATAGGTAGGTTATATAGAGGCCCTTTACAAAACAAGAAGATCACTGTGGGCCTAATTCTGTTCAAAACTTCAAAGGATAACATTGTTCAATACCCTGGGAGTTTCTTAGAAATTATATCTACTAGGTACAGCTATTAATGAGAGGGGGTATGAAATTATTTATTCTAATTGTAGTTTCTCTAACCATACATTAAGCTAAGTAAATAAATATTTTTTTGATTTAAAATTTCTTAATTGTTTTTGCACCAGTCTTACAAGTAAATCACGTCATATACTTCTATAAATGATACTGCAGGAAACAACTACTCCGCGGGCTAATACCCCGACCGGCATTGAATTATACCTGCAGTATCTGTGTGAAACAGCCAAGAACCCTTGTCGGCCACCCCACCAGACATAGACCGGTTTCGGGCTTGTTAGCCCTCATCAGTATGCCATAGGTGAGATGACCGACAATTGAACTGGCTGTTCCTTCATATGTAGTTTCACATATAAATCGAGTGCAGGTGAGATGTAACTGGTCTGCTACCTCCTGCTCGGCCTAAGCGGCTCGACTTGCAGAAAGCGACCTACAAATATCGTAGGTACTTAACCGCAGACCTCTCGCCCCGGGCGATGCGCCATTAAATCTATAAATGATACTGCAGGAAACAACTACTCCGCGGGCTAATGCCCCGACCGGCATTGAATTATACCTGCAGTATCTGTGTGAAACAGCCAAGAACCCTTGTCGGCCACCCCACCAGACATAGACCGGTTTCGGGCTTGTTAGCCCTCATCAGTATGCCATAGGTGAGATGATCGACAATTGAACTGGCTGTTCCTTCGGTTGGGGTATTAGCCCGCGGAGTAGTTGTTTCCTGCAGTATCATTTATAGATTTAATGGCGCATCGCCCGGGGCGAGAGGTCTGCGGTTAAGTACCTACGATATTGTAGGTCGCTTTCTGCAAGTCAAGCCGCTTAGGTCGAGCAGGAAGTAGCAAACCAGTTACATCTCACGTCATATACTTATTTCAACACCAGTGCTTTAAAATTACATTTTAGACACTGGTATTATGCTTTAAAACTTATTTTAATTTTACTGACGTTTGTAAAAAGAAAGATTACCCGTTTTTTCAAAAACCGTGCAAATTATTAAACAAATTGCCTTTAAGATATTCTTTTAGAAAGATGTAGGTATTATATATTACCAAAAAAGTCACAGACGTCGGTTTTAGTTCAAATAAATTGGTAGAGATATTTAAAACAGATACTTATATATGTTTTTGACAGTGTTTAATTTTTTTTCTATTGATTTTTTTTTGCTTAAGATGATTATTAACTGGCTGTTTAAGTTTGGCCATTATCTTTTACAAACATCCTGTATATTAAGCAAACAACACCTGAGGTAAGTTTAGGACATCCTGTATACTTTTCGTCTCCGCCTAGCTCCGGTAGTTACGTCGAAGGCTGAATAGATTTTCTTAACGAACAAAAAATTGTTATTCCATTAGATGAAGTAAATAGGAGAGTAATTTTAAATTAACTCGAACCCGCTCTTTTCGCCGTAAACCTAATTGCAATTAAAACCTTTAAAGTAAGCTTTACTACTTTGAAAGGGAGACTGATGAGAGAAAATAAATTCGAAACAAAAACTCCACCTGGGGACTTTAAATTGGTCTCTATTTGATTCCACTTCCAAGGAAATTCTCTCTCGCCGAAGCCCTATTTACTTACTTTTTAACAATGACTATGAGAGTTGAATGTATATGAGGCTACATTTGTTAGGACAAAGCCGCATTTGAAGACATTGCTCTGAACATATTTTCATAGAATGTTAATAAACAAGTCTATTCAGTAAAGGGGGTGTGTGACTAATCATAATTTATGCATAGTTGTCCGACAAATAAATATTTGTAAATAATATCAGTATTACTAAAACTGACATAACTGATTTTTGCTTACTTTTATATGGATAGCCATATTTAATTTTAAATTTATGACGATAGTCTCAAATAATACTTATATTTAGAACTATTTCACAATACAAAATATAATGTGAGAGACTTACAAACGTTCAAAAGAACATGCTGCTTTAAAATCATTTACTATAAATTGTTCCATTTGTTTATGTACATACACAAATCTCAAGCAAGCACTAGAGAAAACGAAACCCACCACTACTATAACTAATAATAGTTTTAAGTTAAGAGCGCCGTTACCGTGCAGTAGCAGAGTAGCTTCAAGAAGATTTTAAACCTTTGTCACATGCTGCTATCTGGTAATAGCTAAACTATTTATGACTATACCGGTAACTGTATTTTACGTCATCTCGCTATTTTTAAATATGGCGATAATCAAGTCAATGGGCAAATCGACATAGATAATAAGAGACATTTTCAATAAATATTTTAAGTATCAAGACTACATTTTGGTAATGTAAATACTAACACTACCTAAATGAATTTTCTAGTATCGAATAATGTATAATTTTCTTAAGGCTGGCGTTTCAACAAATAATCATATCTAAATATGCACACAAAAAATACACACGGTAGGTGGAGGTCCTTATTAATGTAGTACTAAAATATAATGCTGAAATTGAATCATTTTTTTTAACTTTTGAAGAAAAAATCTGCTAGAGAACATAAAAAACCGTGAATTTGTACCTTATCACTGTGTTCTATACACCGTGAAAAATACTTGATAATTTACATAAATTCAAGTGTTACTAGTTTTTTAAAAGATTTCTGCGGGATGTGATAATGTTTATAATGTTGTATACAATTTTCTCAATGTGCAGTTGACTTGTAAAATTCAGTAGATTTTATGATAAAACGTAATAGGTGAAAATGATGCTCTTTTTTCTTATTCTAAATGACTTGTCAGCCTGAAAATTGTTTTATATCCCGGAGAAAACTTGTATAATTGACATAGTGAAGAGATATTCTTTCTAACTTACTCAGATTTTTTTTAGACTGTTTCAACAAACAGCTATGAAATTCGTTGAAAATTTGCCTATAAAACGGCGCCCTTAAGTAACTTTAACCATTACACCATTTTGGGCACCTTAACAGCAGTAGTTGATAGATTGCAATAGTACGTTAAAGTTTTAAGCATTTTATAGAAAACTTCAATTGCTTACTAAATAACACATTACGTTACATGAGCCTCTACTAACCCTAATTATCACTTAGCTTGTAATTTCGCAACACAGTTTTGCATTTTATTGCAGTTGTATTTTTATTTTTGAAATGTATTTGTAGAAAAACTATTCGTTTTTGACAATTTTTTCATAAGTTTTTTGTTGCTTTTAGTGGAATATATAAGCCCCTTTAGTGTCAGCTCATATCCCGGACATCCCGTATAGTAAAAATTGAGTTCATATACAAGATGTTAAAAAAAGAGTGTAAAATATTTCCTGAGGTAATAGTATGAACCAAAATAAGCAGAAAAGTCTTGATAAACATGGGTCCCCAAAATATTTTACACTCTTTTTAACACCTGTATACTGAGATAGTCAATACGTACCGATGATTTAGACAGATAATAATAATAATAATAATAATAATAATAATAATAATAATAATAATAATAATAATAATAATAATAATAATAAATAATAATATCTCTACCCCTCATTCTAATCACAGGGATTAGCCCAGAAGTCGGAGACTTGTGCGGGAGAGGGGGCGGCATATTATTATTAAGCAGGCCGCATTTGCGCCCAGGAACGACTTACGTTGGTAGGCCCTAACCACTATTCAGTGCAGGAATGAGGAAAACCTGGAAAACCTCATTAATTAGGGGGGTAGTCAAATATCAACCGGCATCAATCTCTCACATTGACCTAAGCTAACATTATTCCACCCTACCATATCCACAGAGAGGGTGCCAATCCTCTCTATGAATATAGCTTATATACGGTCTACCGGCAGCTGGGCTCGAACCAACTCCGTCTAGTCACCTCGATTCAAGTACTAACGCCTTAAACCGCGCGACCACTGACCGATCTAAAAAAGTAAAAGTTAGTACGGAGTAATTAACAAAAGTGAATATTGTATCATATACCTATTTAATAACGAAATACATTAACTGGAAATATGCATATGTTTCTTATTTATTGCTCAATGTAAGCTTAAGTTCTTGAAATGTTTGAGACTTATTACTTATACAGCGTAAAGTTGAGAAAGCGCTACCAGAATCTAAAACATTCATTCCTGGAATCTTGCAGGACAATGAACATGTCACCACACTGCAGGGTGTTCAAGATGTAGGGTATTCATAGACTGAACACACAAGATAAAGTTGCACCAGGTACAAAAAAAGTTTTCTGCTCATCCATGTACCGATCGGAGTTCAGTATTACAGTCTGTTTATCTCAAAACTATACAAATAATTCCTTAGGTATATCGTTATGACTATGGCTACCTGGACTCAATGTTTGTATATTTAGCACATTTTGATGAGCGTACAAATTTCTTAAACCTATTAAAAAAATTGCTGACGTGCTCTGTTTATCTGATCCGTCAGTTTTTGAACAACCTGGAATTTTCTATGGATGGTAGTGAAGACCTCGAAGAAGTATTTGAAAACTTTCCGATTGTCTTATATCTATCTCTAACAGTCTTCGAGTTATTTCAATTCGATCAAAAAACTTTGATTTTCGCCTAATTACCTATTTTTGACAGCTGAAGTATTGATATTTGAAAGATAAATCGGGGGATGCCTATCATCTGCTACAGATATTTTAAAAACTATTTAATTTTACACAGGCTGTTGAAAACTTATTGCCGAATTTGATTACCTCCAAACCGCCAGGTCCTGGTTTTTATAAATAGAACATCGTGTAAATTTAATCAAAAATTTTTGTAGAATTTTACCTCTTCAATATTATACTTCTCTATACCCACCTCTTCTTAATTTTTCTGTTATTGGCGGTGTGTCTGAGTAATTAAAGTGATCCAATTTCTTGAGAGTATGGCTGTGGAATTGCTAGGAAAATCACGACGCAAATGATAACACAAGACATATTGGTTGTTTGTCCCTAACCTAATCTTCATTTGCAACGAGCCTTAAGTACTGTAGGATCATAAAAAATGGTTTAATACTTGATCCTTTTTAATATTTTTATTGAAATGACCAAAATATTTGTGTTTAACTGTAGCTGATGTGGTATGTATCACGTGAGGGTATAATTTACATTCAAATGTCTTAACACATCAAATATCTCCGCCACATCTCAATTTTTAATGAATTTTGTGTAATATGTAAAATTGTCTCGGCGATATATTCACTTTATAAAATGCGGGGAATGCGGCATGACATATGTTGCAACCATGCCGTTGTATAAAGCATATTTACGTTGTGGCATTCTCAGTTTAATGACAGTTCTGAGGATTTACGATTTTATGATTCTCCAACATTACAAGTTTATTGACATCGATTTACTAATCTTCCACAAAAAATAATGTTTATTCCAAGCCAGCATTTAAGGGCTCAACAAATCATTTGTTTTGAAAATTAAAAATAAAAACTTATATAAATGATACGCTGCATTATGATTTTTTCTAATTACCATTTAGAATAACAAATTATACTGGTAATTCCCCTATCTGTAGAATAATGCATTCTTCCAGCAGATTTTCTTCTGATATTGATTTGTTTGAAGTTTCTGATAAATCACTGAAATCTTTGTTTACTGATTTATTTTTAAGCTTATAATTTGTTGTTTTGTTTTCTTCAATTTATAATTGTAATTGTGCTTTTTATCACTATGGTGTTTATGTTTGTTAATGTTAGTTGTGGATACTGTTCATGGGGTTAATCCCGTTTGTGTCCCTAAAGTTTTAAATAAATAAATAAATAAATAAATGAGTTTTGTGAAACTTATATTTTTAAATTTCAAGTATTTACGGAGATATTATAATTTTTTTTAAAAATACCCACATTTTGACGACCGCTGACCAGATAGAGCGCCGACGAAACTAATAAACCATATGACCTGCTGAAGGCAAGGTTGCCATATCATCTCTAAAATAAATATGGTGTAACTTTAACGTAAATTAAATATTTAAGATTATTTTTAATTTAAAAATACTAGTGTAGTAAAAATGGATAACGATCAAATTTTGAGTATCTCTGTATGTTTTAAATTTAATTTCACGTACATACATAGATGTACTTTTTTTGGTGAGATATAGGAATGACAAAGGGATGAGGTGGTGGCCAGAATTATTTTTAAAAACATATTTATCATTTTTTGACATGCTGTAACACATCCAATCTACACTATAGTATGACTCACAAAAGCCTTGATATTGGAGTAGGTCAGCGGTCCCCAACAAGTTTTCTATTGAAAAATCACAAAATTTTAAAGTGTCACTTTAAATATTTCCAATGTTAACAATCGTCTTATTTTTTTCATTTTCTATGTTCTTTAGCTTGTTTATATCCCTGAATTTATATTTTTCAAAACTCCTTGTATAATTCCGTCATTGATACCTGTAGGCATTCTAAGCCGCACGGGACGGTGTGGCATGAAAATGGCATAAAACGTGAACTTCGCTGTAAACCGAAACTTTAAACTCCGCAATAAACATGACAACCAATTAAGATGTAGATTGGAGCAACTACGTTATTTACATGATGTAGGTGTGCACCGCTGTATTTGTCTTGTCTGTTTGGAATAAACTCCAGAAAAGGCAGAAATTGAAATGAGCCATTGACGGAGACTGAAGATGGAATAAGGTACAAACAACATTAATTTCACGGTGTTGCAATAAATAATAAATATGGATTATATTTTATCCTTATTACGAAAATCCACTACTCAAAAATATTTACAAAGTAAAATAGATAACAAATATACCCGTATAATCTAACAGATTTTTTTTTATTTGATCTAGAGATTATTAAGGCTACCAAAAATCAATGGTGTTGCATTTATTATTGTAAATCGTGTACATAAAATGCAACGAAATATTCGAAAAATATTGTAGCAAGTATGTTCCCGATATTTCCAGGTGAAATATTCTAATTGAGACTAATGGAATCAGGTTGTGCCAACATGGATGGATAATCGAGATTATAATAATTTTCACCGCTACTTAGAAACATGCTTATTAGCCATTGTTGGAGAATAACTTAATATCGATTTATAGAAGGTAGGTTATTTCCATTATTTTTAATTAATTACAGTCCTAATGGAGCTTCAACAACTTTTAACCGACGTCCTTGAAATAGCCACATGTACCTACTCTATACAACGTTGGTCCTAAAATGTTAGGTTTAATATAATAATTCTATATCTTGAAAATATATGACGATTTAGATCAGAGGTTACTTAATGCAAATTGTTTTTTATATGATCTTTTATTAAGAAAAGCACTTTTAGGAACACCCCGTATTACTTCATTGAAAATATGTGCACAATAATACAGACACATAATTCACGGAATAAACTTTCGTTCTCATTATGATAACAACCAAAGCTAATTTAAGATTACCAAGCACAAGTTTCAGTGAACTGCAACCTGCGGTTATCACAGACTTGTCATAAACACATTCAGAATACCAACAGAATAATAATTTACTCATTCTCGGGTCAAATGTGATCGATATAGATCACAATTTTGCGAATAACTTCGCATTTTATAAAGAAGGAAATGTTATTTGATGATATGCTAATTGCCATATGTGCATGCAGTACCTACACTGAAAAAAGATTTATGTAAATTTACCATGAACATTATTGGCTATTTTATGCCCAATTATTCATTTGATGTAATAATTTTATTTAATGTAAATTTCAATTATGTATATTTTTACATTAAAGTGTCTAAAAAAATACCTATATACAATGTAAATTAACTAATTCTCCGTAAAACTACAATGTAATTGAAATAAAGTATACTTCGTAAACATAATACAGAGTATCCTGTAATTAAACCGCATTCTGTTTATAGGATCTTAATGCACTCATAAAATAAAATGAAAAACATGATTTTCTTTATAATTCCATGAAATATTGGTATAGCATATAAGTCATATGTAAAGTATGGTCGATGTAGGAATACGAACTTGGCAATAAAACACCAGTAAGATGAAGTATTTGTAGATATTATGGAATTAATATCAGTTCATTAGATACCTAATGCGACTTACTTGTGGGGGAAACATTATATTAGTAGGAGCAAGAAAACATATTTTATTTTATGGTTGATTTATTGTGAGTTTGTCTTCTTACATACTACTGTATGAGTTAGAAGTGTTACCGCATAATTAATATAGAAGTTATTAATGCATGAAAATTGCTTGCAATATATACATAAGAGTTAGTTATACTCGCGACAAGAATTCAGACGACTTACGTCATACGAACAAGTGACTAATTCATTATATTTTCATCAAAATATTTAAGAAACTGCAACTGATAGTAATAAAACTATATACTACACTAAAAGTTTGCATTATATATTGCACTAAATTGCAAATAATGATTGTTTTTAACGCGACCAAATATCTAAAATTATGCTGACAATAAAAACAAATATGTAACGTCAGTAAGACGTCTGAATTCTTGACGCGAGTATAAACAAAAATTAATATAATGTATACAATATTTTCAAGTAGGTAGTAATATTTGTTGAACATAATAAATATACATATATTTAACATGTAGAAAGTTGCCTAAGGCATTTATATATTTTTTTAAGAATTTGTGATACTACTGATGTAAGCATGTTGTATTTTCAGGTAGCTATAAATGTAGTACCACACAATATGCACTTAAATATGTTGTATCTTTTAAATCCCATCAGAAATCATCTAATAAGTATTTTACAACACTACAGATACTTGAAATGCCTCGTACTATTTTAATTTTAACTGCACTACAATATCTATAATGAAAATTATTGTATAGACAAACCGGCCATTGCTCATCGGGATGCAATAGACGCATGCGTTGGAATGTGTTTGCCATAACTACCTATATATCTGTAGGCATACATAATATTGATAATTCTTATTTACAGAACTTTTGCTGCCAAAATTACAAAGCAAAATAAGACTACGAGTATTACAATATATTCTGTGATTGATGGAACTATTACATGCTTTAGGTATTATTTCAATTAATGTTGTAAATACCCATAATAGTTGGATAATTACAAGATAACTCTAAAATTACCATAATTAATATCGTAAATATTTTGTAAATAATTTCTTTGGAAATTTATAAACACTTTTTGGAGTGTAGAGATGCTTTTTGCTTAATAGTTAAATACCTATCAGATAGGCATAATTTTAGATCAAGTTTTTAAAATAAATCAAACACAAAATAAATTCAATGCAATTTTAAACCTACATACTTAGGTACATTCTGTAAGAATTCATTAACAATTACATATCGTCTCCTGCAATTGTGGGGATCTTGCAATTCTGCGGCATTAATTTCGAGGTTTCTAAAACTAACACTGTCTTTTTGCTCTCAGGAATTTTCCTGTTTACCGCGCGCCACTGTTTATCTAAACTTTATGTTAATTTATTCTCTTCATTTCGTCTTTTCCCCATAAGAGTTTGTTAAGCATACACTTCCCGTACCGCCTCGCTTTTACCTTCTTTGCTCGACTTAATGCCTAACTCGAATTTGTTGATGTTTATCAACTTATAGAAACGTATAAATTAGAGGATAAACTCCACGGGAGACATTTGCTTTCAGGTTTGCGTCGTGAGGTGAATCTTTTCTGAGGAGGAAGCCTGGTCAATTTTTGTTTGAACGTAATTCGCACATAAATGTTAACTTTGTGTTAACTGTTTTTTTTTTACATTTTTTAGGTATTAATAATAGTGAAACAACTTTGCAGACTAAAGCCCCTATCAGCGTTGTATGGGTAGATATTGTGGGTGTACCACAATATCTACCCATATATTTTTATTATTAGCTTTTGTAGATTTTTTACTGTATTGTAAAGGTATTTCAGCTAATATAAATCAGTTTACCTACAATGAAGAATTTGCATAAACTTTATATTATAGTGGTTTTTAGACTTTCACGGCCAGTGCTGTAATTCGATACATGGTGATTTTCCGGGTTGTTGTGCCGTAATCTCGGTAACTGGTAGCTGCCAGAAACAGAGTTACTGCACATACCTAGCATTAGCCGGGATTATTTTACCTGCCCTGGTTGTTCTCAGGCTAGGCTCTGTGAGGACAGACCCGCTATCGGTGTCTCTGGGCCCGTCTATATATTGACCGGTTACGACCGTAGCAGTCGTAATACCAACAATAGGATTGATTGTTAGTTAATTTAGTTAGACTAATTTTTATTTTAGATAATTATTTAATGGAACCTTGTCTATGAAATTATTCTTTAGCATGTCTAGCTATTAATAGGAACTGTGGAAAAATTGTTTTATATTAGCTTAAATACCTTAAAATATAGTAAACAAGATGCTAACTTAGTTTCAATAAAATAAAGAGTATCATGAAATTCTAGCAGAATATGCGTCTATTTTTATATTACGGATATTTTTTTGTTTGATAGACAGTCTACGTTATATAAAATTTAGGGCACAACACCAAAAATTTCTAGGCGTGTCTATCATCGAGTGTGCAAGCTTATGTGAAAGTCTTTGAAAACGCTTCTTTGACAAATCGTGTTTCAAAACAGGTACAAGCATTTGGCAGCACGATAATTATTATTGATTGTCAAGAATTCTTTTTAGGTAAGTACAATTATATGAAGAAAAGTAGATACTACATATCATCGGTGACAAAAAAATATATCATGAATATAAAAAATATAATTACCAAGACACGTGGCCGCAAGATAAATCGATGTCCCTCCCACTTACCTGAAAATAAAAGATTTTGTATTATTTTAGTTACTTTAAATTGTATAAGACAAGACATTGTTGACAGTGGCAAGAAAAATTGTATGCTATTATTTAAACTTGTTTAGCAACTAATTCAAGGTCATTCCAAATTTCCTTAACTTATTATCTTTCTGTGGGTAAATATATTAAATTTTTTTTGATAAAACGATAGTAAAACATCATTAAATACTCAATTATTGTAGAGAAAAAAAAGATTATTTCAGAATTTCAGATTAAGTAGTATTTGTATTGTATGAAATAATGAATTAAGTAGGTAGGCATAGCAAATTCATTTAAAAAATTGTATGAAATTTAAACTGTAACAATAATTTATAATTTTTTACTGTTTTGCCATTATGAAACTTGAGTATCCTAATAAAATGTTTAATAATTGAGCCGCTATATTATTAAACGCTAAACTTTCGCATTTAGTGAGTGTTAGTGATAGGTACGCGATTGAATAATAGAACACATGAGTGGCACGTGAAGAAAAAGCTTAAGAACCGCTGGTGTACAGAATATCATGTCAAAAAACAGTTGTTTCGAACATACTTTTTGAAGTTATTTTAATACAGGGTGTTTCATTGGGCAATGCGTTAGCAGTGAATACATAAAAGACCTATTGTTGACGTATCTAACCACTGTCATTACCGAGATACTGGGCGTTTTACAAAAATTGGATTTTTATTTAAGTTGCCATAAAATGCGAACGACTCTGTATAATCAAATGAAATTCGGTAGGGATATTCTACTTACTTCATTTAGTCCATTAAAGTTATAAGAGAAACAGATATACAGGTCTGATGACATAAAAGTGTTTAATTTCTTTATTCACAAAAACAACACCCTATATCTAGGATTTTGAAAAATCTGTTCAGGCATTTGAGTGAAACAGAAATAGTTTATGGTGTGTCACTGTAGTTCAGCATGTAAGTCTTCATGTTTGCTTGTTCGACCAAATATCTACCCATCGAGCAAAAACTAGTAAATCTACTTTGATCATCAAATTCACAATTAATTATTATGTTATACATAAGACTACTACTTTTCCATTTGAGGGAAAAATATTTTGAACGACAATTTTCCAAACACGTACATAGGTCAGGGTGGGTCTACGAGTGGCCTTCAAGGTCACCAGACATTACTGCTGTTGATTACTACTTATGGTGCAATTTAAAATCGAAGTTATATGAAAATCAAGCTTTGAATATTCAAATTGGGATTAGTTATCAGCGTTTTTATAAATTGTCTAATTTAGTCAATAATCATCTAATAAATGTATTTAAAGCGGTATGCTAAATGACAGATAGTAATAAAAACAGAGAAGAAAAAAAAACAAAAATAATTTTAGGAAACGCTACAATAATTAATTGCTTAAGTTTTCACCGTTATGCTGAACATACTTTCATCTTTATTTTATATTAGCTGTTACAGATAGTCTTATTACCTTAATCATGATTATTTCTTAGGTAATTGCAGGTAGGTGTTTACAATTCGCTCAATCAGCTGCTCCGGACTGTTAATTTATATCCATACGTAATAAACAACAAGAGTGATGTCTGGTGACTTAAAGGTCACTCAACACACTCACCCGGATTTATGCACATGTTTGGAAAATTGTCATTGTCAATTTTTTCGAACAAATGGAAAGGTAGTACCACGTATAAAATAAGAATTAATTGTGAATTTGATGATAATAGTCAGTTTACTAGTTTTTACTTGAAAAAACCTCTTACAAACAGACATTGGATCAAACATGAAGACTTACATGTGCAACTAAAGCAAATTCACCATAAACTCTACTATTTCTGCTCTACTCAAAATCGTGAACAGATTTTTCAAAATCCTACATACAGAGTATTGTTATTGCGAATAAACAAAATAAAAAAAATATGTTATAAGAGCTATATTTCCATTTCGCTTATGACGTTAGTGGATTGAGAGAAGCAAGAATAGGCACCACTCAAATGGTTTTTGGTATTATACCAAAAATCATTTGATTATGCAGAGTGGTGCCTTTTATGGAAAGTTAAAGAAATATCTAGAAGCGGTAAAACGCCCTGTACTACGGCAATGACAATGGTTAGATGCGTCAGCAACAGTTTTTTAGAGGCCTCCTAGATGTCATGTATTCACTGCTAAGTATGTATCCACTATGTATGTATGATGCCATATAGAAATTGATTAAACAAAAGAAATAAAGAACGACCAATGCAGCTCTGTTGATGCAATAGATGGTGGTAAAACGGTTTTTAACTAATCCGTCTTCTTTCTTGAATTATAACGAAAATACACTAGGGATGTGCATTGTCGCGAATCGGTTTTCGAAGTTGTGATGCCCGATTTTCATCTTGTTATGCTTTTGGATTTTTATATTTAAGTTTCATAGAGTGTGCGGCTGTGCGCAGGCGTAGAAACACCTGTTGAGTGTAGTGTCTGGACGCGAGGGAACGCGGGGAAAGACATTCGAGATTTGGGAGTCCGGCGGGCAGTGAGCGAGTTGTCTCTGCCGGCCGTGTATTCTAGAAATCAGCATTTTGTGTCTGGTGAAAAGTCCCAAAAAGGGGAGTATTGCATTATATGCAGTCTGGTGAAGCCGATTTAAGGTCTGGAGCGTCAGGTGTAAACGTGCACTTGATAATAGTACGTGTCCGAGATCCGGATGGTAAAAGAGAGAGAGGGGCCCAGCCGTTAGCAGAAAGGTACCCAACGACACGTCCACCGCTGGAGGAGCCGTAAGCATTTGTTCGTTTCTACCAGGGTCGACTGACATTATATTACGTTGTGTATTACGAGAGCGTTGTGGATATTTGTTATTTTATTTGAGGATTAAAACAGGTAGATTCAGTAGCCGTGTTTGTTTTTTTCTCTCGCCCACAGTACAGGCAGACCCAACTAGACCTACCCTGAGAACCCAAAAAAATAAATTAACTAGTGAGTATCACAAGTGTCGCTGGTAACCTTTTTTCGCAAAAAAAATATTTGGTACAAAAAGTATTATAAGAAACCGCGATAATAAAATTGCCAACACAACAAATTTCCGACTAGAATTATTAACGCATATTTATAATATTAATTACACAAAAATACCTACTTAGTATCTATAAAATTAATGAAAATTATATAAATTACAATATGCCATCTATATCTCGGAACCTGCAATTTGGTTGAAAACTGGGTTATGATTTGGAGCTCATTTGTTTTTGATTTTTGTACTTTGTATTTCAATATTGTTAAACATTTTGCAGAAGGAATCCACATAACAGAGCCGATCAATGCACTGACTATGCATAAACGAACTACATTACCAGGTCGGTAGTGTAGAGCACATCTAGAACCAGGTTCGCCAACGGTAGGGCACGTTTAATGAAGTACACAACCAGCAATCCGCCGCGACCCACAACAAGTGGCACGTCGTAATATATAATGTTATTACTTAATTAAAACATGAATCCGAATTACCTTTACAAGACGTACTGCTGCATTTTACCAGCCCAATTTGAGAGACTACGGCTATATCTCGGGCGAAGTTAATCTCGCAGAAGGTAACGTCGAACTTCCCGCAGAATTAATTGGAACTGGATTATTCCAATTAGTGTTTGGGGAGCTTTTGCCTGCTGCCTTTATAAATATTCCAACTTTGTTTAAATTTCAAAGATGCATACTAAAACTTCCTCACTTACTGCAGATCACGACTTACGAAACAACTTACAGAATATTTTATACGGGAATTTGTGTTATACGAAAAATAATTAATATTTTAATTTCCCCGATCAAATATTGGCCTACGGGAGTCAGAGCAGAGCGAAATACTAATTTAATTGGACGATAAGGGGAGGGAGGGTTTTATTAACTGAAGGATGTTACATTATACAATCCGATTCATTAGGGTACAACATCGGATCAAGTATACAGGGTTAACTATGACTAAGTACAAACATTTTAACCATGTGCTCAGGGAGGTATAAAACACAATAAAAAAATTATAGCTCGATGTTTAAAAAATGGGGCAAAACCCTCTTTTCCTATGGAAAGTCGGCGCCTATGACAATCAATCAACCTCTGAGATGGCTAGTAATGTCAACTACCATGCGGTCGTTTTTCAACATTGTCAAGTGTAGAAACAACGAAAATAAATTATTTTATTAATAATAATAATGTCTAAGTACCTAAGAGATAACAGCTAATCCGGTTAGCTACAGTATTTTGTATTCGTTCTTTCGTTGCACACTGCCAAAACTACATTTTCACTCCTTGCAGATTCATCATAATTATCCACTAACATTTAATTACTATAACACGTTTAAAATTAGTCATTTAGCTGATTTAAAGTAACAGTAAGTTCTAGGTTATAAATTTGCATTGCTAGTTGCCTTCTTTCCATGCTCCAAACCATGCAGAAAGCGAAGTTAGTTATAACATTTTTACAGAACACTGTAAACATCTTGGGATGTTATACTTTAAAATATTAATTATTTTATGCAAACATCGTCGATTACTGTTAATATTGTTGCCATTATTAGTATTAACAGACTTTAATTACACAACAACGCAAGAAGTTTAAAAATTTAAGGCCGTGAGTTGCATTAGAGTGACTTGCATTAGTGGCCTACAGATGCCGTCTGTAGATGTCAATATAGTAAGTATACGGACTCTGATTAGTTTGAAATAATTTTTCAGTACTTGCTTTTCGCAAATTTAATTTTTCGCGTATTTTTTCTGTATTTACAAACCTGTCGTATTTAAATGCCTAGATGACGGATAAGGTGCTGATTTATGGAAGTGTGACAAGTGCATATCATATTATCGTGCGGCAGCGTCAAAGACGTTTCCCGAATATACAAAATATGCTGAATACTTTTTGAACCACATCGAACAGCTGTTTTATGCCGTGGCGGTAAACGTGTGGCAGTGTTTTTATGATTTGTGTACATTTACGTGTATTTTGTTGTTATCCTTTGTGCTTTTCCCGACGTAAGTAATCGACCTGAGCAAGACCGCCAAACCAAGTAGGTACCTCGCTTTACACAAAAAGAACGATCGAGGGAAGGAGAAGTCCACAGCAAGTACAAAAATCTTTGCAGGTTTTAATTTAAACAAGTAAGAAAACAGAAGATGATTCAACATTCTTAAAATCTCTCCCTGGAAATAAATATTAGTAAGGTAGGTGCTGCGTCTCTGTGCTACCATACCGTATTTCTCATTAAATTATTTAAATAAAAATCTACATTTTGTAAAGATTTTTTTTTAAAGCAGCTTAAACGCTTAAACTGACACACGTGTCAATGTGGTAACCTGTCACTATGTTTGACCTTTGCCTTTGGCAGAATATACCTAATCTCGCGGCGGACAGGAGGTCAGTGACGGCGATAAAAAAAACTTTTGGGCTTTATAAATAAGTTTTGAATTTATTTGAAGGGTGATTCTGTTAATTCTTATTTTTCCCTATCCCCTCTTAAAATATTTGTACTAAGTCATAGTTAACCCTGCATACATTTTTAAAGTATCACCGTAAATAAATAATTACACATTTTAACACAAAAGAGTACAATTGTGATAATCGAGGTCCACACAGGATTATGTATATTTTATGCATTTTTCTGTATGTAATAATGTGCTAAAGAGTTAACACAATCCACAGTGTTAATATAACAAATGTTACGTGTAACTTTTACACACTTTTTGTAATGCCTTTACTTTGACGTTTTCTAGAAGTTTTCCCAGTCGTCGAGAATGCATCTCGAACCAATTCAAATATAGGCTGGTATGCTCTAGATGTCAACATAAAGGTAATATACAAAAATTATACCTGATTTCAAAAACAAACGGGAACATAATTAATTAACTAAAAAGGTGAGTGAGCGTTCATAGTAGTGTACAGTATTTTCAGAATTACGGTGTTACACTAATAATAAAACAAAATATATTTTACTTTTTATGATTTTATTAACAATATACAGCGCTTTCGAAAAGTAACGAATAAATTCATAAAGTGTTACTAATATTTTAGTCCAATGTCGATTAGGACTGTCAATTTTTGGGTTGAAAATTAGCAGAAAAATAAATAAATTTGAATGTCCTGAATGAATTAGTTTTTTTATATATTTTTCCAAAATGTGAATAAAAATAAGATTCACATTATATGATTATTCATATTAATTATAATATACCGTTTTTACATTTACCTTTTTCTATTTAAATAAATAGTATTAATTCTTTCATAATATAACGGCATTGTTTACAGCAATCAATCCTGGAATTTGCGATTATAAATTTCTAATCTCGAAATCCTGGGATCGAATTTTTCCGGCATTTGCAGTGCTTATGTCGATCCATAGTATCGGTATAAAAATAAATAAATAGTAATAATAATAATATAGGTATAATAATATCTCTATCCCTCATACTAAACACAGGGTTCAGCCCTGAAGTCGGAGACTTGTGGAGAGGGTGCGGCATATTATTATTAAGCAGGCCGCATTTGCGTCCAGGAACGACTTACGTTGGTAGGCCCTAACCACCATTCAGTGCAGGAATGAGGGAAAACTTCATTAATTAGGAGCGAGTCAAATATCAACCGGTATCAATCTCTCACATTGACCCAAGCCAACATTCTTCCACCCTACCATACCCGCAGAGAGGGTGCCAATCCTCTCCACGAATATAGCTTATATACGGTCTACCGGCAGCTGGGCGCAAACCAACACCGATCTAGTCACCTCGATTGAAGTACTAACGCGACCACTGACTCTTGTGGTATCGATATGAACATATGCCACGTTGACGTCGATGAATGGATTTCAATATTTCTTTTTAGAACTTAAAATCATCAAAACAACACAGACTAATTTATATTTAGCCCACCTATGCCCGGAAATTTGTCTAGTCTTTATTGCGACTCCGCGGCAGCGGATTAATTACAAAATCACAACTCAACCATTGTTCGGCGTTCTTTCCTAAACACCGACTTACGAAAATAGATTGAATTACTAGGGTAATTAAATGTTATCCAACTAAATGTAATCTAGACATTGGTAAAGTGTACCTTTCGCAGAGCTTCGCACCGCAGGGATTTCGAACAATGGTCCGATTGTTTTGCCGGCGAGACCGGGAGTGTAAAGCCCAACGCTAAAAACAACCTGGCCAGAGGGAGATGTCCGACAATATAACTATGCCAATCAAACAGTTTACGCTTTGTATCCTTTGTGCAGACAAAACCAATTTATTCTAAATTCGAATGAATATATTGAACGTGTAACGAATGGACGAGGCGCGCCCGCCCGCCGTTTTCGGAAATATGAATACATTATTTTGATGATGCATAATCACACACAAATGAATACCTATTCCGCACGTAGCATATTAAATGCACGCGTTGGTGGACTGCCGTCAAATGACGGCTGATGCTGCTCAGTTTTGCTTACTTACGAATTGTCAACGTCATCATAGAAAAAATGAATCTTCAGTTTTTACTGACACCTCAAATTGTTTTTATTAATGCTACAAGGACATTTCGAGGGAATTCACTTAAAACTCCTTGGCAGATTACAGAAGAAGAACAGATAGTGATAGTCTGTAAAAGCGAGCTTTTGAGGGATTGATTAGTAATGACTTCAATTTTCTATGCATTTGGGGATTATAAATGGCTTTAAGTTTCTTTAAGTTCCCAGGCGAAGGCGTCGCGACGCCTTATTTTTGGTTTTTTGTTTTTGGAGGGAATTCTGGTGATGCTATATTTAAAAACGTTGTTGCTTATTAACACTTTATGCGAAAACTGGATTGATAAAATGGGCTGCTCGATCCTCCGACTTGTCTCCACTTGATTTCTTTCTGTGGCGACATTTAAAAAATACTACCACGAAGGATTACCATATGGGGTCGACTTATGTAATAAATTATTTATGTTGGGGTCTTGTACGGGAGAGGAGGCGGCAAGCCAACATTCTTGCATCCTATCATACCCACACCGTCTACGGTCTGCCGAAGGATTCAAACCTGCCATCAATTAATACACGTTTCAAATTTCCGATATCTCTTATAATAACAAAGTTACAGTCAAATATAATGTTTTCTTTGTACAGTTCATTCATAATTCTTGACTCATTTTCTGAAATACATGACACTTTAAACACAAGTTAATGAATGAAAATTGTGTACTTTCATGTCCTCTATTACCTCTTTGAAAACATTCACTTACTTCAGAGACACCCTGTATATAAATACAATTGTACTCTATTTCTTTTTGCAGATTAGTTCAATGATGCGTATAGAGTTGTTTGTATCCACTGAGAATATATTCCAAACAAACATTTGTAAGAAAATGAAACGATTCTTACGTTTGTTTTTATGGAACAATAAATTTGTTAACTAATGTGGAAAGCTTGTTCAATTTCGCTCACACTAGTTGAGCCGTGTATTTATAGCGCCAGTTAACGGACATGCAAATGATGAGATTCGGCCAGCTTTCTATACAGACGACTCTGTTTATTGTTTTGATGGCGCATAGGTATCCATATAAAATCCGTTTATGACTTCCACATCATGCACAGTCAAAAACAATCAAATTGAATTTCACACAATAACACAATGAATTCGCAGACGCCATTAATAGAGCGGTCTTGATTTAATTATAAAATCATTACTAAAATACAGATAGCGATCGGTGGGGCTTAATTAATAAACTCAGTTAATTACAATTTGTGTACACTTCGTAGGCTTATTGTAAATTTAGGTAAAATGAAGAGTGTGCAGTGACATCGATATTATTGTAATTTGCGGATGCTGCGCTTGATGTTGGCACAAAATCATTTGGATATCGACGAGAGTAAAATGAAAATATTGTAAAAGCTAAAAATGTGCAAATCTCATCAGAAACAGTATACATAGTGTATCTAAACAACACCGACAAAATTATAAGGGGCGATTCTATGATTAAAATAAATAGGGGCCTTTGGTATAACTTTTTTTGAAAAAAACCTCCCTCAAAAAGTTACGTCCCTGCAAAAGTTCCAAAAACAATTTTTTTCTTTTTTATCTTCCATTTATAACAAGCTTGAGAAACCAATCTTGGTGAACAGTATCTGTCAAGAAAACTACACTTTTTGAAATATTTTCAACCCTGAAATATTCTGTAAGGGGTAGTTGCATTAATTTTATATTGGTTTCAAATGTACTACACGGTAATCTTTCAAACATATTGAAAGGTCAGAACATGTGTCTGTCGGCAATAATCACATAATAATTCGAATAACATTAATAAATTACCATAGAATGTAAACAAAACCACGTGGCCAAAAACGCGATATGATTGGTGTGACGTCACCTGCCGTTCAGCGCGGTTTATGTTTCCGTAGATACAGGTGCAGGTTACGGTTTTGGTGAGGTAAACAGGCGTTTGTTTCTTGTATTTTGCGTTTTTATGGCATTTTTGGGTTACATTTAGTGTAAATACTATTTACGTAACGCCATACTTATTAGCGGTGATTTGATAAACTCACGTTAAATGTAATTTATTTCTTTGTTCACAATATAGAGCCGGCTCGTGAGGTATTTATAAAATTATGCCATATGTATTCACATTAAACTATTTGTTATAATTTTGAATATAATAATAAATAAAAGTAATGAATAATGATATTATTTAACATTTATTTTTTTTAGTTAATTTATTAATTTTTCATTGCTATTTACTACTGATTTCATTTCACAGTAACATTCTGCATGTAGCAAATGTTATTTGGAATCGGAATGAAGCACTGAATACAATAAATGAAGAAAAAAATAAGTTTGTCTTACCAATGAGTTTCTAAACGCCCTGTATACATTAAGGTAGCTTAATAGAAAAAAATAATTGATTTTTTACAACTTGAACTTTAACCTACCTAAGTAGTTATATATTTCTAATTAAACTTACATTAGACGTCGCGCTTCTTCGCCCAACATCATATTTTTCTTTTCATTTTTTGGCACGGAAATAATTTTTATTAGGGGCTGTATGCTGTATTTGTACATACTGGTATAATGCAATACTTCTTCTATTTGCCCGGTGAAATGCACTTTCTGTGCCGATTTTACCATGTGCCCTGTCTATTTTGCACAAGAATTTTTAAAACAAATTAAAAAGAATCCTAGTTATTGTATTAATAGATACTCAAGTTAATTTCGATTGTAACTCGGAACCATTATTTAAGCATCTTTATATAGTTCTTATTTTTCATTTAGGTATTGGTATTAAACTCAGTAATTTTGTTATTCAGTTTAAATAGTTGGTAACACTTTGTATTAAGATCGTCAAATTTATGTTTAATTTAGCCCTAACCTCATTTTCTATATTTTACTCTACGCGTTAAATTCTGTTCAGCGATGTTACATGTTATTTGTCAAACACCGTCATGTTGAACTTATTGTTAATATTATTTATGGATTTTTTAAATATGATATCAAAATTTAACGTAAGTAGTCTTATATAATGCTAACTTTTTTAGTATATCTTCTTTTGTGATATTTTATGATTAGCTCTGATGATGGCTATTTAGCCGAAAGCGCGCAGCTAAGGTTTTAAAAAGGTTTAATACATACTTTAAAGTACAATTTAGGATTTTCTTTACACTCACCTGTACACTGTGCACCCTAAAGTTCCAAATGTTTCGTCTCAATACATTAATTGCCTGGAATACCAGCAATGAAACTCAAAATATCGATCATGACTTGTATGTTTTGAATTTTTTTAACCAAAGCTTTATGACATGGCATAAATTATTTACATTGAATGAAGAAATAGCAAATAAATAGAAAACAGTATTCCCAAATCCAAATTTAATAAATTTTGAATTTAAAATTATATCTTTGACATCCTGTACCTATCTCTTTAAGTATTAAATTTTGGGCTAAGGTAAGTTTGGCTACATCACACTACCTTGTACTAGAATCTACTCTTATTATGTGTCCCATTAATTTCGGAACACTGATAATTTCTAGTTCATTCAATAATTATTATTATATCGGTACGATAATTTCTGTATTATATTGAATTGGCAACTGTGTTTTTCATATATGTTTGCGGTTATTACTTATTACGGCAGTAAGTATAAATCTAGCATGCAACTAATGCCCTTTTACCGCTCAACAATAAATCCTGCAACAATAAAAGTGCCGCGAACTCCCCCGTACTGTTACCGGAGGGGGCTTTATTATTACACCCGCGAATTGAATACATTAGTAAAATTGCTTTTTCTCATTACCAATTTCACCTATTCACCTGAAACCCCACCGGCACATATGGTTTCAATCTCTCGAAACGTAAAAATGTAAGTGAATTCAGGCCGTAAAGTATTTTAGCCGAATCCAAATGTTTATAATGTCTATGTCTTCCACCTGTTCTCGCTGTAAACGTATCGCACTTTTTTACTGAAACGACTCGGGCTCACCTCAAAATATTCCTGAGAAATTTATTTTATGGTTAAATAGGCCCCTACATTGTATACCCATGTTTTCCTGTACAGGGTAGAGAGTAATTTTAACTGTCCGATTACTTTCACCCAAAACTGGAGTAAAATAGTAAGTTTAAAAAAAATAAATTGTAACATTCTTAATTTGCAGTTAAGAATATTCCAATATTTTTCCATATTTTAACAATATACCTCTTCAACTTGTGAAATTTTCATCCACCATTATTAACATAGAGATGAAACCATAACATCTCTTTGCAAATCTAAATTTTATTTATAACCCTGTATATTCTGAAATAGTTCAGATTGTTTAATTTATTGGTAGTATAATTTTTATTGTTCTTTTCAACGGTAATGGTCAGCGTTTAGTTTGTTTTTGATGGTCGTCTTACGCAAATTTAAAATTTTATTTTCAAATAATTTCGATTTATATATTTTTTTTTATAACCAGATACTTGAATCAATTTAAAATAAAGGAAGTCACCTGAAGAAGGAATTCTAGAAATGCAGAAATAGTTCAGCTTTCATCTATTGTAGCCGAACTTGCGTGTCAGTATATATCCAAAAGTGAGTTGAGTCAAATCATTAAAGGTTTTGATTAATCAGGTATGTCATTTTTTATTAGTAAATTCTCTCTTTCAGTCAAATGGCAATGAATTTACAATTAGTTCTAATTCAGCAGAACTGGGTCACTTACTTATGAAATAGTTACATTTTCATAAAGATCAGAGATAAGTTCTTGGGGTATATCATTCCAAGCTGTCTCAACTTCATATTCATAAGAGCATTTAAAGTTTGTGGGGAGTGTTGTAAATGCAGCAGTCTGCGGCCAATCATGTCACAGACATATTCAATAGGTGACAGATCCGGCGATCTTCGTGGCCAGAGTAAACGGTTGATCTGATGTTGATCCATAAAAGCTACTGTTTGTTTGGAAACATGAGATCTAGCTTACTGGAAAATAGCGTTTTAAATGGTGAGAAGATATGGAACAACACATGGCTCCAACACTTCCTGGATGTAGCGCTAGGCTGTCATGTTGCTCCTAATGAAAACGTGATGTGATTGCACTCCATACCACGTCACCTTCTCACCCTTGCACTATCTTTGTGCATCCCCAGACGGATACGGGATTCATTACTAAAGATCACCTGATTCCATTCTTGGTCCCACTGAATGTTCTCTCTACACCATTGTACGCAGTTAGCTCGATGTTGATAACTGAGAGGCAGCACCCAATGTGGACGATAAGACAAGAGACCAAAACTTGTCTGCGCCTTTCTGCAGCCTTTCTGAGTCCACATTTGGTAACATCTTTCTACGGTATGTAAGAATCTGTTAGTTCTTCTAGAAATTCATCTTACCGACAAAACTGCTTCGCCCAATCAAAGATCCGCCCGCCCCAAAGTCACTAATCTTTAGGCCTAATCAGCTGTAAAAAAATGTCACTTGCAATAAATGTGAGTAGAAATTTTTAAAACAGAATGCTACGTTATCAAAGTACGACC
Source organism: Monochamus saltuarius (assembly GCA_025584915.1). Classification (NCBI taxonomy): domain Eukaryota; kingdom Metazoa; phylum Arthropoda; class Insecta; order Coleoptera; family Cerambycidae; genus Monochamus; species Monochamus saltuarius. Next base: position 5,345,601 of record CM046726.1, read on the forward strand.
TATGCAACTCCAAAAAGAAAAATAATAACAACATAAACATGCAAAAAATATCAAAATAAAATTATAATAGAATACAATATTTATTTTTTTTCAGATAATATCCACTTAAATATTGCCCGTTCTTATAAATACTTCTGCTATTATAGCAATATTTATTGTCTTGTTTCTCAAGATTTTTTTAAATCTTGTGTTGTTTTGCATTTCGAGCTGTCAAATCCTGTCTTGTCTTGTGAGACCAAGGCAAGATCAAGAAAAAGCAAGATAAAATGCTAAGTCTACTTGCACTTTGATCGCACAGTTCAACCTCCCTGTACATTATCAGGATTTCAGTTCAGGCCGGACATATTACTAAATAGCTAATAATTTCTTAAAACAATTTTAAATATTGAATTTGTAAACCTCTTAAATAGTTACCACGTTTTATATAATCTTCTAGTAAAGTAGTAGTAGTAGAGTCGGATCGGTCAGTGGTCGCGCGGTTTAAGGCGTCAGTACTTGAATCGAGGTGACTGGATCCTGGATCGCTGTGGGTTCCACCCCCGCAGCCGGTAGACCGTATATTCGTGGAGAAATTGGCACCCTGTCTGCGGGTATGGTAGGGTGGAAGAATGTTGGCTTGGGTCAATGTGAGAGATTGACACCGGTTGACATTTGACTACCCCCCTAATTAATGAGGTTTTCCAGGTTTCCCTCATTCCGGCACTGAATGGTGGTTAGGGCCTACCAACGTAAGTCGGTCCTGGGCGCAAATGCGGCCTGCTTAATAATAATGTGCCGCCCCCTCTCCCGCTCAAATCTTTGACTTCTGGGCTAATCCTTGTGATTAGAATGAGGGGTAGAAATATTATTATTATTATTATTATTATTATTATTATTATTATTATTATAGTCCTTCATATCTGAAGAAATTTAATTATCACACATAATTCAGAAATACAGGTGCCATAAATTTGACTGGCACATTTAATGGGCTTTACAAAAAATATGTCGTGGTGTCATTTATGTTTATTTCGAGATAATTTTCTGACCTAGTTCGATGTTGATATAGGCGCACCCGAATGTCAGCTTAATGCCGGTAGTCCGCTTCAATTCGCGAGTACTCAAAAGTTTTATGATGCACGGATATTATAATAATAAATTTAAACTAATGCACACCTACTCGCTATAAAATTGATTTAAACGTATTTAAAAATAATTTTATTTACGTCCGCTTGTTGTTTATTTATTGCAGCAACTAATGTCTCATTTTATGAGGGGAATGTGACAAGATGGACTCGTTAATAAATTTATAAACGTGGCTTTGCATCATTTATTTGTCCAGAACTTCCCTACGCATTAAATGCTTCGGACAGCATTCTATTCAATTTCATGGCAAATTAGTGTTGTAGCCTTATTTTTTGTGTGTTTCGAACAGGTGTAAGGAATACAGTGTGGATCACCGAAAATATGCCTCTCCTGTTTTCTTCGTTTTGACGCAAAAACTTAAAAAAATCGCTCGGAGGCAACTTTTGTTTTGAGGGAACATATTTTATGAATCTCCAAATTTGTATCCCTGGGTGATCTTCACGCTTAAAGTTTTAAAAGAAATTTAGGAAGGAGTCCTTACTTCAGTCTCAGTGTCCTTCTGTCTACCAGGACACACAGAGCCAAAATATTTAAAAAATGGTTTAAATATGATGTATCGCTGTCTTCCCCTATGGCAACCCTACATATTTGTGTTTGTATAATCTTTTAAAGGGTATTTGCGATGGAAAAATTTTGCCACTTAGACCCTTTAGTTATGCTCTTCAATTATTATATCTAGTTCATTGTCAGAATTAACATCTTTAGAGTTCCATGAAACCATATAATGTTTATTGTAATTCACAATAATGTGTAGTCATACGGATACGGATAGTATTTCTCTCTAGTTTGCATTTAACCGGTTCTATCCAGTACCAAATCATTAGAAGTGAAGAAAAGGCAGCCATTGAAGATGTAATCAACACATTTACAGGCGGGCATATTGGGCAAAACTATCAGAATCTATACAGACAGTAGACAGTCATTACTGATCTTAGGTAATGATAAGATAATAACTCGATCAACATGGGAATACTATCAGGCACTGGTAGTGGCCTCAGTCGCGAAACACTAGCGGTACAATGACAATAAAGAAGCTGGCAAGCTAGCCAGCAGTGCATCGTGTCTCAATATCTTTGAACTCAATCTCACCAGTCTGCTTCTTCTGTTATCAGTATTTATTGAAATTGTCAATGGGAACACCCAAGAGGGTTATGAGTTATGAAATGGAGGAATGAAGCAAATAGCTGTGAATTTGCTAACGAAGTTCTAGAGTACCCCTGCAGCCAACTTGACCATGTCTAGGACAAACCTTCACCTGGTGATAGGTATTCAAACTGGACATTGTTGGCCAAGGAATCACCTTCACTTTATGATTAAGTGTGAAATACCTTTTTATGGATGTTGCACATAGGAAGAGGATTCAGTATTTCATGCAATGTGCGTGCACTGCCATCTCATCAACAAGAGATTGAAAGAACGATGGCCTAGATTAGACAGCAATTTCTAGAGTACCTCTGCAAGGATACAGTTAAAAAGTGCCTCGTCATGCTTAGCACAAACCTTCGTCTGGTAACGGATTTTGAAACTGAACATTGTTGACTAAGAAAATACTTTTCCTATATGGAGAAGCTTTGAAATATTTTGGTAGGGTTTGCAAACATGAAGAGGGGATAGTATTTCATTCATTTCATACTCTGTGAGTTCACTGCCGTCTCGTCAACAAAAGAATCCGATATCCTGGATTAATTCTCAAGCAATATCACCACCCTTTTTTCTCTAATTTGGTTAACGGTTCAGGTGGGTTCTTCTTCCAAAGTACAAAAGCCTCACTGGGGCCTAAATATTGCAGCTCTTTACGGTACCCTTTCCATAATTCCAGATTCCAGTTGGCTTTGCGGAAAACAGTCCAACGGAGACAAATTTGGTGGACGTTGAGTAGGTATTGTCCTCCCAACCAAAACTTGAAAGGTTTCGTTCAAAATTGTCTCACATGTATCGCATCCTCGTCTTGCTAAACAATTAAATTTTCGGCACGGTGTTTCTATATAGGTATTTTATTAATTTTATTTCATTTTTAACATCTGACAAAATTAAATTAGTCATGAGTGAATTTGAAGATCTTAATATTTTATCTGTAATATTTCTAAAACTGATCATCTAAAATAAAAAAACGAAATGAAGTTGAAACGAATATTAAAACAACACACATTTGCTGAATGAGTATATACCATATTGTACTTCAAAGCAAAAGTTGAGGATCGGAGCGTTTTTCAGGTTTTGTATCAAAACGAAGATGATAACAATTTTTCGACCGTTCACACTGTATTTCCGCAACCTGAAGTAACGGCATTTATTGTTGGGGAATTTTAATGAATAGGACACGTAGCTAGTTGGATCTATTTTAGAATTTTAAGTGTAAAACACTGTAGACAGGATTTTTACTTATTAAATATCCTTGGCAAGCGGACAAATAAAGTTGAACAATGTGTTGTCGCGTGTAATATATCACGCTGTCCTTACGCGATTATTTTTTTATTTTAATTGAAGTTGTCATAGTGGAAAATTATTTATACGATATAACGGATACCGCCCGACAAAAGGACGGGCGCTGAGACAAAGAAACAGTGCCTTGTCGCAGCCGAATGGAGTACGTGGGAAATGCAGGAAGGATCTGACAAATTGTATGAAAATCTAAAAACGTTCAAGTTCAGTTCATCGTAGTCGGTTTGAGAGATGTAGCAAATTTAATAAGCTAATAAATTTCTTAATTAAATAGTAATTTTTACTCTTCTCTTCATTATTATTCTTCTATGTTCCTGCATCTTCCAAACAAGATAATTTTGGACAGGTTTTCATACCAACTTCCTTCCTATTTCTTTTCAGAGAAAATTTAAATAAAAGAAAAAGATTTCTTATGATATTAATTAAATTTTTGTATACTATATGAGACTATAAGACGATTTCTTAATAGTCGCGTCAAATTAGCATTTCACTTGCAACTTTTTGCGGAGAGGTCCGATTGAGATGCGATTTTCTGCAAAATGTTCAGGAAATTATTTATAACAAAAGGTACATCTATCCTCTGTACGATCGCAAATTTTTAATTGTTTATTTCACAAATGACTCATTTTTGTTGAACATATGGCAAATGTCACACACGATTCAACGAAAATGTCTGGAAAATGTTCTCTCGGGGGTTTTCGAGGTTCCTCTTTATAACTTTGGTGTCAGCTTTATTATTTATTGCTAAATTGTTGTAACTGGGCTAATTAACAAATTAATAACTCTACTCCCGCAATCGTTGGAAACCCAGTTTTTTTTGCAATAACTCTGAGATCATGGGGAGAACCATCGGCACAAGGTTGTTGCACGTAATTGTTTATTTTCCAATTGTCTATTGTGTATTTTCTAAATAAAAAATAAAATAAATAAATTGTTGCGACCTGGCTAATTAACAAATTAATAAGTTAACGCCCGAAATCACTAGAAAAACAGATTTTTTGCAATAACTCTAGGATGATGAGGAGAAACATTGCCACAAAGTAATTGCAAATATAATTGTTTATTGTTCGATTATTGCAATCTCGCTAATTAACAAATTAATAACTCTTCTTCCGGAATCGTTAGAAAATCGGATTTTTTTGCAGTAATTCTGGGATCAGTAACTTGCCATATGTTCAACAAAAATGGGTCATTTGTTAAATAAACAATTAAAAATTTGCGAGCGTACAGAGGTTAGATGTACCTTTTGTTATAAACAATTCCCTGAACATTTTGCAGAAAACCGCATCTCAATCAGACTTCTCCGCAAAAAGTTGTCCATTTTCACTTTTTTCATGCGCGACTATAAGGTTATACAGAGTTTGTTATACCTAGTTTATAATAATTATACAAGTGTTTATTTACGCATCACAGTAAATACTGTTATTCTTCCTTGAACAATTGATTCAATGTTCTCTTCAAATTTATAATTTTTATTAAAATCATAAATTCGACCAAATTGTTACATATCATATATTACGATGTTAACGAGGAATGCAGTAAAATAAAGAAGTACCATAGAGGTACATAGAAATACAGATTTAGTTTGCAAAATATATATATTTATTCATAATTTTATAAATTCTTGACGAGATCTTGTGTTTATTATCAAATTGTTCTTTAATATTACGCCATCTCAGAGACCGAAGAACTTCTTTTCATGCAATCCAAAAGATGGTATATTTTTTTATTGAGAAATAAGATTATAAAAGAACAGTCTAAACAAACTTTTATTTAGAAACAAAATTTAATTTTCTCAATTTAGACATGTGGTTTATATGAATGATGTTGTCTGGCAATAAATATTTGTACAAATCATTACATTTATTAATTAATTTATAGTTTTTAAAGTAACTAACGATTTATTGTATTTACATGTAAATCAATTCTGAAAGAGCATACCTAGATATTTGGTATCAGAGAACATACATATGACTTCAGGAAAATTGATTTATATTAACCTAAATACCTTTACATTACAGCAAGGAAAAGAGAAATACTAGTCACTGAGTCTAAGAATAAAAAATAAGAGTTACACGGTTTATAATAATAATAATAACACGGAGTAGTAACATTATATTCAATATATTTATATCAATAAAATGTGAAGTATTGTTACAAGAAATTAACAAATTTACTTGTATCTGAAGATCGTTTGTGATTATCGGTTTTATTATATCTGCTATAAGAAATAGCTTAAATAACCCGTCTGACTTTTCTCGGTGTACAAAGGAATAATAATTAATGGTGATTTTTGATATGCATTAACGTTGTATCTTTCTAAAACTGCATAGTTTTCTGAAAAATAATTGTGTATTCTCAGTTCATAAATATGTTCATTTGCTTATCGGCACGTAAAGAAAAAATGAAATAGGCACATGAATTTTGAAGTAAATATTAAAGTTTAGAGTGCTACAATTTTCGATTGCCTTCATACCATTGCGAGCTGAACCCCATTGTATAAATCCGAACAAATATAAATACTTCTGTGGCACGAGGACCCTTTGTCCAATTAAAGCGTTGCTGTCTCAAAATTAAATAAATTGTGTAAGTATAAATAACTCAATACCTAAGTTCTACCTACTTGGTGAATATAAATTTTAAAGAATCATCTAGTTTAAAAAAAAATCGACACATTTATTTGTTGTTCTATATTTATAATTTTTATTCTCTAAAATGATACACCCATGAAATTACATTCGGGGTACGAATTACCCGACGCGCGGATTCGTATATTAATTGATATAAATTCGACATCGGAATTTAGTTATTAGTATGTACATATATAAATAAAAAACTATTAAGATATTACGTCTTGGGGCGCCACTGGCTGAACAAATCACATTCTGGAAACAATTTAACTCTTGTATGCACCTCTATTTTCAGGCGACGGCACATCAATCTTTTCCCATGTGTTCAGGTTGAAAATACGAATAGTGTCCCAGGTGTTTGATCAATCTGTCGGTAAAACACTTTGTGATTGTTTCCATGCTGCTTTGTGTCGCTGCATTTTATATTTATTACATTCTTCCCACTATGTTTGAAGTAATGTATGCGAATACGAATATATTCGACGCAAATTCATTCCAGAACGGAATGAGTTTCCTATAAAGGCAACTGAGTTTAGTCGATTTATAAAAAAGTCATCCACTTCAAATCTAGACAAATAAAATTCCAATGAAAATACTAGCAATAATAAACCAACTCAAAATTTTCGCAGTGTTTATGTATCGACTTTGCAAAAGGATGCTTAATAAAACTTTCTTCTGATTAGTGCATCTATACAATTTATAAAAATACTACTTGCTTATAGAGATCTTCCATTGATAGGTTTGGTCACACAGTAACCAAATTTTAGCAAATAACTAAATATGATTAAATAATTGAATTTTGACATCAGTCTCTAAAGTATTAACCGGGATGAATTTTGAAACGTTATATCTTTTTCAGCGTTACTGCTACCTCACTTGGAAATGTTACATTCAACATAAAATAAAGGCGAAGTAATAATTCACTCAATACTATAATTCTGCGTCACATGCTGTGACATTGTTTTTTCCTGTGTATTTCTCATCATTAATTACAGGCCAATCTCTGTCGTCTGTAAGTTTTTAAAGATTTTTTAAGATTTTTGAAATCATTTTGTATAACTGGGTTTACTTTTCTGTTTCTCAACAAATATGTCTGTTTCAATAACCAGCAACCTGCCGTGCTATCTCAACTGTTATGGTTATAAATATGTCAAGTATTTGGCGAAATCGGGAGTACTTCAAGGTTCGAATTTGGGTCTACACTTATTCCTTGACCTTACTACTACTCTGGACTGCCGGAAACTGATATATGTTGATGATTTAAAATATCTTTCAAGTATTTCTTGTATCGCTCTTCAAGGAAAGATAGTCAAAATTGAAGCTTGGTTAAATGATTAAAATCTAGATGCTGCAAAATGCAATGTTATTAGCTTTACAAGTAAGAAATCACCTTGTCGTTATAGTTACTCAATAATGCCGAGATTAATCGTTTGAAATAAAAAAAAATTGAGACTTGAGAGTGATCTTCGATCAGGAATTATCTTTTTCATGCCATATCATATTCAAGGAGGATGATGCAATAAAGGTTTGGTTTCATACTTCGCAACCGTAAATTGTTTACAAATATCGAGTTTGTATTTCTCATATGTCAAAACTAAACTAAAATACTGCTGTACTGTTTGGAATCTATTCTATTTCTGTCATACAGTGTTACTTGAAAAGCCACAAAGAACATTTCTCAAATATTTATGTCTTAAGATAGATAACTAGAATTATTATTTCTCCCGGCATCGGTGTACTAAGATAATGAAAAAGTTTTATCTTTTTGGATTAATTTTTCAAGTGCCTTTGATTGATGATTAGATTTTTATTTGTTCTTGCACCTCTTGACCAATCTGCCATTAATAAAATACATATTTTCTTTTCACTTCCTGGTATATTTTCTGTGGAAGAACATGACAATATAAAACCTACAAGTAACGTTTTGTCATAAGTATTGCATGATCATGCCAGATTTAGCAAGCAAAACGTTACGTTTAGTTAGACATCTTGCATGAATTGAATGAGGTTTGATAAACTCGCAAAATACGGATGGACTGAAGCTTTTTGTACAAGCAAGATTGTACGTACACAAGTCGGTACGTGTGGACTTGAGCCAGTCTTATCTGTCAAACTTCGCTCCCCTGTCAGTGTGTTCTTAAATACACTGGAGATAAGGGTTAAGAATATATAGTACGTGTCTATGTTCATACGTAAATAATTATGTCAATTTTCTGGTTCATGCTGTCATTTTTTGAGAATGCAGATTTTTATTTTTTTCTTCAGTTTTTAGGCACATAGTGCATTTATTGTCACTAAAGAAGGAAACGCACTAGGTAGTCGCAGACTAGGCGCACCACGGACCAGGCTAGTCTCGTATTCGTCTAGGAAAGTATCTTCTAATGCTTTTAAATGTACACGTTTGCACTAGCAGGTCGAGAGCTAGATTCGCTCGCGTCGCGGTATCTCCGAAAACTTTTTAGAGAAGTTCGATCAGTCGCGTCAAATAAAACAGCTAATAAAAATATATATTACACAGAACATATTTTGCTATCTAAATACTATAATAGAACAAGTCGGAAGCGCATAGAGAATGACATACGACTGATTTTGTAAAGTCCATGATCAGCTCGGCACAGAGCGGCTCGCGATGCGTCTAGACCGCGACCTCATAATGCGTTCTCTCTTTAACAGTTCTTTATCTATGAGAATATGGACATGACGAGCAAAAAACTGAACAAAAGCTTGTATAGTGTAACCGCACGATTTGTATCCGCTATTGGCGATAAACATTACGTGTAGACCAGGCTTTAGAGAAAACATATTAAGTAGGTACATACTTACGTTAAGAACCAAACAGATTTATCATATTTTTTTAAAAAAGAAGAAAGAATTATTCAATCCATTATTGTAAAAATCTCTTTTTAAATTTTCTCATCCACCACTTTTTTAATGTGTCGACATTATCTGACGTCAACATGTCATTTTTTTATAAAGCTTATTTGAAATTCGATTAATTCTTCAATTAAATAATTGCCAAAGTACGTGTCCTCCTTCCCACGTATATTCCGATTCTAGAATCTGGATGAATTTGATTTAAAGGAAAATATTTATGTTTCAAACCGACGTGAAATTAATTATTCGGATTAAGAACATTATTAGATACTAATGGCTTGTTTAGGTTTCTCTAACAGCGAAGGTAAAAATGTCCGTGACGGTTACAAAAATAAAAATCAGGCATAATTATAACAACGTGGGAATTTTACAACAAAACATATATTTTGTACGTTGGGATGTTTGTGAATGAGTTTATGAACCCACGCAGCATGTGTTGCGAATGATTCATTTACTGGAATTAAAAAATATTAATAACAATCATAAAATGTTTTAATGGTGAAGGTGATCAGTTATAATAATTCTAATATATTAAAATGCGCGATTGCCTCTCGCTCCCACCGGGGTGCGGAAAAGTGGCAAAGTATCTCCTCAAAGGCTTTTTCGCGAGCCGCGCCGTGGTGAGCCGAAGGGCGCGAAGCGCCCTTCGGTCCTGGCGTTGTCGCTTAGGCGTATTTCGGTGGGTTCTTTTTCCCTTTTTCGGGGCGAATTTTGCGTTTTTCCGGAGGTCCGCCGGCGTTACTTTTCCGTTTTCGCGAGGAACGAGACAAAAGTCGAAAAACGCCCCTTATCGGAAGTCCGGAAGCCGCCCGGAGGCCGGTTTCGCTGCGCGCGTGGTTTTTCGGGTGAGCCCGTCGGGGACGCGGCCGCGGGCGAGTCTCCTTATTTGGTCCTTTCTCCGTCGCGACGAGGCGCTCGGCGGGCCGTTTTTCGCGTTTTTCTAGGTAAAGTTTCCCTTTTTCGGAGGGTCCTCGCCGGCCGATCTCGGCGAGCGAGATGGATATAGCGGAGGCGGAGCTTATCGCCCGGGAATCGGAGAAACGTCAGTCGGATATGGGTAGACGTCAAACTATTTCGGATTCGATATTTTCGTATTTTCCCGCATTCATTTCCAGAAATGCATGTCGAAACGTAAACTTTGAACCTTCTACAATGTGTCGCGTGCCTCAGATTTAGGTTTAAAATTCGATTTTATAGGAAAATAGCGAAAGTTTTGGTCAATTACACGTTCGGCTGCATTCGCCTTCGCTCGGCCGTCCGAAACGTCAAACGGCTAGCCGGACGGTGCACGGCCGGTGACAGCTCCGGATAAAACGTAGGAACGTTCGCTAAACAGGCAGATCTGAGACCCGCCAAGGCCGGAAAAGGTAAATTTAAAGTCTCTAGATACTTTCTGTTATGCGAGCGCTGGGTTTTGAATTCGAATTTGTATCGAATTTTGCGTAATACCGAACCGAGACGTGGAGAAGAGCCTGGCAATATGGCGGGTCCTCACAAAACCTTCAAAACGATTACATTCTGAAAAGTAAGTACCCCTTTATTTCCATAAAGCCATATCGAAACGTAAACTTTGAACCTTCTACAATGTGTCGTGTGCCTCAGGTTTAGGTTTAAAATTCGATTTTATAGTAAAAATTGCGACGTCAAATGGCGAGTGCGCGGTGACATTTCCGAATAAATCGCAGAAAATTTCGCTAAATGGGCCGACCGGAGCCCCCCAAAGGTCGAAAACGGTAAATCTGAAGTCTCTAGATACGTTGTGTTATGCGAGCGTTTGGTTTTGAATTCGTTTTCGTATCGAAATTTGCGAAAATTCTAAGCAAGACGGGGTCAAAATGACGGAAGCCATAGAACAGCTGTCAAATATTTCCATCCGCTATTGCTATTTGCATTGAACTTTGCATAAATAGAACGAATAGGTAGGTGGTATCAGTGAGCTAGACAATATGGCAGACCAAGACGGGGTCAAAATGACGGAAGCCATAGAACAGCTATTTGCATTGAACTTTGCATAAATAGAATGAATAGGTGGTATCAGTGAGCTAGACAATACGGCACACTTCAAGTCGCTTCGCTTATATACAGTGCGACTCAAAAAAGCTCGATGTACGGGGTGTTACGATAAAAATTGACGAGAAAAAAATAAAAATTACAGATTCGAGGAAATTTTCGGTTCTTTCGCTTCGGAGGGGTTCTCTGACGTGCGTAGGATCGTTTTATATACAAAGTGTTGGAAAAATGTCGAACGTTATAAAAATGTAAAAATTAAGGGAACTGAAAATTTTTTGGTACGAAACTTCCGTCGAGTGACTCTTACCGCACTAATTATCGAAAAATACGGGGTGTTTAAAAATTCGAACCGTTCCCTAAAAATCCTGGACATTCGTGGATTTAAAATTTTTTTGCTTTCTGATGAAACTTTTACAATAGTTTGTAGAAAAACTGTAAAAATATATACTTTGGTATTATTATGTATATGAATACATACTTATGAAAAATACAGGGTGTAAAATAAAAACCATTCTCTACATCCACAAAATTTATGGATTTTATTTTTTATGAAACTTTGACGATTGTAAAAAAATCATACTAATGAGAAAATACAGGGTGCTTAACGAAACCAAACCATACTCTAAGAATCCTCACAATAATTCATTGAATATTTTTTCATGAAACTTTTCTCAATGGTCTGTAAGAAAACTATGTATACTAATTAAAAACTACTGGGTGTTTAAAAACTGAACCAATATTGAAACTCCCAAAATTCATGGAAATTTTTTATTTATTAAACTTCCATCAAGGATTTATTATGACACTCACTAACGAAGCAAATACAGAGTGTTTAATAATAACGAACCATTCTCTAAAAATCCTCAAAATTCATGGAATTAAAAATTCTTTTGATGAAACTTTATACAATGTTCTGTAGGAAAAATATACTAATTAAGAAATACAGAGGGTTTAAAAACCTAACCATTTCCTAAAAATCAACAAAACTCATGGAATTAAAAATTATTTTTGATAAAACCTTATACAATGGTTTGTAAAAATCTATACTAATGAAAAATACAGGAGGTTTAAAAAACCTAACCATTTCCTAAAAATCAACAAAATTCATGGAATTAAAAATTCTATTTGATGAAATTTTATACAATGTTCTGTAGGAAAATACTAATTAAGAAATACAGAGTGTTTAAAAATAACGAACCATTCTCTAAATTTCCTCAAATTTAATGGAATTAGAAAATTCATTTTGATGAAACTTTGTACATTAGTTTTTTAACATCTATTCTAATGAAAAAATACAGGAGGTTTAAAAAAACCGAACCGTTCCCTTAAAATCCTAACCATTCGTGGATTTAATTTTTTTTTGCTTTCTGATGAAACTTTTTACAATAGTTTGTAAAACTATAAAAATATATACTTTGGTATTATTATGTATATGAATACATACTTATGAAAAATACAGGGTGTAAAATAAAGAACCATTCTCTACAGCCACAAAATTTATGGAATTTAATTTTTTATTAAACTTTTCACGATTATAAAAATTATACTAATGAAAAATACAGGGTGCTTAACGAAACCAAACCATACTCTAAGAATCCCCACAATAATTCATTGAATATTTTTTATGAAACTTTTCACAATGGTCTGTAAGAAAACTATACTAATTAAAAAATTCTGGGTGTTTAAGAAAACTGAACCAATATTGAAACTCCCAAAATTCATGGAAATTTTTTATTTATTAAACTTCCATCAAGGATTTATTATGACACTCATTAACGAAGCAAATACAGAGTGTTTAATAATAACGAACCATTCTCTAAAAATCCTCAAAATTCATGGAATTAAATAATTCTTTTGATGAAACTTTATACAATGTTCTGTAGGAAAAATATACTAATTAAAAATACAGAGTGTTTAAAAATAACGAACCATTCTCTAAAATTCCTCAAAATTCATGGAATTAAAAATTCTTTTGATGAAACTTTATACAATGTTCTATAGGAAAAATATCCTAATTAAGAAATACAGAGGATTTTAAAACCGAACCATTCTCTAAAAATCAACAAAATTCATGGAATTAAAAATTCTTTTGATGAAACTTTTACAATGTTCTGTAGGAAGAATATACTATTGAACAAATACGGGGAGTTTAAAAAAAACGAACTGTTCCCTAAAAATCCTGAAAATTCGTGGATTTAAAATTTTTTTTTCTCTTTCTGATGAAACTTTTTAAATTAATTTGTAAAAAAACTATAAAAATATATACTTAGTTTTTTTTATGTATATATATACATAGGTATTAAATATTACAGGTTTTAATATATAGATCGATTCTCTATATCCTTAATATTTATTGAATTAATTTTTTTTTTGAAACTTTTCACTATTGTAATAAAATTATACCGATGATGAAAAATACGGGGTGTTTAACAAAACCAAACCATTCTCTAAAAATCCTCACAGTTTATGGAATATTTTCTAATGAAACTTTTCACAACGGCATGTAAGAAAACTATACTAATTAAAAAACTAATGGGTGTTTAAAAAAACGACCTTTCTCTAGAAACCTTCATGGAAGTATAATATTCCTTCGATGAAACGTTTAACAATGGTATATATGGAAAATATTTTAATGAAAACAATAAATGGTTTTTAAGAAAAATGAACCAATATTGAAACTCCCAAAATTCATGGAATAAAATTATTTGTTTTGCTTCGGATGGGTTGTCGGATGTACGAAAGACCGTTTTATATACAAAGTGTTGGAAAAATGTTGAACGGTAAAAATCTCAAAATTAAGAGAACTGACTAATTTATTTTACTCAACTTCCATCGGGGTCTCTTAACGCACTAATTATCGAAAAATACATGGTGTTTAAAAACTAACCCTACTCAAGAAAGGTCAAGTCGGCGAATGCCGACTTGCCACCTTTCTAGTTCTAATATATTAAAATACGCGATTGCCTCTCGCTCCCACCGGGGGCGCGAAAAAGTGGGGTTTTGCCGCCACAAAGGCTTTTTGCGAGCGCAGCGGCGAGCCCGGGGGCGCGGAGTCGAGTTTGGCCTTTTTTGCGTAGCTTAGGCGTATTTGGGTAGGTTCTTTTTACTCTTTTCGGGGCGAATTTTGCGTTTTGCCGGAGGTCCGCCGGCGTTACTTTTCCGTTTTCGCGAGGAAACGAGACAAAAGTCGAAAAAAACGCCCCTTATCGGAAGTCCGGAAGCCGCCCGGAGGCCGGTTTCGCTCCGCGCCACGTTCTTCGGGCGGGCCCGTCGGGGACGCGGCCGCGGGCGAGTCTCTTTATTTGGTCCTTTCTCCGTCGCGACGAGGCGCTCGGCGGGCCGTTTTTCGCGTTTTTCTAGGTAAATTTTCCGTTTTTCGGAGGGTCCTCGCCGGCCGATCTCGGCGAGCGAGATGGATATAGCGGAGGCGGAGCTTATCGCCCGGGAATCGGAGAAACGTCAGTCGGATATGGGTAGACGTCAAACTATTTCGGATTCGATATTTTCCTATTTTCCCGCATTCATTTCCACAAAGCCGTGTCGAAACGTAAACTTTGAACCTTCTACAATGTGTCGCGTGCCTCAGATTTAGGTTTCAAATTCGATTTTATAGGGAAAATAGCGAAAGTTTTGGTCAATTACCCGTTCGGCTGCATTCGCCTTCGCTCGGCCGTCCGAAACGTCAAACGGCTAGCCGGACGGTGCACGGCCGGTGACAGCTCCGGATAAAACTTTGGAACGTTCGCTAAACTGATCGAGAGGAGACCCGCCAAGGCCGGAAAAGTTAAAATTAAAGTCACTAGATGCTTTCTGTTATCCGAGCGCTGGGTTTTGAATTCGAATTTGTATCGAATTTTGCGTAATACCGAACCGAGACGTGGAGAAGAGCCTGGCAATATGGCGGGTCCTCACAAAACCTTCAAAACGATTACATTCTGAAAAGTAAGTACCCCTTTATTTCCATAAAGCCATATCGAAACGTACACTTTGAACCTTCTACAATGTGTCGTGTGCCTCAGGTTTAGGTTTAAAATTCGATTTTATAGTGAAAATAGCAAAAATTTTAGACTACTACTGTCACGTCAAATGGCGAGTGCTCGGTGACATTTCAGAATAATTCGCATAAATTTTAGATAAATGGGTCGACCCGAGTCCCCCTAAGGCCGAAAACGGTAAATTTGAAGTCTCTAGATACGTTGTGTTATGCGAGCGTTTGGTTTTGAATTCGTTTTCGTATCGAAATTTGCGAAAATTCTAAGCAAGACGGGGTCAAAATGACGGAAGCCATAGAACAGCTGTCAAATATTTCCATCCGCTATTGCTATTTGCATTGAACTTTGCATAAATAGAATGAATAGGTGGTATCAGTGAGCTAGACAATATGGCAGACCAAGACGGGGTCAAAATGACGGAAGCCATAGAACAGCTGTCAAATATTTCCATCCGCTATTGCTATTTGCATTGAACTTTGCATAAATAGAATGAATAGGTGGTATCAGTGAGCTAGACAATATGGCACACTTCAAGTCGCTTCGCTTATATACAGTGCGACTCAAAAAGCTCGATGTACGGGTGTTACGATAAAATTGACGAGAAAAAATAAAAATTACTCTTACCGCACTAATTATCGAAAAAATACGGGTGTTTCAAAATCCGAACCATTCCCTAAAAATCCTGAACATTTGTGGATTAAAATTTTTTTTTCTTTCTGATGAAACTTTTACAATAGTTTGTAAAAATATAAAAATATATACTTTGGTATTATTATGTATATGAAACTTTTACGATTGTAAAAATATTATACTAATGAAAATATACAGGGTGCTTAACGAAACCAAACCATACTCTAAGAATCCCCAAAATAATTCATTGAATATTTTTTATTACCCTTTTCACGATGGTCTCTAAGAAATATATACTAATTAAAAAACTACTGGGTGTTTAAGAAAACTGAACAAATATTGAAACTCCCAAAATTCATGGAAAATTTTTTTATTTATTAAACTTCCATCAAGGATTTATTATGACACTCACTATCGAAGCAAATACAGAGTGTTTAATAATAACGAACCATTCTCTAAAAATTTTCAAAATTCATGGAATTAAAAATTCTTTTGATGAAACTTTATACAATGTTCTGTAGGAAAAATATACTAATTAAAAATACAGAGTGTTTAAAAATAACGAACCATTCTCTAAAAATTTTCAAAATTCTTGGAATTAAAAATTCTGTTTGATGAAATTTTATACAATGTTCTGTAGGAAAAATATACTAATTAAGAAATACAGAGTGTTTAAAAATAACGAACCATTCTCTAAAAATCCTCAAAATTCATGGAATTAGAAAATTCTTCTGATGAAACTTTATACAATAGTTTGTAAAAATCTATATTAATGAAAAAATACAGGGGGTTTAAAAATACCGAACCGTTCCCTAAAAATCCTGAATATTTGTGGATTTAAAATTTTTTTTTTCTTTCTGATGAAACTTTTTACAATAGTTTGTAAAAAAACTATAAAAAATATATACTTTGGTATTATTATGTATATGAATACATACTTATGAAAAAATACAGGGTGTAAAATAAAGAACCATTCTCTAGAAATCCACAAAATTTATGGAATTTTTTTTTTTATGAAACTTTTCACAATGGTCTGTAAGAAAACTATACTAATTAAAGAACTACTGGGAGTTTAAAAGACTGAACCAATATTGAAACTCCCAAAATTCATGGAAAATTTTTCAAAATCATTGAATTAAAAATTCTTTTGATGAAATTTTATACAATGTTCTGTAGGAAAAATATCGCAATAAAGAAATACAGACGATTTAAAAATAACGAACCATTCTCTAAAAATCCTCAAAATTCATGGAGTTAAAAATTCTTTTGATGAAACATTTCACATTAGTTTGTTAAAAACTATACTAATGAAAAATACAGGAGGTTTAAAAACCGAACCATTCTCTAAAAATCAACAAAATTCATGGAATTAAAAATTCTTTTGATGAAACTTTTACAATGTACTGTAGGAAAAATATACTATTGAACAAATACGGGTGTTTAAAAACCGAACTGTTCCCTAAAAATCCTGAAAATTCGTGGATTTAAATTTTTTTGCTTTCTGATGAAACATTTTACAATAGTTTGTCAAAAACTATAAAAATATATACTTAGGTTTTATTATGTATATAAATACATACGTATGAAAAATATAGGTGTAATATAAAGAACCATTCTCTAGATCCACAAAATTTATGGAATTTATTTTTTTATGAAACTTTTCATGATTGTAAAAAATTATACTAATGAAAAATACAGGGTGTTTAGCAAAACCAAACCATTCTCTAAGAATCCTCACAATTCATAGAATATTTTCTTATGAACACAATGGTCTGTAAGAAAACTATACTAATTAAAAGACTACTGGGTGTTTAAAAAATGAACCATTTTCTATAAACCTTCATGGAAGTATAATATTCTCTTGATGAAACTTTTAACAATGGTCTATATGGAAACTATTTTCATGAGAACAATACAGGGTGTTTAAGAGAATCGAATCATTTTAAAAATTCTAAAACTTGAAATTAAAAACTCTTTTTGGTTTTTGATGAAACTTTTAAGATAGTTTGTAAAAACTATAAAAATACATATTTAGGTATTATTATGTAGCTATATAAATACATACTTATGAAAAATACAGTGTGTAAAATAAAGACCAATTCTCTAGATCCACAAAATTTATGGAATTTAATTTTTTTATGAAACTTTTCACGATTGTAAAAAATTATACCGATGAAAAATACGGGATGTTTAACAAAACCAAACCATTCTTTAAATATCCTCACTATTCATGGAATATGTTCTAATGAAACTTTTCACAACGGTCTGTAAGAAAACTATCCTAATTAAAAACTACTGGGTGTTTAAAAACCGACTGTTCTCTAGAAAGCTTCATGGAAGTATAATATTCCTTTGATGAAACTTTTAACAATGGTCTATATGGAAACTATTTTAATGAAAACAATACAGGGTGTTTAAGAAAACTGAACCAATATTGAAACTCCCAATATTCATGGAATAAATTTATTTTTTTGCTTCGGATGGGTTGTCGGATGTACGAAAGACCGTTTTATATACAAAGTGTTGGAAAAATGTTGAACGTTAAAAAAGTCTCAAAATTAAGAGAACTGACTAATTTATTTTAGTCAACTTCCATCGGAGGTCTCTTAACGCACTAATTATCGAAAAAATACATGGTGTTTAAAAAAAACTAACCCTACTCAAGAAAGGTCAAGTCGGCGAATGCCGACTTGCCACCTTTCTAGTTCTATTATATTAAAATCCGTTGTTTTTTCTCGCTCCCACCGGGGCGGCGAAAAAGTGGGGTTTTGCGTCCCAAAAGGCTTTTTTTGCGAGCCGCGCAGCGGCGAGCCCGGGGGCGCGAAGTCGAGTTCGGTCCTGGGGTTGTCTGTTAGGCGTATTTTGGTTGGGTCGTTTTACTTTTTTCGGGGCGAATTTTGCGTTTTTCCGGAGGTCCGCGGCCGCCGGTTTTCGATTTTCGCGAGGAAACGAGACATTAGTCTAAAACCACGCCCATTATCGGAAGTCCGGAAGCCGCCCGGAGGCCGATTTCGCTCCGCGCGACGTTTTCACGGGAGCCCGTCGGGGACGCGGGCGCGGGCGAGTCTCCTTATTTGGTCCTTTCTCCGTCGCGAAGAGGCGCTCGGCGGGCCGTTTTTCGCGTTTTTCTAGGTAAATTTTCCGTTTTTCGGAGGGTCCTCGCCGGCCGTTCTCGGCGAGAGGGATGGAGATAGCGCGGGAGGAGCTTATCGCCCGGGAATCGGAGAAACGTCAGTCGGATATGGGTAGACGTCAAACTATTTCCGATTCGATATTTTCGCATTTCCCCGCATTCATTTCCAGAAAGCCGTGTCGAAACGTAAACTTTGAACCTTCTACAATGTGCCGCGTGCCTCAGATTTAGGTTTAAAATTCGATTTTATAGTGAAAATAACGAAAATGTGGGTCAATTACGCGTTCGGGGGCATTCGCGTTCGCTCGGCCGTCCGAAACGTCAAACGGCTAGCCGGACGGTGCGGTGCCGTTGACAGCTCCGGATAAAACTTGGGAACGTTCGCTAAACCGGCCGATGGGAGGCCCCCCAAAAGCCAGAAACGGTAAGTTTAAAGTCTCTAGATACTTTCTGTTATGCGAGCGGTGGGTTTTGAGTTCCAATTTGTATCGAATTTTGCGTAATACCAAACAGAGACGTGGAGAAGAGCCTGGCAATATGGCGGGTCCTCACAAAACCTTCAAAATGTTACATTTTGCAAAGTAAGTACCCCTTTATTTCCATAAAGCCATATCGAAACGTAAACTTTGAACCTTCTACAATGTGTCGTGTGCCTCAGATCTGTTTTTAAAATTTGATTTTATAGTAAAATTGCGAAAATTTGCGACGTCAAATGGCGAGTGCGCGGTGACATTTCCGAATAAATCGCAGAAAATTTCGCTAAATGGGCCGACCGGAGCCCCCAAAGGTCGAAAACGGTAAATCTGAAGTCTCTAGATACGTTGTGTTATGCGAGCGTTTGGTTTTGAATTCGTTTTTGTATCGAAATTTGCGAAAATCCTAAGCAAGACGGGGTCAAAATGACGTAAGCCATAGAACAGCTGTCAAATATTTCCATCCGCTATTGCTATTTGCATTGAACTTTGCATAAATAGAATGAATAGGT
The DNA here is from genome assembly GCA_025584915.1 of Monochamus saltuarius. Lineage (NCBI taxonomy): Eukaryota > Metazoa > Arthropoda > Insecta > Coleoptera > Cerambycidae > Monochamus > Monochamus saltuarius. The sequence continues at coordinate 5,365,422 of CM046726.1, forward strand.
AGGTGGTATCAGTGAGCTAGACAATATGGCAGACCAAGACGGGGTCAAAATGACGGAAGCCATAGAACAGCTGTCAAATATTTCCATCCGCTATTGCTATTTGCATTGAACTTTGCATAAATAGAATGAATAGGTGGTATCAGTGAGCTAGACAATATGGCACACTTCAAGTCGCTTCGCTTATATACAGTGCGACTCAAAAAGCTCGATGTACGGGGTGTTACGATAAAAATTGACGAGAAAAATAAAAATTACAGATTCGAGGAAATTTTCGGTTCTTTCGCTTCGAGGGGTTCTCTGACGTGCGTAGGACCGTTTTATATACAAAGTGTTGGAAAAATGTCGAACGTTAAAAAATGTAAAAATTAAGGAACTGAAAATTTTTTGGTACGAAACTTCCGTCGGGGACTCTTACCGCACTAATTATCGAAAAAATACGGGTGTTTAAAAATTCGAACCGTTCCCTAAAAATCCTGGACATTCGTGGATTTAAAATTTTTTTTTGCTTTCTGATGAAACTTTTAAAATAGATTGTAGAAAAACCTTAAAAAATATATAATATGTTATTATTATTTATATGAATAAATAATTATTAAAAAATACAGATTGTAAAATAAAAAACCATTCTCTACATCCACAAAATTTATGTATTTTAATTTTTTTATTAAACTTTTGACGATTGTAAAAATCATACTAATGAGAAAATACAGGGTGCTTAACGAAACCAAACCATACTCTAAGAATCCTCACAATAATTCATTGAATATTTTTCATGAAACTTTTCACAATGGTCTGTAAGAAAACTATGTATACTAATTAAAAACTACTGGGTGTTTAAAAACTGAACCAATATTGAAACTCCCAAAATTCATGGAAATTTTTTTTATTTATTAAACTTCCATCAAGGATTTATTATGACACTCACTAACGAAGCAAATACAGACTGTTTAATAATAACGAACCATTCTCTAAAAATCCTCAAAATTCATGGAATTAAAAATTCTTTTCGATGAAACTTTATACAATGTTCTGTAGGAAAAATATACTAATTAAGAAATACAGAGGGTTTAAAAACCTAACCATTTCCTAAAAATCAACAAAACTCATGGAATTAAAAATTATTTTTGATAAAACCTTATACAATGGTTTGTAAAAATCTATACTAATGAAAAATACAGGAGGTTTAAAAACCTAACCATTTCCTAAAAATCAACAAAATTCATGGAATTAAAAAATTCTATTTGATGAAATTTTATACAATGTTCTGTAGGAAAAATATACTAATTAGGAAATACAGAGTGTTTAAAAATAACGAACCATTATCTAAAATTCCTCAAAGTTCATGGAATTAGAAAATTCATTTTGATGAAACTTTGTACAATAGTTTTAAAACATCTATACTAATGAAAAAATACAGGAGGTTTCAAAACTGAACTGTTCCCTAAAAATCCTAAACATTCGTGGATTTAAATTTTTTTTTGCTTTCTGATGAAACTTTTACAATAGTTTGTAAAAACTATAAAAATATATACTTTGGTATTATTATGTATATGAATACATACTTATGAAAAAATACAGGGTGTAAAATAAAGAACCATTCTCTACAGCCACAAAATTTATGGAATTTAATTTTTTTTATTAAAATTTTCACGATTATAAAAAATTATACTAATGAAAAATACAGGGTGCTTAACGAAACCAAACCATACTCTAAGAATCCCCACAATAATTCATTGAATATTTTTTTATGAAACTTTTCACAATGGTCTGTAAGAAAACTATACTAATTAAAAAACTACTGGGTGTTTAAAAAAACTGAACCAATATTGAAACTCCCAAAATTCATGGAAATTTTTTTTTATTTATTAAACTTCCATCAAGGATTTATTATGACACTCATTAACGAAGCAAATACAGAGTGTTTAATAATAACGAACCATTCTCTAAAAATCCTCAAAATTCATGGAATTAAATAATTCTTTTTGATGAAACTTTATACAATGTTCTGTAGGAAAAATATACTAATTAAAAAAAATACAGAGTGTTTAAAAATAACGAACCATTCTCTAAAATTCCTCAAAATTCATGGAATTAAAAATTCTTTTGATGAAACTTTATACAATGTTCTATAGGAAAAATATCCTAATTAAGAAATACAGAGGATTTAAAAACCGAACCATTCTCTAAAAATCAACAAAATTCATGGAATTAAAAATTCTTTTGATGAAACTTTTACATTGTTCTGTATGAAGAATATACTATTGAACAAATACGGGGTGTTTAAAAATACCGAACTGTTCCCTAAACATCATGAAAATTAGTGGATTTAAAATTTTTTTTTTGCTTTCTGATGAAATTTTTTACAATAGTTTGTCTAAAAACTATAAAAATATATACTTAGTTTTTATTATTTATATAAATACATACGTATTAAAAAATACAGGGTGTAATATATAGATCCATTATCTAGATCCACAAAATTTAAGGAATTTATTTTTTTTTATGTAACTTTTAACGATTTTTATAAAATTATACCTATTAAAAAATACGGGGTTTTTAACAAAACCAAAACATTCTCTAAAAATCCTCACAATTCATGGAATATTTTCTAATGAAACTTTTCACAACGGTCTGTAAGAAAACTATACTAATTAAAAACTACTGGGTGTTTAAAAACCGACCTTTCTCTAGAAACCTTCATGGAAGTATAATATTCCTTTGATGAAACGTTTAACAATGGTCTATATGGAAACTATTTTAATGAAAACAATACAGGGTGTTTAAGAAAACTGAACCAATATTGAAACTCCCAAAATTCATGGAATAAAATTATTTGTTTTGCTTCGGATGGGTTGTCGGATGTACGAAAGACCGTTTTATATACAAAGTGTTGGAAAAATGTTGAACGGTAAAGAATCTCAAAATTAAGAGAACTGACTAATTTATTTTACTCAACTTCCATCGGGGGTCTCTTAACGCACTAATTATCGAAAAATACATGGTGTTTAAAAAAAACTAACCCTACTCAAGAAAGGTCAAGTCGGCGAATGCCGACTTGCCACCTTTCTAGTTCTATTATATTAAAATGCGTGATTTCCTCTCGCTCCCACCGGGACGGCGAAAAAGTGGGGTTTTGCGCCCAAAATGGCTTTTTTCGCGAGCCGCGCCGCGGCGAGCCGAAGGGCGCGAAGCGCCCTTCGGTCCCGCGGTTGTCTGTTAGGCGTATTTTGGTTGGTTATTTTTACTTTTTTCGGGGCGAATTTTGCGTTTTTCCGGAGGTCCGCCGGCGTTACTTTTCCAATTTCGCGAGGAAACGAGACAAAAGTCGAAAAAAACGCCCCTTATCGGAAGCCCGGAAGCCGCTCGGAGGCCGGTTTCGCTCCGCGCCACGTTTTTCAGGCGAGCCCGTCGGGGACGCGGCCGCGGGCGAGTCTCTTGATTTGGTCCTTTCTCCGTCGCGACGAGGCGCTCGGCGGGCCGTTTTTCGCGTTTTTCTAGGTAAATTTTCCGTTTTTCGGAGGGTCCTCGCCGGCCGATCTCGGCGAGCGAGATGGATATAGCGGAGGCGGAGCTTATCGCCCGGGAATCGGAGAAACGTCAGTCGGATATGGGTAGACGTCAAACTATTTCGGATTCGATATTTTCGTATTTTCCCGCATTCATTTCCAGAAATGCATGTTGAAACGTAAACTTTGAACCTTCTACAATGTGTCGCGTGCCTCAGGTTTGAGTTTAAAAATCGATTTTATAGGCAAAAAAGCGAAAGATTTGGTCAATTAAACGTTAGGCTGCATTCTCAATCGCTCGGCCGTCCGAAACGTCAAACGGCTAGCCGGACGGTGCACGGCCGGTGACAGCTCCGGATAAAACGTAGGAACGTTCGATAAACGGGCAGATCTGAGACCCGCCAAGGCCGAAAAAGGTAAATTTAAAGTCCCTAGATGCTTTCTGTTATGCGAGCGTTGGGTTTTGAATTCGAATTTGTATCGAATTTTGCGTAATACCGAACCGAGACGTGGAGAAGAGCCTGGCAATATGGCGGGTCCTCACAAAACCTTCAAAACGTTACATTTTGCAAAGTAAGTACGCCTTTATTTCCATAAAGCCATATCGAAACGTAAACTTTGAACCTTCTACAATGTGTCGTGCCTCAGATCTGTTTTTAAAATTCGATTTTATAGTAAAATTGCGAAAATTTGCGACGTCAAATGGCGAGTGCGCGGTGACATTTCCGAATAAATCGCAGAAAATTTCGCTAAATGGGCCGACCGGAGCCCCCTAAAGGTCGAAAACGGTAAATCTGAAGTCTCTAGATACGTTGTGTTATGCGAGCGTTTGGTTTTGAATTCGTTTTTGTATCGAAATTTGCGAAAATCCTAAGCAAGACGGGGTCAAATTGACGTAAGCCATAGAACAGCTGTCAAATATTTCCATCCGCTATTGCTATTTGCATTGAACTTTGCATAAATAGAACGAATAGGTAGGTGGTATCAGTGAGCTAGACAATATGGCAGACCAAGACGGGGTCAAAATGACGGAAGCCATAGAACAGCTGTCAAATATTTCCATCCGCTATTGCTATTTGCATTGAACTTTGCATAAATAGAATGAATAGGTGGTATCAGTGAGCTAGACAATATGGCACACTTCAAGTCGCTTCGCTTATATACAGTGCGACTCAAAAAGCTCGATGTACGGGGTGTTACGATAAAAATTGACGAGAAAAAATAAAAATTACAGATTCGAGGAAATTTTCGGTTCTTTCGCTTCGAGGGGTTCTCTGACGTGCGTAGGACCGTTTTATATACAAAGTGTTGGAAAAATGTCGAACGTTAAAAAATGTAAAAATTAAGGGAACTGAAAATTTTTTGGTACGAAACTTCCGTCGGGGACTCTTACCGCACTAATTATCGAAAAATACGGGGTGTTTAAAAATTTGAACTGTTCCCTAAAAATCCTGGACATTCGTGGATTTAAAATTTTTTTGCTTTCTGATGAAACTTTTACAATAGTTTGTACAAAAACTGTAAAAATATATACTTTGGTATTATTATGTATATGAATACATACTTATGAAAAATACAGCGTGTAAAATAAAACCATTCTCTACATCCACAAAATTTATGGATTTTATTTTTTTATGAAACTTTGACGATTGTAAAAAATCATACTAATGAGAAAATACAGGGTGCTTAACGAAACCAAACCATACTCTAAGAATCCTCACAATAATTCATTGAATATTTTTCATGAAACTTTTCACAATGGTCTGTAAGAAAACTATGTATACTAATTAAAAACTACTGGGTGTTTAAAAACTGAACCAATATTGAAACTCCCAAAATTCATGGAAATTTTTTTATTTATTAAACTTCCATCAAGGATTTATTATGACACTCACTAACGAAGCAAATACAGAGTGTTTAATAATAACGAACCATTCTCTAAAAATCCTCAAAATTCATGGAATTAAAAATTCTTTTGATGAAACTTTATACAATGTTCTGTAGGAAAAATATACTAATTAAGAAATACAGAGGGTTTAAAAACCTAACCATTTCCTAAAAATCAACAAAACTCATGGAATTAAAAATTATTTTTGATAAAACCTTATACAATGGTTTGTAAAAATCTATACTAATGAAAAATACAGGAGGTTTAAAAACCTAACCATTTCCTAAAAATCAACAAAATTCATGGAATTAAAAATTCTTTTTGATGAAACTTTATACAATGTTCTGTAGGAAAAATATACTAATTAAGAAATACAGACTGTTTAAAAATAACGAACCATTCTCTAAAATTCCTCAAAGTTCATGGAATTAGAAAATTCATTTTGATGAAACTTTGTACAATAGTTTTAAAACATCTATACTAATGAAAAAATACAGGAGGTTTCAAAACTGAACTGTTCCCTAAAAATCCTAAACATTCGTGGATTTAAATTTTTTTTTGCTTTCTGATGAAACTTTTACAATAGTTTGTAAAAACTATAAAAATATATACTTTGGTATTATTATGTATATGAATACATACTTATGAAAAATACAGGGTGTAAAATAAAGAACCATTCTCTACAGCCACAAAATTTATGGAATTTAATTTAATTTTTTATTAAACTTTTCACGATTATAAAAATTATACTAATGAAAAATACAGGGTGCTTAACGAAACCAAACCATACTCTAAGAATCCCCACAATAATTCATTGAATATTTTTTATGAAACTTTTCACAATGGTCTGTAAGAAAACTATACTAATTAAAAATTCTGGGTGTTTAAGAAAACTGAACCAATATTGAAACTCCCAAAATTCATGGAAATTTTTTTATTTATTAAACTTCCATCAAGGATTTATTATGACACTCATTAACGAAGCAAATACAGAGTGTTTAATAATAACGAACCATTCTCTAAAATTCCTCAAAATTCATGGAATTAAAAAATTATTTATGATGAAACTTTATAAAATGTTCTATAGTAAAAATATACTAAAAAAGAAATAAAGAGTATTTAAAAACCGAACCATTCTCTAAAAATCAACAAAATTCATGGAATTAAAAATTCTTTTGATGAAACTTTTACAATGTTCTGTAGGAAGAATATACTATTGAACAAATACGGGTGTTTAAAAACCGAACTGTTCCCTAAAAATCCTGAAAATTCGTGGATTTAAAATTTTTTTTTGCTTTCTGATGAAACTTTTACATTAGTTTGTCAAAAACTATAAAAATATATACTTAGGTTTTATTATGTATATAAATACATACGTATGAAAAATACAGGGTGTAATATATAGATCCATTCTCTAGATCCACAAAATTTATGGAATTTATTTTTTTATGAAACTTTTCACGATTGTAAAAATTATACCGATGAAAAATACGGGTGTTTAACAAAACCAAACCATTCTCTAAAAATCCTCACAATTCATGGAATATTTTCTAATGAAACTTTTCACAACGGTCTGTAAGAAAACTATACTAATTAAAAACTACTGGGTGTTTAAAAACCGACCTTTCTCTAGAAACCTTCATGGAAGTATAATATTCCTTTGATGAAACGTTTAACAATGGTCTATATGGAAACTATTTTAATGAAAACAATACAGGGTGTTTAAGAAAACTGAACCAATATTGAAACTCCCAAAATTCATGGAATAAAATTATTTGTTTTGCTTCGGATGGGTTGTCGGATGTACGAAAGACCGTTTTATATACAAAGTGTTGGAAAATGTTGAACGGTATCTCAAAATTAAGAGAACTGACTAATTTATTTTACTCAACTTCCATCGGGGGTCTCTTAACGCACTAATTATCGAAAAATACATGGTGTTTAAAAAACTAACCCTACTAAGAAAGGTCAAGTCGGCGAATGCCGACTTGCCACCTTTCTAGTTCTATTATATTAAAATGCGTGATTTCTCTCGCTCCCACCGACGGCGAAAAAGTGGGGTTTTGCGTCCCAAAAGGCTTTTTTCGCGAGTTGCGCGTGGCGAGCCGAAGGGCGCGAAGCGCCCTTCGGTCCCGCGGTTGTCTGTTAGGCGTATTTTGGTTGGTTATTTTTACTTTTTTCGGGGCGAATTTTGCGTTTTTCCGGAGGTCCGCCGGCGTTACTTTTCCGTTTTCGCGAGGAAACGAGACAAAAGTCGAAAAAAACGCCCCTTATCGGAAGTCCGGAAGCCGCCCGGAGGCCGGTTTCGCTCCGCGCCACGTTTTTCAGGCGAGCCTGTCGGGGACGCGGCCGCGGGCGAGTCTCTGATTTGGTCCTTTCTCCGTCGCGACGAGGCGCTCGGCGGGCCGTTTTTCGCGTTTTTCTAGGTAAATTTTCCGTTTTTCGGAGGGTCCTCGCCGGCCGATCTCGGCGAGCGAGATGGATATAGCGGAGGCGGAGCTTATCGCCCGGGAATCGGAGAAACGTCAGTCGGATATGGGTAGACGTCAAACTATTTCGGATTCGATATTTTCGTATTTTCCCGCATTCATTTCCAGAAATGCATGTTGAAACGTAAACTTTGAACCTTCTACAATGTGTCGCGTGCCTCAGATTTAGGTTTAAAATTCGATTTTATAGGAAAATAGCGAAAGTTTTGGTCAATTACACGTTCGGCTGCATTCGCCTTCGCTCGGCCGTCCGAAACGTCAAACGGCTAGCCGGACGGTGCACGGCCGGTGACAGCTCCGGATAAAACGTAGGAACGTTCGCTAAACGGGCAGATCTGAGACCCGCCAAGGCCGGAAAAGGTAAATTTAAAGTCCCTAGATGCTTTCTGTTATGCGAGCGTTGGGTTTTGAATTCGAATTTGTATCGAATTTTGCGTAATACCGAACCGAGACGTGGAGAAGAGCCTGGCAATATGGCGGGTCCTCACAAAACCTTCAAAACGTTACATTTTGCAAAGTAAGTACCCTTTATTTCCATAAAGCCATATCGAAACGTAAACTTTGAACCTTCTACAATGTGTCGTGCCTCAGATCTGTTTTTAAAATTCGATTTATAGTAAAATTGCGAAAATTTGCGACGTCAAATGGCGAGTGCGCGGTGACATTTCCGAATAAATCGCAGAAAATTTCGCTAAATGGGCCGACCGGAGCCCCCAAAGGTCGAAAACGGTAAATCTGAAGTCTCTAGATACGTTGTGTTATGCGAGCGTTTGGTTTTGAATTCGTTTTTGTATCGAAATTTGCGAAAATCCTAAGCAAGACGGGGTCAAATGACGTAAGCCATAGAACAGCTGTCAAATATTTCCATCCGCTATTGCTATTTGCATTGAACTTTGCATAAATAGAATGAATAGGTAGGTGGTATCAGTGAGCTAGACAATATGGCAGACCAAGACGGGGTCAAAATGACGGAAGCCATAGAACAGCTGTCAAATATTTCCATCCGCTATTGCTATTTGCATTGAACTTTGCATAAATAGAATGAATAGGTGGTATCAGTGAGCTAGACAATATGGCACACTTCAAGTCGCTTCGCTTATATACAGTGCGACTCAAAAAGCTCGATGTACGGGGTGTTACGATAAAATTGACGAGAAAAAATAAAAATTACAGATTCGAGGAAATTTTCGGTTCTTTCGCTTCGAGGGGTTCTCTGACGTGCGTAGGACCGTTTTATATACAAAGTGTTGGAAAATGTCGAACGTTAAAAAATGTAAAAATTAAGGGAACTGAAAATTTTTTGGTACGAAACTTCCGTCGGGGACTCTTACCGCACTAATTATCGAAAAATACGGGGTGTTTAAAAATTCGAACTGTTCCCTAAAAATCCTGGACATTCGTGGATTTAAAATTTTTTTTTGCTTTCTGATGAAACTTTTACAATAGTTTGTAGAAAAACTGTAAAAATATATACTTTGGTATTATTATGTATATGAATACATACTTATGAAAAATACAGCGTGTAAAATAAAAACCATTCTCTACATCCACAAAATTTATGGATTTTATTTTTTTATGAAACTTTGACGATTGTAAAAATCATACTAATGAGAAAATACAGGGTGCTTAACGAAACCAAACCATACTCTAAGAATCCTCACAATAATTCATTGAATATTTTTTCATGAAACTTTTCACAATGGTCTGTAAGAAAACTATGTATACTAATTAAAAACTACTGGGTGTTTAAAAACTGAACCAATATTGAAACTCCCAAAATTCATGGAAATTTTTTTATTTATTAAACTTCCATCAAGGATTTATTATGACACTCACTAACGAAGCAAATACAGAGTGTTTAATAATAACGAACCATTCTCTAAAAATCCTCAAAATTCATGGAATTAAAAATTCTTTTGATGAAACTTTATACAATGTTCTGTAGGAAAATATACTAATTAAGAAATACAGAGGGTTTAAAAACCTAACCATTTCCTAAAAATCAACAAAACTCATGGAATTAAAAATTATTTTTGATAAAACCTTATACAATGGTTTGTAAAAATCTATACTAATGAAAAATACAGGAGGTTTAAAAACCTAACCATTTCCTAAAAATCAACAAAATTCATGGAATTAAAAATTCTATTTGATGAAATTTTATACAATGTTCTGTAGGAAAATATACTAATTAAGAAATACAGAGTGTTTAAAAATAACGAACCATTCTCTAAAATTCCTCAAAGTTCATGGAATTAGAAAATTCATTTTGATGAAACTTTGTACAATAGTTTTAAAACATCTATACTAATGAAAAATACAGGAGGTTTCAAAACTGAACTGTTCCCTAAAAATCCTAAACATTCGTGGATTTAAATTTTTTTTTGCTTTCTGATGAAACTTTTACAATAGTTTGTAAAAACTATAAAAATATATACTTTGGTATTATTATGTATATGAATACATACTTATGAAAAAATACAGGGTGTAAAATAAAGAACCATTCTCTACAGCCACAAAATTTATGGAATTTAATTTTTTTTATTAAACTTTTCACGATTATAAAAAATTATACTAATGAAAAAATACAGGGTGCTTAACGAAACCAAACCATACTCTAAGAATCCCCACAATAATTCATTGAATATTTTTTTATGAAAATTTTCAAAAAGGTCTGTAAGAAAAAAATACTAATTAAAAAAATTCTTGGTGTTTAAGAAAACAGAACCAAAATTGAAACTCCCAAAATTCATGGAAATTTTTATTTATTTATTAAACTTCCATCAAGGATTTATTATGACACTCATTAACGAAGCAAATACAGAGTGTTTAATAATAACGAACCATTCTCTAAAATTCCTCAAAATTCATGGAATTAAAAAATTCTTTTGATGAAACTTTATACAATGTTCTATAGGAAAAATATCCTAATTAAGAAATACAGAGGATTTAAAAACCGAACCATTCTCTAAAAATCAACAAAATTCATGGAATTAAAAATTCTTTTGATGAAACTTTTACAATGTTCTGTAGGAAGAATATACTATTGAACAAATACGGGTGTTTAAAAACTGAACTGTTCCCTAAAAATCCTGAAAATTCGTGGATTTAAAATTTTTTTGCTTTCTGATGAAACTTTTACATTAGTTTGTCAAAAACTATAAAATATATACTTAGGTTTTATTATGTATATAAATACATACGTATGAAAAATACAGGGTGTAATATATAGATCCATTCTCTAGATCCACAAAATTTATGGAATTTATTTTTTTATGAAACTTTTCACGATTGTAAAAAATTATACCGATGAAAAATACGGGTGTTTAACAAACCAAACCATTCTCTAAAAATCCTCACAATTCATGGAATATTTTCTAATGAAACTTTTCACAACGGTCTGTAAGAAAACTATACTAATTAAAAACTACTGGGTGTTTAAAAACCGACCTTTCTAGAAACCTTCATGGAAGTATAATATTCCTTTGATGAAACGTTTAACAATGGTCTATATGGAAACTATTTTAATGAAAACAATACAGGGTGTTTAAGAAAACTGAACCAATATTGAAACTCCCAAAATTCATGGAATAAAATTATTTGTTTTGCTTCGGATGGGTTGTCGGATGTACGAAAGACCGTTTTATATACAAAGTGTTGGAAAAATGTTGAACGGTAAAAATCTCAAAATTAAGAGAACTGACTAATTTATTTTACTCAACTTCCATCGGTCTCTTAACGCACTAATTATCGAAAAATACATGGTGTTTAAAAAAACTAACCCTACTCAAAAGGTCAAGTCGGCGAATGCCGACTTGCCACCTTTCTAGTTCTTATATATTAAAATCCGTTGTTTTTCTCTCTCGCGAAAAAGTGGCGTTTTGCATTACCTAAGGCTTTTGAGGCGAGCCGCAGCGGCGAGCCCGTGCGCGAAGCCGAGTTCGGTCCTTCGGTTGTCCGGTGGGCGTATTTTGCTGATTTCTCTTTACCTTTTTCGGGGCGAACTTTGCGATTTCCGGAGGTCCGCGGCCGCCAGTTTTCCATTTTCGCGCGGATGTCGCGAAAAAAAGAGATGGATATAGCCGGGAATTCGAGAAACGTCAGTCAGATATGGGTAGACGTCCAACTATTTCGGATTCGATATTTTCGTATTTTCCCGCATTCGTTTCCACAAAGCCATGTCGAAACGTAAACTTTGAACTTTCTACGATGTGTCGCGTGCCTCAGGTTTGAGTTTAAAATTCGATTTTATAGTGAAAATAACGAAAGTTTTACTCAATTACACGTTCGGCGGTATTCGCATTCGCTCGGCCGCCGGCCGTCCTAAACGTCAAACGGCTACCAGGACGGTGCACGGCCTGTGACAGCTCCCGATAAAACTTAGGAACGTTCGCTAAAAGGGTCGATCGGAGGGCCGCCAATGCCAGAAAAGGTATGTTTAAAGTCTCTAGATACTTTCTGTTATGCGAGCCCTGGGTTTAGAATTCGTTTTTGTATCGAAATGTGCGAAAATCCGATCCAAGACCGGGGAGAAGGGCCTGGCAAATGGCGGTCTTCACAAAACCTTCAAAACGATTACATTCTGAAAAGTAAGTACCCCTTTATTTCCATAAAGCCATATCGAAACGTACACTTTGAACCTTCTACAATGTGTCGTGTGCCTCAGGTTTAGGTTTAAAATTCGATTTTATAGTGAAAATAGCAAAAATGTTCGTCGACTACAGAAACGTCAAATGGCGAGTGCGCGGTGACATTTCTGAGGTAAATCTGAAGTCTCTAGATACGTTGTGTTATGCGAGCGTTTGGTTTTGAATTCGTTTTTGTATCGAAATTTGCGAAAATCCTAAGCAAGACGGGGTCAAAATGACGTAAGCCATAGAACAGCTGTCAAATATTTCCATCCGCTATTGCTATTTGCATTGAACTTTGCATAAATAGAATGAATAGGTAGGTGGTATCAGTGAGCTAGACAATATGGCAGACCAAGACGGGGTCAAATTGACGGAAGCCATAGAACAGCTGTCAAATATTTCCATCCGCTATTGCTATTTGCATTGAACTTTGCATAAATAGAATGAATAGGTGGTATCAGTGAGCTAGACAATATGGCACACTTCAAGTCGCTTCGCTTATATACAGTGCGACTCAAAAAGCTCGATGTACGGGGTGTTACGATAAAAATTGACGAGAAAAAATAAAAATTACAGATTCGAGGAAATTTTCGGTTCTTTCGCTTCGGAGGGTTCTCTGACGTGCGTAGGACCGTTTATATACAAAGTGTTGGAAAAATGTCGAACGTTAAAAAATGTAAAAATTAAGGAACTGAAAATTTTTTGGTACGAAACTTCCGTCGGGGACTCTTACCGCACTAATTATCGAAAAAATACGGTGTTTAAAAATTCGAACCGTTCCCTAAAAATCCTGGACATTCGTGGATTTAAAATTTTTTTGCTTTCTGATGAAACTTTTACAATAGTTTGTAGAAAAACTGTAAAAATATATACTTTGGTATTATTATGTATATGAATACATACTTATGAAAAATACAGCGTGTAAAATAAAAACCATTCTCTACATCCACAAAATTTATGGATTTTATTTTTTTATGAAACTTTTGACGATTGTAAAATCATACTAATGAGAAAATACAGGGTGCTTAACGAAACCAAACCATACTCTAAGAATCCTCACAATAATTCATTCAATATTTTTCATGAAACTTTTCACAATGGTCTGTAAGAAAACTATGTATACTAATTAAAAACTACTGGGTGTTTAAAAAACTGAACCAATATTGAAACTCCCAAAATTCATGGAAATTTTTTATTTATAACACTGCCATCAAGGATTTATTATGACACTCACTAACGAACCACACACAGAGTGTTTAATAATAACGAACCATTCTTTAAAAATCCTCAAAATTCATGGAATTAAAAAATTCATTTTGATGAAACTTTAGACAATGTTCTGTAGGAAAAATATACTAATTAAAAATACAGAGTGTTTAAAAATAACGAACCATTCTCTAAAATTCCTCAAAATTCATGGAATTAAAAATTCTTTTGATGAAACTTTATACAATGTTCTATAGGAAAAATATCCTAATTAAGAAATACAGAGGATTTAAAACGAACCATTCTCTAAAAATCAACAAAATGCATGGAATTAAAAAATTCTTTTGATGAAACTTTTACAATGTTCTGTAGGAAGAATATACTATTGAACAAATACAGGGTGTTTAAAAAAACCGAACTGTTCCCTAAATCCTGAAAATTCGTGGATTTAAATTTTTTTTTTCTGATGAAACTTTTTACATTAGTTTGTCAAAAAACTATAAAAATATATACTTAAGTTTTATTATGTATATAAATACATACGTATGAAAAATACAGGGTGTAATATATAGATCCATTCTCTAGATCCACAAAATTTATGGAATTTATTTTTTTATGAAACTTTTCACGATTGTAAAAAATTATACCGATGAAAAATACAGGGTGTTTAACAAAACCAAACCATTCTCTAAAATCCTCACAATTCATGGAATATTTTCTAATGAAACTTTTCACAACGGTCTGTAAGAAAACTATACTAATTAAAAAACTACTGGGTGTTTAAAAACCGACCTTTCTCTAGAAACCTTCATGGAAGTATAATATTCCTTTGATGAAACGTTTAACAATGGTCTATATGGAAACTATTTTAATGAAAACAATACAGGGTGTTTAAGAAAACTGAACCAATATTGAAACTCCCAAAATTCATGGAATAAAATTATTTGTTTTGCTTCGGATGGGTTGTCGGATGTACGAAAGACCGTTTTATATACAAAGTGTTGGAAAAATGTTGAACGGTAAAAATCTCAAAATTAAGAGAACTGACTAATTTATTTTACTCAACCTCCATCAGGGTCTCTTAACGCACTAATTATCGAAAAAATACATGGTGTTTAAAAAAAACTAACCCTACTCAAGAAAGGTCAAGTCGGCGAATGCCGACTTGCCACCTTTCTAGTAGTAAAAATAAATAATGAAGCTAAGAGAGCGGCAAAGTGCTATTGCATGTTTTTTTACTATTAGAATTGTATTCTTTATCAACTTGTTCAAGCATGTTTTACGTTTAAAAAATACTTTAATTAAACTATTTAAATCGGCAGCAGCAAAAAAAAATCTGTTGGTTTCAAAGAGAAAAATAGAAATATTGGTTGGTGAAAATGAAAGTTGTATACCTATTGCAGTGCTAACATGTGCCTGTAACATAAGGTAATTTTACAAATGCTGGTCAAAGTTATTATTAGCTAATAAACCTAAAATTATTTTGAATGGGTGGTGCAACTACTTCAGACATTTGTCTAATTTCATCGGCTGCGGAAAAAGTATGCTGCTGAAAATTGGAGGGCGTTCCGTTACATATACACATACTTACATTGTATCTGCTAATTCTTTATTTGAATAAGTCATTTTTAAATAAAACAACATAAATCAATCTATATACAGTTGACAGGATCCCACCGCGCTGCTAACCATACTGAGACTAAACGACCTGTATATCAGCTGAATAAAAGCGATGCAGAGTCGTTCCAACTAGCACCAAAGTACCATCGAAGAGTAACTATTCGAAACTGCCACCAAAACTGTTACTTTGTTGTATACACAACTTCATATTGCTACTTTGTTGTATAAGTAACTTCATACAAGAAAATTAGTCACTGCTATGTATTTTCAACTACTACGTGCTTACTTTACAGTTATGAGATTTCTAAGTATCTGTCCTAGTTTTGGGAATCTCTTAGTTACCTTTAAGTTTTCAGAACTTTAAAGTGGCAAATGAACGTAGCTGCGATTAATTCATGTTACTAAATTATTTAAAAGTCATGGAACTTGTTAGTAATATCGCTACTTGTAGAACTATTAACGATTATCACGCACAGCCACTACAAAGTGCGTATCACCTCTTACATTCGTCACGAAGTAAATTTTACTATGTAATTTTTCAAAGCTGAATATCTTCATGCTGTTTGTCATTGTCTAATGTCTTTACCTATTCGATGTCACGTGTGGAGTGTAATTTTTGTCTTTGTTTGCAACATACTAATATGAAAGAATGGTGGAAGTGTTGATTTTTTAAATGTTGCAGTTTCCACGCCTTGACGTGACCTTCACGGAACCACAAGGTCGTTGAAATGTGGTCATACCAAGTTCTGGAAACGTCACCAGAACGTAGCATGCACCAAAAACTTATTCCGCATTTTCGTCGCAGGCACATAATGGGAACGTTTCTATTACGTTTCCATAGCTAATAGCAAAATATTTCAAAGTACCTGCAATAGTCGTAGCTACGTTCCAACGACTAATTGTGCTAGTTGGGGTACTAACTTTGGCGTAATGATTTACTTTACACTTTAGACCACATAGATATTACAACTACAATAACACGTCACAAATGTATTGCTGGCAGTTTACGTATAACAATTAAATTACTATATTTTTTAAAAATCACTGGGTTCCACATACTTTTCAACGTGATTATCGTGTAATTTAATTAATTCAAAGACTACATTAAAACCATTGTCAAAGTTATCAGCTTATTTACAAAAATTATGTCAGTAATTTATGGTAACTATTTAAAGGTATTTTAGCGGTAAATTCAGAGAGTCATACAACATTAGCAATAATTAATGTAATTTTCCTGGCATTGATCACCATTCTCAATTTTATTATTTCACCCTATATAACAATTTCAAAGATCCTGAAAAAATTGTCCGAGGCCCCGGCGAGATTCGAACTCGCGATCTCCTGTTTACTAGACAGGCGCTTTAACCAACTAAGCCACGGCGCCCTTGATTTCGACCGTTTAACTCTCAGATACCCATACTAGATTACATTCTTATATTAATCATTAGAAATTGTTGAGCAGAAAACAAAATAGCAAAATTTATGTTTTATTTTATCCTAATTCCGAATCTGTATAAGACAAAAGTTCGATGCAGAAGTGTAAACATTATTTAGTTAATCAAATGACTGTATTTATTATATATAAATACTAACTTTATAAACAAAACAACTCCTAATAATTATAAAAAATAAATACAGTACCTACCTATAGCTCAAACCAGTGAAACGAAAAATTTTATCTTGAAACATAAATAGAGCACATTTCTTTGAAGACTCAACATTAATTAATAATAATATCAGTATGTCAAATATATGATTATTTTATTATACCCAACTGGAAAAAATAGTGTCATAGAGTGAATACTGTGACTTCATTTCATAAAAACTTGTTAAGGTGCTAGTTTCAGGGCGTTGAAATAATATAGAATTACTTTTGTTCATAACACTAAAATAATATTATAATGATATTAGTTTTTATTAGTAAAATTTGCGATTAAAAATAATTCAGTATCTAGGTAATATATGGAAGATATCTAACTTTTGCACCCTTTAACTTTTATAATAATTTTAATTTTACCAACAAAAAAAAATACAACTCCAACTGCAGCTGCTTGAGTTATAGGATATCACTAGGCTATGTAATTCCTATGAATATATTTAAATTACTGTAAACACACAAATGCTAAACCAACAGCAGCATCAACAGCGGCGCCATTTGTAAACAGCAAGCAACAGCAGCACTTTTGACTTTGCCTCTGTGAATCGTAGTACCTATTCGTACTACAATACATTCTTAAGCACAATAAGATAAATAAGGAAAGGAAGCATCTGAGGCATGCATCGTACCTACCAATAACATATAAATATATGGGTAAAAAAAATGGAGAGCATGGAATGTCCCAATTGTGGGAGAGAGGCCATTGAGAGCCTTGTCTGTATGTCCAATATAGTTTGCCATATTATATGGTCGTTTCGTGGTTCATTTTCGTTATTAATATTATATTTAAAATTTGTAATGTGAAATGGCAATACTCGAGACCTCAAATACCACCGAATAACAGGAAACGTGAGGAATATGCTGACGATATTATTAGTTATTATTAATATTCAATTAGTAAGCGCATTGACAAAAATGAATATTGCGATTTGAAAAGCTGGCGCGAAATAAATATTTCGTAATAAAATTAGTCATCGTATTTTCATCGAACTGCAAATTGACATTGATAAGTGCAAGTGAACAAAATATTACGGCATTGGATGATGATGTAAAATAGAAATCAAAAATAAATTTGAAAGTTCGGGAAAATCGTCAAATAGTTAAAAAAATCTTACTTAAATGAATTTATTCACCTAATAAATTAGAGCAACGTCAAATAATCCAGTATTTGTAATTTCTGACTCACCTATAAATAACGATTAAGAAAAAAGTTTCCAAAAAATGTTAATTCTGTAGTTCGTATTTGGAACAGTCCTGCCAGCCTGTCACGAGTCACTACTGTTTCTTAGTTTTCCAAATATAAAATCTATATATGCCATTTAAATATTCCAGGACAAAATGATAATAGGAGAAAATTGGGATGCCTGCCCAGTTATATTTATTAATAATGGACGCCTAATTTTAAATGGCGAAATAATATCTGCGCCAGCACGAACAATCGAGTTCTGTTGTGCAGTAGCTTCAAAAGATTATCTGATCTGGGAGAAAAATTGAATTTCGCGGATATTTATTTTTGTCCGACGGCGGCACCGTTTATCCAGTGTCTAGGAAGGGTATAACTTATCTGTAAAGTTATTTAAGAAAGTTCGCCGGAGAAAATTATGATGCGGCGATAAAGACACCTTAAAAGAAGACAATTGGTATAAGAAGTTTAGAAAAGCGGGAAGTAATTAAAACCGGTTTACTTTCCCGGCACAATTCCGCGATTAATTCATTATCATGATTGGCGATTAGAATCTCAATTTATAAAATACACAGAGTTATAATTAGCAATTAGAAAGATTCCGCGGCTCGGTGTATTTTAACGTTGATGTGTTTTAATTAGCAGACATGAAAATCCGATTAAAAGTGCCGCGTTGTTATATTAACCCTTAAGTGGTTCACACTTTGCATATTTCAAGATCGGAGGAACTTCCGAACGCTGTTTGACTTGCTAGGTAAACGCTCCGACGGGGAATTTTATAACTTATTCCTTGCCAGACAAACAAGGTGTATCTCGAGATTTGCATTAATTTTATGCCGTCATAAATGTAGCTTATGGAAGCGGGGCCTGCTGAGATTGACTCCCTCCTAAGTGTTCCCCACCGCGCCTGTTTAGAGAATCGAGTAATCAAAAAGGTAAATCAAAGCCGTGAGGCTTTGAAGTTGGAGAGCAGGTTTTGTTTATTCGTTCGGATTTTTATCCTACCTAGTTTTGAGTAAATTGAATTTGCACATCGCCTTTGTTATCTTCCTCCTCTCATTCCATTTGTGGCTTAATCTCCGAGTAGAACGCTGCCATCTAATCAGCAGATTTATATACTCCATCTTTTCTTTATATACTTTACTACCTTTTGCAATTTAGAGTGAGCCGTTTTACTTGCATCCCTAATTTTCGTGGATTGCTTTCATCCAGCGACGAAATTTTATAGTTTAAGGTGTGGACCATTTTAGGTCTTGCATTGCAGTCTACTGTTGTGCAAAAAATAGTCACAATTCTAATCAATCATATACAAAATAGTATTCCATTTTGGACTGGTAAAATGAAAATTTTGTTCGGTTAAATTGTTATGAGAAAATTATGAATTATATTTTATTACTGCAACACATATATTTTCCATTTGCACATCACATAGAAGATTAGGTTTTAGGTTATACATATACAGAATGATTCAGTCATAGTGTCATCAATTTTAAGAGAAGATCGGGAAAATTAGTATAATAGAGATACGTCATTAAATAGTAGTTTATGTATCTAGGCAGGAAAGTGAACGTTTTTCAGGCTGACAGAAGAAATGGACAGGCGAGGCAAAATAAATGCATATAACTTTTGAATATATGCACTGCAGTTTAGATATCATAAACTTTTTCTTATTAGTTATGTCTTATCTTGTCATTCATTGAGATATAGCCAACTCATTTTCAATTGGTTGAAAATCTTTCAAGTGTTTGTTCTTTAAATTGATAAGATAGACACAATAATGAAAAAGTAACATTATTGTATCACATACAGATTCGGAAATTGCGGATCTTTACAGAGAAAGTAGAAATTGCCGCTTTATCCCAGGGGAGGTACGAAGTATAAGTGGCGCTGCGCCGTGCATTGGTCTAGCATTCCCCACTACTACGGTAATCGGTTCCGTATCGCCAACGCCAATTCGCCATTGCAAATCTAACTGTCCGGTCAACTGATGCCAGTGTTGTCAGGTCTCATGCATTCTGAGGAAATCTCATGCTCTCATATTTTGATTACAAAATCTCATGCTTTTTAATAGACACAAAAAGAAATAATAAAATTATTAAAATTACTCTTTGAAATCTACCAAAACAAAGACCTAACGAGAAATAAAGGCAAAATCAAGAGCAAAATTGAATAGATAGAGGTAGGTATCTACAATATTTGGGTACTTGAAATGTCCTTTATTGTAGACTGCTCTCTTAATAATTAGCAATGAATACATAAACGGGTATGACAGTCGACGGATATGCAGTGTGTGTGTTGTATTCACGCTGTATTGCAGTGATTCTTAACTCTATTCCGTAAGGGTACCTACATTTTCTGGAAACAACAGATTTTACGATCCGTGAGTCACCCTGCGTCACGTCAACTGCGTCTCAACGTTCGCCCGGCCTAACAATAAAATAAATTAGAAAGGTTACGTGGTTAATAACTTTTAAGTAAGTACCTGTAACTACCTACTTACAATGTAATATTATGATAAAATAGCATAACATAATGCTTTTAATGAAATAAAAATGGCATTACAAAAGTAATTAAAAATTAAGCTGTGTCAAGAGGTGTTTTTTGATAAATTAAGCCATCGCATGCTTTTTTCTCCAAACCTCATGCTATTTTGAAATTATTCTCATGCACTGAATTTTTCCCACCTGTCAACACTGCCTTATGCGAATAGTGGGAGCACGCTGTGGTGGAACTATGCGTGTAGCATGACACAAATACACGCAAGCGGCAAAACACAATTCACCATCAAGATCCTCACTTTCCAAATCTGTATATATTTCGTCTTTTGACCTTTTTAACTCATTGTACTATATACCTACTATACAAAAGTTGTCGTCCATTTAGATAAGATTGCATTTTTCACGTAGATAGAAATGTGAAAATTAAGAACTTCTACATGCGGACAGCTACAAAAAGAAAATTAGTAATTATTTAATATGGGTCGCAATGTTTTACCTTCGTGACCTAAATGACTTCGAACTAAACGATACCACCGGAGATACTCACACAAACCTAGTATCCACTGTATTAATTTGTCTTTTGTTTAGAACAAGCCTTCAAAAAAAACCTCCCAGTGCATTTTTGTACGACTAGTGGAAATTGATACTCCAATGGGTAAATAATGATTTGGGACAGGTCGTACTACGGTCGTAGCTCTTTACCTTAAAGTGACTTCGAACTGAACGATACACGTCCAAAAGAACTCTATTATTTAGATGTTTGCATTTTTAAATTCTTGTAAACCGCCATGTAGCGCTACGGTTGGTACCAGTAATTCTAATACTACGTGGCACGTTGATCCTTTGTTTTGACTTGTTTGTGTGTTTTGTTCAACTGAAGAATTTACAAAGACGTAGTACCACCCCTGTCGCAGGCGAAATCTATAGTTGCACCTTCGCTAGCGATACTGAGCGTTTTCCAACCAGAAATAGATCCATAACTCATAGAGCTGGACGTAAATACCATTGTATAAATTACTTTCCACTACTCCAGTTTCTGCCTAAAAAATATGTGGAGCATAAACAAATTACTCTAATCGTTTTATGTGTTGTTATGAGATGATTTATTCTCCGCAGAGGCCACTCCACTGGCCAAGAACACTATAAATCCTTTAAGTCCATTAATCTTGTTGACACACCTTGCAAGCAATAAAGCAAAAAAATGCAAAATGTTTTGGCAAACTCATCTACCTGGCCGCTATAGTACGGGGGCACTTTTTTAGGAGACATCATTCCCACAAATTGAATTGTGGAATAACGTAACTTATCCATTTTTTTTTAGAAAATTGCAAGTATTACTATGAACTACCACATTTCTTTCATTCGTAGTTACATACACTAACATTACATTTTTTTTTTTAATTTATTAAACTTTGAAAATGATTTTAAATAAAATTTTCAACAAAAAATGTAATCCCTCTTTAATTTGTGTTAGTATCTCAAATGAGTTCAGATGTTGACATCTTGTCATACTTTTTCTTGATCTTGTCTTGGTCTTAGTTGTCAAGACAAGATTTTAAAAGAAGTCTTGCGATACTTAAGGGCGCCGTATTCTTGAACAGGAATGTTATCTCATGCCATCTGCGAATATTCAAAGGTTCCGAAGTAATACGAATATATAACGACAGAAAGCTGTCTAACAAACAAATTTTTAGGTACAGAAATCTGTCAAAATACATATTTTTTAAATTTAATTGTAGATGTAAATATTGTATTAACATATACTTACATAGTTAATACAACATATAACATTGTTCACTTTTAAAATGTGGTTAGAATAGCAAAATAAAGTATGTTATAAACGCTTTTTTTTTATTTTCATTTGAGGATAATTTAAATAGTAAAATAATTTTATTTTTGATATTACTTATATGTTTTATTTCTCTAGATTTCTGTACCTAAACACAACACAAATTTGATCACTTTAAGGCGAGAAATACGGCGACCTTAAGGCGGGCATTTTGTATACATATTTATACCGTCTAACAGGGCTTCAAGCGAAGACACAGAACTCCAAGAAAATTGAAATAATTGTTTATTATTATATCAACGTATTCACAAAGGTTCTCGCTAGTGCGTGAGATATAATTCATTGCTCATAAAATCACAAGAATAATTAAATAAAATGTTAAAGTACCTCAATTTTAGCCACACAGTTACTACGCCATATGTCACAATTACGGCAAAATTATCACAGCCACAGCCACCAAATTACTTCACTCACTAGCCAGGACATATAGGACAACTTGTGTTTCACTTTCAGTTTATTGCTAATTTTACATTTTGTGTCCTCGAGTAAAATCATCATAACATATATCACGGCTTACATTTTTACGTACGTCAAAATGCACGATAAACTTCAGGAAACCATAGGTCTGATTGATTTGCCGTTTCGCTCACTCAGGCTGTGCAATTCCTTTTCTACAAAATCCCCGCCTTCAGAAGGGATAATATTTAAGTGAACATTAGTAATAAATACTGCATTTCTATTGCAGGCATATACTTCCTTTAAAGGGCATCCAGCATATAAAACTAGAACTAATTATATATTCACTGCTTCACTAAAAGAGCTCTGATCCTGTTTCGTCTATTTCGTCCGTTACTCATTACTTATTATGCAATGCTACCAGTTTCCATATCTTCATAATGTCCACCAATCGACGACCACTGTCGACGAACGATCACATCGATAGTTACGCGTGAGCTCCGAGTGCGACCGTAGCCGACCGAGAGTAACCAACACTGTTACCAAATTCGTAATGGAGTTAATATTTCTCGTTTGTATACAAGTCTCGCAAGAATTATACAAGAGTCTTGCATATTTCAAGACGAGAAATTTTGGAGATTTGCAAGACAATTTGATATTATGATCTTGCAAGATCGAACAAAAACAAGACTTTGAAGAAACTCTTGCCTTGTTATGAAAGACAACAAAGACTTTTTCGAATTTTGCAAGATTTCTTGTCTCAGCCTGCGTTCAAATTGGCGAGCGACAATTTTTATAAATTCCATGGTCATTTATAATATTTCACTAAATCATAAATATCTAAAATAGATAAATCATGACTAGCACTAAACACATTGTAAACATTTCATGTTTCTATTTCTGTTTTCAAAATTTAGAAATGTCAGATGAATGAGTTTAAAGTTCTCGTTTGTTTATATACGTTCTATATATGTAGATATAAGTTATCAAATATTTATTTTTTTTTTGTTATTACTTACCACGCTGAGAATAGCCATTCAACAATTGTCAAAACTGAAAGAATAACTACTTAATAAAATAAAAGTAAGTTCTTTTAGGCTCCCCTTTACTGCCTTTGTCTATAACATTTAAGGCTTACGGTGAGCGCTCTATCAAACGATATATAACATGTGTTCCAACAACCGTCGAGAACTGTTCAGTACCGTGAGAAATGTTTGACCAACACCGTATTACGTCGCATTCGCCGAGAGTACATTAGCAACTAAACTGACTGACTAATTCTGAACGGTTCGGAATCGATTCTTGCTGTGTTGGAACAAGCTCAGTAACTCCTTAACGGATAATGATAAAAATATGCGGTTTTTTTTAATAGACTTCAAATATTATTTTCCGTCGGCGCTGTGTTTTGAAATTTTGAAAAAGTGTAAAATAAATTTTTTTCAAATGAATTTTGCATATTTTCAAAATTTCAAAACACAGCGCCGACATAAAATGGTATTTGTAGTCTATTAAAAAAACCGCATATTTTTATCATTTTTCGTTGAGGAGTTACTGAGCGAAAACTATATCCCTTTGGATCGAACGCTCACCGTAAGCCTTAAAGGTTTATAGTCTCTCCAATATAATGTTTGCCAAATTCATAAGATATACGGTAGAGTCCATTGAAATTTGTATTTCATTATTTTGTCTAGTTTTTGACAAAATTATTCGTAATGTATTATTATTGGTTTCAAATGTCCTAATATTAAACCTATTATGAATTATTTTTAATCTCTTAGATAAGTGTAGAGATAGATAGTATAGTTATATGGAAATTTTACTGTATGTATAACATTTTCTTGTTACTGTTGTTGTTGGTTTGACATATTGCTTCCATTTGCATTATTCATTCACAAATTGATTTACTATTTGATAATACACTTACTGCGAAACCTTTTACAAATCACATATTTTGGAAAAATATATTTTCCTCTATTATATAAACTATTACACCTATTTGATATTTATGTAATGATACAATTAAAATACCTGTTGGTATTTGTTGATTTTCCATAACCATATTTATTTTATATCTGTCATTATTATTTTTAATTAGCACTTTATATTTCAGTGACAGGAATACCTAATTAAACAAACACAGTAACGGGAATGCCAACAGATAAAGTAAAATTCCCATCTTCTACATTACAACGACTGGTGTATAAAAAGCATTCCATGCAGTGTCAAATGACAAAATAACCTGTCTATTAGCTACATACATTAACCTGCTCATATAAATAAACTTATAATCTTCGGTATTAACGGTATTGTTACGTACATTTTCTCACTTATAATTTTCGGTTCATCGGTATTAACGGTATTATTACGTACATTTTCTGTTAGACTATACGACTGCATTTTCAAAATTGTCAGACATCTTTCTGGCACATCGGACAATCCGGTCGCGTTTTAAAATACTGCAGCACAAAGAAAAGCAGGGACGGCTTATTTTTGTGAAGCGTAAATATACCTTTCATTCTATTTACCTCTGCGGTTCTTTTTGTGTGAGATTGCGGCTCCCAAAATAGCTAAAGCAGGTGACGGTGTTTTTGAGAAACCGGTGATACAACGAACTTGGTAAATATAGGAACGAATAAAAATACAGTGGAATAACTCGAGTGTAAGAAAAAGAGTGTATAAAGTATGCTTTTAACTGTAAAGATGAACGGACAAAGATACTTACATTATCAGCATAAGTAAAATTTCTAACGTACCTGAAACAAAAAACATTAACAATTACCTTCGATTGACATTGTTTAATTAAATATGTATTTGATAACATATTATGAGGGTACGAGAACTACAAGAGAAAAACAAGTCTATATTTTTTTATTTTACTGACTTACATCTAGTTCATATTTCATCATACCGAGTGATTTGTTAGTATACTGACAAACTTTGCCATACGAAAGAGCATGTAATTTTGATAGAAAAACTTGGATACATATCCGATTGTCACCCTGTATTACCTGATCTTATGAGAAAATGAAACAATATTTTCTCAAAATTTATAGTTGTCATACAGGAACACCATTTATTATTATAGGAAAAGTAAACTATGTTTATTACACAATTAAACAATGCCTCTTTATACAGGGTGTTTCAAAACAAAGGCGAAAAATTGCAGGGGTGATTCCTTGTGAAAAAGGTAGTTTGAAAAAGGTAGTTTGTTATATAAACGTTGGGTCACAAGTCAAGAGTGTTTTTATTGTTTTTCTAGGAAATGAAAAGCGTGGGAATGGTAAAATTTTGTGTTACCATCATCGAAAGACACTTGTGACATATGTTTTCACTTTTTGAAAATAATTGGAAAGAGTTGAAATAAACTACCCCTTTCAGTTTTTTTAACTATACTTTCAAAAAACTTCCTTAACGACGTAGAAAAACAAATTAGGTTAAGCCGATTCATTTAGAAACTTTTTCTCTTTTTTGATAAAATTAACTGTTTCGACGTTAAAAATAAAATGTAAAGTATTGCACGTCGGGAAGAGGCAGTTTTTACTACACCCATTATTAGGAAAAACGAGATGGCTGTTGCTTTGTCAATTTCGGATGTTTCCGTACTTGTTGTTGCTTTGACAGATAGCAAATGGTTTGTACTTTCAGCCTTCGATGAAGCTTTTAGCAATAGGATTAAATCTTTGAATATTTAGGATTCACATATGCCTTCGATGAAGCTGAAATATACATGTGATGAATTCTACATTACGCTTCTGCATAAAGGCGACAAGCATTTATGAAATTTCCATTTGTTGTACATAAAGTGCATGTCTGTCATTTCTATTTATGAAAATAACCATTTTGTTGTATTAACTTAGTATTGAACGTACTCAATCAAACACATCACACAACGAAACAAATTATCCCGTAAACCACTCAAAATGTTAAAATAGTACAAACCATTTGCTATCTGTCAAAGCAACAATGTAAACATCCGGAAATTGGCAGCAAACAACTAGTTTTCCTAATAATGGGTGTAGTAAAACTGCCTCTTCCCGACGTGCAATACTTTAGATTTTATTTTTTAACGTCGAAACAAAATATTTTATCAAAAAAATATAAGAAAAAGAAAGAAATGAATTTCAATTTTTTTATTTGATTCAAAAGATTTTTTCTACGTCGTTAAGAAAGTCTCTAGAAAGTATAGTTTTACAAAGTTTTATTTATTTCAACCTCAAAAAAAAAAAAAGAAAAAACAAATAAAATTTTTTTATATTTTACTTAACAAAAAAATTACTTTTCACAAAATTTTTTTTTTCAAAACACAAAAAAAAATAAATCTTCACTGAAGATGAGTTTTTTAATTCAAGATTTAGATATAGCTAAATAAGCATTTGGTATTTATGTATGAATGTTAATAAATCTAAATAATCTTTTAAAATGCTCTGATGTAAAATTTATAATAATTTGTGACTATTTTGTGTTTGTTTTCCTGGTATCTTTTATTTTATTAACTTGTATGTTGCAGTCAAAGAAACATCTAACTAAGCAAAAATAACTATGCAACGATAAGGAATATAACAAAATATAAATTAAAAGTGATATTAAAAATTGATATAAGAAAATAATCACGTTTTACAAGAATATTTATAAAGAACCCAAAATAAGGAACCATCTCATTAGTTCCTTAAACTTATGCGTTCCTGGCATTTCGACTTATATATATTTTTCAATAATTACGTACTCCAAGCTGACATAATACTTAATCTTATTGCAGATAAAATCAATGTCTAATGAGTTGAACAACATGTACTAGTATTTTATCACTGCCAAAAATTTCCATTCTAGTAAAAAAGTGGCATTAACCTATCTTTTCATTAATAAGAATATAGCATACATAAACAGACAAAACAAATTCTTAAGAAACCTCAAAACAAAAACACAAATAAATCAATCTACAATTTTTATGAATTTTTCCTGCAAAGAATCATTTTTGGCATTTCTCCATTTTCTAGGTATAACTGATGTAAACAAGGTTATCATTGAAAAAGTCTTCTAGTTAAGTACGTACAAATGTAGGTATCAATTATTTCTAGAAAGACACTTTGTAGTTTCGCCGAATTAATATAATGCAACCGTACTTTTAGATATTGTATTTTATCTAGAAATGCCTATGTACCTAAATATGTGAGAATTATAGAATACGAATAAATTCATAAATTAATCACTAGTCACACAAAAATATGCTGCATGAAAAATGATTCAAAGAATTTATTTCAGATGACAACTTGGTAAGTTAAACGTCCAGTTTGTTTATTCTAAAAATGATTCATTAATATTTTGGAAACCGTTGAATTTAATTGCATAACCACAATTTAAAAAAATATATATATATTACGACCAGGAACTATGACTCAAACATTTTCCTGTCTAAAAACAAGTTTCCTTCTGAATTTAATTTTAAAAATATCTTTCCTGGACTGGTTACTAGGAATAACTTTTAATTTCAATTAAACTTTTCTAAATAATGGTATCGATCAATAAATTTAAGTACTAGGAGCGCATATGCTAAAGGAGTATTGAATTACTATGATAACCTTATAATCTTATGGACCTTCGTAAACTGTACCAAAATATGTTCTATAATTATCAAATAACCAACCTCTTATAAATTTTGCTACTGTTATTCATTAGTTACAAATTATACGTTTGGTAGTTAATACAATCTTTATAGGAACAAAAAAAAACTGTATAATCAAGAAAAATCGATAATTTGGTCCACATTTCTTAGGACACTATACGCCTGAAGAGGTTTAAAGAGTACGATGGAAAATAAACAGACCACTAATGGTATGATTGAATCCAATAGTAGTATTAGCACTAATAAATGTTGAAAATTTTAGCTACATCAAAGAACATCATCAAATATTGAAATAAAATTTAAAAGAATCCATTATATTAAAAAATAGGTGTTCATGTATTTAATAAAAAAAAGGTATGCCACTATTCCTTTCCATACCAATGGTATTAATGGTAATCATTTTGACAATCATATGTAACATGAAAGACATCACTAATCCATTAAAGAGCAAGAGATCATTCTGCAAGTAAATCATTCTAAAGGTAACTAATAAAACACATTTTTAATACGAGTGTAATATCACCACATAATTTCCATTTAACATTCATTGTCACTGATCCATATCTACGTATTGAAGTGAAACATTTACCTGATCATATTGTGTTTAATTTAAATTTCCTACATCAGAGAAAACCAAATGCGTCAATCGAAACTATGACAAGTACAGTACGAGTATATCTATGCTTATACAGATCCAAGTCATTCTGATCTCCTTACACAAAGTTTTATTTCGTGATAAAATCTTCAATGCAAAAAGAAGCAATCAGTGAGATAAATGATCAGTAATTGGGTATAAGTAGTCAGGGAAGAAAGCGAAATATTCTTTCGCAAAAATTTTGCAAACCTAAAGCTTCAAGACACATGGAATCCTGTACACTATCTGTACATCTCTTCCAATATCTGCGATCCTAGTACAAAGCAAAGCCAAATCAATGACTCTATATTGATCTCTAAAAAAATTGCACCATGAACTGAAAAGTAACTGAATTTTATTTCAATTTAGATCAATATTAAAATCCTGAACCACTATATTGCATGTATTCTCAAAGCGATAATATCTAAGAAGCTATGCATTTCGCACTGACTCGATTGAAAAAAAGATTCTTGAGGTATTCCACAAGTCGATAAAAAGAATGGCATACTTACTTCATTAATAACTATAACAATTTCATAGATTGTATAAACGTAAGATGTAAAAATGAAATTGATAAAACGCGTGGTCAAGTAGTACCTGTGCCAAAGATGAAAGATCCATTCGCAAAAATTTTGCAACGACGAAGCTCCAAATATATTGGAAATGCACATATCTTCTCAAACTTATGACATCCTGTTACCAAGAAAAGTGAATTACCCTATTTATTTTATATCTATCTACCTTATAATAAATATATTTGAGCACTGACAGCACTGGTTATGAATGAAAAAGTTGAAGTCATTTATTTTCATTAATTCTGAAAAAAACGTAAAACTTTTAAATTTAAAAAGGAGCTTCAGAAACGCTAGTACCATTTTCTTCGAAGAAGAAGTAGTACCAAGTACTGAGTGCTCTCTCCTCGTCAGTATAGTTTCCTGCTACACCTTTTTATTTTGGAACTGTAAATAACATGAAAATAATGATTGCCTTTGAAAACACTGAATATTATCTTATATTAACTATTATAATCCCCAATCTGACGTTTGACAAGTATTTATCCAATCCAATCAAGATTATGCTATTTATGAATTGCTTATAAATTAAACCTCCTTCGACTGATATTTTCCTAATACCTCACACTGATGTACAACTTGCCCCTTTATTATTTGGAGATATAACTGAAGATTCATTTCACAAATAGATTAGAACCTTTAGAGATTATGCTGTCACAATGATTATATGAAAAAATATACCGATAAATCTTTAATTTATTAGTATTTGTTTGCAATATGGTTAGGATGGAATTGAAGAATATTGT
This sequence comes from Monochamus saltuarius, assembly GCA_025584915.1. Lineage (NCBI taxonomy): Eukaryota > Metazoa > Arthropoda > Insecta > Coleoptera > Cerambycidae > Monochamus > Monochamus saltuarius. Next base: position 5,395,917 of record CM046726.1, read on the forward strand.
TGTTTAAGGTTATCTAAAGGCCAAATTGTAAGCACGTATTATTTTGTACTTTAACGTAAATATGTCACTATTTACACATGCAACAATTCCTGCCAATTTCTGGATACATTAAAAATCTTGAATATATTGAAAAGATGTGGTGAAAATGTTGGCATTGCCAATATGAATTTATAAAAAATGGAAGCATAGACATGTAAATATTTTAGACATATGTTTTCTGCACATTAAATGAAGACATTTATGATGGTCTCATAATAATATCGTGTTTAACACCTAATTATAGTGCGCCGCTGCATTAATAAATATTTATATGAAAAATATTGGTGGTCAACACTCAACACATCTGTATTGTTATTATTTTTACAACTGGGTAACAATTCATAAAATTGTGTCGATAACATATAATGACATTAAGTGTTGAAAAATACCATCCTACATGCATGCAAGTAAGCAAGAGACGTTCTAGATAAATCCTCTCCCTTTGGGTACATCTATATTAAGGCGAATTCTCTTTTATAGTCAAATAATGGGAGGTATTTGTGAGAGAAATTGGGTTTGTCAATTTGGCGGGGAGTCGCATTAAACTCCACTTCAGGTACATCGCTGGGGATACATAAAACTACTATCATGGTTGTATCTGCGGTAAAGAGATAGACTTTGATGACATGAGGGACTCTGGGTGAAAGCTCACCTTGTGGAACGACCTCTGAACAGATTACTTCAATTACTAAAATCTGATCTACATACGGTTCAATTCTGTCAGCTTATTTATTCTCTTCTAGGAAAACTCGAGTTTCGTTAATTTAAAGTTAAGCTCCTCTATGGGGTACCTACGAGGAAGAATCAAAACAACAATTGAAAATAGTAATTAATAAAAAATGGCAATCTCAGGATGTCTGAGAAATGTCCACTATACATTCAAATTACAAAACAAAAAATTATTTTTATCACTTAGTAAATGGAAAAGTGGGTGATTGTACGTAATTAATTCTGATCAGGAAAAAGCTGTTCTGTGACACTTTTAAACATAGGGTGATTCAGGAAAAAAAATGTGGGAATAGATGCGTCATGAAATTGGAGTCAATTTCGTAAATGATTTTTTTTGTAAAATCCTTATAGTTTTCGAATAAAAAATATTGAAGTTGGAGTAATTTCAACCTTTACATCGCTGGACTATTGTAGTTTCTAACCAGGCGATTCCGAAATCCCATTACTATTTGTTGGTATTAACGTTTCTGTCGTGCAAGTCTATACATTAGTTCTTCAAGTGTCAAAATAGCTTACGTGGATAGCAACTCGGAGTTGATGGATATCGTTTTAATTTATGGTGACGTGAAAATGCTTTAGCAGAACGATTTTCCGGTAAACATGTGCCAAATGCAGCTACTTTTACCGCGGTGTGCAGTGAGTGCAAGTGTAATGCAACGCGAGGAAAATTTGAAACCGAATCGTGGAAGAGATGGAGGTCCAGGACGTCCACGGCGTATTGCAGCAGTGTGGAGCATCATATACGAGACTCAATTATATCCGTACCATGTACAGCGCGTGCAAGTATTATTACCAAAGGATTGGATGAGGAGGGCCGGTACCATGGCCGCCACGATCTCCTGACTTTAAACCATTTGGACTTCTTTTTGTGGGGATATTTAGAAGATGAAGTGTATTACACCGAAGTAGACACTATTGATGATTTATGCAAACGTATAATTGTTGCCGCCAATAAGTTACGAGTTTAAAAAGGACAAAATGCAGAAACATTTGTGTTAGTTTGTAGAAATTGGGTAAAACGGGCCTAACATTTTGTTGTTACATCAGGTATATCTACTATTTTATTAATGAAAACCACAAATTAATGCATGCTTTGCCGCCATATCAGGTTTTACAGTGGATCAGTTTCTAGTGCCGAGCAAAAGTGTATTTTTAAATTATTTTAACCTGCCCTTTATGATTTGTTTTTTTTTTATAAAATTGTATTTGTAAGAGTCGTCTGTACATTCACATTTTTTTTAGATAAGTTCCGAATCACCCTGTATATTGTGACAGTTAAAATTGAACTGATCTGAGAGAAAACTGATTGTTGCTGAAATCGCTGAAATTTTGAATAAATGATGCCAAAGTAATTGCCTTCAGAATTGAATTAACGTAGATGTATATGAAGAACGTTTGCTATTGTATGAAATGTCCTTTAGTAAAAATTGTAGAATGAATGACTTCCAGTTGCACCATTGTCAGCCCAAAACTAAGAGAAAAACCAAAAATGTGTTGTTTTTTTTGAGATACAAGAGCAGTCATTTTTTATAATAATTACTGTTAGTGGTGGTAATTTTAAAGGAGTGTCTCCAGCCTACCATACAAATCAAAAGGCTCTCAACACATTTTCATCATTATTTTTCTGTTAAATACGAAAGTATGTACTGCATATTCGGGTTACGGTGGTAATTATCCAAAGTTTTGAGTTTAAGTATACATTATTCAATCCCAAATGATTACCATGTCTGATGTATTTAAAGACGTATAAGGTAAAGGTAAATTTGTATAGCAGTGAAGTGATTCAACCTATCGATAATTTGCTGCAAAAAATGTTTTCGAAAGCATTTCCAAAAAGATGGGAGTAATGTCAAAAACTGATCCTTTGCTTGATCCTTTATGATCATTTGATTTTGTTTCGCATACGACAGCATCTTTGGGATATGTGGAAAAATGAAAGGGTTTCTGAGCTTTTAAGATAATTGACAAGAATTTAAATCCAAAGCAGAAGACAATCAAAGAACAGCGGAAGAAACTTGATCTGTCAATTGAAATTGAGATTTAATTTCTAAATTTCAATGTTTAAGTTTAAGGATTTAAGAAATTTTGACTTATAGGGATCCAAACAACACATAAGCGAACTCTAGATGTCAGTTCTATTTTTTAAGTATAACACGCCGTGTTTTGAAAATTTTTCTATATAAATGTATCAAATACCTACTTAATTTAGGAGGCTTTTTTCCTTGATAAGGCTTTGACTCATTTAAAAAATATGGACTAAATTGTAGCAAAAGGATAATGGTTCATTATTTAGATTAAGAAAATATACAACCAACTCCAAGGTCAAGTCAAATGGAAACCTTAAATTCTTTGCAATTTGCATGTGGTGAGAATTATGAAAGTATTTTTTTTTGTTAATTTGTCATTCAAATGTAGGTGATGAAGTGGTGGAGGCAGTACCTTGACCAAAGTCACGTCCAAACACCTAAGCAAAGAAAAACCTATACAAGTAGAGGAATTGCCATTGAAAGAGAGCTTGATGTTAGAGTGAAAAGGACCAGGTTATTAATAACCCAAGATGAAGAATTGCATCTTCTTCGAGTGAGGGAGCAAGAAATAAAAATAAGAGAACAGGAAGTCATCATTAAATTCTATTGCATCTAACACCTTTATACTTTTTTTTAAGGGATGTTTGAAATATGCTGTAATTTTAAGGGCTTATATATCTGACCAAAACCAGCAAAAAACTTTATTGAAAACTATTAGACTAGTGTTCCTAAGACTTTTTCCAGTTTGACTAGTATACACTTATTACTTAGGTATCGTAGTATGTCATAGCAAACACTTAAATCCTTCAAACATTAAACGAAAATAATGTGTTCTCATTTTTCAGGGTTATTAAGTATTCCAAGCGTTCACCTGAAAGTCAAGCCCGGATCTGTTGGTGGGGATTTTATTTTAAGACCGGAAGTGGCCGGGTGAGGTTTGTGCACAAATAATGAACGGTTTTAATTTTGTTGGTGCTGTTTGTTATACCAACCTACATTTAAAATAGATCGAATAGGTGCGTTTCTGGATGAGGTTACACACACAAATACCCATGCGAAATAAAACAAATACATGCCTTCGCTGTTCCCTGGCGGTTTCAGTTACACTGAATTTAAAATCGCATACTCTTAGCGAACCTATAAGCATTGTTTCATTGAGGAGATCTATTAGATTTAGACCACCTACGCAGTACTTAGGTAGTTGAAACACACTTATTTTCAAGAATGTAGGTATATTACAGTAGTACTACAAGTCATTGATGATGAAGTCTTGTATAAATAAATGCACGCCTGATTATGTAGGTATAATTGTGACACAAGTCATTATCGTATAATAACGTACACTAACAACAAAACTGATGCTAGGTCACATGAACTTAAAGTATGATTGTTTTACATAATTATTTTTAGGTTTTATAGACAAATAACAATATTTAAAATCGTGTACTTCACTAATAATATTTAGCGTATGTTTAGGATTTGTTCTACTTTATAGAACATTCTGATGATACAAGTTTAAGATGTAACAACACTTATTACTATCATATGTATCTTCACCAGATTTTTAAGGTGCCTTTATATACCACAATTTCTTCATTAATGAGCAGCTAGATATCTTCATATCAATATAAATTCATGGATTAAAGATCTATAGCTTCAAATCTTGTTTCCTTTACCCTGTCGTGTCCAAAGTACTTGATGAACATGGGCAAGCTAAATATACACTATACTAAGTTCTCAAGGGGTTTCCCCCTCATCGTCTACAATATTGTAGTCAGTAGTTAGTGATTTTGATATTAGTGACTATTTAACATTATAGTTAAATTGTATTATTTGCAAAACATACAACAAAATGTTGTTGCCAGCCTGACCAATTTTTTGCGATATTTGGTGTCTCCCAAGAATCTAATCTAGGGCCATTGTTGATATTATTATTCATAGTTTACATTGTACTAATCATGTACCGGTGAACAATTATTTTTTGTTGATGACATTAAGTTGTTCAAGAAAATTGGTTATTATACCAATGATTGGTTGGCTATTCAACAACACATGGAAAAAATGGAGACATGATGTAATGTAAATAATTTAAGCATTATATTCCATTATACACTATGCGCCAAAAGTATGGAATAAATTCAATAAAAACGAAACAATTATTTTTTGGGAAAAATTCTCGAACAGGTCGATTTTTAATTTAAAAAATACATATTTTAGCGTAAAATGCGATTTTCAAATGTCATTTGTTTTCAAGTAATGACGTCATCGATTTTTTTTTAAATGGCAAAACCATATTTTTCCTTGATTCTGAAAGATCGTTTAATTCTCTATCAGACAGTACTAAAATTTTGCCTTACATAGGAAAGTTTTTGAGTAAATGACGATTGAATGTTAGAAAACGTAAATTTTATCCATGAAAAAGTAACAATTCTGAGGTATATAAAATAAAATACAATTGATTAAATTTTATACTTAAATTAATTGTCTTGACAATGCGCAAGTCTGTGAAGAAATTCTTCTTGCACATTATGAATGATTTCTGGGGTAACTCTGCGTGTTTCGTCCCGAACGCGATTTTGAAGTTCTTCTAAATTACGTGGTTTATTAATGTACACTTTTGACAATTCGAACATTTAATTTAAGTATAAAATTTAATCAATTGTATTTTATTTTACATACCTCAGAATTGTTACTTTTTATGGATAAAATTTACGTTTTCTAACATTCAATCGTCATTTACTCGAAAACTTTTCTATGTAAGAGGGCAAAATTTTAGTACTGTCTGATAGAGAATTAAACGATCTTTCAGAATCAAGGAAAAAATATGGTGTTGCCATTTAAAAAAAAATCGATGACGTCATTACTCGAAAACAAATGACATTTGAAAATCGCATTTTACGCTAAAATATGTATTTTTTAAATTAAAAATCGACCTGTTCGAGGATTTTTCCCAAAAAATAATTGTTTCGTTTTTATTGAATTTTTTCCATACTTTTGGCGCATACTGTATTTAGGTAATTTCCTATAATATGTTTATTATTACTATTATTACGAATAACACCCAGCAGTACCATAATTGTCGATGGCTATATTAAAAATTTACAGAAAGTCATTACGTCTGTTTACTAAAAGAATACATAGATATGATAAAAAGATATTAAGTAATTTTAAAACTCTTTTTGATATACACTGACACGTAAAGTATGTCAAACATTTTAGGTATGAATCACTTTAAAAAAATGTCAGAGAAAATCCTAAAGATCTGAAAGTAGTTGAATAACTTGTCACTCAAAAGATTTTGAAGTAGTTTTTTAACTGTGACTAACTGAACAGAACAAATCGGATGATGGGAAATTGGCTTGCGTCCAATCTAAATTTATGAAAATAAAATATGCTTATTAATTGGCGTATTTATGAATATTATTTTCAAGAATTTTTGCTTCTGGTCAGTGTTACTTCAACAAAAATAAATCTGTACAGCAATCTGTGAGAGTTATTTCTATAAAATCCGGTATTATTAACATCAAATACTTATAAATTACCCAATAATATCTTGTTTTCTTATGCCTTACAAGATTAGGAATATTTACATTTAGATTAATTCTTAAATGTCTATCCTACCAAATTGCCAACAACAAACGCCAATAGTACACGGGAAAAAATCTAATCTGTAACTAAGTATAACACATGTAAAATTTTAAACTGCATTCAAGTGTATATGTTTTAATTCAGTAAGTAATACAGTATATTTTACATACATATTTACATATTCTTGACATCCAAGTATTGTTATACTTAATTCAAAACTTTTCTTTCTTAAAATTACACTAAACTTAAGAATTACTTAAAGAATAATATTGTTAAAATATGAATAGGTTATTCCTTAAATTATAGATTTGCACGAATTAAAATTATTAATATTTTTAATAAATGTCATACTGTAAAATTTAAAATGCTGCTATAATGTAATATAATAATATTTATAGATGATATTAATACCACACTTCTGGTGACCATTACCAAAACTGTAGACACAATTGTACTATTATTTACTACAAATTCTATTAACGTTATGTGTGCAAGTGGACCGTCAAGTTCAGCATGTGGCCACAAGACAAGTAATTACGTGTTAAATGACATCTAGTCAGGTTCCCGTCTGTCAGATAAGTCGTTGGTTGCCTCGCCTCCTATGGCATACTGAGGAGAGCTAACAAGCTCAAAAGCGGTATATGTCTGGTGTGCCGCTAATAAATGGCTTTGACAGTTTGCTATGTCTTTCTTTCCTTATATAAATAATTAAATACTACTGAGTGATTAGTACTTATTATTTGTATAAGGTGGTAGAGTAGTAACTACTTCATAAATAAATACAATATAGCAAGACTACTAAAATACCAATTATGCACTTGTTTTACTTTTCCTTAACGCAATATATTTACTTTAATCGAAATTATTTAATAATGTTTCAAATATTTGCAGTAACTTTCAAGTCACTTAAAATTTTAAATAAAGAAAACATTACTTTATTTTGAAAATAGCAGTAAAGTTATTAGTTTGTTTTCAGAAAACATCATGCAATAGGTAGTTGGACGACTTTTTTGACAGTTTGGAATTAGTGTAGATTCCTTGTTTGAACAGACCTAATAACAATTGTTGACAAGTAATTCATATTATCTAAATATCTAAATAAAACAAAACAATTCTTTATATAAACATAACTTTATATCATATTAAGTATAGTAGTTTCCATGATTTCAAGTATCTATTTTTTATTCTTAAATGAGGAATATATAATAATTATTAAGATTAAGTTAATCTTTCAATATAATATTGAGGAATAGTGAAACCAAACCAGCCAAACCTAAGTGTATGAATCGTGATAATAGTACAGCTTTCTTTGCTTCTAACAGCTTAACCTCTTTTGGACAAAATGATACGAAATAAAAAGAATACATAATAAATTGTACGTAAATAATTTGAAAAATATAAAAAAAAGAAATGGCTCTTGTCTATGTAATTAGGTAGCTTGTACCGCTTGTAAAGAATTTCTAAAATTTTACAAATAATTATCTCCGATAAAAAGTATCCCCAAATTAATTGTATTTTGCTAAAGTTTCTACAACAAAATATAAATAACTAAGCAACTTTTAGCTTGAATGTTTGAATGCACAGATATGGCAGAGAATAGACATTTGAAATTTATTGTGACAGATTTATTCTTTTTGTGTGAACTAAGAGGGGCATGTTTATAGCAGAATTTCCAAAATAACCTATTTACATTAACAGACAAAATATTTTATTTGTTTTCGCAGGAAATGTCCAATAAAATGGCCTATCCGTCGTGTTGACGGCGATCCATTTTTCTTGCTAAAATTGAGATACATTGGCACAAGTTGGATTTTAGTAAGTGAGGCACGCAAGATGGAGTGAGGGCATTAAAGAATAGTGACTCCATTTGTACCTGTCACCGAGCAGGTGCATACTTACACCTGATATCCACTGAGGAGGCCAATGGACGGGGCTCGTTTTCTATCAACAACACCCGTTCCATTGTCTACCGGAGCAAGTTCATCTTATTTCGAGAACCATTTTTATTCGCCCGTCAAGCTCAAATGGGCCCCTCTCCACATCTAAATACATTAATTGAAAAAAGACGAACTAAAAACAATAAAAATTGATGGAAATTTCCATGTTTTCTTATGCTCTTTTTACATAATGTTTACCGGTAATTTTTAATTTACATTATGTATTAAGGAAAATATCAAGTATCATGTCATGTGTGTTACGTAATAAAATTAGGAATAATGAACTGCTCTCAAACTATTTACTTTTGCTCAATTTATTATGAAATTTGACAACATTTTTCATGTGGATTCTGTTGTACATACGCGTCACATCAATCTAACTTATAATATCTCAAACCTCATGCGTTTTAGTTGTGTTAATAGGCAAACATGTACGGTTCATTAATTAGGAATTTTTGTGAGATTTTATACAATTCATAAATATAATAGAAACTAAAACGGTACGTTGTTTAGATGCTAGCATCAAAACTGTGTCATTACCTGTATATAAATCGTACAATAACATATATTTCAAACAAGATATGCATGCTTGTGGCACTAGAAATAGTAATAGTTTACAATAGGTTAACATTAGTAGTAGCTACGTTAATTGCGAATTTACTATAACTGAAAGTCGAGCTAAAAATATTTATTTTCACACAAATATACGTAGGTATATCTACAAATACTTGCAAAAACCAAGAAATATATACTAATTTTTCAAGAATGTCATTTTCAGCGAAAACAATGAACGTATTTTTTAATGTGAATTATCAAATTTACAGGATGAATGGACAAAATCCACTAAAAATTTCTTCCTACACAAAAGTTATTTCTGCTCCACACAAGGCCTTCTTAACTATTTAGAAATAAAAATGTAGCTGTTTATGTATTTTTTAATTCGCATAGTGTATTTATTATTGAATTCTAATAGTAAAATCTACTGTATTTCTGATAATATGATAATAAGAGACAACAAACAGAATATTTTAACAAAATCATTTTTTCCACAACATTAAAAATATAAAGTTTTCCTTTTTTTCTACTTCATCTGTCGACAGACTCACTATATGGTTATACAAATTATGTTAATACATCTTTAAATTGGCTTCTGTAACACTATTCAGGTTAAACGTAACATAACATAATATTTGCACTTTTTGCTACATACACTGTTTCAACATGTGCATGTAGTTTATTATCTAATTCTTTTGACACACTGATATTCAGTCATATACCTATGTAAAATAATGTTAGTTATTCAAAAAGTTTTCTGTATGCATATTTTTCAGTTGTAGTAATAAAGGTAACTATACAGTGAATTCATTCGTTACTTTTCGAAAGCACTGTACATATATAAAATATAAGAAAATTTAAATTACACAGTAAAATTTTATATATTTCATAATTCCAACCTTAAAATTACAATGTATAAATCAATACAAATTATTGTACCGGAACATAGTTGTAAATTTATCGCATAATATAATATGGAATTTTATCCACGTTTATTTCTGTAACATTACAGCGTCCTTATTTCATTTAGGTACAAGATTATTTTGTAGTTTTATGCCGGTCACAAACGTAAAGTTATGTGAAACACGCAAATTTTGTCACTGCAGTAATAATATTCAAATTTTCTGTTTAATTTTAATTTTATACAGGGTGTAACTTTGAAGCGAATGTTTGTTTCTCGGTTTGGAGGGGGTAGATAAAATCCGTGTTCCTAGATTTGCTAATCTGAAACTAGTTTTTTAAATCAAAGAAATAGCCGAGTTATAATTAATTTTGTAAACTGCACCCAAATTGCTATACACGCCGCCCCTGTACAGCGTCCGAGTTTCACTGCAGAACGATGTCTACGGTGTTGCCAGGTAGTTGTTACCAGTCTAGACGTCGGAACCTGTGTCGGAACTTATCCCTTCATTTCAGGGTCGCATTCCATGCAGCAAGCGCGACCGAAGCTGATGTTTTTATAATGAATTCAGTACATAGTGACATAGTTTGACATAATTGTGAGGCCGTGAAATGTTAAAGTGAGGATTTTTGGTGAGGTAATGTGAATGCAGAAGACAATAGTCTGGATATGCAAAACTACAGCTTCCAATTTATTGTGATGAGATTTCGGCGATGCGAGTCACTAGAAATAACATAACACCAATTCAATGTAAATACCTATGTTTAACATAATTTTGCATGTACGAGTATACACAGTTGATCCTAATCAACTGCCAATGATACAAGTTCCGACGTCTAGATGTTAAGTAACGGATATACAAAAAAGAAAAAACTGCAATGAATAATCTTTTAAATAAATATGTTTTTTATAAAATTGCGACTCATCAGTCATTATACTTTTCTGTCAATTCTGATGAAGTATGGATCCTAAAACCATTTTCGAGTGTTGTAAAAAGTACGTAATGTAAAAGTACGTAAAAATACAATTTTTTACTGATCTATTAACTAATTATTATTATTAAATAATAGTATTGGTAGGTGGATTTTAATACGTTACCTACTAATAATTATTGCCAGTAAAACTTAATGTTTTAAAATAATTGTTGCTGTGTTATAAAATGTACGTAATTAAAAATAAGCAAATTATTAGTCTGATAGCTTTAAAATGTTTTAAAAAAACAGTTTCAGTACAACCGATTTGATACTATTTTTAAGGGTTATATCAATGTCCCTTCAATAACCGTGACATTGACCTAGTTTATAAAATAAAAATATCACATAAATACTGCACACAATACATGAAACCAGACTAGGTCGTTTTATATAAAAATATACAGATATGAGAGACAGAAAGCAAGTTCTCTGCGTGATTTTTACTGAAATCGAATTAGAATTTGTTTAATGCAGGATTGTATTTTGCCAAGTTTAATTTCGTAATAATTTAAAGTGGTATTTTGTGGAATGTGTTATTCTGTGCAAGTGTATAATAACCTTATAAAGGTCTATTTTCATTACCAAGTGTGTGTGGTATTATGAATAAAATATGTATACAAATTAAGAAAGAGCTAATATGAGAGCTAATAATATGTCTAAAGCTTCGTTTTTTATCAAAATTAGACGGCGGCTGCAAGAAAACGATATCAGATGGATTACCGCGATAGACACGTACCGCATAAGAAATTGTCTATAAGATTAGTTCAACATTTAAGAGATTATGGGAGTTAAGAACGCCAATACTCTAATGTCGAGTAAAACAAACTCGGAAAGTAATAAACTTGAACCAAATATTTTAAATGCCGTAGAAGAAGACTCTAAGTAAAAAGTATTAAGTATGTATTTATTTATTATTGAGTTTTCTGTTAGTTGACTTGTTTCTGTTTTATGATGTGTTATCCGTAAAAGAATAATTTTTTGTTTATATGGAATAATAAAGCGAACACCCACTACAAACAAATGTATGTGTCAAAAAGCAGTGCCTCACGAGTGGCGTGGGCCTTCTTTTCCCATCTTCCACTTCATTAATTAAATATGGCAACAATGCTGGTGACGCTGCAACTAGATATGCGCAGCGTTTGTCTGCTCAGTGGCGTACTATGAAAATTGCGAAAAAAGGCAACAAAAAAATCAGTTTTTGTGACAGAATTTAAGAAAACAAACGTATGATATGTGTTTGTAAAGGTCACGGGTACCCCCCCTCCAAACCGGACCCCCCTTCAAAGTTACACCCTGTATAGACATTTCAATTACCAACATTATAGATAGCGAATGTTTGTTTCTCTTATGCGCAGAATATAGATAAAATCTTACAAAAAATAAAACTAGGTATCAGTCTTTATTTAATTTCACAAGAACTTAAATTTCTTTGAAATCATCAATGACATGACTACATAATTTTTCAAGGGGTACATTTTATTACTATTATTATTATTTTCAAAGCCAAAAAAATAATTACCAATTTGGTACTGATACTGATTTAACTGGTTTAAGAGATATTTTAATTATCAATACGTCATCGTCAAGATGTCATATCTCTCTGAAGAGAATCAGTCTGATCTAGCCTTAATAGAAAATTAATTAAAATCCATAAAAACTGAAATAATTGCAACTTAGATGAGGATTTTGAATTTGGAAACCATTCATACGTACAAATCAAAGGCCGGAATACCATGCTGTGCACCAGACGGTATGGGCTAGTGCATGCACCATAAATAAATATCTATTAGATACTTTAACCCTCAGACTTCTTCTGAAGAAAAGAGGTATGTATGTCTGAAGACTAAAGTCCACGTAGTAGACATTTAGGAATACAATACAATTGTAAAATGCACACTGTTGGTCTTGTAATTATTTGTTCGTGAAATTACAGTTTACACGCGAGAACCAACATAAACATAATAATCAAATCCAATAATCCACCAGCTATTTCCTGGCAAATTCGTTCGGCTAAGATCACATTTGCGTAAGCGTAACACTTATCATTTATTTATAACTAATAACAGCAACAAAACCTAGTTTCAGCTGGAGAAAGATTAAATAATACTTTAAACACAGCGTACGCGCTACCAACTTTATAATCGGAACGAAAACAATATAAAAATAATATATGCATAGTATAATTCGTCCAAAGGTTCCTCTGGCTCGGTGCCAGCCAGCAGCAATACATCATTCGCCAATGCCGAACGTAAGTTCGTGGTGCACGTTTCGAATTACCTTTTAGGCGTGACCAAAAAATCCTAACAAAGGTGGTTAAATGAAAATTTACGTTCCTTAAACTTGCTCGGTGCGTTTCCCGATGTGTTTCGGATTCGTGGAACTGCAGTGTTCTTATTTTAGAGTTATTTCTGTGGGCATGTTTAATATCCAGTGCTAGACGTCGCTCCCAAAACCGCGGGGGTCCTGTGATGTTTTCACACCGATTCATTTATCTTTTCACCTTACAGTTTACACTTATAACATTAATTTTCACGTAACGAAGTCTACTAGATTAATAGCATTCTTAAGTGGCCGGTAAATTAATTATTTGACTAGGACGCTCGTTGACATTATTTGAATATTACATTATTTCAATTTCAATTCTGTTTTCTTAATGTATCACTAATTCCTAGCACAAGTATTTCTACATTAACTATTGGTAAGATATTTTATTTTGTTTACATTTACATTAATTTATAATTTCATTGCTATTGGAATTTTTAAGTCTAAAACTGATTAATTCTAATTTACAAGTACTATTAATAACAAAATAAAGATCAATAGTTATTTAAAACATATTTCGTGTCTTCTTTTCTTTAACATGTTCACAGTCCTCTCTTCTATTATTAATTTTATTAAAGGTACACTTACAGCAAACAAAGGATAACGATCTAATTAATTCCCTACAGGACACTGTAAAAAATGTGGAATAAATTTTCATTAAGCACATTAAAAATAAAATTAACCTTATTGCCTAATCAGTCACGGAGGCGTACAAAAGTTTTGGTTTCGTTTTGCTAAACAGTAAAAACTTTCATAATGTGTCCGCGTTGCGTACATTACACATAAGCTTTGTTAGCTCCAAGCTGGAGTACGCCTCTGTAGCTTCGTCTCCTTATTACAATAATTGATATATTAGAACAAGTGCAGATCCGGTTTCTTACATCCGCAAGTTTTTTCTATCCAGCTCAGAGATTTCCTCAAACTGTATTACTAGATAGATATGAGATAAACAGCCTAATTAGAACATTAGTGTTTCTATGTAAATTAGGTAACAACCGTATTGATTGTCTTACATCGAAGATAAATTACCGCGTTCTTCGGCCAAATAGCAAATCAAATAACTTGTTTAATCTTCCTTCTGCACGCACTAATATGCTGCAGTGGTCTTCCATACAACAAATGCTAGTTACGATGGTTTGGAGAATAGTCTAGACTTATTCACTACTTCTCTTATGGATATTAAAAAAGTTTTCTGTTGTTAGAATTAGGTTTTCTTTTAAATATTTGTTTTAATTTGTTTTCAATTGTTATATTCCATGCTATGCTATTTTTATAGTTGTAGTTAATCTGTTTTATTACTGTATTTTATATATATATATATATATATATATATATATATATATATATATATATATATATATATATATTGTAACAATTTGAAATATACACAGAAAATCAAAAGAAAATAACACCTGACCTAACTTAAAATTGAATTAAAAATAAATAATTATTAGTGTCAATTTCTAAAAATACAAAGAATTGTTAATATAGATATCCTGGATATGAATTTACATACAATAAATAATATTACATAACATAAAAATACCAATTTAATAATTTTATTATCAAATTTAAAAATTAAATTTCAGAAATTTGCATGACGTTGACTATTGTTATCATTCAGTACATCATAAAAAAGAAATTAAACTCAGAGCACCATATATTAAATAAAAGGAGAAAGTCTACAGATTAATTTGATATGCATATTGTATGCAAACGAGTAACATAATGAAAGATATTCCCATTACAAATAAATCATGTCTTAAAAATTAAAATTGAAATGTCAAATTATAATAATCAATTCTAGAACTGTCAAAAGTAAAGGTGACTTTACAAGAATCCCTTGAACATGACCAAAAACACTAAATAAAGACTATTTTCCTAAATAAAATAAGAAAAATTGTATAATTAAGATAAAAGGACATTTAAATTTGTATTAGTTATAAGTTGTGTTGTGAAATTGTGCATAAAAGAAGACATCCAAAGACTGTAAGAAAATCATGTGAATGGACCTTTCAACATGGCAATCTGCAGCAAGGAAAAAAAACAAAAGTTGTTGTTAGTTACGGCTTGGTTTGAGAGAAGAGAACAGCATTGCAAGAGAGCTCCCGAAATTATACACAATTTAGTAAAATAACAAGAAGAATCAAGAAAATATCGATTTACCAGCTTAATTTACCATTCTACAACATCCAGTATAGTTTTTATTGCCACAACTGAAGATAACATCCGTATCCAGGAAAAATTTTGCAGTTCCATAGAATCCCACAGGATAGTTTCCAGTTTCCAGGCAGTTTCCAGCTTTCCAGGCAGATTCCAGGAAGGAAATAATCAATTCCTAACCTCAGGTACCTTAAAAATAAAGTGCACTATAAAAAAAAATTTTTCTATAGCTATAGTAAATAAAAAATCGATTTTAAATATTTGAATCTTTGCAAAGTATAAGAATAAATTACAGGACTTACCTGTATAAAAAACCAAGTCGAACTCAATCAAATAACAATCATATTCGATAATTTCACTGCAACGAATTATATCTGTCATTCCAGAAGAAGACATCTTGGTTTTAGACTATATTATGTTATGTAGGAATGCAACCAACATTACAAAATTAAAGGATATTTTAGTATAACATAAACTTCAATAAAATTCAATATCCAAGTTGTAATCTACATTGGTTTGGTAAAATTTATCATAAGAAAAATAACATAAAAAAAGAAAATATTCTTTATTGTTTTAAAATTGATTATAGCACAAAAAAAAATTGTTAAGCTTTCGAAAGTGTTACCATTTGTTATACTGTAAAATAAAGAAAACCTGTATAGTTTGAACCGACTCCTGATTTAAGTTTCTTTTGCTCTTTGATTTATAAAACTGTGTCTAGCAAGGGATAAACAAAATTTGATATAAATAAGGTAAGATATAAAAAGAAAAAATTATATAAAAGGTTTGTATTGAACGAAATATAGTAGAAACCAACATACACTCACAAAACATAATACATAAAAGGAACATTGGCGCCCAACAAAAGATTTAATATTTAACTTTAACATTAAATACATAATAAAATATTCAAAATTAAAATAAACAATAAATAAAATAAATTCAAATTAAAAAAAAATAAAAACACACACACACACATAAAAATATAACAAATTGTCGCCAACAACGTGAGGCAGAAAAAAAAAGGGAAAACAAGTATAAAAATATATAACAATATATATATATATATATATTAACTTTTGTTTATTTTACGGATTGACGTTTTGAACTCTTAGTAATTATTTTTGTTCTTACTTACTTTAATTTTTATTGTATCATTTAGACTGTAATTGGGTTCTTCCGCTGGGTGAATTAAAATTTAATAAATAAATTAAAGTCTGCTGGAATATCATAGCACCTCAACTAGAGTAATTTTTCCGATAAAACTTTCTTCTTAATGGCACTCTCAAAAACAAAATAGTAAATACTGAACTGCCATTAAGTCATATTTGTTACTGAAAAGTAATAAACAGTATCCCCATAAGGTAAATGGGTAAGTGGAAACATTGGTGACATCATTTTGGTACCATACTTTTTTGAGGGCACTTTAACCAGACCAATGTATTTGTAATTTTTACACAATGAATTTACAGCTTTAAACTTATCTATGAAAAGACAATTCAGAATGACAAGTACTCAATAATCCACACACCTGACAGTGACGCATCACAAGAAAACACACAAATTCTGACTAACAGCAACACTGTACGCCGAAGATTACTTATGTATAGTGGCGTGACGGTATATCAATGGACACATGCGAAACAGTATAAGTAACAATTGGTTACTTTTTGTTAGTATGAAATCAATAAATCATATATTACCTTGGCGCAAAAAAGTGTCAAAATGATTATAATATGTTAATATATGGTTCTTATGCTAGCATGCATTAATTAATGTATGCCAGACAGAGCAGATGCAGATTGCTGTACAAATGAAAATATGGCAACTGTTGAAAGTGAATATCATTAAGAAACATTCCACTTGCCCATATTAATAAGTAGAATTAAGTTTTCTGATTGCTTTAAACTGTAAATAATTGCATTTACTAATAAATTTATGGTAAATACCGTTTTTCTCGAACACTTTTTTTTCAAAAACAGAAAGATATTTTGTTGTCAGCAACTGAAACATTTTATAAAATCACAAGAGCATTTTGGCAGCATAAAACTGCTTATATTGCAAATATATTACTATTTTATAAACATTTCTGTGCATTATAGCTAATAAAACTAAAGTGTTTTATAATAATTTTTAGTAATGTTCTGTAGTATTTCTAACCGCACTATAAATACATAAAATATGATTGCATCTCACATTTGGGATGTCAACTTAATAAAAAAACTATTATCTTAAAAGATACTTCGAGACAATTTCACTTCTAAGAGCAAATAGCTATATGATATACTGTAATATAGTTTTTATTAACATTATCAATTGTAAAATAAAAATAAAAATATAACAATTACCACAGGAACACGTTTATTTTAACGCAAAATTACACTGACAAACCATTCTGTAAAACAACATTAAAATTTTTTGAAAATATCAAAAATCCATAATTTCTAAATGCCTTTAGGTATTATTATTTATAATTAAGATACAATCCTTTTATGATAATTTTTTTATAGAAGCCATCATACTTTCCATTGTTTTATAAAAATCGCTTGCTTGTTATTTAAGGTTCGTTTTTACAACCAAATTATTTTATGCTTTGGCGCTAGTTTCGACGTCAAAAGCCAGGAACTTATAAAAAAAACTCTTTTTAATTATGATAATATTGGAAATAATCAATAATTGGAATAGCACGCGGCACATATAAAATTCACTAGATATGTAGCATATAAATCATAATAAAATTTTCTCTGCAATAAAATTGCTTTCTCAAAGTGCAGTAAAACGCGTAAAATAATATTGAGTAATACACCGCATATCATTCCAGTTGCAGATAATGTTATTAAACATAGATGTTCGTTAGTTTATATCTACTTATACCTTCACGAAGCAGCTAATAAATAATTTAATTTCGTTGGAGGATTTTATTCTACAGAAGTGTCGTATTATTGATGCTAAATGTACCAAAATTGTTGCTATTATATAACTATTTTTAATTGTCCCCAACAGACCTTACAAAATCTCAACGGTGACTAAAAGTGTTTTATAATAATAAAAATATTCATACAATATTTTTGTGAATATGCTGTTTTATAAGATTTGTCTTGAAAACTTTTTTGCAGCCTTTATAAAATACCAAATTGCTGGCTGGGTAGTAAAGCACAAATATAATATTCTCACTCGGCAAAAGAGACGGGGCTATCTCAGTCGTCCCCCATAGCGCCCACTACTCCACCAGATTTGTATATGTATATATCGGTATAGCGTTAGCGCAACAATACACTTTGGCCTAATGAAGACAAATTGATTAAAATCGCGCGTCTAGGAGCCCATAATACGAATCGAAAAGGGAAAGGCGCGGCATCGGCGATATACGGCCAGATCCTCGGATACAAATTAAACTAATCAAGTGGCCGTAACTGGGCAATGTCCGTGGCTGTATCAGGTTCAGCACTAATTAAGGGGCCTGTTCATTATAACCGGCGGTAATTTATTGAATAATAACCCAGAAATCACCTACATAAATCTCCATTAGTCTCTAGTGTTTCAATATGACGACGTATAAAAACTCCCTCTCGGCGCCGGCCAGCATACACCTCTTATAAGATAAAATTAATTAGGACCAGACTGTGCTGCATTCACATTAATGGATAATCCTAAGTCCTCCGTTTTTATTGCGTCTGTTTTACTTTTCCTTTCTTGCGACTGACTGTAGCCAATGCGACATATCCTTCTCAATATAATTCGTGGAGAATGTCAACGCTAATACCAACACTAAAGTGTAAACGCTGCTAGTGTTGGCATCTATAGTTAGCGGTCGAAATTGTGGACAGTGACTAATAGATAATATAAAAACACTATTACTGTTAAGCGTATAATATTTTTATAAGAGATTACACATTATTTACCTCATTATTACTGTGCCGCTTTCTATGCACAACGATACTATACTCACATTTACGGCACCAAGATAAAGACTCAGTCAAACTGAAGCGATGTATTCTCTATCTCTGTTTATTGCATTGTGGAAAACAATATTTTGGTGTGTGTAAACCGTGAGCGTTAGCACATGGCTTTGCCGAGGTTAGAACGTCATCATAATATGCATATTCTGATGACGTTGGGGATTTGCTGCTTTTCGCGGGGTGTTATTTATATAGTTATATTAAATTATAAAAATAAATCATTGCAACCGTAAAGTAAACAAATAACAGTTAAAAATGAATCAAAGTGCCAGTTCTAGTAATAGGTCTGTTAGTAATCTACATAACCTATGTAACGGACAATTGATAATAATAAAAAAACGTATACGAAGGAATTCGAGCGTGAAACTCTAACATAAGTGTTAGTAAAGCTGTTGATATGTGTAGTTCGTGAACACAATAAGCGTCACTTTCTAGTGTATGTCGTGCTATAAAAAAGAGTGTGGAAGTAAATCCAAAAGAAACAGTCGATGATGACGTAAAATACGCCATTTGCAGTAAAATTCATGGATTCTTCTTCAGAAATGAAATACCGACGATAAAAGAAATTCAAGCTAATATAGCTGAAGATGAGGCCATTAATCATGTCATTGCTGAAACATGGCGTAAGTGTATTGGGCATGTGCAGAATAGATGTTTTGATAGACCACCCATTATCCATTTAGGGGGTGATGATTCAAGTGACAGTGATAGCAACATCTGTACTGATAGTGATAATTAAATACAATGAAGTGAAAACTTTGCTACATAGTGGCAGTAAGGCAAAAATGTTACAGTGAAGATTAAATTTAAAAAATTGTGATAGTGAACTGAATATTTGGCAGTGATGTGAAAGTGTTATAGTGAAGTGGATGTGACACCGAAGTGAACGTGTGGTTATTTTAATAAATAGTGAACATACAGTGATAATGAAGTTTGTTATGATTCTAACGTAATGCGTACTAATTTAGTGATAAAGATAATATTCGTGTAAAACATTTACCTATATGAAATGTATAAATAGTCAAAATCTTGTGGCGGCATGAGCCGGGTGGTGGTGGATCATCGATGTCCAAGAGGGCATCGTTTTATAGGATATATTTACAATGTTGGTAACAATCTTTTCAATTTGTCTTGATAAAGTTTCTAAATTAACTTAGGTGCACCGATATAACAGATAAAAACTTTAAATTTTGAAATATTCATATTATTATCTAACGCCTCGAAATTGGTAAAAACCGTTATATCACTGTTTCTACTCTAAAAATAATAGATATTATGTAATGCAATTATTTTTGTATATTTTTTATATCTGATCGCATTCAAATTTAGTACGCTTATGAAATGTTGCCCCCCGCACGCTTAGCCCGTCGCGCTTGTCCCCAAGCTAGCAATTAGTCCCTGTCTACAATTTCGACCGCTTACTATAGTATCGCTTTTCCTTGATTTTGTCTTGGCCTGTCAAGACAAAACAAGAGGAACACAAGACGAATTGCAAGACAGGACAAGATTAAAAAGTCTTTCGAGACAAGACAAGAAATAGTCTGTGAAAGAGAACATTAACTGAAAAAATAAATATTGTATTTCTGTAGTAGTTATAGTTATACTTTATTTAACGGAGATCCAGCAACTATTATTAGTTATTTATTATATAAGTGTTTTAAGTAGCATTATATCCACGCAAGTATGTTTAATGTTCGTAAGTCAATAAAAGGCAATTAAATCACGAATCCAAGTTTCATCCATTATCACATCACAATCATATGTGTGGAGTCAGAATTACTGAAATTTCATAAAACAATATTCGCACGACTTGATATTTTTCTGCTCTTTTGATTTTTCTTAAAAATGTATTTGTATGTACAGGAAGTACAATCACGATATATGTATAGTATAGTATAATACAAATTTAAATAGAGGTTAGAATATTTTTCCAATGTATTGAAAACAGTTCGCTCTGATCTTAACACATTAGCATGGCTGGGTGCAAGGTCAAAAAGACTCGCCCTTATCAGTACAACATGGACATTTCATTTTCGTAAACACTTCCGCGATCTCCACTGGCGGGTGATTTTTTAAATTGCGAAGATAACAGTGTGATATGAATGAAACAAGGTGCTACGAGTTAATTTGGCATTCAGGGCGCATTTGTGATCCGACGTGTATATACCTATTATAATTTTTATACGTGTCCACTACGCGCTGTACAGATCGTGCAGATTTGGGCGCGATGTATAATTCATCAGATAACAAAGTTGTTGCTAACCTATCAAAATCCTCCTGGTTATTGGCTGTTTGTACCTCATATTGACGATCCAAATGGATAAAATCACAAACACATACGCACGACACGGAGAAAAAGGTCACAAGCACTTTACTACACAGGTCAAGAACACAAATAACACTGATCTTATACTCGCCTATAATGTAGATGTTGGAGACACTGGACTACAAAGTTGATAAACTAATAAAGATAAATTTTACTAAAATTTGTTATCGCTGTTAATTAAGTTCATGATTTATTTATTATGTTGTGGCACATGCAACTCGTCCTGCCACAGCTCTCTACGATATTTAATAAAATGTTCCATTTGTGATACAATAACGTGAATAATTAATCGTTAATTATTTTAGGGAAATCTCATATTTATTAATAATTATATTCAAGGCTACTGATAAGAATACAGATCTTGCTTCCTTGAACTCACTTTGCGACTTTTAAAATAGTAAAGTGTACATTAATTTTGAATAATAATAAAATAATCAGCAAATTATATACCAAAGTTATCAGAACAATAGAACAAATAAAAAAAATATATTTTTGTGTCTAGAATACGAAATGGTACTTTTGCGTTTATAATGGAAGTTATTTCCATTCGAGAACGCAAAAGCATTTTGATTACACTTTTCAAAAAAATCACGTTACATGGTCTTCGAAGATAGCAGCATGAAAAGTTTCTGTTACGCTTTTTTAAAAATTCTTCTAAACAAGTTGAAGGGTCTGCCCCAAATATATTTGTTTATTCATAATTTTATTGGAGTATTTTACACACGACGCGGATAATTCACTTCTTAGCTACCTGAACAAAGAAAATGTCGATTATTTTGTCTTCAAGAAAATGTAAATATTGAGATCTGCCATTAGACAAATAAATTTTATACATTCGGAATTAAGTACTCTGTTTTCTAGTATGATACTGGAACTCATACAATAAAAATAAAGAAAATAATTGCTGTGTATTTATTAAACTACGTAGTTAATATGTCATGCAATATACACCGTCTTATATACAAGTTTAGAAACAAACATTCATATTAAATAATTATTGTTTGATGATAAAATGTTAATATATAAGTGTTATTAATACAACACTTGTGGTGATCATTACAAAAACAATAAAGACAAAATTGTAGTATTCTTTATTACAAATTGTATTAAAGTTATGTGTGCAGGTGAACTGCCAGGTTCAAAAAGTACCGACAAGATGTAGTTACATGTTACGTCACGTCCACTCAGGTTCTCTTCTGCTCGATAAGTCGTCGGTTGCCTCGCCTGCTATAAGATACAGAGGAGAGCTAACAAACTCAAGAGCGGTATATGTCTGGTGTAATGCTAATAAATGACTTTGACAGTCTGCTATAAGTCTTTCTTTATTTATATCTAAGGTGGGCATATTGGTAACTATTGTAAAAGGAATACACTATAGACCCTGAAATACTAATTATGTACTTCTAATTTATATTTTTTATATTATTTCAAAGATTTGCAGTAATTTTCTCAAATCACTTAAAACTGCAAATAAAGAAAACATAATTTCATTTGAGAACAGCAATAATTGATAATAAATTCATATTATTCTTTAAAACAAAACATAACTTTATCTCATATTAAATATAGTAGTTTACTTGATTTCAAGTAAGTAGTTTGAATTCTTAAATGAAGAATATATAATCTTATTATACAAGAGTAAGTTAATCTTCCAATAATTCCTATACTTGAAGAATGAAACTAAGCGTTGGTATTAATCTTGATATTAGCAAAGCTTTCTTTCCGTGTAAGAAAAAGTAACTAATCCATCTGTAATAATATGCATAAATAGTTTGGTATTGATTACTTCAAACTGGTTTAAAAACAATAAAAAATCATGTACAAATGTCACATTCGAACTGCTATATCTTTGTATAGAATCAGACTACAGTCCAGTAAATACAATAATACAGAAAACTTGTTTACAATAAACAATAAAATTCTAACACATTTCATATCAGCAATGAATTTGATTTTCAAATTGTTCGATGCGAACTGAATCCATTCCAGCTTTTCACTAAAAAAATATTTAATAAAACGTTTGGTGAAAATCAAACCTTAACTTCAGAAAAACTCCCTCTTCTATACAGATATAATTTTTTTAATGCCACTATGGCCAAACAAACGACAAATTAATCTAAATGTAGTAATTCAGAGTTCAGTTCAGCGTTACAATTTATAATTATAGGAATGCTAAAAACTAGCACAGCAATGTTATTGAATAACCCTCGTATAAGCGCTGCCCAGTCAACCTTGGTGTACAGCTGTTTGGTAACCCTCGTAACTTGCGAGTCGGGATGATTTACAACATGCTGTAAAAGAGAGCGGCTTATGCGACCACATCAGAGAAGTGAGACGACTTGTTAGAATTTCTTTGGAAAGTAGTTATATCTCCTAGTACATGACGATACAAATGGCATCCCTGTCCCGAAATATTAGTTAGCAAAGGACCGGGCAAGCAGGATCCGGCCTGGGTACAAGATCGGAACGGAAAAGCTGTGTTCGAACATCAGGTACATGTTCTAATAAGCGGGTCCGTCGTCGCAGGGAGTGACGCCTTGTGGCTGTGCCTGGAAGTGTGGAAATTACCTCATTTATTAGGTAAGGGTGTGCGACCCCTGCCGCTGACACCTCTCCTTTGCACCTGCTGCAGAGTATTATTGAGTTTCCTACAGAAGATCCATCCAGAACCGGATCGGGAAATTTCATAATTGCCTTCCAATTAACGGGTATTTCCTGGGCGGTTGAGTTTATTAGTTATCGAATTTGCGGTCACAGAGCAATATCTGTTCTGGTCCGCCTTTTCGACGATCTCAATTATAGATTGCTTAACACGTGGTCCTGTTATGTATTTTTTCGCATTATGATTGATAATATGCTATTTTACTAAATTTTAAATCGTTTTCTAAAGTCGCACTACCACATTGATATGACACTACTATATAGTAATGTCACTGTTAATAAAAAACGGTTGGAGAGAAAATAGCATATTTTATTCGGATTAAAGCCTTGGTTCTCATGGACACGCAATATTACTCTTTAAGGGTAGGAAAAGTTTTAACTTTCAGCGAATTTCGCCAAATGTCACATTTTCTGTTATCTTCATCATAAAACTGTCATTAATTGTCATGTAATATTACATAATGATGAAAATAGGAATAGTACTGCTGTTTTGTAAAATTCGCT
Source organism: Monochamus saltuarius (assembly GCA_025584915.1). Lineage (NCBI taxonomy): Eukaryota > Metazoa > Arthropoda > Insecta > Coleoptera > Cerambycidae > Monochamus > Monochamus saltuarius. The sequence continues at coordinate 5,420,602 of CM046726.1, forward strand.
AAAAGTTGAGACTCTCCACTCATTATTAATTTAAATCAAAAACTGTGAAATTTGCGTGAATATTTGTGAATTTCACGTCCATGAGAACAAGGCCTTAGAGTGTATTTTTTGTCCAGCTATTTTGCATCCGCTCGGCTACAAGATCGGAACGCAAAAGCTGTGTTCGAACATCAGGTACATGTTCTAATAAGCGGGTCCGTCGTCGCAGCGAGTGACGACTTGTGGCTGTGCCTGGAAGTGTGGAAATTACCTGATTTTTTCCTCTTCCATTTTCCTCTTCGGGCTTTGGTTTTCGAGATACACGGTGTCAAACCCTTAATTTTTTTTCAGTGTTTTTCCAATATCTAAGGAACCGTTGGAACTACAGGACTGAGCTTTTGTAAAAACATTACCACTATTAATAGCTACTTTTTCGCACCTTTTTTAAATTTATTGGACGTGTCAGTGGTGGAGATTTTAAGGTATCGGAAGGATTTTTTCGCCCATAACTTTTACACCACTGTAAAAATTGACATTTGAGCAAATTCTGAAGCGCCAATAAATTCTACACAAAAATAGTTCTCTTGGTTCATTGCACTAAAGTCAACCGTTTTCAATATAAATGACTAGGAAAAAAATTTTTCTTTTTTCAAGCGGAATTTACAGTTTTCCGTTGCGACACTTATTTAGGAACACCCTGTATAACAATATACTATTCTTTAAATATTGGAAACATTGTTATACATATTATGGACCGGTATTTCCACCTCCTAATATCTTTATTTAAGTACCCTATATTAAATCTATTCTTGACTCATAATAAATATGTGTCTAAAATGACATTGCAAATATCAATACTTAAAGTATACAATCATTCAAATTTTAAAAGTTAACAACACAATCCTACTTGTTCTTACTGAAAACTATTATGATTTTCTATAAACATACCCCAATGATTTTGAGGTGTCAGTAGTTGTTGCTGATGAAATATACTTTTTGACGTTGCTTTTTTCGATAAAACATTCAGTCGCACTAGTTGACTGCCATTCTCCATATCTTTTTGATGTTTGAATATCCGCTGACTGTCAGCGTGGAAAGTGGCAGACGTCCTCCTGAATCAATGGCCATTGCCACTGGATGCATCTTGGAGCTTTCAGTATTCTGCAATTCTATGGGAAATTTTGCATAACTATTGATGCCAGCTGGTTGTATTGTGCACTTACCGTGATTATAGCAAATGAAAAATCTATTGTGTTTCACTTGTTTAAGTCTCAATCGCAAATAAATGATAAATTTCATATCCGCTGCACTCTGGATCCTACGGTAGATACATTTTTCTTTTTAGTTTTGGTATCATGTAAAGTTATAACTAAAATTTTCCCTGTGTCTTATATTTTTTACAGTTAAACTGCACAATTCTGTACGGCGACATGCCTCATTTAAACCAAATATTAGTACCACTTTCATTAATAAGAACTTATCCTTTGGAGCGTCTTTTAAAAACATAGTAACATTTTCCATAGACAAAATTTTTTATTTCTTTGCTTCGTGTGTGTCATTTTGACGTTTTAAAAATACAAGTAGCTTTTTATATTGCAATATAATAGGTATCCATGTTTTGAAAATCAAGTAAGCTACCCACAAAAGAAGATATTTAGATTGTGTATAGACTTGGTAATTTGATAGAAGGTATTATTATTGAAAAGGTTTGTACTGCAGCATTAATTAAAAAATGCAAAAATCATAATATATATCTACTATGTACTGTCTCATAGCAGTGCGTGCAGTGGACTAAATATACCTGCTAAACTCATACTTGCATTTTAATTAAGTATTGCCTTAAATAGTTAAAGAACTTACCAAATCTTTAAAAATATTACAAATATTGGAAGGTTTCAGTTTTCCAGAAGTTATATCTTCACATTTTTTCTTAACACTATATATTTTTAACCGAAAATTATTGAACAAACTTCTCTAAAGGAACTTTTTCAGCAGTTATTGCTTCTGTTGCTGCATGTGCAATATGTTTCCTTTCTCCATCAGAAGTCACAAATTACACAAGTCACAGACTTTATCACAAAAAAACCCATTGCGCTGAATCTAAATCTGACTTCGGAATCATGTATTTTGAAATATTTGAAATTAATAGTACGAAAATAACTATTTTCAAAGAATTTTATCTACAAAAACTGATAACGTGATTACGATTCTAGTCTTTAAATTTCCATTTTGAAGCGTTCAAATAGGATTTTTATAGATCTAGATGCAGTAGATTGAAGTGTGCAACGCGAACAAGAAATTAAATCAAGCGATTACGGAAACTCAGTAGGACTGCTTCAACTTATTTGATGTTGAGCAACGCTGGAAGTAAAAAGTTTGTAATTCAAAGGGTCCCGAAGATAGCTCATTACAAACCTGAAGTCAAATTTCCAAAATTCAAGAGGGCGGATCCAATATGGTGGTTATAACATTATCGCTCAATTTAACTTGTATGACCCGACTATGTACCCAGTACAAACTTCAGTCTGCCGCATATCAGTAAGAAAAAAATTAATAAGAATGCTTCAAAATGGAAAACTGAAATATAAGGATCATATTTTCAAGGCACCAAATTCCTTCCAAAATCAATATATAGTCCTATGCGATATTAAACAGCCTTTCTACAATAGAAAGATTGTTGATATAACTGTCCAAATCACAAAAGATTTACTACTGCTGCCAAATTGTATTATACAACATGGCGAATAGTAACATTATTTCAATAAAACTTATATACATAGAGAATCGAGCCTCTGATAACTTACATCATGCCATATTAGAAGTGGATTTTGTTATGAAATTCTTATCATCACATTCTACCAGTGTAGACACGAAATGTTGTTTCACAGATAATTATGAATATATTTTCAATGCCCTCATTTAAAAAAATTAATTACAAGACATGGAAAGATCTCTCAAAACGGCCTGCGAATAAATCACAATTTGGCAGTTTTGTGTACGTTATCCCAAAACCAGGACGAACTCGCAACTTCGAAATTAATCGTCAAGGGGATGATAAAGGTGTGAGACCGTATATGGTACGGTTCTGTCCGCTGTGCCTAAAGTGCCAAGTCAGCATGGTACAGAAGTTGAAGGAAACGGTGTTCGGCGGTCACTGTGATAACCAGTCATGTGTTCTAACACGCTAGCTTCTGCTCAGTTAATATAAGTTAAATTTGTTTACAACTCCGCTACTATTAGTTTGCTCCGTGCCATTAATTTTATGAATCATAAGCAAATTAGCCAGAAGAGTCATGTACAAGGCTTTTAGATACCTGTCTGAAAATTTCTGGTCATTAAGAAGAATGGACAATGTAATAATGTTAATTTATTCGCCCAGTTTTAATGCCATGTTGTTTATTTATAAATGGGTACAATTTTGATCGAAGTGTAAAACTTATAACTTATTTTTCTACACTGAGAAAACTCAGTAATCAAATATTTTAATATTAAATTTTAAACTATTGTTTGTAAAATTAAGACCACGAGTAACTTTAATAAAACTGTGCTTAGAATTTTTAAGCACACAAAGAATTCATGTGACGCCATATTTTAACAATAACCCTTTTCACATACATATCTTCAGATACAATGTAATAAATAAGTTTTAATGTTAGATTTAAATTTTCATTGACTTTAGCATCTAAAATTTTGTTGGGTAAACCACTTTTAGTTACTTATCATTTGTACGCTTTTCTTCGGAATAATACCCAGGTGGCATAAGATAACAGCCTTCCTTAGGTAGATCAGTTAAAGTGCTTAAAATCATTTTTGCCTTTGTAGAAAACTATTTCAAGAATGTTGGGCCCTCGAACAGATGTTTGATGTATTTCTATAATGGTCTAAAAATTAAATAACGTAATTGTTTTAAATTTTCGTGGCTGATTAAAATGCTTTAAAATTCATATCCCATAATATCCACAATAATTGACTAGTTTATTGTTATTTAACAACCATATAATTTAAAATTTCTTTCTTCTTCAGTCAATTCAATCCATGAATTCGATTTCCATCAGAAATCCAGCAGATTCAAATTGCAAACTAAAGTCTCTTTGAAAATTTTGAATAAGAAACGAATATAACAATCAAGAAACTATCAATTGTAGAAGAAAAATTAATCGTATAAGAATGCAATTGCACTCTTTACGTCTTCTTCATGTCAGAAGATATTTACAACTATCATATTGGGTCAGAAATTACATAAAAATAAAAAATATTTTGTATGCCAGATCATCAGTAATAAAATCACGATTGATGAAATCTGTATCTATCTATGGTACAACCTTTGAATCATAAACTTTCTTCTAAAAATGAAGTATAATGGTTCTATTAGATAAAAAAGTGAAAACGGATGTGTTCATTTGTCAGTGTATCGTCAGAAACAATTTAGTTTTTGTAACTTTAAAACCGTTCATAATTGACCCAGGTTTATAAGGAAAAATAACAGACGAATATCTCCAGACATTTTACAAAATGCTAATAATTTATGCCAACGGCTTGGACATTAATGGTGCACATTTTGAGCCTCTTTTACATTAAAACTTTTTAAAATGATTTTAAAGTTGTGTTTTAATTTTTTCGTCACTTATACTTTTGAAAATCAACAAAACCTGATAGTGCGCTGTAAACCCCTTCAAATTGTCTTTTAAACGAGGGGTGGTAACAAGAAACAAGAAATAATATTTTATTAAAAGAGAAAAGGTAGGGATTAGTCCCTACTTACCCCCTCCTAGAGGAAAATGCACAAACCAGAAAAAAATAATAATTTTCAATTTTAGTAGAGATAATGTAATTGAAATATAGCGGAACTAATTAGTAAACCGGAATAATTTGCCGTTTAACGACTAGCTGGCTCTCTTTTATCGTTTTTGCCATCAAAACAATGTAAAGCACGCGAGAGCAACAAAACATATACCCGTAACTTAAACACACAGAGGCAGTCAATTATATTGAAACACGGGTGATAAAAAGCTACTATTTACATAAGCTTTCCGTTCGTGCCACTGCAAATACCGTTGAAATGGGGAATTTGAGAAAGTTTTCACATACCTTCTAATGTAGCAGCAATTTAAACACCAATAATTCTATTTCACTTTCCACATTTATTCGGATTTCTTGGAATTGCCCTTTAAACGCCGTGCCCGTGAATCCGGGTTGATAAATATTGACTAATCTTATGTTCTACCATTCGATCCGTCATTGTCCCAGCGTAGTAAAAAAATACAGAATTCTTTAAAAAAACTGCAATATAATACCACTTCCTGGATTATTTTAGATTTAAAAATCTTAATACCTGGAGGAGTAATGCTTTTGAGGTGTACAGGTGACGACAATTTAGAATATTTTAGAGACTACTTCGATTTCAGTTTTGTAAATTTAGGCTTTGGGGTGTTCGAGGTAAGTACTTTCTTTAACTAAAATATTGACATTCTTGCAGCACTTCTGGTTATACCGAATGTCGCCATCTACTTGCTTATTTTAAATGGAACATGTATATTTTTGCATACGAGGTTTGTTCAAAAGAAAAGGTAAAGTTTGAATTTTTTTGAAATGTATTTATTTATTCATCAATATCCATTTTTCCCCTTCAAAGTAATCCCCTCAGATATAATGCACTTATGCCAGCGCATCTTCCAATCCTCAAAGCACTTCTGAAATGCGCTTTTCGGTATGGCCATCAGCTGGTACTTCGATTCTGACTTCTCTACTATTATCTCATCAATTGTGGCAAAACGCTTTCCTTTCATTGATCTCTTCAGTTTTGGGAATAGGAAAAAGTCGCAGGGAGCCAAATCTGGTGAATAAGGTGGTTGAGGCATGATTAGGGTGTTGTTTTTGACCAAAAAATCAAGAATAAGCATTGATGTGTGAGCTGGTGCATTATCGTGATGCAGAATCCATGACTTTTTTGCCACAATTCCGATCGTTGGAGCCGTATTTCTTCACGCAAACGTTGCATAACTTCCTTGTAGTATTCCTTATTAACCGTACGACCTGTTGGCAAGAACTCATGACGCACCACGCCATTGTAATCGAAGAAAACAGTGAGCAAAAATTTCACATTTGATAGAACTTGGCGGTCTTGGCTCATCTGGCCGCTTCCATTGGGATGATTGGACCTTGGTTTCGACGTCATAACCATATACCCACGTTTCGTCACCAGTTATGAACCTTTTGAGCAAACCTGGATTGTCGTTGACGTCCTTCAATAACTCCTGAGCGATACTAATGCGACGTTGCTTTTGCTCAAAATTTAGCAATTTTGGAACAAACCTCGCTGCCACACGTTTCATGCCCAAAACATTTGAGAAAATTGCATGGCATGAGCCGATTGATATGCCAACATCCTCTGCAACTTCCCTAATAGTGATTCTACGATTTCCAAAACAATTTTTTTCACTGTTTCAATTTTTCACTGTTTCAATGTTTTCTTCACTTGTTGACGTGGTTGCAACTCCAGGACGCTCATCGTCATCAACATCTTCTCGGACTTCTGTAAAGGGCTTGTACCACTTATAAACACTTTTTTGAGACAAAGTGGACTCGCCGAATGCCACAGTCAACATTTCAAGTACCTCGGAGCACTTTTTTCCATTTTTAACGCAAAATTTAACATATTCTTTGATCCATTTTTGTTAAAAGTCAAAAATCGAAGAACACACACAAACGTGACTAACCTTTTCAGTTGTCAACTACAAACTACTTATCCAAATTGGCTGATAATGCCAACATATGACTAACACATGTGTACCAACATAACAAAAAAAATATCGATAATCGAATGTACACAGCCCGCGAAAATTCAAAATTCACCTTTTCTTTTGAACAAACCTCGTATTTGAATTATATGCGCAAGCTTAGGTGGAGTTTTATCAAGCTTTGTTATATCTATCGCTAATGGTCTTCGGGATATTTCAATTCTATTAAAAAAATTGCTTTTCAATAGCTTAATTCAAAAATACTTATTCTTTACATCGTGCAAGCTGGAGTACTGATATTTAAAAGAAAGATAGATAGAAGTCTATCGTTTGGTAAAGATATTTTCAAAACTGTTTAATTCTACACAGGGTGGTGAAAATTTATTCTCGCATTTGCTTAACTTCAAACCACCAAAACTTTTCTAATTTTTTTTTGTAAATGGAACACGCTGTATAGTTAAACCGTTGTTAAACAAAATTATTGCCCCTCTCTTTATTGTTTATATCATGCAAGCTGAATTATTGATATTTAAGTGAGAAATAGGAGGATGCCTATCATTTGTTACAAATATTTCAAGAACTGATTAATTTTACAGGGTGGTGAATCTGTATTTCCGAATTATACTTCAAACCGCCAAAATTTGGTTCTTCGAAATAGAACATGTGTATATTTGATCAGAATTTTATCCTCTATCAATCCCTATTACACTTTCCTATACCTATATATTTTAACTTTTCTATTATTGCCTTGCTAGTAAATTTAAAAACAAAACAACCAAGTAAACGATAACATATCGGTTATTTTGTATATAGTTTGTTTGCTAGCAATTTCACAGCCATTCCATTCTAATAGCCGCCACTGTAAGACAGCCTGTATACAGGGTCTTTAAAACAATGTTTAAAATATATCAAGTATACCACACAACAGAATGTTAAATCACACATCCTAAGGATATAACATTTCTAGACAAGAGTTTTATATAGGCAGAGTACCTAGTGTATTTAATAAAAATTTAAAATTATTTTTGAAAATAGTTTTAGAATTTCTTTAGATTTACTCGTATTAAGAACAAAATTACATAACTGCACCAAAAAAATACAATTAGTAAGGTGACAGGTCTCAAAATATAGAAAAAAATATATATATAAATTGTTTCCATGCAAAATATATCTTCAGTACGTGGTATAAATGTTTCATCATTCAAGTTTCAAGTCTTTGCATATACACATGTAGAAAGATACAGATATTTGGGGAATATTTGTTATGATGTTACTATACTTATATAGTAAGATTTTGACTTGGTGGTTAAGCGGGGTATGGTCGAGACATAGTAGATTAATATTGTAAAAAATTTTATTGTGTAATACGTACTTGAACTTCCAGATGCTTGAACAATTGAAACGATAGAAACTAATAGAAACGAATTTGCTTATACTTTTGTAGTCTGTTTAGTACACTTACGGTGGTATTCATAGTCTGTCTCCGGTCGCCGGAGAGCGATCTCCGCCCCGAAATTTTGCGAATTTTATAATGAAATGCAAATAATTTCGGACGGACAATGAATACAGTGTACAGTAAGAGTGGTATCTTATAACATCTTCTCGAAATTATGTGAATATCATTATGAAATTCGCATAATTTCGGTACGGAGACCGCTCTCTGGCGACCGGAGACGGACTATGAATACCTACCACTGTTACTCTATTGCACCAGTATAATAATTGTAACGTCTCTAAAGTCAAAATAATCGAAATAGAAATGACAAATATCGCACTTCAATTTTCGAAACCGTGCCAAAATTTAACTTTTTAATGTTTTTACTTAATTTTAGTTCCGACTATAGCCACAGGTTTACAGATTAAAATGCCATTTGATTTTTCTGTATTACTTATTTAAGATGAACAGAACAAACGCAATTATGTGAGCCTTGATGGAGATATTCAATTTTCACTTAGCTTTTGAACACTATAAAGTTGATTCCAGTCTATATTTTGACATCTAAAAGTTTTGAATGGTTAAATATATTGTAAAAAATCGAAGACAGTGGAATTTCATGGTTGTTAGTTAAAATTTACAATAAAAGCAAAAAAACAATCATCACATGATACTAGACCCTTAATAATTAAGTAGGTACTATTTGTTCCAAGTAATTCAAATTTGCAAAATATGATGTTTAGAATCGGTCGATTGGAAACAGTGCCCAAGTGTCGCAGATAATTTGCCTGCCCCCTATACAGAGCCTAACCCGAGAACAACAAGGGTAGGTCAGGTAATCCCAGCTAAAGCTAGGGATATGCACTTTAATTATATTAGTGGCAGCGACCTGTCACCGAGACTATGGCATAATAATCCGGAAAATCACTGTATATCAAATTTGCCTGGTGGCAGTGCGTTGACGGTTGTAGTTGAATAAAGTCTCATACGATCTGCGTATTTGATTATCTTATTTTATTATTTTTTCGATATTTTATCAAATTCTAATATTCATTGCACCAATAGTCGCTACCATTTCCGTTATTAGTTGATACGGGGTTAGAATTCTTTGGTTGACACAATTTCAGTTAAGATTTTTTTAAATTATTTAAAATCCACTTCCGATCAAAATGTACCAAGTAAAACGACAGCGTACTTTTCTTCACAAAAAATATACATAGGTCTAAAATTGTAGTTCTAACTAGATCACATTCTAAAAATTCTATCACGTCTTAATTCTAAAATGTGCAAGAATGTAGACAGGTAATAAGAGCAGCATGGTATAAAATAAACATCTTAAGCTTCGGTAGCTCGTAAACACTTTACCTTTCATCGGAGCAGAGGCAGGGGTGCGAGAAGAAAAACAAATTACGGTGAAAAGGTGCAAAATGATTAATTAACTTTTCGCAGTTAACGATTAGAATTTATGTGTTAAAACATGACGGGGGAAATTCTTGCGGTGAATATTAAACGTACAGCTGCTAACTTCCCTAGCTTTAAGATTCTTGTTTTCGGTAAGCGGTACTTATAACAGCAATACAAGACATTAACATAAAAAAATAATAAATAGTTTGTTAGTGGAAAAGAATATAAAATTAGAAATTTACTATAAGACGGCGAAGGTAATTAATTGCCATAAACATCAGTTAATATTATGAAATATAAGAACAATAAATATCAAAAATTATTTAAAAAATAAAAAACAACGAAATGACATACGTGTTAATTACAAGTCAAGAAAATTAATAGAAATTATAAATATAAAAATACCAATACACTTTTTTTAAATAGATAATACGTAATTTACGTTCCCGTTAATACATAATGTAAGTAGAAACATAGAAAAAAAGTAAAGAATTAGATACATATACATGAAAATGATTTACTACTGACATATATAATAGTAATATATTCCACAGCATATCTGGACAAAGGCAATAGAAGCCAAAACAATTTATTTATTAAATTATAATTACTAAAATATACAAGGTGCGGCGTATATATAATACAATTTCATGTTGATATTTGTAATAAAGTTCTATCCTTGAATTTCTTCATGTAAATTAAATTTCAATTGCATCGAAAAATTGTAGCTAGGACGGTGATGGATGTAGCTGTTTACGAAGCGAATACTGATCTAATGAAATACAAAATCCGCTGATTGCTGAGGTTTTTTGTGAAAATGTAGACCTTCTGTTAGTATAAAAGTTCACGCACATTATGTCTGCACAGATAAGCCCGTAACCTCAAAGCCTACTCATGAAGGTACCCATGTTATTTAATGAAGCATCACCAACACGTACCGTCACATGCAACAACCGTCACAGCAGGCCGTGTCGGTCGGCTGTCCCCATAAAAACCAGGGATTGGTTTCAAACTGTTAGAAATATTCGACTAATTAAGTTATGGAGTTGTCGCTGTGTTGGGCACCCTCGCTTCGGTCAATACCAAAAAATTGCCATGACGCATTTTATACAAAGTAAACGTTTGTGTTTACATTAAACAATCTAGTTCTATGGTGGCATGGTAATTAAAATCCGAAAGTCACTATTTGCTCTGATCACATTAATCATACACAATAAGAGGTTTGAATGTGTTTTTTGGAACCTTTAACAAAGACATGTTGTTTATAACATGTACCTATAGAAAAAGTTTTTTCGATAACGAAACAGCAGCAGCTCGTCCGAAAAAACTGTATTTGTGTCACTTGGAAATACTGAAAAACAAATCACAAAACAGCTTTTTCTTTTTATTCATAGGGTGAACCCAAAACTTTCACATTTTCCTGGATTCTTCCTCCTTCTCCTCTTAATGCAACATCGCTAAAATAAAAATTTGTCTTCCGAGCTACACTCAACTACTTGATCACGTCCCATGATCAAAGAAAAGAATATAGTACCTTTTTCAAAACACCTTGTAGAGTGCAAAATATCTATTATTCTGTATAACTTTCGTGCTACATCATATATTTACATATATTTAAAATTCTTGATTTTTAAAAATAAATTTGTATATACTCGCGTCAAGAATTCAGACGTCTTACGGCTGACGTTACACATTTGTTTTTATTGTCAACGTAATTTTCGATATTTGGTCGCGTTAAAAACAATCATTTTTTGCAATTTAGTGCAATATATAATGCAAACTTTTAGTGTAGTATATAGTTTTATTACTATCAGTTGCAGTTTCTTAAATATTTTAATGAAAATATAATGAATTATTCATTTGTTCGAATGACGTAAGTCGTCTGAATTCTTGTCGCGAGTATAGCAAGGCCTGTAGTGAAATAATCTGATATCAAGCGTCATCCCAAACGTCATAAGACAATAAATTTTGTCTAAACAAGAGTCAACGTAATATCCACCATAATCGGTTCTAACCCTTCACACAAGTCGCCAAAATTTCATACAACATTTGCCTCTCCGACACCGCTTTTAAAAATCACACTGCGCAAAAAATCCATTTGCCTCAGTTATTGAGTTCCTTTACCCGTTCCAACTCTTCCCCGTCCTCTCTCCATGTATCCCACCCCCCGTGCAGCGTGATTAATGGATCGTTTATCAAAGTAATCAGGCTCTTTACATGTACCCTCTATGTCACACCGACTCTCCTGCAATTGTTTCCTTTGTCAGTGCTGGCTGCGTCGCGAGGGGTTGGGGCGCGCTCGGCGCACCTTGCCGCGTGATTTAATCCGACCGAGGCCCGACACCTGAGTACATTGGCCGCGGGCATAATGGGCACTAAAACTAAATAGAATTGTCCGTTGGTCCCCAATAGTATCGGGTGGCGTAATTCCGTTCGAAGGAGCCACAAAACGCAGCGAAGTAATCGTGAACGTTGGTCAAAGGGTCAATGGAAACATCAGATATCCAGGCCCTTTACAGCCCAGGCATCCTACAGGACTTTTAGACCCAGAGCTGCGTTATTTTCTTCCACTCCGTTCTGTTTCTCGTCTTTCTGTTCCAATCCGTTACATTTTTCTTTATTAGATCTATTGCCACTGCCTCCCTCCATCGCTTCCTCGGACTATTTCTTCTCTTCTTGTGCTTACAGGTAGGTTTACTTCCTAAAATTTTTTCAACTATTCTTCATCTTCCATACGTTCTAGATGCCGTAGCGATTGCACTCTTCTATCTTTTACAACTTTTCAACAACTTTTCTTCTTGTACTAGGGTATCCCTACATTTTTTTAATTATTCTTTCATCTTCCATACGATGCCCTAGCTACTGCACTCTTCTGGTTTTTACAACTTCAGCTACTTTTAATGCCTGGTAAATTGCATATATTTCTTCATTACTTCTCCTTACATAGCCTTCCTCTGTCGTCTTTCCAACTAGAATTATTCTTAAAATCCTCCTTTCCCACCTTAGATTTCCTCTTGACTTCTTATTGAGGATCCAGGTTCCACTTCCATACAGCCCCAAAATGGTACTGTACATTCTAAATCTTACTCCACTGGATAAATTTGTGGTTGACTGCTGCCAATCTTCTGTTTGTTTTCATTATTCTTCTATTAATTTCTTGCTCCTCGTCACACAGTTGTTATCAGCGTTATAATCTTACTTTTCTCTAGATTTATCTGCAATTCGACTTCACATGTCTCCTCCAGAAGTTTTCTCGTTACCTTCTTCTAATTTCGTACTACCTCTTGCAATTGTGGCCACATCATCTGCATAACTTACTAGGTGACTTTTAAACAATATGTGTCTTTCTCTTTTCAACTGTCTATCTCTTATGACCTCTTCTAGAACTAAATTAGTAAGAACCGTTGCGAGTGTGATTCCTTGTCTCAGCCCTGTGTCAATTGTAAAACCTTCCGAACATTCACCTCATATTTGTACTTTGCTTACAATATTTTCTAAGGTCATTTTCAATAGACTACCTAATCAGTTTAACTGGTATCCCAAATTGTTTCAATATCTGATCACTCAAGGAAATAAACACGTGCTGTCGATTTCTGCAGATCTTAGTCTTATAACTGACTACTCTCAAATTATAAACATACTTCTTCGTGGAGCATCGCACTTCTGGCATCACACTTCCATATCGGAACAATTTCTGGTCTCTAATTATCAAGCTTATCAGCAGTTAACTTGTTTTTTAAGACATGAATAATGCATTATTCAAATTTTATATAAAAAACTTATTACTACTAAATATATTATTAAAAACTGAAAAACTAAGCGAAGGTTGTGGCACAAATATAGTCACTAGGTCTCAGATCGGCTTTAAAACGCATTTAAAAATGTTATATAAGTATGCAAGACAACAGTGAAGCTACCTTCTTCTGCCCTAGAACGAATGAGACATTGAGCAATATTATTTTTACTGAAAACTTAATTATCAAACAGCTAAAAATTGCTCCCCCCACAAGTCAATCGACTACCTGACAGACAATTATGCTAAATGTTTCCCAGCACCACTATCAGTTTCATGATGTTACCTCAGGAGTGCCTACAGGATATGTTTTGGGCCGACAGCTTATCTGCCTTGAAGACCAGTCATGCGTTCTTTATCTATCGTCTATAACATATTTTCAAATCTCTGGACGAACTCCCAATCGCTTCAACAAAATTTAAACAACAGAAATATATGTTGTTAAATCAAAATGCACTGTCCTCCATATTGGACTTCAATCCTCACCTTACATTATCGCTTGAGTGTAAATTCAGTGTTTCAATTTCATAAAACTATGTTTTGTATGGTACCAAAATGCGGAAATACAAGTGTGAATTAAATACCTAATTAACATTTTATTACCATACTAAGAGATGAGAAAAGTAGAACATTGTGGCAACGTAAAATAGACTAATTCAAACTATCTATATAAAAACCAGCAGATTTTGCAGTCTTTTACTTAATAATAATGACTGATTTACACACTAAGAAGAACAGTTAGTAAGATCAAATTGTACATCTAGGTACTGTATCTGCTAGGTAGTAAATAAAATATCAAAGGTGAGGTAAAAGAGACAAATGTGATAGCCAGTTCAAGAATACACGTGAAATGGGTGAGTTGTAAAGTTCGATAATTTGCTCTTCAACCTCGTTTAAGTGAAAATTCTAGTTCCGTCAAGTATTTAGATTTTGTAACTGAAATGGTATAGTCGGTATAATATTAAAAATTATTTTAAGTACCGAAAAATATGTTATTAATGGTCAGATAATATATACAAAAAATTGATTTGATTTTATTGATCAGATCAGAAGTAAGTAATGTGTTTCATGGAATTTTACAGAAAACATAATTTTGACTCCTGGCATATTTATAATGAAATCTACTTTCAACTTTTCCTTAGTTGTTTCATTCACCAATAGAGATTTAATGAAATTTCTACTCAGAACTTCCAGAAGTTCAAAAACTGTTTTGAGGGAGTATCATTGTTATTGCAAAAGCATGTACCCGTTTCATGAAAAGTACCTTTAATAAAACCTGAGACGATTGGCTGTATACACAAATTAATAAAACACTACATATGTAACGAAAAACGAATACACCGACTCCATACAAAGCGTCAACGGCGATTGTGTAACGATCGCTGGCGGTATGGTCCGAACCATAGGAATATGTGACGTCACAGCATAAGGTGTACTGATTAGGGCGGAGCTAGCTTTGGGCATTAATATCTCCTTTGTTTGTGAGTCAATTAATCTAATTTTTTTAACATTTGCTTAAACTGATTAGATCTGTAATAATATTAACAAATTGATTATACCAAATGACCTCATTGGTATTTTCGAATGTGTATTATTTTGTAAAAAGGAAAACTTTTTACTTAATATTCGTACTATATTTATTAGATTTAGAGTTCTGAACTATATTTTTTAATTTTTGATGTAAAGGTTATAACAATTTTAATTTATTGGTATGAGTTACTCTTTTTGATGAGGTCAGTGCAGCCTCAGAACGAAACTACGCTTCCGGCGATCTCTAATGTGACGTATATAGCCGGAGCCTTACGTGGGCACATCTGGCGAGGTGAGCTGGGGTGGAGGAGATAGAATTAAACAGTGCTCTTTGTCTGAATGCATATGCATTGTATCCTACCTCAAGTTACCCTCGTCTGCCATCTGCCAGTCACCGGTATTTCCACGGTACTCCCCCAGCTTCAATCCAATTTAGAAGTGATTGCAATCTGCCCTGTACCAATCAATAGATATGTGTATGTGTTCTTGAATACGCGCTAAGTTCTCCTAGATTAATATGCAATTATATGGGGCCCTGTTAGCGTCTTCGTAGTGGGGAAGAAAATTACGCCTTGGTGTGGCCATCCTCAAATGTTTCCCCTTCTGGTAAACTGTCTGCCGGCACAATCTTAAAGGCGTTATTTGCATCAAAATTAAAGTAAATTCTTTAATTTCACGCAATCGAAGCCAAAGCATTCAATTTTCTCACCATTCTCCACTGTTACAAGTTTGTAGAATGTTTATGTATTCCAAATACTACTATCTAAAAATCCTGAGATCTAATTTAAAATATCGAAAAGCGGATAAAGATAAATGGACACTGATGTTCAAAAGCCATTGTGGTTTTTTCATTGTGTTTCCAAAATAATTCTGATTGATTCACGTTGTAGAAGAAAAAAACCGACACACTGAACCAATAGAATGGCTTAGGAAATTTGGTTCGCTTGAATTGTAATTAGGAAAGTAATAACCATTTTACATATAATAATAATAATTTCTCTATCCTTCATTCTAATCACGAGAATTAGCCCAGAATTATTATTATGTAGGCTGCATTTGCGCCTAGGAACGACCTACGTAGGTAGGCCCTAACCATCACTCAATGCAGGAATTTGAGAAACCTGGATAACTTCATTAATTAAGGGGGTGGTCAAATGTCGACCGGTATTTCTCACATTGACCCAAGCCAACATTCTTGCACCTTACGATACCCACAGAGAGAGTGCCAATCCTCTTCGCAAATATAGCTACCTATAGTTAATAGGTGCACTATTTTGATACAAGCAATCCAAAGATACATTAAGGTAAAATAATACGATACATTGTCAGGCTTCTCAGCAACTAAAAATGACTGAGGTACACTTTCTTCTCTCAATAGTCGAAGCTCAAAGTTTGTAAGTAAAGTTTTGAAGGTTTGTCGCATGTAGTTATTAAACTATGTCTTTGATTCTTGTTTGTTAATGTATAATTTAAAAAATACTGAAAAAAATCTCTGTATACAGAGTGTCTCCAAATTAATGCAATATAGAGCAAGAATAGAGGATACTGAGGATACATTAATGTGATATAGCCAAAATTACCTTAGTTAATGGTGTCAAAATTAAAATTGTATTTTCGATATTTGTAAATAACCTTAAAAAAAATCCAAGTGTGATTTTCGAGAGCAAAAAATTCTAATTTGTTTCCAAATTTGACGTCACTAGTAAAGGGTGTCACTTACAACATGCTTCTTTTAAGTGGCAGAACTTTTTCACGGTTTAGTGTATACATCTGACTATTGAAACAATCGATTATCCTACCTTTTTTATGTGGAGTACACATTTTAAAATTAATCTTATTTGAAATATTTTTGGTTTGATTTTGGTTTTAGCTAAAGTAGAATGTTACATAATGACGATGCGCAAAATTTCAAGTGGATCGGCCAGTTTTGATGAAATATTTATGCTTTGATGAAACTGAACTGTAGATAGCTTATATTCGTAATTCTGGAATAGGCCTAGGCCTACTAGGTTTCTTTCAAATATTTTGTTATTCTATTCGTTCTCATGACTGACAATGTTCATCCAAATTGACTGTAACCACTGATATGTAAACCAAATTTGAAATTAACCGGAAGATAAAAACAGGGATGCGTAAGCGAGAGCTGGGCCACACTGTACATCCATAACACAATAAATTCCACTAACATATTCCTGGGAAATGTGATTCAGCGATACCGTATTAGAGCCAATCTAAGCCGAAGAAAACAACGAAAAACTAAACTTTCCCCCAGGATCCCATCTTCGCCTCTATCACAGAACAACAATAAATTTGTGTAGACAACAATGAACATGAAACAATTGATACAATTGTCATTGGACCGGTCCTTTCTGCCCTTTTGTATCATCTCTCCAATCTGATTTAATATAAATCACGGTCCCATTTGATCTTATCACAGCACAATAAAGCAGTAAATTTCGATGGCAAAGGTCTTAAAAATAAAGTGGTATATCAGTGTGTGACCCCCATTCGCTTATCAATTATATACTCATGCGGAGAAGGAAACTTGTTCTGTAGAATATTACCTCACAACAGCACTATTCGGTTCACAGTGAAAACAGATTTGTTAATTCAAGACATACCGTCTCGACAACAACTTTATTAACAGCCTACTACGTAGTTTTTCATTCCAATATGATTTACTCAATACTAAATCGGAGTTATTCATATCATTCTGCGAAAATTTTTAGTTTGCAATGAAGGTGTATACGAATTATTGCCGGTTTTCAGTACAGAGCTGATTGTAAAAAGCAGTTTATTAGATAACGGCATTATTACTCTGCTCTGTGTATTGTGTATTTATTCTTGAAAGCCGTGTTTTAATTAGAGAACATCTGATTAAATTTGAGTCAAACAATTTATATCATGAATACAGAACTAAAAACCAAATCAGGCACAACAGAAGTAGAGATTGGACAAATTATTATTGTATTAAATTTTATAACAAATTGCCAGTCAATGTTAAATATCTTTGCGACATTCATTATAAACGTACTTTAAAAAATTATCTTAAGTTGAATGCATTTTATGCTCTGGATGAGTTTTTGAATCGTAACATTTCAGATCTAATTGTAAATTATAAATCGAAATGTAATATTTGTATTTTATAGTTTTTTTTATGTACGATGAATTTTTTTTTTGAATTGTATTGTTATTGTATTTTAACTCTATGCTTTTGGCCATGTTTCTTCTTTGACATGTGGTTACATTTTATGTAATAGCATCAATAAATACTTACTTACATTTTTTGTTTAATCAAGAAACGTGTGTTTCTAATTTTCATTGTTTCTAAGAGGCAGTAGGGTTAGAAACAATGAAATCATAATTTTACAGCCGACTGTCATAATAATGCTGTAATTAGCTCTTTTCTAACACGTCACCTGACTGGTTGGAAACCTGTCCCAAGTGGATAGCCAAATCGTTCACCGACTTACTGCAGCGAAGTTGTATCTAATATTAAACTGGCTGACGGCTTCGGACAGGTTTCAAACTAGTCAGGTGCCGTGTTGGAAAAAAGCTATTATGAACGTCAAAATCGTTAACAATCTACCACTATCTAGCACCAGTGCTGTAATGTAACAGAATCGCACCATCAAGTTTACTTTATGGCACGATAGTGAATAGTAGATTTTTAGCTTTTAAATTGAATTACCTGGATATTGAAATTCGGTATTCATATTAAATTATTAGACTTTATCTATTTTGTATACGACGAAGTCCAATGTGGAAGTTAAGTACCCTGAAAATATAAATTATTTATTTATATTAATAGTAATACTACAATTCGAATTTCGAGATATAATGCAGTAGAGGTGTTTAGACAACATTAGAAAATCTATAGAAATTCGACATTAATTATGCATATGTGACTCTATTTTTTATTTGAGTTATTATTTTGTTAAATTAAAAACAAAGTCTCTTCTGTGTATACTCATACGTGTAATAAATATAACCTCACGACAGAACCACTCCTCGGTTTGATGCTTCAAGAGAATAATCTGAATTTTTAGTATACATTTATACATAGATAAAAGATGGAATATTCAGCAGCAAAATGTATAAACCTTCCTTCCAAGCATATAAGGTTGAGTGCTGCAGGAGATAATTTTAAAATAATGAGAAAGTAATAATAATGATTAAAGTATTGTGTCAACTTTGAACTCTCTTAAATAAGAAGATCAGACATTTCCGTATCAAAAATAATTACATTCGGAATAAAATGCTTTTGAATTGTAATAAGCAAGGTATAAGAGAGTTGATAAAATGATACTGTATTTTTTATTTATATGTACCATTTCTTTCTTAATATTAAGTTCATTATTTTTCTCAAATATCGGAATCTTTGGTAGTGATTTGCACATTTATTTAAATAGCGAAATGAATTATTCATTTGTTCGTATGATGTATGTCCTCTGAATTCTTACAGCAACTATTATATCTGTCTGATTAAAATACGCAAAAAATTTTTCATAGTTCGAGTTATAAATATTGGAAATAAAGCTAAAAAAATTATTCAAATGTTATGGACAAAACAGCTGCATACATACTTCACGTGAATGTATATTCTATAGAAATTAAAAACAAATTCCTATAGATTCTTATAAAAATAATGTATACTAAGCATTAAACATTACAGCAGATCTGTTCAACGTTGAATAAAGCTGAATTTGAGTTGAATTACGATACATAACTAATGAAAGTTGTGGAATGCTTTGAACAATGTTTCATAATATAATATTATTTAAAAATGTTGAGGGTAAATTAATTCTACAACATTTCTGCAACGGATTTGCATATCTTTTTCATATGGTATTATTTAGTTTTTTTAATCTATAGTTACTCTCAGAAATATTATGCTTCAGCTAAACGAGCGGGGCCAGTTTATAAATATTCTTTAAAATTGTGGAATATGCGTTTTTTATCAAAATCATGAAACGATTCAGTTAATTATATGTATATTAATAGCCGACAGATGGCGCCACTTATATCTCCCTGATACTGTGTAATCGAATTTTGGTAGGATATCTACAAGATTTGAGCTTTGGCAATTGGCACGGTTGGCAGTGTTGGCACCACGGGCAAGGGAATAATAGTTCCCTAATTTATGCTTGGTCATAAAATCCCGAAGAAAATATACACCCTGTAGTGTATACTGTATATTTAAATTTAAAAAAAAAATCAATAGGTACTCCATTCTTACCAACATTCCAAATGCAGTGTCTGGAATGTTATAAAAGAACATTGCACTGCGACTTGTGTGCAATATTAATAGAAATTAAAATGCAATTTGCTAGTAATGTGTTCCCTTAGGAACCTTACACTGCAATGTTTCTATCCTGCAGAATAAAGGTCCCTGGGACATTGCATACAGTTAATTATAAGTCTGAGAGCAACATTACAGCTAGTACAGAAATGTTTCTATAACATTGAAGAAATTTAATTATGTTTAGTGGGATACCTCTTACACTATCTATCAGTTTACAACAAGTGCAAATATGCATTCATATTAAAAGACAATATTCGAAGAACGTCATGTTTAGTGTGCAGTTTCATACAAGAGTGACATAAATAGCTCTTACTTTTTTAAAGCATTTTTTTTTTAAATTTTGCTGTAATTAACTGAAAAGACACAGTTACTTTCAACATGATGGTTACCCTTTCCATATAACCTCTATCATTTGACATTGCTTACATCGTACATAAAGTAAGTTACATTTTAGCAACAATCTTAACCGGTGTCAGACATTTTCGTTAAAATGTTTTACTTGAAGTACTTGATGATGTTCCTATGCGATAAAACAAAGAATGTGGTTTACACACGACGGGGCTTCCCCACATTTTTGTTGCTGCTCGTACATTTTTAAATAAAAGTTTCGAAAATAACGGAATTGAACGAGGCGCTCAAGAACTAGGTCAACTTTGGCCACCCAGATCACTTGTCATGAAACCTATTGATTTTTTTGTTTGAGGGCATGTCAAGACATTAGTTTACAAGGTTCACAGTGGATCTGAGAAGCACTGACGTCAACATATTGTTTACTTATTACAATAATTATTTGCACGTGTTTGAGCTGCAATTTCAAGAATATTTGAAACATGTATTTTGCTTGAAGGTGGCCATTTCCGACATATTATAATAAATCATTGTAATTCCACTGTTAATTAATTATTTTGTTATTATTTCAAGTAATGCAATGAGTGGCGTAAAAGTACACTTGATCAAATAAATCAATTTTATTATTAATGGATTTTTAATACAAAAGAGTATAAAGAAGTATGAAGATAATACAATGACGCATATGATGACCTATGTATTTATGTATATATATATATATTATATATTTTATATTATATTATACAAGGTGATATATTTCGTTTGGTAAATAATGATGGATAATATCTCCACCGCTGGTAATTTTTTACATACCTACTGTCATACTAAATATGAACGTCGAATTTGGTTAAATTATCTCTAGTGATTTAGAAATTAAAAACTGTTTCTTAAAATGTTTGACAGCTACATAACAAAAAACCCTTTTTTTGGCCACAGAATATGCCCCTGGATTTTTGACCTCTAATTAAAAAACAAACCGTATAAACAAAAAATAATTTTGAATGCCACTCCATTCTTAATCACTTAAATTCCTACTTAATACGTATTTGTTAATTGCATTGCAACTTTTTTAACACGCTCCTATAATGTCACGTTTACGTGTCACATCCCTTCACACAACTGAATTAAAATTGACACTCATTAGCCCGGCATTATACGGAAAATAAACAGTCTGTTTATGTTGAGCATGACACGTTTAATTTATAAAGCAGTTGTTGTTGATGTTAAACGACTAAATTTCGGGGGTTAACTGAAAAGCCGCCCGCAGATACACGAGAAGGAGGAATAAAGGTGCAGATTATGAATACGCACCGTTATCCTACCTATACTGCGTACCTAATAGCTGGTAATCAATCATCGAGAAATCCTGTTTCGCAACCGTCGTACAAGCAAGTATATAGAGTTGGAAAGTAATTTTTGTTGGGGCCTGTGATCCGGGGAATGCGCTCATAAGCTTTCTGCTCTATATCAGATGTTACTTTTGAAGGAGTACTTTGTAGAATGGGCTTAGAAATGAAAAATCTGCATGGCTTGATTAATGAACGTTAGGGAACTTTTAAAATCACGAAAACGACGTAATGTTAACTTTTACACGTGGTTATGTCAATTTCCAGTTCCAAAATTCATTTCAAAATTTATGGTACACTGTAAAAAAGTTACACTGTAGTGGGATTTTCCAGTATTTAATTCAGGATATGTAAAAGTTCCGTGTTAATAGTTTTACACACTGTGGTTTTTTTTATATGTTTTACACAAAATCTGTTAAAACTATTAGTATTTATTTTTAGGTATTAATAATATTGTGTGAAACTAACTACTCTGTGGACTAAAGCCCCAACCAGCGTTGAATTACACCCACAATATCTACCCATATATTCTTTATTATTAGCTTTTGTAACATATTTTACTGTATTAGGAAGGTATTTTAAGCTACTACAAATTCAAATCTCCTACAATTCCTATCAATGAAGTCATATGTATGCTTTCTGATACCAAACATCTAGGCATGCTAATAAACAATTCCACAAAGCTCTATACAATAGTTATCTAAACAAATTAATCTATTTAAATTTACTAACCTGGTTTAATGAAAACACTATAAATATCTAACTTCACTTTTGACAGTGGGAACTCGAAAATTCAACCACAATAGATGAGATCTGACCTATTTCTGCATTTTTAGGATTGCTTCTTCAGGTGGCCTCCTTTAAGTTGAGTCAAATATCTAACTATAAAATTATTATATAAATTAAAATTATTTGAAATTAAATATCGACAATGACAAAAGTGGTTTTAGCCTGTCAATGAATTTTAAATTAAATATGACAAATACCTACTTAAATAATGTTTACCCTTTATGTAACCGGTTTTACTCATCACCAAGTTAAAAAATAGGGCCACTTGTGGCTGACAGCAAAAACGTTTCTTTTTAATTTAGTATAAATTTTGGGCACAATTACTGATTTTTTATATATTTTTAGGTATTAACAATATTGTGTGAAACTAACTAATACAGTAAAAATAGAGTACTGATATTGCAAAATATGGTAAATATAGGTATCTATAAATAAGAAGGTGGTACTTTTGGATGCCACCATATTCTTTAAAGAAAGCCATCCTATTTGGTAATGAAGAAATGGGAATAATGTTAAATAAAGAAAAACTATTTTCAATCTGGTTTGATACAATGAATAAAACGACAATTTTTGATATCGTGATTTTAATAACTGATAGCGATAGTCATTAGCTCTTATCTTCTATGATCGATTGTGATGTATTAATTGACGATTTTACACCTGCACTAATAAGCATCCGGCAGATGATAAGAGATTCGAAATGCTGTTTGTAGTGGGTAATTTATTTTAAGCCTTAAAATAATGTATAAAATGGCGTTGATGATTCTGAATATAGTTAAGTGATGGCTTTATTCATTTACAGTATAACTTCTGTTCCTACGTATACATTTCCTTTCCATTAATCTCTATAAAGCGGCCCGTTTTTTGAACTATCAAACGGCTTAGCAAGACATCAACTTTAAGAAGAAAATGACTGCAAGAACCAGCTCCACCGAACAACTTGTGACACACGACAATAAAACGAGAGAAATAAGGTTTATTACACATCTATTCTCCGTCTATTACGTTTACCGCGAAAATTTACAGTTGTTTTATTGCCAACCGATAGCATCAAATAGCTGGGTGATTTATTCGAAAATCAGATCGCACCGCAAGACAACAGTTGAGTGGCAATTGATTTTATCTTCGGTTTCGGTACATTTGTTGGAATTGGAAATGGCTGTGTGTTCATTTGACGCGCCTCATTCTTCGCTCCTCTGGGACACCCAAGTAGCCGATGGGGACGTCGGGGAAAGTAATCCCCGACCGTGGAGATCGCTGCGTAGCTGCCCTGCCCGTCTCCACTTGCTCGAGCGTGTAACGTTAGGTCAAGAAGACGGAATTTATTGAAACATTATAGGGATTTATTAGCATAAACCGAGAATTAAAACTTGGAGGCATGGAAAGTGCGGCGAAAAGTGTCAAATAATTCTGAATTAAAAAGTTCTCGGGAAGTTAATCATGCGAGATTTTTTTTATAAAATATAACAAACTGCTGTGTACTGTCTCATGTTTCAACTTATATAGGAGAATAAATTTTAGATTAAGGCTGAATGTAATTTTGTAAATAATAATAATATAATAATAATATCTCTACCCCTCATTCTAATCACGAGGATTATATCAGAAGTTGAAGACTTGTGCGGGAGAGGGGGCGGCATATTATTATTAAGCAGACCGCATTTGCGCCCAGGAACGACTTACGTTGATAGGCCCTAACCACCATTGAGTGCAGGAATGAGGGAAACCTGGAAAACCTCATTAATTAGGTGGGTAGTCAAATGTCAAGCGGTATCAATCTCACATTGACCCAAGCCAACATTCTTCCACCCTACCATACCGGCAGAGAGGGTGCCAATCTCTCCACGAATATAGCTAATTTACGGTCTACCGGCTGCGGGGTTCGAACCCACATCGATCTAGTCACCTCGATTCAAGTACTGACGCCTTAAACCGCGTGACCACTGACAGAAATGGTTATCAAAAATTACCTGAGCCATAGCCATGTCATCAATAACGTATTTCTTTGCAAAATTATTGCTCTTGACTGCATATAGCAACTCATTTTTCTTCAAACTAGCATCGTACGCAACTTTATGGATTTTAAGAAATTCTTGAATATTCTTCTTTTTGTGCCGTATCTGGAATCCTTTCTCAAAATCTTGAATGGTATGGAACGTTATCGAATACTATTATTAAATAAGCCATTTCTTCTACTGCCCTGTGTTCTCCCTCACTGTGTTTTATGGTTTTATATACATTATATCTAATTAACTGACCTTGTACGTCGTCTATCCGCATCTTCTCTATTACTATTCGTTTGATTTTACTTGACGTTGACGTACTTCCCAGAAATCCTCCCAGGGTCTGAATATTCTCTCCGTATCAGATATGCAGTATATAATACCACAATATTTTTAAGGCGAAAAAATGGATACTATATAGGCGCTAAGAGTAGATAAAATAAATAAAAACACACAATACTAATGTCATTTGATCGGTCAGTGGTCGCGCGGTTTAAGGCGTTAGTACTTGAATCGAGGTGACTAGACGGAGTTGGTTCGAGCCCAGCTGCCGGTAGACCGTATATAAGCTATATTCATAGAGAGGATTGGCACCCTCTCTGTGGGTATGGTAGGGTGGAATAATGTTAGCTTGGGTCAATGTGAGAGATTGATGCCGGTTGATATTTGACCACTAATTAATGAGGTTTTCCAGGTTTTCCTCATTCCTGCACTGAATAGTGGTTAGGGCGTACCAACGTAAGTCGTTCCTGGGCGCAAATGCGGCCTGCTTAATAATAATATGCCGCCCCCTCTCCCGCACAAGTCTCCGACTTCTGGGCTAATCCCTGTGATTAGAATGAGGGGTAGAGATATTATTACAGTGTAGACTTGATATTCCGGATCCTCTATAATTCGGATTCTTCGGTAATCCGGACTCATTATTTCAAACACTGTGTATTCTGTAATCCGGATTTTTGATGTTTCGGTAATCCGGACCCAGAAACCCGGCGCACGGGACTTCGCGCATCATCTCGCAGAGAAATATCAGGCAAACAAAAATTACGGACTTCCTTCGTTAATGTACAAACATACGTATTTATGAGTTTATGTTGTGTTTTTTGAAGTTTAAGTGTTTATTTTATGAAATTAAGATGAATTTATATTCCGTTTTATACAAGCTGTGTTCCATAAATAAAAATAAGTCCTAAAATAGAATTTTATTACATATCAGTCGTGAGTTGCAGTAATCCGGATTTTTCGGTAATCCGAATCAGGCTGGTTTTAATTAGTCCGGATTATCAAGTCTGCACTGTACTAATTTGTAATGTGCCAACGACAGCAGTAATTCATAAACACCTGGAAGGAAAAAATTATAACACACGCGAGCCTGCAAAATCACCTAGCACTGAAAAGTACTGTCCTGGACAGCCTGCAAAGTAAGCAAGTAATAATCTAAGTTGCATCGTTAACAGCCCTCTTTGTCGTCCTTACGGTGTTCAAGAACGACGTATGTCGGCGAGTTGGTAGACGAGAGACCGCATAGTTGCCAAGTTTGTTTCCTACGATTCATAAAATTAAACTCCTTAAAAACGTTATTGTAAATTTGCGAAGTGCTAATAATTCGAAATGTCATATATACATATTTGATAACTGTTACGACTAAATTTTATAAAGACAAGGACAGATACTGTTCTGTTTTCCCATTTTAGAATTGAACTATTTTTGTATTTTTTAACAAATTTAGCAAAAAGTAATGTCTGTAACAATATACTTTAGTTCGTCATAAATATTATGACAATTCTTAAAATAAAAAAATATATTGGTAATGACAATGACTTATTAGCATTACGTTTGTATGTTCATTTTCATTGTATGATCGTCATCAGCAACAAAACCGTACACACTTAATTCAAACAGCCCATTTAAAAAAATAGATAAAACTACGGGGAGAAATGTTAATAGAAAGAAATATTTTCTCTCTCTCTCTTACTCAGATTTTTTTAAGACTCAACAAATAGCTATGAAATTCGATAAAAATTTGCGTATAAAACGAAGCCCTTAATTTTTTTCATGTCATTTTATATTTATCAAACTGATGCCTTTATGAGATAAATTTTTACAAAATAAGACAGGTTTAAATTAAGTTTTCTATTTTTTTATACGGGGTGTTCAATGTTTAAATTTTATTCTGAAATTTCTCAATAATTTCACGATTAATAAATCACACGCACGCAAAATACTCTAATAATTATTCACACAAAAATTTGACACAAACCTACTAAGAAAAGAAATAGCAATATCAGCGCCTGAAAGAAAATTACCACAAAATACATTGAAACATTTAAATACAAATAACTCAGAAACCGATAAACTTAAGTGACCTAAACATGAGTACATTTTTTATGTAGAATTAAACGTTCTTTTAGAATTTTAACCTTTTTAAAGCATAGCCCAACATATAAAACAAATGTTTTGATTTATTTAAATAATACGGCGAAACTAACGCCCTTTAGTAGCAACTTCAATATAAGCTTCAAATTCTACTCACAAATAAAATCCGAAACTACCAATTTTTCTTCCATCCATTCATATATTAAATGTACAGTAGTGGACAACAAAATAGTTCTAACCTCTTAACACTTCTTGGCGAAACAAAGTTCATCATTTTAAATTAGGAACATTTTTTGGTCCATATGTCTACTTGTAAAATTCATACATTTACCCTGTACATTTCATTTACGCAATAAACATCAAGTGTTAGCAGGAAAGACATTTACTCGTAGATCCGTTTCACTTATAACGTGTAGGTAACTTAGGTAAGGATCACGTAAGTTTAATCCGGGCTTTGAGGATTGATTCCGGGAAAAGCAAAGTTTCCGGGGCTTAAAGTTAAATGATCAAGTCCAGTTTAATCCGTAATCGGTGCAGTAACGTTCCTGGCGAGTCCGTCCTGCGAAGATGTGGCAATGATCTTCAACCTCAGACCAGGTCGAGCTTCAGCGATAAACCTGAATTGGAAAGCCCGTCTCAGGGGACAGTAGCGGACTCGGCCACAGCTCCCAGGTTTTGTTAATTAAAACGTCAATTGGAGAAAGTTGCAAATATTTAAACATCATCAATATCAAATTAATACTAAGCGTTTTGTATTAAATGTAACGAAGAGAATATCAGAACAGGATGATTGAGAACTATAAAAATGTTGATCTATATATAGGTGGGTTCGGACATACGAGCAACATTATCACTGTCAACTTGTGCATACATATTTGTAAATAAATTTTGTATAACAAAAATTTGTAACGGCTGCAATTATTAAACTAAAATTCTCTATGTAGGGAGATACACAAAACGGTTTCTAATTGGTCTGACGTCACAAACCTACTATAGGCTCCGCCTCGACTCGGTAACCGCGCTTATCTGTCAAAGTAGGAAGCAAGCAGGATTAAATATAATTAAATAACTGTTAATTTAGCTTGTGAAGAAAGAACCATCTATGTAAAGATTTGGAAGAATTGGAAATCAGCAAGAAGTTAAGGCACATGATACGCTTAACAAATGACTGAAAATAGTAAAAGTAACTAAAATCACGGAACAGTTTTAAAAACGGTATGTGGTATGGAGGTCCATTATCATCAGTATTATTTAGTTTAGTATTAGAAAAAGTCATAATTCAGTCAGAAGAACAAAGTACACAGAATATACGGAAGAAGAATATGAAAATGACCAGTTTTTTTAAAATAGATGTCTATATGTTGGATGAAGTAAAACAATTCACATATTTACAAAAATATTTTCCACAAAACCGAAAATAGGGAAGAAATTGAAGCAAGTATAATGTCAGGAAATAAATGTGTAGGAGGACTGTACAGAATACTGAGAAATAAAAATAGTTGCAGGCATACAGTAGTAAGACCAGTGGTGACATACGCAAGAGAAATATGGACGTTCAATAAAGCAGAACAAACAGACTCGAAGCATGGAAGAGAAAATATCGAGGAAAATATTTGGAAAAAAGAAAAAACAGGAGAAGAGTGGGTCAGAAGAACGAATTAAGAAATAAAAAACATACAAAGATTGGAGCATAGTAGACGTGGTAAAAGCATAAAGGTTACCTAGAGTATACGAGCATATACTAGAGATAAAGAAACTGAAAATGGTAATGATGTAAACAATTAGTGGTAAGAAGAGAAGAGGGAAAAATTGGTTGAAGGAAAGGCAAGGATTGGCAGAGCTCAACGGAAACATTTATTTCACATAATCACAAAATATTTTTTTTAAATTGCATATATATACAGGGTTAACTATGACTAAGTACAAAATATTTAACCACGTGCTCAGGGAGGCCTAAAAGACAATAAAAAAATTATTCCAGAATTTTAGCTCGATATTTAAAAAATGGGGCAAAACCCTTTTTTCCTACGGAAAGTCGGCGCCTATGATAAGAATCGACTGAGATGGCTTAGATTCATAGATAAAGCTTACATCTGTCAACAATGTCAACTACCATGCGGTCGTCTTTTTGTAGCGTTTCTAAATGTAGAAACGACAAAAATTAACATTCTTATTAGTAATAATTAATACCTGATAGATAGGTAACAGTTAATCCAGTTAGCTCCAGTATTTTGCATTCGTTTTTCATTATTTCGTTATAAACTGGTAAAACTACATATTTGCTCATTACAGCCACTCACTACCGATAAAAGACACTTCCCGTAGGTACAATTAGATAAAATGCCTATTTATTATAACAAAATCGAATGTAACTGCGGCAGTCTTGTCCCATAACCTAGAAAACCAAACCGGCGAACTATATTGTGGGAAAGTATCTGCACCCAACACAAATGTCTTTATTTAATAACTATGAAACGTTTAAAAATTAAAAAAGGCACTAAAAACTGAGGAAGAACACAAAATTACAACGCAAACACAGGAACTGAATTATGACATGACAGCGATACCGACTGAGCGACTGTTGCATGCTTGTAGAGTAGGCAACCAACAAGCAAGTTAACATTGGCGGCGTTAAATAAGGATTTAAAATAATATAAAAATTTTTGAGCTTTATAAATAAGTTTGGAATTTTTTTGAAAGGTGATTCCGTTAATTCTTATATTTCCTTATCCCCTCTTAAAATATTTGTACTAAGTCATAGTTAACCCTGTATAACAATAAAATAATTTTTATCATCACTAATATTTCCAAAATAATTAGATTTTGACATTCAACTAGGAAATCCCTTCGTATGCAGGCAACAAAATAATCTGTTCCTCCAATACCGCCCTGTTACTTTCGAATCGTCCTGGACCTTAAAAGTAAACCCCGCAGGAATAGCACGCAGTCCATTCGAACTCTGAGTAATCCGTTTAACCTGCGCCGACACAACTTTCCCATTTCGCGGCGGTTGGCCGATCGGCCACCGCCACTTCCACTGGCGTCGTCGACTGCGATTAACTTTACTGGCATATAACTCCATGATAACTGTCATTAACTCCGCCGTTACGGCCTCTTCGGGTAAATTGATTAACTAAAGCTGGCCAAGTGTTAATAAAATTGTTTTTTCGCTCCGGCCAGGCGACGTGGGCAGAGGGAGGGCCGGCGGGCCGGTATCAGCCCGCCGGGATTGTTTCCGCTCAGTTGGCCGCTTCATTACCTTGGTCTATCTGAGTCCTGCAGCGCAATGTCTTATCTCCTCGGCAGCGGTTACCTTCGGCGCCACCGCCACTACCTCGCCACTAATCCTCCCGCGTCCACTGTTCCGTTCCGGACTGTAATTCCTGCTATCGTGGAATGCCAGTCCTGCTTCACACTCGGTTGACCACCAGTCCGGGGAGATCTGTCTACTGAAGCCTGTAAGCGATCCCGGATGGAGAGGAATCGTATATAGTTTTAGCCAAATTGTTGGAGACTCTTTTTTTGTCGCCCGACACCCTTGACCAAAAATCATCTCGTAGATTTCATATTTACTTCTTTCAAGATTGTTCCTGCTAGTACGAGTACACTGATAGTAAATTTACACGTTGTTCACGTCACGTATGCCAAATCGATCCTGTACTGTACGGAAAAAATCTAATCTGTATTTAAGTGTATTAAAATTTTAAACTTCACTCAAATGTATATGTATTAATTCAGTAAAGCTTTGTACACCCTACAGATGCACCATGTAATGCGATAGATAATAAAACATATAATGTAACATGTGTGCAACAAAGGTTGCACATGTCGGAACAATGTACGAACGGTACTTAAGTGCGCATTGTTACACCGAAAAAATTTAGTGCCTGTAAAAAAAAATTTGCCATGGAAATAAATTATTTACTTGTATTTATTATCTGATACTAAATAATTTTTTTGAAAAAGGAAAAATACAGTTATTTTTTGTGAAGAAAGCATATGTTTAAATTAAAAAACAGTATTTCCACTGCAATGATACACTTCTGGTGTTGATTTAGTTATATTCTATGATAACAATATTTGTATATTTCGAAGAATTATTTTCCAATTAAACATCAGCTTATTTAAGTCAACAACTTACTGCTCAGGGGTTTCAGGAAACAATTGTGGCCTAATGCCCCGACCATCATTGAATTACACCTGATAAATCTATAGTAAATGGTCAATGTATACTGGTTCCCCGCTTATTAGCTCTTTATAAGTACGCTATAGGTGAGTGGTGAGTTAACTGACTATCTCTGGTTGTTCATGTCTGTCAAACCCGACATACCTGACATACCTGAGTATGCGAAATACAGCACAGCTACATCTAGCAGGTACCTATTGACAATTATTTTTTGTTTATAGGAAACAATTCGAATTTTTCCTTTCAAGCAAATACTTTTTCAACGATACCTACGACGATTTGAAGAAAATATTTTTTTAATTTACGGTTTCTAAAAATATATAACCTAATAAAACTCCATTTAAAAACTTTAGAAAAAAATTATAAGATTACATATTTTCCTTTCCCACATCTTTCAATTAAATCAATTCGATACATTTTTGAATTAAATAAACGCATTATTTGATTCGAAAAGCACATTGATTTCAATAAAAAAATATTTTTTTATTTAAATTTATATAGATTTGAACAAATTGTTTATTTGAAAATCGTTTTTTTAAATCTTTTGCGCCAAATGTTACAATCTTCATTTAAAATTCGTAACGGTGTTGTAAAATTGCATTTCATGAGCACTAAAATGCAGTTATGCTACGAAATAATACATATTCACAAGCGCATGATCATACCACCATGTTGCATCATATCACGTGGTAAAGTCAGCAGATCGTTTATGTTTATGCTAGTCTCGAGGAAACATACTTGTGATCGGCTTTGTATTAGTGTGTATAATTTATAGGAGTACGTATAAATGACGTTATTTTATATATTTACTTATTCATTATTGTACTTTCAGAAAACAACAGTTTTGACAGATACATATATAGAAGAATGTTGCATCGTGTAATACTAGAGAGGCAGAAGTATATTATTTCGTATTTTATGTTGAATTTAGATTATCCAATTGAGGTAGCAGTAACGCTGAAAATGCTATAACGTTGACATCCGGACACAACTAAATCACAAACTTCCAAAAAAGTTACTTTACGATAAACAAACTTATGAATGTATTTGGTTGATAATAATAATAATAATGATTTAATAATAATTAATAGGTAAATAAGTAAGTTCCACATAACGCAAACTTTGAGCATGGCCTAACATTTTACATTCATTTAAATAAATATATTAAAAATAGATGTGATGCAAAAAATATTTTCGATTAGGTCTATACTGTCAACAATAGTTTATTATTCAACGAGGCCGAAATAAAAAGGATGAATTTTACGAATCGTATTTTTTAATGTGGGTATTTATAGTGGAGAAATATTTAAGATAATTTACCTAGACCATTGCAGTAAAAGAGTCTTACATGAAAAAGTTCAACATTATTATTTTCAATCAATTTATTTTGTACATCATCATTAAAGAATCTTTATATAAAAATATTTTAATTATTCATATGCCGAAATAGAAATGTAAATTACTTACCACAGTATGATGAGAGAACGATAACACCGACAAGATCTTACCTGAAACAAATTTGCACATTTCAGAAATACAAGAAACAGTTAGTGCTCGCAACCTTGTCCTGCTTTTTCTTGGTTTCGTTTTGGTCCTGCAAGACAAGACAGGTCAAGACCAAGACATAACTTGACAACTCGAATTACAAGACAAGACAAGTTTTTAAGATAAGTCTTGCAAGACAAGATAAGAAATATTATTAAGACAAGAAATCTTGCTAATATAAGGAGTATTTAAGTAAATATAGCTGAAAAAATAAATATTGCATTTGTATTGTAGGTATACACTTTATTTAAAAGACGTCCTTCATATAAAACTATTTATTAAATCATAGATTTGTCTAGGTCCAGCTCTGTTGAAGTAGAACTAAATTATAACTTTACTGCCACTTGAGCATTTGATTGAAAAAGCTTAATTCCGATTCTGTTTCGCCTTTTTAGTCCATTACTTAAGGCCGCATTTCATTGAGGCTGGTCTAGCCAGGCTGGTCCGGCCTAAGCTAGTGGCTGGAACAAGTGCAGCTATAAACTAATTGGGCTGCATTTCTAGCATATTTTTTTAGTTACGTACACTCCATAGACAAATTTTTCATTTGAATTATGTTCAGTATACGTCAGACCAGTGACAGTGAAGACGAAGCGCTCGCGAGCAAAACGAAAACGAAAAGTTAAGATACTGGGTACATGATATTACCGTCTTTTAATTATTCCCCTAATTTTAACTACCTCCAGCCAGGCATTTTTCTTAATTTCGATATCTTTATAGCCCACATTTTGAGGGTCATATAAGCATGGAAAGCTTTTCACAGTGTCTATAAACATTTCTGTATTGTTACTATCTGTTATCTTCTTCCATTAGTAGAAAACAAAACTAACCTCACAGTGGAGTGGATCCACAACTATACGGCTGTCTACTGGTGACTGAGATTGTACAGCGACGTAGATACTCACGTGGTATAAAAGCAGAAATCTAATTGGTCTATATAGGATCCCGCATAGCTGGTCCCGCTTGAAAATGTAAATTATTACAAACATGGCTTGTGCCGCCTAAACTCGAAAGCAAGCTCATCGTGTACCAGCCTGTGTGAGTGTATGACCATTTGCTATACTACATTTCAAATTTGGCTGGACCAGCCTCAGTGAAATGCGGCCTTTATTATATGAAAGTGACCGACCAAACGACCACTGACGAGGATCGTCCATATCGATAGCTACTCGTACTAAATTCGTAATAAAGTTTTATGTTTCTCATTTTTATGCGAAAGTCTCGAAAAAAACATGCAAGTTTTGTCAAATTGCGAGACCAGAAATTTGGAAGACTCTCGCAGGATAAGACATCTTGCGAGAATAATATTTTACAGAAATTCTTGTCTTGTTTTGCAACAATAGGAACAGTTATATCTATATGCAACAATTCTTCAATCAATTGTTTCAGTTGACTGGATTTTCTTATCTAAACAAGTTCTCCATTTAAATATAAAAACATATTTAATTATTGTGTTCTAACAGTATCACCTGTTTACAGTTGATATGGGAAAACTATTTTAGTAAAGATATTTACAATTTTATTATGAGAGGAAAAATACCTATATCTATTCATAACCAAGGATTTTCTTGAAAAAAAAACTAACTAGATAATACACATTTTTTTTCGAGTAACACTTTCATTGCTTCACATTTAATGCTTTAAATCCGACCAGATTGATATTTTACATGGCATAGCAGCACGATGGCTCAGAAGCGGAGAGTCCGTATCAAGTAAGTGTAAAAAATCTAATGTTTTGATTTGTGGCATCAGTGGGCAAGTGCTCCATTTTTCATAGGACGCTAGACATTGCAGGTTAAGTGCACATCTTTCCTCACGAAAATCCGGACTGATGTTCCTTTCGTAAACAATCACTCATCTTCTTATAAATGTATATCCAAAAATAGAGGCGTGCCGAACTAAAAGCATTTTATACAGGAAAATTGCTTTTGAAATACCTTTTGCAGTTTCTTATAATGTTAAATTATTTCTGTTTAGATTATACCCGCATCAACAAAAGACTGAAGTGTTTAATTTCGAATACATTATTGATTCAAAGAAGAATATTATTTATATTTCACTACTTTATGTTCCGTAATTGTTTACTTTTTTTAAATTATCATGACTTAACTGAAACACTCCAGATATTTTCAAACGTGATACTTGTTACAAAACTTTTGCATTTAAAATTTTAATAGAATTTGCGGTGACGAAACTGATGATCAAAGGATCATGCGGAAGCAAAGTTATTAATATTTTGAGGTCGGATTTACATATCGATGGAAACAAGATATAGGTATTTACTTGCTAGATAATTGATGTTTAATAAATAAAACTACAACAGGATACGGCACTAGGCTTATTTATATTTGCGGTTGCTATCAAAAAGGTGATGGAAAGTACCCAGCAGTTAACGGGAGTTAGGTCGTAAGAACAAAATTAACTTTTAAAATTTAATACTTACTTATCCTAATGAAGAAGCTAACTTAATTTAGACAAGAATTTTCTATACAGGGGAGCGAGTAATGAGAAAGAATAAGTTAGTAGGTGTGCATAAGCATAGGCTGCACTCAAGGGGAAGTAAAAGGTACGAAATTTGAAAAAGTAACAAAACACTCTATCTCAATGCAAACACAGACCATTAGTTTATATTTTTTTTTTGATAATTATATTTAGTTATACCTAATGAATACATTAAATACAACGTTTTCAAATGAACAAATGATGGGAGAGTCGCAATTTTGCAAGACTTTGCATGATTGTGAAAGCATTTAGTCGGTCAGTGGTCACGCGGTTTAAGGCGTCAGTACTTGAATCGAGGTGACTAGATTGGTGTGGGTTCGCCTCCAGCTGCCGGTAGACCGTATATAAACTATATTTGTGGAGATACTTGCACCCTCTCTGCGGGCATGGTAGAGTGGAATAATGTTAGCTTGGGTCAATGTGAGAGATTGATACCGGTTTATATTTGACTACCCCCTAATTAATGAGGTTTTCCAGGTTTCCCTCATTCCTGCTCTGAATAGTGGTTAGGGCCTACCAACGTAAGTAGTTCCTGGGCAAAATTGCGGCCTGCTTAATAATAATATGCCGCCCCCTCTCCCGCACAAGTCTCCGACCTCTGGGCTAATCCCTGTGATTATAATGAGGGGTAGAGATATTATTATTACTATTTTATTGTTCATTGGAAATTACATCAATTTTTATCCATAAATGTAAATGTATTTAATTTGATGCAAACATAATGACAAAACCTTTATTTGTGAAGTTAAGGTTTATAACTTGCAATAACAGCGACCAAAGTTTTGCCTGTCAAAATGACACATTTCGCAAATCTTTCTTTGAAGTCGTTTGCTCTAAGAAACACAATTTCAAAGTAATAATTGATATTTTAGCATCCGTAACGGGAACTGCCAATAATACACTACACAAAGATCAAAAGTAGGGACACTGCGCGCGTGATACAATAGGTACAGACGTTACAGAATGATGAACAGCGCGAAATAGAAAAAATTACTACATGGTGAATTTAAATGGTGATACGTACCTACTATGTAGTTGCTGTATTTCTTGATGTTAAATAGTTTTACAAGTAGCCATGACGTTGATTGAACTAATACATATTATATACAAGTTCCAAGACATCAAACAAACAATTAAAGTTCCCTGAACGTTGCGGCAACTATCAAAATTACTTGAAAGTGATTGCAACTTTGAAGTCATATTTTAGTAATATGGTTAGTCATCTCACCGGTAACTAAAACGTCTCCAAAACCAGGAGAGCTACTTAGAAGTCACATAACTGTAAAGCAGCAATGAGTAGTGATTGTTTTGGCAGTAAGATCAGAGAACTTACTGCCAAAATTGGTTCAACAGTGTGTTGAGCTTGGGCTCGGATCTAATAAGGATGTCAATGAGTTCTTCGGGTATCTTATACCACGGTATCTTAACTTCATGGGTATGAGCCGCTGAATTCTGTGGGATGGGGAACGAGCGATTTTGGTGACCAGCGTAAATTATTGATCTGCTCCATAAAAGCTATTGTTTGTCTAGTAACATGAGGTATTGCTGTAAAATGGCGTTTTGGATGGTGTGAAGATATGGAATGACATATTGCTCCACCACTTTCTGGATGTAGCGGTGGGCTGCCATGTTGCCTCTAATGAAAACTAGTGATGTTACCATATGCGATAAGACCCCATACCATAATGCCTAATGTGTGATGGGTATGACGATCTATGTCAAATTGGGGATCGCGTATTTCACAACGTCACCTTCTCGCCCTTGCATGATCATCGTGCATCTCTAGACATAAATGGGATCCGCTACTAAATATCACCTGATTTCATTCTAGGTCTCATTGAATACCTCCTCTCTCTACAGTATTGTAAGTGGTTAGTTGAATGTTGACAAATGAGGCAGTACCCAATGTGCCCGATAAAACAAGAGGTACGTATACCGACCATCCCCCCCTTGCAAACATGACTACCCCCGGGGGTTATACGACTCGGCGAAGAAAGCAGAGCGACAGAAGATAAGCTCTTGCCGACGGGGCTTGCTAGGACACGAGGAGGTTCCCTGAGCGCCGGCATCGGTCGCAATTGCGGTTGAGGCTGACCGTATAAGTAAACCCACCTCTATGAGGCATCCAGGCCTACAGCGATGATGTGGGTAATGAGAGATAGTTTCTCTCGACCTCGCACATCCGAGGTCATTTATCCTGCCAAGGATATTGGTGTGCCATCTTCTTGCAATAGCCTGACTGCAAAAGCTGGAATAATACCTATACAAATTCATGAAATCATCAAAGCCAACCATTATACATTCTAAGAGATACCGACAAACGCATTGTTCTAAAACAGAAGAATTGTTACTTCTCTAATGAAACGATATATCTGTTGACAGGTGCTACTATTGTCTTTAAAAATAATATTCACAGCAGCCTACTCAAAAAAGTATCACAATAAATCAAATTCTTTTAACTTCAACAATAATAATTTCAAATGTCTGTAGCTGCGAACCTGTATAGATTACTATGAATTAGAATACACTTTTAAAACCAGTTTTTGATATGAATTAAACAATTAAATAAGTATACTTTGTGTATGTTTTTAGTTTTCAGTACGAAAATGGGAAAGAACACAAACTGGGCTGAAAAGAGAGTGTTTTTCCCCTCGACGCCTATGCACGTATTATCCGAGGCCCTTAGCGGTTAAAGCAAAAGTTCGCGGAGCTCCTCGGGTCGCCTACCTATCACTTACGATGCAAATTAAATAATTACAAAGTAGGTAGTACACGGCCAGGATGATACATTTACTTCGGGATGATGTTCAAAGCACCTCCCGGCTAATATTAGCGAGAGCTTGCGCTAAACTTTTATAATTATCGGGCTCCCAACTTTTCTATAAATATTTTAATGTATTTTTTAACACAACAACTTCTTGACAGGTTCCGTGCACGATTTTAATTTATTAAAAGTTTAACTTGATTAATTATGCGAACAAAATATGCAGGTTATTAGTATGCGCGGTTTTTAAAGAGACACGTATCTGGTTTTAATGATGGACGAGCTGGGTGCCAGGGCCGTAGCTGGAGGGGCGCCAGGTGGGACTGAGTCCGCCCTAGAACTGATCTGAGACACCCCTTCCGCCCTGGGGAAACATTGTATACATATTTAATATACAGGGTGTCATGTAACATTTTCTTTAAAAGTCAATATTAACCGAAATATATAACCTCAAATTAACTTCCTTAAATTTGTTTTTTTTTACACTTCCAGGATTTTGGGACACACAGGATCTGACACATTTGTTATTTTTATATAAATGGGGTAAAATATTTCTAAAATAGCAGCGCCCTAAAGGGTAGAAAGGGCACGGGCTAGGTTAAAAAAACATAACTTTTTTTGCCTTTAAAGAGTGTTGATTTATCTAAAATTTTGACACTCCTGTTTGAAGTTGCAAAAAAAGGTTTGCAAGAAAATCGGCAAACTACTTTAGATTTCGGGAAACTGTAAACGAAATGAAAGTTACTCAAAACGATTCTTTAGCCTCTACTGGAAGTATAATAGCTCTACTTTAGATTCCGAATAACTACAAATGAAATGAAACTTACTACAAACAACTACAAACGATTATTGAGCATCTGCTTGAAGTATAATAATTCTACATTAGATTGCGAGAAACTACAAACGACCTCGGTAACTACACTTAAAGTGCACATCCCTAGCATTAACCGGGATCTTTTGACCTGCCCTAGTTGCTCTCGGGCTAGACTCTGGAGGGAAAGACCCGCTATCGATATCTGTGGGCCCGCCTATACGTATATTGATTTTAGATCTAATTGTTGGTATTACGAGTGCTACGGTCGGACCTGTTCTTCAAATAATGGTGATCCTCCGTAACATTCCGAGGCTGCCTCTGTAACTGGTCGCATTCCATGCTTCCAAACGGTTCCGGTTCCAAATGGTCACCTCTGTACCAAAAAGTAAATCAAAGTGATGGAAAAAGTTACTGTTTGGTATGCTTATATAAAATAATAATGGTTTCATATACTTCAGATACGAGAATATATTGGAAATACTAACAATAACTATAACTTTTCCCTACTACTATAAACAAAAAAAAATTCACTACAAACTACTAGAAACGATTATCTATAAGAAACAATCTTCATATTTTAGCACTGTAAGAGTCAGGGATAAGGTTTTTCAAGGTCATATAATATATTTTTTAAATTACTACAAAAGAATTAAAATTTACTAGAAACAACTAGAAGCGATAATCTATAAGAGTTACAAAGAAAAAAGTAATATAGGTTTTTTTTGCAGAATTATCGCTGGGAAAAAAATTTCAAAAGAATAAAAAAACTAAATAGCTTGACACATAACTATGCCGTCTGTGTCACTTCATAAAAATTCTAATGAAATCGACTAGGGGTTCAAAATATATTCGCAAAAAGTGAAAGTTTAGGTCCAATTCCAAGGGGCTATTACAATTAGAATTCGTGAAAGCAAAAAATCCGCGTCAAACAATGTCTCAAGTTGACTGTATGTGTAAATTTTTCTTAGTATTTCTAAATTACTCTATATCAAACGGTATCATTCTGTTTTAGAGCTCCACCAAGATTTCGTTAGGACCCCCTGAAAAAGTTGGATGGTTACGGCTCTGGCTGGGCAACTCCGATCTCGCACGGGGTTTATAAATAGCACGTTCTAATCACTGTAGTTTTAAAAGTAATCCTCCTCGGCCTATTGATAATTATTGGATATTGGCCAAGGTGTGCATTAACAGTCGGAGTAAATTCTATTTTTTGCCGTGAAAACGGATATCGGGCTGTATTTTTAAATTATTATAATCGTAAATCAAATGGTGCTCTCACTATTTTAACCTCGCGTAATGGATTTCTCCTATATCGATAAATGATTATCAAAATCGGACGCATAGGTGGGTTTCGAATTTTATAGAAGCAATTTAAAACTTGGTTTCGAACCAACTGGCCTGTCTTCAATCATTTATTTTAAGCTGCTTTTTATATTCTGTTGAAGCGCCGAAAAATATAATTTTTGACATACGTAATTGGGCAATTTCATGTGTTTTCGTTTCATTAAAAAAAATTGCCATCCCGTGGATGTGTAAATTGTTTCCAGGTTATTTTGAGCACTATATGAAAAAGAAACTATAAATTATTATATTTTAAACGAATAAAAAATTTCAAAAAAATGTGATGTGATTTAAATATAATAAAAGAATATCAAAGGCAGTACAGTAGAGGTTTGGTTAATATGAAAACGTATTCTCAGTTGTTGGTCTTTATTTATTTGAATGTAATACATGACTAAAATAAAAAATATATACAAAATATATCACTGGGCTACTGTAGTCTCTTTAGATTACTTATAGAAAGGTATTAACATTTTTGTCATGCGAGTGTTTACATTAGTCAAGTGTCAAAAATAACTTACGTGTATAGCATATTGGGTTAATTTATAGTGAAGTAAAAATTAAGATAAAAACTGACTATTGTGTAAATATTGTCTTTATATCTTTAGAAACGCTATAGCAACTTTAGGGCCCACGCAGACTACAAACTAAACAATCGGCCGATACATTTAGCCTTATCGGGTGTGTTCTAGTACACTTATTTTTATAAAATACAACTGTTCTTTCAGATATAAGAAATATACTGGGTGATTCAGAACTGATCTCAGAATGTTTGAGTGTACAGGGGACTCTTACAAATACAATTTTCTAAACAAAAAATCAAAAAGAATAGTTCGAAAATGACTTAAAAATACAATTCTACACGGCACTGGAAACTGATCCACTGTAAAACCTGATAAGGCGGCAATCTGCGACAGGCTAAACAATGGAAAGAAATGCTTACGGAAAGAAATAACATTTTATAAAGCCGATTTCATACATCTTTAACTGCTTTTGCCGCTTTTGTTATTAATTATTAACCGATTTAATTTGTAGTTTTAATTAGTAAAATAGTTTGACATACCTGATGTTACAACAACATTTTGTAAACACTGGCGTCACAAAAATGTTAGTGTCCACAAAAAGTAATCAGATTTCAATATTCGCCTGTCTACAGACTGTAATGTGAGGATTGAACATACTACAACTTTAATAATGGAAACTATAGATTCTACAAATTTTTGTTTTACAATCTATTCCTAAATTCATTTAGATAAATTCTGAATCGCCACCAGTATTTCAATACTTATATATTCAAATCCATAGCAAAATATGAAATTTGAAAACAAGAGTAAGTAATTGAAATTGCAATACGTACACTTTTAAGTGTTTATATTGATAAAGTTAGATTGGCATCCTATTCTCGTCAAGATTGACCACACAGATTGATCACCATTGGTCGATTGTGATTTCACTGTGGCCTAGAGTAACGTTCACTAGAAAGTAAACATCCATATTTGCAAATATTGTTACGGCCGAATCGCGATAAA
Source organism: Monochamus saltuarius (assembly GCA_025584915.1). Classification (NCBI taxonomy): domain Eukaryota; kingdom Metazoa; phylum Arthropoda; class Insecta; order Coleoptera; family Cerambycidae; genus Monochamus; species Monochamus saltuarius. The sequence goes on from CM046726.1 coordinate 5,462,325, forward strand.
GGTTGGGAACTCTCAATCATGCCACATCATATAGTATGCTTCATTGCTTTGTTTTTGGTGCAGCATGGAGTGGCAATAGCCACTAGATGTAGCTTTTACATTTCGCGTACTCAGGATCTCTTCTGTCGGATTAGGCAGTCATCGGTACATCTCTGGTGGACTGCTAACGAATGACTGGCTGTTTGTTTTAAGATTTTCAGGCGTAATTTAATGCTGGTCAGAGCATTGACTGCATAGTAGTCATTGTAGTTATTGCTGTATATTTTACAGTGCCATCCAATTGAAGACTACACTAGAAAGTTATTTTTGAAAACAAGTATTTTACGTGATTAATACTAACACTATGACCACTACAGTAATATCACATTATAGGGAGACCAGTAGAATCACTTGTTTCGAAATAATAAGTCATGCATAGCAGCTCGCGCATCCACTTCAGGCTGCAGATACCTCAGTTTACATCCAACTCTGGGAGTGCAAACATCGGCTATACAGAGCCGTATTAAAGCAATATTTTGAGTAGCGCAGCAGTTAGATGTTTAAAACACATCATCTAAGTAATTTAAGTTTCTTTAAATTTCCTAAAGACATAAGTAAGTAAGTAATGTATAATATACTGTAAAACCCATAAATTATATTTTAGTGTAAATCGTTTGCAATAATAACGACACTGCGATTTATTTTGAACTGCTGACGTATTTGTAATGAAATCTACTTTTAAAATTAGTCCTTAGTGGTTTCACTCACCAATAGAGATTTAATAAAATTTATACTCAGAACTTCCGGAAGTTCAAAAACTGTTTAATAATGACACTCCCTCAAAACAGTTTTTGAAGTTATGGATATTCTGAGTACAAATGTCATTAAATCTCTATTGATGAGTGAAACAACTAAGGACTGAGAACTAAGTTGAAAGTAGATTTAATTACAAATACGTCAGCAGTTCAAAAGAAATCGCAAAATTAATTTTAAAGAGTGTCATTATTATTGCAAACGATTGTACCTACCTATATTTAATTTTCTATCCATGCTACAAGTTTTTAACCTTGAAAAAATTATATATAAAAAAATAAGATAACACCAAAGAGTGTTCCTACATCAAATGAGGTCTGCATATTATTTTATCCTAAGTACACAAATTTTTGTAGGCAGAACGATATCCCGCAGGCAAACCGGATTATCTTTATTGGAACCACATCAAAGCGCGCCACTGGATGTCAAAATAAATTCCAAACCCATCTCGCTACGGCAATATAGACAATGATGTTATATTGGCCACCGCACACCTTGTATAGTCGTGAGTAAAATAATATTAGCACATCCCTCAACACACAACGACGCCATCATTCGTATATTTTATAAGAACAAGGGTCCTCTTTAATATTGTATGTAGCCGCTGTTCTCTTTTCCTTTCCCTTATTCATTTTGCCGCCTTAAATGTATTATACCGGTATCATAGACGTATAAGCGCTGTTATTATTGTTCAGATGAAGTAGGATTTAAATAAAATATGAATTTGGTTGTCAACCACTTCGAGTACTAAAAATTTGTACACCGAGAAAAGGTGATAATTTTATTTTAACAATTTCTTGCATACAATTCAATTTCTACCGAATATTTGTAATAAAAAAAATCAATATTTACATTTTCTAAAAAAAACTAAACTTCAAATTATGAATGACAAAATGACCACCAATACAACCCTGGACGACTTTACTGGTGTTGCAGGTTTTTTCTGAGGCTGATTGGTTTTACTACACAACTCTTTTTAAAAAAATATAATAAAATAAATTTCTCTGACCAACGGTAACTTAATTATGACAGCAAACAGGTCTTGAATATGTGACAACGTCGCTCACATACTATCTTAGGATTATGTTTTATACATAATAATTATAAGCAGGTACACCTAAACACATGCACTTACTGGAAATGGTTTTCTTAGAGTTCTTTTGACAACGCAGAATAATAGTTACAAGTGTTTAAAATGACTTTTGTTTTTTGTAAGAAGCGTTTACTGTACAAATGTCTCGTAGCCAGAGTATTTTGCCTAGATTCTCCGCAAATTAACATGTGATGTAGCTGGTTATGGTTACTATACATTGTTCCATTTTTGTTTATGTACACCCACAAATATCAAAGAAAAATTAGACAAAAATGAATCGCACTAGCTGCAGTCATATGACAACGGCAACGTTGTTGAACGCTACAGTACGTTCCAGTTTTAACAAGTTTCTGGGAAGCTTCAATTGTTTACTTCATTAATATTAATCCAAAAATCAAATTATGAACTGTAGCTGGTTGTAATTCCTTTTAAACTTGATTTACATATTTTCCTGGTAGTACCATTGTTTATATAACATTTTTCCTAATATATTTCCAATGGTAGTACTTGTAGCACAGGATCGGCTTTCACGTTTAGCCTCCTTTATAAAATAATCCCAAATTTAAAATACCTAATAGCTAATGCTACGTCATTAACTATCAGGAATGACTATAAGATTTCAAGAAAGAAAAAAATGGAACGTTTATGTTAATAATTACTCTTAGAGTAGTTCACGCTTAATAATATTAATAATTATTTAATAATAATATAATTAATATTTTTTTCCCAAGATTTCTTCTAAAAATCAGCAGGTCAAAAATATTGGTGCCAATAAATTTTTATCGTTACAATTAAGGTCATTAAACAAACAAATCATTTTTATTTTTCAAAATCTTTGACACCTTGTATCTCGGAAACTAAGGAGCATGTCCCAATCCATATTTATATGAACTTATTTTCTTATTTCAAAAAGTCCTGGCACCTGATAAAGTTTAGTCCCTGCAATTCAGGACACCGTATAGAAAAAATTAGGTATTTTGATATAGTATTTTGATTCATTCATTTCATTCAATGTTTTTGATAATATTGCCCAACACTCAATAATGACCTCAATTCCAAAACTTGAGAACAGTCAACAAGGTACATATTAAATTTTCTGTTGAAAAGCACTTTATTTGCATTTGAGTAGTATTTCAGTAGCATAGTTGCACCAGTTCACACAATAAGCCTATTTTTTAACTGACTGAATTCGCCAACTGCACGAAGAAAATGACGCCTGAAATATATTTGCTTCGCTTTAAAGCATACCTACCGGTGCAAATTGTGTTATATGTTAAAAGAGACAGGCGAGCATCCTGACAAGATTATGTATTCACTACTTGTTTCCGCCAAGAGTAATTCTAAAAATGTTAAAAGGCTTCGATACTTGAATGTCTAATTAATTACATTTGCCTAGTTACCATAAATTCCCGGCTTCTTTCCAGCCCCATAAAAAACCTCCTCAGTAAACCGCACGACAGTCGCTCCGTAAGTGTAATTTTGAGATTGCAGAAAATTACAAAGGTCTCCGCTACAAGTGGGACAAAGCACACCTCTTATCGGCACTGAAAAGTTCAAAGTACGCGACATCAAACCTGATTGTAATGGATTAAGTGCATATCTCGGGGTTGATCTCTGCACCGGACGAATACGGGAAGAGTCCATTAGATATACTAAGGCAAATGCTTGGAAAAAGCAATCAAATGTGATATAGTTTTGTAAGAAACAGTCTTTGAGAGAACGAGAAAGACTCACCACCATTCGCATTCTTTAATGTTGAGGTTAATACTGCAACTAAAAATTGAAATCGAAAATTTTGTGATGTTTCGAATTGTCCATATTTAAACTCCGAAACTAGATCTTTTATTTGAACACTAAACACATTACTTTATAGCATTTTGCTTTAGGAAGCTTTATTTTCGAGATACAGTGCGTTAACCTTAAGAAAAGTATAAATATTTTTTATTAAGTATATCGGACGAACTCTTAATACTTATTTATATATCAAGGGCGTTAAGTAGAGGTTTAAGACCCGTAACGGGAAAATAGCTATTACACGCTTAGGGTACTAAACGCATTATGACGCTCGAGATTTATACAAAACTTTATATACGGCTGGTATTTAGAACACTTATAAATTGGTTATATGTACATCATATTATGTATTTTTGGAAATAAGTGTTTCTATAATTAAAATCAAGTATTTTTGTTATAGCTGAATTAACAGTTGTAACGGATGCCTAGCAATAATATCAACAAACGCGGTTTCCATGTACACCATATTTAGTACATCTTAGTATCTAGCAAAGTGACAGAACTTTTCATATATAATTGGTAAAATATGAATTTCAATAGTAACAGTACACAAGACATTCCAAGTAGTTACGCCTCCTGAAAAAATTGGCGGAGGAAGCCAAACGAAGCCATTTAACAAAATTTCTGATGATTTTGTTAAATAGTGTTCCTTTAAAAACGTGAAACACTACACTGAAAATGTGCTCCTAGCATATATTTTGGAAAAATGTGAGAACTGTAATCCGTCTGTTTCTGGCCGTATTATTCCATGTTAAAGGCAACAGTACATTTACATTATAACATCGACATTAGCAAATATTCAAGATTAATTCTTAAAAAGAAAAGATGATTACAAACCGAAGAGGTCAAGAATATTGACTAGAGAAGAAATTGACACTTTCTCAATGATGCCACCGATGAAATATTTTGAATGATTAAGGTAAGTTGACATCTTCGAATAAATGTAAAATAAAATGTACGTACATTATTTTTTAAATTAAGGCACTAATTTTTTGACATGTGGAGCTCGTGTAGAGTTATGTAACATGACAATACATGATTTTCAGGATTTAGATAAAACTTTGCTGGTAACGCCATGGTGGTTGGAGATCAACTACCACTATTGCTGAAGGCTATATTGAAAATCTTAATTTTCCATTAAAGTCCAACAAAGTGGAAATAGCCAAAAAATATTGGCCTAATATGTCTTCAACTAGTAGGTGCTCTGGATCGTCCGCAGAATTTTTCAAAAATACTAGTGTTACTGAAGTTACAAAATCGACAATCCCTGCCCAAACATTTAAGGCAGTGTTGGAAATGATCCCATTGAATAACAAGCGGATTTTTAAAATCCCAAACATGATTGTCATGAATGTTATATACCCCATTTGTAAAAATAGCACAGAATAGAAGGAACTACCAGAAGCGAAAGCTAAGACGGCGCCTTTGATCTTGGATGTTCAAAATTATTTAACCTTGAATTTGAAATTTGTCGTATCTTCTACTTTGTACACTGAGTGATAGTTGTATATAATATCTACAGTCTACACTATTAAACAAGTTCACACTATATTTATTTAGTCATATTAAGCAGTATAAAATACCTACTATGTATAAAATTATTAAAAATATAAAATACATGTATAAATTGCATTTATTCCTGTTTATTTTTATTGTTGTGAAAATTATATATTTTATTTAACGTGGGAGAGCTTTTCAGATACATTTGCCATACAGAAAATTTGATACTGCAATAGATGTTTTAAATAGTATAGTCACTAATATTTCCTTTATTTCAATTATGGAAGCTATTTTCATTTCAAGTATAGATTTCAGGTATGAGTACCTACTTGGTGGGCCACGCTAGATGCAGGTCAACTCAATCATTCCGCAAAGCACACAGCAATCATCCGACTTCTCTTACATCTTTTGCTCTTTCCTAGTTCCAAAGTTATTCTTAATTATTTTCAGAAACAAAGTGTACATAAATTTAAAAAAATAATTTTCCCCTCCATTTATTTTGTTCACTTTACGTTTTAAACCTTAGTTTACTTGTGTCAAAAAATATGATTTAGGGCACCCTGGACACTAGATTCTAAGAGCACTGGTGTAAGACTCAATTGAGATCAATATTATGGGAGTTATTTTGAAACTAGTTTCAAGACACCTAAAGTTTTAATTTTGAATAAAAGTAATTTATTTTTCAATGTTTACAGAATAATAACGGAATAATAAAGAAAACACAAATATGGTTCATGAAATATATATTTATACAATACCTATTTTACATAACTATAAATTAAAAGAATCTATCACTTTCCAAAACACACCAAACCGACACATAAACAAGAAAGCAAAGCGAGGTTGATTAATAAACAACTTGTAAAATGGCGGCGCCGCACATGCGCACTAAAATTGTGTTTTGGCGGCAGCTCTCTCCTTCGCTTCTGGTAATTCCTTTATTCTGTGAAAATAGCTTCATCTGAGCATTTTATTGCAGCAACCATTCAGAAAATCTAATTTGTAAGGAATACTATCTTGGTATCAATGCTTGGACACGTTGTACATAGTACGGATATAATTAAGTCTTGTGTATGATACGATACACTGTTGATTGGGGCATTCCTTGTACTTGTTGAGCCATTTGCCTGGTAGATTATCTTGAGCTCTATAAAACATATTCCTCGGCTGCTGCAATACGCCCTGAATTTCTATTTTTCCACGATTCAGTTGCAAATTTCCCATCTCACGTCCGCATTACACTACCGCAATAAAAGTAGCTGCATTGTTGTTACATGTCGAGCGGAAATCGTTCTGCGTACAGACGCTTAACTGCTACAGCATTTTGTCTTCACCATAAATCAAAACGATATCCATCAACTCCGAATTGCTATACGTGTAAGCCTTTTTTGACAGTTGGAACACTAATGCAAACACTATCGTAAAAAGATCGCCTGCATTGCGATTGTGCTACAGAGCGATGAGAAAGTTGAATACTATACCTTCAATAACTTTTTTCTCTGAAACTATAAGGATATTACAAAAAAACTACTACATACGTTCCTGCATGCAATAAACCTATTGTCAGACTATTAATAATTAAAATTGCATGCCAACTTTGAACGAAATCTCTTGACACTTGTGTATATTAGATATTTTTTATATGAAATTTAAAGAACTAGAAGTATATTGGTCTTAAAAACAGTAAACAACGTCAAGCTCTTTCATAGTTAACGTAATCCATCTAATTACTCACGCCAAAAAATTAATTAGCTTGGCAAATGTTATGTATGCGTCTTAAAGCTCAGTAACTCACAGGTGTTTGGCATTAAAACCAGTGTTTGTTGTTATGCTGTATTTTTGCATGTTCTTTAGTCGAAAAAGAAATTGCAATGTGTTTTTCATTTATTTTGTTGACCAAGCAATAATAATTTTCCTTAATCTATAGGTACCTATAAAGAATAAGTTATGGTAAGGGGGCTCAAATAAAATTTCCATATCTTTGTAATATGTCGAGGTATGAAAAAGTAGACTAAAAACTGTAGAACAATGTTAATGTCGTATTATTAAAATATAGACTAACTGTCGTTTAAAATAGGTTGTTCCATTGAAAAAACAACATATATATATTTAATTTAAAATATTTCCTACATATATTATATCTCCAAGTATACCGTAGATAATAGGATAATTATTTTCATCGTCTATGTGTGAATATGAAAAATTAATAGCTCTATAAAAGCAATGCTTTTGATTTATCTAATACAAGTTGTTGAACAGGTAGTAACTAGTACCTACGTATTTAAAAATATTACAACAGACTAGGATATTGCGAAGTGGCAGTGATCCAGATTCCTCGCACCTGTTTTTGACAAACCTTGAAATTTCGTCACAGCTTCAGTAATTCTGGCGCCTCTATACGGTTTCCCGTCAATGATCAAAGTCAAAACTACAAGCTAAATATTCATTTTACAGCTTTTTGGGCGGTATTTGTATTCTGATGGATTTTACGGCATTTATAAATTATTTCTACGAGAGTATTTGGCAAGTTCGTTAAAAGACGCCTACCAGTTACAACTTTAAATCACTTGCAACTTAATGGATGCCTACACGATTTGGTAGTCTGAAGTATAATGATGAAACGCTAGCTTTGCATATAAAATTACATAGTTCAGAATTCATTTTTAATAATAATAATAATAATATCTCTACCCCTCATTCTAATCACGAGGATTAGTCCAGAAGTCGAAGACTTGTGCGGGAGAGGGGCGGCATATTATTATTAAGCAGGCCGCATTTGCGCCCAGGAACGACTTACGTTGGTAGGCCCTAACCATCAATCAGTGCAAGAATGAGGAAAACCTCATTAATTAGGGGGGTAGTCAAATGTCAACCGGTATCAATCTCTCCACGAATATAGCTTATATACGGTCTACCGGCTGCGGGGGTCAAACCCACAGCGATCCAGTCACCTCGATTCAAGTATTGACGCCTTAAACCGCGCGACCACTGACCGATCATCACCGACCGATCGAAAAAGTAATTATTTTAAAAAAGTTTTGCTTGCCTTGAAATATTCATAGTAACTGTGAAAATGGCGTGAAAACTACAGGTCATTAAAAACATAAGAAAATATAAAATTGTATTAAGAATAAAGAAGAATCTAAGAAGAAATTAAAAATGTTATAGAAAAAAGTTGTTCCTAATACCAATATAACATCAGCTATGAAACTTTGAATATTGTATATGAAAATTATTAGTTTTATTATTATTATTATTATTATTATTATTATTATTATTATTATTATTATTATTATTATTATTATTATTATTACACAATAAAAGAGTAAAGGCACAGGCCTATGAACTCTATACAAAAAGTATACAACATAGAAATAACAGATAATAACATATGATAAGTAACTTAAAATTACGGCACAAATTAAGAAAATTAAAATAACAAACAAACAAATAAAAACTAATCTAAATCTTAAAAAAGCAAAGAAAAAACAACTAATACATAATGAGTAGAATTACATATTGAACACAACTTCATCAATTTTATTTTTAAAGACGGTCAGTGAAATAGCATTAACAGCATCATTGGGTAAATTATTCCATAAAGTGAAAACACGGTTAGAAATAAAATATTTTCTGAAAGTAGTAGAAAAGTTTTCACGGGATAACTTGAATGTATGTCCACGTAAACGGGAATTAGTATTAAGGTTATACAAATATTTTAAGTCCACCGAAAACAAATCATGAAAGGCCCTATACCTCAAAATTAGATCACCACGTTTCAGTATTTCACACTGCGACATCAATTTGCAAATCGAAAGCCTATCAACGTCTCACTCTTCCATAGGGTAATCTGGTAGAAGCACGCTGTACTCGTTCAATTTGTTGTTTATTTCGCACTAGTATTGGACACCAAACACCAAAGCCATATTCAATAATTGGTCTTATATACGTTTTGTAAAGTTGAACAGTTACTGCTACATCGGGGCGGGAGAATACTATCCGGAATATATACAGAGTATTGCTTACTTAGTACTTTTTTGCAGCTGTTGTTTATATGGTTTGACCGAGATAGGTCATTAGATATCGTAATTCCAAGGTCATTTTGAGTGTTAACCGCACTAACAGCGACGTTATTAATTGAATATGAAATTTTAGGATTAGAGCGACCACAATGGAGACCACTCCATTTGCTAGGCATTAACCAATAATTACACCATTCTTGAATTAGGTTTAGATCTGATTGAAGTTGTGCCGGTTGACGAAGTGGATTCATATAAATTTTAGTATCATCTGCGTATAGGCCATACTTGCATTGTATCAAACTAGTTAGATCATATGAGTACACCAAAAATAGTAGAGGGCCCAGAACAGATCCCTGAGGAGCACCACTCACAACATCTAAAGTATCTGAATAAGAATCCCCCACTCTAACAGTCTAACACTAAACTTCCTACCAGATAAAAAGTCTTCTATCCAAAGCAATTTACCACAAACGCCACAATAATTCAGCTTTGCAAGCAGCCTTCTGGTAGGAACTTTGATTTAGTCCAATTATTGAGGCACTGAAGAAGATTGGTGGTAGTAGACCTACCCGGCAAGAAACCATGCTGATGAGCAGGAATAATCTCATTTCTAAGTTAAAACTTTTGTAAATCATTAACAACTATTATTTCCATAATTTTACATTTAATAGCAGTGAGGCTAATTTGGCGGTAGTTTTCGACGACAAACTTATTCCTTTTTTAAATATCGGAATAACAGAAGCCACTTTCCAAGTACTGGGAATCAGAACGCTAACTGTAACTACTTAATTAACTAAAACTTTATATGTTCTTCGACCTAACTTCCTAAATTCTTCATAAACTATATGAATTGTATGTTGGTCTATGTGGTCTATCTATTTCCAAAGTTCGTTTTCATCAAAATAGAGTGTTATTGGAAATGCGATACGCGAAAATTTGTTCACGCGCAAGGTTTGCGCCAAACTTGTGCTAAAACCTTAGACTAATTCAGACATAATCGAGTGGCTTACTTTGAAGATCTTATGCCACTTGTTGGATTGTGATCTGAAGCATCCTGAAAGTTTCCAGTGCCGTCCATCTTGTTCAGCTATCACGTAAAACTCAATTGCGTACCTTCGGCCTAAAGTTTTCTCCATTGTAAGTACGACCACTAAACAGAGGTTCAGAAATTGACACCTTCTGACCTTCCGAGGGCACGGATACAATTCATAGCAGAACCACTGAAAGATTAAGCTCTCATTACACTATTCCTACCTCTCCGACCGTTTTGCGACGTATAGACGCACCAAGAAAAATTGCAACGTATTATTTTTGTGACAAAACGTGTACATTTACATATGAGACAATTCAGTAAACACTACTATATACCTAATTACAAAACTAAACTTAATAAAGCACAGCACTGTACTACATGAATTCGATTTTGAATGTCAGTAAAGACTCAAAATTACCTACAGTATTCAAATATCTAATAAACTGAAAACTAAAATTAGTATAGGTCACTATCAGGGTCATTGATATTCAAAGCGCTAACATAGTGCTAAAAATAGTAACAAATACTTTTACTTTAAAATCTATTTTTATAGTTTCTATTGCAGTTCTGTTTTCTGACACGTCATTAATTCCATAAAGCTTTACAATTTGTTTAAAAAACTGGTAACAGGCAATACCGTAAGCACTCTGAAGAAGTGAACTGGGGTGCAGATAAGTGTTAGCATCTTGTTTTGCCTTTTCTTTATCTTGTCTTAGTCTCGCAAAACAAGATAAGACAAAACCAAGACAAGACAGTTCGAATTGCAAGGCAAGACAAGATTTAAAAAAGCCTTAAGAGGCAAGATAAGAAATACTGATATGGCAAGAAATCTTTCAAACATAAGGAGTAATATTTAAGTAAACATTAACTGAAAATAGTTATTTTTATATATAGAACGTTAAATGGTTGCGTTATTTCGCCGAGCTGAGCAAGGCAAAATATCAATTCGAGAACGCAAGAGCATTGCACGTTGAGATACAAATAATATTTCTTCGAAAACTGTAATAAAATAAGTCAATTCTGTTATGTACAATAATTTAATTTATATTTAAATCGTTTGAATTCTGTTTGAATCAAGACGGTTAGGCGCGGTGACTATCATAACGATAACAACCTAATAAACAGTAAAAATCAGAGGAAGGATTGGAAACGGCACAAAGTGCTGTTTCGCAATTAATCCCCAAAAAATTCTCGAGACAGTACGAGATTGCCTACAATGAATTCAAAGAGTGATATAGCCCGAAGAAAATTCAAAACCTATCCGAAACGGAATTACTGGCATATGTCGAACATAAAATTTACCCTTCGAGGTTATGGTCAGTATGTTCCATGTTAAAAAGTACAGTAAATGCCAATGAAAATGTAAATATCAGACAGTTTCTAAAACTAATATTTGAAAAGAAAATCTGTTGGATACCGCCCGAAAGACCAAAATTCTAACGAAAGAAGCAATTGAGAGATTTTTACAAGAAGCACTTGATAATATATTTTTGCTAGAAAAAGTTATTCAAATTAATATAAATGAATCGATTATACTAATATTGGACAACTTTTCAGGTCATTTTATAATTGGTGTTTGTGAAACTTGGAGAAGAGATGAGCTACTAAAGATAATGATCGATGATATAGAAGACAAATACGATTCAAATATTGTTTTAAGAATTACTGATTCCAAAGCTCATACTCCGAAATGTTTTGTGATTTTAAGTCCAGACCAAATGAAGATACCGTAAATACTATGCCTTACGTTCGGCATTTACTACAAAACGAATATTTTTGGTAAAGCATGTCAGGAAAAAATGTGTCAGCCAAGATTAATGTTAACAAAATAAAGAATGTGCTAAAAGAAATAGCAACATATCTAATTTTGCCTCGATCGGAAACTTATACAGGACACTGCTTCAGACGTTCTTCCGCCACTGTTGCCAACACAGGGGCCGATATTACCACCATTAAATGACATGAGGGGTGGCATTCTAGTACGATAGCAGAGACAAATATAGAAGATTCTATAGAAAATAAAATTTCAATTGCAAATACATTGTTATCATCTTCAGCAGAGCCTACGGAACTTGCCAATAATTCAACTTTCAAAATTGTGAGACAAGAAGTTTGCGAGACTCGCAAGATAATACAAGACTTGATCTTGCAAGATCAATCAAGAACAAGACTGAAACTATTGTCTTGTTTTGCTAGTTAACACTTTTTCAAATTTTGTAAGATTTCTTGCCTCGACAAGACATGTAGACATGTGTTTGAATGTAGTATACAAAATGAGTTGTAGGTACTTGTATAACTGTTTGAAAAAATATTAATTTAGATTGGTATCCTAGTAAATACTTACTGTTATTTAAAGTTATATCTTGCAGTTTAATAACTTGCACTTTGCAAAGAAAACTTCACGTTTTACATTCTTCCCTGATTAATTTCAGAAAGCGATTTGTTTAGAAAACGAAATTATCTATAAAAAAAATAAACAACTGAATTTAACTAGGTAACTCTCTTAGCAACAGCCAATCAAGTATCTTACACTTTATTTAAATTTGATATGGTTAGCTTCTAACTGACACAAGCTATCCATAAAAATAAGCTTAAAATAATTTTAGAATATTTCCTGAATGAATGGACAGAGGTATGGAACAAACAAACCTCTGGACAAGATTCTTGCATCTTCCTGTATCGGCGAAGGCAAACCCGAGATAAAAGTGCAACGGGGCGAGAATCCGAAGTAGCCGATTTATTTAATTCCGTAATTGTTGGCGGCACAGCTTGAAGCGGCAATATTTCATATATTATTTTCCTTTATCTACCTACTTAAGTATCAGACAATTGGCTTTTCCGACGGTATATTGCGTCCCATTGTTGCTCCTCTTATTACCCGACCATTGTCGTGCCATCATATACGTGAAACTTTTCTTTTATCTGCAGTCGTCATCACCGCTGGCAGGCGGCTCCTTCTCCGAAATGAGATTTTTTCTTTGTTCGACTAACTGCCATATAACGTCCGCTAATAAAAGGTGCGGCAGCGGTGGCGGCGGCAGTTGCTGAAGAGGCGCTGCCGTCACAGGTTGGGCTTGAGTGTTATTGCTCCTGCTGGCCACTGAAATTGGATGTGGGCTTTGACACCGTTGGAAATCGCGCAGCGATCCTACGAACGATGATGACCGGGAAGCGCTGACGCCTGAATATTTTTATAGATATGTCTATTTTCCTGCTGGGGGCTGTTCGTCTTCCTCCGGCTAAAGACGAACTGCGAAACCAGATGAATGATGAATTATATAATTCCAATTATCCAATTGCATCCGAAAGTTAATTGGAATGTTTATATTAAACATTCCAATTTTGTGCATTTTGTAACTGAATATTGTGTGGCTATGTGAACCTGGCACCCGACGTTTAAAAATTCATTTTTTTCTTTATGATTCTTATAGATTATCGTTTGTAGTTCTTTGTAGTAACTTCAAGAAAAAGATATATGACCTTAAAAAAACTAATTCCCCGACTTTACAGCACTTAAGCCCGCATTTCACTGAGGCTGGTCCGGCCTAGGCTAGTGGCTGGAACAAGTGCAGCTATAAACTAATTGGGCTGGATTTCTAGCATATTTTTAGTTACGTACACTCCATAGACAAATTTTCATTTGAATTATGTTCAGTATACGTCAGACCAGCGACAGTAAAGACGAAGCGCTCGCGAGCAAAAAGAAAACGAAAAGTTAAGATACTGGGTACACGATATTACCGTCTTTTAATTATTCCCGTAATTTTAACTACCTCCAGCCAGATATTTTTCTTAATTTCTATATATCTATATAGCCCACATTTTGAGGGTCATATAAGCATGGAAATCTTTTCACAGAGTCTATAAACATTTCTGTATTGTTACTATCTGTCTATCTTCTTCCATTAGTAGAAAACAAAAATAACCTTACAGTGGAACTATACGGCTGTCTACTGGTGACTGAGATTGTACAGCCATGTAGATACTCACGTGGTATAAAAGCAGAAATCTAATTGGTCTATATAGGATCATGCTTAGCTGGTCCCGCTTGAAAATGTAAATTATTACAAACATGGCTTGTGCCGCCTGAGCTCGAAAGCAAGCTCATCGTGTACTAGCCTGTGTGAGTGTATGACCATTTGCTATACTACATTTCAAATTTGGCTGGACCAGCCGGGCTGCACTAGCCTGGCTGGACCAGCCTCAGTGAAATGCGGGCTTTAAATCTGAGGGCTTTCTTGTATATAGAAAATCATTTGTTTGTAGTGAAAAATGTTTATTTGTAGTACCAAGGAAAAAGTTATTGCTATCTTTAATATTTGCAATATATTCTCGTGTGTAAAATATATGAAACGATTCCTATTTTAAATAAGTATACTAAACAGTAACTCTTTCCATCATCTCGGTTTGCTTACTGGTACAGAAGTGACAATTTTGAAAACAAAAATAATATAATTTTGCCGGACTTTGACTAATTTACTGAAAGAACATCCACAAATTAACGGATCGAATATTTCTAACAGTTTTGAAACTAATCTCTGTCTCTTGCGAGAACAAACCTTGTAAGACCAGCTAGTTGTGCTCGTTTCATGTTTTATTGTCCTGCTGCTATCACTAATATAGGGTTAAAGTCCCCTATTGTAGTTATGTCAAATGATTACTATAGTCGCGGCATGAATTCAGACGACTTGTCATACGAACAAATGAATAATTCAATATATTTTCATCAACATATTTAAGAAACTGCAACTGAGAGCAATATAACTATATACTACACTAAATATTTGCATTATATAGGGTGTAACTTTGATGGGGGTTCCGGTTTGGAGGGGGGGTAGTCCGTGTTCCTAGATTGCTAATCTGAAATTAGTTTTTTTTTAATCAAATAAATAGCCGAGTTATAATTACTTTTATAAACTGCACCCAAATTGCTAAACACGTCGCCCTTGTACAGCGTCCGAGTTTCACTGCAGAACGATGTCTACGGTGTTGCCAGTTAGTTGTTACCAGTCTGGACGTCGGAACTTATCCTGTCATTTCAGGGTCGCATTCCACGCAGCGCGGCGCGACCGAAGCTGATATTTTATAATGAATTCAGTACATACGTAGCTTTGATCGTGTGCACTACGTGTTATTTATTTACATTACGTTCACGAGTACAAGTTAACTGTACACAATGTCACGACGGATACCGTGCAGAAAAACCACAGAAAAATGGATTCACGATTTGCCAGTTAGTATTTAATGGTACAATGTACTCTATGTAATATTCGCTTAGCTACCTTCATATCTATTCCATTTTGTTTCTTTTTTGTATATTGTCACGAAATTTGCCCCATTCGCACCCAACTCGACGACTGTGGTAACGCGAAATGCTAGATGGCCCCGATCGCCCCTATGCGATTCTGGTAAACAAACAGAATGCCGTGCATGAGGCGTGACTGGAAAAATGGGGAATCGACGAGAAGCGTTCGAGTCGTTCGGGAATGAGGTCTAGAGATACTAGAAAATACCTGGAATATTCGTTTGGTCTATAAAAGAATAAACGGCCGAGTTAGTCAGTATTGAATTACAGTCTTGTATTACAGTGAAATAGTGTTTAGTTGCAAATTTCCTGGAGATTCAGAGCGATTAATTAAATGGTGTTTAGTTGAGTTGTAGTTAATAAAGATAAGTGAATAATTAACGGATTGTTTTTCTGGCAGTTAGAAAAAGTCGGATTGGGAAATCCTTGACATTAGCCTTCAGCAACTAACAGTGGTTGATTACCAACAGATTGTTTTTCTGGTAAAAGAAAATGTTGGCTTGGAAATCCGTGACAATATGTATATTTTATTATTTTGTTTATTTACATTTATTTGTTTTTCTTCAGATATTACTAATTTAATGTATGCTTTTTCCTGTAATTGGTGTTTTCACTGCTGGTCACATAAAAATATTATTATTATTGTATGTATTTTAGTAAAATAGATAGTTTTAAATGCCTTGTATATATTTTACAGCTGATGCTAGCAAACATTTTTGTTACTTTTTTACCCTGTATATCTGTCATATTTGATACATAGCACAAATTTGAGAACGCCCCCTTCGAAATACGCATTTTAGTCGCCGCCACTAAAAGTATTCAACGCAAAATGCATTTCATCCGTCTTTTTATGGCCGGGAGAATCGATTTCAGGAAAGAATAATGGGCTTAGGTAGCAGGTTTTCAGTTCACCTTACAATACCCGCCGAGAACAAGGTAGCAGAAATGGTGGCATCCATTAGTTTCGCAGTTGTTAAAAGCAAATGACGTAAGCTAAAGGAGAGATATAAAAACTTAAAAGGGTAGGTTTTATTATCTATCCGGGGATCGGGAATCTCCCCTTCTTTAATTTATCCTCTTTATTTCTTTCGACTAAAATCGGGCGACATATATAAACTGCCCGAAGGTGAAACTGGAATACCTTGCCATTCTCGTTTTTGGACTGCAGCGAGTCGTCTTTCATTTTAAAACTAGACTATTTATTATAACGTATTTAAATTTAAAAACCTTATCTATGGATATACAATAGTAGTTGTTTTAGACATACCACTTTGTTGATAGAATTGATCAATTTAGTGAGAGCTACTTTACACATTTCAATATTTACAATTTATCAGTCAGCTGTGAACCTCGAACGGCATCAACTGAAATTCAAATATTCTGAAGACGAACCCACCATTTCCTAATTATGTATATATTTATTATTAGTTCCTAAGTAGTCTTAACAGCTAAAGTAATTAAAGCACATATTTTTTTGTCATCTTAAGGGCGCCGTATTCTTAAAATAGTGTTTTTTACAAATACAAGTAATTTTAGACATTTAAGGACTGAATTATATAGAGTTTAGCAAATAACAAGCAGGTGACCTCTTTCTACCTGGTGAATATTCAAAGGTACCGAAATTAAACGAATATATAACGACTAAAAGCGGTTTAACCGACAAATTTTTAAGTACAGAAATCTTTCTAAATACGTATTCTTTAAAATTCAACTGTAGATATAAATATTTTTATAACATAAACTTACATAATTCTACATATAAGATTGTTCACTTTTCTTTATAAGCATGTGAAAATAATTGTTAAATTGTTAGATGCATAACAATTATTATTTTATTTAATGAGATTTTAAATAGTAAAAGTGGATAAACAAACATCAATAATTTTATTTTAGATATTACTTTTGCTGTACGTGTTTTATATTTTGAGATTTCTGTACCGAAGAATAAATGTGATTATTTAATGGCGACCTTAACAATCTTCTGCATATTTGGTTATAAATTCATCAACATAGTTTAGTACCTATTTAAGCGCAAATACAAAATATAACTAGACCAAAATCCACAATTTATGAATGTTTTATTTCTAAAATATTCTTTCTCTTTATTTTCTTAAAATAAATTGAATTTATTTGTCAATAAATTGGTGAACAGCTATAAGAAATGAAGTATTTTGTTAAAAATCGAGCTACACTAAGACAACACTTCATCTGTGTTTTAAAAAATTACTTTATTGAAAGAAAAAGCTTAGCTTATATACATGTATTTCAATTGTTATCCATTATTGTACTGTCTACATGTGAGTGTATGTAGAATATATGTATATGTAATTTACATTTTTGATTTTACAGTTTAATCATAGTATAAGTGTATAAATATACTGCTGATTACTATAAGAAATTAAGTGTCCCATTATCACGTTTAGTACGTTCTTCTCTTTCCTTTCTTTCTGAGTTGTGTCAATAATACTGCTGTAGATGTACATAGTACCAATAAACTAAAAAATAAATAAAGCAGCTGCAGTATGTTTCACTTTAAGTAGTAGCATCCTCATGTTTCAGAAAAACTAGATAAAAAAAGCGTAGTTATTAACGTTTTTCTTTAGAAAAATAGTTTTAAACAAAATTTCATTTCGATAGAATAAGCAGTGTATCATTACTATAGATTAAATTTTAATTTTGATATAACGCGTATTCAGTAAGTACAAAAATGAAATAGTTGAAATATATATATATATATTAAGAAGCATTTATAATTTAAAATGGAAACAAATAATTAATACTTTTATGTTTAAATAACAAACATTGAAAAAAACAATAAAACATAAATCTATAAATGATACAGTTTATATGTGAACATGCATTTGAAGGAACAGGCAGTTTAATTGTCGGTCATCTCATCTATGGCATCCTGATGAGGGCTAATAGCCCGAAACCGGTCTATATCTGGTGGTGTAGCCGACAAGGTTCTTGGCTGTTCACACAATTCAATACCGGTCGGAACATTAGTTCTTTACAGATTTAAGGGCTCGTCGCCCAGGGCGAGAGGTCAGCGTTAAGTACCTGCTGCAATGTAGGTCGCTTCCTGTAAGTCGAGCCGCTTAGGCCGAGCAGGAAGTAAGCAGACCAGTTATATATCACCAACAAAACATAAATTTACTTAAACGTTATCTTCTCTTTTTGGATTGCAGGGGTTGGAAATCTGCGACCCCATGTTTATTGGAAATTTTTGCTTTATACTTTTTGCCCTAGAACATTATCAGCGGTTTTTTTTAATCACCCTGTACAAATATGCCCACCATGCTAACATAAAAATTCGCACTATCACATATAAATATAGATATTGATATTTAATCTAGATTTTAGGAACTCTAAAAAAAGTAACTGTAATTGAAGAGTGAAGTAGAGTGTTATTTTTTGTTTAAAAAACAAATATTGTTAAAAAGTAGTTTGTAATTAAAAAATAAGAACAAATAATTAATAATTTTATTACTAAATAATAATAACTGGAAACAAACCAATAAATCTGTATTTCCACTATTAATTAGGTATCTGTTGCATTCACACCTAAAATTTTATTTTAAAAAGGAAAAAGTATTCTTTGTGTACTAATTTCGTAAAGAATATTTTCGTGACAAGTCTATGAATTAAGATGACAGGAAGTCGGCAAAGTTCAAATACTTACCGACGACAAGTAGGTCACCAATAACAGACACAGCAGGAAATGAGGTAGGTATTCTTATGAATTCTTAATTAGAACAAATGCGTTTTCATTTAATTAGCCATTAATGGCGACTGAATTTCAAAAAGCAAAAATTCAGTCGTCATTTTACATTTCAATAATGTCAAAAACTTTTTTAGATTTCGTATGAAGACAAACTATACCTAATATTAAGAACTGGCAAAAGAGAAAGCTATAACACATTCGTAACATAATATCTTAATAGAAAGTACTCTTACAGTATTTTATTTTTTTCTTTGACAAGGAGTTACAATTGGGTTGTGTTACACATACTTGAAAAACTATTTATTATTTGCATTATCCTGGCACACACTTAAGAAAATTAAGTTAAATATGTTTCCTAGAATTACGTAGAGTAGCAATTTGTGGTCAGCGAAAACAACTATTTTATTGCCTTGCATGATTTATAATTTTAAACAATACGATTGGCAATTTAAACAAACCATTTATTACTTGTGTGAAATCGACTCAATACTCATTAATTTAATAAGGAATCAGTCAATGACCCATTCTATTTACGATTAAATCTTGAAACTGGCATTAAACGGTTTTATGACTTCGTGGAAATCAATTGTTTCAGATATAAAAGGTGATTAGGAGGAGAGAGAACGTCTCATTCATCTTTTTATGCGGATGTGAAATAATAGAAGATATTATTAAAGATTTAATAATGGGTTCTTAACAATTTCAGTTTTTAAGAGTCTCTGTACCTGAGAGTACCTATAACAAATCTATTATTGTATGTACATAATAGTTTAATTAATATAAACATTTTTTGACAGTTCTAACAGTCATTTAAATTTCGTTGTTTGTCTAGTGACACAAATCACCAAATCATTTAAACATTTAACTGATAACAGCATTCAGGGATGTTTTCCACCACTATGACAACAAAACTTCTTAAGTTTGGCAGCTTCATATTTCAAATAAAGACAAGGCGAATTTAAGCATTAATTAAAGAAAAAAATTCACTTCACAAACAGTTACAAACACACGTGGAGAATATTTATGTAGTTTTACAATGAACGAAAATACGAGTTAAATGAGCATAGAAGCGTAGAAGAACAACTGGTAATTGATATTAAAACATCAGCAGCCAATATGAGGTAGAATGATGAGACATAATTCAAAGACGCAACCAGTAAAGACTGTGTGGAATGTTTTGTGCAGACTGTTACAGGCAAAGTGACGCAACTAGGAAGAAACTGCAAACAGATCCATGTAAACGTAAAACCAGTTCAGCTTCGTTAAGTTTGTCAGAAGTAAACAGAACGATATTCTTATGAGATGAAAATATACTTCTTATCTACGTAAATTTTATCATATTGCTGTTGTAGACTCCTGGATTGTATTCAAATCAAGAAAATAACGATGGGTCTCCAACCAATCGCATTGAATAGGTGTTCAGTAAAACTTGCTAAGGCGATGCAAAATCTGTACAAATAGTAAATTGTTGACTGCTAATAGTGAGAGTCAAACGCTGTCCTGTACGCCTTTTTAATAAACTGATATCAAAACGAGGTGAACAAATTACCTCACCACGGTTGTTCTTAAAACCTAATTGACAGTGAAAAACGGACATCGATAATTGGTACAACAATGCCCCTGTTGGAAAAGATACTATTAATGGATCGACTTAATCGTCTGCTGAGAGTATTGACGTGAATGTAAAGGACAAAAAGATAAAATACCATTCAAACAGGTCAACTGCTGTTAGTGAAATGGCAAAAATGTTTGTGCAAGAACAACAATTGCTGAAAATGATTGGCCATAACAATTAAAGTTCTATAAAACCATACTTAAACATCGACCAAGAATACCAGAATAAGATCATAACTACTATGAGTGCTAATAGATCGTTTATAGTAAAAAATAGCCAATTTCTTATAAATTAAAATTATTCTGGATTACCTACTGTTTTTACATATAAATTGTGACCTGAAGGAAATAATAACAAAATGAACATAGTACCATAATATGGTATTAAATTATTTCATTATTATTTTATTATTTTCTTTTTACACAATCTATTTTATTGCAAGTGACGAATTGATGTGGCGACAAGTACGCCATACTTTCCTGACATATACATTGAATAACTTGGAAGAAAAAGATCACATCTACGTAGTTTGACCAAATACGGTATTTTCTAGCATAACAGTCATACGAGAAGTAGGTACCTACTAGCTATAGAAAGGTCTAGTAAGTTGCTTTAATACAGCGAAAATCAACGCTTTCATTATTGCTGTTGAAACAAGGATCCAAGTGCAACACTTGGGTCATTTTTCAACTAATATTATACATTATTAGACAGAACTATGGTTATGAATTTTGTCAATGGAGTGATCAAACCCTATTTAAAAAACCGTTTGCTTTAATAAGTTTAAACTTCAAATAATAAAATATAAGTGTTTTGAGTTTAATGGTGCCCTAAAATATTTTATGCTAACTAGTTCTTTGCATTGTTGGTATCCAGAGATGTTCCGTCAGATAAAACCTCGAGTTGAAAGCATAGCAATATCTGAAAAATTAGCCAATTTGTCTACGAAATATCCGTAAATTTTTAAAACAAGAAAAAGCAATTGCGTTAGAAGCTGTCAATACCTCCGTGTGCACAAGAATCTGAAGATGAAGGTTGGTAATATCTAAATATATTTGACATAAAAATGAGTTAATAAAGTTTATTATTGTTAAAAATGAATCAATTAATTAAAACTTTATCAACCTAGAGACTATTAAATAAATGATCACATATGTCTCAACTTGGTAGAAAAAAGCCCATCTTTTCATTTTTAAATCTCTTTATTCACTCTTTTATACATATTTATAAAATATTTCTATAGTAAGAGGTGTCTTAGACATCTAAATTAATGTATATTGGTTTCTATATAGTTTACCCGTTTCAAGAAAGTCAATTTTATGTCTCCTGTAAAATAAGCTTATTGGAAAGTTGGGCCCTTTTTCATCTAAGCTATTTAATTGTTTTCTGCATACCTACTTGTCTAAGTCC
Organism: Monochamus saltuarius; assembly: GCA_025584915.1. NCBI lineage: Eukaryota > Metazoa > Arthropoda > Insecta > Coleoptera > Cerambycidae > Monochamus > Monochamus saltuarius. The sequence continues at coordinate 5,484,613 of CM046726.1, forward strand.
ACCACTGTTATATGTATCACGGCTCCAAATAAGCCGAGTCCTAGCCATGAAGCTAAAACAGTGAAATGAATGCGCGAGTTGCAAATTCGAACGGAAATTGACAAGCTCCGTAAATCAAAGATATTATTCGGCGGGTAATTACGGGCAGACATCATCGCGGATTAGATGTGCGTATTTGAAATGCCAAAACTTCCATTGTCTGGTTTATAGGTGGCAAACACAGAGAAATGTGCTCTGGCAAGTTTATTGCCGGCTGAAATGGAAGGCGAAAGCAATTTCCAGATGAGTTATGAAGCATTATCTACCTATATAAGGGCGAAAACTAGAGTATTTTTGCAGGTGTGTTGTGCCGAGGAACGCGGTGTTTTCAGTGCTGAATGTGTGGGGGAATTGATCGTAAATATTGGCGGTTTACGCCGTCATCTGTTACCTACAGCTTCCTTCTTTTTGCCTCTTTCTGATCGCGGGAATCGTACTTATGAACTTTTATATTTTTCCATTCCGAATGCAATTGGATAAATCTACACGATACTCGAACCTTCAACAAAAGGTGGGGTAATACTAACTCAGTTGATTCAGGAATATTGATTCAGATCTTGGCACATCCTTGCTAATACATAATATACAGGGTGAACCTTAAATAAGTACAAATATTTTAACCAGCAGTACAGTTCACTGTGTAGAACACATAATTCAATTTTCGTTCAATATAAAACTTGTTGAGGGTCACTGATCCGACTCCGATATTAAGATTTTTAAGAGTTATGATGGATGTGTATTCCACATCGTTGCCAGTGTCACAGTAATACCTTGGAATTTAAGTTAATAACTAGAATTTTTCGACATGTCAAAGAATGATTGAAATATATTTATTTATAAAAAAATATTGTCAACAAAAAGGCTCTTAGAGAGATGGTTACAGTTGGACACATACTTTAATAAATTATTTTAAATTAAAAACTTTTGGCGTACTATCGTTTGCAATAATAATGACACTCTCTTATAACAGTTTTTTAGCTTCTGGAAGTTCTAAATTCTAAATAGAAATTTCATTAATTTCTCTTGGTGAGTGAAACACCTAATAACTAATGTTGAAAATTTAATGTAGATTTCAATATGAATAGATCAGAAGTTCAAAAGAAAACGCAAAATTTATTTTAGTGAGTGTCATTATTATTGCAAACGATAGTACATACGAATATTAAATTATTTTATTGAACTAAATTTATAAATATATTTACAATGGATTATGTTACACAAATTCAAAACAATTAAAAGTGTTCAGTTACAGGGTTACTATCAAACCAAACTATGTATATCCTTCTTGCTCTCTCTAAGAACCAAGCGATAGACTTGTTGGCATTGTTTCAATAGGTAGTATAATTTTGATGCACTCAGCATTTCTCTCTCTAATGCGTATAATGGTGGGTTTATAAAAAAATCTTAATCCTAACTTAGTCCTAACTTAGCCTTAACCTTAACCTTAGTCTTAATCTTAATCCTAAGATTTTGACACTGTTTATAAATATTTAGTCGTAACTTAACCTTTATTTTGTCTCTACAAGCCCTGGCCAATCGCTGACGCCGTAGAAGGCATGTAGAAGGAAATGGAGCACTTTCGCGCAGGCGTACTAATTTGGTCTTAGTCTTAGTCCTAAGAAGTTAAAAGATAGGAACTTTCAAGGTCAGGTCTTAAGACCTCCTTAGGACTAAGACTAAGTTACGACTTTTATAAACGTACACATAGAAATATGTACATTTAACTTCTTAGGGTAAAGACTAAGGCTAAGTTAGGACTAAGTTAGGGTTAAGACTTTTTTATAAACCCACCATAAATACTATTGAAACCGAGCTAATGTCAGCCAGTCCATGGCCAAAGAACGGCGGTCAGCCGTTGGCTGACTCTGACTTCTAGATTCTCCCCAGCGCAGAGGCCCCCCTATTGTAAGAATGGTTCTTATGCCTGTTTTAATAAATTTGTATTTATATAGAAATTGATAAATTTTGTTTAGACAACTGTTTTGCAATTTTATTTTTGAACAGGAAATGGTAGAATGAATGATTTTTTTATGTTAAATATTTCAATTTTGGTGATGCACAAAAAAATAATTTAAGAACTTACCGAAAATCAAGATACAATGCCATTTTTAAATACCTAACTAATATAACACTATATTTATAATAATTATAAAAGTCCACACACTTTATAATTATAAAATTCTTGGACACCAGCAACATAAAGAATATGTGAAGATACTTCAACGAATGTCCCAGCCGCCATTGGGGGAAACGATATAAGTAAATAACGTCGTGGCCTTGCAGAATTGCAGCGAGCTTCACCATAATTTAATAACATATTGTGATACTCACGTATGCTAAACAATTCAACAAACAAAGAAAAACTAAGAAAGTACGACACTTTGCAATTCAGATACCAACCGAACTGTAGTCACTGTAATACTCGCGCTGTTGCCACATTCCGCGATAACAAATTTTATTGATTAATGATTGTTTTTTTTATTAAAACTAAACATAAATAAATTGAAAGAAGAGGTAAACATTGCATTTTATGGACATTTAATGCACACAATTATGGTGAGAACCCTTAATTAACCGAATTTTTACATTTGAAATTGGAGATATTTTACATTTTTTTCCTCCAAATGGTTGGGTTTAGAATCCATGTCACATGAGGTTTTTTTTGTTTATTTTGGGTATAATATCGCCTGTTAAATATTTGGCTAGCAAATATTTTAGCAAATATTTAACACTCTGTAGAATCGGTGTGGGTGGATGCTACCGGTACCCCTAAATTCGACTCCTATAGTGGCTTTAAGTATGTACAGACAACACTGGTCATTTGAAACCTTCTGTAATGACCTTTGTATCTGAGTAACAGCAATTATAGGGTCTTTCTTCATATAAACATGAGTTCAAAAATTCTTTCTAAGGAAGTAATAGGCAAATGAGGGCCACTCTGGTGATAATTTTTTCAAGATAACTTAGAAACCAATCGAGATTTATAAAATTTAGAAATTGGCTTAACTCTAACTTCGCTCAATTCGCCATTGTAAACACATATGTTGAGCTAGCAGATATTCACTACATCTATGGAATGTGCAATGGAAATGCGTTAGGTGCAGTACAAGAACGTCGTAGACTAACAAGGTATTTAAAAATATATACAGAAATTTCATCATGGAAGTTTTCTACGTACTCACGAGCAAGAGATATCTCGGTGTCCAGACCTAAATCCTATAGATTACTTTCTGTGGAGTAGAATAAACGTTATATTGTACGTTACAGTAATAAATTATTTCATTTTCTTTCTTTATTGTAATTCTTTTTCGAAGAAAAAATCATATACAAATATATATAAATATGTAATACATTTTTTCCCAATGTGGAATATGGGACAGACATTAAAGGTGAACAGAAATATAATCTAACAATAGAGCTTAATTTAAATAAAACTATGATGAATAGCTGTGAGAGTCGCAGAGGCATTGCGGTCAGGGCATTAAAAGTAAGTCCACGTATTAATTTAAAAGATCTTTCATGTTGCAATCAAGCCGAGTCAGCTACTTGAATACCTGATGGGAGCAACCTGTGAAGTTATTGAAAAGGCACGTTCCCGTCCATCTTAAATCACGCCGGTAGAACAAAGGACACGTCACAGGCTGAGGAACAGCCATAGTCGGTAAATAATGAGGTTAGCATCAGACGAAGGTAAAGGATATATACTTGAAATTAAAAGTCATTTCTTGTATGTAAACGACATCATAAGCAATAACAATCAACTAATAGATTGTAGAGCATACGAGATAGGAACTTTAAAGGGTAGGTGCAAGTGTAGTAAAATCTCCCCAAACTAGAAAAAAAAAATGGAATTATAAAAAAGTTGCGCATTTTCATGCTGTGCTGAAAATCATGAAAAGAAATTGAAGTTGAAATGTTCCTGAAGTAGATACTCTGAAAATACTCGATAGTTAACTTTTCTTATTTTTTGTTACTGAAAGCAGTATAATCAAACCTTGATAAATAATATACAGGGTGGTGAACTTTTATTTCTACAGACTATGAAAATGGCACAAGTTACATAATAAAGCACATTTTTCTTGTATAAGTGCTGAAAAGTTGTAGATGTTTTAGTTGCACGCCCCAGATACTTTTGCCATGTTGTCAAATCTTTATATTTTCAGTATTTCCCTGATAACGATCAACACAGTTTCTGATGAGACATTATGTGGGGGGCACAGCGTGTTCTCAACATACAGGATAATAGCGTGTATAACGGGTAAGGTGCGAGATTAAAGTATGAGTGTAAGTGATGCGTTTGTAATATGGACAGTGATATGACAAATAATTCAATTTAAAATAAATAGTGAAAGGTCGAAATCTGAATCTTTGACGAAATATGGATAAATGAGGGTCATATGGAACTGTAGCGTAGTGTATGTGTTAATATGTTACAGTTATAATAAGAGTGCTAATAACCAGTAGTGAATAGTGTGTATCATAATGGGTATGGTCCACTTATTGTGGAAAGAATAATACGGGTGAGTTTGTAAGCTTTTAAAGCTAAACTGTTAAAGTTCATTCACCGTCAACTTATTTCTAGTAATTTTATGTTCTTTGAACCCTTCTCGAGTGGCACACTATGGAATCTTGTCCCCTGCAACCCTATATCACCTAAGTGTTGTCAATTAGTCACTTTACTATTTTTGAACTCGAGTATGTATAATATATAGTTTTATCATTGTCAGTTGCAGTTTCATAAACATTTCGATAAAAATTTAATCAATATATTAATTTCTTCATTCGACGTGCAATCACAGAATACCTGCTGGTACTATAAACATTTCAATAACAACATTAACATATTATGATCTAAAGCGGCATGTGTTTCAGAAAATTTATGAAAAAATACCTATTATGCAAAACTTCTGCATAGCTCGAGACAACAGGTATTTACAAGCTTATACGTTCAGTGGGTCATAGAAAGCAGATGGGAGCAGGCGACCCTATCTTCTGTAGATTGATTTACGTTGTCTGATTCAAATCAAGAGTTAGTAGATACGGTGACTAAAGTACGGGAAATGCGAATATCATTTATACATGTTTGAATGACGTTCAAATGTATGTTGCCCTGATAAAATATGCATAAGTTGTAGTAAATTAAGTATAAAATTAATTTATGAAAATTGGTGGTGGTATGAGTACAAACTGAGAAAAACAAACCATCCTGTATATATCCGAGACGACTGGGAGTGAAATAAATGTTTTAAATCCTATTGTGCCGTGATAGGCACTAAGACTATTTGCCGAAAAGATTTATTTTATTGAAATCCCCATTTCTCCGAAAGTATCAGGAACTCATTGAAAAGCACATTCAGATGGAGGCAAACAGGTCAGAGTTAACCTTTTGTCGGTTTTAGCGATCGATTCGTCCTGCGATGCGTGACACCTCCACGTTCTTTTCAGGTTGCCCCTCGATATCCCCCACATGGCCTTGTGCACCTGTCGCAACTCGACGCCATTTCTCCCTTGCTACCTGCTCGCCGTCTTCCTCCCCTCGACCCTTCGGAAACAGGTCTTTCGGGGCAAGGGGAGCGCAAGGTGCTTATTGGCAGGTCGTTCCTGGGCACTGCAGGTGCAGCCATTATATAAAGTGGGGCTTATTATCTCCGGCGATTTATCAGGTTCAGACGAACTGCAGACGCAGCCGCTATCTTTGAAAAAAAATATGTGAAAAAGAGAAATAAGCAAAATGGAGAAGACATCCTTGAATACATGATTGATTGAATTTAAGATGAAAATTATCAACAAAACAATTAATACAAAATAAACAATAATAACATAGTGTGACTGTTGAAATTGTTAAAAACTGTAGTAAATCAAATGCTGATATATTTTAACATATTATACGAAATAAAGTATAATTACCATAATAGGTATTCAGTTTTCCACATTAATTTGTATTTATATGTACAGGTTTTACTATTAGTACGTACAAAAATTTTAGCAACGTGCTAAAGGAGACCTGAGACATAAAAAATTGATTCAGAATTTTAGCTCGATATTTAAAAACTGGGCAAATAAGTTGGGAGAGAGAGGGGGTGACATATTATTAAGCAGGCCGCGTTTGCGCCCAGGAACGACTTACACGTTAGTCACGGGTAGCCAACTCGTATAGCGAAACCGGCAACAATCGTCTATGCAATATTCCTTCTCAAATCAGTAACCCTACCAACCAAAATCAGTGCTACCGGCTACCGGTAGAATGGTATAAGGATGTTTTTAAGCATTTATAGCTTTTTTTCTCATTATTTATGAAAAATTTTTAAGCTAACATACTGTAAAATTCAATATTGTTCATTATTTTGTATATATGTTTTGATTATTAAAAATTTCTTTTTACCTAAATACGTAGGTATACCGACAAGGTTTCACAATCGAAAAAACTATGTCATAGCGAGATAGAAATATAGAAATTTAAAGTTAACCCAACTTTTTAGTAACAAAATATTTATAACTATCCAAGTGGTTAATTAATATATCCTCTTGAACGTTTGAAAAAGTAGAAAAATTCAGTGGAAATGTGAGTATGTGAGTAAAAAGTACCTACCTACTTTTTATACAAAATTATGGTCATTAATAAATGCTTCATTGCATTAATTTGTTATTATATTTCAGGAAGAGGAGTTTCAATAATTATATTTATTAATATACATGGATATTACTTTGATTCGTTTAGATTATTGCTTTGTCGATCAGATCATCCCGAAGGAAAATTTATGAAGACATTCAAGACAAATGAAATATATTCTTTGTCTTTGGATTTATAAGTAATAAAATGCCTGAAGTGTTTCTATTGATTTCATTATTTATTAGAGATTTTGCTTTGTCGATCATATGAACCCGAAACCTGAATGAAGATTTAAGAAGACATTTGAGAGAAATATGTTCTCTGTTGTATGCATTTATAAATAAGTGAAGTACCTCAAATTTCGTTGCTCTATACTGAAAATCTGTAGGCGAAATATGAACAACAGAAAAAAGAGTAATTTTTTTTATCATCGTTCATAAATTTGAAATATTGGATTGCTTCCAGAAATGTATTTCGTTAAGGTAAATTTCTATATTAACTACATTTGTCGAATGTAAAGAATGCAGTAAATGAATTATAATTTATATGTTTTTTAAAAATATACATTTTGATTCCATTTTTTCTTGTGATTTTATATAATTTCCCATTTCTAGTGACCAATATTTAAAATCATACACAATTTACTTGTAAAGTACAAGTAAATTGTGTATGATTTTAAATATTGTGTCACATTAAAAAAGTAAATATGTGCAAATAGAATATTCGAAATTCCCGCGGTCATTTTTAGTTCATCAATCCGACTATTCAAGTAGATGGCACTGAGCTGTCACAGTTGTTGCCAACCGTTAATAGAGATATTGGGTTTCTTCTTCTTTATATTTTGTGACGTTAGTAGGCAGTAATCACCATTCACTGAACGAATGAGGAAAGCCTGTAAAACTTCATTAAATAGGGGGATGGTCAAACATCAACCGGCATATTTTTCTCTATCATCTCATAAAATGTGTGTACTTAGTCATAGTTAAAATATACATATATATATACAGTTTGATATTTGCGTGCAAGTCAGTGGCGTCACAAAAAAATTTCAAAATAAAATAACTACACTGCCCAACAATATTGTTGTTAAATGAGATTTTCCATTTTGCATTCAGGATGTGTAAAATTTATATTTAAACATTGCATTTTTATACGTTTTACGCAAAACATTAATATTAATAGAATTAAATATAATAAATTTTATAATATTTTATGTCTCTTTATTATTTTTTAGTAATTTAACACCTTAATTATATAAGTAATATAAATTTTCCCTGTCTGTAAGTTGCTTACAGTTATTCACAATTTTTATTTATTCTATCATGATTCTCAGTTTCTTCTTTTACATCATGAATGTTACAATACAAGCACAAGTGGCTTTATGGTAAGTGACCATTTATATACATATTTTGCCAGGATGATCAAAATTGTTCATCATCGACTACAAACATGAATTTCACACTCACATTAAATTAAATTAATTATATAGCAAATATAACTGCTTTTGCCACTATTGTTATTAATTATTAATAAATTTAATTTATGGTTTCAATTAATAAAATAGTTTGACATATCTGATGCTACAACATTTACGGAGATAATTCGGCTTAGTGTATGATACACCACACTGCTGCAATACGTCGTGACCGTCCTGAATCTCCTTCTCTTCCACGATTCGGTTACAAATTGTCTCCGCGTTGCACTACACTTGCACTCACTGCACACTGCGGTAAAGGTAACTGCAATTGGCACATGTTTATCGGGAAGTTGTTCTGCTGAAGCATTTTCACATCGCCATAATTTAAAACGATATCCATCAACTCAAATGTTAATATTCGGAATCGCCTGGCTAGAGACTATAATAGCACAGCGATGTAAAGGTTGAAAATACTACAGCCTCAATACTTTTTTTTTTTTGGAAACTATAAGGATTATACAATTGTTTTACGATATTGACCCCATTTCTCATGACACATCTATTCTAATCATTAAATGATTTGTTTTAGTGAAATTGTATATCAACAAATTATATATAATACAATTTTGTTGATAACTCAATTTAGGTAATGGTTAAATTTGTAAGAAATAATCACACAATACCTATTAAGTTACAAAATTCACAATACTCCAAATATGTAGTAATTATTTACACCAAATATTGTTCCAGTCATGATTTAACGACCAATTGGAAGTACTGATGCATAATTAAAATGTTACATACATTTCTTTCGGTGTAGTTTACAACTGATAAAAATGAATGGGTTTCCTGCAGGCATAGTAATGGACCTACAGTCGACATTATCCAAAACTTGCATTTTGCAGGAGGATAATGCTGATTATTCCTGAATCCCCACCTGTGTCTGAATCGTCGCTCCCTCCGTTCCAGGTCTCCGGGTCATGCCTTCGGCCGAGCAGAATTGAAAACCATTACGGCTGATGAAAGAAAAGTTTTCTACTAAGTTTCAAGTCTCTTTGTCCCTTCTAGCTACGTTTCCTTACCTCCATTTGATTTGTATTTTGTGCCGAATAATTCGCGCGAACCTCACCTTTATTTTTTCACTTAACTGGAATTGTTTCATTTCGGGATTATTGTTTTAAATCCTCCGCTTGGAAAACTTTTGTTGTAGACCGTCTTTGAGGTGGAATACGTTAATAACGAAAGTTTCTGCGCCCGGCTAAATAAAAATCCTTTAAACCGCTTTGAGAAAGGTAGGAGCAATTTGCGAATGAGGGATTTCGTACGGCACACCTCCACTTGAAATTGTATTCCGAATTGGACCTAGCTGAGGTCTTAACAGTTGATTTAATTTAATTTATTTTAATCTGCCATACTCGTGTTAAATATAATAGTTTGAAATCATAGTTTTAATTAAAAATAACAAGATCAAAATAAGTATATGATGTACATTTTTATTATATATTAAAAATATTGTATGAAACTATGCGGACTAATGTCCTGACCAGCGTTGAATTAGGCCCACAATGTTCAATTGCTTTTGTATATTTTTTGCTGTATTGTAAAAGTATTTAAGTTAATTCAAACCAATTTTTCTACAATTTCTATTATTAAAGTAAGTCATAGCTATATTATTTGATACTACATATTTAGGAACAATTCCACAGACAAGGTTAGATTTAGATAAATATCTAAAATAAAAATTAATCTAGCTAAATCAACTAACGAAAGAAACAGACGTCTGTCATAATGGAATCGTTAAATGATTTTTTAAAACTCAAATTCGCTTTTGAACATTATACGAACATGCCAACAGCAACAACAATAGATGACACCTGACCTATTTCTGCATTTCCAGTTCCTATCTTAATTAAAATTACGATTGTATAAAGATATGTGAATGTTTTTTATTTGTAATCATGGGAAAAATTCTAAATTTGAATATTTTTGTACATTTTTTTAGTTATTGCCACCAAAAATTTCGATTTATTGTATTTCCTTAAAAACTAATTTTTTTTAATGTAGAGGGTGGTCCCTATTGATTTTGTAATAAAGGATTTTTTCTGAATTTTGTGGTACAACAATTTTTACAGTCGTGGCCTTCTAGTTTTATTTAAAAAAAATTAAAAGCAATTACTTAGGTACATCCACAAAATGTGTCAGGAAATTGATCCTGTCATACGTAAAATGATTTGCTGATTCCAAAAGTGTCAAAACATACAGGGTGTTCCTTTTAAAAATATAAATTTACGACCTCAAAGAATTCATAGCACCATCTAGTATAAACCCACCCAATTTCAAATTTTTATTAGCAGTCATAAAAAGTTTACAGCATATTCCTGCTTTCCGATGTCACCCGATATATCTCAAAAATTGTAAAAGATTAGTATGATGTATCATAATATATTTTTGAAAAAGTTGACAATCTTTCCAATGGAACAGAAATATACAGGATGTTCCATTTAAAAATAAAATAGGTTTATATCACGGAAATACGATATTCAATTGTTTTTGTGATATATGCTTAGGTTTTTTTATTGTACCTCAAATAATAACGGACTAAAAGAGGGGGCAAGTTACGTGTGACCGCAAGAGAATAATCTGCATAATACGCCTGTCGCTGTGGGTACTAATACTTGAAACAAAACAGGGCGACATATTCGATCTTATCAAAAAGTATACCGACTACAGGCTGTTGCAAAATAATATTAAAATAATCTAGGGGTAGGCTCTATGTTTAAAAATAAGAAAAAAGGTTTATATAAACATGGGCCCTAAATTGTTTCGTTTTCGAGATACAGGTTGTTTTAAATTTTCTGTCTTAAATACTGTAGTCATTTTTCGAAAACCGATCGAAATATTGAGATAAAATTTGGTACACAAGTGTCAGTTTGTCATAAATTTCATGTATGACTTACAAATAAAAGATATTTTTAAAAAGATATTTTTATTGGTTTTGCTAAAAATGAGAATTTAACGGCACGAATGTTACTGATGCTAGTATATGACAAGAGAAATTTATACACGTAAAAGTAGCCCTTCGCTATACACTGTTGTGTACCAAATCTCATCTCAATATCTCGATCGGTTTTCGAAAAATGCTATAGCATTTAATACAGAAAATTTCAAACAACCTGTATCTCGACAACGAGGCATTTCCGGACACATGTTTATATATATATTTTTCTTATTTTTAAACATAGAACCTGCCCCTAGAATATCATTCTGTAGCACCTTGTATACGAGGGCATCTTTAGACGATGATTTTATGATCGACGCTGTCTAAAATATTCTAATATTTTTAGAGAGATATTACGAATGAATGAATGATACCAACTCGGTAAAGTTTTACAAGCAACCTCGATTTAATTTTTCCCTTCTAACACCTGAAGCAACGCTATCGCTCGTCTTTATAGACCATCCCGGAGAATCGTAGAAACTTCCCCGCATTATCTGTCGTCATCAAACTTTTCGTGTGGCCACGTTGCCGCCGCGCAGGTTGCGCCATTTACCTTGGCGGCCGGGTCCTTATCACCTTCATGCTCGAGCGCGTCGTGGGCGCCTCGGCGGTAATTCTGCGGTGAAGTTTCCTCATCGCCGGGGGTCCTCAGGTAGAAAGGGCTAATGTATGGCGCAAGGTGAGCAGAGATCGCGTCGCCCGACGGGGAGATAAGGTAATTACCGCCGCTTCAAGACCCGCAGCTAAATTAGAGAGCGCTGTTATGCGCCTCCAGTCTACCTAGACCGCCTCGGATGGGCTTATCATACGGTCTAAGACTGTAAATCTTGCCTTTGTCTGTTATCTACGTGATAACAATCTCTCTTAGGTGGAAGCGTAGCTCTATCCAGTCGTTTATTAATTAAGCCATTACCGATCGGCCAGATTACCTCATATTCTTCGGTACGGTGCCTTCCAATTAAATCAAGGAGAAAATCAAGATTTCACAATTCAGAACGAAAATAAACTTTGTCTCTTAAGAAAAATTAAGATGTTCAGTACTAAACTGTACTCTCATATAGGGTGTAAGTGGTTTGACTGCTATTATTTTAATAGATGATAAATTGGATTCGAATAAATGGAAATATTTTATAATTTTTTATCAGGTATCAGCAATACTTACTTAATAAGCAAAGCTAGATTTCAAAGCCTTATTTCTTCCTATATGCATGCACTATGAAGAGTTTCAAGAACTGCTGGAACTCTTCTTCGGGGTAATACAGTTTGATAAATCCTTTCTTTGTCTGTAAATGATACTGCAGGAAACAACTACTCCGCGGACTAATGCCCCGACCGGCGTTGAATTACTCCTGCAGTATCTGTGTAAACAGCCAGGAACCCTTGTCGGACCCTTGTTAATGGCTCGTCGCCCAGGGCGAGAGGTCTGCGTTAAGTACCTGCTGCAATGTAGGGCGCTTCCTGTAAGTCGAGCCGCTTAGGCCGAGCAGGAAGTAAGCAGACCAGTTATATCTTACCTTTCTTTGCCATGGGGATTTCCCAGTACTCTTTTCAATACGCCAGTCCGTATTATTAAGGAATCCCATAGGGTTCAGTAATTTTTCAAAGACGAAAATTTATTGCAAATGTCATTCCAGTTAGGTGTATCCAAGTTTTTAATCTTCCACTGGTATATGGCCTCGAAGTCTGAAGTCTAATCCGCATTGTTCTACCTTGATCACTTCTAGATGCTTGTCTAAAAGCTTAAATTTTCAGCACCAGTGCTAGAGCTTCGGATATATTCTTGTGTCTGGCTAACCTTAGTGCTTGACTAATTTCGGAATCTCGCACACCATCGCTGAAGCTACTCACTGCTAACTGTTCTTGAAACTCTATCGGTGCGGTGGGGTAGGCTACCTTCACCATCCGTGTTATATCTGCCTCAAATTGCTACAGATTTTTTTCGAAACGTTATCTTCGGCCTTTTAATTGTGTCTGATAAACGTGTTGTAAATGGGTTTCTAATGCACATTTCAACGTTTGATAGTCCTTTTGTTTCTCAGCTAGCGTTCTTAAAATCTCCATAGCTTCAGTGAGGTGGCCGTTTCTTCTTCTAACCAGTTGTTCGCCAAGGCGGCGGCATTTAACTGTTTAAGGTAAGTGCTTCATGATACCTTTCTGCAAACGGTGGCGGCTTAATTCCTGAAGGCGAAAGAAACATTTTCAGACTTAACAGATTCCTTCGCAGCCTTTAGATTTGTAACCTCATTTCTAATTTAATTATATTTTCTTCTACGGAATTTATTTTATATACACACAATCTACTCTTTAATTACGGGCACGGGTTGACTAAACAGAGCCCAAATTATTATTATTATTATTATTATTATTATTATTATTATTATTATTATAGCGTAGTAAATATGCGCCGTTAGTTAATGTCCAATGATAATCATGATTAAGCAACTTTTACATGAAATTTGCAAGTTAATTTAACTGCCTTCTATAAATTTATTTTCTAATTCGGTTTTAATGTATTTCTTAGCATCAATTTATGTACTCCAGAGCCCTCCTGCACCAGCCGCCACTGGTACTGTGACTTATGTTCTCTAGTCCCATATATCTATTGTCACGGAATTTGCCCCACTCACTCCCAAACCGACGACTGTGGCACCGCGAATTGCCTGAGATTGCCCCGATCGCCCCTACGTCATTCTGGTAAACAAACAACATGCCGCTGATCGAGACCGGCCTGGAAAAATCGGGAATCGACGAGAAGCGTTCCAGTCGTACGAGAAAAGGGATCTAGAGCTACTGGAATATACCTGGAATATTCGTTAGGTCTATAAAAGAAGAATAAACGTCCGAGTTAGTTAGTCTTGTATAAGTCTTGTATTACAGTCTGAATTAAAGTGTTTAGTTGGAGATATCAAAGTGATTTAGATAGCGATTAATTAAATAAGTGTTTAGTTGACCTGTAATTAGTAGTGTTCAGTAGTTAATAAAGAAGTAATTTATTAACGGATTGTTTTTCTGACCGTAAGAGAAAGACGGATTGGGAAATCCGTGACAATTTGGTGTCAGAAGTGGGATTTAACTGGAAGTTTTAAAGAGCTTTCTGGAACCCTGTCCACAAAGTGGGATTTAAGTGGAAGTTTGAAGAACTTTCTGGAACCCTGTGCGCGGGTGGAATAAATACCTAAGTGTGGCATATCACCGCACTCGTCGTGACTCAAGGAAGTGAACGGTGGTATTCGCGAAGGACAATCTCGAACATTCTAGAACTTTGTACAGGAGTGAGACAAATACCCAAGTGTGATATATCACCTCACTCGTCGTGACTCAAGGAAGTGAACGGTGGTATTCGCGAAGGACAATCTCGAACATTCTAGAACTTTATACAGGAGTGAGACAAATACCCAAGTGTGATATATCACCGCACTCGTCGTGACTCAAGGAAGTGAACGGTGGTATTCGCGAAGGACAATCTCGAACATTCTAGAACTTTGTACGGGAGTGAGACAAATACCCAAGTGTGATATATCACCGCACTCGTCTTGACTTAAGGAAGTGAACGGTGTTATTCGCGTAGGACAATCTCGAACATTCTAGAACTTTGTACGGGAGTGCGACAAATACCCAAGTGTGATATATCACCGCACTCGTCGTGACTCAAGGAAGTGAACGGTGGTATTTGCGAAGGACATTCTCGAACATTCTAGAACTTTGTACGGGAGTGAGACAAAGACCCAAGTGTGACAAATCGCCGCACTCGTCGTGACTTAAGGAAGTGAACGGTGCTATTTGCGAAGGACATTCTCGAACATTCTAGAACTTTATACCGAAGTGAGACAAAGACACAAGTGCGACATATCACTGCACTCGTCGTGACTTAAGGAAGTGAACGGTGTTATTCGCGAAGGACAATCTCGAACATTCTAGAACTTTATACCAAAGTGAGACAAAGACCCAAGTGTGGCATATCACTGCACTCGTTTCATTGTAAGGAAGGCAACGGTGATATCTAGAAATACATTCGTGGACATTCTAGAACATTCTAAAGAAAATAAAGTGAATGCCTGTAACTAGAAGCCAAGTCAATATGGATGCACAACTGGCGAAACTGTTAGAAATGATGCAAACGATGCAAGAACAGGGACGTATGATGCAAGAAAAGTTGGAAGAACAAGGGCATAAAATGGAAGACCAGGCGAAGACGATGCAAGAGAAATTAGAAGAACAGGGACAAACAATGCAAGAGAAATTTGAAGAACAAGGGCACAAAATTGAAGATCAGTCCCAAACAATGCAGGAGAAATTAGAAAAGAAATTAGAAGAACAAGGGTGTAAAATGAAAGATCAGATACAGACAATACAACAGGAAATGAGAGATCAAACGAAAGAAATGCAGACAAAGTTAGAAAAATTGGAAAATACACTAGAAGAAAAACTAGAGGAGCAGTCATATAAAGTTGAAAAACAAGTAGAGTAAAAACTGTTAGAACAAAGAACAGAAATTAACTAAGAACTATTAGTACAAAAACAAGAAATAGACGAAGAAATAAACTTGGTTAGAGAAACCTGCGAAGAGCTTTGACATAAATTAGACAAGATAGCAAAGGAGGGCGTAATCAAATCAGAAGGACCTGTTATCCGAACTCAGAAGACGAGACCCCCTGAATTCGACGGCAAGGTTTCCTGGAATGTATATCTGCGTCAGTTCGAAGCAGCAGCTGCAGCAAACGAATGGTCTGACTATGAAAAGGCTACAGCTCTGATAGTTGCTCTACGAGGGGAAGCTCTTGACGTCTTACAAGGAGTTCCTGCTGGGCAACAGAATAGTTACGATATTCTAAAACAGCATATGGAAATGAGATATGGGGATAAACACCTGCAGCAAGTGTATCAGGCACAATTGAAAAATCGTCACCAACAAAGTGGAGAGAATTTACAACATTTTGAGACCGATGTTGCCAGACTGGTTCGATTGGCTTATCCAACAGCCCCGTCCGAATTTGTAGATCAGCTCTCCATCCAAGTTTTTATCGACGGCCTAAGAGATTGCGAAACTCAGCAGGCACTACGGCTCGCTAGACCTAAAACGTTGAATGACGCTCTTTCACATGCACTGGAATTCGAGGCAGCAAAGATGGCATCTGGTAGACATGTTAAAATTCGTGCCATCAGTGATAACAGCGATAATATGGGAAATGGAGACATAATCAAAACATTGAAGGAGGTCATTGAGAAACTCAGCCCAACTACCAATCCGAAGAGAACAACCTGGCAGCCGAAGAGATCGCCCTCTTCAATGTTGGAACTGTGGGCAGACGGGACATCTGAAGAGACAGTGTAGGGCCCCGGTCGCGGATCAGCAAAAGCGCGACTCCCAGGCGGCAGCTGCACAGGAAAACTAGGTTCAGCCGGCTTAACGGGGCAAAAGCCGGCTGCGTCCTCCTACCATGCCCCAAGAGAAGAAATTACGTTGTCACGTCTCCAGGACTCTGACTCCTTGCTAATAGAAGGCATTATTTTTGGTCGTATGTTCCCTATGGTAATCGACACTGGAGCGACAAGAACTATCGTACGGCCGGATATTATTGGTGATTGGCGTATCAAGAACCCTGCCAAACGTTATGTCCTTACAACAGCCAATGGACAACAACTGCCAGTCAAGGGGGAATGCGAGCTTGAAGTAGAATTAGGAGACGTCAAGTTCAAACACAGAGCCCTGGTAGCAGATATATCGGACAATGTCATACTCGGACTAGACTTACTACGAGCAAAGGGGGGAACTTAGATTTGAATGCTGGTACGCTACGGATAATGGGTGAGGAAGTAGTGCTAACGACCACCACTGAGAATAACGCTGTACGGAGACTCGTTGTTAAAGAAGATGTGGTACTACCTGGTCAGACCGAAACATTGGTTGCCACTGCAATGGATGGGGAAATGTCTTGCAGTGTTGGAGTGGTGGAACCCAGTAATCCGGATCTGTTCAATAAATCTATAGTCACCGGCCGCACCCTGATTAAACCAGAGAAAACGACAATAGTACGGGTAGTTAACCTGAAAACCTTTCCACAGAAAATTACAAAAGGAACTGAAG
This sequence comes from Monochamus saltuarius, assembly GCA_025584915.1. Lineage (NCBI taxonomy): Eukaryota > Metazoa > Arthropoda > Insecta > Coleoptera > Cerambycidae > Monochamus > Monochamus saltuarius. The sequence continues at coordinate 5,501,762 of CM046726.1, forward strand.
TAGGAGTCTGTGAACCTGTTATCATGGTCAGAACACTCAAAGGAAACAACGAAATGGAGAAGAAATCAAACAAGACCAGTCTACCAGAATGTCTCAGGAACATGGTGGATAGGACCAAGGAAAGATTAACAGAGATTGAGGTCGAACAACTGGAAAAGTGAAAATGAAGAGGTGTTTGCACTTAAACCAGGCGACTTTAGGAGAACCAATGTCGTGAAGCATCAAATCGATACTGGTTTATCGTCTCCTATAAAGCAGCCACCACGAGGACTTCCACTAGCCAAGCGAGAAGAAGTTAACAAGATGTTAATCGAGATGCAAAATCAAGGCACCATAGAGCCATCTCAGAGTCCTTGGGCTTCTCCTGTAGTTCTGGTCAAGAAGAAAGACGGCTCCACTCGATTTTGTGTGAACTACAGAAAATTAAATGACGTTACCAAGAACGACAGTTACCCATTACCGAGGATTGACGATACTTTGGACACCTTGGCTGGTGCGCAATGGTTTTCCACTTTGGATTTAAAGAGTGGATATTGGCAAGTCGAGGTCAGCCCAGAAGACAAGGAAAAGACAGCATTCACTACCGGAAATGGATTGTGGCAGTTCAATGTAATGCCATTTGGTCTATGTAATGCCCCTGCCACTTTTGAACGACTGATGGAAACTGTACTTCATGGCCTGCATTGGGAGACCTGCTTGATTTACTTGGACGACGTGGTGGTGCTGGGACGCTCTTTCCAGGAGCACCTGAAGAACGTGTCCGAAGTGTTCAAGAAGTTGAAAGCAGCGAACCTGAAGTTGAACCCGAAAAAGTGCAGTCTGTTCCAAAAGGAGGTCAGATACTTGGGCCACATTATTACTCCAAATGGTGTGAAAACAGACCCGGAGAAGACAGAGTGCATAAAGAACTGGCCGGTTCCTAAAGACAAACATCAAGTTCGAAGTTTCCTCGGCCTATGCACATACTATCGACGATTCGTCCAAGGATTCTCGGACATTGCCAAGCCTCTTCATAAACTCACAGAAGACAACATCCCGTTCGAATGGACGCCGAAATGCCAGCAAGCCTTTGAGACGCTGAAAGAGGCCCTATGCACTACCCCGATTTTGACATACCAAATACCTGGACAAACATATATAGTGGACACGGACGCAAGCAACATTGGAATTGGCGGAGTTCTTTCCCAAATACAAGATGGCCAAGAGCGAGTAGTGGGCTACTTCAGCAAAGTCCTGTCAAAAGCCAAAAGAACTTCTGTGTGACTCGGAAAGAATTGCTTGCCATCGTCAAGAGTCTAGAACACTTTCACAAATACTTGTATGGCCAAGAATTCCTCCTCAGAACGGATCACGCTTCCCTTAAATGGCTGTTGCAGTTTAAGAACCCTGAAGGACAGATGGCCAGGTGGCTGGAACGGCTGCAAGAATATCACTTTGTTGTTGAACATCGAGCCGGCAGGAAGCATGGAAATGCAGATGCCCTTTCTAGGAGGCCCTGTCCTGTCAACTGCAAGCACTGTAGTAGTCTTGAAAAGAAAGAGGACATCTCATCAGTTCCTTGCAAGGTGGTAGCAGCCCAACCTGAAGACAGATGGAGTTCAGCGGCGATTCGGGAAGACCAGCAAGCTGACTGTGACATCAAGCCCTTACTAGACTGGAAAGAAGCCAACAACCGACCCTCATGGGCTGAAGTCAGCAGTAAAAGCCCAACATTAAAGAGCTATTGGGCTCAATGGAATTCCTTGGTGTTGGAAGACGGTGTCCTAAAAAGAGCATGGGAGAACAATGACGAAACGGAAGTCAAGAAACAAGTACTACTTCCGAGGTCCCGGGTCAAGGAAGTGCTGCAGGAAGTACATGGAGGTACTGGTGGTGGACATTTCGGTATCAATAGGACTCTACAGAAGATTAGGAGCGTTTCTACTGGTTGAGCTGTAGGACGGATGTAGAAGATTGGTGCCGAAAATGTTACATATGTGCAGCCAGCAAGGGACCGAAGACCCGTTCCAGAGGCAAAATGCGCCAGTACATCGTAGGAGCACCGTTCGAGAGAATTGCCATTGATATCGCTGGCCCATTTCCGAAAACCCAAAGTGGCAACCGATATCTGCTAGTAGCCATGGACTACTTCAGCAAATGGCCGGAAGTATACCCTCTTCCCAATCAAGAGACCACGACCGTAGCAGAAGCCCTAGTCAACAACCTGTTCTGCAGATTTGGTGTGCCCATGGAACTGCATTCAGATCAGGGCAGAAATTTCGAATCAGGTGTGTTCCGAAAGGTCTGCGAGCTTATGGGAATACGGAAAACCAGGACCACCCCACTGCATCCCCAGTCAGATGGTATGGTGGAACGCTTCAACGCCACACTAGAAACCAATCTGAGGATGTTTGTGAACGAGAACCAAACAGACTGGGACAAGCTCATTCCACTCTTCCTGTTAGCTTACCGCTCAGCTGTCCATGAAACTACTGGGAAGACTCCCGCAAGGATCATCTTTGGAAGAGAGCTTCGCCTTCCCGCAGATTTGGTATTTGGTCGTCCTGCGGAACAGCCCACAGAGCCAGACACTTATACCCATGAGCTAGAACGAAGACTAGCAGCCGTACACGATCAAGTCAGATCTCGAATGCGACTAGAGAGCGATCGCATGAAGACTCGATATGACGTCCGGGCCAATACAGTCGGATTCCAACAAGGTGACCTGGTGTGGCTGTACAACCCCACGCGGAAGAAAGGAAGATCGCCTAAATTACAGAACCGTTGGGAGGGCCCCTACACCGTCATTAAAAGAATCAATGATGTCGTCTACCGGATACAGAGGACTCCCAGGAGCGTCTGTCCCCGTATAGAGGTGTATCCGATCGGGACGATCGGTCCTAAGGAGGCAGTGTCACGGAATTTGCCTCACTCCCAAACCGACGACTGTGGCACCGCGAATTGCCTGAGATTGCCCCGATCGCCCCTACGTCATTCTGGTAAACAAACAACATGCCGCTGATCGAGACCGGCCTGGAAAAATCGGGAATCGACGAGAAGCGTTCCAGTCGTACGAGAAAAGGGATCTAGAGCTACTGGAATATACCTGGAATATTCGTTAGGTCTATAAAAGAAGAATAAACGTCCGAGTTAGTAAGTCTTGTATAAGTCTTGTATTACAGTCTGAATTAAAGTGTTTAGTTGGAGATATCAAAGTGATTTAGATAGCGATTAATTAAATAAGTGTTTAGTTGACCTGTAATTAGTAGTGTTCAGTAGTTAATAAAGAAGTAATTTATTAACGGATTGTTTTTCTGGACCGTAAGAGAAAGACGGATTGGGAAATCCATGACACTATTTTAAATGTGTTTAATTAGATTTAAATAACCAAGAATACTTTTTAATAGAGTACTCAATATTGATAGATTGAATAATTTTGTATTCACACCCAGTCTCCTTGAGTATTAGCTATATCTATTTGTCATTATTTCTACAGGTTATTTGTTTATTAAATAAGAACTATGTAAATGGAACATTTTGTCATCGCACTGCTTCAGTCGTCCAGGTAATAAAAAAGTGTCAATATAAATTTTTATTTCCCCGAACCGAATCGTTAAAGCAATCAGTTCGCGACATAAATTTCGAAATATCCCAAGACAACCGCTCTCCTTCAAACCGGCTCATCTCTATAATATTTCAGTTTTTATAGGCATTTAGTAATATTAGTCTTGGCAATCCGCAGCCGTAAATATTTGAAAACACAGCCGATATAAAATAAATACCTGTCACTCAGGTGCCGCCCAGGCATACGGTTTGTTTGCGTAGCTCCGGAGTTGAATATGGGACATTAAAAGATATAGAGAAAACATAAACAAGGACTGAGAGATTTATACGCGAGCGATAACATATTAAGGTGTACGACGAGCAACATATATTGTTTCCCTAAATGCAGGAGAGTCGAAGACAATAAAACATAAGGACCATAAAATCGAGATCCCCGTGCATTTTGGCGGCCTTGCGATCTGCGGATTATGCCCACGGAGGTTGGCAGACGCTGCTACACCGTCGTGCCGCTAAAAAGTAAAAATCACAGGGCAATTTATAGACGGTGTCTGTACATGTACTCGAAACTACTACTGGAATTCTATACCACGCGAAATTTATGACCTCAAAGTAATTTATCGGGGCTATATAAAATTTTCAACTACCTGGCCAGAGCACATTATCACTCAGACATCCTATTTCTACTTAAGTTTACAGCAAACATTCACAAAGTACACGATAAATTTCTACAAATGAGATAGATTCGCGTTATATTGGCGGTGCCGAAGTTTCGTAAATCCTAGGGCAGATAACTAAGACCCGAAAAAGGATATAACGCGAAGTAGTTATTTGCTGGGAAAAAATAAACATTTCAAATTTCCAATGTTCATTTTTATTTTATTTATTTTGTTTTATTTCAAGTCAAGATACACGTCAAAAAGCAATAGTAAAATTTTATAAAAGACTTGATAAAAAAAATCAATATAAAAGTGATCAAATAGTTACAAAGAAGATTTTTTAACACAATGAACAATTATATTACAAAATCACTGTTAAAATATTTAGTCAAAGTATTTTAAAAAGCTTGATTCGAAAGATTTTATATTTGTATCTTTATTTTCATTTTGATGTGTTTGGTTTTAAGTGTGTTATATTAGAAGGAAGTGCACTAAAAAATTCCTGTATAATCAGTTCCTTTCCTCGTTCTAAAGTTCTACGAAAGTTGTTATCAAGGTCATTCTTTTTCCTGGTGTTATAACCACGGGACTGAGTTGTCGAATTAAATTTGTCCAAATTGGATTTAATAAAAAGAAGATAATGAAATATGCAAATTGATGGAACAGTGGTAATATTTAAATTTACAAAACAGAAATGATCCGTATGGCTTTCCTTTGTAAGGAAAAAACATGTGCATGGCGCATGGACCCATATTATAACAGCATACCATATACCAGAATATATTAAGCAGTGATATGCTGTCTCTATGGTAATTAGGGACACTTTTCTACTAAGCTTCAGAGTAAGAAAAGAAGAAGAACTATAATCAATATGCTGAAGCTAACTTTGGATCTGAGTGAAGCTTAAGAAGTTTTACGCATTCCGGATTATTAACATCATTCATGTCTCTCAGGCTAAAAATCATTGTTTCTGATTTAGTTAAATTTGCAGTAAGTTTATTACTGACAAACCAGTCGTTCGGTAAGAATTGTGTTTGAGGCAAATAACCTCGCATATAACTAAGACCATTAGATAAATCCGTGCCAGAAGCTGGCATACTGGTATCATCAGCAAGAAGTATGCTTAAAACTTCATTGTCAAAGATATTGAGAAAATAGTTAATGTAAATGAGAAACAGTAGGAGACCCAAAACTGATCCTTGTGGAACTTCATGTTTTATTTCAGACATAGTGGACTTGACACCATTATGTGTAACATATTGAAATATGTATACTTGATAAATAGAATGACAACAGACACACTCATTAGAGAAGTTAAGTTATGCGATGCTGAAATATGTCAAATCATAGTTAATATGTGAGTTGTTGATAAGCCATATAATAATAATGGCTGTAATTCACGAGATTTAAGGAAATCACCAGAGAGAATTATAGCCATTATACAGTGTGGAAGAAAGGTATGGAATAAATTCATTATTTCTAAAACTACGAAGTTTCATGAAATTTTCTCGGACAGGTCGATTTTGCTTTTTAAAAATACTCTTTTTTCTATACCAACGCATTTCCGACGTTCATTTGTTTTCGCGTGATGACGTCATCGGATATTTTTAAATAGAACCCTATATTTTTCATCGGATTCTTGTAGAGCTTAACTTGCTGAATTCAAAATGTATAATTTCAACACTTTATTCCTTCAACTTTAGCAATAGTGCAGCTATTGAAAACTGTTGTCGTTTCAGGTAAAGTGCCTCTTCTACTGAAAATACAGCAAAATTTTACTTGAAAAGTTGTTCAACATAGTTTTAGAAATAATGAATTTATTCCATACCTTTCTTCCACACTGTATGTATGTAGAATCCTATACTTTGTCCACGACTACTAACATTATTTTAGCAAATTTTTTACTGAAAAAGTTATACAATATTTTGACATTCATAACATGAACATTATGCATAACATACAATTCAAAACTGTCAAAACACCTTACTTTCAGGTTAGACATTCGTCGTTCACTTGATAAATTTAAAAAAGCAAAAGTAAAGTGCAAATATATTCATTTCTTAAACCATTTTTATTATATTACTGAACAGCTGTCCTGTTTTGGCGAATGCGCTCTCTGCATATTTAAACGTGTTAAGATTAATTTTCCTAAGAACTGAAAGAGCACTGCTTAGGTAAGTTTTTAATAATATCTGAATAAACCTACGCACATAGGTTTAAATAAAATCCACGTTTCTAGGTAAGTAACGAAGCCACTTTGGATTTTATTGGTTAAATCATTTAAATAATTCATCCTTTATTAATAAAAAAATATATAGAAATATTTGTTACAAAAAGGTTTGTTTTTATTCTACACTTCAATAATTGTAGAAAATTACGGTTAAATTAAAAAATATTTAAAAAAAATAATTATCACAAATATTGTAACACTTGGTATATAGATAGGTAGGTATATTTGTTTCAATCGACTCAAAATCAAGTATTGTATCACCTCCTAAAATTATCGTAAAGAACTGCAAGGCACCCTGTATAGGCGTGGACAAATATTACTATAAAACTATATTAAATAATAAATACCAGTTAGACGGTACTTCATTAGGTAATTGCTGTGGCAATATAATGGCAACGTGATACGTTACATCCTGTATATACGTGCGAAAATGCCTGGAATTAAGCGGACAAGGTAAAGCGGCCCGGTTAATCTTAATAAAGTACTGTTGTCACATGGAGTTTTAATTAAGCCAATTTTACAAATTGTAAAAACTTGAAGGTGACAAAGACAAATCGAACTTGTCAGGTCGAAAAATTAAATGCTTCGTTTGTAAAACAGTCAAAGGGTTGCTGGCTGTGTCTCAAAGTTTAATTAAAAATTACGGTTCACTCCGCAGGTTTCGGATATTTGTTTTGTCTCTCTGTGATATTTTAGCTTTTATTTTAAGCCGTATTTTATTTATGATACTAAAGTTAAATATCCTTATGAGAATATGAAAATATTTCGCAAATCGGTAAAATTTAAAAATTTATATATTTCGGCATGAAAATCAACTCGCAATTGAAAATTGTTTTCTTATAGAAATAAAAACACACTAAACTCGTAGAATGAAGGCAGAATTTATTAAATAGATATACAGGATGATTCCAAATTGTCGATATTTTGAGAACACATCAAACATAAAAAATGTTTGAACTGGGTAAAGATCAATAATAAATAAGAACACTATTTTTATCTCATCGTCTACGTTTCAGTGTTATTTTTCATCATCTTCAGAGCTCGAAATTTGATGTCTCTTGTGCCAAAATAAAAATTCTGAATATTCTGAAGATGATGTCTAGATACTTAAAATTAAAAATAAGTTAGTTAGTATGATAGATAATTTTGGAAAAAATAATACCCTGTTATATACTTTTAACCTTTAATGGAAGATGATGGTAGTGGGGCAATTTTTTGCGATATCATAAGAGGGTTTCAGATATCTGATTTGACATCTATACTTTAGAATATTTGGATATGACTTTATTATTTAGACTATTAAATCACACATGTGGAATATGGGGTGATGTTAGAAGAGATGACTATCATTATTTTTATTTTTACGCTTTGCGCTTTTTTATTTATCATATAATATTTATATGAAAGTAATGCATGTATTTTTTTGCATAAATTAATGCAGTCGGTACTCAATTTACTTGAAAATGGTTGATTTTAGAGCTGTGTAACAGGAGCACCTTTTTTGTTCAGAATTGGTCACTGATTAAGGAGAACTTAGTCAATTCACGTAAAAGTAGGATATGCAAGAGTTATGAAGACAAAATCATAAGGAATAATAGGTTTAGGTCACCATTGGTATCAGATTAAAACAAACACCATGTAATTTTAACGACCTTTAACTGATGTACACGTCACCCAAAAACTACCTAAATCTACTAAACGGTTATTGCGGAAAATTGTTATATTTTCTTTTCAAAATAACACCCTGTAACCCGCTAGGCATGCATCAGGGACATTTTTTTATACGAATTTTATTCTTATTTTGGTCTGGTCTACCCCCTGCTAAATTTTTGTACACTCACACTGAGACACCCTGTATACGAGAATTTACTCTACCATAACGACCTAACATCGCTTACAAATTCTACATCCTCCATATTGCATAGTATAACTATAGCTGTCCGAAAAATTATTTAACTTTCCGTTTACCGATATATACGAGTATTATAAGGATTATAGCTCAAATTCATATTTCAAACAAGCATTTTTTAAAGTTTGCATCTCATGGTATTTCCTGTGCTATTAACCCTACTGAAGTATGTACTATTTGCAATATATTTGAGTTGGACATTGAACATCTTAAAACACCTGATTTAAGGAACTTAACTTCTCTTGATGCAATTGATTTACTTGATAACATTAGTCCCAAAACTGCTAAGATGGCGTGCATGTTTGTACTCTTAAACTTCGTGTCCTTATTTTAAACGAGTAATTTTTCTCTCTCAATTTTGTTTTTCTTTTATTTTCTTCATAATTTCTTTTTTTTTACATTATATAATTATTGTAATATTGATGTTTTGTTTTTCTAAAATTTGTATGGTTATTTGGATATAAGATTCCTTTTTCCTCTCTTGTCTATTACAGAACCCTTTCTGCAAAATTGTAATATTTTACAGAAGGAGTAAATAAATAAATAATAATAATAATAACAATGGCAAAGATAGTCTGTGATAACTTTGTAACTTTTAAATAAGAATTTGTTGAACCGTAAATAGAATGAACCATGCCAATGTTCAGTGCAAATATGGCTACGTTTAAATGTCGTCAACATAAAATTTAATTAACCAACTCCCAACAAATGGATAAACAAATTTTAATCAACATTTAATTGAAGTATACTTCACGTAGTTCGCGTGTTCTACAAAGTAAATACTAGGTTAAATGCCAATTATATATTGTATTTGTGATAATGTTAATTATGAACGAAACTTTATATTATATTTGCCCAATTAAATTAGATTGTTTCTCGGTAAAACAAACATATATACATTATTTTGTGATATTTCGCATTAGACTGTGCAAACATCACTTAATCGGTTTTCAAACAATAAACTGGCAGTAGCCAATATTTCTCTAACGTCGCGCTGAGTGCAGCCTATTGCACATTTTGATATTATGAGAACAAAACCGCTATTCAATTTTGGTTAATGCTCCTGATGAATTCTGAATTAGCATTGTTGGGAATGTTATTTCAAGGACTGTGGAATCGATACTGATGGGATTAGATACGAGTCAAACTAAAATATGATTAAAGAGTTTGTTATTTAATGACTTGTATGTTGTAATTTTGACCATGAAAGCTGGAAATGTGAATCACAAATGGATACGGTTTTAAGATGAACGTTTATAAAGTTTGCATTTCATCCCTTTGCAATCAAATCATTTATTGGTGTCCATACATTAAAATGTTTACACACAAGTCAAAAAAGGAAGCAATGGAAGATACATACATATAAATAACATTAAAACAACATTTGTAACAAGTACAATAACATTGAACCTACGACAAAAATAGTAAATATATTAAACATTAAAACCGTTTAAGAAACAATTACATATCTAAAAACTGACCGGCAAATAACTCATTAAAATTATAAAACACTTTTTCTTTGATATTTTCTAGTTCTGACCTTAAAACAATTTAGATCTAGAGACTGGATCTCGGTTGGAAGTTTATTAAAAAATTTAACACCAAAACAATTTATGCCATCTCTAGATTTCGCCAATCGAAGAGTTTTGCCTGATATCTTTCTCTAGCATGGTGAGAATGAAAACTCTCCTGTCGAGCAAATCTGTGTTGATTATTTTTAATGTATAAGAATATATACCGATGGCAGCGTAAGAATATTTAGTTGTTTGAAATGCTCTTGACAATCATCTCTATATTTTATTCCCACAATTATTCTTATACATTTACATTGTAAACCAAAAATTTGTTCACTATGAGAAGAATGGCCCCAGTTTAAACCAGTGTCTTATCAGCATTACTGACTGCGCACCCATGGAATTGTTGTTATTAGACTTTAAAGCGGTGGTATCATCGGCGAATAAAATAAAAGCAGTAGTTATATTACAATTTGGAAAATCATTAATATAGATAAGAAATATAATAGTGCCCAATACTGATCCTTGGGGAACTCCATGAACTATTGCTGTTTGGTGACTATTGTCATCAAAATTGTACAAATTTAATTTATTTAAGAGGATCCTGTGTAACACACATTGCTTGATTCGAAAGTGTTTAAAATAATAGTAGTCAACTGATTAATAGCCAAGGGTGTCGATCTTTTGTTCGTGAAATCGTATTGTTTAGAATGGAATAAGGCATGTTCATGATTACGCAAAAAGATATCGACGTACATACTCCGCCTGACAATCTCGTCCGCAGTTTATAGCCTCCTAAACAAATTCACCGCTAATGGCTTCATAAACGATAGGTAGGTAACGGGAGATAATAAATTGTGTCTTGGTGCAGCTGCCGTCATCCATAATAAAATATCGCTCGACGGTGTTCTGCTTAGAAGGTGCATGTAGCTGTCACGAGGAAACAGCTCAAATATGGCACTTTTTATGTGGTCGTAACCTGCTTAAAGTGATTTACGTTGACCGTAATGCCGCAATCTGCAGCAATCGCAGGCTGTGCGGGAGGTGGGCACTCACACCTCGACCTCCTCGGTGCTCTCCGCGGGAACCGGAAAGCCCTTAGCTGTACACCGAGAAACAATATTAGAGTATTTATTTACTTTATTATAAAGATGTTTTCTAACTCAAATTCCTACAATTCAGTGATGTCATAAACTACATACGCATACATACTGCCAAATTGGAGGTGCTGCAATATTCATAATTCTGCTCGAACTTGCTACCTGTCATTTATTTGCATTTTCCGAGAAATTCTTAGAGTCAGCAGTTTACGAATGTTAAGGCAAAGATCGTGCAAACTTTTTTTTGAAGAGAACCCATATTGTGGATGTACTTTTAACGCTGGTTGGGGAATCAGTTCGCAAGGTAGTTAGTTGCAGGCAATATTATTGATACTTAATAAAAATGTACAGGGTAATTCTGAAAAATGTGCAGACAAATATAGAATAGATTGTACACCACCGATTTTAATAGAGATCCTTTATATCAAATTTTCTGATCTATAGTCTGTTTGGAAATGAAAGAGAGTAAGAAAACCCCGAGATAAGAACCGCCCATGGGCGTGGTAATATTTCGTTTCAGGTAATTATCATGTAACACTAATGCTAACAGGTAATGGGTGTACATTAGTATATTTTACTGGATGCATCATAGGGCAGGAATCAGTGTACCTATTGTGACAGATCAATCCAGTCTTAGAGCTGAATATACGAGGACGTACTAGTTAAGTAGAGTAAAATTCGACTTGTGTTTAGTGACTATTGTGCCAGTGGATATAATAATGTTTGGGTAAAATGTCGAGCTTATCAAATTACGTACTTGCTAAACGCGTGAAAAGATGTGCGCTGTCTCAGAATGAGAAGATTATTATATTAAATGTATTTAATGCATTGAAACAACAAAATCCTACCGACATCATGGAAAAGTGTTCCAAAATGACAGGGATTGGAAAATCGACTATCTACAGACTTTAAGAGGAAACAAAAAATTAACAAGATTTTGTAAATCCCCCAAAATCATCTACAGGGAGGTCAAAAGTCGTTATAGATGATTTCTTCAAAAATGTCATTCTCAGAAAGGTACACTCATTTTATTTTAAAAAAGAAATACCAACGCTAAACAAAATTTTAAGTGAATTTTCAGAGGACAACGATTTGCCAAAAATCAGTAGAAGCAAATTATGGACCGTCTTACGAGAGTTGAATTTTTGATGGGAAAAGCAGAACAGGAAGCCATTTCTTATCGATAAAGATGAAATTATTTGTTGGCAAAGATCCTACTTAAGATCAATTCCGTGACGAACGGAGGAATATTTAATATCTAGACGAAACTTGGGTCAACGAGGGATATACTGTAACAAAAGTATGGCAAGATAAAAATGTAAAAAGTTTTCGACAAGCAATTTTGGATGGACTTTCAACAGGTTTCAAGACACCTTCAGGTAAAGGGCGAAGATTAATAGTGACACATATAGGTAGTGCCAGTGGTTTTGAAGATGGCGGTTTACTTTTATTTGAATCTAAAAATACAGGTGACTATCACGAATACATGAACGCAGATGTTTTCGAAGAGTATTTTACACAGATGTTGGATCTTATTCCTTCGCGGTCTGTAATTGTCATGGATAATGCGAGTTACCATTCACGGCCGACTGAGCGGACGCCTACGACTGCTTGGAGGAAAGCCGATATAATTCAATGGTTATCCGGAAAAAACAATTATTTTGAAACAAATATGGTTAAAAAGGAACTTTTGACGCTTGTCAATCTTAAAGATCAGAAAAAATATGTTATCGATGAAATGGCAACAAATCGCCAAATAATGGTACTACGGTTACCACCTTATCACTGTGAACTTAACTCAATCGAATTAGTCTGGGCGCAGGTAAAAGGAGATGTAGCGTGAAATAATACGACGTTTAAATTAAGTGACGTGAAAATTTTGTTAAAAAATTCCTTGGAACGAGTAACTGCAGATATCTGGCAAAGATGTATACCTCATGTACAAAAAGAAAAGGAGAAAATGTGGGAACTCGATAATTTAATTGACGTTACTGTGGAACCTATCGTTATCAATTTAGGAGACGAAGATAATTCATCAGAATATTCAGAGGATGAATTTTAATATACCTACTTTTTTATTTTCTTTATTGTACATTTATACAACACTACATTTACTCACGATAATTTGAATTTTGAAAATACATATATTTTTGTCTGGAAAAGTCTATTCAATAAATTTAAATAAATATTTTGATAATTATATTGAATAATTTTATTTGTATTACTAAAAACCCTCTTCACCCGGTTATGATGCTTAAAGTAGCATGTTTTGAAATGCTGTTTTTATATTGTTTATTTATAAGAGAGATGGGCCGAGAAATTGCGACATAGACAAAAACGGATTGTCGGGGATTAAATTTTAGCTACCTGGTACAATTTAGTACAACCCGTATCATACAAAGTTTTTTTAAAAATACACCTCATCTATACCGATAATACATAATATAAAAATATTGAATATAAGCACCAGTACTACATTTATTTACAATTTGCATACATAATAAGCTTTTATTACTCTCTTTCATTTCTAAACAGACTATAAGCCACCCTAGGGAAGTCACGACCTATTGGGGAAACCCATCGAAAAATTTCCAAACATTTTTATAAAACAAAAAAAAAATTTCAAAACTATATTAAAGCCATATTTATCGCCGACTCTGATCTTCTGTCATCCTCGAGGTTAGGTATATGCTACAAGTTGGAGGTGTCAAAAGTACTGACAGGACACCGCGTTGTCACGTGTATCGATTTACACAGCTTTGAAAGAAAAAAATTATTTGCAAAACGTAGATAATTATCTAATGATTTAATGAGAAACACGATATGGTAGCACAGAGTAGTTTATATTTGGAAAGATTTTTTTAATTGCTACCTCTCGTTCCCTAGACCATATCTATACAAAGACATAAAAACACTACCCCAGTGTCACAAGTTTACCGCCAAAGCATTACAGTACTTCTTCATTTTGGTTCAAAGAGGATTCGGCATAATATTGTGTCTATTCTTATAACGTCTTTGGTATTACGTTGCCACACGATAATATGCAGTTGTCACACTTTCCATAAATTACACAAAAAATGCGCGAAAAACTAAATTTGCGAAGTACTGAAAAAATTATTTCAAACAAATTACCGTATCCGATGTCTTATTTATTACAGAATCTGATGCAGTTTTCAGTCGCCATCTGTAGGCCACTAGAGCAAAATACTTCACGCTGATAAATTTTTAAACTTCGTGTTGCTGCGAAATGAAATTCTGTTAAGACTAATAATAGCAGCAATACTAACAATAATTGACGATGTTTGCATAGAATAAATAGAACTATTTTAAACTATAACTTCCTAAAATATTTATAGTTTTCTGTAAAAATCCCTTAGATTATTCCTTAGTTCAATGTTCTTTGGTTTGGAGCGTATGAAACTAGCAATGAAAAATGTCAAGTTGTCATCATAATCAAAATTTGGCTCAGTATTGGTAACTGATTGTTAGTTTTAAACATTTTATAGTAATTAAATAAAGGAATTTATGTCAGGTATATATATTTCCCTGTAACATGAGTCGCTCTACGGTATGTGCTGTTTGTTTTCTAAAGTCAAGGACAAATCTAGCTGATTTACGACAATCGTTCACGATTTTAGATTTTACACAAGTACTGAACTGCCGCGGGTGCATTTCGAGTCTTCTATTAGTAGATATTCCTTGCATACATTTTTTAGAATAAAAGCGTATTTTATTTAACACGGTCTGTGTTTCTGTTACTAGATAATTCTGACGAACCTGTAATGAATGAGTATGTAGTTTTGGCAGAATGCAACGAAGGAACGAAGAACGAATACAAAATACTGCAGCTAAACTTTTATCTTATCAGGTACCATATATTATTAATAAAAATTGTTATTAATAAAAATATTTATTTTCACCGTTTCTCATTCATTTGGCAACGCTGTAAAAAACGACAGGTATATAGGATATTCCAAAAACAGTAGTTATACTACAGTGCCTTCATAAATGGTTACAAGCCACGTGATCAGGGCCAAGATTCTCAAATCAATCGCAGAGCAATTCATATGCGAATATCCTTTTCCTTACTACGGCAATTGAGACAGACAAGAAATCTATGCTCATACGAGTTGCTCTTCGAGAATCACAGTCCTGGTCACGTGGCTTGTAATCATTTATGAAGACTCTGTACAACAGCAAATTCCCATCGTGATTTTTTCCCAGGCCAAAAATTCTTCGTTTAAGAACTACAAGTTCTAGTTATGAAATAAGGAAAATTTACTTTGTCGATAGAAGTTTTCCTTGTTTATTTACTTTCGCTTAAACTGTAATAGACATTCAGAATTCGATATACAAAAGTCAAACTAACATCCTATAATTTATCACAGGGGTACGTAAACGCCTGTTAATAATTTTTTTTTTCAGTGTACACTGTTGGCTCTCACGTTGCACTCTACAGGAATGGGAAAGCCCTTCCCTACCACCGAGCGCTGAAAGAAATCTCGCTGGGACTGAAAATTGAGAGTAATAAAGTGCCGGCGCATATTTTATAAGCCCAATCCACCACTGGAACTGTACACCTACGGTATCTGTCAATTAGGTGTGAATTACAGCGCCGTGTCGCCATAAACTTAACTGTGATTATTTTTCCTTTTAAATTTATACTGGCTTATTAGTCTTAAGAAAAATGCGCCATAATGAGCTCTACATAAAACTCCAACAACGAGTATACTATACGATGATATATTTTACATTAAGTTTGATAAATAAATGGTTATCATTTGCATACACCGACATCTAAAAATGTATTTGTATTTGTAATATTCGTATCTCCTTTTTCAGTTAAAATTTCTAGTAGGAAAACTGCAAAATAGAGATATACCAATTTTGGAAAAAATATTATTAATTATTTTGGTTTTCAGTAGGTCTACGAAGAAAATCAAATTGACAAGGTATATTCTAACAAAACGAAACATCACTATACTTCGTCAACTTCAAGAGTAGAAACTTTCAATTTTTCCATAAAAAAACTGTTAAAATGATTGTATTCCCAAAAGATTTTCTTTTGGAATTGTAACGTAACCTTCACCAATTAGTCACACTTAAATGCAAACATATAAGGTCTGTTCCAACAGCCGTTGAGAACTGGTTCAGAACTGTCAGAAATGTTTGACTAACACCGTTTTACGTCGTAATCGCCGATAGTACATTAACAACTGAACTTACTGACTAGTTCTGGACGGTGCAGAATCGATTCTTGCTGTTGTTGGAACAAACATATAGAAAGCTAATACAATCTTCAACATTTCGCTGCTTTTCAAACATTTTTAATGTATCCATATTGTGTGCAGTCCTGTCAATTACATTAGGAAAAAAAAGTCCATATCCACGTATTGCGTAACCACATATAGTGACGTCTTTTGACGTGACGCGGAAATACCAACAAGTATTGGGAACGCTGTGAACCTCAATGTAAACACCCTTGTTCATTGTGATGTGATTTGACAGGGTATCGTTCACATGGTCTTGTTAAAGTTCACAATGAAGTTCTGTTTCAAGTGTGTACACGGCTTTATATTTTATCGAAGAACGTTATATGATGATCATTTGTTAATTTTTAGAATGTCCATGGCTTGGTTGATTATCCTTCTCCATTTAATTCCTTCTTGCTTTATCTTTCCATCTTGCAAATTGCTGTAGATCTTTCTCTGCCTTTGTTTTCCATCTTGCTTTCGGTCGCCCTCTGCCATTCTTACTCTCAAGTATTCGCGTCATTAGGATTTTTGGTATCCTTGTCTCTACCTAGCTTTCAATATGCCATAACCATCTTAACCTTTCTGCTTTTACCGCATTTATTATGCTCGCCACTTTGTATACATTTTTTATTTCCTTATTCGTTCTTCTGACCCAACCTTCTTCTGTTCATTTTACTCAAAACTTTTCTCTCCCACTCTTCCAATCTTGTTTGTTCTGCTTTATTGAATATCCATGTTTCACTACTAGTTTACTAGTGTTTTGTATAGTCTTATTTTTGTTTGCCTAGAAATATTTTTATTTCTCAGGATTCTGTACAGTACTCCTACACATTGGTTTCCTGGCATTATTCTAGCTTCAATTTCCTCCTTTGCTGGGTTATCTGGCAAATATAGTTCCTAAATATCTGAACTATTCTACTTCAAATCTGTATATTTTCTGCCGATTTATCTTTTTTCAAAAACTTGTCTTTTTAATATATTTCTTCGTCTATTCCATGTACTCAGTTGTTTCCTCATTGATATGTTGGTTCTGTTCTATTTTTAGTTAATATTACAAGATCATCTACGAATGCCAGACTCTGATGCCTTTTATAGTATATAACGCCTGATCTATTAACTCCTGCATCTCTTATTACTTTTTTAGTATTAAGCTAACACTGATGATGATCTCCTTGTCTCAACCCGTTTTTTTTTTTATTTCGAACACTTCCCTAGTTTTATTATTTACTTTTACTATATTCTCGATATTCTTCAATGTTAAGCATATAATTCCTTATATTCTTGCTAACTTGAAATTCTTCTAAAATCTTATAGGCTTATTTATAGTCTACAAATAGTACTAAGGTTGGTTTACCATATACATATAAAGCTTTCAGTCTGAATTCTTCCCAGAGTGAAAACTTGATCTACTGTACGTCTTATTTTTCTAAAGCCACACTGATATTTCCCCCACTTCTGCTACCAATTTGTTTTGGGTTTGTTCCAACACAGCAAGAATGGATTCCGAACCGTCCAGAATTAGTCAGTCAGTTCAGTTGTTAATATACTCTCAGCAAATGCGACGTAAGACGGTGTTGGTCAAATATTTTTCACGGTTCTGAACCAGTTCTCGACGGTTATTGGAACCTTTTTTGATATACGTAGCTAATATTTTATATGCCACATTCAGCAAGGCTATGCTCCTGTGGTTCTGGCATTCTCTTCTATCTCCTTTTACTACTTCCGTCAATTCCTTTGGCAATTCTTCCTTTTTCCAAATCCTTTCTAATAGATTCTGCAACTGGTCTATTAATTCCTGCCATCCGTATTTCAATGGTTCAGCTGTAACTTTGTCATACATTATAATAACAAAAACACTCTAGTACTAACATTCGTGAGAATCACTATTAACGTCACTTGTATCCGATTCTTCATCAACAGTCATAATGTATTTTATTTAGCCCAATCAATTGGTGCAGCTTTATATAGCCCCTCAATTTTTATGACATGTTTATTTTCCAATTAGCTGACGTAATTTCATTTGCCTCGCTTCTTTAACATCTATATCTGTTTTGTCAAATTTCTGATATTATTTTTTGGAACGCCTCTTTTTAGTTGATTCCATATTAATTCAATGGGATTAAAAACAGTACTATGGATGCAATCGTAGAACGGTATGTCCCCGAGTAATAGCCATCCCATCAATAACGTATTTCTCTGCAAAATTATTGTCCTTGACTATACGCAGCAACACATCTTTCTTTAAACTAGCATCGTACGCAATTTTGGATTTTAAAAATTCCGTCCATCTCTTTGGCAATTCTTCCTTTTCTCAATTTTTTTTCTGACAGTTTCTGCAACTGGTCTATTAATTCCTGTCCTCTATATTTAAACAGTTCAATTACCTGTCACTTCCTGGGCTCTTATTTTTAAATTTTGATATTATTTCTTTAATTTCTTCTTTATTTGGTGCTTGCATCATATTCCCTTCTTCTGTATTGCTATTTAATTACGATTTACCTTGTACTAATAATTACTCCGAACGACTATTTGCATTTTTTTAACAAACACTTAGCGTTGCTAGACACATAGGCATAATAAACTGTGTTGTATTACATTTGACTGAAAAATACGGGCAATAAATCTCGCGTTAGGAAATTTGCTTAAAGTGGAACGGTAATTTAACTTATTTATTACCAGTGCTGAACAAGAGTGCAATATTAATTAACTACTCACCGAGAGACGCAATCTATATCTCAACGAGACCTCTATCCTCCAAACAGACTCCCTCTTACCTGCAACATAAAAAGATCAAATACATTACCAACACAAATAAATCAGTGGAAAGTAAATATTACCCGGCGTTACTCGAATTCTACTTTGAACCAAATCACGGTGTATTTATGTTTATTACGTGAGCGTTAATAATATTGTTCCTCGCACCTTATAGGAGCTCGCGGTTTATGAGGCAGAGGTGAGATTAAGAATCTCGGAGACGGATTTAGATCAAAAGACGGATTACAAAGAAACGTAAACATTATTTTTACTTTTGATATTTGTGATAAATTCCGCTTCTTCAAAAGATTCCATTTCAACAACACATAATCATTTCGTAAGCCACCAGATAACAATATGTACAGGGTAGCAAAAATGAGACCACAGATTCCTTAGGCGAAAATAAATCGATTTAACCTAATATATCTATCTCCCAAGTCGCATAATAAAAAAGATACAGGGTGTCAAAGCTGAAATTTTGTTTTCGATATTTGTAAATAACTTCTAAAAAAATCCAAATATTTACATAAAATTTGTAAATCAGGGGTTTTTACTGGCGAAAAATTCAAATTTGTTTCTAATTTTGACGTTACTAGTAGATGGCGCCACTTATGGCACATCATGTTTCTTTTAAATGGCAGACCTTTTTTGCTGCTTAGTGGTATCCATCTGACTATTGAAACAATCGATTTTCCTATCTGTTATATCTGGAAAATGTATACCTTATTGAAGTCGTTAAGAGTAACAGTTTTCAAAATAATCATATTTGAAATAGTATCGTTTCAGGTAAAGTGCCTTTTCTACTGAAAATATAGCAAAATGTTACTTGAAAAAGTTGTTCAGAACGGTAAAGTATGAAGACGTGTAAAATTTCAAAAGGCTTTGATTGTTTTTAACGTAGAGAAAACGTTGGAAAATATAAATAGATGGGACTGTAAGAATGTATAAATCAATAAAAGAATTTCTGTAATAGACCCTGCATTCTAGGCCAGACATAATACGTATGGCCTTTCGTTGCCGGGAAAACTTGTTGCACTGGAGGAGCATGCCCCATATCAATATGGCATAATTACTAAAATAAGGAATATAAGGAGGTAATTTACTTAATAATTCCTCAACAGCATTAGTAAAGAAATAATTAAATTAGTCAGAAGAGATAGTTGAATATTTTTCAGTAACAGTTATTATTATATATCTCATTGCTTTCTGGGGGTTACTGTTTATATCTACTCACGTATAAAATTGTTATGATGTTTTTTAGCCTTAGAAATTTCTTTGCTATATATAGTAGTGATGTCAAAATAGAAACAAATTAAAATTTTTGGCCCCAAAATGTAAATATTTGGATTTTTTAAAATGTTATTTAAAAAATATTGAAAAAAAAATTAACTTTGACACTGCATATTTTTAACAATCAACTTTTGACTAAAATATGTCGTCAGAAATCTACTCCATTTTTGGAATCGTGTACATAGAACTACCATAAGTCATTGAGGCAACATGAGACGAATTAAGTAGACCTCATCATTTTAATTTGCCTCGAAGATTTGTGGTAGCTCCAGATGTATTATTCGGACACTTTATACATATCGTTCTCAATTCATTACTGACCTACCTCGTATAGCGTGTTCTTTAAAATTTTCGAATCACGTTCACTATATGTAAACCAACTTCTATGCTTTGCCTTCAAAATAAAATATTTAGAGCTGCCAGGATATCCAATATTCCTTCGTAAATATCGAAAGGTGCAATAACAAAGACGTGTGTGCTCAACGAATAATAATCAGATAGCTTTAAATCTAGCCACATATATAAGTAAAAATAAATATCCAGCACTGTTTATGAATTGTGGTAAAACGGTTGTTCAGTTAACTTTAGAATGATTCGGTGTATTTGTTTATATAGACAAATTAGTATAAATCGTCGTATTTTGACCTTAAGAATCAAGGGTGGCTCGCTGGTACTTGTATTTCAGTAACACGTATGAAATTTTTTGTATGAAAAGATCCAGAATAATTGTTGCAGGCGTGCTTGGCTCTCTGGAAACGTCTTATTTGCCACATATTTTTAATGCTACCAGAAGATAACATTACCACGAAAGTTCAAACAATGGGGAAGTTGCATGAATTTTATATTGGTTTGAAATGTATTACAAGCCAATCTTTCAAACAAATTGAAATTTCAGAATATGTGTCTGGCGGCAATATTCACATAATAATTGCAATATTAATATAATTGCAACAGAATGTAAATAAACCACGTGGCCGTAAACGTGATAGCACTGGTGTGACGTTTCACGCCGTAGAGCGCGGTTTGTTTCTTGTATTTTTGTGGCATTTGTAGGTCATAAATACATAGTGTAAATACTGTGTAGGTAATGCCATAATTATTAGTGATGATGTGATGAAGTTACAGTATTGTTAAACGTAACTTATTCCTTTGTTTACAACACATCGAATTTTTATTATTATTATTTTTTTTTTTCATCAAATAATTCAATTTATTTAAACATAATATATAATATAGTTGCCGCTAATATAGATGCTGTGAGACACAATTTTAATCTATTAAGTTTAGAGAACCGGAGAATTTTAAATGATCTCATACTAGTCACTAATGCTATTGATGCTCCTCAAATATTGGCCAGTATTAATTTTAATGTTGCCCCTCGGCACCTTAGATCCACCTATCTCTTTAATATCCCTTTTAGGAGAACAAATAACTCACAAAATGCACCTTCTTGTAGAATGATGAGATTGGCGAACCGCTACTGTTCTGATGTTGACTTTCAAACAATTTCGTACGCTGCCAATAAAAGCAAATTAAAGAAAGATCTTATTAACATAGAAAACTAAATATTCATGTTCTCTATTCATTCACTTTGCTTAGCATAGTAATTTTTATTTCTGTTAGTTGCAATAATGCACTTATTCCTTTCTTCACTTGTTTACTTTATTTAGAATATTAATTTAAATATGTTATTGTATAGGTTACTTCTCTACTTATATTATTGTGTACTGTATATGAAATAACTTTTATATTATCTTAGTGGATACTATTATTGGGCTTGTCCTGTAAGTATCCCAAATATGTAAATAAATAAATAAATAAATAAATAAATAAATAATTTATTCTCGGAAAATAAATCTTTTGGTGTAGTGCTCTCTTATTTGCCAAAAATAAATAGATTAATTTTCATTATTTGACGAATAGTTGTTTAAATGAAACACATTGTTACTTCATTTGAACACCCCATGAAAACTTAATTTTAAAAAATATTTTTCAAATACATACATATATTGTCAAATTTCTAAAAAAAATGGTTCAAATTTGTATAAAAATAACGTTTTGAATTAAAAATGCATATTTGTAATTGATGGATGTGGAAATAAAGAAGAAACCGTAAATTAACAAAACTCATTTTCCTTATATAGCCGTGTCTTCAAAGAAAGTAATTGTTTGAAAGAAAAATTGTTGGCTATAAACAAAAATAATTACTGTCAATAGGTGGTCGCCAAATATAGCTGTACTATATTTCGCGATATACAGGGTGTCCGGAAAAGACGTGTACAACGGAAGACCACAGACTCCTGGGTTCAAAATAAGACGATTTAGCCCAATTTACTTATTTCCAAAATTGTTTTGTTTCGCCGCTAGAGCGCCAAAGTTCGCGAAAAATTTTTGTTTATTTCGAATATCTCGAAAACGACTTGATCGATGTTAACCATTTTGGGCTACGCAGTTATTAGTCTAACTGACACTTTTTGACATTATTTAAAATCTTTTGCAGTCATTAGAAATATAAGAAAATCATGTATCATGGAAATATAAGCACATATTTTCTTTCTCCCCTCGATTATCATTCTCAGTATTTTTCTATTAGTAGTTGACTTTATTTAGAAACTTTTTTATACTTTCAGAATTTTGAATAGATGAGTAGTTTAGGTAGAAAAATATTTTCGTATGTCAACAATATCAGCATTCGTTCTGCAACAAATAACGAAAATTCCAAAACTCATTTATATTTTATTTAATAAATACGAGATAATAAGATTAATACAGCAAATAAAAAAAGTTATGATCTCTTTACAATAAATGCTCAGTGACCCGTTTTCTCGTACGCAATAAGTAATCCGTTTTACGAAGTTGTAGTGCTCTCCATGATTACTGGATTACCTCGTAAAATGTTAACTGCGTCTTGGATTCGCCTAAAAAATTCCTCTTTATTATTACCGGCGTAGGCATAAACTTTATAAAAATAATCGCAAGGAGGTAAGTCTGGTGCTCGAGGTGGCCATTTTATAGGAGCATCGTTTTCTCTTCCAATCCGCCTGTTAGGATACAGATTATGTAAATACTGACTAACGGGTATTGCAAAATGGGGTGCACCATCGTGCATAATCCACATGTTACGACGTAGTAGTTACTGTTAATCATCCAATAAATTATGTAATACTTGCTGTAAAAAAATTGTATAGTTGACCCCATTTAATCGATGTGGAAACACAACCGAGCCAATAATAAAGTTGTCTATAATTCCACGTCCACTCTGAATTCATATTGAAAATGTCTTATTTCAGTACAGTGTGGTTTTCACCAGTATAAACGTGTTTGTTATGGTTATTAATAATTCCTGACCTAGAAAAATATGCTTCATCTGTAAATAAAATGTTTTTGCGGAAATTGATATCATGGGTTCTTTATTCTTGTATAAAATTACAAAATGCTAAACGTTTTTCAGGGTTCATGAACCGGTCATGAACCGATTGAATGTGGTACGGATGTAGTAACTGCTCCTTCAAAACATCATGAACTATAGTTTTGGTATCCCTATTTCTTGTTCAATGCGTCTTGCACTAATTTTTGGGTTCTCTTCTATCTTATCTAGGATTTGTTCCTTCACCTTTATAGTTTTCGTGGTACGTTGACGCCCTTGAACTGTATTAATTTGGTGTAAAACCAAATTCGCAAAGTCGCCTTTCGATGTTGGCAAAGTTTGATGATTTGACACTCGTCGATGAGGGAATCTGTCCATGTAGACCCTAACACTTTTGCGGCCGTTATCTTGACAAACTCCATAAACCAGAAGCATATCTACTTGTTCGGAATATGTATACGTATCCATGATGAAATATTGAAAAATGAGGAACATCCACAACAATAACAACAACGAATAAAGTAAGATCTAAAGTAACTAAGTAATTGAGCAAAAATAATAAATCGAGAGACTAACTTCAGTAGCTGATTAGATTTGACATACAACTGATACTTAAAATATCAGAGCCTACTTCTGGTACTTCGTTATTTGTTGCAGAACGAATGCTGATATTGTTGACATACGAAAATATTTTTCTGTCTAAACTACTCATCTGTTCAAAATTCTGAAAGTGTAAAAAGTTTCTAAATAAAGTCAACTACTAATATAAAAAACTGAGAGTAATTGTACAGGGGTTAAAAAATATGTGCTTATATTTGCATGATACATGATTTTTCTTATATTTCTAATAACTGCAAAAGATTTTAAATAATGTCAAAAAGTGTCGGTTAGACTTATAAATGCGTAGCCCAAAATGGTTAACATCGATCAAGTCGTTTTCGAGATATTCGGAATAAACAAAAATTTTCGCGGGCTTTGGCGCTCTAGCGGCGAAACGAAGCAATTTTGGAAATAGGTAAATTGGGCTAAATCGGTTTATTTTGAACCCAGGAGTCTGTGGTCTTCCGTTGTACACGTCTTTTCCGGACACCCTGTATATCGGGTTTGACAAGCATGAACATCCAGGGTTAGTCGTCAGTTAACTCACCACTCACCTGTGGCGTACTGATGAGAGCTAATAAACTCGAAATCGGTACGTGTTGGACTATTTGCTAAAGATGTTTCAAGTGTAATTCAATGCTATTCAGGGCAGTAGTCCTCAGTTGTTTCCCGAAATTTCTTGGCAATAATTTGCTGATTTAAATAAGCAGTTGTTTTATAATAGAATATAATTAAATCAACACCAAAAATGTATCATTGAAAAGGAAATAATGTTTTTTTAATTGAAATAATTGCTTTCTTTACACAAAAATAACTAATTTTGCTTTTTCAAAAAAAGAAATGATTTGGTATTAGAAATAAATATTTGTTTGACCCTATACAAACAAATAATTTATTTCCATTCAACATTTTTTTACTAGCACCAATTCTTTTTTCGGTGCAGTTTATGATGCCTTACTAGTACCTATGTTTATAATTAATTATTTTCATTGAGACGAACATGCGTTACATTGTATGTAATTAGTAAATGTAGAACCAATTTTGTTAGGAAGATTTCTGTAGAGATCACAAACCAAAACCCGACGTCATCACATTCCGGCGTGACAATATGGAGCAAGATTTAAATGGGAGAAGTATTGATTTAAAATTGCGACCCCTATCCTATTCGTCTGTATTCCCTCTTTTTAGTGACGTGTCTCCCTGGGGACTTCCCTGATTGCACCTGTCCATATATCTCCCCATTTATTACATGAAGTCGGCGGCAACCAACGGACAGCGACGTTGCCCTTTTTCGCTGAAACGACAGAAGCTGTCTCGTAAGGGAAAATCGAAGACCGAATTTCAGATAATGTCACTTTACCTTTAGATTTATTCAACCCTTTCAGAAATATACCGGAGTGCCCTCGATAACCGTAACATTTTTAATTAAAACGTTCGACGACGGTGAAATTAATATCTCGACTTCCCGGGAGGATACCTTTCGGAACGACTGTTAATATTTGCTATATTTCTAATAGATACAACTGGATCATGATTGGACGTGCTTTAGTTTACGACGTTGGTACAGCGTATGATTCATTTCCGGTACATCTTTCCGCTAATTTAATTATAAATGTAATTAATTTGTTACTGATTTTAAGTTCCTTAAAGAATAATTCAAGCTCTAGAGCGTATTCGCAAAATCGCAAATGCCCTAATTTAACAAGTGAGGAATATCAGATGATTACGTGTATGAAGGGATTAGGGCGCGAGATCAAAATATGAGTGTAAGTGATGTGGTTGAAATATGTAGTTCATTATTGTCGGTCAGTGGTCGCGCGGTTTAAGGCGTCAGTACTTGAATCGAGGTGACTAGATCGGTGTTGGTTCGCGCCCAGCTGCCGGTAGACCGTATATAAGCTATATTCGTGGAGAGGATTAGCACCCTCTGCGGGTATGGTAGGGTGGAATAATGTTGGCTTCGGTCAATGTGAGAGATTGATACCGGTTGATATTTGACTACCCCCCTAATTAATGAGGTTTTCCAGGTTTCCCTCATTCCTGTACTGAATAGTGGTTAGGGCCTACCAACATAAGTCGTTCCTGGGCGCAAATGCGGCCTGCTTAATAATAATATGTCGCCCCCTCTCCCGCACAAGTCTCCGACTTCTGGGCTAATCCCTGTGATTAGAATGAGGGGATTTTGTCAGCTATAAAGCCTTGTTGTCGAGGACGCGAAATACGCGATAATTCGCGAAAATTATTCAATGGCGGGAAAAGTCTCAACTTTTAGCGAAATTTGCCAACTGCGATATTTTCTATCAGCTTCATCATAAAACTGTAATTCACTGTCATAATAGATTGTGAGAAGCTGAAGTTGAATTTACTAACCCCACATAATGATGAATTAAAAGTTGACACTTTCTTGCCATTAATAATTTAAATCAAAATATGCAAAATTTGCGAGAATTTCTCTCATTTTCATCATGAAACTGTCATTGACTGTGATGGTAGATTGTCAGAAGCCCAAAACCAACATATTAACACTACATAATAATAAAAGTAGCAATAATATTTGTACTGTTACTAATTTACAAAATTTGTTAAAAGTTGATATTGCCGAAACAAAAGCTGCGAAATTCGCGCAAATATCCGCGGATTTGCGACCATGAGGACAAGGCTTAAACGTTAAAGTGTGAAATCCGCGGAGTGCGCATCAGGTAAGTGCAAGTGGGTGGCGGTGGGCCACCGCCGTTCTTATTATTGCTAATTGTGTGTCTTTTGAACCTTTCTCAAGTGGCATGCCTAAATAATCATTCTGCATTTTCTGGTATCATAGGCAAGTGAAGCTTTCAGTTTGTTTAATCATGGAAGATTTCCTAACACTTAAACAATAGGTCCGTCCACATAAAAAGTAACGTAATATATTAAAATTGGCTAAAATTATTCTTCAAACCTATCATAAACAAAATATAAAGATTATTTGACCAGCAGGGACCCGAAAAATTGCTTGCTGTGCTTGAATGAGAACTAAAATTAGTATCAATATTTTGTGAACAGACCTATTGTTTGGATAACCTGGATACATTTAGTAGTAAGCCAAATAACATATTTAGTGGTAGTAACAAATGTATATAAATTAATTTGAAAAGAAAAATATTTTTCATAAACAAATAGTTTACTAAGTTTTCTTGTAAACCTAAACATAAATATTTACCGTGTTTATTATTTATTTGCACTATTCCAATTTCCTAGTAGTGGTACCTACTGAAACCTGATTAGCAATTTTGGTCTTATTTTCAATGGAGTTTTCGACATAACCCTCAGCCATAGACCTTATAAATCATGGACCGGCCCTAGAAAGAGAGGTCCGGTGTTCTGATGTGTACAAGAGGGATGAAGCTAGTCCGGGAAAAAACAGATGTTCTATGACAGAAAAATATATAAACATAACCTGACAAAACCTTTCCTGTTAATATTGTTAATGATTTGTGTGCCTTTTGTGATTTAGTTGTGTTTAGTGTGTTTATTAGCAATAGTTTTTAAAAACTCATAAACCATGGTGGAGTCGGTCTGTCACCGTAAATGTCATACGTCTGTCATTTACGGTTTTTGTTTTTTTCGGCCAATGATCTGTGGATTTTTGCCCGGAGTAGCTCTATCTCTGTCGCACATATCTGAGCATCAACGATTTGTATAGGCAGAAAACGGTTTTGGGCGCGTCCATGATTTATAAGGTCTATGCACTCAGCGACTGTCGTTGATTTCCAACCAGCATGACGCTTTATTGTCGTGATATCCACACCAGCATCTGCCAGTAATGTCGCTGAAGATCTTCGTAAGCAGTGACCAGTATAACATGCAGCATCAGGTAATTTTAAATACGAAGCTACTACACTCGGAATTTTTCCCATGGTATTATTGCGAACTGGCTGCGAACTACATTTTCCTGCTTTGTAGTACAAAAAGGCGCTTATGCTTGACGTGGGGAGGACGAAGAGACAGGTATTTTCGAAACAATTCAAGCATATTTCCCACATCGGTAACCAGAAAGGTTCGTGGAATCTTTGTCTTAGTGTTTGGAATTTTTACAATCAAGGAAGAGCCTACATCCTCAATATCATCTACAGTTAAATTGACTAGTTCATCAGTTCGACAAGCTCCGGCAATCCCCAGAATTAATCCAACCTATAAAAAATCAAAATACTTAATAATTGAAATACCTAACAACAAAAGTAATCTTACCTTAATCATTAAGAATTCTTTGTCATCTGGACTTGATGACTTGAAAACGGTCGATTTCACCCTTTGTCAATATTTTCGATTTTTTCGCTTGATATCCGTCACCGGTTCTTTTCAAAAATGCGATCAGCTTGGGGAATTTGCTTATATCTATGTTGTCGTAAATTATCAAGCATGACTTAACCATAGAATATTGCGCCCATAATGTGGAAGACTTGTAATTCTTTCCATTTTCACTGAAGTATGCCAACAAAGCATTCTCACTGTACACTTGAACATTTTTCTCGGCGCACCACTTTTTGAACCGATTGTAGGCTATATCGTATAAAGATCTTGACTTCGTAGGCAGCAAATTGCTTATTGCAATATTTGCAGCCTCCACAATCTCTTCCGACTCACAATTATTCATTGTGCACTAAACAAACTTTAAACTAAACCAAACTAGCACCTTAATTTGACAATTCTTTTTGTTTGTTTATTTTGTAGTTATGACAACTCAACGACTACTAAATAAAAGCTCAAATTCGAATACAATAATTCTGGTGCTACTTACTTCATAATGACAAAATATGTGTTTTTAAGTTAATGAGACTAATGGAAAAAATAGTATATACCATTCGGGAGAGATACTATTTTGTCCTCGGTGCATTGTAGCCCTCGGGCTTCAAATTACACCTCTGCCAAAATAACGCATTTCTCTCCCTTATAGTATAATGTACTATTATAAGATTTATTACATTTACATTAATTCAACAAATATTTAGTTTAACTAAACCATCATAATTTGTTATTATTAACATTGTCATTCAATATTTTGTTATCTAAAATAATAAATTTGTTACGTTAAACAAGCAAATACCTTAATAATCAAAGAAAATATTTATTTCACTACAAATGCATCACTGGAATATATTTTGTTAAATTAAAAAGTTTCTAACAATGCAATACAGTTTACTCCTTGATGTACAGAGAAAATTAGCATACTGTATATGAGAATATTTTGTATTAGAAGTATTATGTATTATGTTATTACATTTACTATAGAACGACTATCTTAGGACGAATAGTTTATGATTTCCCTGCTTTGCACCATCACTCTTATTCAAAGTTTCAGTTCCCTAACATTTGCGGATTTAATCTGCTCTTTGGGGGGCTCATAATTTTATCTCCCCAACAATAACTCGCGTATTCCATGCTCAAAGATAAACTCACAAATCTTAGTCGTTATTCCAGGTTAGACAACACTTTACAGTTAACAGTATCGCGAAATCTTGTATATACCTATGTAAGTTGGCAGGCTTGTCTCCGAGGATGTATTGTTCTGCGCGCTAGACTTTAGGCAAAGACTTTGTAGTGGATTGCATCTTATGAATGTTATAAATCTCCAACTCGGTCCGTCTTGCCCGACTTCTGGTGGGTTAACTTCCGTTTTGACAAACTCAGCACATCCTCCGGTTTGAACTAGTTGATCCAATTTACCACGAAATTTCCTTCTGCTCCCATGTCCTCATGTTTTACTCATTTCAAGTAGGTGGGAAATAACGCATAGGACGTACAGGGTGATTTATGCATACAGGATGAACCTCCTCGCTAAGCAGGATGTCTCAGAACTTCATGTGAAAAAAGTTTTGGAGTTCTTCATACAACTTATTCCTCTACATTATAGTAAGGTCAAGACTATAGATATTAAAATTAAAACTATTTAGGATCCAAGAAGCATTGCGATTGACACAATGCATTCAGCCATCAATATTGTTATCTATATACAGGGTGATTCATTAAGAATGGGCAATCTCTGAACTGGAGATACTACACATGCGAGGTTTGATTTTGAAATCAATTTTCAACAAAGCACAAAGATTTTATCAAAGCAGGCCGATCTTCCTGAAATTGCTCGTCCCCATAATTTACCGTTCTGAACAACTTTTCAAGTAAAATTTTGTTGTATTTTTAGTAGAAAAGGCACTTTACCTGAAACGATAACAGTTTTCAATCGGTGCACTGAATATTTCAAATAGGATTATTTCGAAAACTGTTACTCCTAACGACTTCACCAAGGTATACCTTTTAGATACAACAGGTAGGAGAATCGATTGTTTCAATAGGCAGATGGATACACTAAAGAGCAAAAAAGTTCTGCCATTTAAAAGAAACATGCTGTGCCATAAGTGGCGCCCTCTACTAGTGACGTCAAAATTAGTTCAAAATTCTTATTTGCCGTGCCAAAAGACATAATTGTGCCAATTTATTTTAATACTACGACAGGTTTGAAAGTTATTGAGATATTTCAAAATAAAATTCTAGCATTGAACACCCTGTATTTTTTAAACCAGCAACATTCGGATAGGAATATTTGGCTCAATTGCCATATTTTGGTATGTAGTATCTCCAGTTCAAAGATTACCCATTCTTAATGAATCACCCTGTATCATGATTGAATTAAATCTGCTTACTTCTATAGGATCATGATTTTTCTGACTTGGCAACATAGATATATAACGTGTCCGTAAAGTCCGTTATGTAGTCTTAAACGCACTGTTTTGCAGTTATAGAACTTAGAAGGTACAATTACTATTTTTCTGTTGTAAATTGAACAAGGATTCTAGAAATAGTTTTTGTTTCTTAAAAAAAACATTGGCGTACCATTTTTATCATTAAAATTTCCCGAATATCTGTCCGTACGCACGCCACTGGTGGAAGAAAAATAATATTTTTTACGTAAGAATATGTATCTAGATTACCTATTCAAAGGTTCCAAATTTCATTTGAATATCTAAAGCAGTTTTAACAATATTAATAAATTTGGAACTTTTGCTATAAATTTTGTTACCCTGTATCTTTTAACGAAGCATTTTTCGAATATAGTTTATAATACAAACTGATATTATATTGTGGTTCTCTGTCTGCGTCTAAACTTTCCGCTTTCGAAAGTGAACTACACTAAAAAATGATTGTTTTTAATGCGACAAACTACCGAAAATTATGGTGACAATAAAAACAATTGATTGATCTAAGTCGCCTGAATTTTTGCCGCAGCTATATCAATGATCACAAATTGACTATATTTGAAACTTTCCTCCTAAAAAACATATTCACTAAAATGTTTAGAGTTTTTCCTTTAAACATTAACGCTCTATAGTTATAAAGGAATTGACATTTGATTAAATTATGTTTCTCTCAATCATGTTATTGTGACAAACAAACATTAAGTTGTGTTGCATTCTTAACTACATATATACAAGGAACTTTAATTTGCAGGTTGCTTATTCATTCGGAATATTGGTAGGTATATTATCAGAAGTGGGATTTACTCCAGTTGCGTGACTCAAGAAAGGTGTGGCGATAAATAAACAAAATAGCAAAAAAAAACAAAGATCATTTCTTTATAGATGAGATTGCACCTGCATAATACAAACAGCACGTGACATAATCTACATGGAATGGGATAGAATTTTTATAAATTCTTAATTCCCCATCCACATGGAGTGTTTTTAGCATATCGCCAGCCGATATTTACGGTGTGAGAAGGAGGATGAATCCGGCACCTAAAGTGCGACGAGTTTTTCGTCCCTCGCCAGGAATACAGATGTTGCATTCAACATTCATAATATGGCGCATGGGTTGCTTTATGTTGCGGTGAGGAAAGCAATCGGATGAATCGTCGCAATATTCCGACCGGAATTGGATTGGAAAGATTCTAGACAGTGAGCGCGAGATGAACGAGCCAGGTGTACCAATCATATAACGCGTGTTGAGAATGGATCTTTTGTTTCAATGTGTTACATTGTTCTGCTCCGGGTTTTACTACAACCCGTATTACGAGACGTTTTATCGAAGGAGTTATTCGTCATTATTAGTAAAAAATTTTAGTCATCGGATATGCTTCGTGGAGAAAACAATTGGAGAAATACCATGTACAGAAGAAAATCGACTTTACACGCTACTATTTTGGAAATAGTACAGTAGTGTAGTGTGAATTTTTATACTTGCATTTAATAACAATAAAAAATATATTTGGCAAAAAATGTTAAATGACATGACAAAAAGCTGGTGTATTTTCTATGAACAAAAAAAACGTATCTACTATTAAGTTTACGAATCAAGTTTTCTCATGTTACCTTTCGCATGGTTACTGTCAAACAAAACCCGTAAATATAAAAAACGCATTTCTAAATGATTCTGAGGGAACCCTCTGATAACAGAAGCAGCGACAAATGGAGCAATCTCAAGAGTACCAAAAGTTTGAAGATTAGTGCAATGCTAACAAGGTAAAGGAGGTGTCTGAGAAAATCCTTTTGGCTTATTTTTCCGGAAAGCAACGCTCCCAGAAACCATCTACACTATGGACTCACTACTCAACGTTGAGAAGTATGATTTCAGTGAAGAAAAATCAAAATATAAGTAGATTTTCTCAACTAGTAATATTTTTAAAAATAAGTTCAGATGGTTACAAGACCAAAAAGTCCAGAATTTAACAAAGGAATAAATATATTGTTAGAAACCAAGGACCGAGTCACCACTTAACCCGAGAGGTACCGTGAGACGAGGGTTAAAGAAAATAAACAAATTCCTCGGGATAGGGCAGACGAGACGACGAAGCGACACATTCGAACTTATATAAACACTTTGTATCTCAGTATTAAAACTAAATTAATTTAATATATTTTATAATTTCCTCGGAATTAAGTGTATTTCTAACAATATGTTTCTAAGTACTGGATGAAACATATTTACTCATGAAGGTTGCTATGATAATCGCCATATTTGAGGCCTACCGTCTCGAAGAATTAACTAAGCTGATGTTAGATCATACTCAAACAGTCACTTCTATATAAAAATTGTGATTCCATGCAAGAAAATAAAATTGCCTGAGAATTTGTTTTAACAGAGGGCAGGTATCAACTTATTTAAATATTTTTGAAAATATGCTGAAATTCGTTCTTCTAATGCAACGCACAGGTGGTTTTATAATCTACAGACAAAGAAAATGTACCTTCCAGCCTGCCGGAGTTAATACTTTTGGAAGCATTCAAAAAATGATTGCAAAAAAAGCTTCGATTGAATAATCCCGAAGAATACACTGGACATTGTTTTAGAGGGTCCTCAGTCACCATTTTGATTGACGGCAGTGTTCAGAATATTTAAGAGAATAAGAAATATATAGCAAAGTAGATCATAGGGTCAAATACGAATTTATGCGAATGAAAATTCGACCTTAAACAGCTCCATCACATCTCCTTCTGATATACAAATATCTAATTGTAAAAAGTGCAGTAAGTGATGTTGATAATAAACCTTAGTTTTTATAATATATATATTTTTTAAATATTAAATAAATCATTCTTCAGAGATTAAGGATCTGGGTGTAATTTTTGATGAGAAGTTAATATTTGATTCGCATGTTAATAATTTGGTCACTAAATGTTTTCAGTTGTTAGGCTTTATAAATCGACAGACGAGACCTTTCAGAAATGTTAAATCATATTTACACTTATATTATGCATATATTTATAGCAGAATAAATTTTGCATCTCCTATTTGGAATCTTATGTATTCTTCATATATTCACAGAATTGAAACTGTTCAACAGAAATTCTTAAAGTGCCTTGCTTATAAGTATAATTATAATTTAGTTGCCGCTAATATAGATGCTGTGAGACACAATTTTAATCTATTAAGTTTAGAGAACCGTAGAATTTTAAATGATCTGATATTTATGTATAAACTAGTCACTAATGCTATTGATGCTCCTCAAATATTGGCCAGTAGTAATTTTAGTGTTGCCCATTCGCACCTTAGATCCACCTATCTTTAATATCCTTTTAGGAAAACAAATAACTCACAAAATGCACCTTCTTGTAGAATGATGAGATTGGCGAACCGCTACTGTTCTGATGTTGACTTTCAAACAATTTCGTACGCTGCCATTAAATGCAAATTAAAGAAAGATCTTATGTAACATAGAAAACTAAATATTCATGTTCTCTATTCATTCACTTTGCTTAGTACAGTAATTTTATTTCTGTTAGTTGCCACTTTTTCCTTTCTTCTCTTGTTTACTTTATTTGGAATATTAATTTAAATATGTTATTGTATACTTCTCTACTTATATTATTGTGTAATATTATATATGAAATAACCTTTATATTATCTTAGTGGATACTATTCTTGGGCTTGCCCTGTAAGTATCCCAAATAAATAAATAAATTCTTCTAAACAGCGGGGTTTTGTTTAACAGAAACATGTGAATAAAAACAGTGTTTTCTTCCGTACAGTACTAGTTCTGTAATGAACTCTTACGAAACTATTTACAGAACTGTAAAATTCATATTACTAAATGAAAACAAATTAAAATGTTCACATTAGAAAGATTACATTAAATTTTTTTCTTAGGCACATGTTTGAGATATAAGTCCCCTAACCCTTGATATTATTACCCGATGAAGTAGTTCTGGAAAATACTAGTTGATTAAATGTTTATCTTTATCAAAATATATTTTATTTATTTATTTACAAATGTCCACAATTTACCACCGTAATAGAAGTATTATATTTTATTTCTGTGAATGGATACTAAATACAAAAATACTAAAATGTTTTCTTATTTAAAAAACTATATTATTTATTTACCAATAGATACCTATAATTTTATCACCTTGTATGAATGTGATGAAGTCAAATGTGGTTAAACAATATGAAAAGTGTTGTTAAAGCAATACACGTTAAATGGTTAAATTATATTTAATATATTTGTAGATAGCTATCTGCCTATATAAAGGTATGTGTGTGCCTATTGACTAAAAATTATCTAACAAAACCAAAGTCCAAAGAAGCCACTTGTGGATATACAGAAATTAATAAAACAGAAAAAACGTAACGAGAAACGAATACAGGGAGTCCACACAAAGCGTCAACGGCGGTTATGTAACGGCGCCTGGCGGAATGGCGCGAACTATAGGAATATGTGACGTCACGTCACCCGTTGCACTGACTGAGGGCGGAGCGAAGTTTGGGCATTAACATCTCCTTTATTTTTGGGTCAATTATTCTCGTTTTTTGATTAGATCTGTAAATAATATGTATTCACAAGTGCAGATAAAATTTGATTATACCAAATGGCCACATTAAAAATCCTAGAATTACAACGTCACTGAATATTACGAGAATTCTATCAGTCTACGTGATTCAGATCTTGAATTGGAAGAAAATATCTATGTAATCAATGATAATTATAAACGTATGATTTACAATTTACAAGAAAATGAACTGATTTTGAAGAAAACTTTGGATTGTTTTTGATGATTTGATGAATGAAATATTCGTATCTACTTGCAACCCCGATCTTTAAAATAAAGAAAACATATTCTTCTTAAATTTTACCTTCCCTTATCCCCTTTTATGCGTGATCCGGAACGTTAAACGTTCACTACAAGGCCTCCTACACGGTAATGTCTAACTGAAGCAAATGTTCTGTGTTGTTTAACGATTGATTTAGACAGTTATGCCTTCAGGTTGTGGATTATTTACTATTACTGTTTATGTTTTCGGCACACTTTGATCCTCTCTTTGATCTATATAATAAATACACTTTTATCTCTACGTACAACCTCTAGAAAAATAATACTTCACAAAACAAAATTTTAATATCACATGAATCGACTAAGATGTTTGCAAAGTAAAAATAGCAGGCGCATTATGTAGGTAATATCCTTACATATTAAATATCGTCGCTCCAATACCAAAACCACGAATGTGCAAACCAACAGTTTTGACAATTACATATTCAAAATTTTTGTACAGCTGCTAAAAAAATAAAATATTCAAAAACATTTGCTGCTGTATTATTAGGGACTATTATTAGTATTCCAAACTGTGTTTAAATTACATTTTGTAATAATGCGTATTTGTGAAACAAAAACACATTCGTTGTTTTGGTCTTGCCAACTGCATTATTCTTTTTACACGAGAACTCATTTTTCTTAGATAAGACCACAACACCGCGGATACGCAAGCAGTACTAGTGTGTAAGAACTAAGAATGTGGCATATTCATCAAATTGTAGTTAAATAATTACAATGCCAAAAGCACGAATTTGGTACATTCATTGGAGGCAAACAGGCATTGGAGCAAAAAAGAAATATCTACTCTCGTGAAATAATCTATTGGGCCTGACGGGAGTATGGTTTTATATACACATTCGCACGTTTGTTGATAACTTTCATGGTTAACAATGTAACCTGTGTCCATAGACGAAATACAGAAATATTGTACATTTGTGATTTTGCGGCATTGGAGTGACGATATGTAATCATATAATTCAAATAGTTACAAGTATACAAAACGACTTATGTAGCTTGCGAAAAGTGTTTACCTTACAAATGTCTCGTAGCCAGAGAGAGAGAGAGTTTTGCCCAGATTCGCCATATATTAACATGCCGTGTAGCTGGTCGTTCTTACTATAAATAATTCTTTTTTTGTTTATGTACACTCACAAATTTATGCAAGCACAGCAAAACGAAACTCACTAGTGAAAGTACTATTATGACTAATAATACGTTTAGGTTAACAGCAGCAGGTGATATATTGCAATGTTGTCGTACGTTATAATTTTAAGGATTTTCTGGGAAACTTTAATTGTTTACTTCATTATTACTGATACAAAAAAAAAAACAAATTACGTTACAGGATCTTTTACTTAACCTTAGTTTGCAATTTCGCGACATAGTTTTGCATTTTATTGCAGTTGTATTTTTTTTGGTGGTTTTGCAAGCCCCTTTAATATCGACACTTATATTCCGAACACTCTGTATAATGTTGATCTGTTTCAACGATTTTCTTATCTAGATCATTCTGGACCACACTGTATACATTCTAACTAAATATTCACCACACAGCAAGCCTCTTGAACATACAGTGTATGTACTTATTTAATTCAGGATTTCCAAAATAATAAAGGAAATCAAACGAATCAATACGTAATTTCTGTTTCGCTTTCCTTTGTATTTTTGAAAATGCATTCATCGCTCAAAGTGCTCCCACCGTTGCCTTTACATCCGGTATTAATCCGCATCCATTACGTACCTACTAAAGTATGCAGACCGTAATATAATTGAATTGGTCGTCGGAGTGGCAAGTCCAAAAGTTTATTTAGTCTGAAACTGGTTTTTGCCAAAGCCCTTGGAAGCTGCGGGGTAAAAGCAATTCTCTATGTGAATTACCTGGAAATTAACCGTGAACGGCTTTCGACTCAGAACAGAGACCAAGAGCGAGCGGCAGCAACAGGAAACCTGCAGCACAAGCACTCATTACCGACCCCTATCAGGACCTGTGAAATTACTGGTAAATTCTTCAGGCCGTAAATATCACGACTGTTCTGATCAAAACCTACCTACACGAAAATATACCTTTTAACAAGTCTTTAAAGTAGTCATATTTCTCGCCGTTAAATGATTAAATCTCGAAAACTAAAACACGTAAAACAAAAGTAATATCAAAAATGTAATTCTTGGTGTTCTTGTTGATCCACTTTTGCTACTAAAATTCTCCTCAAATAAAATAGTAACTTTTATAAAGCGATTATAAGCACATTCTTTTGCTATTCTAACCTCCACAGAGAACAATCTGATCAGAACTAAGTAAGTTTATTTTATAACAATATTTACATCTGCAATTAAATTTTAAAGAATACATATTTGTGTACTTAAAAATTTGTTTGTTTCTGTCGTTATATATTCATTTTACTTCGGAACCTTTGAATATTCGCAGGTGGCAAGAGATAATATTCCTGTTATTTGCTAAGCTCTTCACTATTCGGTTCTTAAATGTCTATTTGCGCTATTTGCATTTGTAGAAAACACTATTTCAAGAATAAAGCGCCCTTAAAGTACTAGAAAGACGAACAATGTCGAATTGAAATATTCTACTATTCGTTTGTTCAGTATACAATATATTTTTTTTTCAGTTGTCGCTGACCAAACCAATATTAGAAAAATTAATCAGTATGAAATCTGACTGTGTAAGTACTCGTATGTTATTTATATACCGAATGTTTGAGGGATATGCCAGGAAATTTCCAGAGACTCTCCAGGTTAAAATAATGGTAGGAATTCCTAAAAGCAAAATGAAATACGTCAAAAATAATAGAATGATGGCGACTTAATTTTTTTAGTTTTCTTCTTTTTACCAATGAAAATAATAATTTCGATTTGTAACAGTTTTTGATTCAAAGCTTTATAAGGTGTAAAAGTAAGGGTAAGTTACAGTGTCAAAGTTTCATATAAAAAAATTAATTTATCTATAAGCAAGAGCAACATTTCGGACATTTCCTGTGAAGCTACTACATTTTTCGGAACAGTAAAGTGGTAACTTTGTTTGTTATTAATTACTCTGCAAAGTAAATTTCAGTTCATTATTTCAAATATACTACATTCATGCAAGGCACAAACAGGATGATATTAAAAATAATAATATAATTGTTTTAATCTATTTGCTCTATTTATTTAAAACTCACCAGAACTCTTTGACATTCCAATGCTAAGCCTGTTTTATCATCTCAATTATCTCAAAACCTGTCAATATTGCAAACACTCAACACATTTGTTACTATAAATTGACAGACAAATGTGTTGATATTTTTAATATCGTCACATGTCAAAAGAATCGGTGGCATACCTTTTTTTTCTAAAAGATACATATTGCCGGCCCAGTAACTACCTTAGTGTAATATATTTCAAATTATTTTATCAACAGAAATATCCCAGCTAACAATTTCTTGTTCTGTAAAAATTGTAAGAACGTTTCAGAGCAAATTTTATAGAGCAATGTTTGTTCTAAGAACATTTTCAAAACGTTCTTAGAACACTTATACCTTAAAAATGGGCACCGTTCTATAGAACCTTTTAGTTCTTTAAGCGGTTCTGTAAAGCTTGCAGGAAATAATTATAGAAGTCTTAAAGAATTTTTATAACACAGTTACAAAGTCATCTCATAAAAATTCTATAGCACTTCGCTATACAATTTTGTGTTGCATGGCGTTATATTTACTTTAAAAATCGTTTACTTGTATCTTTTAAAACAAAATGTTTCTGTATCGCACATGTTAGAAATAATATGGACGGGCCAATAAGAACCAATAAGATGGGCCTAATCAGCCTGCATAGGAGTACTTACTTACATTATTACGAATTGCTTAGTTTGTTTGTCCATCAGGGAGCAGTACATTTTGATGCGGAAAAAGTTTTATCGTGAAATATGTGGTACATAATGGTAATTTTTTGACGCGCCCTCAGTTAACCTTATATTTCCTATGATGCTGGAAATTTAATAAAAAATGTTTTTTTCTAAATTGATGAATTTAACAACCAACTGTACATAAAATAGTCAGAAAGTAAGTATATCCATATTATTGATATCATTTCACCTATTTATATTGTACATATTTTTAATTAAGATTTTTTTTTCCTTCTTCACAATATGGCGACAGAAAGAAAGGCTTCATCTTGTACTTCCAATGGATTCTCACTAATATGACATTTTTGTGTCGATTGCAATTATTATAGAGCAAATATGCTTCGTAAGCAACTACTTAATATTCACAGTGTTGTCATATTTTATTGTGGTAATTTCACTTATTTCAATCTTATTTAATAAATCTATTAAAATTCTTTAACTTCACAATCTAGAAGTGCAAATGTTTAAGGTTTGGAATGGTCTAAATTAAATATGTTACTAAATTTCTATAAGAAAATCAATTTCTCTTAGCAATCAAATAAATCTTATCTATCGTAATGAAATTTTCTTTCTGCAAGCAGATAATAATTTTTACAAGTCACGACTATGTTATACAAATTTCCCATTATACTTTAATCAAAATATTTCGCACTATTACAGGCAGGTTTCGTCAGATGGGGCTATGGGAAACCTACATATATAAAAAATGATAGTTCTATAGCGTTTCTTTATGGAACAAAAAGGCTTTTGTTACTTATTTACTCTATAATGATTTTATAACAACTGTATTATTATTCTCTACAACTGCTTTAAAGAGCTTTTTCTCTTAAGTTCGATAGCAGCTTCCATATTTGTAATTTGTTTTCCGCAGCAGAATTGTAACTTAACAACGCCTTATACAACAGTTCTATAATTAAACTGTAAGCGACATTACGGAATAATTTTATAAGAGTGTCACAGGAGATGGTATAATTCTATAAAGCAGTATATTGCATCGGTTTTACAGTAATTTGATTCTATAAGCACCGTTGCTGTAAAATTGTGTTATTGTACACACTTATAGGGCTACATTAGCAGTTGTGCTCTATAAGTTATGCTCTAAGAACGTTCTTGCAGCAAATTTAAAAAACAATTCAGTTTCTGAAGGTAAAATAGTCTCATGTGCCACATTAATGCAACAATTTAGTATTCTAAATACAACTATAAAATATTAACAGAATATAAAAGTCCTATTACTCTAAATTTATAGAACTACTTTGCTAGCTGGGATGATTCCATGTTGGAAAAGTATCACTTTCCAAATCAGGTCAAAAATTTGTTTTTAATAGTTTTAGTTATGGATAAAAAAGACGAGGTATTTCAAATTGCAGAAAATACAAATAAAAGTTATGTTTGAAAACATCATTGGGAAAGGTCACAGATATCTTTAAAACAAAGCTGAAGAGGAACAATACTAAATTCTGCATCCTCAGAATGTATCAAATTTCAAAACAATAAATTGTTTTTTTTTAATGATTCAGTATCATCTTTAACGTCTTTCTGTATGCTACTGTCCTAAGAGTTCATGGTACTTGTTTTCATAAAACCTGGATAAACTTAGACTATCTTTACACCGTCTTTGATAAAAGTAAGTCTTTACAGCTGACACTGGTAAAAAAATTAATTACTCTAATCTACTTGATGCCTGTTCTTAGACTATATTTACACTATCGATTCCAAAAATACCACATGTTAAATCTAGACAAATTGATTTGTGGTACATACATTATCCTTTTGGAATACCTATATCAATGAGAAAGCCTGAAATGTATAGTTACAATGATCAGCTATCAGTTCCCAAATGTTAAATAGTTAATAAATAACTAAACGTACAAATTTACTTAAATCGAGGTAAATTTTTGCCTGTAATTAATAATATATAAGAGATTTGATCCAAATTTCGAAATATTAGAAAAAAAAATAAATACATTACGTTTGAAAGTAATGCCATTACAAAAACATATTTTGAACAAAACAACACTATATTACAAAATAAATTTATTACGCTATTGTAAATAGTAAATAGCAAGACATTTGCCAAAAGTGAAGCGACGCTATATTTACTAGCCGAATTTACTCACGTATCAATTACAGGAATGTCTGAATTGAACACGGATTGGACTGCTGCGAGTTTACAATACTACACTTACATATCGACACATTTAGCTGTATTCTGCAATTCCCTTAAACTATCTCTTC
Organism: Monochamus saltuarius; assembly: GCA_025584915.1. Classification (NCBI taxonomy): domain Eukaryota; kingdom Metazoa; phylum Arthropoda; class Insecta; order Coleoptera; family Cerambycidae; genus Monochamus; species Monochamus saltuarius. The sequence continues at coordinate 5,543,668 of CM046726.1, forward strand.
GCCTTTTAAAAATGAACTGGAAAGGCACTTAAATTTTCTATGGCTGTCTACAATCAAATTAAAATATTTCGTAAGTTTTAGAATCGTAATCATGCGGATACTTTTCCGCACGATTTTTTGTGGTAAAAGTGGCACTAGTGCATTTTTAAATACGATTTTCCCTCATCACTGAGTTACAAACTAATCCTGTATCACGTACTTTGTCAACAGTGAATTCTACGACTGAAGAACATCCTCAAGCCGCTATTGCCTCAACGCTGAATTTACAAAACGCCACAAATTGTACATTTAATTTCAAGTTAGTTTTTTTGTTAATATATTCTATTAGTTTAAATAACTGTTTAATAACTGCTTGTTTATGTTACATATTGGTAATTAAAATAAACTGTTTCGCCTGATTAGAATTGTCATGATCGGGAAAAAAAATGTAAATAACACGTGCGGGAAGTGATACTTTTCCGCACGCTTCTTGCAGTTTGTTGATCGAACGACGCGAAGCGGAGGTCTGTCAGCAATCGAGTAGCATGAAAGCATTTCACAAGTTTCAAGGATTTGCGTAAAATATTTAAACATACATTTGCGTTACTTGTTATTTTAAATTACGGATGGCATATAGCTTGTCGAAGTTATCCAATCCAAAAATCATTAAACAATTGTACTTATGGTATACAGAGTGTTAGAGGTTTGCCTGCCATAATTTTAACAGGCGATAGTGTAGGTATATCAAAATAATCGACACACGTCCTATAACATGAACTGTTTTCGAGAAAAAAAATCGTGCAAAAGTTCGAATAATTTAGGAATCGTTCGTTACGAATCGTGCATATGCATGTATAAATACATTATAATCCTGAATAAAGTAAAATGACGAACTAAATGTTTTCTTGATTCAAAATAATCGTCTTTTCTGTCTAGATACCAAGGAAATGAACTTTGTTTTAAACTCCTTATTGAACTAGTATCTTTTTTGCAATCAAAATAATTTAGAAAAGTGACATTTATTGCGCGATCGCTGAATATCGTTTTTTGAAATGCTCTACTTCATGTGTCACATTTTAAGCCTCCTCTCTGGCATTAGAGTTAACCAAATATTAATTTCAATTATTGTCAGTGCAAATAAGCCCCACGTACATTAAACGTGAACGGTACGTCAAGGAGACGATTCAAACAAGTCAAAACCTGAATGAAATATGAACTTTTGGGTAAATAATTGCCGCCTCCGTTGCGGCGGCAATTGTCAGGAAGGAAGTTTGTTAATTAATATAAAGTACCTTTATTCACTTATTTACTCAACAATTCCAAATTGTCTTTAAGTACTGCATTAAATGTTTCCCATTTACCATTAAATGCGCCGCCACCGAAAGGGAAGTAAGATTAAGAATAGCAGCGGCGGTAGGCATGGAGGGTTAACAACACACCGGCACAATTAATACCTCCAGCTTTAATTTGTTACCGGCAGTTCGTTCCGCAAGAATATGTAAACTCATAGCGTTAACGTCATGTTTTCAAAATTATAGACTTGAGGTTTGCCTTGGAATTTTAACGGCGCTAATTTGGATGTAGGGGGAGACGTTTCACCTGGAGAAGGAAGATTTCCAGAATTGTTGATGATTTACACTAATTCACTGTTAGTGGGTGGAAGCAATGGCGCATTAAAAAAAAAGTCTGAGGGCCAAATTCAAATTAAAAAATATGTTTTCCTTATTAATGATACACTTCTGGTATTGATTTAACAATAAATATATTAAAAAAAATCAATTGAACATCTGCTTATTTAAGTTAAGAACTTGCTCAGGAATTTTAGGAAACAACTGCGGGTTAATTAATGCCCCGACCAGTATTGAATTACACCTGAAAAATATATAGAAAATAGTCAACATATAGTTTCGAGCTTATTAGCTTACATCAGTACACCACAGGTGAATGGTGAGTTAACTGACGACTATCTCTAGGTATTCATACCTCTTAATAGAAATTATTATGAAACAACGGCTTTCACGATTTTTTGAAAATTTTAATTTGATAAATATATGTCAATTTGGTTTCAGAAGCGGCTACTACTAGTAGCTCAATTAATAAAACTTATTGTCGACGGTCTTGAGAAGGGTTCACACTGTGCTGTTACAGCTTGTGATCTAACTACGACTGTGTGTTTTTATGACATATTAGTCAATAAATTATAAAATTATGGTGTAAGAGGTCTACCAGCTAGACTCCTGGAGTCATATCTGAAAAATCGTAAACAATGTGCGTCATTTAATGAAATTAATTCCAGTATTCAATACATTCGTCACGGAGTACCTCAGGGCTCTGTATTGGGGCCACGTTTGTTTCTAATTTATGTCAATGACTTTATCGATTTTATGTCACCTAGGAGATACATTCACTTTGCTGATGATACTACTTTATTTAATACGGGGTCAGTATGGTGTACTTGTTAGAAAGCACAGCAATGGTTTTCAGTAAACAATCTAACTCTTAATCCAGACAAAACCCAACAATTGATTTTTTCTAGTAAAATGAGTAATTATGTTAGTGCTGATTCCTTGCATATTTTGGGTGTAGATATTGATGAAAGTTTGTCCTGGAGAGGCCATGTGGATACTCTTTGTACTAAGATATCGAGTATAATATTTTTAATTAGACGGTTACGTGGGCTTTTGACTGATGATACATTGCGCGGTGTATATTTTAGTTTATTTCATTCGCACATTTCATATGCTGTGACTTGCTGGGGAAATGGCAGTGCTGCCGTAGGAGTCTTTCGATTACAAAAAAAGTGGTGCGTATCTTATCTAATGCCGATTTCCGTGACCACTGTCCCCCATTCTTTATAAGCTTTGGAATAATGCCCTTACCCTCGTTATTTATGTATCATACATTGTTAGTCATACATAAGGATAAGAAAGATTTTAATACGCAAATGGACTTACATAACTACAACACAAGAGTTGCAAGATATTTGAGACCTTCTAAACTTAGATTAATCAAGTCCAAGAAGAATTGCTTGGATTTAAACCTTTATAATAAGTTGAGCATAAAAACTCGTCCTTTACATTATAATAAATTTAAAAATACAATAAAAAAGGGAGTATCTGATGCTAATCTTCTTTAATTGGCTGTAATTGTTACTATGTGTTTGTGTATTAACAACATGGGCTGCATGTATGTATCACTGGATTTAAATTGCTGGTTTTGGATTTTGGTGTTGTTTTTATATATTTACTTGTTTATTTGTATTCTTCCTTTGATAGATTTCTAGAAAGTGACTTACCACATTATGCAAAAAGTGTATTTATATAGTGGTCAGTAAAATCTATCCCAACATATCTGAGTACGCAAAATATAGCACATATTGACAATTATTTTTGATTTAAGGGAAACAAATCGAATTTTTCGTTTCAAACAAATACTTTTTTCGACGATACAACTATATTAATAGAAAGTTGTGTTTTATTTTACGGTTATTCAAAAGATGACATGTTTCTTTTCCACATCCCTCAACTAAAAATACGCATTTTCGAATTAAATAAACGCATTATTTAATTCGAAATGCACATAAAAACGTTATTTTACATATATTTGAACAAATTGTTTAGGGAAATAAAAAAAATATATTTGAAAATAATTCTTTAAAATTAAGTTTTCATAAATTCTTCAAATGGAATAAATGTTTGTTTCATTTAAACAAACAATCGTTAAAAAAAAATTTCTTATCAATAAATCAATTTATTTTTAAGAAAAAAAGTGATCGTTACACCAAACAGATTTGTTTCTCGAAAGTAAATACTGTTTAAATAAATTGAGTTCTTTGCTGATTTTTTTTCGGTGTAGCGTTAGAGTAAATGTATTGATCCTGATATATAGCTTTTTCCATGTATGTACCAGACCTTCGGAGGAAATAGTAGAGTACCTAATAGTTTGAGATGGCATTTTGTAGCTTATTATGCGAAATAATTGTATTTTTTAAGTAAATAAACTTCAGTCCAAATTAAATGATCAAATTTTAGAATAGGAAACCAAATAATTTTTCGCATAATTTTTTAATAAGTATAATTCTGAATAATTTGGTTGTAATATTGCGAAATCCGTTGTTGACGTTGCAATTCACCAGTAATAATTGGTATTTTTCGAATACAGAATACACCAATGATTTAAGTTGGCCCCAAAGTAGAAATCTAATGGATTCACTTCTGGGGATCCTACAAGTCAGATATTAATTAACTCCACCACGTCTTATCCAGTGTTGACCAATATAATTATTAAGTATTTCAGTTAAATATTTCTCAAAAAGTAGTTAAATTTTAACACACTGTTTTTTTAATTAAAACATAACTATGTGTATTGTTAAACTTTAACATCTCAAATAGCGTTCCTTTTAGCATGTTAAATATATTTCCTTACTTAGGCAAATAGTCCACATTTCTCATACAATATGTTAAAAATATCGTTTTTGTGGAAATCACCTCATTTACTATTACAAACACTAATTCTAAGCGGATACGGTACTTTTTCAATATCACAATGAACTTCGCCATAAAAATGCTATAGGTACCACAGTTCTTAAAAATAAAAAAAAATGTTAGACCTACAGCTTCCTTACGAAATATTTTATTAACTACCTACAGAAGTCCAGTAGACCATTTCTATACCTTGCGGGTATATTATTAGGTAATCGCATTTCAATTCAATCTAGATAATACAAAAATAAGAATATATTTTAAATACTTCCTAATCAGATAAATTTATTATTTAGTTGTAAGGAACATATTTAAAAACTTCCAGTAATATTCGAAGAATCACTGGTGTGTAATTTAATTTTGGTCCACCTTGTATGCATTGCTCACCACCGTGTTATGCATAAAATCATAAAACAACATAAGGTTGAGTGGTCAAGGGAATTGCATCATACATAAAAGGACCTGGACCCTTTGAAATTCTCTTGCTCCTGCTGTAAAAGAAAAGGGGCTATGCTTATATAGTACAGTTACGATTCCTTGGTTCTTGGTGGTAACTCCAGGGGGAGGACCGGCTTTATACCTTTATCCGATCCCCAGGTGAAAATTCTGAGCCGGAAAATAAATCCGTAGTAAAAAATATTGCACAATAACCATCAGAATTGTTCTAAAGTCATTATGTCCCCATATAATCTAAAGTACCTAGTATAGTAACAAACTACAAATGTGATACAGATGTGTACTGGTATTTCCAAACCTATATGCATATATTTCTTATTACCCCCTTAACTGCAACAGCTAATTCTAAAGAATATCAGAAACCAAGCAACAGTAAAGCATTAATAGAATTAAATAAGCTTAACCAACTGATAAGGATGAAGTAAGTGAGTTAAATGAATATTTACTCATAAGAAGAAAGTAATTCCTTCTAGTGAATAAATTCGTTTAACTCATGTGGCGTATACAATATTTTATACAATTGTATCAGATTACTGATATTTAAAATATCTGCTGATATCAAGAACTAAAAAAAAACCTAATAATTAAAAATAAGTTAATACGTATTCTATTACTTGTGAGCTCGATGGTTGAAATTTATTGCAAAAAATCTAGTATTTAATTGAAGATGTTCATGATAACTGTAACTACTCTTTGTAAAGTATATGACACATTTCACGTTTCAATCAATGACACAGAACATGAAACGTTAATTTCTCAGTATTGAATCCATACATTTGCATCGAAAACAATCTGTTCACATCGCAATTAATATCAGATGACGTTAGGTAGAGAATCTGGGTCGTTAGTGTATATCTAGTTAGCGAATACGTAAATCAATTTTATGATGCATAAAAGTGGAAGTTTCTCGTGAAGACATATTTTAGTCCTCAATGACATTAATTATTAATAAGGTAGCAAAGAAAACCGCGACGGATCATTTTACGTGTGGTGTAACAAGATAGAAATTTTATTGACTTCGTTCTGAATTATATTGAAGTATTTTTAATTTAATTGAGGTATCTTCATATTATAGGTACTTACTATTTACGAAACTATACATTTGTAAACTAGTATATATCTAAGATATGCGACAACTGTTTGCCAAAACTCCAGAACTTAACATAACAGTAAATAAAAATTATGTTCAAAAATAATAAATTTTCAAAATTAAACAGTCGCTGCTTTCATTACTTACTGATAAAGAATGTATTACTTTAGAAATGCTAAGAATTCGAATTTGATACTTCATTGAGCTTAATTGAAAAAATGATGCAAAAATTTAACAGTTTTTTAATAAAGTTTTCATGTGTTTTCTGCATATACAGGGTGTGTTTTAAATATATTCGTAAAACAAGGATAAACAATGCATCTTTGAAGATATGTAGAGAGAGGCAGTCTTCTATGAACAGTTGACAGGTTTCTATTATTTTATTGTATGCTAAGTATTCAATAGAACAATGAAATTAAATCAAAACGATTTAAACATGAAACTCTTATTCAGTATTATTACACTGAACGTGAAATAAACAATAAAATTAACACATTTTCCAGTTGTTGACTTTTTCAAATAACATTTTGCTGTAGTTTCAGCGGAAAACACACAAATTTAAACTTCTCACCCCCCAAAAATCCTGATCTTAAAGATGTAACCATATATTAAACTAAAATTTTTACTTTGACACCCTCCATCTTTTTAACCATTAAGTTATGACTAAAGTAAGTTTAGCTATATCTAATTATTTACTTTTGGTGCATTAATTTCGGGACACCGTGTATTACTGAAATATAATAGCTCTCACCACGCACAAACTACGAAATGCAGAATAATTATTTGTTCAGTCATTAGTATCATACGTTTTTTTTATAATTAAGACAGTGGCGTACTATTTTTATTGTAAATAAGACCAAGTACAAGGATTCTACGCCACTGGTGATAATGGGAATATTTGAATGTAAATTTACACATTGCTCGCATCATACATTCATGTAAAAAATACCAAATCCATACTCTTTTCCAAGAATTTCCAAGTGAATACATCTTACATATAAAATTACACGATTTTTTCTAAAAAATACATAATAACGTAAATTTATATTTCAAGTGTACAAAAACAGTGTTTTACTAAGAAAGACTTCATATTCAGAAGTAGTAATTTTCCATTATATTTGTAACAATACATTCTAGTGTGTTATTTCACACTTTTGACCTCGAAATCCACAACAATCCACCGTGTAATATCGCTAATAATTTTTATCAGTGTAGAACTATTGCTGTTTTATCACGACAGAGGTTTCTAAGTAAATAAAAAAATAATACAAATTTAAGAACGATGAACATTTAGATATAATAAAGTATATTTGAGCAAATCTCATTTATTTTAACTGCACAATCACATAATCATCGAATGATGCCAGTAATACCTGATACGCCCTGTATACCTAACATAGTAGGTACAATGTGGACTTCCAGAACATAAAATTTTCTAATATCACCCTACCAAGACATTTCCAGTTTCCAGGTCCGAGCACGAAAAAGCAAAGTTTGGTAATTCAAAATCAGTATCTTGAAAGTTAAAAGGTAATATCTCCCGAGATAATTTTACCGAGCGACTCATAGCCTATTATCCTTAACGTTTCTCGCATTCCAGTCCACTCCTCCCTGTCCAGGTCGGTCCCGAATGGTGCGTGTTTCTTGGGAGAAGTCGAGAGTGTATATATACATGCGTCCTTAGGGAAACCAGGCTGGGGAACGTATACTCTCACAATATATATTCATTGTGACCCTCTGGGCGATGTTTTTCGGCCATTTCTACGCTCACCTGAGCACTGGCACACCCTGATAAAAAAAGCTTTAGCAGTTGGAACCTTTAGGGTCGCCTTTATGGTTCTACCTGAATATTGCATACCTAACCATAGCATTATTTTATACGACCCTCAAAGCCGACTTATGTCCGGATTTGCATATGATAAAAGGCTCGCTTTACTATTTCTTACAAACACTTACTGTTAAATACAGAAACGTTTATTAAGAAAAATTGCCTGAAAGATCACAGACACCCGAATTTTATTTAAAAAATGTAAATACAATCAATTCGGCATTTCTAAATGAAATGCAAACGACTCGGCAAACGATAACTCATATATTTCTGTTTAAGTTCGTTTATTCTCATATAGAAATATCCGAGAAAAAATCGTTATACAAAATAGTGTAAGTATTCTTTGTTGCAAATATTTTTTAAAATACGGAGACATTTTAAATTAGAACACACATTTAACATTTTGCAGTTTTTTTTATTTCTTAAACTCTCACATTTCCTTCAACATTTCTTCTAAAGAGTTTAGAACATGCTTGTTAAAGCCTACAATAATCCCTCAGACTGACCACCCCTTTGGCAAATTTTCAAATCCACTACAAAAATATTTCATATATATCTTGTGCTCTAATAATAATAATAATAATAATATCTCTACCCTCATTCTAATCACAGGGATTAGCCCAGAAGTCGGAGACTTGTGCGGGAGAGGGGGCGGCATATTATTATTAAGCAGGCCGCATTTGCGCCCAGGAACGACTTACGTTGGTAGGCCCTAACCACTATTCAGTGCAGGAATGAGGGAAACCTGGAAAACCTCATTAATTAGGGGGGTAGTCAAATATCAACCGGTATCAATCTCTCACATTGACCCAAGCTAACATTATTCCACCCTACCATACCCGCAGAGAGGGTGCCAATTCTCTCCACGAATATAGCTTATATACGGTCTACCGGCAGCTGGGCGCGAACCCACTCCGATCCAGTCACCTCGATTCAAGTACTGACGCCTTAAACCACGCGACCACTGACCAACCTAATATAGTAACTATCTCTTTTTGACTGCACACCAAATGGTGAAACTTGGTCTAGTGCAACGAATACTGTACATGAACAATTTTGAGTGTTTTGGGGGTGCGAGGGTAATATAAACGGTTCCTAATTTCGGATACCTAGTCGAAATAGGGAAACCATAAGTGTCCGAAATTAAGAAAATATTTAAATAATTACCGGTGTCAAAACGATAAAAATATCAGAATTTAATGCAACAAATAAATTGCTACAGTTCTAGAGCAGCAATTTTAGGAAAACATCAGTTACACATGTCTCAGGTTTTAGCTGCAAAAATCTCGTTGCAGCTGTTCAAAGTGATTAGTACTATTATCATCTACCTGTCAAAGCAACAATGGAAACATCTGGAAATTGACTGCAGCCAACTAGTTTTTCCTAATAATGGGTGCAGTAAAACTGCCTCTTCCCGACGTGCAATACTTTACATTTTATTTTTTAACGTCGAAACAGTTAATTTTATCAAAAAAATATAAGAGAGAAAAAAGTTTCTAAATGAATCGGCTTAACCTAATTAATTTTTTTCTACGTCGTTAAGGAAGTTTTTTGAAAGTACAGTTAAAAAAACTGAAAGGGGTAGTTTATTTCAACCCTTTCAAATTATTTTCAAAAAGTTAAAAATATGTCACAAGTGTCTTTCGATGATGGTAACACTTCCACAAAATTTTACCAGTCCCACGCTTTTCATTTCCTAGAAAAACAATAAGAACACTCTTTTTTCGCCATCTTTTCAACGCGATATCTCCCTAATGGTTGACTTGTGACCCAACGTTTATATAACAAACTACCTTCTATTTTCAACAAGGACTCACCCCCTGAAATTTTTTGCCTTTGTTTTAAAACACCCTGTATAAATGATTTCAAACATCACAGCTTGGTTTTAGAAACAAAAACCATAGTAATTTGTTTCCGATCAATGACACAGTGATTAATAGCAACATATCTAGTGTGTAGCTATTTGATCGGCGCGAATCCGCGTGATGCACTTAATGCGATGCCAAGTACTCCCGGGGATGAACGTGGAACACCGCTAACGCCGTCCCCAGAGACAGCACCGATCGCAGGACTTGCCACTATTTTGGCAACTACATTGTTTGAACGCATTTAGAGCCATCGAAAGGTTGTTTAAGAGCGGCTTTGCTGAAGCTGTACATCTGTACCGACCAAGAGATGGATTAGGATTTTATACAAATATCAAAAGATGGTAAACTGATAAGCATCGCGCAATCATAGTTATAAAAAACAACAAATAATGTAATTTACAATAATTTCACTAGATTGTACTAGAGATACAAGAAGGTGCAAAATGAGTAGCGTCGTTAAGACACCTATATAAAAATAATTCTACTATGTTACATATTAAAATATGTAGATATTTATATACAGGGTGTTAAAAAGAGTGTAAAATATTTCAGGAGGTAATAGTATAAACCAAAATAAGCAGAAAAGTCTTAATAAACATGGGTCCGCAAAGTAACGGTTGCGGAGATATGGACCACTATTCGTTTTTCAAACATTTTATTTTGTTAGGAATAAACCGACAAAGGAAGCTTTTAACAAACAAAAAACAAAGTTACAGAAGATGTTCAAAGTGCCCTCCGTCCATTTCCAAGCAGGCACGACATCTTCGCCTCAACGATATTCGAAACTCTTTCGAAAACACCCTCCTTGGTTTGGATTTCTTGACAGTTTTGATTAATCCGTAGCTGTAGCTCTTCCAGGCTATTTACAGGAGTACCATACACTGAAGACATTAAGGTGTGTGTCTTCAAATATCCCCAAACAAAAAAATCTAGAGGGTTCAGATTAGGCCGGACCTGTTTTATGGCCTCCAAGATCGCCTGATCTGAACCCTCTAGATTTCTTTGATTGGGGATATTTGAAGACATTAGTGTATGGTACTCCTGTAAATAGCCTGGAAGAGCTGCAGCTACCGATTAATCAAAAGTGTCAAGAAATCCAAACCAAGGAGAGTGCTTTCGAATATCGTTGAGACGAAGATGTCGTGCCTGTTTGAAAATGGACGGAGGGCACTTTGAACATCTTCTGTAACTTTGTTTTTTGTTTGTTAAAAGCTTCCTTTGTCGATTTATTCCTAATAAAATAAAGTGTTTGAAACACGAATAGTGGTCCATATCTCTGCAACAGTTACTTTGCGGACCCATGTTTATTAAGACTTTTCTGCTTATTTTGGTTCATACTCTTTGCTCCTGAAATATTTTACATTCTTTTTTTTAACACCCTGTATAGTATGTCCATGGTTACAGTGAATATAAGGAAACATTTTTTTATATTATGCAAAAAAATAAACATGACAAAAGATTTTTCTTGTATTTCAAATTAGGCTACTACGAGGAAAGTTAACATTGCATGTACATCCAGAAAAAGTATATGAAAATATAAGAGCAGTAGTCTACCTTTATTTTTACTTAAAAGTGATTAGCAAAAATTGTTAAGAATTAAAAATTTAAGAAAGAATTTATTAATATTATGTCCACTGTTAGAGAGAAAATGATGTAAAAATTGGAAAAACTGAAAATGTTGATTTTTAATTTTATTTATAAATTTTTATTATGAAAAAAGGTATGATATAATTACAAGTTATAATAGAATTTATAGGTATCTACACTTTTTTCATTAAAAATATGTCGACATATAATATCTACATACAAACATAATTTAGTAGGTATATAAGGAAAAACTATTTTTCTCCATTATCGGATAGAAATCCTTCTTATAGGAAATTTTGCTGGTAATGATAAAATTATTTCATTTTTGATGTTACTTCACTACTCCAAATAGCACTTAGTAGTAGTTATATCACTGTATGTACTTCGTTTAAGGAAAAGTCATGTTACCAAAAGGCAATATTTCCAAATATTTAAAAATTTATTTTATTTATCGAATTGAAAAAGGCTCTTTGTATTGAAAATTATCCAAACCTCTTGAATATTGAATTATATGAGGTGATAATAATAATAAATATCTATTGTAGGTATATATTGCAAAATTTTCAATTTTTCTTTATTTCTATTAGGTATTTGACCACATTATAAATATATGAAATAATTCTTTTTGTGATTTTTGGTTAGGCAAAAACAGGATTTACTTATTTCATTATTTTTTAAGTAATAAAATCAAATAATAATCAAACGACAAAATAAATACCTTACCACGGAAAACACGTATCTTCTCTATCTTCTACAAACCAACCATTTTTTGGTATCAGTCATAGTCAAAACATGTAAATGACTTGATACCTAAATAATAATAAAATAATTGATAAATCTAACTATTCAAAAATTGTTTATAGTTAAAATTATCTAGCAAACCTTTTTCATATCTAGGTAGATACGGTGAATTCTGCTAAAACGATGAAAACATTTCCGAAAAATACAGTGTAACTAGGTGCTTATTCTTGAATATTACTGTTTATCTAATTATTGAATACACATAATACACATATTGATAATTACCTACCTTATTTCACATGATGAAGAAATTGGCTCTTGAATCCATCAGCCATCCATTTATCTCCACTACACATCACCAACTACAAAAAATCACCTAGTTCTTCACTGTACATTATATAATAATTGTTGCAAATAGTGAAAACGACGCCACGCCATTACCATCGTTATCAGCACACCTGATTTGGCGCTGCAGAGTTCACCGACTCATAGACTTGTTATTGTCTCAAACTAGTTTTTTACTGACCATCCCACTTTTTTGTTTTTAATAAGAAAAGGGCTGACGTCGCTACTACAAAGGTGATGGGAAGCATGCGCAGTTCTAACAGTCTGTGTTGGAATGCTGGTTAAGCCTTGCTTAAAACTACTTAGTAAATCGAAATTTTAGTGTGCGTGGAGTGAATTTTAATTTATAATCTAGGGTTTCTTGATAGAAATTTAGTTAGTTTTCTAGTTGTAAGTGATTTTGTGTTAGAATAATGAACAAAAACCTAAATCCAGTCAAGAAATCGGTGTTTGTTAAATAATAATTTTCGAGTATGCAACGTATTCAACATTTTAACAAAATAATCTGTGTTGCCTAATAATATTGTGTCAGTGCTTTGTAATATGGTAGAAGACAGACATCCAATTAATTAGAGCTTTGTTGGATAATTGGTTAAGGTAAGTCGATTTTCTTTTATACCATCTTGTCTCGGTGCATTTCTCATGACATAATACAAGAATAATGAATGAGACATCGTACTTAATAATACAAAAACTTTGTTTGCATACTTATTGGAAGTAGTATGTCAAGCTTACATTTTGTATGGACTTATAAAAAATAAAAACATAATTAGATACTTACACAGATGTTGGTAAGAAAATATAAAAATACATATTACTTAATAATAACTGGATTTAACGTATTGAACTGCAAGAAAATGATTTAATAAGATATACAGGTTAGAACCAGTGCCATAGAACACACACACACACACATAAGATATACAGGATGTTAAAAAAGAGTGTAAAATATTTAAGGAGGTAATAGTATGAATCAAAATAAGCAGAAAAGTCTCAATAAACATGGGCCCGCAAAGTAACAGTTGCGGAGATATGGAATGTTTTATGTTTTTTAGCCTCTTTTTTATTTTGCAAAAACGTGTATTTTCTTATAATAGTTGGTTGATGTTTAGTGAATAGTCGCGTCAAATTAGCATTTCACTTACAACTTTTTGCGAAGTCCGATTGAGATACGGTTTTCTGCAAAATATTCAGGGAATTATTTATAACAAAAGGTACATCTAACCTCTGTACGCTCGCAACTTTTTAATTGTTTGTTTAACAAATGACCTATTTTTGTTGAACATAATTATGGCAAATGTCACACACGATTCAACAAAAATGTCTGGAAAATGTTCTCTCGGGGGTTGTCGAGGTCCCTCTTTATCACTTTGGTGTTAACTTTATTATTTATTGCTAAATTTTTGTAACTGGGCTAATTAACAAATTAAAAACTCCACCCCCGAAATCACAAGAGAACCGGATTTTTTTCCAGGATTTCTGGCTTATTAAGGCAAACCATCGGCACAAGATTTTTGCAAATATAGTTGTTTATTGTTCGATTGTTGCTACCCCGCTAATTAACAAATTAATTAGTCTTCTCCCAGAATCGTTAGAAAATCGAATTTTTTTTGCAATAATTCTGGGATCATGGGGAGAACCATCGGCACAAGGTTGTTGCACAAAATTGTTTATTTTTCTATTTTTGCAACCTGGCTAATTAACAAATTATTAACTCTACTCCCGGAATTACTAGAGATCCGAAATTTTTTCCGGAATTTCTGTCTTTTTAAGGCGAACCATCGACACAAGATTTTTGCAAAAATAATTATTTATTGTTCAATTGATCCCAGAAAGATTGCAAAAAAAATCCGATTTTCTAACGATTCCGGGAGAAGAGTTATTAATTCGTTAATTAGCGAGGTTGCAACAATCGAACAATAAACAATTATATTTGCAAAACTCTTGTGCCGATGGTTCGCCTTAAAAAGCCAGAAATCCCGGAAAAATCCGGTTTTCTAGTGATTCCGGGAGTAGAGTTATTAATTTGTTAATTAGCCAGGTTGCAACAATTGGAAAATAAACAATGACGTGCAACAACCTTGTGCCGATGGTTCTCCCCATGATTCCAGAGTTATTGCAAAAAAATCTGGTTCCCTAACGATTCCGGGAGTAGAGTTATTAATTTGTTAATTATCGAGGTTGCAACAATTGAACAATAAACAATTATATTTGCAAAAATCTTGTGCCGATGGTTTGCCTTAATAAGCCAGAAATTCTGGAAAAAATTCCGGTTCTCTAGTGATTTCGGGGGTGGAGTTTTTAATTTGTTAATTAGCCCAGTTACAACAATTTGGCAATAAATAATAAAGCTAACACCAAAGTGATAAAGATGGACCTCGACAACCCCCGAGAGAACATTTTCCAGACATTTTCGTTGAATCGTGTGTGACATTTGCCATATGTTCAACAAAAATGGGTCGTTAAATAAACAATTAAAAAGTTGCGAGCGTACAAAGGTTAGATGTACCTTTTGTGATAAATAATTCCCTGAACATTTTGCAGAAAACCGCAACTCAATCGGACTTCTCCGCAAAAAGTTGACAATTTTCACATTTTTCATGCTAATTTGACGCGACTAGAAATAAACAGTACATATTTGACAGTTGTTCTCAGTGCAAAAGTTTTCTTTCGCTATGACTGGTTTTTGGAAGACATTTAGTACGCATTTTTTAAGTTACAAAAGTATATTTCAATATAATACAACCTTCAGATTTTTAAATTCTTTTATAAATATTGCTCCAGATACCGTAACTAAATATTCCAATTTTATAAAATTTATTTTTAACCTTCAACCAAAATCTATTAGGTATACTTATAAACTGAAATGTATATAGCAACATAATAATTCAAATTAGAATAAAAAGCACCATACTCTCTACTTTATAAACATCTATTTGTAATAGGGCAATTTTTTTTCTTATTAAAAATAATTATACTCGTAAGCTACTTTTCTTGAGAAATACGCAGAAAAACTTAAATAGGCATAAACAATTAAGAAGATGTTTTTATTCAGAGAATTAATTCAAAATTTTTATCAGAAACAATAGCTCTATCACCTTGCTTCTCGATATCGGTACATTTAGAACATTATATCTAATGGTTTTTCAACATTCGGACCAAAGTTCCTAAACGGAAACAAGGCCACTCTGTATAAACAAAGTGTTCAAAGTGATATTTTGGAGAGACTTTGGTCCAGACCATTACAATATTAAGATCCAACAAAAAAACACATAAGGATCAGCATTTCTAACGACATTGAACCTTCTTTGAATAGAACAGTAAAGTTGAATTTAAAATCCTTGGAAATTAAATGTAAAGCAAATTATCAAGAGATATCAATTTAAAAGTTCAATGACGCTTCATATACATAGTGATTCTAAACCTAGTAAGTAACATATAAATTTAATTTTCTAGACCTCAAAATAAGAAGAAAAGTCTATATAAACATGTATCCCAAAACGTTCGTTTTCCACATACAGGGTGTGATGATGGTTTTTAATTAATATTTCCCAAAGTCGTAGTGATAAATTTATTAAATTTGTTACAATCCTATAACTTGATATGCTCTTTTTGAAATTCTAAAAAGAAATCAATACAGTTTGTCCAGAAGCGAGTAAAACAAGGAGTAGTTCTTCAAAAATATTCAAACTTTTTTTGATAATTAATTTCAAGGCAAAAATGGAAACTCCAGATTTTTACATAAAAAGGTACTATTGTTCAAATTCAATGTTGAGAACAATCGAGGCAACAATTTTCTAAAAAAATGGATGAATGAGTGAATCTTTGAGCTAAAAATCTATGGAACTTGAAACATAGTGTTTAACTAAGAGAAACAATTTTGACATCAATCAATATGTATATCTTAAATGTATGGAAATATTTACTTCTTAATCTTTATAAACAAAAAATTTCACCTAAGTAATAAATTTTTGTAAACTTCCGAAAGTAGGTATAAATATTTTACTAGGTACATTTTTTTCGCTATTCATCATTGCTCGTCTTCAACTATAATTTCTCAAGTTTATGCCTATAGATTAAAAATCACCCTGTATTTCTTCACATGACACTGATGTATGGAATGGAATATAATCAATTTTACTTTGATACTTCTTAATTGTTGGCTTTGTGTGCTTTCTAAAAATTCGTTAGTTAGGTACACTCTCGGGTACACCTATCCCTCGACCTTTTCTGATGAGCAAATACAAAATAAACATTTTTTCTTCAACCATCGACAATTTGAGCAAAATTAAAAAAATTCTTCAGCATTTTGCATATCGTTCGTAGCATAATGATACCTATTTATATGGTACTGTACTGTACAATATATTGCAATAACTGTTTAGTTGAATTTGGCTATTTATTTCAAACTGCTGACATATTCGTAATGAAATCTACTTTCAATTTTAAACATTAGTTCTTAGTTGTTCCACTCACCCGTAGAAATCTATTGAAATTTCTACACAGAACATCCAGTAGTCAAAATACTGATTTGAGGAATTTGCAATAAAATGTATCTAATTCGAATCACCCTACATTATCTTCTAAACTAAAGACTTACGAAGAGAATAAAAGGCCACATAGTGGTTAACAGTGCCTCCGAAAAATTTTACAGAAAATATTTTTGTATCTATTTTTAATAATTTTTATATTTGCCATTGCGTCGGTTAGTTGTTTACTTATATTTAAACTAAGCCATCGGCATAACGCATGCGCGATCGCCATTGTATTTAAAAATTGGCGGGAAAATACTAGTTTTCTCTTAAAATACCCACTAATTATCTTCGTAATACCCATTAGTACCGTAATAGTATCCAAAAATACATAAAGTACCTAAAATACCGAAACATACCTATAAATACCCAAAATATCAAAAAAATACCTTTAATTACCTACAGCTTGTACAGCAAAATATCTCAGTGGTTTTCCCCTTGGTTTAAATATTTTACTACATTTTTTAACTATTCGTCATTGCTTGTCTTCAACTATAATTTCTCAAGTTTATGCCTATAGGTTAAAAATCACCCTGTATTTCTCCTCATGAAATGATGTATGGAATGGAATATAATCAAGTTTAATTTGATATCAATTGTTGGTTTTGTGTTTTTTCTAAAAATTCGTTTGCTAGGTACACTCTCGGGTACACCTTTCCCTCGACCTTTTCTGATGAGCAAATACAAAACATTTTTTTCTTCAACCATCGAGAATTTTAACAAAATTAATAAAAAAAAACCTTCGGCATTTTGCATATTGCTCGTTGCATATCTATGTATCTAAATATCAAGCAACGTCTAAACGGAGATCCAAACCTTTAATATTCATTTTGAGATAACACTTGAAATTTTAAACGACTGATCAGGGTGACATGGGCACTAAACTGTCAATTTTCCTAATTTTCACAGGTATTCTGCCACCAATTCACCAATTAGTCATCCGACAGATAACCGCTGTTTTAAATTATAAATTCTATCTCAAACAAAATCCAAATTGCGGGCCGTATCCAGAAACGTTTTAATCGCATTATTCCCAGCGGGATATTTATTTTATAATTCGACTACATGCACGCTGTTATCCTACAAATACGTATTAACAGACTGTGCGCTAAAATAAACCAAATACAATACATATTATTTTCACATTTCAGTTACTTTCATTGCTTGCTGTGTGGAGGTGGGCGCATTAGGGATTTAATTGGGATTACGGGGTATGCATATGCATTACAAAATGATTGGAACGTTAATTATCTTAAGCACACAAGGAAATTAATATCATTTTTTAATATCTGTTTTGTCATATTTAGCATTACTGCCTTTAACAAAAAATTAAATTGTTTCCAAATAGTAATTGAAAAATTTAAAAACTTATAAATTTTAAGAAAAAAATTATCTTCATGAGAAATCATAGAATCATGTATAATAGCGGAAGCCTATACCAGTAACTGTAGCAAAACGTAAGGTAGTATTCTCAGAGCAATAATAAAAATACAGAGAACAAACACCATTTATTGTACACAATAATTGTAATTAACCAACATCTATTAAAATAAACCCGTGATACGTAATAGTTCCCGTGGAAAGAAAACACCTCGGAAAACACGTACCAGTGGTATAACAGATTTTGTTGGAAATGTAATTGAATATTAAAATACCGATAATTAATAAAGTTGTGGAATATAATTCTTATCATTAATTGGAATAGTGAAAGAATGAAAAGAAATAATAAAATTTAATAAGCAATTTTATGTTCAAGCAACAAAAAATAATTATAAGGAATGTATTCTGAAAATATCTATTGACATACAACTTTATATCAAAACCTTACATGGTCAAAGAGAAGGTAATAGAAGGCAATGGCAAACAAATGTTGGTATATTTGTTTTAATGCAAGAAATATATGTTATTACATTACAAATAATTATTATTTAAGTCTTGCAACAAAAAGTTATTAGTGTCAAGGAAATTGTAGTTAAAAATAAAAAATAAACTACAAATAGGTACTAGCCAAAAATAACTGCATATCACACTTTAATATCATAAAATGTTATTGATGTTTAAATAAAATTGTTTTAATCAACAATGACTTAACTGTTTCTTTAGAACTATCAATTAAAAATGTATTTATGACTTTTATGCTTGCCTCATTTAATATTTTTTAACTATAATGTACTAAACGAAATAAAAACTGAAAAATATTTCAAAGGTATAAAATTCGCTTCAAAAAGAAGAAAACACACCATAAATAATAAACAATGATACAACTTCCAAACAAATAGTTTTTGCAGCATTGCCATGCAGACCTTTAATTTCGAAGAGAAGAAAATTGCCACACGATTGTGGATGTAATAATATATAATTTTATTTCCAAAATTGAGTACAAATTATGTATTAGTTTTTGTAATGTTAAGTATTTGTGTGTAATGCATTAAATATGCACTACTTTATTCTTAAATGGTCTTTATTGTTAATAGAGTATCTGTTGCAGGAAATGTTGACTTTGTTTATTTTTGTATATGGTCCCCTTTATTTTTATTATTGCTCTGAGATAGTACCTAATAGTATTTAGGAATATCTAGGTAGGACATGACAGTACTAATGCAGGATCTAGTATAAAGAGCAGGACCTGGTAGTATAGAAACAGGACTCTAGTCTAGGGTGGAACATTATTTGTTATTTTAAAAGTCTATTACCGTACTCTTTCAAACCGATTTTACCAATTCCAACTTTGTAATTTATGCTGTTTTTTAATACAATGATAACTGGTAGGAAAAACAAATATTTTCTTCATTCAACCGACCAACTGACTTAAAAATTTTGATTAGTATCTTGCGCTTGTCTAAAGACGAAATCTCAAATAGTCATTAGTCAAATTCGAATAATATTAGTAATTGTTTGTCAATCAATAAAATTATTTTTTTTCTTGCCCATCCTTTAGAAATTTGTTACTAAAGCTGCGTCCACAGTCAAGACCTACTGAACGAGCGACAGTGTATATTCTCACATGTGCTTATGAGCAATAGCAAACTTGGGAATTTTTGAGGGAATATTAACTCCCGCTTGTTCACTCATTTTCTAAACATAAGAAATACAAAGTAGTTTCATGCACTGGCGGCTAAAATGCAAGAAATAGATGGTCAATTCATTTAAAAGAATTGTTTCTCTTGCAATATCGATATCAAATCATTTTCTACATTATAATCTATCGAAAAAAATAATCGCTATCGTGACGTACATATTGCTATGTTATTGTTCTAAAATTTTGGTAACCAAATATATCCCATAATAGAATCTATAGAAATAATTCGAAAAGAAAATTTGTTGTCACTTTTATAATATCGTAAGAGACGTTTTTATGCAGTGGCAGCTAAGACCAGGACGGAATTAACTATATATTGAGCTCTAGACTAAAATTGATGTAGGTCTCATATTGAGACCATTCAGTACATTTATATTTCATAGAATTTTAAACAAAAATGGTTAATTTATAGCGTCTTTTTATCAAGCACATAAATCATACATAAAAGAGCGACAAAGAAATCATAAAACAAAGTTGTTTTACATTAAAACAAAAATTGATACGTACCCTATTCAATTAAATTATGTGTTAAAAGTCGTATAACTTTCAATAATTTTTTCAGTATGAATTTTATTAACATATTTTCCATGTCCCACAAAGGAAGGTCAGGTTTCTCATCACATAATTTCGTTTATGAATTTTTATCGTTTCTAAAGATGAAAATGATCTCTCTCCACTACAGTTAATTACTGCCATAAATAAAAATATACTCAATGTAACATCTATATAGTTATATAATGTGATTTGATGTTGCATATTAACAATACAACATGTAATATTTCGAAAACCGTAAAAGATAAGTATCATATATCAGTTTTGCATTAAAAAAAGTTAGACCTACATCTTGGAAATGCGATATTAAATTGTTTTTATGATATATGCTTTTAAAAATATTTAAAAGCTCCTCCAACTGTCATTCTGATACCTTTTTTTGTATCTCGGATAATAACAGAGAAAAGGGAGGGCATTTCGTGTGACCACCCTGTACAGAAGAAGTCATGAAATAATAACTGAAGCATAAAATACAATTTTTTGCAGAGTTTTGATAACTTTTTATGGCTGATTTCATCAGTACTGACTTGAAGATTTTGTTTAATTTTAACTAGAAAAAAAAAAAGAATATTGTTTCATCATTCTGGGACACAGTGTACAAATTAGAACGTATTCGGGGTATTTTTGTTGGAAACACAAGACAAAGTCTCCCCCTTCAAGTATTTGTCTACTTTCAGCAACTTAGGTACCTAGGAGTGACTAATTTGTCAAAAAACTCCATCCCGCTCCATTGTTATACACTGGGTGGAGGCGCCGGGTAGGCTGCAAACGCGGCTCTTTGTACTGGGGAACGAGGTGAGGGGAGAACAGGCGGGGGAAATAGATGATATTGTTACCTCGACCGGTGGGCAGTCGTCGACACAGGTCGATAATACACCCCTGCATTCCGTACCTTTAGTAAGCCAGTTCGCATCAAAACTTATTTTCTTCGAATGCTTGACAAATGTATCTGACTTCACGTAACGAAAGTTCTGAAAAGTAAGAAAAAAAACTCGACGGAAAAAGGCGAGCAAGTGTAAGATATTGAGCTCTCATTTTTACTTAGAAAATCCATTAATAATATTTTAGCTTCAGGTTAAAAGAATTAGAACTTCGTAATTTTGCACTTTTATTTTAAGAAACTTTTAAAGCAACCTGTACAGTCATTTATAATTCGCATTCTTTTTCATTTTAAGGTCTGAGGTTTTGTGGGAAACTTAAAAATGCACTCTAATGTTGTGGAAATTAAATTGCTTTTGTGATACAACGTGAAATTTATAAAAGGGGACTAAAAATATATTTCGATCGTACAGAAAACATGTCTTTCATAATTCCATGAACAAATAATACATAACACATTAATATTTATAGAATATACTTATTATAAAAGAATGAAAAGTAAAACAAACATAAATATTTATTGTTTTAATAACGTCTATTATCCTGGCAGGCCAACATTAGCGGCTCCCCAAAACAAGTAGTGGATATTTTGTTGCTAATTTGTACCACCAATTTAAATTTTTTACCTTGTGCCGTTTTCGAGAAAAATGGTGGCTGCCAGGCCATCGAATTACTCTACAAGTAAGAACGCTAGCAATTTTTGCACCATAATTTGTTGATCGTCGAGTACTTTCTCAAGGTGTATAGTTTTTTCAAAAATAAATAAATTGCCCATTTTGTAGTTTCCTTGCGCTCGTCTAAAAACGAAAAATAAAATGCGACCGCCAAAAACAAGTGGCGGACAGTAACAAGTTGTTACTATTTCATTGCTAATTTGTGCCACCAGTTTCAATTTTGTAGTTTGTGCCGTTTTCAAGAAAAATGGTGGTTCCTAGGATAATATTATGCTGGTGCAAAAATCGCTTTGCTATCGTTGCTAGTTGGAAAGTAATTCGATGGGTCGCTAGCGTAATATTACTCTAGCACCCACCATTTTTCTCGAAAATGACACAAGGTACAAAATTGAAACTGGTGGTACAAATTAGCAACAAAATATCCATTACTTATTTTTGGGGGCCGCTAATATTGGCCTGCCAAGATAATAGACGTTTAATTAGCGTTAATATAGGTATGTTTAGATTTGTTTCTGTAATGTAAATAGACATAGCATGTTTATGCAAAACTTTGCCTATTTCCTACATGAAAACCAAAAATCAACATTTAAATAACAAAAATTAAAATTAATATCTCCAAAATCAACAGATAGCATGATATAAAAAAGTAAACATGTAAATAAAATAGAATTAAATAGATAATTATATAAATAAAAACTTTTCAACATGTAAATAACATACTTCAGGGTATAAACTCTGTCATCACCACTATCACTATTTCCAATATGGATTATAATTGGATTGATATGAACGACTTCAAGATCTAAATTTTCTTTTTGCACGTGACGTACATTTTTGCTAATCTTCCGCATTTACTTTTGCAATTGCTCTTTTAAGCATTACTTCTACATCAGCTGTCCTATTCTCTTTGACTATGTCTTCTTTCACTTGCGCCCATATCATTCAATTGGATAGTTCAATTTTCTCCAATAGCTTGCAATTCTTTTTCTTATAATGTTGGCAATTCACTTTTAAAAGAAGAAATTGTGAACGGCTCGTTGTATAGCATCTTCATTTATTTCTATTTTTCTTCGACATTTGAAATGTGATTTTTTTTTCCAACTGATGTATGAAAACTTTTTGACATTAAGGCGTTGAAGATTCCACAATATTTTGTACCATTCAATATCAAAACATAATCACAATAACGTTATAACTGAATACTTACTCTATATTAAAGAATATACAGTTCACTTTATTATTAGCATAATTAGCAAAAAATATTTATTTCAATCACTACCACAAAAAAAAAACACTCACGAGAAAGTTATACTCTGTTATAATACGGGTTATAACATTATTACAATGTATCGAACTTTCATTTATTCACAAATTCACTTTCCACGATTATAGAAACACTTATTTCATTATATTTAAACTCTCACCTATTTATATCGCCTATAAAACAATAAAAGCAAAGGAATTACCGAAGGGAAGAAAGCACGCGCAAAAATTCTGTCCTGGCGTTAATGGTATGGATTGTCAGGATGTACTTCGCAGAGGCGAGCCTACGTGTGAGATAGAGATAGACTTACAGATATGCATTTGTAAAACAAGGGTATCAATGTATCTTCACATATTACCTGTACGTTTGTTTCAAGCGTTGCCACTATTCCTTTCACAGTAAAAATATCTCCATTAGTTAATTTTAATCTAATTTAATAAAACAACAAAACTGAATAAAAAGTGAACTAAACATGAAACCAAGGATTGAACGACATGAACAGAGAAAACTGTACGGTAGCAGCCGACTGAGATTATTTTTTATGCAATCACACACGTGCCCCGATATAATGGGTTCCCCCTTAAATATATGGTCCCAGTGTCATTGCAGTTCCCATTCATGACCGGTGTGCAATTCAGACCGTAGCACCTAACAATAGGCACGCGCGGTTTGACAACTTGCACACATGGACGCCTCTGTGCAATATATCGGGGATCGCACCCTTACGAGCGATTTAAAAATCACGAGAACAGTGGCTTGCCAACTTACTTTTATTTTTCACGTAACGCTGATTTATACACATTTATCCACAAATAAATGTAAAAAACTTTAAACGTCTGCGACAACATATCACATTATTAATCAATGGAGTCTATAAAGAATTTATTCACAATGCAGAAAATTCTATTTCATCTATACCATCAGGTGTAATGCATTTGAACGACATAATATTTGATGACCCTCAGTCGACAGTAGACAGTTTTCGAAAACACTTTGAAAGTGTTTTGCTTAAACAAGATTGCCATCTTGAAAGCAATGTTAATACCTCTTGCTTGAATATTAATTATTTATATGCAATATGTCACATTCAATAGTTTTAAATAAAATACATATGCAGCTACATAGGTTCCTCAGGGTTCTAATCTGGGTCCGCTGCTATTTCTTTTATTCATTAATGACCTTGATAGTTGAATTGTGAGAAACTTTTTTGTATGTTGATGGCGTTAATATTTATACTTGCATTTTTTCAATGACGCAGGCCCCTAATCTTCAGGTACAGCTTATTAAATTTGTAGCTTGGTCTATTAAAAATATACTTAGCCTAAATATAGATAAGTGCAAAGTAACTACTTATATTTGGAAATCTAGTCCCATATACAATATTAATTCGCAAACCCTAATTAGTTATTTTTCTACGAATGATTTATTACATTTGATATTTTCTGAGCTTTTATCAACACATAACATAGTGTGAAGACACTTTTAAAAGCATTGGAGAGAAGAGGAGATTTGTATATTTCCGATTTTTACACAATCTTTTGCACAATATGACTGCCCTTATATTCTGTATCAGCTTAATATTTTTGTACCGCGACGTTCGATTAGATCTCGTATAACATTTTATTGCCAATCTGCTCGAACAAATCTCCTGTTATAGTCCGCTGATTTATCCAAAGCTACCTATATCTAAAAGTGTAACTTCCGTGGTAAAACAACAATAGTTCTAAGTTGTAATGAGATATCTTCAGTTTAATTATTCAGTACGTTTAAATATTCCCATTATGACCAGTGGCGTAGAAACAATGTGGAACTATTCTTTTATTTAAAATAAAATTGATTCGCCACTGTCTTAATTATAACAAAACGTAGGATACTTAAAATTTCCATTATTTTGAACAAATAATTATTCTTTCATTCATTTAAAAATTTTCTTTAAAATGCATCGTATTTAGGTAATTGTTCTTGTAAAATAATGCAATGTAGCCAAACTTACTTCAGTCAAAAGTCGATTGTTAAAAAAATATAGGGTGTCAAAGTAAAAATTAAATTTTCGATATTTACAAATAATTTTTTTTTAAATCCAAAGATTTGGACACATTTTGAAGAACGGTGGTTTCCTTCTTTATGTGAAAAAGGTATATCTTGTTGAAATTGTTAGAAGCATCCCCTTTGAAAATAATCTTATTTGAAATATTCAATGTACCCAGGAAAAATTGTTCTTTTTCCAGGTAAGCGCCTTTTTCGCTGAAAATATAGAAAAAGCGTACTTGAGAAAGTTGCTTAAAATAGTAAATTATGACAATTTACAACATTTTAAGAGTGGATTTTCAAGTTTCCTTCAGCTTTTGATAGAGATATTTTAAATTAACAGTCACTTGAATACAATGCATTTAAAAAAAATGCAAATAATATTTGTTAAATAATCAAAACTGAAAGTATCTCATAATTATTAAGATAGTAACGTACTATTTTTATTGAAAATAAAAGAAGAGTGGCACAGGGTTTCTACGCCACTGGTGATAATGGGAGTATTTAAACATAGGTACTGAATAATTAGATCTCAGGTATCTCATTACAATCTAGAATTATTGTTGTTTTATCACGAAGAGTCTCCAAGTAAATAAAAAATATAATAAAAATTTTGAAATCTTTGACACCCTGTACTTCAGTCTGAAACAGCTGTTAGGCGCACATTTATTTATTTAACAAGGAAACACACTACCCACTTCCACGCCACTAGACAAGATAATACAATTATTACAATAACATTAATTGAAAGACCTTCGTTCGCTTATCCTCAGATTCTACTGAAATTTCGTTATGGATTCGTAAGATATGACAAAAGATGTATATTATATTGTTTTCTGAACTTTGATAATGACAAATAAAACCTAATAAAACAAAATATTAAACAACAAAATGCACTTATTTTTCAATAAGGAATACTCAATATTTAAAGTAGTATCACCCAATACAGGCGCACTTATTTATTTTTTTTTCTTGTGTATTTTTATACGAAATGTATTTGTGTTATGACCTCTAAACCGTGTATTATATCAACCCCTGCATTTAATTCGCGAGGCATATAGCTTTCTCCTATGTTCTATTCATCAGTTTAATGATTAAAACAATATTATGTATTTTTTTCCTTAATTAAGTTACCTCGGTTGCCCGCAGAAGGAAAACCACGGCACGACCCTGGTCGCACCCCTGCAGGATTTAAAAACAGCGAGAGGGACACGGTGCTCACGCCGGTGAGAAGGTACACTCACTGTACTAACACCCGAACAGCTTTACAGCATCCCCCGATCCCACATTCACCTCTACAATACACCGGTGAACAATCGCAGTAATCGCCCAACGATTTTTGCTCTGCCAGTCAAGCCACCGCTGGCCGCGGGTTTATTCCGCCTTTGTGATTCTCTGCATCGCTTTATTTACCTGCAATAAAAAGTATTTGTGTAAGTAAATAAAATCAAACGGGGATGAGGATTTAAATCTAATTAAAGGGCGAGAAGCGGAAAGGTTTTGGGACATTAACTCTATAATACTTTAAAGAACAGAGAAAATTTAAAAAGTATACAGCATATTGACATGTCTCGCCTCCTGTCAGTCAAATTACCGTCTACTAAATCGCGTTGCCTTTGTACTACTTGTCTGTCGAATCGCCTGAGTTTCAATCTAGAATTCTGTAATGTCACAGAATATAATAACAATCAGAATTATATCTCGTTGTCGGCACCTTTGATCATCGATATCTTTTTTCAATGACCTTGAATGACGCAAATCCCCCACTTTTGGTATACAAAATCAGGATGTATTAACAAAAAAGCCAGAAATGTATGTGCAACAGGAAATGAGTTTAATCAACAATGACATGCAAAGGACCTGCTCTCATTTGCTTCAAAATAGTTTCGAAAATTTTATATTTATTTTACTTTTAGGTTAATAAATTTAATAATAAAAGGTTTAGGTTAGATTGCATTGCGTTGCATACTATTTATAGTTAAGTTCAAACTACTGAATAGTTAAATAGTTTACATATTTATCAACAGACAAGTACAAGGTAAAAAATTAAAAGAACTGCTTAAACAAACATTATTATACAATATATAAATATATCTTTGAAAACACAAACATATATCATATAATAATATTCTTATATATTTGAAATTAGTGCGTAGAGTTTCCAAAAACATACAGGATACCCAATATATATGAAATAATTTAATACATCTAGTA
Source organism: Monochamus saltuarius (assembly GCA_025584915.1). Classification (NCBI taxonomy): domain Eukaryota; kingdom Metazoa; phylum Arthropoda; class Insecta; order Coleoptera; family Cerambycidae; genus Monochamus; species Monochamus saltuarius. The sequence goes on from CM046726.1 coordinate 5,571,265, forward strand.
TAAAACAATTAGATTAAAGTTGAGATTGTCAAAAAAAGTTAAAAACATAAGAACTTGGACATGGAACTGAAGTCTTAGGTGTCAGCTTCCTCCAATTTCCTTCGTGAAGACAAAGATACATTTAAAAACCATCTACGGCTAATTACTTATTCATAAATGGTTCACATAACATTTTTTTGTTTCAATATATCACAAATAGTTAGTTCAGGTATATTCATGTTACCAGCTATTCTTTCTAGGACTGAATTTCTAGCATATTTAATCTTATAACTGTCTTACGTTCCATAATACTTTCTCTACCTTATACAACTTCATAAATCTCTATCTGTCCATTTTCTAATTTTGGTGTTCATCTGTTCAATTTTCGGCGCCATTTTAAAACCGCGTCAAATGAACTTTGATCCAAGTTGGGCGCCATACAACTCAACGTGGATTTGATCTATATATTTACTACACGCCAGCACAGCGTGATCCTGCAGACCTGCACACTTGTCCAGTACGGACCAGCAACTTTTTGTGCAGGTTATGCGTGTGTCAGACGTGTTGAAGTTTTTAAGTAGTGGTTAAGTGCAGGTCGGAAGGAGAAATTTTTATATTAGCGTTGTATGACACACAAATTTGCGAGTTCTTGAATCGTCCTCGCCTACAGTACCAAACCACAAGATTTTGCAGATCAGTGTCTTCTGACGAAAGACTTGTAGTTTGCTAAGGTATGTAAATAGAGGTTTTTGATAATCGAGGGTGTCCGATATTTCAGCCACACATTCACAACTTAACTGGTCAAATATTTCGAATAACAGTTTAAAACCAATCCCTAATTATAGGGACATAACGTCGAACTAACGCGGCATGACCTGCAGTAAGGGTCGTTTTTAGGTGACGGTACATTCTGGTGCTGGTCTAGTGTGCGTGTGTGTCTAATCCATGCAGGCATAATGTGCGTGATCCTTTAGAGTAATTACGATATCGCATATTATCTGCATCGAATGGACCGCATATAAGGAATTGTATGCTATGTTGCCAAATAAAATCCGTTGCGTGCGATGTTAATAACAGTAACGTCAGACGTCAGACGCATCATAGGAATTCCACTTTCGTATAATTTAACTATTATTATTTTCTATTGCGTAGATGAATGTACTTAAATATGTTATACTTATTAATTTCGTTAAATACTACAGACGCGACTTTGAAATTCTAATAAAAGCAGAGCATTGCAGATTTCATCTGGGTGCGAGCACGAAAATTATATCGTATTATTCGGAATCAATATCCCCGTATGATTTCTCTTCCGTTCCCCCTTACAAATACGGCAGTTTACCATATTTTTCACGGCACACGTTGTTTATGAAAGGAGCAGCTGATTCTGATTTAGTAACTACCTAATACGTAAAACTGCTACCTATAGGGGCACATGTGTTGCAGAACAAACAACTTTTTCATTGCTTCAATACCTGATCCCTTCGAGAAGCGGAGGGTTTCACAAGTCCCGCTGATTGTCTGCGTTGCGAGGGAATCTACGGAGAATTAGGGATAATTCCAGAGTTCGATAAATCGATTATTATTCTCGGTAGACGTAAAATAACTTGAGGTGTCTCGTTAAAGACGGGGCTTTAGCGATTTTGGCGTCCGTGGTAAACGCATTATATTTCATAAGGGTGACATGTTCATTACAACTTTTTTTTAATTTCGTCGTTCCTTTTCCAGTTAATTATAAATTTAAGAATTATATATATTTTCATTCGTTGATTATTATGTTTTTCTCCTGCTGATTCTAAATTACCTATATAAGTCAATCTTTTTCGCACGTTGCGTTCTTGCAGGGTACAATCTACAGGGTGATGCAGAACTTATCTAAAAGAATTTGGGAATATATTCGTCACGGAAAATGGGGTCAATATCGTATTTTTTTTTATAAAATCCTCAGCTTTCGAGTAAAACATTATTAATGTTGTAGTATTTCCAACCTTTACATCGCTGGGCTACTGTAGTCTCTAGACAGGCGATTTCGAATATTGCAATCCGATTACTTTTTGTAGGCACTAAAGATTTTATGATGCCAGTGTTTACATTAGTTTTTCAAGTGTCAAAAATGGCTTACGTGTATAGTAGCAACTCGGAGTTGATGGATATCTTGGAAATTTATTACGCTGTAAAAATGCTTTACCAGAACGATTTCCCTGTAAACATGTGCCAAATGCTGCTACTTTTATCGCAGTGTGCAGAGAGTGCAAATATGTAATGCAACGCGAGGGAAATTTGAAACCGAATCGTGGAAGAGATGGAGGACCAGGACTTCCACAGCCTATTGCAGCAGTGTGACGTACCACACACGAGGCTCAATTATATCCGTACCATGTATGTTCAAGCATTAACACTAAGGGATTTGACGAGGAGGACCAGTACCATGGCCGCCACGATCTCCTGACTTTAAATCATCTGGACTGGGGATATTTAAAAAATCAGGTGCATCGCACTGAAGTGGATACATACTATTGATGATTTACGGAAACGTATTAGTTGATGCCAATAAATTACGAGTTCAACGGACAAGAGTCAGAAACATTTGTGTTAGTTTGTAGAAACTGGGTAAGACGGGTCCAAAATGTTGTTTAACATCAGGTATGTCAAATTCTGTTATTAATTAAAACCACAAATTAACTCTATTAATAATTATAAATTTGGTGTATAAAATCAGCGTCATAAAATGTTATTTATTTCTTTCCTTGAGCATTTCTTTCCATGTTTTGTCCGGTCGCAGATTGCCGCTTTATCCAGGTTTTACAGTGGACCCGTTTCCTGTGCCATGCAGAAGTGTATTTTTCATTTTCGAACTGCTCTTTTTGATTTTTTTCTACGTTCATGCAAAAAAACAAAAGTTTATTGAACTATATTTAGTGGAAAAAGTGGTTCTTGCATTCATCTGTCATTTTACTACAGCGACGTCATATTTTGCTACACTTCTTGCCATCTAAACAAAACATTTTTTGTTTTTTGCATGAACGTAGAAAAAATATTGTATGCAACTCGTACAAAAAGTGCTTATTACACTCGACAATTTCACGTCGCGTGCAATAAACGCTTACTTTTTGTGCTTGTTGCATAAATAACTATTTTGTACACTTTTTTTAGATAAGTTCTGCAATAATAATGGCAATCTTTAAAATTAATTTGGCGATATCTTTTGAATTTGCTTCGTAATAGTGTTGGCTTCCTAATGCTGCTGGCATCTTCTCTTGGTTTCGCAAAATAAGACAAGACTTGACAGTTCTAATTGCAAGGCAAGACAATATTTTTAAAAAAGTCTTGCGAAACAAGAGAAAAGATATTGCCATCGCAAGAAGTCCTGCAGGTATAAGAGAGACTAATGTGTAATTGAGCATTATCTGAAAAAAGCAATACTGCATTTCTATTGTAGGTATATACTTTATAGAAACGACATCCCATATAAAATTATGTATAGTATAGGTAGCATGGCAAATTTAATAAATCAATTCCATTTCCGAAAAACAAAAAAAAAACATCTACTAGAGTATCACATTTACACAATTCGATATTTTAGACAGCATTTTAAAGGCGCTTGCTGGAAATGGAAGTTATACAAGGCATCCGGAAAAATGTGGGAAACTTAATGATTTTCGTATCACACTTTGTTGTCGAGAAAAAAATTATACAAAATAAAACATGAATTCGTTTATTATTCTTTTTCTCGTAAGAGTGTTAAAAATGTTGACATTAAGTTGTAAAGCTTAGCCCGTTCCTAGTAGATTAAAAAAGCTAAATATGTTTCAAGGGCATTGTTAGATATCCTTACTAGTGTCCATCATATTAAATTTTGATTAAAGTATAATAAGTACTTTAAAAGTTATTCAAGAATAGCCGATTTCCAGCGGCGTCCTTCAGGGACACATATCTCCGTAGGGATCGCCTGTAGGAAAAACAATTATAGAAACTTGTCATCTTTTTTCATGTTCTAATTGCACCCGAGAGATTTCCCACATTTTCTCCGACACCCTGTATAATAATCCCATTTAGGCACATGCAAAGGTCATTCAACTCTCAATCATTTTAGATGGACTACGTTGGCTTAAAACTGCGCAAAACCCACGCAACGTGCGGGCCCCTCAGCATAATTTCTACCTCGGGCCTCTCGCAGCCCTCGCAGGCCGGCAACGGAGGTAGCAGGAATATTAGCAGCGTCAGCACCGCGGCGGCAATCACACGGTGGCGGCGGCGGCGGCCGTCGCGCGGTGTTCGACGTGCACGAGCATTTGCGCCTGAGGTAGTGGTCGCGAGGGCTGCTAATGGCAGCAACAGTACAACTATTAATCATGTCAAGTGTTGGTGCAACATGGCCGCTCCGTACACGGAACATCCATCCCAGATAAACACATTATGTATGGATCCGGTATACCGATAAACAATTCCACAGAGGTGGCCTTATCACGGTGAGCCGCCTACCGGGGCAGCCGCGCGGTTTATTTATACGTTCTACTTCACACGTGGAATTGATAAGTGTGGTTTATTCGCGGAAATAATTACGGATAGATATACGTTTACGAGAAGGTGATTTGTAGCCGTCCTTCATTTTAAATGTCCTGTTAAATGGAAAACATCTGGCTATTTACGCTTATTATACTTCTGCCATTATGTACCTAATTAAAATTATCATAAAACACCAGTTACTGCGGATCTAATAACAGCCAACTGCATTCGGTAAAACTTTATATCTTCAGCAGTATTAAGAGAATAGTTTTGGCCAAGTTGAAAGCTTGAAAATACTGTCACGTTTTGTGTTACAGAATTCTGCAGATCAAAACACTCATTTTATGTTACTAATTAGTTACTAATAATCGCTACACACTAATTAACATAAATGAATTACAAGACTTAATTTTGGATTCAGTGAATCTCTATTGAAGTTACTTCACTCTTACTTGCAAGATAGGCAGCAATATGTTGCTTACAATGGTCATTATTCTGATTTTTTTAGCAACATCTGGAGTTCCTCAGAGAGCTAATCTTGGACCACTACTCTTTATTAATGATTTATCTTCTGTAATAGATTGTGATCATGTGTTCTTTGCCGATGACCTTAAATTATTCATGAGTATTTATTAGTTGAGTCTGTTGATTATTGTTTATTTGTTCAAGATCAGTTGCAAAATACATGATTAGTTATAAATGTTTCTAAGTGTAGAACGGAAAAAATCCTATTATATTTAATTATAAGTACTTTTAACTCCCAAATATTAGAAAGATCAAATGTAGTTAGAGCTTGGAGTTTATTTTGATAAGGATCTATCTTTTACTGCTCATATTAATTGCATCACAAGCTCAACCTTAAAAATGGTGGGATTTATTATAAGGAACTCTTCAAAATTTGACAATGTGCTTGCACTTGAGACATTATTTTTCTGTTATATTCGTTCTAAGTTGGAATGTTGGAGTATTGTATGGTCGTCTTATTATACCTAACAACTATATTAATGGTTTAGAGAGAATTCAGAGAAAATGTTAGCCTAAACTTCAGAACCACTGGTGTTTATCCAGCTATTAGTTATCATCAATTTCTTCTGATCAGTTTGGTGCTAATCTAATACACTGCAGTCGTGAGAAATATTTACGGTATTAAATTTTTATATACAGGGTGTTTCAAGATGTACATACTTCAGTATGTTGTTGTATGTTTAATGTTAAGCAAAAAAAATCCTATGAACTTAGGTCTGGAAACGCTTCGTTTAGGTATATAGGATGTCAAATTTTAAAAAAAATTAATTACATTTTCTTTAATAACTCACGAATTCATGAAATTTTGTATGCAGAGGTTTCTTGAGACGGGAAATTCAAATTTTATGAACGATTAGCTGTATCTCCCAAATAAACAATAACTTTCGATTCACTCTAATACATAATTTGCATGCATCATCATCTTTAGATTAGTTTTAAAGAAAACGGCTGCTTCGTGTACATTTCCTCAGTAGAAAAGGTAGGAGAAAATGATTTTCTATGCCGAAATGACACACCGTGGCACAAAAAAATTGAAGCGATTTAAAAGGATCCTAATGGTCGCTTGTGGCGCCCTCTGAGAGGTACAGCCGAAATTTTGTACCTGAATAGGTAGGTATTATAAAAATAAACCAATTGTTGTATTTGTATTTGTATTAAAAATAATTTGAAATTTGTAGGATATCTCTAACCAAATTAAGAGAAAAAAAAAGGTAAATCACTCATCTTTCTTGTAGTGCAGTTAGGCTTACGAAACCTTGTGGGAAAGGGTATTGGATGGGAAAAAGGTTCCGTACACTAGATTTATATGCACTACACAAGTGATAAATGATATTTTTATAATATATATGAATATGGTTACTACTATCAAAAATACTAGGCTAAACTGACTTAACTGACTAAGTATTGTTGGTTTGGATTTCCCATCGCGCATGAACGCCTTTTCGCGGCGAGGTATTATAGGCAACTATAATATATACAATTTTTCTGTTATATTTTAAATCCAGGCCTAAACACCAATATATATCAATGTTTTATTTTCACTAAAGGAATCCTTAGAAATAAGTTAGATTAGAATAATTATGATTTTGGTTTTTGCATGCAAAACATGAAATTGGGCATGTAACTAAATAGATACGAAAATGGATCGAAATAAAATATTTATTTGAAATTAATGGCTACGTATAGAAATGTCTTCAATTTTAATATTATACTTAGTAGTCCAACTTCTTTTTCTAAATTAATGGTACTAAGTGCCCATACCTCCGCCACTGGCTCTTGAAGTGCTTGATACTAACACATTTTATGATACCTTAACTACTAGTTACATTGTATCGTAAATATGGCTTAAATACCTCCACTACACAAAGGTAACTACACAAAAAGCCTATGTTCATTTGGACACGCTCATTTAGGTACAGAGCTCCAATATAAAAATATATGTATAACGAACTGGTATTATTTTTTGAAGTTTAATTCTCTCTCTTATTAAAGCCTAAATCACCCTGTATAATCATTCAAATCACTGATTTGGATGGACGTGATTTAACTGTTAAAATTTTCCATCGAAAACTAGGGACATCTATACTTTTACTTCTAGATTTTGTTTTATAACAAATGAAGAATATAATTATTAGATATATCATTTTTATTTTGATTGAATGTTTGATAAACACTATGCGTTGTTTGGTAGCATGGAGAGGTTTATTTTGAAATGAAGAGATCGTGCTTACACAACAAGCAATCGATGGTACATTTAAATAGGAATGTGCACAATGAAAACAAATTAACACAGCGATTGCCGATAGGCGGTAACACAGGAAAGAACCGTGAAACGAAGATAAATTACCTTCTGAAAAGATGAGTTTTTAGAGTTCATCGACGTGAAGTTAGTATGAATTTGTAAATATATCAAAGTCTAAAAAGCTCAAGCCCACTTTTCATTATCCCCTGCTGTACAAGTGGAGCAAGTGGCGCCCCTCAGTCGGCAACCGTCAGTTATACCAACTATAGAGGTGCAACGGGGAACATTTTTCAAGGAATTCTTTCCCCTCTTAATAACAAGTCGTTGGCAGTCGAGACAGACGAATGGGAAAAACGATTACTTACAATGAAAGGTGGGTTTAAGACAATCGTTGTTTACTGAAAACGAGATGAGCTCAAGATAAATATTTTACGTGAGCTCCGCTTAAAATAGAATTTCAATGAGTTGTGCAGCCACAAATCATGGGAAAATGCCGTGCGTATGTATGCTCCATAAAGTTCCACGTCTTACGTATTATTTTACCTGATGCCAGCGTGTGTATCGCATTTAAATTTTCTACGAACCATTAAATGTGTTACCCAACATTGAAATGATGATTAAATTTATCCCTGGCCTTGACTACTTCCACTGATTGATGGATGCGTATCTGTGTCTGGAAATCATTTACATGTCAGTGAAATTAGAAATAGTTACAAAAATATTTTATTTTTAAGTGGGCACATTTTTAAAAATTTTGGAAAACAAGTTAATTTTCTTAAAAATTGTTTATTAGATATTGGTAATATTGTCGGAAACTATCAAACCTACGAAATAATGGCTTAAAACTCCAAAATAAGTACAGACTTGTTGCTTTATGGCTACATCTTTTTGACATCCTATTGGGGAGATAGTCCGGTCATTTAAGGGAGTTCACTTATGAAAATTGAGATACCCAGCTATAGACTCGTATAAACTTGTATTTTGACATCCTAAAACTGTTCTCAAAATTCACATATGATTCGATGGCGGTAACTTTAAAAATCGGGGGTCAAAGGCCAAAAAATCGTTTTTTTGCACATTTTTTACAAATATCTCGTTTCCTATGGGTTTTATGCTATTTGTATTTATTATCAATATTGTAGAGAATTAAATTCTCTACAACTTTTGTTTCAAACATTTTTTATACGTTGAAGCTTTTTCGAGATAGAGGGCAGGGAGCGCGCGGTTAGAATATCATTTGAAATTAATTGGTAGTCCTGATCGAAATCATCTGATATAAAGTTTATAAATTGTTACTAAATATATAATTATTAATAATTTTCATTTTTTATTAACAATTACATTATATTTAAATATTTTTTGCTTAATTATTTATTCTCAATTAAGTATCAATTATTTATGTAATAACACTTACCTACCTGCCCGTGAAGATAAAAATTTGTAGAGGGAAAAATTTAAATCATATTATAGTTTAATTCTTATTTATAGTAATTATTCTTTAATAAACAAAAAAGAATAAAAAAGAAATAAAATTTTAAACAACGTTTTTGTTAAAAAATGTCAATCGATACATTTGTGATTGTCAAAACTAAAAAAAAGAAAAAATAATTATAAGAACAATAAGTTATAATTTCAATTTTCTTCTTCTTCATCGTCGTCGTCTTCCCACAGCTGTAGAATTCCAAGGTCGTTATCGTCTTCAACGAGATTTGTCTCTAATTCTTCCATGATTTCTCGATCAAAGGTCCTATCTTCATTGACATCGGTCTCATATGGTACAGCATTGACACAAGCTTGCCCATTACACTGGCCACAAGCTAAAGAGCACTGCAACTCCGCTTTCCTGCATCCACATCTTGAACCACAACCACTCTTGCAGTTACAGAATATTGTGTTGTCATTCATCTGGAGCAGGTGGTAAAATTGTTGTGATTGGTTCTAGGAATCCGTTACGCATTGTCCAGCCCCATTCCTGGAGTTCCAACAATTAAAATGTAATTAAAGTATGCCCCTTAATGATTTTTCAATGACAGGAATAAATTACGAGTATTATTGAATTCATAGATAGGTTCATTAATGAAATTTTTTTTTAAATATAATGTAATTGTTAATAAAAAATTAAAATTATTCATAATTATATATTTAGAAATAATTTATAAACCGTATATGAGATGATTTCAATCGGGACTACCAGTTGATTTGAAATGATATTCTAACCGCGCGCTCTCTGCCCTCTATTTGGAAAACTAAACAATGGGATAACAAAACTAACTGAAATTTTACCACACAGTAGAGTAATAGTAAGGCTATATGTGATCCAAATTTTACATTTTTTCGCCACCATTTTTTCTTAATATCCGTTTCCAAACTCAAGGGCTCCTTTCATTTATTTTGATAGTAAATACAATCTAAAAGCAAATGTGAAAATACCATATCGGTCATCTTATGTTTGCTACCTATAATTCTAATTAGAAATATTAAACAATTTTATAAAGAAATTTATAAAAACCGTATATGAAAAGAAGTAGAGAATAAATGAAATTTATTAGGAATTACTTTTATCACATTTTCTGTTATTATGTCAGAAAATAATTCACAACGGTCTACTAAAATTCACATCAACGTTCCTCTTATAATTCTATTTCCTACCAATTTTCAGAGAAAGTGCATGAAAGTGAGTATGAAACTGGGTTTATTAACTCTCTAAATTGATTTTGAAGTAAATCTTCGCCCAAAATCAACCTCGATACCATCGACTGGAAGTAACGAAGGTAGTTGACTTTAACGTGGGGCTTGCCATCGTCAATCACGACCAGTTGGCAAGGCGCTCCTCTGCGAGTCCGGGCGGCCATCAGAGAACAGAAGCACTGGCATAAGTGACCCGATAAAAGGATCGTGACATGTGAAATATGATGACAAATTCTTTTATACACAGACACCGCATTGCTTTCATGCGCTTTACCTACCACCCATTCGGCCAACAATGGATATATTTTAATTTTCTCCCGGAACATGTGTGTACCTGAATTTAATATTAACTGGACTGTTTCAACTCTACAATCACTCAACTACAGCAGACAGCAATACTGATGAATTTATAGTAAATGTATACGCGTTGTTCATACCATGTATTACTGTAAAATATACTAAATACGTATTGTACTACAAGGAACTCCAAGTAATTACAGTTTTATACCAAATGACATTTCTAATTTTTAGCCGCTAGATGGCGTTATTCACTAAATTTAAAAAAAGCTATACAAAAATACTTCTACATCCACATCGTAGAATTACACCATTCTGTATCAATGACTTTGTCTATAGGTACTTTATCTTAAGTTGAATTAAACTTAACTTACGTGCTGTACATTTTTTAAAAAACTAAAAATCATTGTAAAAAATCGACAAATAAATTACAAAATGTTTTTAGTCTTCCTTTTAACGACCTGATGGGGTGGAAGTATTAAACTAAACTAGTCAACTTCGTACAAAATAAAGAATTGTGCGTCGAAAAGAAAAATTATTTACACATAATTATTTGGGAAATAAGTCTTTTTTGGTATAATGCTTACTTTTTTGTCAAAAATTAATTGATTTATTTGGTAACAAATAGTTGTTCCATTTTGAACATCTTAGAAAATATTAATTTTAAAAATGATTTTCAAATAAATATTTTTTTCGTTTCTCTGTATAAAAATTACGTTTTGAAATAAAAAAATGTTTTTTTGAATGAAATGAATGTGCATTCTGAATCAAATAATGTATTTATTTCATTCAAAAATGGATATTTTTAATTGAAGAATGTGAAAAATAAAAATGTGTAATCTTTTAGTTCTTTTTGTAAAGAGAATGAATGAAGTTTTATTAGGTTATAAATTCTTTTGAAACACTATAAAATAAAAAAACTCGAAAAAGTATTTGTTTGAAAGGAAAAATCCGAATTGTTTCCTATAAATAAAAAATAATAATTGTCAATAGATGGCCACTAGATGTCACTGTGCTATATTTCGCGTACTTAGATATGTCGGGTTCGAGAGACACCTGTGGCGTAATAATGAGAGCTCATAAACTCGAAACCGACTATGAGTAAGTCGACTATTTGTTATAGATTTTCAAGTGTAATTCAATTGTGGTCGGGCATTATCGCACAGTTATTTCGCGAAATTCCTGAACAAGTGGTTGACTTAAATAAGCAGAATAAGCAAATGATTAATTGGAAATAGTGATGGGAAGACCCGGTTCTTTTTCGAGAACCGGGTCGTACCAGGTCAATCACTGAAATGACCCGTTCACGATGATTCGTTCAAATGAACGAATTGAAATCCACGTGCGCGTTGTTTTGGTATCAGTCATATAGGTCATACATTTGAAAATTTACTTTAAAATGAGCCGTAATCACAAGCACAATCCCATAACATATGTATGTTTTTGATTTCCTCTTTCCAATTCCAATAATAATAATATAGTCTTTATTTTTTGCTTATAAAATCATACTAATATATAATACACAACACGTGTTGGATAAAGTCATCTCTTTCTACAACAGAGCTATTGTACCGAGTGTCCAGCATACCACTCTCACTCGATTTGTGGCTTTAATGTCATAGTTATAAATAAATACCAATTACAAAAATTTTGTTATTTTTATAGATGATTTGACGTGTCTTAGAAAAAAAACCATAGAAAATTTAATTAAAACAATTAATTATTTGCCGAAGTTCAATTTTTTTAAATGCAACCCCCTATGTATTTTTTACAATTCTGAAAAAGCATACAATTCTGATTACATCCATATGATATACTGATATATTATGCTTTTTCAGAATTTAAAAAAATACATAGGGTGTTTCATTTAAAAAAATTGAACTTCGGTAAATAATTGTTTTAATTCGATGTTCTATTGTTTTTCTCTAAAGCACGTCGAATCATCTATAAAAATGACACAATTTTTGTATTTGACATTTTTTTTAACTATGACATTAAAACCACAAATCGAGTGAGCGCGTTACGCTGGACACCCGGTACCTTATCTACATATCCCACGGGCATATACAACCCGATAAAGTAAATACCTAGTTCTGACACAGCATAAATAAATGCTGTGTTTCTGATTTGAAATTGAAAACATTCCGTGTTTATTTTTCCAGAATTTTCAGTTCACTCAGTTCAGTATTAACACTAACAGTAAACGTTTAGTTTAGTGTTCTAATTCAAGTGTTGTATTACGAAAATTAGTCATGTCTGACAATAAAAAAAGAAGTCGAATGTGGAATTTTTTTACCGAATGTAATTTAAATCAGGCGAAGTGCAAATTTTGTTCGAAAATGTTATCGTATAAAGGTGGAGCGACGGGAAACCTTATACGTCATCTAAAATTAGTGCATCCCACTGTAGTGATCAATGAAGGCGGTAGTATACAAAAAAAAAATCCTTCAGAGGGTGAAACTAGTTCTAGTTCAGCAGGTCCATCAGCAGCATCCACTCTTTCTGTACCAGTACCTGAAATATCAGAAAATATAGCCGAAGGAGAAGAAGGAACAAGCAACACACGTCTACCACGCAAAAGTGCTCAAACACAAAGTACTTTGTCATCATATATAAAACGACCCTTAACCGATCGAAAAACTCAAGAAATTCATAATAGCTTAGTAAAACTACTAGTAAAAAACTATTTGCCAATACATTTAGTAGATAATGAACATTTCTGTACATTTGTAAGAAACTTAAACAGTAGTTATCAAGTGCCAAGCCGAAAAACTATGTCAAATACGTTAATACCACAATTATACAACATGGTTCAAGAAAATATTAGAAATACTTTAGAAACTGTCTCTGCGTGTTGTTTAACAACTGATGGTTGGACCTCATCTGTTAATTCTAGTTATATTAGTGTTACTGCGCACTTCATTAATAAAAATCATGAAATGCAGTCTTATTTACTAGATTGTTACGAATATACCGAACGCCATACTGCAGAAAATTTAAGTAATGAGTTAATAAGGATAACCCGCGAATGGAATATAAACAATAAGGTAGTAGCCGTAGCCAGCGATAACGCAGCAAACATTGCAGCTGCAATAAAATTAACAGGGTGGAAGCATATCCCATGCTTTGCACACAATTTAAATCTAATTGTTCAATCCGCTCTAGCTTTGGATAACATTTCTGAAGTACAAAGCAGGATAAAAAAAATTGTGGAATTCTTTAAAAGAAGTACACAAGCATGTAACAAACTAAAAGACATGCAAATTCAGATGGGTAAACCGATTTTAACGTTAAAACAAGATTGCGTTACAAGGTGGAATTCTACAGTAGATATGTTTAGTAGAATACTAGAGGTAAAAGAATCGCTCATATCTGTGATTGCTATAAATTACCCAAGTATTACAAATATTGACAACAATGACATTGCACTGCTCGAAGGAATATGCTCTGTATTAAAACTCTTCAAAGATGTAACTGAAGAAATGAGCAGCGAAAAAGAGGTTACATCATCTAAAGTTATTTTGCTTAGTTCTGCTTTAAAAAAATACTGCACCAATTATTTGCAAACAAATTTAAATGCTCCATCTGAAGTCAAAGAACTTGTAAAAAAATTGTTAGAACACCTTAATAAACGTTTTCATCTAGTTGAAGAAAATAAAGTGTTCGCAGAAGCTACTATCCTCGACCCCCGCTTTAAACGACATGGATTTGTAAATGAATCTGCGTTCGAAAAAACGAAACAATCTTTGATTAATCAAATCACAGTTATGATAACTGCACAACAAGGTAATGCACCAGAAAGCATAGTCGATAGTCCAGAACATAGATCGCCTACATTGGATTGTATTTGGAGCGATTTCGATAAACACGTCAGCAATTTAGTTCAGGAAAGTAACCCCCGAGCGGCTGCAATTATAGAAGTGGACAAATATATACAGGAACCTTTGCAGCTAAGAAAACATAATCCTTTAGAATGGTGGTTTCAGAGGTGCCATATATATCCACATTTATTTGAACTAGTTAAAAAAAAATTGTGTATTGTAGCAACATCGGTCCCGTCGGAAAGGATTTTTTCAAAAGCGGGACAAACAATCACCGATAGGAGAAATCGCCTTAGTGGGAAACGGGTCTCACAAATTTTATTTTTAAATGCAAACCTGTAGTTTTACTGTTAGTACCAACCCACTTGGTATTTCTTATTATTTTGAAAAAAAATCCTTTTCTCTTGTCTATTTTTTTATCAGTTATGTTAAGAATGGGAAACATTTTTTATATTTTATTATTTGTTTAATATTTATATTTTATTATTGTTAATGATTTAAACATTTTATGTTATGTTCTGCAAATAAATGCATATTGTCCATACCTAAGTTGTAAAATATATATAATTTGTAATAATTTTGCCAATAATTTTGGAAAGTTTTTCAGTTTGTTTAGTTACATACAGACAATATAATGGAAATCCTTTTCTCTTGTCTATTTTTTTATCAGTTATGTTAAGAATGGGAAACATCTTTTATATTTTATTATTTGTTTATTATTTATATTTTATTATTGTTAATGATTTAAACATTTTATGTTATGTTCCGCAAATAAATGCATATTGTCCATACCTAAGTTGTAAAATATATATAATTTGTAATAATTTTGCCAATAATTTTGGAAAGTTTTTCAGTTTATTTAGTTACATACAGACAATATAATGGTTTTTAATAAATCAGCCTCCTATAAAAATTGTCAATAAATAAAAATGTACTAACAGAATGGAGAACGACGCGGTAAAAGTCGATCCGTCCGTATTCCTATCTCCAATTCTCCAATCATCAATCATCTCATCGATCGTCAGCATTCAGCATCGTGAACTGAACCAGTGAACTGAGAACGCGAGGTCACAATCACAATCACGCCACAGAAATAATAATCGGAGACCGCCGAGACCGGATCTGCGGACGGATCATATGAACGATAGGGTCGCAGACCAAGATTGAACCGATCACGGGTCTTTGGAATGATTCGGTCATTATGAACGAATCGTTCGTGAACGACACATCACTAATTGGAAATAAATTCTTTGAAATCTAGAAGTGTATAGTTGAAAGTTGAAAACGGCAAGTTTTTAAATGCTTTCTTTACACAAAATAACCGTATCTTTTCTTTTCAGAAAATTTATTTGATATCTGGAAATAAATATTTGTTTGGCCCAATACAAACAAATAATTTATTTCCATTAGAGAATTTTTTCACTGGCACCAATTTTTTTGTCGTTGTAATAAGCATAAATACAGACATCTACCTAATGTCATCGGATGCAGCCAAACCATTCTGTCGAGGACGATAATAATGAACATGGAACATTATATTGAAAACATTGTACTTTGTTATATTTATGATATGTATGAAATTCAAATAGTCATGTAATATTACCAACAATAACAATAATGTGTAAAACGCACCTGCCGTCATTTTAGGGTGGAATTCATAGATCACACTTAAGGTTAAGTGTGCACTATGGGTAGCTAATACCTTACCGATAACTTACTAATAGTTTCGTACAACACTTTATTAAGTTTCCATTGAGTTTAATATGAAATAGAATATTGAAGGGTATCTTATTTCAGCATACCTTAAATGAAAAGTCACACAAAAGTCACAAGTGAAGTGCTGACTATGAATTCCATCCTTAGACCCTTTTGTTAACTTACACTATATATGGAGATCAGAGAGTAGAATGGTAGCGATACTTTGTACACTTTCAAATATATTGAAATAATAGAAGTAAATGTATTTATAAAAGTTTTGCAGGGGCTAGCCAAAAGACAAAACGAAGACAATACAGAAACAGTATAAGTAATTATATTTTTTACTTATATTTTCGAAGTCTGCCTCATCCATACTTCACATAAAATATTTTCCACTCAAGGCAAAAATGGCAAAAACAGGTATATATTTATATAAAGAAAACCATCTATCGACTTCAAATGTAATGGGTGCAAAGCAAAAAATGGAAGAGGGGTTACATGTGAGACTCAGAAGATATGTGTTTTTTATCACTTTTGAAAAAGATTAGAGATAAACAAACTAAGAGTAGTTATTTGAAAACTTTTACAGGGCTTTGGCTAAAAGACAGAATGAATAGAAACACGAAAACAATATAATTGTACTAATCCTACGGCGTAATCAATATATAAGGTATTTGTAACAAAAAAAATATTTAGTTTTAAAAAAATATTTAATATGAAATTATCAAACTAACAATGTCAAGTACATACAATAAAAATACTTAAGAAATGTAACGCCGTAAATTCAATTTTAAAACGGTGTGTAAATATAAGATGTAAAAATAAATAATCAATAAAATATTTAAAATGTCTGACCCAGAGTTTTCATAAAAAGCTAACAGACAGTTCTTTCATACGTAGGATATATATTCTGACCAAATTCAATCTCATCGGACATTCGAATAAATAAAGTACGGTTTAAAGTTGATTTGGTTAGGCATCTGTTTGTTTATAGAAGCGCTAATTAAACGCGCCAAGGTAATTAATGAGTCACTTTTATAAACCACGATGCAGGAAAAGGTGGTGAAATACATCCACATAAAGAGATATAAAGCAAACAAACGCTATAAATGGCGACTGCTCTAGATCTAGATGAATAGAACAAAACATATTTACTACGAGAAACAAAATATATTTAAATACGTGTAGAACAAAGAATGCGTTTATCCTAGACAATTTCATGAAAAAATAAGCCTAAAAACGGTATTTAAAAATTTAGTCTGGCTACATCCCCACAAAACGGTCGCCGCTACAGTGTAGACCTGTGACGTCAGATGCCGTTCGCATGTAGATATATACCTAAATGCAGCAGCGTGCTTTAGTTCATGTGTATACGATTCTGTATATTATGAATCTGTATACAAATTTGGACAAAACAGTACATAAGTTTAGAATAGTTAATTTGTCATTTGTGATATTATTTTGTTAAATAGACATTGGTATTAAATACAGGTAGGCTTATATTCATCGACTCATCAACTTTTCTCTTAAGCTGCCAGAATGTATAGTTCACCACATCACTACTAATAATTATCGCTTTACACTATGTATCTATGAGCAAATGTCATAAAAATACAAGAGACAAACGCCTGTTTACATCACCAATGCCAATACCGTAACCCGTAACCTGATCCAAGGAAACAAACCGTGCTGAACGGTATTCTGACCTTTCAATATGTTTAAAAATAACCCCGTAACACATTTCATCCCAATATAAAATTTATGCAACTTCCATTAGTTTCATCAAACAAAAGTATGTCAAAACAAGTATTTTGTGTCACAAAATTCAGCAAAAGAATAAATGTAACTAAAAAGTAAAGTCTTACAAGTAACAGAGTTGTCAAACTGATATATAAATAATGAAGTGATAGCATCTAAAATCATAAAAATCGCATAAAACTTTGCTTATATCTGTCTCGTTAGACATACCGCATGCTGAAACCTATTTGAACCCCAATATATGAAGTCGTACGATAATTTAAAATGCTTCTATAGAGCTAGGCACTCGTAACGTCATAAACAGGGTAAATGGCAAGTGCATGAATGTGGTGAATGAGTTTTAACCTCGTCTTCGTTTCTATCGGAAGGTAGTCCTATCAGAAATGTGAAAATAGACGCAATATTGGCAATTTATATGAGACGTATATCCTGAGTACTATGAAGTAGAAAGGTTTCAAAACGAAATTTAACTTATCGGAATTTAAATCTCTATGTAGCTAAATGCATCTAGTAGTTGCAAATTTATAAACATAAAAAGACAAATTCATATGAATTTACAAGTGTAAATTATAATTGTTTAAGTGGATTCAACATTCAATAAATTAAAGGTCAAAATTTTACTTGATTGGTGACGTTAACTTATTTTAAAACATTTTTGTAAATAATTATTTTTTTAAATAATTATCCTAATAATAATAAAAATTAATAAAATAATAATAAAATTATTTTCACAAAATTCAAGCAACCGGTAGTTTTGCTTTACTTTGCTTATAGAAATTGAGACTAGGCTTCTGTCGATTTATTAATGATGAAAATGTTCATAAATAAATAAATATTATTTACTGATGAGTGTTGTTTTACAAAAAGAGATATTACATAATAGATTTTGAAAATCTTCATCTGTCCGACTCCTGGCCATTTCTTTAACAATAACCGGAATAATATATCGGTCGGTAAAAAAAATGTGAGATTCAATCGATTGGCAATACTCTTTTGTAACTAATGGCAATATTCATCTGTTAACTCGATGCTTCGGGAAGTTTCATGCAATAAAACATTTAAATTCGATTAACTCAGAAACCAAAAAATAAAAATAAAATAAATACATAAAATAAGGAAACAATTCAATTTATTTAAAAATAATTTATTCTCGGTAAACAAATCATTTTTGGTGTAATGTTCAGTTTTTTGTCAAAAATAAATTGATTTATTTGGTAACAAAATTTCATTATTTTGACCAGTATTTTGGTTGAATGAAATAAATAATTATTTAATTTGAACATCGTATGAAAACTTTTAAAATATGATTTTCAAATAAATATATTTTTTTTTCATTTCCCTAAAGAATTTGTATAAATCTGTATAAAACAACTAAATCTAAAATACAAAAATGTTTTTTGATTGAAATGAAAACATCATATTTTTAATTGAGGGATGTGGAAAAGGAAAATATGAAATTTTGCAATTCTTTTCGTCAAGTTTTTAAATGAAGTTTTATTAGATTATATAATCTTTTGAAAAACCATAAATTTAAAAAAATTGAACATCCAGGCTAGTCGTCAGTCAGTCGTGAGAGCGATAAGCGTGACATTGGTATGTGTTGACAATTTGCCATAGATTTTTCAGGTGTAATTCGATACTGATCGAGCAGTTGTATCCTGAAATTCCTGAGCAATAAACTATTAACTGAAATAAACAGTTGCTTAATTGGAAAAAAAAAAGAAATACATAATTATTGTTTTGTCATAGAACACCAGAAGTGTACCACTGAATAGGAAACAATGTTTTTTAATGGAAGCAATTGCTTTTATTACACAAAATAATTGTATTTTTTCAGTGCATAGTGACACTTACCAAGTATACATACCACTTTCAGACAAAAGATGTCACGGAATAAGAAATTTTAATTAGAAATTTAATATACCGAGGCACACAAAAGTTATCAAGCTTTAGATGTAGGCCAAATGCTGCTGGCGGTCTCTGTAATGCATATTGAAACTGTGGTCAGATCTTGATCTCTCATCCTAGAAAATTCTGAAATACCGAACTTCGAACAAATTATGCTATTATTAAGATCAATATTTACAAAAAAAAAGTTTTAAAAATTAACAACTGACGTTCTGTATTTCGGAAAATATAAACATAGTTAAATTAAGGTAGAATCTCATATTTTAGTATCAGAAATTTGTGTCCAGACCTTTTTGGAGCACCCTGTATTTCTATGACTTTTAAAATAAACTACCTACTAGAAAACTGGTAAAACCAGTTCCAGACGTTTTTAAAATAGCCATTAAGTTATCAAAAATAACGCGTAGAATCGTTAAAAATTTATGATATTTTTAAATAAAAGATAAATTACAATAAATTAAAATATTAAAGGTGTGCATTTATTACATTTCATGAAACGTGCTGTCAATATTTATAACAAGCCAGCAGACGTAAAGCCCAACACCTGTTTTAAATTGAAATCCATAAATAACTTATGACATATTTTTCTCTACCTAATATTTATTTTGTGCGGATGAAATCGAAAGTGTATACATGGAACGCCGACAGTGGAAAATAAATGTTTTCAATCTCTGCTAAATGATTAATTGTCGGTTATTTCCCCGGAATTAACATTTTGTGAATATTAGTGTGGATGGTTATTTAGGCCCGTGCCAATTTTATGAGAATTTTTATGGGTTTTGATGACGTCCTGCTCATCCACAACTTTTTAGTCGAGACATGGAGCGCATAAAAAATAAGGGCAACGATCCTCGTTTGGTTTAGCTTATTTTTAACGATTCGGCACTCTGAATCTTACGTTCCACGCCAAATATGTGGACACGTCAGAAGAGCATTCCTGTGGAAATTACAATACACCGAACTGTTTTGTGATTTTGATAGCTGTGGTTGCAAATTATTCGTAAAGTACTTAACACTTCCATTATCTAATGATACTAATGATAACACTGAAGTAATAGATAATGGTAAAAAGGTAAATGTTTTCAATATATATTTTTAGGCAGAACACTCGCAAATCAAACTATACCTGAAAACTATAAATATCCTAAAAATAAACAAATAAAAATTATATAATTTTGCAGCCAACTGCTGCAGCTGTTATTTGAATCACAATGTGGCCTTATAAGGCCGGCAGTAATAACTAGAAGTAATACTCTAATTTGAGCGTTCAGAAAAATAAAACAATCTGTGGCCAAAGAAACTTTTTATATTTAATTACTAAAACGTATAATTATCTTCCAAAGAACATAAAAGAAATAAAAAATATTAAAAATCTTAATTTTGGATAAACTTAGATACTGCTAATTTACTTACTCTATACTGCTTGATAAATAAACATTCTTATCTAATAACTGCAGTTACAAATATATTGTGAAGTTAACAAGCAATGTTCGTGATAGCGACTCGTACCTTTGACAAAGTTCCTAGTTTTCTAATCTAGACATTCATATTTTTACCGACTTTCTGCAGTCAATTTGTGCAAATGTGATAATGACTTTTAAGATAAACAATTAGATTTCAACACAAAACAACAAGAGCGTTTTAAATACCATTTATATATTGATGACACTCAAGTATACAAGTCTTTCATTGCATCGGAATTGATTGGTATATAACAATCATAAATAGTACAATGAAAAACTTATTAAATCACCTGAGAAACATGATTTAAAATTAAATTCCGATAAGTCATCAGTTGGTATTTCGTTACTGTTGTAGGAGAAAATATTAACGTAATCATAGCCAAATTACCTTGTTATAATGTCTTGAAGTTTATATTGATACTTTACATTTTAAAAATCATATCTCAGTCACAACAAAAAACTTATATAAATTTTAAAATGTACCCTCATCGTCTACTTCTTTAAAATTGATGTTAACTGGTTCGCTAGTGTCGTCATTTAAATTACTGTAATGTATTATAATTCATGTTTAGATAATATTCCACACAAGTTAAAATAAGCAGCCTGGTTAAATATGGAAATAAGACGTAAACTTCACTTGTTGGTATAGAATTAAAGTAAATGCTTTCCATATCTTTATAATACAATAAAATTTCATTATTATTTTCACACATTAAACCGCAGATTTAAGGATTGATTTCACCACTGTCTTATAAGAGAACCATGTCTAGTAGAACTTTTAAAATTATTGCCAGGTCATTTGAAACCATTGAAATTCTTTTAAATCCTACTACAAATTAGACATTATATATTTTGTACTTAATTGTTTATTTTACCATCATATTGCTTAAAATGTATTGTTTTTTTTAAATTTAATTTCAGTTGCTTCTTTTTTTTTTCTATGCTTTCTCTACAGATTAATTTGTACAGTTATTATTGATGTGTAAGTCTAAAATTTGTTAGCAGGTAATTTTTTTATCACGTTCCATGTTACTTTCAGTCCTTTTTGCAGTCTGTGAGATATTTAATTAATTTGTTATTACTTTTAACTTTAGACTTTAGAAGAAAAAGCTGAGTATGTTAAAAAAATATCTCTTACTGCGACAATTATACAAGTTTTCTCCAAGGTGTATAACAGTTTCTAGGCTGACATGCCATTTAAAATAACAAAAATTTCACCTGTTATGTTTTATCATAAAATCTTCTAAATTTTACGCATCAACTGCACATTGAGAAAATTGTGTGCGGCATTACAGACATTGCCACATTCTGCAGAATTCGTTTAATTATATAAATTATTTAGTATTTTTCAAGGTGTATAGAAAGTATAATTCACAGTCATTTATGGGGCCTAGAACATCTCCCCCCAAATGTTAAAGAAAATTATTCAATTTCATCATTATATATTTGCACCCCGGAAAGAAGAAGCTCCACCTGCCTGGTGGATTTGTTTTTCTACATTATTAGATACAATCCAGTCTTGAAATGCTAGCCTTAATTGATATTTTTGAGTATTATACGTAATTTTAATTACCAAATATGTACTTTACTATATTATGCTTATCGTGACTTGATTTATATCGATTGGCAAAGGGCAAGCTACAGCAGGCAATTCAGATATTTATGCAGATTACACGAATAACTTCGGGCAGTTTGTCGCAGAAAACTAAGTAGGAAGAAACTTTTTCCGAATATATCTTAAACCGTCGTCGGTTTCAAATTTATAGCTGTTTAGAAAGAATCAATCTGTTCATACTTCATTTTGTTTAAACACAGAGCGGTTTGTTCTTCATCTCAGATATCATGTAAAAATTTCGATTTTTGAGCCAGCAACCATAAAAATTGTTGGGGTATACTACAGCTATAAAACTGTCACTAAAACATTCGCAAGGAACAAAAAACTATTATATTTTAAGTGCAATTAGTGTCTACGGATATCGTAAAAATAACACAAATTAGAATTTATGGGAGAAATAAAAATAAAATCGTAACAGGTGTTGCTGAGGTAAACAACAATGATAAATGTAATTTGACTTTATAGAAGCTGTAAGTGTCTTTTGAAAATCCTCTATAATATATAATATATAAAATATAGGTAACAAAAACAGTAAATATCGGCCATTATGTTCTTTCTCTCAATGAAAGATGTTTTATTTCAACACAGTAGTATTTCGTTACTTTCAGAAATGTTATGTTTATTAATGAATGAAAGCAAAGACGTTGCCATAGTTCCAGATGTTGGAATTTTGTAAATATATTTGTATATATTATATTGTTACGAAAACTCACCTACCTTTTTTATTGGTTAATTATGTTCCTGTTTTCGTTAGAATTTATAATTTTGTGATGCCTTTATTTTGACGTTTTCCGGAATATTCCAGGCTATATTCTATTTGTTTCTCGACACGTTCTCGAAGTCTCAGAAACTTCGAGAACTGTAAAAACCTATATAAGCAGATCATTCTCGGCCGCTGAGTCAGTTTGTATTGAGCAGCCAAACGCGAGTGACAAACGTCAAAGTAAAGCGTTGACAGTTGCGAAATTTGTTGAAGGATATTTCTTGTATTATCAAGAGTGATAATAAAGATTATTTGTCTACGTGACGTGTTTCAACGATAACCTAATTTCGAGGTTACATTGGTGTCAGAAGTGTGACGTTCCATAAAGAAGACATTTGGAGTAGATAAGTGAATGCCGGTAACGAGATCGAGAGCAACAGAAATGGAGGAAACATTGAAACAGTTAATGGGAATGATGCAAGATATGAAGAAGAGTCAAGAAGATATGAAAAGAGTCAGGAAGATATGAAGAACAGCCAGGACGAAATGAAAGAAGACTTAAAAAAAGAAATGAAGAACAGCCAGGATGAAATGAAGACTAACCAAGACGAAATGATGAAAGATATGATGGAAGACTTGAAAAGAGAAATGAAAAACAGTCAAGAGGAAATGAAGAACGGTCAAGAGGAAATGAGGAACAGGTTAGAAGAAATGAAAAATTATCAAGAAGGAAATAATAAAAAGTTAGAAGAAGTAATTAAGATCAATCTCAAAGAGTTTGAGGAAACCGTTGAAGAAGAAATTAATCTATTGAGAAATGAAGTGCAAGATAAAGTTCAGGTCGTAGAAGAAAGTGTTAGTAAATTACAGAGTGAAGTCGTCAAAGTCCAAGTCTTAGAAGAAAGCCTAATTAAGTTGGAGCATAAAGTTACAAATTTACAGTCACAATGGCCTGCGAAGGAGATTGTTAAGGCTGACAACAGTTGCATTTCCTCTGCAAGGATTAAAGCACCCACATTTGATGGAAAAGTGTCATGGAGCACTTACCTTAAACAATTTGAAGCAGCTGCCTTGGCAAATAATTGGTCAGAAGAAGAAAAGGCTACATCACTAATAGTTGCCCTACGAGGTGAAGCCATGGAGATATTACGAACTCTAGCCGAGGATCAACAAAAGACTATCAAATGCTGAAGAGTGCTTTAGAAATGAGGTATGGCGATGCTCATCTACAACACGTTTATCAAGCACAATTAAAGGGCCGAAGACAACGCTTCGAAGAAAATCTGCAGCAATTTGAGGCAGATATAGCACGTATGGTAAAGCTAGCCTACCCCACCGCACCGACAGAATTTCAAGAACAGTTAGCAATAAGTAGCTTCATTGATGGCCTGCGAGATTCTGAGATCGGTCAAGCGTTAAGGTTGGCCAGGCATAAAAATATATCTGAAGCTTTGGCCCAGGCGCTAGAAATTGAAGCCGCACGACAAGCTTCCCGAAGTAGTCAAGGCAGAATAAGGCAAGTTAGGTTTCAAACTAGCAAACAACGAGCAAGCGAAAATAACATGGAAGGATTTATGAAGAGTTTGCAAGATTTAATGAATAACTTCCAGCAAGAACAAGACCGTACTAATTCCACTGTATATAGCAGGAGAAGACCCATTCAGTGTTGGAATTGTGGAGTTGAAGGGCATCTTAGGAATCGATGCCCTAAGAATACATCTAGTCAGGACCAGGAAAACGCCAACTAGTCAGCTTTGAGGGGCGAAAGCTGGCTAGATGCTACCGAGCCACACCAACTGTTAAGATCAAGGTAACCCGTCTGCAAAATAATGGAACGAGTTTGGTAGTACCAGGGCGTATATGCGGACGGGATTGTGAAATGGTCCTTGATACAGGGTCTAGTCACACCATAGTGAGACCGAAGATCGTCGCTCACTGCAGAATACAAAAGCCAGACCGAAATTACATCTTGGAGACAGCAAATGGAGAAGTCATATCAGTGAAAGGCAACCATCTAGCTAGAATAACCCTGGGGACAACCACTTTCCAACACAACATCCTAGTAGCAGATATAACTGATGATGTCATTCTTGGACTTGATGTAATGACTCAACATAATTTTATATTGGACCTTCCACGAAGACTATTGAAGACCGAAGATGAAGAAATTATCATGCAGTTTCCTGAAATAAGAAACCTTCCTATTAGAACTGTGAAAGCGCCAGCAGACATAGAACTTCCAGCAGGTTCAGAACTAGTAATTGAAGCTATTTGTAGCAGTCCTTCGGCAGCTGAAGAAACTGTAATTGTAGAACCAGAACCAGAGAGCAGTCTTTATAG
Source organism: Monochamus saltuarius (assembly GCA_025584915.1). Lineage (NCBI taxonomy): Eukaryota > Metazoa > Arthropoda > Insecta > Coleoptera > Cerambycidae > Monochamus > Monochamus saltuarius. The sequence continues at coordinate 5,596,808 of CM046726.1, forward strand.
GAAGGGCATATTAACTGGCAAGACATTAACAGAAAAGAAAAGCAATTTGGTATTGGTGAGAATGCTAAATCTAAAGGACTACCCACAACAGATCAAGAAAGGCGAACCTTTGGGAATTTGTCAAACAGTTGCATCGGTTTTCAGCAATATGGAATCATCAACAGCACCTCGAAATATTCAAAAATTACCCGAAGTTCTGCAGAGCCTTGTTAATCGATTCAAGTCCCCATTACGAGCCGATGAAGTCCAAAAATTGGAAGATTTGTTGAGGCGCTACCAGGATGTCTTCTCTTTAACAGAGGATGACGTCGGAAGGACTAATCTTGTGCAGCACCGCATAAATACCGGCAATACCACTCCAATTAAACAAGCTCCACGACGTATCCCTTTAGCGAAGCAAGAAGAGGTATCGACGATGCTTAGAGACATGCAGCAACAGGGAGTCATTGAACCATCCCAGAGTCCATGGACTGCGCCGGTTGTTCTGGTAAAGAAGAAGGACGGCTCTACTAGATTTTGTGTGGATTATAGAAGACTAAACGATGTCACTAAAAGGACAGTTATCCGTTGCCAAGAATAGATGATACCCTGGATACCCTGTCTGGATCCCAATGGTTTTCCACATTAGACCTGAAAAGTGGCTATTGGCAAGTGCAACTTCACCCAGATGATAAAGAGAAGACAGCATTTTCCATTGGAACAGGGTTGTGGCACTTCAACGTCATGCCCTTTGGCCTCTGCAATGCACCAGCCACCTTTGAAAGACTTATGGAAACCATTCTGAGAGGAATGACCTGGAAAACTTGTCTCGTTTATCTTGACGACATAATAATACTCGGAAAAGACTTTGAAGATCATTTGAAAAATGTCCAAGAAGTTTTTCAAAAGTTGAGAGAAGCCCGGCTCAAGCTAAGTCCCAAGAAGTGCATGCTCTTTCAAAAGGAAGTCAAGTATTTAGGACACATTATTTCATCTAATGGAGTGAAGACTGACCCAGAAAACTGAAACCATCTGGAAATGGCCAGTACCGAAAGACAAACATGAATTAAGGAGTTTCCTGGGACTTTGCACCTACTATCGCAAGTTTGTGAGAAATTTCGCCGAGATTGCGAAACCCCTACATCGGCTCACAGAAAACAATCAGCCATTCATCTGGACGGAACAATGTCAACAAGCTTTTCAAAGATTAAAAGAAGCTTTGTGTTCTTCTCCGATTTTGTCATATCCCAAGCCTGGAAAGACATTCATCGTGGACACAGACGCTAGTAACACTGGAATTGGAGGGATATTATCACAAGTTGAAGACGGGCACGAAAAAGTGATTTCCTACTTTAGCAAGGTCCTCTCTAAGCAAGAAATGAACTACTGCGTAACCAGAAGAGAGTTGCTTGCCATAATTAAAACTGTGGAGCATTTTCATAAGTATCTCTATGGTCAGCCGTTCGTCTTGAGGACCGATCATGCATCTTTGAAGTGGCTACTGCAGTTCAAGAATCCGGAAGGCCAAGTGGCAAGATGGCTTCAACGGTTGCAGGAGTACGACTTCAAAATCGAACACCGGAAAGGATCTAACCATCGGAATGCTGATGCCCTATCCAGAAGACCATGCCCTCCAAACTGTAAGCACTGTCTGCGACAAGAAATTAGAGAACAAGATGAGTTTCTTTGCCGAAGAATTTACATCCAAGGCCCAGATGATTGGGATAATAAAATCATCGCTAAAGAACAAAGTGAAGACCCGGATTTTGGACCAATATTCCAGTGGAAGATAAGAAACATGGACAGACCCACCTGGCAGGACATTGCTGATAAGTCACCATCTCTAAAAAGTTACTGGGCGTTATGGAATTCTTTAGCCATTGAGAACGGCCTATTAAAAAGAGTCTGGGAGAGCCCAGACGGCAAAGAAAAGATTTATCAAACAATACTGCCCCAGAAAAGAATTCCAGAAGTTCTTCAAGCACTGCACAGTGGAGTCGGTGGTGGGCACTTTGGAATAAACAAAACTCTGAATAAAGTTAGAGAACGATTCTACTGGCTTGGCAGTCGGTCCGATGTGGAAGAATGGTGCCGACGTTGTGATACCTGCGCCTCTAGTAAAGGACCCAGGACTCGAAGCCGAGGACAGATGAAGCAGTACAATGTTGGAGCTCCATTCGAGAGAATAGCTATTGACATAGCTGGACCATTTCCTCGAAGCAGCAGTGGGAATCGTTATATTTTGGTAGTGATGGACTACTTCAGTAAATGGCCAGAAATATATCCCTTACCTAATCAAGAAGCTGTTACCGTAGCCGAAGCTTTATTCGAAAATTGGATATGTCGTTATGGGGTGCCCAGAGAGATCCATTCCGACCAAGGACGAAATTTCGAGTCGGAAGTATTTCAGAACGTTTGTGAGCTGCTAGGCATTCACAAAACCAGAACTACACCTCTTCACCCGCAATCAGATGGAATGGTGGAAAGATTCAATCGCACCATCGAAAACTTCCTGAGAACGGCCGTCAACGAGAAACAGACCAACTGGGATACCTGTCTTCCTCCATTTTTACTGGCATACCGTGCAGCAATTCATGAGACCACGGGTAAAACACCAGCCAACGTGATTTTCGGCACAGAATTGCGGCTACCCATAGATCTAATTATGAATCGACCGCAACACGAGGAAAACTTAGATGATTATCTCAGCCATCTGAAAGATCGAATAAAGATGGTACATGAAGAAGTACGAGAGAAGATAAAAATAGAAAGCGACAGAATGAAGACCAGATACGACTTGCGTGCCAACAGCAGCGGGTTTCAAGAGCTTGAGAAAGTGTGGCTCTATAACCCAAAAGAAGCAAGGGTAAATCTCCGAAGCTGCAGAAATCGTGGGAAGGCCCTTATACCGTCGTGTCACGATTGAATGACGTAGTTTATAGGATCAGAGGAATCCCCAAGCCAAGATGAAGATTGTCCACATCGATCGTTTAACACCTTATCAAGAAGGCCATGCGGACAATGGAGTAACCTGATCGGGACGATCAGTTCTAAGAGGGGGGCAATGTTACGAAAGCTCACCTACCTTTTTAGTTGGTTAATTATGTTCCTGTTTTCGTTAGAATTTATAATTTTTGTGATGCCTTTATTTTGACGTTTTCCGGAATATTCCAGGCTATATTCTATTTGTTTCTCGACACGTTCTCGAAGTCTCAGAAACTTCGAGAACTGTAGAAACCTATATAAGCAGATCATTCTCGGCCGCTGAGTCAGTTTGTATTGAGCAGCCAAACGCGAGTGACAAACGTCAAAGTAAAGCGTTGACAGTTGCGAAATTTGTTGAAGGATATTTCTTGTATTATCAAGAGTGATAATAAAGATTATTTGTCTACGTGACGTGTTTCAACGATAACCTAATTTCGAGGTTACAATATAATGTATGCTTGTACATGAGTTCAATTAATAAAAGGAAAAACCACTTTATCCTGCAATGTACAATATCTTGAAGGTTGCCAACTTTATGTAAATTTAATTACTCCATCTCCATCTATGCAGAATGGTAACTTTTCCGACGCCCAGTAGATCCAGGCAGTATATACAGAGTGGCTTTTTATGTATTTTCTTTTTCCTTTCATAACTGTTCTATTTTTAAAGTAAATGTTATAAAATTTTTTATTTTATTTATTAATTTATCAGTACAATATCCAACGAGCAAGTTGCCCATTTACAGGATAAGAAAGAAACAAAATACTACAAAGTATAAAGCAATTATAGAAACAAAAAGCCGCATAAAACTTGAACAATAAAAGTAAATTACAAACATGTCTGTACCTACTTGAACAAACAAACAAACAAAACAAATAACGAATGTATTAAAATAGTATGTTAAAAAGATGGATATGTTCAAACATTAAAAGCAACAGATAAAAGCAAGTAGGTAAATTATACATATCAGAAAGAAGCGTATATTAAAACCTAACCAAGTCAATAATATGTTAAAATAATAAATATGTCAAAATACTAAATATGTTATAATAAAAGCTATATATAAAAATCTAAATCAAGCAGGTGCATTATATAAACTCTTTATCTGATTAACAGTCGTGCAGAGAATATCCAACCGTGACTCAATTTCGGTGTAACTACTAACCATTTGAAAAACTGGGGAGGCTCTATATAGATTAGTACGATAATTTTTCATATGTAAGAGGTGTTGTTGCCGCGTACTTGCTATAGGGATATGGAAACTTATCATTCCTAATAAGTCCTCGCATTTTATTATATTGCTCAAAATTTTATACAAAAACACCACAGATGCCATTTTGCGCCTGTTTGTGTTTTTTTGTGTTGGACATATTTCCAATAGAGATGAAAATTTGCCTTTTTTCGCTGTCTTCGATTATATAAAAATCCGCCATATGATAATCAAAAATTAATTATGAAAATTTGGGAATCTTGTAGACGCAGAATTTTATTTTCACTGTCACTGGTAACCTTATGGTGAAAAATAACCTACCAAATGTTTATATTTACTTTAAAAATAAAAAAGATATGAATAGAAAAAGAAAATGCTATATTTTCAATTTTCAGGCAGTATTTCAGGAACTTCATAAAATATCTCATGTTTTTGAAAAACAAAACAAAACAAAAACAAAAATAATAATAAAAATGTGTAACTTTTTCCTAATTTAAGCCACCCTATACAGGGTGTCGTAAAGGAGACCACCCTGCATATGAGAAAAAGCTTTTTTTCCATGAATCTATTGCAAATAATAATGTAAAAACTTCAGCCGAGTTTTCAATCAGATGATCCGTTTTAAAGTTGTTTAAAACATGTATTTGTAGCAGTTCGTCTTTATCGCCCTAAAACTTTTTTACTACGCATATTGAGACATGCTATTAGAAAACGTTTCGGTTATTTACACCGAAGATAGGTTTATCTCTTACCGTTTTTGCAATATTCGCTATTAGATTGTTAGCTCTTCATCATAAGCGACATACTAGGCATCCGTTGACTGTCATATTGTTATATTATTATGTTACAATAACGTGGAAAGCCATTTGACTTAGTATTGCTAAAATCATCATTTGGAACAACAATGGAAAAATTACATGATATCGTTATGTATCGTTAAAATGGGTGTCGATCTAGTAGTAAATTAAAATTAAAAGTTAGTGAAATTAGTGAAAAGATTCTTTCCAAATCCTTTTTTCTTCTTCCGTTTACCTTTTAACGCCAAGTGAAACCCTGGGAGAGTCAGCGTTATTGCTAAATTCATTCCATACCCATTTTTAAATGAATAATTAGTAGATTATTAGAATATTACTTTTAATTTTTGCGAACAGATATTGTGTATTAGTTAAACAACATACACTGCATGCAAAAAAATATTCACATTCCGTTCAAAAATAGCCTACTCGTACTACACAATTGTTGGAAAAAAATTCTCATAGAACATCATCAACTCTTAGAAAACAGTTTCACAAGTTTATTGAAATTTAGTCAGAATGTATGCTTCTGCTCTTCCATCATAAATTTTTTTAAATGTCACATTTCATTCCGTAGCACAGCAGTCATTTCCATTCCGACGCACCTACGTATTTCCTGAAGTTCCGAGTTAAAATACAAGTAACTAATCTCTGCGCGGGCAGCTTCAAGTGACAATCACGTCCAAATTGCACAACTGTCCCCGTGATAAGTGTCTTAATTTGTAAAACACCATCATAATTTGTCGAATCAATTGCGGGGCCATTTAAAATTAGGCGAAAAGGCGAACGGCGCCGGTCTGCAGGAGATAGGACTGAAAATACGATTTAATCTAGAACGTGTGCACCTGTTTTATCGCTGTTATTAATCAGGAAATAAATTGCTGTAGAAAAGCAACAGCGGTGAGTGCGTTTCTAATGCAAATTTTCTCTTAATTTTGCAATGCACTGACGTGTACTCGAACGGCCATAAATATTGACTAATTAGTGCTTTATTCTTGTCGGGAATGTCAGGTACCTGTTAGGCCTCACATTTGTCTGTATTTCCCTGCTACTTTATAGGATATTTTTGACAACAGATGTCAAAACAGAGTCGTCTTATGTAATTCAGAGTTATATGTCAAGAACCCTTAACTTTTGAGATGTTGGAGTCATATTACAAAATTTTAAAGAGTGGTTTTAATCAGAAAACTTGATCTAATATTGACAACAAAACACCCTGTGTCAATGTACTTCGAGATATTCAATACAGGGTGTTACAAATTTGTAAGTCAAGCCGTTAGCCACACATTCCTTGGACGAAAATAACAGAACTGACTTTTCTTATGGCACTTTCCATTTTGTCAAAATAAAAATTTTAAAACTGATTTTTATTGACAACTGCAATGGTTTTAGAGATATTTTGAAATATGGCACATTTTTTTAACTTAAGTCGGCACACGTTCTGTGTAATTTTGGTATAAAATATCAAAGCATTAACGGAGAAAAGGGAGGTTGTAGTACCCACGAACCTTCCCTTTTTTTAGTTCGCGTGTGGTTTCAGATTATTTTTTTTAGATATAACCTGTAATTTATTAATAAATTAAATACATAAGTTTGTTACAAAATATTTGGTTTCTTAGCCATCTGCTTATTTAGTTTCACTTAATTTAATAAATTGGTAGCTAATATTTTGAAAATTCTATTAGTATCTAGTTTAAGCCTGATGGCAGAAAAAAGATAAATGATCCGGTTTAGAGATACATTATTTCATAAGCACAGTTAAATAAATACAATATGACAACGAAACTACTCAATTCATTATAACTTTTCTCTATTTTCTTTAAAACATTTATTTTTTCAAATTACTATTTTAAATATTTATGTTTAAAAAGTTACATGAGAGTCAATGAGTTAAGCCGGCTTCAGAGAACGACGTAGTGTTGCAAGCTACACTCAGTCACGTGACTTTCAGCCAATGAAATTAATTGTAATTGTTGTTGAAGTCGAGTGAAGTTCAAAATTTCCGACTTCAACCATCCGGAGGAGCAACATTTGTACATAACATAACCAACTTTATTTATTTCATTGAAATTAAACTGGTGGTGGGGATCTTGCTAGCAACAGTACGTTGTTCTCTGAAGCAGGCTTTAGTGATCCAAGAGAAGAAAACACATCCTTTTCGTAATTTTCTCACATATTTTTATTTCCTCATATTAACAAGTCGTATGAAACGGACATATATCTTGATTTCACTAAAGCATTTAACCGCTTATATCGCCCCTTGGTTAATAAGGTTTCACATCTCGGCCTTAGATGATGTAATAATAACTTTATTTCAGTCTCATCTCAACTTTCGTACTCAATATGCAGAAACACATGGCTTCCGGCCATCTCAAGTAGGTAGTGTTGGCTGAAACAAGAAATCCTGAAATTTTAAAAAAAGTCTTGTTTTATTCTGCAAAACAAGACAAGATTTTCTGTAGTGTTGTTCTTGCTTGATTTCTCAAGATCATCTCTTGTATTCTCTTGCGACAGTTACAAATTTCTTCACCGAAAAAAAACAAACAAAACTTCAGCAATTATTTAAACATAATTTATTTTCGAAAAACAAATCAATTTGGGTGTAACGATCACATTTTTTTCAAAAATAAATTAAATTGATTTATTTGGTAAGCAAATTTAGGTAATTTGTCTTACGTGTCTCGTGTGTCTCTTATGAAAACTTAATTTTAAAAACTGCTTTTCAAATTTTTTTCATATTCCTAAACAATTTATATAAAAATTACGTTTTGAAATAAAAATGTTTTTGATTGAAATTAATGTTCATTAGTTAAAAATGCATATTTTTAATTGTAAGACGTGGAAAAGTAAAATATGTACCTAATCTTTTAATTATTTTTGTAAAGTTTTTAAATGAAGTTGTATTAGGTTATATAATGTTCTAAAAAGTCATAAATTAAAAATACTCAATTTCCTAATATAGTATATCGTCCAAAAAAAGTATAGGTTTAAAAGGAAAAATTCGAAATGTTAAACAAAATATAATTGCCCGCTAGATGCATTTCGTGTACTTAGGTACATCGCATTTGAGAGACATGAACAACCAGGGGATGACAGGTACCTTACCTCTCGTACTGATGAGAGCTGGTATATGTTGTTATTTGCTCTAGATTTTTCAGGTGTAATTTAATGTTAGTCGGGGCATTAGCCAGCAGTTGTTTCCTGAAATTCCTAAGCAATAAGTTGTTGACCTGCGTAAGCAGTTTCTTAGTTTGAATAAATTCTTTGAAATATGCAAACATGGTTTTATCATAAAATATAATTAAATCAACACCAGAAGCGTATCATTGAAAAGGAAATCATGTTTTTTAACGGAAGCAAATGTTTTCTCTATATAAAATAACATTGCTTTTTCAAAAACATTATTTGGTATTAAAAAATATATGTTTGGCTCTATACAAACAAATAATTTATTTTTTATTAAACATTGCATGAAACAAAACAAAACAAAAATTACATTCACCACTTTTTCTTCGGTGTTGCCTCGCAATTTTTCATACAAATGAGAAACATGGAACGAATTTGGTAACAGAGTGGTGGGCACTCTCGGTCGGCTACGGCTCTGAGCTCACACGTAGCTATCGATGTGGTGGATCGTCAGCAGTAGTCGATTGGTAAACGTTATAAACGAGGGGTAAACCACTGCTTGAAATTTGTACAATGAAATACCATTTTTTTTAAATATTACCCAAAAAAATACCTTATCAAATAAGCAAATACCTCAAAAATACCCAAAAACCACGAATTGTCCTCAAGTGCCCAAAGAAGATCTATGACTATTACCCAATAATATCCTTAAGTACCTAAAAATTCTGTTAAGTACCCAGAAATACCATATAGTATCCAAAAATACCCTTAAATACCTAGATATCTAAGAAACGAAAAATACATTAAATGACCCATGATTTTACTTAAACCTTTAATTTTCCAAAACTGTCTTTCATTTTCTTAGAAATTATTCCATTTACAGATCTACGTAAATAATATAGATTTTTTTAAGGGCTCCTTTGACTTGATCTGAATACATCATCTGGAAAGAACATTTTAGATTATATAAAATGTATCATAAACCCATTCGAGCACCCAAGAAGGGTGCCAATACCTACACCATTAGTATCGAGGGAGAATTTATTAAATAGAATATGAATATGATAGGAAAACCTAACTTAGCAAAATTTTAATTTTTTGTATAGATTTTCATTCTCTTTTTATTACATATTTTCGATCAATAGAATATGTCGGAGAAGTTTGACCAAACTTATCGTTAACACGTCGTATCGAATAATATGTAATATATTGATTTAAAGATAAAGTTTAAGAAATTATACCATACTAGAATTTGTTAACATAAGAGGGGAATGTGCTACTTTGTGAGTGGATATATTATGCGCCTTATAAAACATTCATATAATACTTGTTTATATGGTCCTGTACTGTACAATCTATTGCAATAATAAAGGCATTGTTTAGTTGAATTTGGCTATTTATTTCGAACTGCTGACATATTCGTAATGAAATCTACTTTCAAGTTCAAACATTAGTTCTTAGTTGTTCCACTCACCCACAGAGTAGTCAAAAAACTGATTTGAGGAGGTGTCATTTTTTTTGCAATTGAATGTATCTAATTCGAATCACCCTATATTATTTTCTAAACTAAAGACTTACGAAGACAATAAGACATAGTGGTTTAACAGTGCCTCCGAAAAATTTTACAGAAAATGTTTTTGTATCTATTTTTAATTATTTTTATATTTGCCATTGCGTCGGTCAGTTGTTTACTTATATTTAAACTGTGCCATCGTAATAAGGCATGCGCGATCGCCATTGTATTTAAAAATTGGCGGAAAATACTAGTTTTCTCTTAAAATACCCATTAATTATCTTCGTAATACCCATTAAATACCCAGTAAATACCCATTATTACCTTGATAGTACCCAAAAATATACAAAGTACCTAGAAATACCAAAAAAATACCTATAAATACCCAAAAAATTCAAAAAATACCTTTAATTACCCACAGCTTGTACAGTAAAATACCTCAGTGGTTTACCCCTCGGTTATAAAGTATATAAACTGCCAGTTTTTCATTTATAAATAATGGACGAAATAGGTGAAACAGAATCGTAGCTCCTTTCCTTAACTCATGTGACAGTCAATTTATAATTAATTCAGTTCAGCAGAAGTGGGCCTAGACACAATAAGCTTTGATTATAAAGATAATTTTATATGCTGGATGTCCTTTATTTATTTTTTTTTAGCTAATGGTGACTTAAATATTACTCCTAATATTTGCAAGGCTTCTTGCTGTAGCAATATTTCTCGTCTTGTCTCGCAATACTTTTTTTTAAGTAATTGCCAACAATAATATCAATTTTGCACGTGTTCCATAGGGCTGCATATTAGATGCATTGTTATTCAAAGTTGTGGTATTATTTTTCTGTTATTTCTTGTTTTCACTCACTTTTTACTTTTTTTGTATTTTTCCTGTACTTTTATACTTGTTTCTCTTTTTAATCATTGTTAATATTTTTTATTATATCTTTGATATTTTATTTATTATTATTAACATTTGTGTTCTATACGTAATGATTAATTTTTTAGTAATATGTTATTCCCAACCTGCCTATTAATTGGTGTCTATCTATAACGTAAGGACTTAAATAAAGAACGATTCATTTCAAGTAAAAGGTCTCTCTACCTAAAACTGGTTTATAGTCATATGACAACATTATTTTATGTTATCACATTGACAGCAGGCGTTGATTTTTGTATATAGTTAACTGCCTTATTTTGATCCAAGAAATATCTGCTCTTACATTGTCCACGTACCTTAGAATGACCCTGCAGGTACAAACGACGATCTAGATTCTCTAGATTAAATAATGCAACATGTAGGTCAACAATTTTTATCCCACTCCCAAAAAATAGAACTGTTAATTAAAGTACATACAATTAATCTGGACATTCAGCGTCGACACAATAAACGTTTATGCCTTTCCAGGGACCAAGACTTCCGCGTCGCATCGTTGCAGGTTCTATTAGAACCAACTACGGCAAGGTAACTAAATTATCAGAGCCGTCTCCTGTCATTGCGCTAACTCGCCGGTAATTATCTCTCAAATTTGGTCGGGGACTCTGGGATTTAGTAGCCCTGTCCAAACGGAGACACCTTCATAGGTCAGGTGCTAAGCTGAAATAATAGGCTCTGTTGGGATTACAGTAAATTTGCATCGCCGACGGCTCCCGTAATTGCCAATATACCCTTATAGGGGATGTGGGGATAAGGACCAGATCCACGGCAAGCGGAAAAGAATACCTAAGGTGTAATAACTTTAAAAATTTTAGATTGGAACGTGTGTTGCTTGATTTACGGCGAGGATTTTCGGTTCGGCTTTTAATTTTTGGTGAAATATACATGTAGCCATTGCGTAAAGAATTAAACATGATGCTATGAGCATCTTTTACATTTTAAAATACAATAATTATACAGTTCTAATGTGACAGAGCAGGTGTATCTACGGGTACCAAAATATTACAATTTAAAACATACCTACCTCTATACAGTGCTTTCGAAAAGTAACGAATAAATTCATTAATTTTTAAAATGCGAAGTTTTCGAAATATCCCCTGGCACGTCGATTTTGTTTTTTAAAAAGGCACTTTTTGACATATGACCCACATTTGTGCCGTCATCGTTGTTCGAGATATGACGTCATCGACAGTTTTTTTAAATAGCAATCCCAAATTTTGACCATGCCATTTGAAAGAGCGTGCCATTCTACATACATACATCATGAAAAATTTCACACAGGCAAAGTTACAGGCCTTCAAATTGGGACCAAAGATTTCGTAAAAAAATTAATATCACTGAATTACTTTAACTTGAAATAACCAAATTTGGTACATGATTTAGGTTTATCATTGGGCTTCGTTGAGTATGAGTTCAAGTAAACTGAAACACTACAAGGTGTTTATTGAGAGTGAGTCACCCCTAAAATAATACCAAACATTTTTCCATTGATCAAATTTAAATAGAATGATAATATTCCGCGCAGAACTTAATTTAAAACACTTTTATTCTCGTTAAATTTGAAAAGAATGAACCTTTTTTAGAAAAAAATGCTTTAATTAAAACAATATTTTAATAGTGTTTATTAGAATAAATCTAAAAGTCAGTAGTAGGCTTTGTTTTTAAAATTTGACAGTACCTAATAAAACTATAAAATAAAAATTAAATTAAAATTAAATAAATTGTTCAAAATGGGCACCATTTTCTCTGAAATATAAAAATATAAAAATTGAAATTTACTTGTCTAATAAATGATTATTGGTTCTTATAACGTTACATTTATTCGTAATACGATTCGACAAATATTCTCGGGATCCAATTCGCGAATAAACAAAATGCTCCAATGTTCCCCAAAGTAAATAATCACATTTGTTGAGGTCTGGTGATCGTGGTGGCCAATTTTGGGGACAATTATTTTCTCGTCCTAACCATTTATTTGGAAACGTAAAATTCAAAAAGTCTCTAACAGCGGTACTAAGATGAGGCGTTGCCGTCCCATCATAAACCAAATCTCTAGTCTAAGATGCAACGGTATGTCTTCGATTAAACCAGGGAAAATATTATGCAGAAATCCCAAATAACACACCATTTAATCGATTTGGCAAAATAACCGCTCAAATCAAATAACGATCAATAATACAGGCCCAAACATTTATCTTAAACTTGCCTTGACAATGTCTAGGAGTTATCGCATAGGGGTTTACATCAGAATATTCATGAAATTTTTCAACATTTGTAATTCTTCTACGAGTGAAACAAGCCTTATCATTGAAAAGAATTTTCCTGTGAAAATGAATATCCTAACGCGAATAAACTCGCACAAGGTCACTCGTCGATCCAGATCTTGAGGCAATATCTCTTGCACTTTTTAAATGTGATATGGATGTAATAGATTACGTTTAAGATATCGCTGTACAGAATTTCTTGACAATCCAGTTTCTCGAGATAAATGTTTAGTTTTACTTATTTGCGGTTCATCTTTAACTATTCGCAAAATATTTTTATTTTATAGTTTTATTATTAACTGTCAAGTTTTAGAGACAAAACCTACTACTAACAAATTTAACAAAAGTAAAAAAGTGTTTTAAACTAAATTTTGCTTTTTAAATTCAATCAATGGAAATAAAAAGTTTGGTATAATTTTAAAGATGACCAATAAGATACCTAAATCATGTACCAAATTAGGTTATTCCAAGGTAAAGTAATTCAGAGATATTATTTTTTTCCAAATATTTAGCCCCACTATAAAGGCCTGTATCTCCGCCTGTACATAGGTATGTTTGGTTAAATTCCAATATTTTGGGACCACTGCTTTAATGTACCTAATTTTGAAGATATGCAGTATATCTAAAGAAGTCAAAATGAAGAAGTTACCTATATGTTAATGTATCTCTTGAGCTATTAATTAAAAAGGACTTTTATTTGATAAAATCCTCGATAAGTACGTGCATTTCATCTGTGGAAACTGCAAGTTTTCCGTGGTTGGTCTGTGGATACCTACATAACTCTGGTAGTTCTCTATGTTTCGTAAACATGTCGTAAACAAAATAAATACGAGTGTTTGCGGTAATAATCCGGTATGACTATATTTAATGAGGTAAACGATCTAATAAATGGTAGTTAAAGCAGTTACGTTTAAATAATTACACCTCTGTGAAGTTTAGGTAGACTGAGGAACTTTTAAGTTAACATTTATAATAACCTAAATCACGGTAATGATGATGGATGGTAAGCAAGAGAGCTGTTGAATGCTAAGGTTTGTACGTAAATTTCTCAACTGAAATAACTACAAACAATTCCAGTTTGTAATTCGTATAGTGAGCATTTATTTTGCTTGGCGACAGATAAATATTATACATATTTCGGTGTAGGCACTACTTCTTTTAATTTCGATGTCTAATAAAATTATAGTAATGCTAAAATAAAGTGGTTCGTTTTCACTTTCGTTGACATTAGAGGCCATCTTTATATAATTTTAGAAAGCACTCTCATAAAAACTCTTTGGGCCTTTCCAATATTAATTTTAGAAAAAGGTTTTGAAAAGAACAGTTACACCAATTTTAATAACACTTCTGCAAAAAAATTGCTGTACAGGATGTTCACTTTCGTCTATAGTATATATATGACATTATTTACTATTTCGCTTGGCGACAGATAAATAATTTTGAGTACTACTTCTTTTAATTACGATGTCTAGTTAAATTATAGTAATGCTAAAATAAAGTGGTTCGTTTTCACTTTCGTTGACATTAGAGGCCATCTTTATATAATTTTAGAAAACTTTCTCGTAGCTGTTCTTTTGGGTCCGTCTAATATGAATTTAAAAAACAGGTTTTAGAAAAGGCAATTTATAGTATATACATATGCAATTGTTTTGTCTTTCGAATTTATTTACCTACCTGTTTTTGAAAAATGTCTGTGATGGAACATCAACATCTCTATGAAAACAAACCTACAAATAGCGCTATTTTTTCATGAATGGTTATCTATAGCCGATTTTCTCGCCTGACAAATTTTTTTTAGAATAATACAACTTTTCATTATTGCTACCTTTATAAAAAATTTGGACCACTGTAAAAGTTTTGACCACTAAAAAGGGGAGGTAACCAAAAATAATACATATTTTTAAAGGCCGCTTTACATTTAGGCAATGGAGCATGCAATGCAATGAAAACTATTTGGCAGCAAAATCTTTCATGCAATATTACAAGGTGCCATTTGTTTTACATTTATGCAATATATTGGGTATTGCCAAATTAGTAAAATGAAAATGATGATTTCGATATGCTGCTCTGCTGCAAAACTATCAAAACATACTGGTGTTGTGTACTGTGGTGTGAAGTTTCAATCAACCCAGAGTTTCAATAGATGAAATAATAAAGAAAATGATCAATCATCGTGGTTATAATAATTACATGTACATGTGCCTTATTAATTATTAACAAAAAAACGTAGGTATTGCTGGGTTAAACCCTAGTTACAAGAAAAGAAATTTAATTTACACATCGTTGATGAGTTTAATTCACTGTTTACTTAATTCCTCGCTGTTAGTTCCTTTTGTGTAGGATGGCAAAACTGAATATTACCAGAAAAGGGACCAGAATTTCACGTGCAATGCAATAAAATTGGAGCAGACTATATTCGTGCAATGGACTGAATATTGCGTATTCATTAATTTCAACTTTATTGCGCATGCGCGCAAGCAATATTTCTTTGCATGCAATACGTATTGCATAAATGTAAAACGGTCTTAAGAAATAGTCCAAATACAGATTCAAAATTTCAACACGATCGTGAAGGAGTTACGAAGTTATTAATTAAATCATGCGATATAGCTGACTTAGGTAAAAAAATACGATTATACGATTTGGTTCGTCATGCCTGAGATGTTAAATAACGTTAGAAGATATTTTCATTTGCGATTAGGATGCTGCCAAGACGTTCAAAAAACTCATTATGAATATCTACTTTGATATAAGGTTTATTGTTTGTACAGGTGGTCACGTGAACATTGCCTGGCCACTGAAAAGACCACCGACGGAAATCTTCAGGTTCAGATTATACAGGATACCATTTACTTACTATCATATAACTCATATTATAATGTGATATTTTAAATGAAGGATATTAAATGAATTATTCACAAGGTGTCCCGAAGTTATTGCAAAATGGAACTAATAATAGAATAGAAGAGGTTTGATGAAACCGTTATATTTAGATTTTCAACAATGATCTCATCACAAAAATTGTATCAAAGCAGGCCGATTTTGCACATCGCCATTATTTAGCATTCTGAATAACTTTTTCTAGCAACATATTGCAATCTTAGTTGATGGACTTCACGTCACAAGCCCCGACTTGTAGTTTAAAAATGTATTTCATTTGGCTTTTCCACACTGTAGGGATACTGATAATTTGTAACTTTTTTCCCGCACACCTCTGCCTAAAGTCTTAAAGAACAATCTGACACCCTTACAGGCAATTCAATTTCCAATGCTTTTCAGAGGAAATTATAGGTTATTATGCTTCTCCACTCACAGTTTAAATTGCGAAATGTAACACATCTTAAGGCATGTTGCTAATGTTTGTCACCCCTGGACTAAACTCCGTTGACTCTGAAGTTAATTTAGTCCTGACGTTCATAGAACCTTTTCCCTTAAATTGAGAAGAATCATCCTTTAGTTTACGTTGCGCACGTAACGAGCACACTGTACAATAAATGATATTGACGTTTAGTATTTAAAAAGGCATTCGTTTGACGCAAGATCAAAGCAAAACGTCGAGAATTACCCGCCTAATAAACCAACTGCTCCAAACTTTAGTCAGAAAGGTACAAACTTAAGTCTTTACCGTCCCCCGAGGATCGTTAGCAGAACCTTCAGTGGCAAATCTTGTTTGCCAAACGCTCATTTCAATTAGTGACCATAAAGTAATCTCCGTCTCTTTATAGTCGGCTATGATTTCTTCTTAATAATTCAGGCCCGGCACCCGGGCGTGACCAAATCGGGCCGTTCGTCCAGAAACTCGCAAGAGCCCTACGTGTTTAAAGGTTTCCCCATAGGACAAAGTGGACAACGGCCAGCAATTAAGACCAACTGTGGACCGTTTATGCATTTTAATCAAACAACCGGAGCACTTTCGATTCGTATTTATAATTTATCAAAGAGGTTCGTTCCGTCGGCGATTTGGTGCTGTCGAATCGATCGCTTTCATCAGACTACATTTAGCAGTCGGTTTGTTATGATCTATTTTAAAAAAGAACGTGTCTATTCAATCATTTCAACATACAAGTACACGTTAGCGTTTCTCTTGAAATTTTATATTGAAATGCACAAATAGTTTCAAATTCTATATATATTCGGAAATAAATAAAACTTTTAAAAATAGGTGAACATTTCCATGCTCTTTGATGCTCTTTTTACATAATGTTCACACATAATTTTCAATTTACATTATACAGGGTGTGTAAATAACACTTAGTCATCAAAGTTTTAGGCGACAATGGTGATAGCGTTAGACAGTCCTAACAATGGCGTCAACGTTGTTTTTTATTAGTAGTATATCTAATTTTTCAGTGATATTTGTAGCTTTTATCTACTGTTACAACAGTACGTTAAATAAAGTTGTCGTAGGGGACACTTATAATAATAATATATAATATCTCTACCCCTCATTCTAATCACGAGGATTAGCCCAGAAGTCGAAGACTTGTGCGGGAGAGGGGGCGGCATATTATTATTAAGCAGGCCGCATTTGCGCCCAGGAACGACTTACGTTGGTAGGCCCTAACCACCATTCAGTGCAGGAATGAGGGAAACCTGGAAAACCTCATTAATTAGAGGGGTAGTCAAATGTCAACCGGTATCAATATCTTACATTGGCCCAAGTCAACATTCTTCCACCCTGCCATACCCGCAGAGAGGGTGCCAATCTCTCCACGAATAAAGCTTATATACGGTCTACCGGCTGCAGGGGTCGAACCCACAGCGATCCAGTCACCTCGATTCAAGTACTGACGCCTTAAACCGCGCGACCACTGACCGATCCAATTAGCAAAAGGTTGGCTGCGTTCCAAGATAAGAAAAACTGTGTAAGTAGATTTAAATAAAATGTCCTGTTCGATATACAGTGAATATAATTTTGCAATTTTATAATTTTATTTATTCAAAATCGACATATATATTGTTCTATATTTACTAGTTTTTTTTAACCCTTTAAATCGATACGCCCATGGAATCGCATTTGCCACACCATTGACGCCATTCTCTATAGTATTAGCACCCAGTAGTGTTGAAGAATTGAAAAGTTGTACCAAATAAAAATTCCACCAGTGACGTAGTTAGGAATGGGAAATTCTAACTCTGTCCTACGCTTCTAGTAGTCGCTATTAACGGATTTGTAGCATTGTTTAATATGTTCTAAAGTATCTAAACTTTATGCCAAGTGTGATAGGGAAATATCAAACAAGGTTAAAGTAATGGACAAATATTATTTAAAACTTTTAAATTAAACACCCTGTAACTCCGTAAAGAGCCACATTGTATGTAAGCGTTATGTGTCAATTTTTCATATATTTAGCCCAGAACTATTCAGTTAGCAGCGTATGTACAATTATTAGTGAATCCTGTATATGCTTGATGTTCTTTAAAGTACTCGTATATCCTGTAATATTTATTTTTCAGCTAATGTTGACGTAAATATTACCCCAAGGCATTTCTCTTTTAAATCTTGTCTTGTCTTGCAATTCAAGCTATCAAGTTTTATCTTGTTTTGTCTTGCGAGACCAAAACAAAACAAGACCAAGGAAACGCTGGACAATATTGCCAAAAATAGCACCGAAGTATAGCGTTTTTCTATATTTAAAAATATTTCAACTAATTTTTTACTAATATGTGCAGTAAAATGTTTTACCAAATCCATAAAATCAATTTTTTGTATGAGGAAATTCCATATTTCACATAAGTATATTTCGCATTCAGGCTTGAAATAAGTTCAAATCCCGTAAATAACTACGGTTAATACTCTCCCTGAAAGCCTCCATTCCTCAGATAATTACACCTGTTCCCAGCGATATACACCCCCGATACACTACCCGCATTCGGAATCCCCCGAATCGATGGCGATGAAGATCCTTCTTTATTTAATCGCCGTTACTACGTTGTTTCCTGCAAGGTGCGGGCACGTGATCGAATTCCCAACAAACATCTCACTCCCATCAGCACCTGTAGTAGTTAGTTTTCCCCTCGCGCCGGCACAGTCTCCGTCCAATTCAACCTTTCAGGCTTAGAATCTATCACGGCTAACACCGTTCTCATTTACCGTTCCTTTATCTTGTGTTCATCACTTCGGTGATTCCCTGCGGGCTCGCCTACCTTCGACTTCATCCCCTTACCTAGCTGATGAAATCCAATTTAGGTCCAGGAGATGCTGGCCCCCCTCCGTCCTGCGACGACCGGCGACGTCCTGCAGCCACTTACCGGGCCACACCGCATCACAACAATGAGTGTTTATGATGGCGCCTACTCGACGATCGCCATAGCAACGGACCTCGTTGGGAGAGTTAGGCAGAGGTGTGTCACCTACGCGGGGGCCTACGATAGTTTGCTACACTGGTCACCCGCATTCTTCATGCCCCGTAACGGCCTTAATCAAACTCGAGACTGCGATTATTGACTGCCGCAGATTCTGGCGCGTCCGTCTACCAGTTGAGGTACTATCGATAATAATGGGGAAGTTGCATGAGTTTTATATTGGTTTGAAATGTATTAAGTACATGGTAATCTTTCAAACATATTGAAATGTCAGAAAATGTGTCTGGCGGCAACAATCACATAATAATTAACATTAATAATTTGCCATATAAGATAAATAAAACCACGAGACCGAAAACGCGATATCATTGGTGTGACGTTACACGCCGTTTAGCGCCGTCTGTTTCCGTGGATACAGGTGCAGGTTACGGTATTGGTGATGCAAACAGGCGTTTGTTTCTTGTACTTTTCGTTTTTGTGGCATTTGTCAGTCATAGATACATAACGTAAATACCGTGTAGGTAATTCGATAATTATTAGAGGTGATGTGAGGAACTTACGGTATTGTTAAACGAAACGTAACTTATTACTTTGTTTACAACATGATCCGCTCGTGACAATTACGGCTACAACGCTGTTGCGTAAGTACCAGAAAGATGGTTTTACTTGAGGTATTTATACAAATCCATCTGATTTCACATTAAACTATTTGTTTTAATTTGAAAAATTATAAGTTAAATAATAATAATTAACATTTATTATTTTTTTAAAATTAATTTAAAACATTTTTATTACTATTTACTGATTTCATTTATCCTTAAAACATTTTTAAAGAATCCTTAATTATTACTTTTGTTTATTATGTTTTCAGAATAAGACAGATAATTTAATGTACTGAAGCCAGATAGCAAAATTTTATAAATACCTCATATAACATTCTACATCACGTAAATGGTAGGAGCAAATACAGAACATGTTATTTAACACCGGACTGAAGCGCTGACTACAATGTTTGTTTTACCACTGATTTACTAAATGCTCTATACACATTCTGTAGCTTAATAGAAAAGTTTAATTGATTCTTTACATTTTAATTTTTTGTATGAACTTAAACCTGCCTATATTTGAAATGCAAACAATGTTGCAATTCTTCCCTTCGTCGCGCATCATCGCCCTACACCACATTTTTCTATTCATATTTTGGCATGGTGAAATATGTTTTATTCGGCGCTGTATATGCTGTATTCGTCCATAATAGCATAATGCAATACTTCTTCCATTCGCACGGTATGATGCACTTTCTTTCTATTTTTCAACTTTATTCAATACCCATGTCTATTTAACGCAATAACACCTAATAATATCACAAATGACAAATTAACTTCCTCACAATTAGTCAGATATTAAAAATATCATCGACAATGGTTTTTTGAACTTTTGATTTGAATTATACCTAAAGTTTAATATTAGACAAAAAATGTCTATAATATTTTTATTATTTTAGATATACTTAACGAAACTTAAATTTAAACAATAATACATCAATCATAGAAATGTCAATGAAATATCTCCAAAGTACTGTTCAACTTTTGATATTTTAATAATATTCCTCCTAACTCTCTATTAGGTAAGTTTTAGTCGGAGAGACTCGTATTTCAATAAATATTCTTCCTATTACGAAAAATTTAAAATTAGATATTTTGGTTTATTTAAGATTTTAGTTTAAAATGATTTAAAGAAGAAGTGGAACATGGATTTAAAAAACGTTTTGTATATGAATCTAACTAAATTTCGGAAGTTGAAGAAAAAAGTTCTTACATACAAGAAAAAAATATAAAATCATGATACTGCAGAGCAGAGAATAAAAAATTTTAAGTACCTACTATGTATTTATTACATCTTCCTATTTGAAATTATTGGGTACTATTGTCGAAATTGGAAATTTTCCCCACCTCAGAATTTGAAAAATCGTTTGCTGACCAACATGCTGAGTGACAATGATTAAATACATACATATAAAAGGAAATTGTCCTAGAATACGATAATACATGCACTTATTTTAACCATAATTAGAAAGTTTATCAAATCTAATCAATGATCATACACAATAACCACAATCGTATAAAATAATTTTTAATTTATATATTTTCTGTTCAGAATTGAGACTCGACGTGTACTTGTTTACCAAAACAGAACAGCTGTATGAGAGAAACCTGGCCAGTCGTTATGTATACTAAAGCAAAATAAAGTGGATTTTTAAGGTACAAGCAATCAATCAAAGTCGCAATAAATCAATCACAAAGCGGTGTCGATTCATCTGATGCTCATAAATTCAACTAGTTTTGTATGGTTATGGATATACGAGCTCCAGATCACCTTCCCCTAAATGACCACCGTACCGGAAGAAAAGAGAGAATTCAGCTGAATTCTTTCACATCAATCGATGATTCACTCTCGTTTCAGAACGGCCTGTGGGTTACGAGTAGCGACTGATAATGGTAGAGACAACAGCAATATAATCACAGAATACAAATAACTGATATAAAATGATGGGGTGTTACTCAAATGAAACACTTACATTACTTAATTTATTTTATACTAGCTAATAAATCGATGGTGGTTCTTCGGTATAATGCATACAAGGTACAATGACGAACACGAATTTGAGAGTATTATAAAAACATTGACGTCAATTATTGGAAGTATGTCCCCAAATTGCATTGCTGGTTGAATGTCGTTGATTTTCAACGACAAAATAACTACTGAACAAATATTATACCTATGATAGATATATTGTAGATAAACAAAGAATAAAGAAAAACTGAACAATTTATCTTACCATTGATTAATTTTGAGAACAAACACACAATGTGAAACGCTAAGTTATCCGAGGTGTCTCTCACATAGAGTTGTAAATGTACAACATAGTAGCAGTACATACAAAGACAAGCTCGGTATTACGAAGGCAGGACCTGACAGTACTAAAGCAGGATCTAGTAGTATAGGAACAGGATCCTAGACTAGATCGGGAAGTATTTCTTATTTTAATAATTACGCCTAAAGCCAACTCCAGCTTCAAAGGCATGTGGATATTTTGTGTCAGCAATTGTAGTTTGTG
Source organism: Monochamus saltuarius (assembly GCA_025584915.1). Taxonomy (NCBI): domain Eukaryota; kingdom Metazoa; phylum Arthropoda; class Insecta; order Coleoptera; family Cerambycidae; genus Monochamus; species Monochamus saltuarius. The sequence continues at coordinate 5,619,034 of CM046726.1, forward strand.
CCTTTTTCGATTACAATGATGGCTAGCAGCAAAGAAAACAATCTTTTTTTCATTCTCACCTACAAATTTATTACTGCCTTGTCCAAATATGAGAACCCAAGTCGTCATAAGTCAAATTCGAATAATATTAGTTATTTTTTACATCACTAAACTGCATTTTTTAAAAACCGTAGCTTGGTAAGAAATAAATAAATTAATAAAATTGTTTTTAATTTGTTATTATTCTATTATGACACGGCCCTGTTTAAAACGCTGGAAATATAAAAAAATTCTTGCTCATATAATTTCTGTATCAAAGCATTTTCTAAATTAAGATCTGTCAAAAAAAATGTGAAGCATAATTTGTATGTAGTAGCGCTAAGATCTATGATATTAAGGCAGGTTCTGGCGAAATAAAGCAGTATCTGGTAGTACTTGGCAAGATTCAGCAGTAATTAGCAATACTATAAATAGTACCATTCGAGGTGTACAACATTTTGAAAAGTGAGAGGTCCCTCGAAGTTATCATATTTTATAGTCTTTCTTGACTCGTTCATGTAGAGCAAAAAGCTATTTTTTTAATTTTTTTATTTTTAAAATTTGCAGGAGTACCCAACGAAATACAGAAGAAAATAGTAATTTAATATTGCTATAATTGCTATTTTATTTAAAGCGTTATACAAGTGAAACTTCAAACATTTTAAAATTAGATTATTGTATACTTTAATGTATTCGACCATAGAATGTCGCTACCCTGAAAGAGCTCCCATTCATACCTTGCCTTTCTGACTAGGTTTGTTTTACGAATGCTGTTAAAACCATATGTGACAACGATATATTTAATTATTGTTTGCTGACATCATTAATTTTAACTTTTTTGTTTACAGGGCAAAATATGCAATGTGTTCTCTCGTATGCACATCAATATCATTAAGGATGCCATTACTATAAGAGAATAACTTTTTTATTTTAACGACGGTGTCAACCAAATTTAACAGTACCGTAAATTTAGGAGCGTTGACTTGTTCAGAGGTAATAAGTTAAGTGGTAGATATCTCACCTCTAGAAATAGCGTTCTTTTTACAAAGATAAAAATGACAAACATTTCGTCGCCCTTCTTGCATAAAGGCATATCTCAGTTTTAGTAATTTTTCAGGAGAGTCTTCCAATTAACATTGCAAGAAGGTATTCTGAATAGGACTTACCATTATCCAATTTAACTGGAACAGTTATATTTCTTTAAAAATTGGCCTATGTTGAGATGTTTGTAAGGCTCAAGATATGATTACATCAAAATACCTCTTGTGCTGATTTTTGAGATGTAGCTCTGTCATATTCTTATAAGAATAAAGTTACTTAGACTAGATATAAAATTATTTCTTTTATTTTTTATAAGTATGTGAAAATAATTGCTAAAATGCGGCCTCAGCAACAAAAGACAAAAGCGTTATTGTTTTATTTGAGGAAACTTAAGAAATATCTAACAATGAATAAACAAAACATCAAGAGCAACGCGGAATAGCCGCGCTATGCCGGACTGACAACACACAGACACAAAGCGTTAAAAACTAGCGACCTCTATCGCGATTCGGCGATAACGATATGTTGCAAACACGGAACTCCAGGAAACAACTACTCTGGGGACTAATATCCCGACCACATAAAAACCTCTAACAAATAGTCGTTAGCAGCCCACCAGACATATACCGGTCTCGAGCTCTCATTAGTATAAGATAACCGACGATTAACCGCTATTTTAAGTCTGTCTAATCCAACAGTAGAGCCCATGAGTAACGCGGAGTAGCAAAGCTACGTCTAGCGGCCGTTCACTAATCCAGTAGAAACCATTGAAAGCTAACGATAATTCCGTGTTTACAAAACATCGTTAACGCCGAATCGCAATAAAGATCGCTAGCTTTCAATGGTTTCTACTGCGATATAGAATGCTTTACAAAAATTATCCGTAGTTGTTTTGCAAAATGATTGACATGTTAAAACTTTGGACTGTTTTCGAGACATGTTTCGATAAAAAATTATATACTTTAATAATACAGATTTGAAACATCATGATATTGCTTCCAAATTTTTTTTACTAACTAATTAAAATAAGAACATTGGTAGCGATATACTCTCGACCATAGTTAAGACCTATTAGAATTTATGAGTTTTTAACAAAACAGGTATATACTTTTAGCTGAGACAGATCAAATTAATAATTTAACAAGTGCATACATAGTGTGCTTACTTCTATTATCCTGTAATTTTTTTATTAAGCATTTTTTATCCATATTAATAGACATTTTATTTAAAAATTCGTATTTTGCAGTGTTAACGTATCATGTAAAGAAAAGCTGGTTTGGTTGATGTTATTACCGTATTTAAGAATTTTAGCGTTGAGATAAACTCTCACTCGTAAGTGAAATTTTCAACGGGACATAATAGCTCTTAAGCAGTCATAAAATTACTTTATTATCTTGATTATCATGAGAAAAGTTTTCGCGAAAATGGACCAGTAATAAATAGATGATGGTAAACAAACTAATTCATTAAATCAAACATTTATGTTCCTTATAATATTCTTATCTAGTCAGTTCCAAAGATTAAAATCAGATATATGAGACTTGCTGTAGCGATCAGTGTTGATTGCAAACGGCTTTTCATTGCTAAGAACAAGTTTATTTCTAATACATTAATAAAAATCAAATGCTGTATTATAAATACTTATAATAACATCCTTTTTTAAGAAAACACATGCAAAGTAGATGTTTAATATACAGGGTGTTCGGGAAAATGTAGGAAATCTCTCGGATGCAGATAGAACATGAAAAAATAATATGAAAAGTTCCTATAAATTTCTTTCCTACAGACCCTTCCTCCGGAGAAATGTGTCCTTTAAGGACGCCGCTGGAAATAGGTTTTTCTTGAATAACTTTTAAAAAACTTAATATAATTTCATAAAAATTTAATGTGATGGACACTAGTAGGGACCTCTTAAAATAATGTTCTTGAAGCATATCTAGCTTGTTTATTTTACCAGGGGCGGGCTAAGTTTACAACTTAGTGCCTACATTTTTAACACCCTGTATGATAAAGACTTTAAAATAATAAATCTGGATAGATTCAACCATAGACTAAAAAGAACCGTTTCGAACCCTCTCATAACATTTTTCAATAATTTCGTTAAGGTGCCTCCTGCCACACCACTGTTTTTTTTAATTTTGTATATATATTTTTTTTTTATTAAACATTTTAAAATAGAACTTTCCTGTTGTTTGAATGACTTGTCGCACTTTGTTGTTTGTCGAGAAAAAAAAATAGAAAACATGGCCCTTTTTATTAAAAATAAAACATAAATTCGTTTAATATTATTTTTCATGCAAACGGTTCATGGTGAAATTGGACAAAACTATCTGGCTACGAGACAATTGTATGGTGAATCTGTTCGGCAAGCAACGTCAGCCATTTTGACATTTATTATACCTAACTATTTCAAACTTTATTCTGTATTGTGAGAAAAGCTATCAGACAATAATTCACGCAAGCATGTTTAGAGGTAGTTGTGATTATTATGTAGTTAATTTATTTTGTAGTTCATGTCGCTATTATAAATAAATAAGACCCAGTTTGTTTTAACTGCCAAAGGAATCTATTTGTCCATTAATTCTATCTGCCACTTTTTCTTGCATTTTTTATGAAAAATATATTGATTTAATTGGCAAATGCATTTATAAGGAGAAACAACATTAGTAGAACACACACAAATAGCCTTACGTGACATTCTTTGTAAATACCAGCAAGAGTATAACCAGATTTGAATTCTTCGCTGAAATAAACTTCCAGTTCCCAAAATTTGTGGAAATATTTGTCTAAATTTATTTCTAAAATGATGATATAACCATACAAAGTAAGATTTTTTCGTATAGACCATGCACGAGAGTGTTCTCTTTTTCTGTATGTATTTATACTTATAAAAATTAATTTATATGTCAGCATGAAAATTGGTGCAATTAACCTTTAAGGTTGCTACCTCCGAAACAATTTATTTTAATAAATTCCTGACCCCAACTAAACGCCTATAGCAGAACTTTGCCCATTATGGTATTGATAACAGCCCAGTAAACATAACTTTGAATTTATAGAATATTTCCACTATTGTAATTATAGTTTGCACCAAAATATTTAAACTGAGTTACTTGAAAACGGTCCAGTACTGGTAGACAATAGTCAATTAATACATACAGTGTGACAACTTGAAAACTTACAATGGCTGTAGAGAAAGAAGATCGGCGAGGTCTGATGAAACCATTTTTCAACAAAGTAGGTACAAAGATTTTATCAAAGCAGGTCGATCTTTTTGAAATTTTGCACGTCTCCATAATTTACCATTCTGAACAACTTTTTCAAGTAACATTTTGCTATATTTTCAGCGGAAAAGGCTCTTTACCTAAAACCAAAACAGTTTTTACTCGCGGTGCACTGAGCATTTCAAATAGAATTGTTTCAAAAATGGTTACTCCTTCCGACTTCAGCAAAGTATACCTTTTTCAAATAAAACAGGTAGGAGAATCGATTGTTTCGATAGTCAGATGGATACACTAAGCTGCAAAAAAGTTACACACGCCAAATACCAAGAGCCCCAATAATTTGTCGTAAGCTACCATGAATACGTATGCTGTTTATTTCACCGTTTATTTATTTTTGTGAAAATGAATGTGTCTCAAGCAATTATTAAAGAAGGCACCGGCGTAGCTTCAAGTTCTGCCTGAAAATCAACTTCAAGGTACGAGCGTGAATATAGCAATTTCAAAAACTGGCAGAAAGAAATGGTGTGATTGGGGTAACAGAAGATTCTGTTGGTTTACATGAATCAACTATCTGTTAGATTTAGTCCGAATACATTATGGGCAAAAAGGTCTTTGCTAAGAAGTTGTTTAGAAATTCAAGAAATTGTTCGATCTCGTAGGTTTGTTTTTATTTAAAATTATATCGTAAAATGTGCCGCTTAGTTACTATTTGTTGATTTCTAAAGGTAATTGCATTTCTGAAACGAAAGAATGAGCGTCATGTTCCAAAAATAAACTTAGCTATTTAGTTAACTAAAGTAAAGATTGAACTATTTCTGTTGGACGCTCCTGGTGACTTTGGTTGCTTGAGAAAATCGGGATTTATAGTTGTTGTCAAAGTGATAAACTTCTCTCCCTGGTGTATGGTATGAATGACGTAATTGTGACATTTGTATTCCCGATTACTAGTTGTAATACGATTTTTAACGTATATGATACAAATAGAACATATTTCTCAAATATACATATTAATACATAGACCTTATAAATTATGGACCGGCCCTAGAAAGAGAGGTCCGCTGTTCTGATGTGTACAAGAGGGATGAAGCTAGTCCGAGCAAAAACAGACATTCTATGACAGAAAAATATATAAACATAACCTGACAAAACCTTTTCTAAATAATTAAAATCTTTCTTACAAATTGTTATCAAAATGTAATTATAAATTAAAATTATGAATAAATGAGTAAGTAGGTATCCAATATAATTCGGTCTGTCACACGTCTGTCATACGGTTTTTGTTTTTTTCGACCAATGATCTGTGGATTTTTGCCCGGACTAGCTCTATCGCTGTCGCACACATCTGAGCATCAACGATTTGTATAGGCAGAAAATGGTTTCGGGCGTGTCCATGATTTATAAGGTCTACGTATTAATAATATATAGTAGCTTGTCAAAATGAACTGCTTTCTTGATTAAAACATTGTTTTGATAAATTGACGTTTACAAATGGGTAACAAATAAACATTTTAAATCTCTTTAAATGACTCAGTTACTTAAAACGAATAAATAATGCCTACTTTGACTTACATTTGCCCCTCGAATTCCAAACAGTTAGTAGGTATACCTGAAAATAAAAACGTAATTAATTTCCCGGACTTACAGCCCTTGCGCGAATCTCAAAAAAATAGGAGAAATTCATTAACGCAGTCTAGGGAAGCCGAATTATCAACAGAACAAACTTTCAGTAGACAATCAGTCTAGATTACGGGGGCATTATCCACCTTGTCTACCTCTGATAATTCCCCCTGTTGAGTTAATTTGCGGATGTTGTTCCTCAACTGCTAAATTTCGCAAACACGTGCTTCCAGCTCGGTAACATTAAGTTAATTAGAAGTATGGCGGCCAGGGCAGCGTTAAAAAATATTTAAAAGTAATTAACGGCGCCTCCCTGTTACCTCTCCCCCGCAATACCGCGTGCGGCAGATTTAAGGTTTCCTTAATTTAGTTAAAATAAAAATTATCTAACAGTTAAGCTTAGCTCTTAAAACAAAGTGCTCAAGGCTGAAAAACAACGTAATGATTTGTTAATACATAATTATGTAATAGTCATTTATGTGATTTTACCGATATCTTCCGACCATATACAGTGTATTCATAAACGATTACAAGCCACGTGATCAGGGTCAAGATTCTCAAATCAATCGCAGAGCAATTCATTTGCGAATATCCTTTTCCTCACTACGGCAATTGAGAGAGACAAGAAATCTATTCGCATACGAGTTGTTCTTCGCGGATCACAGTTCTGGTCACGTCGCTTGTAATCATTTATGAAGGCACTGTATAATCATTCAATATGTTATTTACTGAGAATATTGTTCAAATTGTAGAACAATTTCGATATTTTATTTACCCATCATCAGAAAAACATATTTTTAACAAAAAATATTTTATTTTCTTCTTTAGTAAATTTCTTATTAAGCTTTTCAAAACGTTGTAGTATTCTCGTTTTGGACGGTTCCAGTGCTCTCATTTGAATTTTTTAACCCATTTAATTCATAATATACAGGGTTAACTATGACTAAGTACAAAAATTTAACCATGTGCTCAGGAGGCCTAAAAGACAATAAAAAATTATTCCAGAATTTTAGCTCGATATTTAAAAATGGGGCAAAACCCTTTTTCCTACGGAAAGTCGGCGCCTATGTTAAGAATCGAGTGAGATGGCTTAGACCCATAGATAAAACTTACAGCTGTCAACAATATCTACTACCATCGTCGTTTTTACAGCATTTCTAAATGTAGAAACAAAAATTAACATTCTAATAGTAATAATACCTGATAGATAGGTAACAGTTAATCCACTTAGCTCCAGTATTTTGCATTCGTTTTCCATTATTTCTTTATAAACTGGTATAACTACATATTCGCTCATTACAGCCACTCACTACCGATAAAAGACACTGTAGGTACAATTAGATAGATTAGATTCCTATTTATTATAACAAAATCGAACGAAAGGAATAAGAGACGTTTACCCGCGGCAGTTTTGTCCCATAACCTAGAAAACCAAACCGGTGAACTATATTGTAGGAAATTATCTGCACCCAATACAAATATCTTTATTTAATAACAATAAAACGTTTAAAAATTAAAATAAGGCACTAAAACGGCAGAAGAACACAAAATTACAACGTAAACACAGGAATTCAATTATGACATGACAGGACACTACTGACACTGACTAATGGGCGACTGTTGCACGCTTGTAGAGTATGCAACCAACAAGCATTGGCGGCGTTAAATAAGGATTTAAAATAATATCGAAAAAAAATTTTTTGGCTTTACTTATAAATAAGTTTAGAATTTTTTTGAGGGGTGATTCCGTTAATTCTTATTTTTCCCTATCCCCTCTTAAAATATTTGTACTAAGTCATAGTTAACCCTGTAGGTACTTTCAATATATGTTATTTACTGGGAATATTGGCCAAATTCTAGAACAAAAAAATCTACATTTTCACAAATTCAAAATTTTTTTACCTTTACTTAGTTACTACCATATACAAGGTTTTAAAAAAAGAGTGTAAAATATTTCAGGAGGTAATAGTATGAACCAAAATAAGCAGAAAAGTCTTAATAAGCATGGGTCCGCAAAGTAACGGTTGCGGAGATATGGACCACTATTCGTTTTTCAAACATTTTATTTTATTAGGAATAAACCTACAAAGGAACCTATTAACAAACAAAAAAAAAGTTACAGAAGATGTTCAAAGTGCCCTCCGTCCATTTCCAAGCAGGCACGACATCTTCGTCTCAACGATATTCGAGCTCTTTCGAAAACACTCTCCTTGGTTTGGATTTCTTGACACTTTTGATTAATCCGTAGCGGCAGCACTTCCTGGCTATTTACAGGAGTACCATACATTAATGTCTTCAAATATCCCCAAACAAAGAAATCTAGAGGGTTCAGATCAGGCGATCTTGGAGACCATAAAACAGGTCCGGCCCTTCCTACCCATATATTTCATATTGCATTTCGTATTTCATCGGTACTCGTCAAACATTTTCAATTAGTTTTATGTATTCTTATATTTTTCATTATGTTCGGAGAACATATGAATATTTTTTCTTAAAATTATGATGATACTTATATATGGTACACTTTGATATGACACAGTGTTTAAGAAAGACGAAAAAAACAAAGCAAGGAAAAAGAAATATTATCACTGTTTTATTTCAAGAAAATAAATTCGAATGTTTATTAATTCGATATATTATTATTTAAGTATACGAGTAGTAAATTTTATTAAATTTATTTTTATTTAAAAGAATAATGTATACGGAATATTTTTTGTGTTCTGGAAAAAGGCTATTAAAGATAGTGTGGCGTATTAGTATGAAATAATGAAAGAATCATCTAGAAGAATAATTATTGTCATATGAATTTGTCACCGTAACTTGACAAATATTCTTACATGTTCACTGCATGTATTATATCAGTCAGTTTGGCGCATTTTTAAGTTATTGCTTTTATGTCTAGTTATATACAGTGTGGCCCACTTAAGATGGAAACACCTCTTTAAAAATTGAAAACTGTAGTAAATGCAATTTTTATAGGGCTGTTTCTAGGTAAAACTATGTATTTATAATAACCATTAATATACCGTTAATAATAAATATTTTTTTTTTTGTGAAATTTGGTACACACTCATATTAGGGAATACTGAATTCAATGGCGTAGATTTTAGATAAAGAAAAAACGCTAAACAGTTTTTGCCAATTTTGACACCGAAAAAAACCAAAGTAGGCTTTGATTACAGACAAGAGAATTTCATATTGTAAGCCAAATAACTTATCTACCTTTTAAAAAAACTCGAACCCAATCGAATAATAATTGCAATTTTTGCACAAAGGTGTTTCCATCTTAAGTGGGCCACACTATATATATTTATAGCAGGAGCAGGTAGAACTTGTGAATTGTCAAATTAAAGTTTTTTTTACAATGAGCAATGAGTTCATTAAACTTGAATTTGCAGACCGACGCCATATGCCACAATAGAATGATTCCAAAAAAAACTTGAATCATGTAGAGAAAATACATCCCCAAAAAATAAATGTTATCCCTACTCCATTCATAAGACGGATACTAATCAAATTTTGACGGAATACATTATTTATACAAGGTGTTCAGGTCAAGAATGGGCCATACTTTAAGGCTAGCTTCCTGGGACGAATAAGGTGACTTCAACAACTTACTTTAGTATAATTTTGCTTCTTATAGAAGTTATAATTTTCTTATTTGATATGTAATTGTACTCTAATTTTGGAAAATAAGGTTTTTTAAGTGATAAATACGAATATCTGATTGATTTTTATGTTAAATACAGGGCGTTCTCAGTGCCTGCGCCGCTACATTATGTATTTCAGATTTCTTTAAGGATAAAAAGTTTTGATAAATTAGTTATTTTGAAGTAGCCTTCGACAAGTTTTGACACACGTTGCATGTCACTAAAATGTTAAGCTTGGAAATCGACACATACAAAATTCTAATAAATTATTAATTCAAATAGTTATTACAGTTAGTAATGTGTAATAAGTAGCTGCCTGCGAGATATTTCAAAACCAAATTTAAAATAAAGGTGTTTTTGCTATCGCATTTATATTCAAATGATTATTTTTTTATTTTATTATTTTTAAATGTTGCCTTTTTTCATGATGTCATATTTGTATGTGTTGTGTTTATTAGGTATATTTGAAAATTATTTATAAATACAATACAAAATTTTATTTTTACATGATAAACATTGGAAATTAAAACTAAAACATGTTTCGTACATCATCACATCGACACCTACACATATTTTCAACGTTTTACCAAATATTCTGCAACATATACATATATTTTACTTTTCTATAATTCAGTGAATATTGTTTTTGAACTTGGCACTTTCATAAAGGGTCGCCTCTAGCGCCTATAGATTCTCACTCTAAATGAAGGAATTAAGTGTATAAAAACTTCCTGTATTATTTTCTGGTAAACCGATATTAACTACGGTGCTACGTTGTGGTCTGAAACGTTCTTTAATGTTTAAAAACCGTAAGGAATGCGTTATTTCCATTCTTGTGGTACACGGAAAGACACTAAATAAAGCAATTTACAAAATATTCTCCTGGTTGTTTTGGCTGGATGTACACAGTTTTACCGCGCGGAACATAAAGCATCGGAGAAGAAACGACGTGCTAGGTGTTCCTCTAAATGTAGGTGACACGAACAGTCGCGCTCCTTGCTATGTTAATTTAATAGATTAATTTAGTAAGTGGTGCGACGAGGTAACAAGCAAGCTAATTTTCTGTGGAACGGCGAAACCGCAGTCGGGTCTGTTGGTGCTACGTACTCTACCGTAAGACTTACAAAATTTACACTTTATGGATAAGTTAATATAGGGGCAACCCTTGTAAACTGATACACTCGCGCGAGTAGTGGCTAGGCAAAGCGGCAGGAATTATTTTTGGAGGAAGCTGAAACGCCACGGTTAATTAGTGTTCACTGATATGATTAAAGGGAATGTCTGACGTTATGTATACTTACTATTTTTAGTCTCTACATAAGATTCATACAGATTTGATGTCTTCCTGCTTTATTAGAATAAAAGATTTTAAGTAATCAAAACATCCATTTAGAATCAGTAGTTTTAGGAATGCGATGCCTTTGCCGCATTTTGAATATTAACAACATAGATCAATTTCATTTTTTACTGTCTTACCTATTAATAAAGTGATATGTATGTTCGTTGGTATCAAATATCCAGGAATGCTAAGGAACAATTCCATAGACAAAGTTGGATTCAATAAATATAATAGGTTTTGAAAAGATAAAAGAAAAATGGATTTCGTGCTTTAGTTTAAATAACCAACTTACAATGTAAGAAATATGAAAAAACTGAAGGGTGTGACACATTCTAAGAAAGAGCTCTCTTATTAACATGGCTGCAAACGCAGTGACATTTTTTTTTAAATTTATTTACAATATCTCATATCTCAGGAACCGTCCAATATACAGAACTCAAATTTTGTACACGTATTATCATTAATATCAGCTCCTTTAGAGAGCTAAAACAATTTTTATTCATACGACGCTTTTGGATATTTTAGGATGGCGTGAAGTTTTCTTGCCTATAATTTTTCCGACTCTGGATTGGTATGTTCAAAGTACCTACGTTATGTTTCCTACGCCAAAAATGTACTCACAATCAAAAGCTATAACATAAATCGTTTTCAAGATAAATGCAAAATTTGAGTTCTGTATCTCAAACGGTTCCTGAGATGTCAAAAATCTGAAAAACGAATTTTTTTTAACACCGTAGGCATATCTCGAAAACGGTGCCACTAGGTACCTCTTTCGTTAGCTGAATCATGGAACGACATATTTTTTGTAAATTTATGTTTCAGATATTGATTAATTTTGAGAAGATCTAGGTATATTTGGCTACCTATAAAATGCGGCAAATTCACCCAACTGCTAATTTTGAACGTTTTACCTTTATTGCAAAGTTTTTCCACAACGTAAAAAGAACCTAATGCCAGGGGAGCCGAAATCAACAACGTTAGCTACAATTACAACACAAAGAGTTGGAGATACGCATCTATCACGTGGAATGACAGTGGACATGGGTTTCACGGGAGTACATCAATCGCTTTCTCTGTAGGGACTGGATATCCCACAGACAGGTCTGCTCTTCACCTAGTAACGGTGAGATGCGTTGATTGCTTCTCTGACGTGTTCATTACGGCTAAGACGTTCCAATTCTCGGATAATTCAAACTTCCAACATTGTTTGTCATGTGGCGTGGAAGTTGGGCCTTCGGAATGGGAATGTTGTCAATACTGCTTTCATACGTTTTGGTAAGATTAACCCTTTGATTTAGAAAACCTATCAACGATACACGTGCAACTCAAACACGAATACTATATCCGAAAAAACCAAGTAAATAGTAGGGTTAGTGTTAAAACATGAAATTTATAGACGAGCAACATACAGGGTGTCCTACTAAGATTTGCGTCGATCATTAGTTGAAGCTCTTACATCGCTCAATACTGAACAACTTAAGTTTGTAGATATAGTTCTCTACACTATTGACTTGAAAGCAAGAATGACAAGAAACTATTTTGGAGTAAATTCTTTTAACTTTGGTCAGGTGATTTCCGGGCTGGTTGCCACGTCGTCGGTTTAGAACTGTTGACGTTTCGAGAGACATCGCTCTCTTCTTCAGAAGTTACTCTGAAACTGGAGATCTACTGGTCGTCATCAATACAGCAAGGCACAAGGAAGTTATCACGATAAATGTATGTGAAGTAAGTGGCGTCATCTACAATCGACAGCAAATTTGAGGCAATATTTGGCAGAAAACTCCCCTCTACCAAGTTCTAAATATTTACTACAATTATTAGTAATGAAGTTATTCAGGAAATCTAAAATAAAATAGTAATTTCGACACATTTTACCTCGGAGACTATAAAATTTTGAACTAAGGTAACTGAATTTAGACCACCATATTTTGGCCTCCCGGAACACATGGAACCATTTTTGCCAATTTTTTACGGACACCCAGTATAACTCTGAATAAGTATTGCTTGAAACGAGCAGTTCATTTATGATCGAATTAATTGATTTTGGTTCAAAAGCAATGTACAAAGGTGAACAAATGTTATTTGGAAGTGAAGCTATTCAAAAGTATTATTTTCCGTTTTACAATAAAATCACAAATTAACGTTCAAACTTCGATCCCCATACATCATAGGAGATAGGAGCTACGATTGTTGATAGTGTAAGCTTAGCTATACCTAATGCTACAACTATGATTACTGTGCACTGAGAAAATACAAACTTTTGGAACAATAGTTTTCTTGATAGCGAACTTTTTAATTGTTACTACAAGAACATTTTTCTTGAAATAAAGCAAAATGATTGAAATAAATTTGCGCTAAGTATTTAGCCTAACAAACAAAACATGTTGACGACTTATTGCTTAATTCAACGATTTTTCATCTTTGATGTTAAATCGGCTTCATATTTTGTTCCATCTACGTGTAATTTTTTTATATTAAGTATATTTTTTATTTCGGCACAACTTCTGATGATTTAATTCAATTGTTTTTATTTTTATTATTGTTTGACATAAAATTACACCTATATTAAAGGAACTGTTATTCTGTTTGATTTAATGGTGTCAAATTATTAAATGAAACATTTCTAATTAATTATCACCAACTAAAAAAACAACACTATGGAAAGTTGATTGAAATGCCTAGTTTTTCACTTGAAATGAATTTTTGTTGGTCAATGAAATCCACTGCCCTTATTAGTACTACATGCACTCCGACAGAGTAGCTAATGACCGCTAGATGTAGCTTTTTACATTTCGCGTACCCCCTTAGAGTGCCAGAAGATAAACCTTTTCCGAAGGGGTTTACCAGGATAGGAGAAAAGATGAGGTCTCTAGTAGAGCCGCAAACGCAGTCAAGGCTGAGTGGGCCCGGGGGCCCACCTCTACAAGGCGTCCGGCCGTCTGGTACTACAAAGCAATAATGTTGGTGAAGAAGAGATAATTAATCTTAACCTCGCACATCCGACGTCATTAATCCTGCAAAAAATATTGGCGCGTGCTGTTAACATTTAAAAACTGTTAAGACAAACACAAAACTTCAAACATCAGATTAACATGATGTTTATATAAAACAGTTTCGTAATTGTAGTTTCAAATATTTATTTCAGTAATAGGATCAACATCGCAGATTGAATAAATACATTTTTAGATTCCTTTAAGGGCGGCGTTTTTATACGCAATGAATTTTATAGCTCCTTGTTGAAACAGTCTAAAAAATCTGACTAAGATAGAACGAATATCTCTTCACTGTGTCAATTATACAAGTTTTCTCCAAGTTGTATAACAGTTTTCAAGCTGACAAGTGAATAAGGAAAAATGCACCACTTTCATATGTTACGTTTTATCATAAAACATCCTGAATTTTACATGTCAACTGCATATTGAAAAAATTGTATAGGAACATTATGAATATTATCACATCCCGCAGAATTATTTTAAGAAGCTAGTAATGCTTGAATTTATGTAAATGATTATTTTTCACGGTGTATGAAACACAGTGATTAGGAAGAATTCACGGTTTTTCATGTCCTCAAAGGTATTTTTCCCTCAAAAGTTAAAGTAAATGACTCTGTTTTAGCATTATATTTTAGTACTACGTCAATAAGAACCTACACCTACTGGGTCGATTTTTTTGTACATTTTTAGGTTCGATTCTTTGTCCTTGAAACGCCAGCCTTAACGATACTTTTACCACCTTTTACGTCGAACTAAAATAATAATGGAATATTGAATTAACAAATATTTGTTAATATTTTTAAAAGATTAAGTGGTGCTGTTTTTCGGTTGGACATATACAGGGTGTCCGGAAATGACAAGCAAAAAATTCAGGGGATAATTTATTCCTGATTATAAACGGAGTTACAGGGTGTTAAAGTTAAAATTTTATTTTGGATATTTGTAAATAAATTCTTAAGAAATCAAATATTTACGACAAATTTTAAGTACTTATTTTTTTGTAGAATACTTTATAATTCTTTCTGTACCACCAAAGTACTAAATAAATTGTGGATATACAAACGTGGACTGCTTACATAAACAATTAAAATATCAACACATTCTTACCTAAACAATTATTTAAGTGACCACAACTAAAAGCTAAACTATTTCGGTACTTTACGCTTAACTGAATATCATTCGATAGCAATAATAAAACCCACACCAGTGGAGAAGTAAAGCATTCCACCATTAAAAGCAAATGTGTTTACGTTGGAAACACTAAGTTGTATCACAAACGCGAGTCCGGAGTCGCTGGCCGTCTACTAGGTGATGGCCGCCAAGGCTATATCAATCAACTGAAGTGGATAAGCTTGTTTAATATAAGCAGACACGAATGGTAGACTCATACTTTTAATTTAACCTGTAGTTAAAATACCTCACTAATAATCCTACGACTACGTGCCAGTTTTGTACAAACAGCATACGAAACGTTTACAGAAACTGCTTTGGTTATACTTAGTAAAATCCTGTTAGGACAGACGTACATAGATTATCATACATATTTTAAAATAACCATAAAATACTTACGTACGGTATTAAAATACCTATGTGAATTACAGACCATTCAATGTCTCAAATCAAAGTAACGATTTTATCAGCTTGACATTTAACAGAACCAATAAAAAAGCAAGATCTTTAAACACAAATGAGCTGCATAGTTGAAGGTAAACTGTAAAATGCTATGGATAGTATTTTTCAACATGCAACGTTTTTAAAATAGAAGTCATACTGATTCTTGCAGCTCCAGATAGTTGTCTTGAATCACTTTCTGGATAATATGGAATGTGCACAAATTGTTCGTCTTTTTTCTCAAAATTCCTAAAGCGGGCATTACATTAATGATATTAAGAAAGAATTTTTATAACACAGTTACAAAGCAATCTCATAAAAATTATATAGCACTTCGTTATACAATTTTTGTGTTGCATGGTGTCCTATTTAGAGAACTTTTAAATCGTTTAATTGTATCTTCTAAATACAAAATGTATTGCACGTGTTAGAAATAATATGGATGGGCCAATAAGAACCAATAAGATGGACCTAATCAGCCTGGTTAGGAGTACTCACATTACGAATTGCTTAGTTGGTTTGTCCATCAGGGAGCAGTACATTTTAATGCAGAAGTTTTATCGTGAAATATGTAGTACATAATGGTAATTTTTTGACGCGCCCGCAGTTAACCTTATATTTCCTATGCTGCTGGAAATTTAATAAAAAAAATGGTTTCTATATTAATGAATTTAACAACCAACTATATATAAAATTGTCACTATTTATATTGTATATATTTTTAATTAAGATTTTCACAATATGGCGACAGAAAGAAAGGCATTATCTTGTACTTCCAATGGATTCTCACTAATATGACATTTTTGTGTCGATTGCAATGATTATGGAGCAAATATGCTTGGTAAGCAACTACTATAATAGATCTATGCCACTTAATATCTACAGTGTTGTCATATTTTATTGTGGTATTTGAATCTTATTTAATAAAACTAATAAAATTCTTTAACTTCAACATCTAGAAGTGCAGATGGATAAGGTTTGGAATGGTCTAAATTAAATATGTTACTAAATTTCTATAAGAAAATCAATTAAATCTTATCTATCATAATGAAATTTTCTTTCTGCAAGCAGATAACAATTTTTACAAGTCACGACTGTGTTATGCAAATTTCCCCATTATACTTTGATGAAAATATTTCGTACTTTTACAGACAGGTCTCCTCAGATGGGGGTATGGGCAACCTACATATATATATATAAATGATAGTTCTAAAGCGTTTCTTTATGGAACAAAAAGGCTTTTGTTACTTATTTACTCTATAATGATTTTATAACAACTGTATTATTATTCTCTATAACTGCTTTAAAGAGCTTTTTCTCTTAAGTTCGATAGCAGCTTCCATATTTGTAATTTGTTTTCCACAGCAGAATTGTAACTTAACAACGCCTTATACAATAGTTCTATAATTAAACTATAAGCGACATTACGGAATAATTTTATAGTGTCACAGAAGATGGTATAGTTGAGTGGACTAAAGATGCAAAATTTGCAAACACACCCATTGCATTTACAGAAGACTTTGGCCCCAACGTTCCTGATGACACCGAAACTCCAACTGATACGTTTCTGTATTTGTTTACAAGTGAACTTATCAATAAAATAGTTTATGAAACCAACTTATATGCAGTCCAGAAATTGCCGTTTTCAGACAGTTATTAGAGCCAGAGATGGCAATACAAAATATTAGGTTAAGTTTAAAAAAAATGTTTCTTTAGGTTACTTAAGTTGAAGTTGAATTGGTTTGTTAAATAATAAACAAATTTCTTTTAAAGTAGTGACATATATGTTTATTTTGCTCTTAAAAATGAACCAATGCACATAAAGACAAGAACCAAAAAACAAATTGTAGGAAATGAATGGTTTTTAATGAATATTGACCTTTTAAAGAAATTTGGTAACGAAATTATTCCACAGGGCGTTTTAAAATTAAGGTCATGAAGCAACCTTTCAATTAACCCTGTATAATGACTAAAAGGCCAACATTTATCAAACGACTAAATACGTGGATTAAAGTTGATCATTTTATCTAAAGTTTTATAAAACAAGCCTAAAAACAAAAAAGTTGTGACTCTTCAAACTTTACCAAAAATTTGACTGTTGCGTTTTTTTTTGCACCTGAGTGTATATACTAAGAAAGAGAGAAGATTGGCAATGTAAATTCACATCTAAAACAAGGACTTCAACAACCTGGTATTTGGATACCTATCAGAGGACTTATAAATAGAATAGTTCATCGTGTTTACACGATATTCGATTAGTCTTAATTTATCACGTCTGGTCCATATGGTATAAACAGAAATAGTACATCAAATGACAGGAATGCATTCATTTGTTATCATAAACCGAATAACCATTAGTCACAATTTCTTTTAATGGACGAAGAAGTAGACGACAATAGACTGGCTTGATTTCCAATTAAACTAGGTGTATTTTTCACTGCGTTGGATGTAATTGATAGCATTTCTAATTGTCTCGGTACCGTAGAGTAACAACCAAGTATTTATGCTGTGTAAATTAGCCACTACAAACAAGAAAATTATTGCAGTCAATTAATTTAGGCCCAACTCGTTGCAAAATATCAACTCGCAGTGCCGACCAGCTGCCTCTTGATCAAAGTTAAAGGCGGAGGATTGCATCAGAGTATTTTTGCCAGTAGCTTGATGTATATTTATTGAGATATGTACAGAGAAGTTTATATCTCTTCAGATGGCGGAAAGTACAAAATATTAATGGGGGCAGAAGGGGCAAAGTCTGCCACTAGGGAAAAATTGGACACCATATTACGTATCATTATACATTATTAACTTGGAAGGTATGTAATCACGAGAATTAACCCAGAAGTCGAAGACTTGTGCGGGGGAGGGGGCGCCATATTATTATTAAGCAGCCCGCATTTGCGCCCAGAAACAACTTGGTAGGCTTGGTATGCTCTAACCACCATTCTTGCAAAAACGAGGGAAACCTGGAAAATCTCATTAATGTTGTCAATAAAGAAATGAAAAAAATCTAAAATAATTTTATTTTATAATGTACGGTACTGAGTACCAAGCGTTATACCAACACCACCTAAAAGACTTTTATGTTGGTTATGTACATCGTATGGGTGACACGCCTAAATATATTTCTTGCAGTTACACAGTATTTCATTTCAATTAGAGCATCATCCTTACGAAAGTGTACGTGGTACATCTCAATTAACAAACAAATACAGTCCATTAAAATTACACACAACAAACCGAAACAAACGATTTTGCATGCATGCATACCATCTGCACAATCGGGTCTGTACAGATAAAACCAAGTCCACAAAAAATTGTGTCAAGTCAATATTTTTCTCTACAGTTGAAAAACACCTAGAAAAATTAGCAAAGGTGTATGACATATTATCAAATAGGTATCAAACTTATTAGCTGAGACAATCAAACCACGGAATAACTCCAATGATCAAATTTTAACCTATTTATAACACTATATCACAGAATTAAAAAGATAATATGGTTGAGATCTGGAAGTACATCATGGACAAGTCTTGTTCCAGCTTCATAGTTTTCTAGCCTTCTAACAAACACAGTCCAGAAGAGAAACAATGACCACATAACTCAAGACGCCATTTAACAACAACACTTTCTCTCTCTTCAACATCCAACAAAAAAGTCAGCCACCTAATCTTTTACTCGTATGTTCCATCTATTGTGATACTATCATTTCATCCCCCTTCAACTAATGAAGTCGTCTGCTAGCTCTGAGTAACTATTGATTTTTCGAGATATTTTTCGACTGTAAAGAAAAATCCTAACATATATAAGTTAAACTGACATAAGATTCAGTTTCAGCGGCCAACAATAGATGAGAATATCATAGTCTCAATATTGCTTAAAGAAATACAGAGTTAACTATGGCTAATTTCGGAATTCTAGCAGGTTGTTTAAAAATGATGCAAAACCCTGTAACAATGACAATCATTGGCCGAGATGGCTTAGAGATGTCATGCGTTTTTACAGCTTTGTCTAATGTAGAAACGACGAAAATAAATACACTAAGTACTAGATAGATAACAGTTGATCCGGTTAGCTGCAGCATTTTGCATTCGTCCTTCGTTCCTTCATTGCACACTGCCAATACCATATTTTCAGTCATTACAGGCCCGTCAGAATTATTTATTAACATAACATAACATACACAGTCAGTGTTAAATAAAATACACATTTATTTTAAGAAAATTTATTTTAATTTAAGAAATACCTGCTAATAGAAAACTCGGAATGCATCCGTGGCAGTCATTAATTATACAATCTTGTATGATTGCCGTAGCTCTATTGGATTTGCTCTTGACTCTGGCAAACAGCCCATAGCATAAAGTGAACCATGTTATATCTAGTTGCATATTCTCCAAGCCCTTAGCAAGTACAAGTAAAATCTTTCATTCTTGAAATTTATCGAAATATCAGTTCTGGAAATAAATACCAGTAAGGTGGTTGCTACCTCCTATACTACCATATCGTGTTTCATATTAGATAAATCATTAAATAAAAATAAATCATTTATATTTTGCCACTATCTTTGACACTTTTGACTTGACGAAATATACCTAATCTCACGGCTGACAGAAGGCCAGAGTCGACAATAAATAGGCGTTTAAAATAGTTTCGGAAAAAAATTGTTTTCACTTTGCACGTTTGGACATTTTTGATGGATGATTTCGATAATTCTTATTTTTCTCTACCTGCTCTTAAAATATTTAGCCATAGTTAACCTTTTATATAAATATGCAATTACAGTGTTTGTAGTTTACTTATGACTTCAAAAATATTTTATTGTAATTTTTCATTCATTTTAAGAGTTTTATTTCGTATATAAAATAACTGTTTGAGGGCATAACATCGCAGAATAATTTCCAACCTATTTAGCCCCAGATTAACTGAAACGTTTTTTTTTTTCCGAAAACTAATACACAAGCTGTATTTTGTCACTGAAGCTGGCCTCCGCGACCGTTGAACTTCGAGGCTCATTAATCATTTTACATCAGGATGCATGCATGCAATCACTTTATGGTGTTATTAGTACAGTTTACTGATGTACGGGATTACACTCTTTTTGTAATTCTGCCAACAAAAGTAAATTAAATTTAGGTACGGCCTCACTGGATATTTGGCAGCGTGCCTGATTTTAGGTACTTTTCGGGATTTTTTGACGCTCGTACCTCCGACAGACTTCGCTCTTTAAAATGGCGTTTGTACTTTATACGCAATGATTTCTAATGGTATGGGCACATCCAGCGCACATAAATTAAACGGACGTTTATTATGTTCTTGGAGGTGTGCTAACTTAAAATTACGGCGACAATTATATAGGTTCGTAAACACAAACGTTACCTAACCCTGCAAATCATTCACGCATATTTCAAAGTTGGACAAATTCAATATTTTTGGAATTAATAAATAACTGCAATTTTCGGTATATATCTTGGATATTCATACACAAATCCAATTCAAATTCCGCACCACCCACATAAAATAAGTACCTACATATATCATTGAAATAAGTTAAATTTTATATAAAATATATACTTAACGTATTATTTTAAATTTTACCTTATTTGCGTTGCATCAGTCTATGATCCCTAAAATATAGCATTATGTATTTGTGTATACAGGGTGTCTCAAATTTTCGTTCCTAACTTTGAGAAATGATAGTACTTACATGAAAAATAATAGGAAGGGTCTTTCCTCTAACATTTTTCTCTATGGCACTCCGTTTTCTGACACATGGCAT
The DNA here is from genome assembly GCA_025584915.1 of Monochamus saltuarius. Classification (NCBI taxonomy): domain Eukaryota; kingdom Metazoa; phylum Arthropoda; class Insecta; order Coleoptera; family Cerambycidae; genus Monochamus; species Monochamus saltuarius. The sequence continues at coordinate 5,640,300 of CM046726.1, forward strand.
TCAACTTTAAAATAAATACCTATATTTCTTTCGCCTAATTAATTAAATACCTTTCCTGCAAACTTGATATATAATAATCATAATAAAGGGTTAATATTTTCGCGTAAATAATTTTTTCCACGCCAACGATGAAAAGTATTTTTTGAGTACAAATATTAAAATTTTCTGAAAAAAATAAATTCATTGAGGAGCTTTGTTTTTCACATATTTTGACTTTTTCTAATGAGGGTTATCCTATGAAATTTAAAAAATAGAAGTCAATCATGTATTAAACAAATAAAAATAACGGCTTTTAATGTAAATTGTGATAGAAACATCTTGTCTGGATTAGCATGTCATTATTTATTTTATCCCAAGCTCTTCGGATATGTCTGTAACAGATTTTCTCTATTATACACCGTAGCTGCATTCCTTTAAGTCCCATAGAAAACAATCTAGTAGATTAAGATCCGGTGATCGAGCTGGCTAAAGACTTGAACCACCTCGACCAGCCCATCTTTCCCCGTATCAGTAGGTACCTAACCAATTTTTAATTTCAATATGCACGAACCGCACAACAAACTGATTAAACATAACATCTGTCAAAACTTTTATTACACACTTCACACATCATTGGTGTAGAAGTTTAGGGCAATCAAGGATGAACAAAACCTCATACCTACGCCACTGGTTTTACTTGAAAAAAGTAGGTCATGTCAAAATAATCAATATTTTATGACTACTTATTTGTTTATTTAGTAGATCCTCCTGAGAACCCAATCAAAACGGCTTGGCGGATTTGATTAAAATTTTCACCATGAGTTTCAGAGGCTCTGAAAAGGTTATGTAATTTTTCAGAATTTTTCTGTATCAACATTTAAAAAAAAGACGTCCATTTAAATGGACAGTGGTTCTTGCTCAAGCAGAAAAATTTATAAATGGAATTAAACAACAATGTCTAATACTGATATTTTTATTTGTATATTCTAACTAGAGTAATAAAATTAGACATGATAATTGTAAAAACAATTTCGTTCAGCGGTAATACACAGATAAACAGCACATGTTTCACAATAAAACTTTGTTTTTGGAACAATTTACGAATTTGCACCTCATCGAATTTTTCACCTGATTTAGTTTAGGCAAATGTTTTTTGCATGTCGTGAAGAAGTAGGTGTTGACCTTGGTGACGATGAAGCATAACCATCAGGATTATTTCTCGTAGTAAGCCTCAACTTTAAAACGGAATTTTCGTCATTTTTATTTCTATTCGTGAGGAAGGAATTTGCGACATGAATTTTAAAATCTAAAAATTTTAGTATGTCTTTTGAATCATCACCCAACTTTTTCCGATCTTCCCGATATAGCATCCAAGAATTGGCTATAGCTAAATCAGTGAGATGGAAAATTGTTTTGACAGTCCATTTTTCGTTCTGGCGGATATTCTGTAGTAGCTTATCATCCGATCAATTAAATCGATGCCTCCCATAGAGTCATTGTAACATTTTATGATATTAGGCCGAGGTACTTGAACATACTTGGAATCTTTTTTGACCACCTCTTACAGCAATCGATAGGATGTTTTCCTAGTCCGGTAGAAGCTAATAAAATCGGTTTTTGGTCATACCACTGTACAACATTTATCTTTCCATCATTCCTGACCCATTGTTCAGTAGACCCTCTTGGCAGTTTTTATAATTTTCTCTGCTGTTAACTGTACCGATCTAGGTATCCTAGATTTCATGATCGTCCCAGAACATACAATATTTTTATTTAATAGATATTCCAGCAATGGGATTGTAGTAAAGAAACGATCACTGTACAAATGGGTACCTAGCTGTAATGATCTTGATAATCTGATAACAGCAGATGGCCCAACTCCTAAGTCTACATCACAGGCGCCAACTAATGTACCTTTGCCTTGATAAATTTCAAAGTCTAAAACGAGACCGTCTGGTGTAGCACACACAAAGTTTTTCAAACCTTCTGGGTTTGGTTTACCCTTACAAACTGCTTAATACCGCACACACCTGTAAAGGGAATCATTTGTTCATCTACTGCCACTACAGAACGACGTGACAAAGATAAACAACCGTTTCTGATTCTATTTGCAAATGGTGTTATTTTCCATAATTTATCCGATGTTTTAGTCTCTAGCGGTATGTCATTATCGATAACCACTTTGAGATGACTCTAATAGTAAAAATCTTTTTCGAGTCATGTTATTAGCGATGCGCTCTACTCTAGTGGTGGCCGCCCAGTACATTTGAATTTGTGGGAATTTCAAGCAAGACATTAAAATCGAAATTCCGAAGAATTTTCTAACTTCATCTAATGTTAAGTTCATAGGTTTATCATGATCCAAAAAATATTTTGTATTTGTACAGGCACAAATATTTTCTAGATCAGAATCACTAAAGTACATAGAAACATAGTCTGAAGGTTTCCAATTTTTTCTTTCATCACTATTATCAATAGGCTCCGGAGTGTCAAACTGTGGTGCGTTGAAACTAAAAATGGTAATAAACATTTAATACTGAGATTAATTTTAATATCTAACTATGTACCTATCAGATACCTTCCAAGTATTTCTAGCATAACGAGTTTTTAACTCTGCTAATGGTATGTTAAACTGTGGATCCGAATCTGAACTAGATTCATCTGAAGTATGAATTTCTTCTCGTTCTTCAGCATTCTCTGCAGTGAAAATCTCTTCAATGCATTCCCCTCTAGTGACATCTTCAGAACATATTTTTTCAACGCCGTTATTAAAATCTTCCTCGTAATCTGAGCCATTATCAGCACTTTCAGTATCTGAATCCTCCAAGCAGGCTAATAACTTTTCATCGTCCTCACCAGGTCGAAGATATGTTTTATTACCAAATATTGCTAAGTAATGAATAAATGCTAGGTAATGGACTAAATGCGATAAATAAGTATACCATGTCCATTTAAATGCACACGCATCATTTCACTTTTGAATGTGTGAAATGTGTTACATACCATTAATACATATTATTTAAAAATATTTAAATATTTCTGCAGTCATTTAGTACTATTGTTACTGTGTAATTTGATAAATAAGTAAACAAATTTTAATAAAACACATTTCAAGACTAGAGTAATGAGTAAATGTTAGCGTCCATTTAAATGTACGAGGTACTAATAATAAGTAGGGTTAGAAAAATATTGTCATGAGTAAATGTTCTCGTCCATTTAAATGTACATGGGATAATTTTGGCTATACAATGAATAAGATTCAATAAATGAAACAATTAATTATTACACATATAACACTAACCTTTCTACTGTTGTTTGTAAACTTTTTGATTGAATACTATAATAAATAAATATAAAACTTACCATCAAGTGTTGCTTTGCCAAAGGCACTCATATTTACCAAACTACAACAACTGACGAAATACATTTTTACAGTTATTTTTACATATTTTGCTAATAGATGGCACCATGTGTGTCCATTTTATGGGCCTGGAGGTTTTTAAGAAGGTAAAAAGCAGTTCACATTAAATAACAGTAAGAATATTAAACGTCCATTGAAATTGACATCGGATCTCAGGAGGAGATAATAAAGAAAATAGAATATATTTTTTAAAATTGAACGCCCTGTATCACGAAAATAGAGTGTTATAGGAAAAATCCCTATTATTTTTTCAAGTTCCACCATTTCCCAAAGTTAAGAACAAAAAACGGGGACACCCTGTATACCTACCGACAAAAATTTGATTGTACTGGATGTCTAAAAAACGTTACCACTTAAAAAATTGGATGTAAATACAAATAATTTTAGACAATAACTGAATATAAAACTTAGCAAATAAGAGGACTGTTATGTCATGCCACCTTCGAATATCCAAAGATACCGAAGTAAAATGAACGTACCAACAAATTTGTAGGTACAAAAATCTTTCAAAATACGTATTCTTTAAAATATAACTGTAGATTGTAAATATTGTTATAACATAAACTTACATAGTTCTGCATGTAAGAATTTTATTTTTGATATTTTTGCTCTACGTGTTTTATTTTTCGATATTTATGTACCAAAAAACACCATACATTTGATCATTTTACGGCGAGAAATATGGTGACCTTACGCACATTTGAAGAATTGTAATTACTAAAATATTATACATAAATAAATCTGATTCTGATGATTCAATTTTTCTCGGATCATCTGGACCCAAGACATTGATCTTTGCACATTCACGGTCATCTAGATGCAGAATTAAAAATAGATATAAAGAAATCATGTGGGCTAAAACATTATCAAACGAGTGCATCTTAAATTGCACCTGAAATTATCTAAATAACAGAAAATGTAAATATACAGTGTTTGTATTTAAAATTTAATAACTGAGGTCACTTCCAACGAAACCGGAAGTAACAGAAATGTGACAAATCAATTTGCATTGTTCCCTGTATATTATGTCCTCCAAATCTTAATTCTATACCTAGAAAACTCTGGGTGTTATGACTTGCCTAATAATTTCATTGACATCCGGTATAGAAAGAGCCCTAAAATATTTATAAACATTTTGTAATCATCTAATTCTTACACCTTCTGCTTGAATGTCAAAATATAACATTTAGCACACTGGGCAGCCTGTATACTGAAACTTGCCAAATTTTTGTTTGCAACAAACCTACAATGCTTACTTGACCATAACCCAACAATAGATATCTATCTATTTATTGTAACAAAGTTTTTAAAAAATACTTGTTGCCAGAAGTGTAGACGTGAATTCAATTGAATTTATTTATTTAGTTTTAAATTTAACAGAATTTAATCACGGGCAATACTTGCTATTATAATCATAATCTGACAGAAACTCCGGTGTTTTATATTAAAACATACATACATACTGTATTATGATAACTGTATTTTTCGGCACTAATTTCTACATTGCCTATTAGGCAGCACTGTCGCATTTACTTAAACAGAATTCTCATCAGATTCGACGTTTACATCTGCCCGTTACCGTTAAACGGTAAGCGCACCTACTGATTTCCAAAGGCCTGACAATATAATACCAACTTTTGATTCCGATTTAACATTAAGATAATCCCCCTATTCTCAAGTAAAACGTTAGTTAATGCCTCGCTTCCTCGTGAAGGATAAGTTTCACCGCTTTATATAGTTTCAGGTGGAATATAATAGAGGTAGATGGGTTTCAATTAACCTCTCTTCTCCCGCTAGATCCTCTAAGCTCTATCAGAAGATAGGCTCAAAGGGAAACGACTAACTTACCATAATAATCTATTATGTACTTACCTACATCTCGTCTGCACTTTAAATATGTAGCTCTTAAAGCACTGTTTCAACGTACATTGTACTTAAGGTTAATTATACATAAATGCAGTAAGACAGTGTATGTTTACTTGAGTTAGAGGTGGCTTCAATCGTACTATGCAGAAAATGATGATGAAATTTCAAGCATTTGTTTTAATTACAGTTATAGTAAATATAGATACCCACTTAGCAAATAAGTCAAATAAATAATAATACAGCCAACTGAAACAAATGTATAAATTTATGAAAAAAAAATACAAAATATAGCTGCATATGTCACAAGGATAAATAATAAAGAACGGGGCTATTACAGTCAAACGAAGTGATTGGCTTGTTGTTTTGTTTGAATATATGTACTGGGTGTTAAAGTAGGTACATAATTTCGCATTTCATCAATCTGATAAGAAAAATTGTACCGGTTAGTATTAAGTATTATTATAATTTATCTAATAAATAAAACAAAAACTTTGCTGCTATCCCACCAAACAATTTCATATTTATGTTATGTTTATGTTATGAGATTATTTATATCTACAGTTAGACGTCTTTTGCTACTGTTTATTCGTATGTATTTTCCAAAATACCCAGGTGCCATGCTATTTACTAAGCCTTATGCAGTTCAGTCAAATGTTTAAAATTATTTGTCTTTGTAGAAAAATTGAATTAATGTTGTACTTATCGATAGAGGGACCTAATTATACTATATAAATGATACAAAAGCTACATTACAGTACAATATAGACCAAATATAATTAAAAATGTATAAAATTGCTGAGAGTCATAAAACCTTACCATTCTGAAGATAAATAATTTTTTTCTGCATGTTAAATAAGAACAGAATACAAGTTTACAGTTTCTATAGGTCTATGTAATTTTCTATATAGATACATAGTGTCAAACATTCAGCCACGCAAAATTTGATAGTTTAGTCATTCAGTCAAATCCACTTTATATATACAGGGTGCCCGGAAATGATGAGCAATAAATTCAGAGGATTATTCCAGACGGAAAATAAATGCTACCCTTATTAACGGAGTTACAGGGTATTAAAGTTAAAATTTTATTTTCGATATTTAGAAATAACTTCTTAAGAAATCTACATATTTACATAAAATTTGTATATCGGGGGTTTTTGCGGGCGAGAAATTCAAATATGTTTCTAATTTTGACGTCACTAGTAGAGGACGTGTTAAAAATTGTTCGCTTTCTTGATTACAAATTACAAAATGTGCAAATGCTAACAAAAAATGATGACTCCTGAGGATGAAAACAACTTCTATAGTCATATCCTTTGAACCAACGAAAGTAAATTGGTATTGGTATACCAATTCGCCAAAATAACCATTACAGGGTTGATGAAAATCCGCATAGATTAAATGAAGTCCAAGGTCAAGGGTATTTTGGAATACATGTGTGGTGCGGCATAGTTGAACGACATTTAGTAGGTCCTTATTTTTTTAACAAACTGACAAGTGAGATGTTTCTACAGTTCATAGAGAGTATTAACTTACAGATTTGTTGGAGAAAGTTCCATTACAAATTAGAAAACATTTATGGTTACAATTGGTGGTGGTGATGGTGCACCTGGATATAGTTCTTAATTATAAGATATTATTTGAATTAACAGTTTCCAAATCGTTGGATAGGACCTAATGGTCCAATACAGTAGCCATCCAGATCGTCGGACTTATATCCTCTGGATTGTTTTCTGTAGGAGGCACTTAAGAACATTGTCTATAACCAAAGGTCAGATAATATCGACCAGATGAAACAATGTGTTCTTTGTTGTTGTTACACTGTTACTGCTCCTAAATATTATTTAATCAATTACATATATCTATAATGCAATAATTTATTTATTTTTCACATATCTTCTTTCGGAAATAACTTTCTAACGAATGCAATTTTTTTTTAATAGAATGTATTGTATTTTTCAATAAACAACATAAATAAATACGATTCTGGGAAGAAAATATAAATGGCGCTGCGACACTTAGCTCGTTGTCAATTTCACAAATTAGACGCAAATAAAGCTTAAGTTTATGCCTAAAAGATATTATAACTTGTTTACGCCTACTAAAAATATTTCGTCGAGAAAAATGCCTGGGGAGGAAACTTTGGGACACCCTGTACTTGATCATCGGAAATCTAGTTTAATTTTTTTTTATTATAACGCCACGCCAAAATACGCTTCAGTGACTGAAAACAGTATTTTTTTAAAATTTAATTTCATTTCTAGAAGTAAGTTCATAAATAGTACAGTTCGCAAGCTTGAAAAACACATCTAGAAATCAAGTCCGCTGTACATTGAAAGGTAAAAATGTATCGAATACGTTTTCGGGTGCTATTTGGGGTGTACATCGACCTCCTAAATTCGTCTGGCGATATCGGTGTCCAACACACCCCCGGGTGAAAACAGAAAAAACCACGAATAAAGAACATTAAATTTTCTATCCGACAGTAAAAAAATTGTTTATATCCGTGAAGTATTAAGCGAGTTATAAATTAATTTCATGATACAATTTACATTAGATAAATGGACAAATATTTACTAAATTGGCCTGTAACTCTGTAACTGTACGTATTTCTATTTGTGTTAAAATGGAAAAATGTTTACATCGCGGTAACTTCTGAACGACACGAGATATCAAAAAAAGTTAAAGAGTAATTGTTATAGTGTGAAGCTTCTGCTATACAACAGTTTTTAAATATTGAGATTTATCAATAAATAACAAAGATATGAATAATTTTCACCGAGAATGTAAAGACACTGGCTGAGAAGCGATACGCTCTGTCTCTGGTTTTACCCGTTTTCCGTCTCGCTCTCAGGGAATATTCTCTACGTTTAGTCGCGTTAAATTAGCATTTTACTTACAACTTTTTGGGGACAAGTCCGATTGTGATGCGGTTTTCTGCAAAATGTTCAGGAATTATTTATAACAAAACGTACATCTAACCTCTGTACGCTCGCAACTTTTTAATTGTTTATTTAACAAATGACCCATTTTGTTGAACATATGGCAAATGTCACACACGATTCAACAAAAATGTCTGGAAAATGTTCTCTCGGGGGTTGTCGAGGTCCCTCTTTATCACTTTGGTGTTAGCTTTATTATTTATTGCTAAATTGTTGTAACTGGGCTAATTAACAAATTAAAAACTCCACCCCCGAAATCACTAGAGAACCGGATTTTTTTCCAGGATTTCTGGCTTATTAAGGCAAACCATCGGCACAAGATTTTTGCAAATATAATTGTTTATTGTTCAATTGTTGCAACCTCGCTAATTAACAAATTAATAACTCTACTCCCGGAATCGTTAGAGAACCAGATGCAACCTGGCTAATTAACAAATTAATAACTTTACTCCCGGAATCACTAGAGAACCGGATTTTTTCCGGGATTTCTGGCTTTTTAAGGCGAACCATCGGCACAAGAGTTTAGAAAAAATAATTGTTTATTTTACGATTGTTGCAACATCTCTAATTAAAAAATTAAAAACTCTTCTACAGGAATCGTTAGAAAATAGAATTTTTGAAATAATTCTGTGATCAATTGAAAAATAAACAATTATATTTGCAAAAATCTTGTGTCGATGGTTTACCTTAATTAGCCAGAAATCCTGGAAAAAATTCCGGTTCTCTAGTGATTTCGGGGGTGGAGTTTTTAATTTGTTAATTAGCCCAGTTACAACAATTTAGCAATAAATAATAAAGCTAACACCAAAGTGATAAAGAGGGACCTCGACAACCCCCGAGAGAACATTTTCCAGACATTTTTGTTGAATCGTGTGTGACATTTGCCATATGTTCAACAAAAATGGGTCATTTGTTAAATAAACAATTAAAAAGTTGCGAGCGTACAGAGGTTAGATGTACGTTTTGTTATAAATAATTCCTGAACATTTTGCAGAAAACCGCATCACAATCGGACTTGTCCCCAAAAAGTTGTAAGTAAAATGCTAATTTAACGCGACTAAACGTAGAGAATATTCCCTGAGAGCGAGACGGAAAACGGGTAAAACCAGAGACAGAGCGTATCGCTTCTCAGCCAGTGTCTTTACATTCTCGGTGAAAATTATTCATATCTTTGTTATTTATCGATAAATCTCAATATTTAAAAACATGTTGTATAGCAGAAGCTTCACACTATAACAATTATTCTTTAACTTTTTTGATATCTCGTGTCGTTCAGAAGTAACCGCGATGTAAACATTTTTCCATTTTAACACAAATAGAAATACGTACAGTTACAGAGTTACAGGCCAATTTAGTAAATATTTGTCCATTTATTTAATGTAAATTGTATCATGAAATTAATGTATAACTCGCTTAATACTTCACGGATATAAACAATTTTTTACTGTCGGATAGAAAATTTAATGTTCTTTATTCGTGGTTTTTTCTGTTTTCACCCCCTGGGGGTGTGTTTGACACCGATATCGCCAGACGAATTTAGGAGGTCGATGTACACCCCAAATAGCTCCCGAAAACGTATTCGATACATTTTTACCTTTCAATGTACCGCGGACATCATAATAAATTCTTGCACTAACTCTACTAAAATAGATCCTGACCATAAAAGTCATTTTCAACTTGCAATAGTGTTGCGCGCATGATATGTTGAACTCTTGCAACCCGACGTATGACTATAAATTTATTAATTATAGATGTAATTTGAATGGCAGAGAGTCTTGTACCAGCAAATAATCATAAAATAAAAGCGAGACCGTTACCTATAACTTCGGAATGGCACTAGGTGTATTTTAAGCCGAACTTGTCCTACGTCTACCACGGTTTTGAAAATTCATACTTTTAGGAGACTTTACGATGACGAGATGCTGCAACGCAGTAAAACATATTCCAACGCGAGTTTAATGATGGCCCATTTAATTGCTGCCTCTGGAGGTTTTATAATTTGAAAATATAGACACAGGTGCGTTCTATTTTCGGCCAAGCTGGGCATAAAACTACAATGTACGTGATACTAAACATCGATTAATTTACGACTTGAAGATTTCGGCACTCCCGCCTATGCCTATATGAATTTCATATGTAACGGCTGCATCTCTGGAAATATTTTGATATTCGCCACGTCGCTCCCTGCAATCCAGACTGTCTGATATAGTAACTCGACAATTGATAGGACCCACACTGGTCTAATTTTGTGCAGACTGCTAAATGGTGCACTAGTATTTTTAACCCGGACAACTAGCCAATGTAATCTGATCCAGTTTTGAAAAAGCTAAAGGCCAATTTATAATTACCCATAAATTATGTCAAAAATTTCGTTAAAAGCTGTAGAAATATTAATAAATGAATTTGCTTTTATTATTTATATCTGCTTTGAATAAATAAAAACGAAAATAGAAACATTACCGAAGATGGTTCGAATGGTAATAATGCATCCTTGTTTTCAAATACACGCTGAAGAAAGAATGCATTATTTTAATCGAAATGGCGTTTGTCCCACACAATTCCGTGCAAAAATAAGCCTAAAAGCGGTATTTAAAAATTTAGTCTAACCACGTCCTCTGTATACGATTTCCATGCTTTCAAGCAACGCTTTGTCATTTGTGATATTAGGTGTTATTGTGTTAAATGGACATTGGTATTGAATAAAGTTATAAAATATACTCGTAAAATGGGCACAGAAAGTGCATCTCACCGGACAAATAAAAAACCGTGCCAAAAAAATTAAATAAAAATATGGTGTAGGGTGAAGAAGCACGACGAAGAAGGCATTGCAACATTGTTTGTTTGTGAAGACCATTTTAATTGGAAATACAGATAGTCAGATATATACGTTTCAAATTAAAACGTAGTATGTGAATTCAGATGACATAATTTTATAAATACCTCAAGTAAAACCATCGATCTGGTATTTCCCAACTAGCAAAATGGAACTTTTAAAAAAGCGAATTATTTTATAATTATTATAGAGCAAATAATTGTCATAATTTTGTTCCTGGAGAAAGTAATAATTGTGTAAAATTCTTTTATAATAGTTTTTACAACGTGTTTTATAGAACAAATAATTTTCAGTTCTCTAAAATTTTTATAAAAGCATTATAATACGTTAAACAACATTTAAAATAATTATATATAAGGATTGTAAACATATTGTGAAAGAGTTGTATTCTTAGGCAAATGACTTTTAATTATAATCTTATAAAATAGTTGTATAAACGTGTTTTATTAGGGATATATAAGGAAATTAATAAAATTATTTCTTAGCCTCAAAATGCGCTTATTTATAAAATAGTTTTATATTTGTGTTAATCTACAAAAATATTCCCTGTTTTATAAAAAATATGTTATAGAACAAAATCGTGGTTTGAGAAAACAAAATTATTGTATATTCCGCGTAATAAAATTCTAAACCTAACCTTAATTTTTCAACCTCTAAGGTATAGTGCATTACGAAGCTCTAATCAAGAAAGAATACAAACAACTTTTAGAAAGTAACGTTTCCAGTCAAACGTGACGACGTTTGATTTTACTTATAGGTTTTATTTTTCGACCGGTTCTAAAGTGTCCATTAAAAAATAAAAATATATAAAATGGATAAATAATGATGGTGTCCATGTTCGAAAACTCTTAATTTATTACCAAATAAATGTACAAATTAGCTTAAAACGCTTCATGGCTGCGAAAAAATACGAAAAATCGGTACGAGAAAGTAACTTTGACTTAAGTTTTTGGTAATGCAATAATTAGGTTAGTTTTGAATTAAATACCTATTATTATAATTAACTAGTAATACTTAGCTAATACCTAATAATATTAATATAGGTACTTAGGTAATGATAGTATCTAATATATTAAATTTCTTATTTTTTTTATATATCTTGGCAACTTCTCTCGATGCAAACATTATCCACATGCGCACACAATTTTTTAAATATATTTAAGACTATAAAAACATTGTATCGTATAAAGTTCTAATTTACACTAAAATATTTGGTTATGCCTTTATGTGGAATAAAATCATTGTATTATAAGCCGCCATTTTTACACGAAGATTTGTTGCATCTACATATATCTAAATCATAATTGTACTATTTTTGGAAGACTATTTTATAACAAGATCATTAAATACAATTATACAACGATATTATAAATTGAAGAAAGCATAATTTAAATATTATTTAAATGTATTATTTTTTTGTTACAAACATATCTATAGTTTATCAATAAAATTTGCGGCGCAACCAAATTTTTATTGTTGAAACACGTGATTGTTGAAATGATAATATTATAAGTATTATACATATCTACCATTTACACAAATGATCGCCATTGAGTTTAGACTACCCCGTTTTTAAGGATAAGTACAAATAATATATATCTGCGTTATACACCAATCTTAAAATGATTTGGTTCTAATATTATTCACTAAAAATATAATGTTTCTTTAATTAATACCAAAATACATACTACAAAATGTTTTTATAGCTGCTTTATAAAATTGTTTTAAAAGTGGGCTCTTTTAATAATAATAATAATAATATTTCTACCCCTCATTCTAATCACAGGGATTAGCCCAGAAGTCGGAGACTTGTGCGGGAGAGGGGGCGGCATATTATTATTAAGCAGGCCGCATTTGCGCCCAGGAACGACTTACGTTGGTAGGCCCTAACCACCATTCAGTGCAGGAATGAGGGAAACCTGGAAAACCTCATTAATTAGGGGGGTAGTCAAATATCAACCGGTATCAATCTCTCGCATTGACCCAAGCCAACATTCTTCCACCCTACCATACCCGCAGAGAGGGTGCCAAACCTCTCCACGAATATAGCTTATATACGGTCTACCGGCAGCTGGGCTCGAACCAACACCGTTTAGTCACCTCGATTCAAGTACTGACGCCTTAAACCGCGCGACCACTGACCGACCTTTTAGATTCTATAAGTATCGTATAAAGGCGTTTAACCACGTTATATGAATCGAAGCTCCTATAAGATTTATACAACCTTTATAAAATTTATTTTGCTAGTTGGGTTATCCAACAGCATTGTTGCCGTAATTGCCATGTAAACAAAGGAATAGGCTATGTTTAACAATGACGTAAGTTCACCACATCACCACTAATAATTATCGCATTATCTACACAATATTTACACCATGTATTTATGACCCACAAATGCCACAAAAATACAAGAAGCAATTGCCTGTTTACATCACCAATACCGAAATCTACACTTGTATCCATGAAAACAAATAGTGTTGAACGGCGTGTAACGTTACACTAATAATATCACGTTTCACGTAACCATTACATTACCTACATTAGAATATGGCAATTTATTAATATTAATATTTTAATTATTAATTAATTATGTGAAAGATTATCCTGCAATATATTTCAAACCAATATAAAATTCATGTCAGGCAAATCCACCATAATTCCATCAGTACCACAGGGATCTCACTTGGGACGTTTGATGTGTATAATTTATATTAATAAAATTAAAGGAATATCTAAATTATTGTAGCTTTTTAAGATATGTCGCTGATTTTAAATTATTCTTAGCAATTCGAGATTCTGCAGATTGTTTAAAGCTTCAAAATGATCTGACTGCTTTTGATGGTTTTCGTAAAAACAATTATTTATTTATTAATATCAATAAATGTCACGCAATCACTTTCACTATAAATAAGCAGCCCGTTATTTATTATTATAATATTAACCATTCAATTTTAAATCGTAGTAGTAAAGTGAAAGACCAAGAAGTGACTTTCGATAGAAGTGAAAAGTGAAGTGAGAATACTCGTGTCCGAATTTCGTTTAACAATACCAAAAAGTCAAAGAAAAAAATATATAATTAGACATATCAGTTGATCCTCCCAAATGTGAGCATTATCGTTATAATTAATAGATCATTTTTACATAAAAAAAAACTGTCCATATATGAGTTAACACATAACCTAAGTTTGATCCTTCTAGATAAATGATCTGATCTGATAATTATAAAATCAAAGATTAGAAAATACTTTTGGATGAGACGATTTATGCCAAATCGATACAATTTTCTGTCTGTATACAGACACATAATTTTACAGCAAGTAAAATTTTAATAAAGAAAAGGCTTAAATGAAATTCTACTGCCATTTTTAGTTCCGAGAACATTCATAATAATTTCATACCATATTCCTTCTAATCTGTAATTTAAAAATAAAACGTATTTATACCTCTCAACACGTATACACACTTTTTACATATATATTTGTGTAAATTCAGACAAATTCAGACCAGTATTTTCTGTACCTACGACTGCACTTCCCTTAACATCGGAAACAATGATTTTCGTTAACTAACAGATAACTCGCGCATATCGGGGAAAAAGTGCCACGGCGAACGGCAAAAGGAAGCGGGATGGGTAGTAATTTACATTTTAAAGAAGTTATTGAGTCATGTAGTAGCTGCAGAAGCGGTAGCAAGTCCATTTGCGACAAGGTGCAATGAGCTGATATGTCGTTGGCAACTCCACCGTACACTTCGGGCGCATTAAATACATGCAGCCGCCGCCGCCTACACTGAAAAAAGTGATTTATTGTAATTATCCGATATTCATTTATTTGCTTGCTCAAATGAACTGAACACAAGCCCTTAATTTAGTTTTGTTATTAATTTATAAAAGACATTGCTTACTTATTACTTTACATCATTTTACTAATGTACTACTTCATCAACGGTCATGCGTTCTTTACAAATGACTTCAAGACATTCTCAAAACTCTTGACAAATTGCCAGTTGGCATGATTTAAACAACACTAAGAAATGAAGTTTCCTCTCAGCAAACTAAAATGTACTGTTCTCCTTATCGGAATTTACAATCCCCAAGTGGAATGGTCGATCAGCAAAACGATCTGGAGCTAATAATTACTACCAATTTAATATGGTAAAAGAAAGTAATCAATTCTGTTAAAAAAAGCTAGCTTAACGTGTTAAAAAAATCATTTGGATCACCTTCAACAAGTTTGAGTTCTACAATAGTAGACAATTATTGTTACTGGATTTGGATAATTGACCAAAACAATCTGATTTTTTTTACTGTATTGTAAGGTTATACCTATAAGCTAATTTTATTATTATCCGCAGAGTAGTTAGTTTTACATAATATATAATACTCAATAAAAAAGTATAAAAAAAAATCTGACAAATTATTACCTACCATTTTAAAATTTTTAGCGTACCTATATAAATTTGTGTTTCCAGTGTATCTACCTATGTATCTTACAACATAACTAACTAATATTACAATTTACCAGTGTACTATGGATGGGAATGTTTAGAGAAGTTAAATAAAAATACTTGTTTGTTGTTTCCTTTACACGTTAGATTATTATGCTGTTGCTGATAGATACAACAAATTCTGGATGAGAAAAACGTAATGTTATAGTTAATATGAAAAGAATGAAATAGTATGGTACAAATGATTGTTTCTGGTATTGGATATACATAATTATGTACGTTATGTCCAGGAAGGGCACATGTTTTTTTCTAAACATAACAAATTATTTTATAAAGTAGGAATAAATAATTCATGTATGTAAGTTGTCATTTTATAATAAATATTTTTTATTAAACTATGGGTAATTGTTTCGTTATAACTACGAATACATTTCACAAATTATGTATATAATTAATTGTTATAATTAATGCCGGATGCACAACAATAATTATAAGACAACTTTTTGACAATATTTGGGATAAAAAGTCTTATATGATAAAGTTTTATTCCTACCTTTTTTTTTCATTTAAATAAAATTAAAATTATGCACGGAAAAATTGTCACTAGGACGGTCCTGTACGTAGCGATTTAAAAATCTGAATACTGATCTAAATTAATAATCAGCTGATTGCACAGGTATTTTCTGACAATGTATGTAGATAACCTTCTTTTAGTATTAGATTATAGATACTGACCTAAATTAAGTTGCATAAAAACGTTTCCGAGATATTAAATAAATAACACAGGGTCGGCCTTCATTTTCGTTGAGTAAAAACTTTAATTTATAACAAAAGATAAACAAGAATTTTTTCATATAAGACATTTCTATTAAATGATCATCAGAAAGCTTTATTTTAATCTTTATACATTATACAGACAGCAGATCATCCAGTTAACTGCATACTTTTGGCCAAAAATTTGACGATTTAATCCTATTTCTATCTACCTATAGGAAAATATTATATATAATTAATATACAAAAAAAAAATGAGTATCCCCTTCCCCTTAGTTTCGACGTTTGTTTTTTAGGCGTCTATTACAATAATGGAATTAAGGATTTAGTAAACCACAAGAAATCCTTCTATTAAATTTTAAATTGATACGTGAAATATTACCAGTTATTGTGAAAGAGCGAGATTAAAAGTTTAACACTGTATCCTTTAAGTGAGTCATCTTTGTATATAGAGTAGAGTATGTTAAATCATCATATTTTGTGTCAAAAATGCGCACTTAATGTGCTGACCTGCTTTTTTGTTTCAGCCTGTATATATAATATTTAATACAGGTTATAACATTGTTTTTTCAGTGTACAATCTGCCCGAATTTATATTAATGCAACAATTCCTGACACCTTTGAACTAGACATAACTCAAAATTTTATCACCAGAGATGTTTATCAATCGATTACCTTGTAAAAGCAATGAATCAAAATGTTTTACAATCCTTTACACTGCTTGATATGTTATTTATTATTCCTACCGTATTTATAATCACAATTATACGCTCAATAGAACGCTTCGAGGGCGATTTGTTACACCTTCTCTTGGTCGTTAAAGAGAAATCCGACCAGCAAATTTATAAGCACAATCGAAATTTTAATTTTATATCTGCAGGGTATAATCTACATTTCGCTTCCATCATAAATTTGTTCCACCAAGAAAGTTATAAAATAATTTTCTTACACTTTTTACGAGATACAAACTTTTTAGTGGATGCTGCGGGTCTTTGAAAATTATGTAGGTGACTGTTTTCGTATAAATGTAAATAAGGAAAACATGTAATGCATAATGCATGAATTTGCGGGACAGGTTACCTGGGAATTTCACGAGAGGAGCTTGGGAGTTGACTTATTACTGAATTAGATGAAAAAGAGGATTAAAGGTGGGGAATATAGTAGTCCGGTAACCATATACGTCAGACCTTGAGTCAGATCCGGTAGTTCTGATTTTTTGCTGAGCTGTTTATATGATGTTGGCCTGCCCAACTACCAAAATGGAACTTCAAAAGAAGCGAATTATTTTATAACTATCGAATTGCGTTGTTTAACGAACAGTTTGATTTTATAGAGCAAATAATTACCATAATTTTGTTCCTGAGGAAAGTAATTGTATAAAATTGTTTTACAATAGTTTTTACAATTTGTTTTATAGAACAAATAATTTTCAGTTCTTTAAAATTTTTATAAAAGAAGTATAATACGTTATACAACATTTAAAAAATTATATACTTATACCTAAGGATTGTAAACATATTGTGAAAGAGTTGTATACTTAAGCAAATGACTTTTAATTATAATCTTATAAAATAGTTGTATAAACGTGTTTTATTATGGATATATAAGGAAATTAATAAAATATTTTTTTAGCCTCGAAATACGCTTATTTATAAAATAGTTTTATAGTTGTGTTTAATCTATAAAAATATTCCCTGTTTTATAAATATGTTATAGAACAAAATTGTGGCTTGAGAAAACACAATTATTGTATATACCGCGTAATAAAATTCCAAACCTAACCTTAATTTTTGAACTCATAAAGTATAGTATAGTGTATTACCAAGCACTAATCAAGAAAGAATACAAACAAGTTCTTGAAAGTAACGTTTCCAGTCAAACGTGCCGACGTTCAATTTTACTTATAGGTTTTATTATATAAATAATGATGGTGTCCATGTTCGAGAACTCACATTAAAAACGCTTCATGGCTGCGAAAAAATACGAAAAACCGAGAAAGTAACTTTGACTTCATTTATTGATAATGTTATAATTAGGTTAGTTTTAAATTAAACACCTATTATTATAATTCACTAATACTACTTAGCTAATACCTAACAATATTTATATAGGTAATGATAGCACATAATATTTTAAATTTTTAAATTTTTTATAAAACTTGGCAACTTCCTTCGATGGAAACATTATCTACTAGCGCACTCAAATTTTTAAATATATTTAACATTTTATCGTACCTATAAAGTTCTAATTTGCACTAAAATATTTTGTTATGCTTTATGTGGAATAAAATCATTGTATTATAAGTCGCCATTTTTAAATGAAGATTTGTTGGATCAGCGACTGCCGCCATTATGGAAAATTAGTTGAAAGCCTTATTAAAATTATATCTAAAACATAATTTTACTATTTTTGGAAGACTATTTTATAACAAGATCATTAAATATAATTACACAACGATATTATAAATTAAAGAAAGCATAATTTTAATATTTTTTAAATTTATTTTTTATAATTTTAAAGCAAATGTGGTTTAAGCTAAAGCGCATAATTTTTTTGTCACAAACATATCTATACCTAGTTTTATCAGTAAAATTTGCGGCGCAATAAAATTTTCATTGTTGAAACACTGATTGTTGAAATGATAATATTGTAAGTATTATACCTACCTACCATTTACACAAATGATCGCCATTGAGTGACCCCGTTTTTAAATATAAGTATAAATACTTATGAATCTGCGTTATACACCAATCTTAAAATGATTTGGTTTTAATATTCTTCATTACAAAATATAATGTATCTTTAATTAATACCAAACTAAACACTACAAAATGTTTTTTAGTTGCTCTATAAAACTGTTTTAATTAATTTTTTATAGAACTATTACATTACCAAAGTATTTATAAAAATGGGCCCTTTTCGATTCTATAAGTATCGTATACAGGCATTTAACCACGTTATATGAATTTGAAACTCCTATAAGATTTATATTATAGCAATTTATACAACCTTTACAAAATTCATTTTGCTAGTTGGGTGGTGAATAATCCAAGATTTCGACCTCGAGCGTCCAACCCAACATTGTTAAAAAAATCAAAAAACCACGAAATTTTCTATCTTTCTTCAGTTTGTGGAGATTTTAATCTTGAAGCTCTAACTTTTTCGATTATAACTACGCGTACGTTTTCAGATTTGCTACAATTTGAGTGCAGAACATAATATAGACAATTATTTCATATATTTTATTTTTTCCAAATGTTTAATTTTGTTTTTAATGATTTTTTAATCAACACACTAATAAATGTTGAAACATTTTAATTTTGAAAAATAATTTTGTAACTAAAATTTATTCATAATTCTCAATTTCTTTCATAATAACCCCACATAATAAGTAAAAGCAGCACAACAACATTACCTAATATACAAGGTTAACTTTGACTAAGTACAAGATATTTTAAGAGGGGATAGAGAAAAATAAGAAGTAATGCCCATCAAACAAATTTATAAACTTAACTTAATTATAAAGCGAAAAAACAATTTTCGAAATTATATTAAACCCTTATTTATCGCCGACTCTGGCCTTCTGTTAGCCGCGAGGTTAGATACATTCCGTAAGTCAAAGGTTAGCACCAAGGTACCGCCTCTAATGTAGATGATTATTTAATGATTAATGAGAAACACGATATGGCAGTACAGGATAGTACAGTATAGATTCTTACATTTCCTATAACATATATCTGGTTGTAAAATTTCTCCGGGTTCCTTTCCACGATGAATCTGCATGGTCCTCAAAAGAACCATTTGTTTGACAACGTTTCGGTAAAATCTCATTTACCATCTTCAGGTCTTCTTACTTCTGCTTCGCGTTACTACGTTCGGCTTACTGGAATATGTTTGTCCACTTGGTGAGTTGGTGAGAGAAAACCCGGGGAAATTTTACAACCACATATAACACCCACGGAAGCCTTCGAACTAACATTTGTATCATTTCGAGAATACATCGTTTACGGTTAAGAATTTTACTATTATTTTTGCAACATCTTTATATTTTCTGATAATTAAGGGATATAAGGTAGACAAATATATTTTTATTTTATTATTACTATTATTGTTACCATTGTTATTGTTATAAATATTGATAATCCTGTTTTTGATAATGGGATTATAAAACTTTTAGGATAATTATTTATTTTGAAACAGTTTTAATTTTTACAGCATTGTCAGTTAGATTACTTACAACATTGTTTCATGATTGTATGGGGAAACAGAATTAAAATTTAGATACCTTTTGGACCAGACTGATTTTGTAAACCAATTTGTTTTAAAATTCCATCATTATCGTATTCCATCGTTAAGAAAATTTATTTTTCTCTACGTTCATGCTAAAAACAAAACTTTATTGAACTATATTTAGTAGAAAAAGTGGTTCTTCTTTATTGCACTAGTGCAATAAAATGTTTATTGCATTTATATGTCATTCTACTACAGCGTAGTAGTAGTTATGACAAACATAAACCTTCAAATCGACGGCGACGTCTACACTTAGTGTCATCTAAATAAAACATTTTTCGGTTTTTGCATGAACGTAGAAAAAATAATGTATGCAACTCGTACAAAAAGAGCTTATTGCACTCGACGTGTTGTCCTACTCGGCCTGCCGGACAATTTCACGTCGCAATAAACAGTAACTTTTTGTACTTGTTGCATAAATAACTATTTTTATTATTTTCTATATCCGTAGTGAATTACAGTTTAGGGTGAAATTTATTAAATTCATTTTTAATATTATATACTACTTTATTTATTATTTATTACTATTATGTTGAATATTAGGTCTGGAAAATTTTATAAAACAAAAATCTAATTTAATGGCAAATGATTCTCCTAAAATACTCCATCTCTGTTCTTAGGCCTAGAAACCGAATCCACGGCACCTGTGCACGTATTTCGTTATAACTGACCAGAACAGTAGCAGGCGCCGCGCCGCTTCAGACCCATTTACGCTGCCGTCCTGAAATTTTCATGAAGACCATCTGCACGTGTTTCCAAACACCTACTCCTCGACCTACTCTTTCCTCCGGCCTGTCACATTTTCATACATCATGTGTTCGCCGGCATGTGTGTAGCAAAATTCAATCCCGGCAGGAATGTTACCTGTCCAAATCCAACTAAAATTAAATGCTGACAGTGACCCACATCGCGCCTATTTCATAGTTGAGTAGGTCAATAGCAAGGGGCCAGGCGCTCCCAAACAGTCAAAAGGTAAAATTGAAACAATCCTTTGTGGAACTAAATCCATATTAGATCTAGGTCCTAGGAAAGCTTGCAATGAATGAGAGTAATAAATATGCTTAAAAATAGGTAACAAGAACTTTGTGTTTTCACAAGAATTAAGAATTGTTCATTCAGTATCGTATTTTTTTATACGAATCTTCAAAATATTACAGCAGATTGCAAATCAAATTACAGGGTTTGAAAATAGTTATTTTGTACGTGCAATAAACACTTTTTGTACGAGTTGCATACAATATTTTTTCTACGTTCATGCAAAACCCAAAAAATGATATTTAGATGACACTGTCTAGAAAAATGTGACGTCGATTTGAACGTTTATGTTTGTCATGATGACAAAACGCTGTAGTAGAATGACAGATGAATGCAATAAATATTTTATTGCACTAGTGCAATAAAGAACCACTTTTTCTACTAAATATACTTCAATAAAGTTTTGTTTTTTGCATGAACGTAGAAAAACAAAAATTATAGTATAATTACAATTTACAATACAAATTTTATATCTATAATAAAATAAACACAAACATTACAAAAAAAATTGAAATTGGAAATTGTTTAAGCATGGGATATGAATAACTGTTATCCTATTAGCATTATTATACAAGGTGATTCTAAAAGTAGTACCACAAATTTGACTGCGTTTTTTAAATCCTAAAATAAAATGAAAAATCTATATAAACATTTAAAAAGACGTTATACTCTTGTTGAAATTCGAACAGTTTTCGAGAAAAGTGGATTTAAATATTTGGGTGCATGCTAAATCTCATTAAAAATCTGAAACTAAACTTTAGAGGTTTTATTGGTGCTGCCAAATTACCAAAAAAATATGCAGAAAAAAGTTTGTGAGGCACTACTCCCCTTGTTTTATCCGCCTCTGAACAAATTGTATTCAATTCCTTTCAGATTTTCAAAAATAGCAAAACTAGTTAGAGTATTGTGTCATATTTCATTAACTTATCTCTACGAGTTTGGTAAATATTAACTGATTAAACAGCTGTTCTACTAAAAGCAAATAAAGTTATAGAACTAGTAAATATTGCATTTTATGATATTTCACGTAGAAAATTACGGAAGGATTCTATAATTGACTAATCATGACCACATCAAATCGGATATTTTGATATATATCTTTTTTAATTCATGTTAGATATAACGATAAGGTTATTTATGTTTATTTTGATGTAGATAGATAGATAGATAGATAGATAGATCATTTATTATCCATTTAGAGCAGTACAGAGATGCTATAGGATTTGTCAATTTAACACTATTCATGTGCCAACCAGGTATATACAATTGATAAAAAATAAAAAACATATTTGAAACAAACATAGATACATACATATACATATAAACATACATATATACATGAATACAATACAAAATAATGTTACGATATTTTACAACAATTTGTCAAATTCAACAACACACAAAATATATCACCACAACACAATCCACATCTACAATGAGCAAACACAAAATAAGTAAAAGAGGATACCATTATTTTATTATCACTTGTAATTAAGAAATTCGTCAATTGAATAAGCATTAATCCCAATCAAATATTTTTTAACCTGACTCTTGAAGTTCCGTAGAGATGGTAGGCTTTTATAGATGTCTGGTAAATGATTATATAACTTCAGTCCAAGAACATCATAAGCTTTCGAGGTAATACTGAGATGTCTATAGGGAACACAAAATTTATTTTTATTGCGGGTGTCATATGTATGATAAAAATCATTTTTATGAATTTGTGTTTATCAAAAACATACACCAACATGTTAAAAATATATAGACCAGGCAGCGTAAGAATATTATTTTTTGAAAAGAGGTCTGCATGACTGGACAGGCGAAACATCAGCAATACATCTAATTATACGTTTCTGTGTAATAAACACATTTTGAGCTTTGGAAGATTTTCCCCATAGGACAATTCCGTAGGCTAATTTAGACTGAACCTCTGCAT
The DNA here is from genome assembly GCA_025584915.1 of Monochamus saltuarius. NCBI lineage: Eukaryota > Metazoa > Arthropoda > Insecta > Coleoptera > Cerambycidae > Monochamus > Monochamus saltuarius. The sequence goes on from CM046726.1 coordinate 5,663,820, forward strand.
AATAGAATAATAACAATCCAGAAATATCCAAAACACTCTTTAGAATTCTAATTTGGAAGCACTTGAGTTCAACACATTGACAAGCATATCACAATGATTTTTAAACGTTAATGTATCGTCAAACACAATTCCCAGAAACTTAACACTGTCAGTTCTCTGGATCTCTAAATCACCATACTTTATATCTGTAGGAAATTCGCGACGATTTTGAGAAGTATGGAAAATCATGCATTTGGTTTTAGAGCTATTTAAAAATAATGAATTTTCATTACACCAGTTACACAAATTAGTAACTTCTGCAGTGATCTTGTTTTGAATGCATTCTTGGTTTGCATCAGTAAAAAGAAGAGTGGTATCATCTGCATATAAAGTAGTGAAAGCGTTCTGCATTATATTTGGCAACTCGTTAATATATATTATGAATAGAATTGGTCCCAGGATTGAACCTTGTGGAACTCCAATGCTGTTATTTAATACAGAAGATGTATACGACGATTGTTTATTATGTTACTTATGTACTATTTTGACCATTTGTTTTCTGCCTTTAAGATATGATAGAAACCAATCATATGGGTTGCCTCTTATGCCATAGGAGTAAAGTTTTGTTAGTAATAAATCATGCTGAACGCAGTCAAAAGCACGACTGAAATCACAGAAAATTCCCGTCGGGGTACAGCCAGCCTCTATAGCCTCCAAAATCTTCTCGTAATATGATAGCACGGCTGTTGTAGTAGAATGTCTAGCGCGAAAACCATGTTGGCAATTATTTAACAAATTGTTTATACTAAGAAATTTGAGCAACTGCAACAAAATTGCATACTCAAATATTTTTGAGATAGTGGGAGGAATAGAAATAGGACGATAATTTGCAATATTTTTGGTGTCTCCATTTTTAAAAATTGGCGACACCAGTGAAACCTTTAGTCTTGATGGAAATATACCTTCACGAAATGACTCATTTATAATATGTGTGATCGGCCTGACAACGTTTTCTGAAATTCTATTCTAAAATCTCTAAGTCAACAATATACAATTATCAAAATTCGGATATAAACTTTTGATTTGATGTGTACCGAACGTTTGTTTGAGACGTTTGAGAAAAGCTAATAAGTGAAACCAAATTATTCAGTTTTGAGAAATATTTAATTTTGCACAACACTTACAAATTCGATAAGCTTGTATTTACGTAGAAGTCCCATAAGTAATGATATATAGAGCAATAATAAATTATTTATGTAAAAATAATTCGATTTTAGTCAAACTTACTTAGTTCAATAATTAAACCATCGAAATTTATAAAAACAAATAGCAATTATTGCCTATTTTATAGAAAATGGTGCAGATTATGAATGTCGAACCACTGTACGCTTTTTATTTAATTTTCCTTCATAAAAAAGTAACATTTCTTTCTGCATCTCTAACACTAGACAAAAACACCCTATGGATGTATTTGTAATGAATAATCTATATAGGTGTATCAAATTTCATTTGGATCTGATGATATATTATGGAATTATTTAGACATACGTGTCTTTGGCAGCGCTGTTGTTACTAGAAAACTTTTTGTTGAAATTGATGTTTCCTATTTTGTTAATTTAGTTTGTCATAGATAGAAACAACGTGTAGAAAAAAATATCTGAGAATTTACGATATAAAAAATTGAAATATATTTAGAAGGCAGATGCAGTGCTCTGTTCGTATTTATTTTATTTGAAATACATCAGTTTTTAAATTTAATTCATGCAAATTAATTTCGAATATTATCAAAATTTCAAATATGACCAACATTTCACTAAGGCATAATATGTTCATTCATCTCAATCGCCCTGTTTTCACCAGCAATAATTTATTTTGGAATGGTGTCAAATTACAAAATATGAAACACTATATAACATTTATAAATGTAAATAACAAATCCAGTAATTTAAAAATAAAATTATTACTGTTAAATAAATTATAGTAGTGGTAGTAACGTTACTTTTCTATTGTATATAATTTTTCTTTTCCAGAATTCAAACAGTCTAATTTTTAGCAACTAATTGCGGTCATGTTCCGAAAATAATATAAATAAAATATGAAACCAACAGGTAAAACCCATATTATTTTAAGACTAATCCTCTTGCCAAATGCTTGTACCTGTCCTTAACAAATGTTGGGTATTTTGATATATTGTGCATTACACACTTACCATACACTACCTGCACATAATACATAGTCACTTAATTAACAGACTGTTCTCCAGACCTCGCAAGAATATATTACCCAAAACTTAATTACAGTTTCTGTCTGCATTAAATACTTTCAGGGTAGGTTATAAAAAATTGTCAAGTAATTATACATTTAATAACTTAGTAACATTAACACCGCATTACATTTTCCCGCAGGTAACTATTTTTACAATATTGTTTTAAAATTTTAAACTTTCGATGTATGCGAAAAACGTATATTTAGGAGCTCAGACAGTCTGAGTCCCGGGTCTTGATAAAAAAATTCGCAAGTGAATAGATTAGGTTAACTATAATCAGTACTTCATATAATTTCTGCTCTTACTAGTGTTCATTTAGAAGTTTGACATTTTTATGTGACAGTACATTTACACAGTACCACTCTCACTTTTAAGGATCGCCATTATCGTAAAGTTTCTAATTTCATTTTTCACTATTTATTAACTTATATTTGTTTAAGTGAACGATAGTTTTGACTTACATCATTTTTAAAACCTTTAAAATTTATTTTCTAAATTTAGAGTTGGATACTAGGTACATAATAATAGCCCAGTTCAATTTTCTTATATTTTTACGTTGTAATACTAATTAACATTTTGTTGTTGCCACTGCTATCTCAATAAAGTACACTCCTCTCCTCTATAACATGAATTCTCTCTATTATTTTGGGCCTTGACTAAAGTGAAAATATATTTCAGTTATATGTGAATTTAAATCTCTCCGTACACCTACGCGATCTACGAAGGTTATGCAGATGCAATTAGTGTAATTTAATTTGACTTGTAGAAGTACAGCGCCGCTTTTAATTAAATTGAGTGACTTTTTATTTTATAATAAACCGGAGGTGAAATAGTCTTGAAATATTTCTTTAAATGATCGTCGAGTTCGCTTTAACGGCGACTTGCAAATCTCATATTCGGGAATTACAAATTTAAAGGCTTAATAAAGTTTTAACGTGCTAGTAAAATTAAGAAATTCGATTAGTAGTCCCTTACCTGTTCCCATCGCGCGCCATTAAACGAGTCTCCTAATCTTTTAAAACGACCCTATGACGCTTTAATCTAATAATGGTCATTATTAAAATAGCGAGCTCAGGATAAATTCGATGGTTATTGCTACGGCGTACATAATTACTGGGGAAAATTAAGTAAAATTGATAATAAGCGAAACTCGAACGAAGCGAAGGTGAAACATAATGGCGATAATAAAGGTGGAAAGAAAAAAGTTGGTTTCCAGTTGTAATTAAGTTAGGCAACATGAAGGTGCGAAGTATGGACAGGAGAGTTCTTTGAGGTCAACTCATGTCCGGGGAGATGCGACCGGTTCGAGGGAGACTTAATTAAAGAGTAGTTGCTATAGCTACTAATAGCTGGCAGGAGTGACCTGCACTTACACACACCTACGCCGTAGTCAGAGGGTAAATACCGGGTCATTACTGGACAACCCCCAACCGTCTCAGGACCGGCTGGCAACAACGCTCACGCGAACTAAAATTATATATTTTCTATGTAGGTACCTACCTACGGTTTAGGTAGGTTTCACACCAAAGCGACAAGCGACTAGTTACCATCAGTAACAAAAATATTCACACAGAGAACTCGAACAATAAAAAAGTTTCGTTTGCATTATCGTTACAATATATCTTGTTAGTATTGCAATATCATGTACCAAGGATAATAAAAATTATTTTATTAACATGATTTTGCTACCATATATTGACGTTTTGCTAAAACAATAGAGCACCTTCTTATGTTCAAGGTACATATCACATCGTCTACTAAAGGTAACTAAGATAACTTATTGCAGTAGGTAACTGACTTTAGTTGACTCGTGCTTACTAGTGATTAAAAATAATAAACTTGTCGCTAGAAGACTTGAAGCTGCGCCAAATCAAAATTGTATAACAGTAGCTAGATATTTTGCTACCGCGTAGTAATCGTCGTTAATCTACGCAAACTAGTGGCTAGTTTGTCACTTATTTGAAATAGAAATATTTGCTGGTATTGCTATAGAACTAGTCAACCTAGGATAAAAGCCCAACAAGCCCCAATATACAGTGTGGAAGCATGGAATAAATTAATTATTTCTAAAATAACAAAGTTTCATGAAATTTCCTCGGAACCGTCGATTTTGCTTTTTAAAAAGACTCTTTTTTCTATACCAACGCATTTCCGGCGTTCATTTGTTTTCGCGTGACGACGTCATCGGATATTTTTTTAAATAGAACTCCTATATTTTTCCATCGGGTTCTTGTAGAGCTTAACTTGCTGAATTCAAAAATATATAATGTCAACACTTTATTCCTTCAACTTTCCGAGAAAAAAAAATAACCGATCCAATAAACGCTGCAGTTGACAGATGTCAATTCTTATTAGATTTTGTTTAGCTGCCAGAAACAGTTTCTTAGGTGACTTGATTTAATTTGTTGTTTTTGCTATCAAAAGATGTAATATTCTAACATGCAATCTAATAAAACAAATTAATAAATTAGGGGGTCAAATACGATTGAGGCAACCATAATTTTATTAATTAATTAGTTACTTATTGTTAAATTGTTTTAAAAATGAAGATGCTTATTTTGTGATACTGCCGATGAATTCACTATATCCACTTTACTCTCAACCAGCTCATCACATACACAAATAGGAATATTCACATTTTTTCAAGCCGATTTTATTGGATCGGTTATTTCTTCCATACTGTATATTTCTGCTGGGGTGAAAAACTGCAAAAGCTGTTATAATAAAAAAGTGGGATTGCAACAATAAATCAAAAGTTAAAAAAACTTTAATCACTAACAGCTTTCTTAAGCAAAATTGAATAAAAATCTAATAACAATAAAATATTAGCATAAATTTAAATTATTTGAAAATTTTTAATTTTGTAGCGACAATGTGAAAAGTGTTACGATTTACGATTAATACTAACTAAAAGCATCCACCTACTTCAATCATTTGCTTTTTATTGTATCATTTTCCATTTCATTTATAGAGTAAATGTACAGTACGTATGTACGTGTACAATATGACATGCTTGTGGACAACAATCAGGTTTCTGTACAGTGAATAAAGATTTGTTACTAGATGTGTACAGTATGCAAAAATGGATATTTTCCTTTCATTTATATATACCTACAATTTTTAAAAACTCTGCAACCAAATTTGGATAAAAACTCAATTCTGCTACCCATGTTGTCAAGATAAATAAACAGGTAGGCTAATGCTATATTCACATTTGTAACGAAATTACGTCGGAACTTCGTCGCGTAACACCACAACGAACATGGGTGTTCACATCGAGGTTCGCAGCGTTTCATTGGTTGTTGATATTTCTGTCATATCAAAGATTGCATTTATATTCGGGGAAAATTTTTCCCGTCAACATGAGACGCGAACAACTTTGGTCCAGTTCATAATATAGTTACGCTGTCATGTTACAAATATATCTACAATCTACCTCAATAATAATGACACTCATTTAAAACAGTTTTTGACCTACTGGAAGTTCTGAGTAGAAATTTCATTAGAAGTTTGTTGACAAGTGGAAAAAACAACCAAGAACTAATGTTAAAAATTTAAAGTAGATTGCTTTACGAATACATCAACAGTTCGAAACAAGTCGACAAATCAATTTTAAAACGTGTCATTATTATGACTGTAAGCTATGCAGTAGATTATGCACAGCTTAACAGTCACCTCGTTTAAGAAATTCTGATCTAGTTTGATAATAAAAAGATACAGGGTATCAGTTGGAATTTAAAAATGTTGTTTTTTGTAATAATTAGACTATGTTTCACTGTTTGGAGAAAAAGGCAAAAATTGTTCACATTGAGGACTATCCACAAACTAATTCGGGGCGATTATCTGGAGCTACGAGAATCAGTCTGATTTTCATTTTAAAAGATTGCAAGTTGAGAAATACTATCTGTACCATTTTATATCAGTGGAAGTTTTATTGTTTGTCGATTATAATATAATAATAATATAATAATATCTCTACCCCTCATTCTAATCACAGGGATTAGCCCAGAAGTCGGAGACTTGTGCGGGAGAGGGGGCGGCATATTATTATTAAGCAGGCCGCATTTGCGCCCAGGAACGACTTACGTTGGTAGACCCTAACCACTATTCAGTGCAGGAATGAGGGAAACCTGGAAAACCTCATTAATTAGGGGGGTAGTCAAATATCAACCGGTATCAATCTCTCACATTGACCCAAGCTAACATTATTCCACCCTTCCATACCCGCAGAGAGGGTGCCAATCCACTCCACGAATATAGCTTATATACGGTCTACCGGCAGCTGGGCGCGAACCAACTCCGATCTAGTCACCTCGATTCAAGTACTGACGCCTTAAACCGCGCGACCACTGACCGAAACTTGCAAAGAGATTTTGGCTCCTACTACGTTAAAATATTGTACAATGAACTATGCAGCTGATCGTTGAAAAGATATTTTCTCGAAAATGGCCAATTTTTTACAAGGGTACTTTTTTTCCTCAAAAACAGTGTAGGTCCAAGATTTTTTAATAAAAAACATAACGTTAGGGTCAAAAAAGTTACACTCACATAATATACGTCACAAATATGGCGCCCTCTAGGAAATACGTCGAATTCGACAACAGATTATGATTTCTCATATCCAAAAACATCTAATCCCAAATTTTTGAAGATGATACATTGTAGACACACTGTATCATTTTTATTATCAACATTTTATTAAGGCAAATTGGCTTATATCGTCGTTGGATCGGTCAGTGGTCGCGCGGTTTAAGGCGTCAGTACTTGAATCGAGGTGACTAGATCGCTGTGGGTTCGAGCCCCGCAGCTCGTAGACCGTATATCAGCTATATTCGTGGAGAGGATTGGCACCCTCTCTGCGAGTATGGTAGGGTGGAAGAATGTTAGCTTGGGTCAGTGTGAGAGACTGATACCGATTGACGTTTGACTACTCCTCTAATTAATGAGGCATTTTAAGTTAAAGCCTGCTAAAGGAGCTGCTTACGTTCAAATAGTATCAGGCGATGATATACGAGACATACAAAAGATGTAAGGGAAATCGGACGGTTGCAGTGCGATTAGCGGTACGGTCGAGTTGACTTACATCTTGTGTTGCCCCGTAATAATAATATGCCGCCCCCTCTCCCGCACAAGTCTTCGACTTCTGGGCTAATCCTCGTGATTAGAATGAGGGGTAGAGATATTATTATTATTATTATCGTAACATTTTGAAGTGAAAAATCTAGTATGTGTTTTTCTTTTCATGCCATTATCATGTCAACTCAAAAGCTTTTTATCTAGCACTTTTCCATATATCCTATATGAAGTATTAAGTAATTTTGTTTTAAGTATATTTTTTAAGAGTTCGTAGATATACTTATAGATAATCTGCACCAGTACTGTCAAGTCAAATGTTTACTCGAAAATCTACAAGGCCGATCCTGATTAAGAACTTGTAGCGGTGCTCTTCGATACCGGCCTGAGGTCCGCATGTAAATTTGACAAAGTTAACTTGGGGACCGAACACATTAACACGTTTTACGATCGCCATACCTTTTGCCACTGCCCCCAATTCCGCCGCTTCAATCAAAGTTGAAGGTTTTAAGCACTTAAGCCACTAACTTATCACTGACATTTATTCAGTTATGAGCTAATAGCCGCTTTTATATTCAGATAGCGTTTACAGAGCGTATTATGCACTAGTTTATTTATTCTACTACAAGGACCTGACAATAAAAAATAGAGCACGCGGCAATTTACGTTCCACATTTAGGCTCACGAAAATATGTAAGTGAAGTTTTAGAAATAAAGTCATTTTTGAATAGAGGGCCAGGTAAATTTTTATAGAACTCTTTCAGGTTTACAGTGACATAAGATTTTGATACTTATAAGTATTACAGCAGTGTTGCGATCACCTATCCAAATATTGTTCCTGTTAAAAAGCTCGTTAGTTCTATACCTTATTTTTAAACTAAGAGGAGTGATTTAAATTTCTCGCGCTTAAACACTAGCTTGTTATTGGTTAATTTGTCGCCAAGTTTACACAGAATCACATAAATTCATGTTTATTGTCAATGTCAATACTGTCAGCTACTAACATTTAAAATGTCAGTTATATTTGGCTAAGATTAAAGTTGCCACTTCGTTGATTTTTTTGTGTTTATTCTCCGTCCTAGTCAATCCTAAATCAAATGAAATAGTTCTGTTCATAACTCAGCAACGAATTGTATTACTTTTTGTCTATTTTCTTTTTTTTTCAAATTTACCGCCAAAATCATTTAGTTATATTTTCTAGTTACTTTTCCCTATGTATATATGACTTCTTCATTTACTCCTCTTAGTTTAAAAATAGAGTATAATAAACTCTTATTAGAGAATTTTTTCTGTATTCTCGTCTAAAAGTTATAAGCAGTATCGTTCTAAAGAGTCTCGAAAGCAGTACCACCTAAAAATAACATTAGCGGAAGGAGGAACAAGTAGTCGCTAGAAAATAATTGAATGTTCGTTGTTTAAAGTGCATACATGTCACAAAATACTTGACATTACTCAATACGAACGTCAAACATATAACTTCTATGCTTACAAATGAATGAGAAAATCATTCAGAAAATCTTGATATGTTGCGAATCACCAAAAAATTTAAGAAGAGCTGTAGAGTTATATCGAGAAAGGTATTCAGAGCGCCTCATTCCTGATCATAGAACCTTTACAAGTTTGGAGGCGCAAATAATAATTGACCAAAGGGTAACAAACAATGTTAATACAGCTAGACTGTTACAGTTCGAACAACATCCACGAAATTCTATAGTTCAGGCTAGCCGAAAATTGAATATGGATAAATCAATTGTTCAACAGATTTTAAAGGCCAATGGGTATCACAACTACAAAATTCACAATTTTGAGTATTTGCCTGAGCGTCACATTGAATAGAGACTTAATTTTATAGCTCAAATTGTAGTCAAAATTGTTGATCAGAACCTTTTTCAGCACATTCTTTGGATGGGCGAAAGTCGGTTTGTCAGTAATGCTTTGCTACCAGGCGCAACGAACACTGGTCCATTGAAAATCCCCATTGTATATCCAGTTCAAAACCAAGGCCATTTTGGAATAAATGTATAGTGCGGCATCATCGGTAGGCATTTACTTGAGCCTTATTTTGATGAACATACATTGAAAGGCATGAGTTAACTAAATTCCCTATATGAATAACTTCCTGTACCTCTGGAGAATGTGCCTTTGCAGCTAAGGAGTCATCTATGGTTTCAGCACGACAGAGCTCCTCCATCCCACAAGGTTAGGATTATGCAGCAATATTTAGATAACACTTTCCCAGAACAATGGATTGTGATTAATGGACCTATTCAGTTGCCCGGAATGTTACCAGATCTAACACTCCTCGATTTTGTTTACAAAACACCTTTGCAAGATATTAATCATTTGAAAGAAACAATCACGAACGCTTGTAATGAGTTAAACTGCGAAATGTTTATAAACGCAACCAACAAAGAAGTCAAGCGAAGATTGGAAATGTGTCTTGAAATGAGAGGAAGTCAGATAAGGAATATATTGTAATGTTAGGTGACCCGGCAAACGTTGTTTTGCCATATGAATTATTTCTAGTGAACATTTTGGTAGATAAATAAAATATAATAAATTTACTTGAGAATTACACTTAGAAGGTAAAATGATAATTGTAAACGTCACTACTACGCTCGATGCATACACAATTATAATAGCCGAAAACTGTGTAGGGAGTGAGAGAAGACTTATTGTGTGAGAGAGACAGGAAACCGGCTTCGATCTCATCCCTACTCCGTGCTGTTTACTGGGCGAGAAGTGACACCAGTAGACGCCTGGCGGGGATAACTGATCTAATGATAATCGATCAGTTATCGACGAGGGTTAAAAATGATCAAATTACTAAAATGGCTATTAAAAAATAGGGGTTTGTGATAGAAGGGTGAAAATTAAGGGTTGTATGTATTTTTAATGCCACATCATACAAAAATAAAAATGTCCAAAAACTAAAAAAAAAAAATGTTTGGAGTGGACCACCCTTATCACTTAGGGGTACGAAAAATAGATTACGACCGATTCTCAGACCTACCGAATATACAAATAAAATTTCATAAAAAACGGTCAAGCCGTTTCCGAGGAGTCTGGCGTCTAACACAGTGACACGAGAATTTTATATATATAAAAGATGTATTTTTAAGTTTAGTTATTGCTATCATCACCTTGTGTTTTAACTGTATTAAAGAATTATCGAGTTTTATCATTCTTTTTATTTATTCTTAGTGACATTTATGCACAACATAAATTTAATTATTTTCCAGCCTCTACCTGATTCTTTCGCCACTAATGTCATTCTTAGGTGGTATTTCTCTCGAACGATATTGCTTATAGCTTTTAAACGGGAAGTAATACAGAAAAATGTTTGTAATAAAAGTTTGTTAGAAAAAGAGAGCTTTTTAACATGTCAAAAATTTGGAAATCTGGAAAAAATATAATGACGTCATTAGTCGTTTTTGCCAAATCTCAAAGGTAATACTTTCGATTGAAAATGGATCTTATCTCATCCCATTTAACACCACGTGTCCCAAATTTTATTTAATGCTCACAGTAGACCCATACTATCGAGTTTGAGACATCCTGTATATAACAATCTTAATAGGAATAGTAGAAAAATTGATTTATATTATGTTTGTTTTTGCAGCAGTTGGAAACGGTTTGAAACTATTTATTGCGTTAAATTCAATTGTAACACGTTCTCAACTTGACTGGTCGAATATTTCTGACAGTTTCAAACCGTTTCCAACTGCTTCAAAAACAAATCTATCGACTGAAATACCATTACAGTACAGTAAAAATCATTGTGTTACTTTTTGGAAAAATTTAACACTATCACTATATGATACATAGGTACATGAAACCTTTTATTTTCAGAATATTCCGATAACATTAGTTCATTAATTGACATATGATAACAACAGAAACATTTATGTTACATAAATTAATACACTGTACCAAACCTCTGTGGTTAAGAAAACCCCCGTGAATAACCTACATCGACGCTAATGTACACAAATGTCAAACATACCTCGCCAATGGTAAAAATGTCCTCATTATTTTTTATTTATAACAAAAAAAACCAAGCTAAATATAAAACTATTACTTTGTTTTACTAAACAATCAAAGTAACACATTTCCTCATAATAAATGAAATTTTGAATCAAGATGTAACTGTTTTAATAGGTTTACTAGGTTGTACATATTTCTTCTTAGACAGACTACAGAAATACATAAAAGTTCTTAATACTTACTAGCTACTTAAAAAAATTAAAAATGTATATTTCTAGGTATGTAACTAAAATGTGCAAAAATATTTTTAATATTATTTACAACTATCAAGTGGTAGTATTTCGGGCTCAAGTAGAACAATTAAAAAAAGCAAGAAACTTTAATGCTTTCAAGACCTAAACTTAAAAATTCATTGCAACAATATAAATGTAAATGCGCCTTAATAAAGGTATTCATTATCTCCAAAATAAGTCCGACATTTTCCATTTTAAAAGACACGGTTCGCCACCCCTGCAGATTTTATAACCCTTTTATTATCTCTTTGAAATAGTTGATTATCTAAAGGCATGTACTCGTCGCGCACCCTTAATATAATACCTGAATGAAGAGAATAAATATCACACAATATCAGTGAAGACAATGGAATAATTATGCCAGGACCCTCACCTGCCAAGCGTGTTAGCCATCCCCATGGCAACGGCTGATACCAATTTGCATACTAAAATCTTTGTCGCTGTTAATTGGACTTCGACCGCGAGGTACCAGACACAGGTAAAGTTACCGTTTAGCCCAACTGTTTTACGCGAGCATTATCTATGAGAACTGCAATGTTTGGGATAATTCTGCAGCGGAGCCGTTGCCAGAGAAATTAAAATTTAGATACAGCCCGAATGAGGTGACTGCTGCTATTACACAAAATCCGACGAAAGCGTAAGGTAATATTTCGTGTACTGTATACTATTTATTACCAAATGCAGGATTAACTACCACTAGTACAAAAATTTTAACCACGTGATCAGGGAGAACTAAAAGACAATACAAAATTATTTCAGAATGGGGAAGTGGCATGAATTTTTGAATTGGTTTGAAATATATTACAGGGTAATCTTTCAAACATATTGAAAGGTTAGAATATGTGCCTGGTGGCAATAATCACAAAATAATAATAATAAATTGCCATAGAATGTAAACAAAATCACATGGCCGAAAACGTGATATCATTGGTGTAACGTTACACGCCGTTCGGCGTGGATTGTTTCCATGGATACAGGTGCAGATTACGGTGTAGGTGATGTAAGCAGACGCGTGTTTCTTGTATTTTGGCGTTTTTGTGGCATTTGTGGGTCACGGATTCATAGTGTAAATACTGTGTAGGTAATGCCACAATTATTAGTGGTGATGTGGTGAACTTACGGTATTGTTAAACATACATTATTCCTTTGTTTGCAATATAGATCCGTTTGTGACAATTACGGCGACAATGTTGTTGGGTAAGTATCAGATAGACGGTTTTACTTGATATTATGCCATCTGATTTCACAACTACTTATTTTAATTTGAAAAATAATAAGTAATGAATAATGATATTTAACATTTATTAATTCTTTTAAATTAATTTAATAAATAAATGTGTATTGCTATTTACTACCTACTGATTTCATTTCTCCTTAAACATGTTTTAAAAATGTTTATTTATTAATTTTGTTTATTATGTTTTCGGAATAAAATAGATAATTTAATCTAATGAAGTAAGGCAGCAAAATTGGGAGCTTGGAGCGATTTTCATGCACGCTGCCATTTCTCCCCCAATTCACCCACGCGCACCCCCACAAAGCCACCCCCGTGCAACCCCGGGTAATTCTAATGCCAGAATCGAATTCGGTAGCCCCGAAAACCCCCGAGTAATGATTTCCGAGCGATTTTTCCGAGTTTCCAGTCGTTCCTATAATGGTGTAATGCATTTTCCGGCCCAGAAGGCATTTTTCAAAAAATGGCTAAACCAGACGATAATGCAGAAAACCGCATCTCGATATCTGCTGTGCCTAAAAATTTCCGCTATTTTTCCTAACTTTCCTAGACTATAATGCTAACAGGTAATGGGTGTACATTAGTATATTTTACTGGATACATCATAGGGCAGGAGCCAGTGTATTGTGACAGATCAATCCAGTCTTAGAGGTGAATATACGAAGACGTGCTAGTGCAGTAGAGTAAAATTCGACTTGTGTTGCCACCTTATCACTGATGTGAACTTAACGCTGGGCGCAGGTAAAAGGAGATGTAGCGCGAAATAATAACGACGTTTAAATTAAGTGACGTGAAAATTTTGTTAAAAAATTCCTTGGAACGAGTAACTGCAGATAACTGGCAAAGATGTACAGGGTGTCCCAGAAATCAACGTTAAGCCGGAAACGGGCCTAACGTTGATTTCTGGGACACTCTGTATACATCATGTACAAAAAGAAGAGGAGAAAATGTGGGAACTCGATAATTTAATTGACGTTACTGTGGAACCTATCGTTATCGTTGTGCGTGGAATAAAAGTCTATTCATTAAATTTAAATAAATATTTTGATAATAATATTGAATAATTTTATTTGAATTACTAAAAACCCTCTTAACCCGGTTATAATGCTTAAAGTTGCCTCATGTTTTGAAATGCTGTTTTTATATTGTTTACTTATAAGAGAAATGGACCGAGAAATTGAAGCGGCATAGATAAAGACGGATTGTGGGGGATTAATAGCTACCTGCTACAATTTAATACGGTTCGATCATACAAAGTTTTTTTAAAAGTACACCCCATCTATACCGATAATACATAATATAAAAATACTGAATATAAACACCTGTACTACATTTATTTACATTATTTGCATACATAATAAGCTTTTTTTACTCTCTTTTATTTCTAAACAGACTATAGTGATGACGTTGTTGATTGAAAACAATACTATTCGTTTCTAGGGAAAAATTTTAATTATTCCTATTATTTTCTGACACATTTTTAAGCTGATTTTGTTTCGAATTAGTGTCATAAGCCAGTTTGATAATTTTATATTATGTCAATAACAAAGCATTTATGGGCATATGTTAATTTTTCTCTTGTCCTATACTTCCTCCATGTTTGATGGTAATTTTTTGTTGCACCCTGTATAACATCACCAACAGAATTTAGTATCAAAATTAAGGAGGCTACTTCACATAAAATTTTGTCGAGTTTTTTCATTTCTGGGAACGGATAATATATTTTTTTACAAATAATGTTACGCTACTATATAAAGCAACAATAATAACATTCTAATATAATCAATGAATATTAGAAGGGCTTATTACACCGCAAACTCCGTTTCTTCATATTAGAGAAATATTACTCTCGCCTTTTTGCACAAAATAATAGAAAATCAAACGATGAAATGTTGAATATTTTAAGAGAATTAAAATAACGAGAACATTGAAAACGATCTAATCTAGGCTTTTTTTATTTAAATTATTTACAGAGTGATGTAATATTTTTTTATTTATTTATTAACATTACATCTACAGCAGAACCCAACTGATACGATGCAAATAATGTAAAAAATACAAAACATATAAATAATTATCAGTGGTGATATCCCTACAAAAGGAAAAAAACAAAATGAATTATATTTCCATCAATAAAGGATTAATTTTATTACAATTGATATCTTTTGTACAAACAAAATACGTTGATAAACACAAAATCACAAAAATTTTCATTTGTCAATATATTAATCATGAATTAGAAAAAGAATACCTACATACGCAATGGTATGGAAGGTACTTATATACTTTTGCTAAATTTCGCCATTAAAATGTTAATAAGAGATATAAATTAAAGCCATTTGTCCCAGATATTTCATTATTTTGTAGTGAATTAAATTATCTCGCTACGAAAATAGGTTTATGAACTAACACTAAATTACAAGACTCATTTTTCATCCAGTACATAAAGCTAGAACAAGGCTATGTTTCTTTCTTTAAACCTACAAATTCGTTCCCAAATACTCCAAAAATGTTAAGTCACTTAATAACTCCAAATTTGTTGAGATTTATAATAGTACTAACAGAATCTGATAAATAAACGTCGTACATGTAAAAAAACAAAAAGACAATTGACAATAATTGATCCAGCTTTTGATTTAACTTAAATAGTAAAAATTTGTATACATTGTTCCAGAAAAATGACAGCATTGAAAAATAAGTGAAGTTTGCTTAATAAACGTATTTTCTACACTGATAAAAGTTTGTGTGTAATTTCACATAACTTTACGTTGGCAATTTGTGTCCAATTACATCATAATTTTGTAAATGAAATAAGTACACTTACTATTGCAGAAATAAACTTGGATAAAATTCCATTATGTAATTTTACAATTATTATGCTAAGTTCCATCGTAAATTTCCGTTACTATATTTTGTATTGATTTATACATTGTGTGTTTTCAAATGGAATTTGAATTTTACATAAAATTTAATTATATTTGAATACCTGTAATTCATTGTGTTTACTTTAACTTATCTTTCTTAATATTACTAATTATTCAAACAATATTTATAATTAATTGTAAAAAATTTAATACTTTTTGTGCATTCCACTATCTAATCTAATTTTAAGGTGCACAGACTGCAATCGTAAGTGTGATCCTGTAATTGGAATTTTGTATAATTCTGTTGGATTACTTTCCTTAATAAATAAATAATGTGTATCCCTCAATCAGGTAAAATATTTAATGATTTTACTAAATATTTAAAATTAATAACACAAGAAATTACATTACTCACTCAGTCAAAATACATTAAAAATATATAGGTATTTACTTTGAAATTATCTCAAAATTACATTTATTAAGTATAAAAGAGTATAAAACCCATAAGTTCATTTAAAAGTAGCATACAGGCTGACGTCAAACGCGCCAATTCCTATCTTTGCTCTCATTGGTCGGCGGAGTTAAGAGGTAACCTAGTATATACCAGCCTTGAATTAAATGACCACCGCCATATTGTCTAGCTCATTGTTACCTCATTTTCCCTTGTATTCATGCAAAGTTCAATGCAAAAACGACCTCAAACCCCAGCGCTCGGGTACGGGAAACTTTCTAGAACTTAAAATTTACAGTTTTTGGTCTTTGCCGGCCTCCAGTCGGCCCATTTTTCCTAATTTCCTACGTTTTATACCGAGATGTCATCGCCGTAGCATACGTTTGACGTTTCGTTGATTTTGGTCGGCGGTGCGCCTCGTAGTTGACTGAAACTTTAAAGATACCAATTCAGATTTTGGGCTATAAAATCATCTCCAACGGACTCGGATATAATCAGACAACACAATAACAACTTCTCATAGCTGGAAGGGCCCGAAAATTGTTCCAGAACACATAATTTGTTTTAATTCATTTTGACGTTTCGTTTGACGTCTGTTGAATTTCTACAAAAGAGACTAAACAACAACAAATTAGTTTGACATTTCTGACGTTTATGCCGTTCAAAACGCATTTAGTCTGCCATTTGTCGAATGTCTAGCAAGGGGCGTTACCTACTCGCTCTATCCTCGTTCCACTCGAAAAAATCGCTATCTTCTATAAAGAGGCGTAACCGACTCAACTATCCTCGTTCCACATAAAAAAATCCACCGTTTTTGGCCGAGGAGTCTCGGGAAAATGGAAACGCGAAAAAATACGCCCTAGGCAATCTAGAAAGACGGCGAAAGGCGTAGCACGGCTCGCAAATAAAGCTTTTGTAAAATGGACAATTTTCGAGTGAAGTGTGCGAGCGAGAGTAATCTACAGCTTTTAATATATAATAATAATATTTAAATTTGCACAAGCTGGCTTATTAGTAAATCGGATATGTTTGAATAACACAACTGATCTAACAAGGTTAGAGGTTAGGTTGATGTGCCTCTGCGTATGTGCAACAGAAATACAAAAAACTTCATAACAAATTGAGTAAAAGTACATAGTTCCATAGTAGTACATTGTATTATCACAAATACATGCACTTGATTTTTCCGTAATATAATCATGTAAATTAAAATTTTCCAGTAAATATTATGTAAAAAGAGCATGACAAAACATGGAAATTTCCACCCATTTTTATCAGTGTGCTAACACAATGCACTTTATCACAATTGACGGTGTTAAACAGCACACGCAAATAGAATGACACTTTTGGAAGTTAGCGAACAATAAATATGTTACAGGTTTTAGCGGATTTCCAATAACATCTCAACCTCACATATGCAGATATTGATTTATGAGAAATATTGCCTTTGCTCGGCCACGTGCCTTATGGCCGCAACGGGCTCCGAAAAACAACCACGAAATTCACATGTTGATCTAGTAATACCGAACTCGCGCTGGAGTTTCAGAAGAAACTCACAGAACGATCTGTTTTCTGGTACAAAGTTTAGGATATATATGTTCGGGAAAATTACCCTAACCTTGCGAAACTGGTGGTGTTAAGTTTTATGCAGTTTGGCGGATGCGCCGGTTTACTTAACTAATCGAAAATTTCGTTAAATGTTACCGAAAACAAACTTATAAAACAAAAGATAAAATTCACAATTACATTTACATATGAAACATTTTTTCGGACTCTTCAATTATTGTTTGCCGAAACAGAATTTGTAAAACAAAAAATTAAATTCACTAT
This sequence comes from Monochamus saltuarius, assembly GCA_025584915.1. Classification (NCBI taxonomy): domain Eukaryota; kingdom Metazoa; phylum Arthropoda; class Insecta; order Coleoptera; family Cerambycidae; genus Monochamus; species Monochamus saltuarius. The sequence goes on from CM046726.1 coordinate 5,681,797, forward strand.
TGCACCCTATGAAATATTTCTTCGTACCCTTCAATTAATATGCTGGAAATGTGTTTATTCGGAAAAAGGGCAACGACAAGGTCTCTATTTCTGACTAGCTATCAATAATAATCAAATCAATTATGCCACAGTAATAACAGCAGTAATGTTGATGTAGAAACAGTCCTCCGATTGGAAAAATAAAGACCCAATTTTTAATAATGAAGTTTTTGATCACAGTGGTGGGTCAATTATATTCTTTAATGAAAGATAAACTTGAAAAATTGTTTTGTGTGTCACATGTCTCACTGTATTTATATTGGACATTGGACATTAAATATAACATACACATGGTGTTCAGTAAAGAATTGGCCATACTTTAAGGCTAGCTTCCTTGAATACAAATAATGTGAATTAAACCAACTTACCCTAGTACAATATTGCTTCCTTAACGCAAATTTCTTCAAAATTTCTATAAAATCTTTTACGGATATAGGGTTTTCGAAAATGATCATTTAGTTTTAAAAGGTATGCAACAAATGTTGCCAAAATGCACCATTATAGAGAAAATTTATTTACCAAAATTTGAGTATAATATCCAAGTAATAAGAAAATTATCGTAAATAAGATAAATAAAAAAAGAATTTTCTCAGGCCTATAACTTCTTAAGGAAGCATTTAATTTATATTTTAGTCCAAGCTAACCTTAAAGTATGGCTCATTATTTACTGAACACCCTGTAGAATTACTTAATAAATGATACAGTTTACCCTAAACATATGAACAAAAGAAGAACAGCTTTGGCATTCTATCAGTTTAAATATACTTAAACCATAATAATTTCAATTTTAATGATGAATCGGTGATTTTATAACGAATGCAATTATCAGAAAATATTGACTTGTAAACTGTAATACACACTGTAAATCGAAATATAATTTATAAGTAAATTACAACAGATTTTTGTGGGAGTTATCTACATATTATGTATATGCATACTATTGTTTTATTTTATTATCTTGTTTATATACTATTCTCTTTGTTACGACACAAAATTTTTGTGGCAGTATTGTGTATTTTTACTCAGCTGCAAAAATAAAAATTGATAATGGGAAATAACCACCCAACTTTATTTTTATTCTCTGGAACATATAGCTCATATCGAATAAGGTAGGAGGTAAGCATCATCACTTAAATTTATTTGTCTCTCCATAAGTACATAAAATATAATAATAATAATAAATAAAGAAATATCAAGATAACTACAATAACTACAAAAACACTGCTTCAAACACGTATAATATTTTAAGCAATTATTATTATTATTATTATTATAGATAATTAGGTGCGTACCTAATTACCACATTATTTTTTAAATATTTTTTGATAACATACAGTGAGTATACATGAAACTTCATAAGAGATTGTTTCATTCTGTAAAAGCCATTTCATAGAGATTTTAGGTGACATCAATTATATCCTTAAGTGGTAATTTTTCTAAATCAAATTGTAGATGCCGCGGATATCAAAAGAAATTAAATTTCATTTAAATCATGTCCTATAATTATTTTTTTTTAGTTCAAGAGTTTTCAAGGGCCAAAATAAATACAATTCGACTTAAACGTTAAAAATTAAAATATTTAGAGCATTTTGAGCTGATTGCAGCTTTGCAGTTAATTTTTCCTAACTAATAAGCACAATATACCTTATGCTGGTGATGTCTGGATCCAATAAGATGCTCGTAACATTTTCGGTAATATTACAGCTCTGTCAAACGTGACTTAAAAAATTAAAAAATATTGCGGAAAAGTGTCGACTTCTATGTACCAATTGGCATGTTAATTTTTAATCTCAACTAGAAATTGTTCCATAATTTTTAAACACACTGTATTACACGAACTACTATCTTTCAACTATGCAGTTCGGTTATAGATTTAATCATCGTATTAGAAAGTTTTATAAACTTTGCAATTTCCAAAAGAACTGGACATTACATCGATTTGCCATAGTGAATGTGAATTTCAGAAAGTAACACTATAGATTATCAAGTTGATAGTTCTCACGGTAAACATCCAATTTATGGAATATTTCAGATACTTAATCTGTCTTCTGAACTATTTTCGCAGTGCAGTGAAATTTGTGGCATAACATAAAGGTAGGATAAACTGATGATATTGGCACTCTTTAGTTTAAAATATAGACTTGTTTATACAGATTTAATTTTGTTTATAATCTATTTAAACTACTGCGTGTTTGTTCATTGAAGAGAAATATGTTGGCATGGGTTATTATAAGATATAAATTTATTCATATTTTCTTAAATACTGCGTCAACAAATATCTTATGTATAATGAATCCAGTTTATATCGATATACAGGATGTTAGAGGTTTGACTACCCTAACGTCAGTATAAGATAGAAAAAGTGTAAACGAACAAAAAAGTTAAATAGTACAAGGGCATAACTCAAGCCGTTCTTAAAATAATTCGAGTTATTATATCAAGGAATTTTATCACAACGTGGCAACAGTGCAAATACGCGAACTAGTTCGTTGCACCAGCTGAGTGTGTTCGCGGGTTGCCTACCACACACCTTGTTTTAACAAAGCTCTTACGTATGCCTCCCCTGCCAATCTGTCTAGCATGACAAAAGGTCCTATTAAATGATCTCCTATGATCCCATACAAAACTTTAATCAAAAAATGATACTGGAAATTTGATTCGTATGGTATGTGGATTATCCTCTGCCCAGTTATGAATATTCTGAAAATTGAAAATGCCATTTCTAGTAAAACATGTTTCATTAGCTGCCAAAATTCGTGATATAAAACGGGGTTTGAGGTTAACTTTAGTTAAAAACCATCAAAAAATTTTAACCGAGAAGCGAATTTTCGGGCTGAAAATGCCTGAACCCACTGTAGGTGATATGGGTATAATAATTGTTGCCGTAGAATCTTTTGGATCCCTTTCGACGGGTCCTCCGTATTTACATAGATCTGTCGATGGGCCATGATTTTCATGACGAGTAACAACATTACCTCCGTATTATCAAGCATCAACGTTGAGATACATCAATGAATGTCCTTCTGATAGACAGGGAAAATCACACGCATATTATCGTTATACTCACGTATGCTAAATATTTTAGTAAACAAGGAAACATTAAGAAAATAGTGGTACACATCCAACATTAACATTTCGCAGTTCAGATACCAACTGACCTGTACTCCCAGCAGGTCCTTGGGTACATTACCGCGCTGTTGTCATATTCCCCGATATCGACTATTAAATTTTATTGATTAACGAAAATTGTTTTATTCATACTAAAACTAAGTAAATTGAAAGAAGGGATAAACATTGTATTTAATGCACAATGTTATGGTCAGAACCCTTAATTAACTGAATTTTTACACATGAAATTGGAGATTTGTCATTTTTTTCTCGAAATTGGTTAAGTTTAGGACAAGTATCATTTTTTTTAAATATTTATGTATACAATCGCCTGTTAAGTTTATGGCAATCAAACCTCTAACACCCCAGTGCTGAGGGGAAAAAGTGTATAGTTAAATACTAGCAAAATTTTAAAACTACCTGAAAGGTTTAGAAATAATTTTATCTATTTTATTTTTAATGAACTGACACCAAATCTTTTGAAGTAGACATAAAACTCAACTGGAATTTGGAAGATATATAGACTGGAGTCGATGTACCCTGCTCTCGTAATTAATGCGCTAATATTTCTATTTCAAATAGTCAGAATCAATTAAAAGTGCTAACATGACATTTTATAGGTGTTTCGAATGCAGCATTTACAAAAATTTTAAAAAATGCATCTAGAATTTACGACCTCAGAGATGGCATTTATATGCCACTAAAAATCATCAAAGACGAGATGCCACCCGCATTAAAAAGCATATTTAGTGTAGTTTGAGCGTTTAAAAACTACGAGTAGGTATGTTAAAAACATTGTGGAATTTGCCAACCAGAGCTATAAAATGGCTTTAAATAATTTTAAAACTATACAGGGTGTTTCATAATTGAATATAAATATTTAACGGGGATAATCTGAGCCTGACTTTGAGACAAAAAGTTCAGTTTATATAAGCATGTTTTTGCTTTGGTCTTGCTATACACGATGTTTTTGAAATTTTGTTTTTTTTTAAATAACTTCGAAACTAGGTACATTCCACAAGTATTACATGTTATCTTTCCATTTATACCTATGCCTTTGTCCTGCACCAGTGCACCTGTATCAACTTTAACCTTTTCATTCATCTCGTTGGCTGTCAATCCTAGGTGGCAGTGGTAGCTCTGCTCCCTGCGGTACATTCTGCCTACCGTCCGTGACGCCTATTTGTGCCTACGACACCAGCTTTTTTCTAAATGCTATTGGCAATTCTTCTTCAAACGTTATTGTTTTATCTTCTTCATGAAGTCTGCCTCGAACTGTGCCTTTTGGAAAGTCCATAATAAATTGGTTACTTTGTATTTTGTCCAGCATACTTCCACAACAAATTTTAGGTATAAGTAAGTTAACCAAATATTTTACTTTCCCTTCTCTTGATATTGAACGCATACGTCAAACTGGTTATTTTGTTACTCTACGTTTTGAGTAGATTTATTTTTAAAATCTGTTTCACCCACTACGAAACTACGAAATGGTTAGCACTGACACGTTGTTTGAGGTTATGTAGCTAAAATTAACTTTAATGTGTTGTGTGAAGATCATAGTTTTTCGTTATTCTTCATAAAATACGTGAATAATTTGTGTCTCTTTCTAACAGTGTACAATGATATTAACTTGTTTAAATAATTGGGTTTTCACAATTATAGGTAAGCTTTTTATGCACGTTCATGTATGCTTTTTGGAATCATTGAACAAAGTAACTTTCTAAACACTCTAAGTAGGTAATTGGTAGTATCGAACTTGCGGAAATTCATTTTTTTAATCGTTTATGGTAAAGTCAGTTAAGAAGTTAAAATTTGAGTAAATATTACTGCGTAGTGTACTACTTACCCAATTTTACTTTACGTATCGCTTAAAAGAAGTACTTTTACATTAGAATCTATTTCAAAGATTTAATTTAGGTTAAAGTAAAACCATAATTATTTTAGAAGCGATATAACAACCTCGCTTTCAGCAGATCATATGGTTTATTAGGTTAAGTCAGTGGTCATCAAAATGTGTTATTTTTTTAATTAATATACCTGTAAATATTTCAAATTTCATATATATGATGAACTACACCTGCAGTTAAAATATTTGTAAATGTTTAATATATCCTGTATATGTTATAATAAGTGGTAATGCAATTTTCGGTTTCTTTATTTAAATTATTTGTAAACATTATTAATTAAAATGTATTTCTATTTACAATTAATAATAGCATAAGAAAATATGATATGAAAATATATATTTACATATGTGCACAGCACCACCAGCAAAACTTCGAAATATTTATTTGCACGTGTAGGTATCTAGATCTATTACCAAGGTAATTATTTTTAATGAGTCACAACAGTTTAATTTGTATATGCGTTTGGTATTCAGCCAGTCTGTATAAGGTATTTAATTATTTTTACTGGAACTGTTAGAGGTAAGTCTGATAAACTGACAAGTCGATTTTCCAAGGTTTATCGCCGACGCCGCGTCGTCGCGGTTTAAATAATTGCAACATTGAGAGACGAATGTTTATGTTATAACCGTTCTCATGTACTGGTCTACCACACTGCTCTATATTTACAAATGACCGTCCTGACGATAGAAATGTACAAATAGAATTTCATTATCGAATTCTAATCTTAGTTAGCAATCATATAAATTCTTCTCATTAAACAATCAACATATTTTTTCTTATATGCTGTCATATTTTATTGTTTTAATTATTCCTTTTTTTGTTTAGTAGTTTAGCATTAGGGTGGTGACATTATGAGGGGTACATAGGTATATTAAACAAGTTACATCAGGTGATCTAGAGGGCCACTCTTACTGGAAGATAATATCGCCTCAAATTCCTCAAGGTTATTATCAACAGTTTCAAAAATTAGTGGATGAATTGTCATTTGGAACATACCAAAATAAATTCGATCTGTCAAATTTTCCTCAATTAATAAGGACCCTATGATGTGGTTCCCTAATATTCCTGCCTACACATCAATTCCTGTCACAATCAAGACTTTGTCGCCGTACCGTATATATTTTTTATTTTAATATGTAGTTAACTAAAGTTAATTTATTAAGAAATACATTTGGAAATGTTTAACTTTTTTTTTAGCTTAATGTGGATACATGATTCAAAATTAAGCAACTATCGAAATATGGTGATTTTCCTCTATTTTTACAGCTTATTTTATTAATTATTATCTGTGAGCTATTTTACGTTCGATTTGTCTGAAATCAGATCACCGTCATCAGTCTTAAAAGGTGTAGCTGTAACTACTACAAAGTTGAAAAACTAATTTTCGAATTTAATATGTTCCCGTCCTTTTCGTACAAATCAGCATTCAGTATCAATTTGATAAGTACCAAATTGACAGGATGCGAAAAACAAAACGAAAATGTCGGTTTAAAAGCCCATTAATGGTGAATAGATTATTTCAAATTCGCACTACGAGTTTTTGCCGCCTCAGTCCGGTCATTGGTCGCATGTACATGATTTTTCTTGTGTATTGGCATTGTCTTCATAGACCCATCTAAGGCACTTAAACATTTTATAAATGATTAACTTAATAAAATATTCTAAAAACAAGTTATTCGAGAATATTGGTGGTAATATTGACTATACCGATGTATTCGGTATAGTCAATATTACCACCATTATTTATTATTTTATTTGCTTCATTTTTATGACTGATATCTTTAACTACAGTTATTTATGTTTTCCTTTCTTTCTTTTTCCTTCAAGCTTTCTACAGGGTCTGTATAAGAGTGCTTGTCAAAATCTACGATAAACCCTCAGGCCTACTACGTCTTTTTGATAAACTTTCAAACCCAATACAAAATATCTCAACTATAACTTCTGCTCTAAGATAGGAACTATCTCTTTTAAGCTGCACGCCAAATGGTGACACTTTTTCTGGTGATGTACTTTGTTGCCCATGAACAATTTTGCAACTTTTGTAGGTGGGAGAGTAATTCCCACAAACGCTTTCTAAAGCATAAATGTCCAAAATTAAGAAACGCTCTATTTTAGGATTAAAATTGCCGGTGCCGGTTGCCGGTGGCAAACGATAAAAAATATCAGAATTTAATACAACAAATAAATTGCACCAGTTCTAGAATATTTTGGAAAAACGAGCATCAGTTAGACATGTTTCAGGTCGCAACTGCAAAACAATTGTTGCAGTTGTTTATCGGTACTAAACACTTGTCTGGCATTTCTGACGTTTTACAAATGTTAAACGTTATGGGCAATATATCAACAATTAGACGGACCTTCTTATTCCTACAAATCTAATATTAGTACCATTAGATTTATAGAAATGTAGAAAAATATACAGAATTATACGATTCTTCTTAAGATTAGAAAATTATACACAATAAGAACCAAAAATACAACATTCGATAATTATAAACCGATTAGCAACATTGCCTACTCTGCCATCTAGTGGAGGATTCCAGAATTTTAATTTGTAGAGGAACTAGATCATCAAAGGAGATCACTCATTTTGAAGTAGTTGCAGGTCTTAAACACCTTAGATCTTGTAGATATATGACTGGCAGAAATTAGGTAACCATCAGAAATATGCTGACTTTCCTCTATTTCTGTAGATTTTTTTTTTAAATTGTTTGTGAATGATTAAACGTTCGACTTGTGTCTGAAACTCCAGTTTTGCTATTAGCGCAACTGGCACATCGCCGTCATTAGTCACAAAAATCATAGGCTGCCACCATTATGAAATTGGAAAACAATTTTTCGAATTTAAAACCTCCTGTCCTTCCCGTACAAATCAGCATTCAGTATCAATTCGATAAGTACTAAATTGATAACAGGAAGCGAAAAACAAAAACGAAAAATGTCGGTTTAAAAGCCCAGTAATGGTGAATAGATGATTTTAAATTCGCGCTGCGAGTTTTTGCCGCCGCAGCCCGGTCACCAGCTGACCCGTTCATAATAAATCAGCGATGAGTTTTAACCCCCGGCCGGACGGGCTGGCAGTCGCATAGCACACGTAATTAAACACCACCGAACGTGAGATACGCAAAAACACTAATTACTTTTCGACTGGCAAATTGCAGGTGTTACAAATGTGCGATATTACTAATTCCGAGTGTAAAACCGGCCGCTCGCTTGGGGACGCCGCCGCCGGAACACCTCTGATTTAATTTATTATCGGAATTATGTTTTTTGCGAACTAAAACGGAAAGCCATTATGCCGCCGCCGGCTTTTCGCCTGCTTCCCGTCGCCGCGCCGAAGGTATTTTTAGAAAGAATTCACCGGGTCTGATAAAGACATACCTACGATTTTTTATCGTTGCTTTACACCTGAGGTTCTCAACATGTAGACCACGAATTATCCACGAGAGGGCTCAATAAATTTTCCAATTAAAATAGTGCGTGCACAGAAAGAAATTTGTATTAAAGTATATTAGTATAAACTGCTCCACAAAAGGTAAGAAATATATCGAGATTTCTTTTAAAGATTGATGTTTTTTGTTTTCGAAATGGTTCTAGATAATAAATAAAATATTTACTTTCTTATCGGAGTGGTTTTATTGCTCATCATTAAGTGACTTTTCAGTTTTCGGCTAGTTCTTATCTTTGGTAATTTTAAGAATTTTGGATTAGTCGTTGTTTCTAGTTTATATAGTCTGCTTATTCAAGAAGAAAAATTTTGTTTTACTATAATGCCTAGACGTAAACTGAGTGCAGCTGAAACCAATAGGGCCATTGATCAATGGAGGTCTGTATTGTTGACAGATGAGTCGAGACATAGACGGTTTTGGATAGTCGGCGTGTTCCAGTATGGACCGTTCCTTTAGTACCCAGAAATCGTAGAGCCATCCAGGAAGTGCATCCATTCAGAGGTTTAATGGGAGTACAGAATTGTTGGTGCTTGTTGGAAACATGAATACAAAGATCTACGTCGAACAAATCATTAAAATGTCATCTCTTTATGCTGCAATTGGTCAAATTTTTTATTTCTCGACGATAATGCGCGACCTCATCGTGCGAGAATTGTTGTCGATGCCCTGGAATTTTATGGTATTCCGCACTTGGCACTGCCGCCTCTCTCGCCAGACCTCAATCCAATTGAGCACGCATGGGAATAACTACAAAGAGCCTTAGATTCGCATCAACCACCCCCACATACACTTCAGAAACTCAGAGGGCTTTTACCACGTCTGTGCCAAGCAATTGATGAAGGCGACTTCAACATCCTGATAGACAGTATGCAAAAGAACTGCCAGGCAGTCATTCAAGTGGAAGGAAGACATACTCTGTATTGAACTTTTCTTGTAATTGTTTTAAGAATTTGAATTTTATATTAAAATGACCAAAAATAAAACTGTGCCAAAAACTGAAAATGCTTTCGAACAAGGAATAAAAAAGCAACTCGTATAAAAGAGTAATCATTGAAGACAGCATATCAAAAATATTTTAGAACAAAAGTTGTCAACCTTTAAAATAAACTCAAGATTTGTGACCTTCCTTAACTTTTGTGGAGCAGTTTACTTTCCAACAATCAATTTGGTTTATTATAACAGCCACAAAAACGTTTTCGAAACAATTCTTAATAATAAGCATAAGCCACAAAAAGATTGTAAAAATTGTTACAGCCACTATACAACCAAAATTGGCACCATATTATAAAGCACTTTACTCGTCGTTGAGACTTTATAAAGCCTGTGGAAATAATTAGAAAATGGTTATAATAGCAATAAATCAACTATCAGCTTTATTTAGGTATCTTTAGTAGCAATAATTATTTATTGAGGCGAAGATGTCGTGCCTGCTTGGAAATGGACGGAGGGCACTTTGAACATCTTCTGTAACTTTGTTTTTTGTTTGTTAAAAGCTTCCTTTGTCGGTTTATTCCTAATAAAATAAAATGTTTGAAAAACGAATAGTGGTCCATATCTCCGCAACCGTTACTTTGCGGACCCATGTTTATAAAGACTTTTTTACTTATTTTCGTTCATACTATTACCTCCTGAAATATTTTACACTCTTTTTTAACCCTGTATATGTTTACAGGACAGAGCCTATCCATCGATTTTGGAAAAACTATGCCAGTCATGAAATAATCAAAAACTATTTTGCAACGTATATGCTTTTGCAGTAATAATGACACTCCCTCAAAACAGTTTTTGAACTTCTGGAAGTTTTGGGTAGAAATTTAATTATATCTCTATTGGCGAGTGAAACAACTAAGAACTAATGTTAAAAGTTGAAAGTAGATTTCATTACAAATACGTGAGTAGTTGAAAAGAAATTGTTAAATTAATTTTAAAGAGCGTCATTATTATTGCAAACGATTGTACCTATAGGAAATAGATTGAGGTGTACCGTAATCGACCACATACTAGTATAAACCCCTCATCATCCCGTCGAAAAACATTTAACACGCAACAATGGTCAATTTAGGTATAATGAAAACTGATACAATATCAAATTCGTAAGGTACAACAATCACCATTGAAGTCCACCAACCGTACTAATCTGAATTTGTAATTTAAGTAATATTGAATTGAACATCTCCCCAGGTTTTGTACCTTCGTCGGTTAAAATCACTCTCGAAAGGCAATGGCTTCAAATAACCGCCTTTATCAAATTGTAAAGAGCTCTTTTATATAAAATCCGATCAGTTCACCAGAGCACGGTCATCGTTTATCTCGTCCCTGGCCAACTTTCAGGTTAGGGGAGCTTTAGGTGCCGTCGATTTATATACAGTCCACCTTAATTTTATAAGGGATACAAGACAATTTCAGCTTCGACGCTGGAAATAGCTCTTTTGCAGTTGGCCACGATTCACCTTTAAATTTAAATCAAACTCGACATTTTCAGAACTCAGAGGTTACTTATATTTTATATATTTTCCATGAGAGTGTAAGAAATTTTAATTAAATGTAACATACATTTTTTTAATTTAATATTATTTTCATTCAATTTTCAAATAAATTTGATATACAGGTTCCATGATATCAATGTTGATTTTCATATTGAAAAAATACAATGAATAATTTTATTATGAAATATTTACAAATTTTGCCACAATTTTTTAAATCCGAATGTCCATTGTTGTCAATGTTGAGAGAGAGCGCTTATTTATTGGATAATTAATAATATCGTTAGCATTTTTCTCACGTTTTCTTGTTCTTCGTTGGTACTTGAGGCCCTAGACATTGTCATTTTACATTGCACAGTTGTATATTGTTTGGATCATTCTTTTTTTATGATTTCAAAAATATGACATATAACATTTATATCTTTAACCGTTTTCGAGAACTTATAAATTATTAACAAAGTTACGAAACAATTATTTCAATTTCGATTGATTCAATTTTATTAAATAAATGTCATATAATAGAATACTTGCTTGTCATTTCCATGGACTACTTTAAGAATTGTAATAATAAATAGCTTAAATAAGCTAATTCCGATGCCATATTTTATAAATCAGAAAAAGAAATCATTAAAAAATTAAAAAATATATTATTGCTTCTTTACCCCTCAATTTCTGCACACCGTCCTTCGACTAATTTATTAAAAAGGTAGAACGCTTCATATCTGTGGCTTTTCAGTACGATATGAAGTAGTGAATGGCCGCTAGATGTCGTTTGTCTACACCGCGTACTCATGGTCCCTTCTGTCGGGCTAAACAGACATAAAACAGCTAGTGCTATTCGTCAGATACCTCACTTATGGTATACTGATGAGAGCTAATAAGCTTAAAACCCGTATATATCTGGTCGGCTGCTGACGAGTGACTTTAGCTGTTTGCTATTATAGGTTTTCAGCTTAATTCAATTCTGATCGAGGCATTAAGAATAGCAACTCACCCCCAATTATTTTCTTACTTGTGCTAATACATTTAATTTCCGAAAAAACAGGTCCATATTGAACAAAAATAAACATAGATCATGAGGAATCTACAAAGCATCTTTTATACGTGGTAATGTTTTAAAAATGTAAGCTTTGTTTAAATTGTTTAAACCGTTGATCTGTCACGTTTAGTAAAAGCAGCTTGATGATTAATATTACGACATGGTCAGCAAATCTCGAAAAAAACAATACCACCTACTTCCACCTTGATATACCTACATAATATACCTTTTCATTCATTGCCGTGCGTAAAAATGGGGTTCAGTTTTAAATAGTTATCTGCTTCAACCTTAAAATATATACTATTATGTAGATATATTTTAAAGAAGTACGTATTAAATTATTATTCTTTACTAGAAATACGTATTTATAATTTTGATTTCGTATAAAGGATATTTACTTTTTTAAATGCATACTTGCTAATTTATGTAGCATAGATTTAAAAACTATTTGAGTTAAATTGTTCAGTGTTCAGTTGACAAAGAGTGCGAACAAATTACCAATGTCATAATTGGTTAGATTTATTTGTTAGACTATACAACTTTAATAAAACCACACGTAGCTGATATACAGGGTGTCTTCGTTTTTTCGTTCTTAATTTTGGGAAAAGACAGAGCTTAAAAAATAATAAGGGTCTCTCCTACAACATTTTTCTCTATGATACTGTTTTCCTGATATAGGGTATTCAACTTTAAAAAATATTTTATTTTCTACTAAACAAATAAATATTTGACACTTGGTATACGGCAATCATAATAAAAGAATAATTTTTAAATATTACCAAGCTATTCAACATCAAAATACTCACATACGAAATTTGATCGACAAATATCTACCGAGTGTTTTTGTGGAGTAACGAATTTCGAAAAATCAGAACAAAAAATTATAATAAGCAGGTCAAAGATTGGCATGAAAGTAAAAACAAATACCAATCCGACAAAGAAAAAACAGAAACATTACAAATTTAACACTTTCAATTTTGATCACAGTAAAAATAGTTAACGAATAAAAAATGTAGTTAATTATGAATAGGCTTTAAATTGTTAAACAAAACAGTTACCAAACTTTAATTTAAATTTTAGTTTTCTCTACGAAACCTCGTTCCAGTGGAACAGATTTTTAGCTTAGAATGTTTAATAAGTATTCATAATTTATTATATTTTTTGTATTTAATTATTTTTACTGTGGCCGTAATTAAAAGTGTTCAATTTGTAACGTTTATGTTTTTTCTTTGTCGAATTAGAATTTGTTTTCACTTTCACTGCAATCTTTGATCTGCTTATTACAATTTTTAGTTTTTGGCACCCCATAAAAAACACTCAATAGACATTTGTCAATCAAATTTGCTATGTGTGAATTTTGATGGGTTGAATAGCCTGGTAATATTTTCTTTTTAGTAAAAAAATCCTAATACCACGCTCTGGAAAAACGACCCTTTTAATAAGTAGAATATAACCTTCCTTCAGGGTACTAATTACTTGCTGAAATTGCACAATCTTCTTACATTTCCAGAGGTGTTAACCTGAAAACCGGGACACCTCGAGTTACAATTTGGAAAATTTTATCACAGAGCTTACCATTTACCATTTGGTTAAATATGTACCTACTTCAGTTTGCTTGGCCAGCTCGATCACCGGATTTCAGTCCACTGGATTTTCTTTTATGGTGCTTTTTAAAGGAAAATGTGTATGCAACTCCGGTGTATAATAGAGAAAATCTATTACGTCGTATTCAAGTTTGTAGTGATATTAATAATGCTGTTTGGACATATTGATACATTGAAGAAAATTATATACCGTTGATTGACTGCAATATTTAAAATGTTATAGGACAACAGTAACTGAAGGATTAAAAATATCTGAAAAACAAAGCTTCTTTGGGATTTTCTTTTATAAAAACGTAAGATTTTAATATTTGTACTGAAAAAGTACTTTTGACAATTGCCGTAGAAGTTTAGATAGTTCAAGGGAGCACAAAACCCACATATCTATGTCACTAACTTTAGTTGAAAACAGTCATTTACGTCAAAATGCAGCCCTTATACCAAGTTTGAACGAAAAATATTTGTTTAGTAGGGTATCTAATTAAAATAAAATATATTTCTTTTGAACACCATATATCAGGAAAACGTAGTCATAGAGAAAAATATTATAGAAAAGACTCCTATTTATTTAGGCTCTATAATTTCTAAAAGTTATGAACGAAACAACGGGGACAATTTGCATATCCATAATAATAAAAGTTTAATTTTCATCAGGTCTAACAGTATTTGACTGATTATTGCGCGCCCCTGTGGCACGCCTATGACGTATGCTGATAGGTAAAGGTGCTCACGTTTTGCTTATTCCACAGAAACCGTGTGACAATAGAAGTGAGACTATATTTCACCTGTGATATATATCAAGTGACGGATTCTGTTTATGACTGCAAAAGATTTACCGCTTTTATATAAATAAACTAACTAAAGCCCCAAAACTATCTGCTGACAGTTTTATATAAATCGACGTGTTTATCATTTAGCCACCCGCGGGTTTAAAGCTAAGCGCCGCTGAAACTTACTTTGCAGATACCGTTTTTAACTCGATTGAAACGGGCCTTTCATTAATTTTACTTTCGGTGGCGCGATAATAAACACAGGTTTGTTTATTTATGTGGCAGTATTTTCACCTCATCTTAAGTATAACGTACACAAAATACCCTAAATAATCTTTCAGTTAAATGTAAAACATATGTAAATAAATTCGCATACAGAACTTACTTTTAGTTCTTGCTGTTGCTTAAAAGAAAAACCTTTAAGATTAGGTGCGTCGTATTTCTTGAAATAGTGTTTTCTACAAGTACTTTTAGACATTTAAGAACTGAATAATATAGAGTTTAGCAAATAACAGGAATGTTACTTAATGACACCTGCAAATATTCAAAGGTATCGAAGTAAAATGAATATATAACGACAGAAAGCGGTCTAACCAACAAATTTTTAGGTACAAATATCTTTTAAAATACGTATTTTATAATATTCTACTGTAGACGCAAATATTGTTATAACATAAACTTACATAGTTCAGCATATAAAGGCGGGTATCCATTTGTTGCAAAATCACGTATCGTATCAACGTATCGTATCAGCGTATCGTTTCATTTTGGTACGATACGCTGCAACGAGTCAGTTTTTTTTCAGGCCAGATTCACTGCGTATCTGTGTATCAATTGCGCGAACGGGAGGGATACGGTTTGGGTTGTGCGGACGTTAGTTCTTTCCGATCTCTACGAAGAATGGATCTCAGCAAGCGGCAACTGCGTATATTTTTATTCACTATTCTCTGCAGCAAGAGAAAAAAAGACGCAAACCACTGCGTTGGTGGATGTCAAAGTTGTACGCCAGCAGGGAGCAATATAGTGGAACAAGTTTAAAGGCTGACCTGAAGTTCCAAGCTGTTAGCGGCATGTACAAGAACTTCACTAGAATGCATCCTACTGATTTTGAATTTTTGTTGTCATTGATTGAGCCAATACTTGCTAAACAAGATACTATATTTCGAAAATCAATTCCCGCTCTAGAAAGATTGGCTCTAACTTTACGCTTTTTGGTCACTGGCGATTCCTACTCCAGCCTTCAGTATCTATTTAGAATCGCAAAGAAAACCATCAGTAGGATTGTTCCAAAGGTGTGCGCGGCTATCGTGGAAGTATTAAAAAGGCTGCAACGACCAGTTGTGTCAACACTGTGCCTGTCTCGTATCGTATCATTTCTTTGATGTGTCGGCGAAAAACCGACGATTGAGCGATCAAGTCCGTTGCGTTTCTTTTTACCTATTTTGATACATTTCTATGCAACGATTGCCTGTCTCCACTGATACGATACGTTGATACGATACGTGCTTTTGCAACAAATGGATACCCGCCTTTAGATTGTTCACTTTTGTTTATATGTGAAAATAATTGTTAAAATGTGGGGTTAGAATAGCAAAATAATATCAAACACATACAAATGCATTTTGAAAGTTATTAAGTATATTATTTGAGGATAATTTAAATAGTAAAAGTGGATGAACAAAACATCAATAATTTTATTTCTGATGTTACTTTTACTCTACGTATTTTATTTTTCGAGAGTTCTGTACCTAAAAAACACCACAAAACAAAGTTTTCAAATTTAAAGCATAGGTGCATCAGTACCTGTGCTTTATACAGGGTGTTTCATCGAGAACTACGTCGATCGTTATCGTCGATGTAAATTTGACATTATGTCGACACCAACCGAGACACCAACTTCGCTATTTTAAATGAGACACGCTGTTTATTCTTGCATTTTTGGATAGGTACTGCCCAGTTAAGCATAGAAGTCGTAACTGACAAAATCATCATTCTGAGATACTGCCTGGATTGGGTAATTTGCTGTGCCATCAAATTTTTTTGTAAAAAAAATATTATTTAACATATAATACCTTCGGTATTTCGTTTGTTTTTATTGTTTTATAAGTAGGCGATTTAAATAGGTGACTGTTTAAATATATATGAAATAAGTAAGTGTTTCTTAATCCTGAAAACTGAATTTGTGAATAAGTGAAAGTATCTGGGACTATTTTTTGTGGCAGTGATTTAAATATACATATTTTTTGCGAATTTGAGGTGTGAAAGTGAACAGTTGGAGAAAAAAATCATATTACAAGTTTTCAAGTCACTTTTAATAGATCATCCGCGTGCAAAAGATGCGGAGCAGTTAACAGATGCATAGTCTGCATTATACAGGTCTTTCAAAATCAAGCATTTACATAATTTTAAAACACGAAAAAGCGTATGGAGAAGTACAAATTCCAAAAACGAGCAGGTCGAAGAAATATAGAATTATATGATGATGCCTACTATGCTATACGAGGTCTTTTTCTTTAAAAATGAATTGCCAACGTTAGAAAAAGTATTGCAAGCTATTGGAGGAAACTAGACTACCCCCTTATCATTGTGAACTAAATCCAATAGAATTGATATAGACACAAGTTAAAGGAGACATAGCCAAAGAGAATAGTACATTTAAATTGGCCGATATAGAAATACTGCTTAAAAGAGCAATTACAAAAGTAAGTGTGGAGAATTGGTAAAAATGTATAAGTTACGTACAAAAAGAAGAACAAAAAATGCGGGATTTAGATCTTCAAATCGAACCCATTATACCTTATTCAGAATTATACCTAACAACAAAGCTTTGTAAAGCATAAACATGCTATGTTTATTTACATTACAGAAAAAAATCTAAACATATATATTAATGCTAATTAAACTTTAATAAAATATCTCCATTCACCTATATTTACCGATCATTTGTAATATTTTCAGAAAAGTAATAATACTTACGTCTATGCTTTGAGTGCATACGTTACATTTGCAGGTCATTAAATTCTCTATAATTTTTAGACGAAGTATAGGTATCTGCCCTCGAAATTTCCTGCATAAAATTTGAACCATCCTGTATAAAAATAGATACATTTTTCCATATTACCTACCTACATACTATCAGTATCTGGATGAATTTCGATATCTTGTAATATTTTGCATATATTTGGGGAGCAGTTGCTATCGGTACCTATTACAGTTGTTAAATCAGATTGGCATCCCCAATAAATAAAAATCCTGGCGTAGCCTCGAATATTAATAAATTTCGTGTAATGCAATAATGATAACATTAGTTTTCCTGGTATATATTTCAAAATAACTGACAAACACGACTGATAATAATTTACGTGTAATTGCCGTAATTAACTACTGTTTGCCAATAATATTTACATAAATACAGTAAAATGTTACATACTTATTAATCTGACGAAACTGTACTATTAAACCCTGACAAATGATAAACGTAGGCCAATCAGAATGCAAATGTTATCGGTTAATGTTGATTGAAACCGACAGAGTTTACCCAGGGTATCAAAATAAAAGCAAGGTATTACCTTGAATCCATATGTGGCAGCTTATCGCTGATGACTTTATTTATATTTTGTATATTTACTACTGCAAAATACATCAAGATTCTTCTCTTTTTTATTCCCATTTAAACTTACATTTGCGTTTATAATTATTTCTTTAACAAAAATCACGTGATTGGTCAAGTACAAATTGCAGTAAATTTCAGTGAAAAAATAACCGCCTCTTACTTACATCTGAACTTATATCACCAATAGCAGTTTTTTTTATTTGAGAAAGCAATGTGACAACAATTTCTTTTTTTGTCAATAAATAGAAACAGATTAGACTTCGTAGTACTTTGGACAAGACTAAAACTTATTAAAAATTAGTTCTGGACTTATCTTAAAATATAGCAAATTACCAAATAAATAAAATACTCTGAAGAATTTGATACATCACTATGTTTCCGGGTTGTTGTGCAGTGACCTCGATAACTGAGGCCTCAGTCGCGGTAAAGCTTTTGCAGAGTCACCACTGAAGATGCCGACAGTGAAGAGCGGCGAAACATTTGGAAGCATAGGATGCGACCAGTTACAGCGGCTACGGAACGCCTCGGAGGACCACCATTATCCGAGGAATGGTTCCGACCGTATTAGTCGTAATACCAACAATAGGAACCGAAATCAATATATGGAAGGGCCCAGAGACACCGATAGCGGGTCTGTCCCCACAGAGCCTTGCCCGGGAACAACCAGGGCAGGTAAAAGAATTCCGGCTAATGCTAGGGATGTCCATTTTAACTCTGTTTCTGGCAGCTACCAGTTACCGAGGTCACGACACAACAACCCGGAGAGTCACTATGTATCAAATTACAGCACTGACCGTGAAAGCCTAAAAACCACTAAACTCTGAATAATGTCCAAATAAATTATTTCACCTAAGATTTTGATATTTGGAAGTCTATAATTCAGTACTCATAATATTGTGCGAAACAACAAGTCTACGAACTTATACATATGTTCGTTTAATGAGACACAGGTCTTGCTTTCATAGTGCTTGTAAAAGAAGAAGGCCTCAGTTGTAACATTTGAAATTATGTTTTCATTAAATTAGTAGTTTAGATAAATGATGCAAATGTAAATTTTTACATTACTGAACTACGTAACAAAGGTAAACACATATGTTATATTTTCAGCAAGATCAAAGCACCTACTGCAAAAATTGGTTCAATAGTGCGTTGAGAGAATTCTTAATACACTGATTGATACGCCAAAGTTCGGATATAATAAGGTTGTCGAAAAGTTTTTGTGGTATTTTATTCCAACTTCATGGACAAGAGTCTGTGGAGGGTGTTGTAAATGCAGGCTAATCAAGTCCCAGACATTTGGTGGTAAACGGTTGATCTAATGTTGATCCAAAGCTATTGTTTGTCTGGCAACATGAGTTCTAGCGCTGGAAAATGGCGTTTTGGATGGTGTGAAGTAGCGTTGGGCTGTCATGTTGCCTCTAATGAAAACTAGTGGACCTGCTACCATACGCGATCACACTCCATACCATAACGCCTACTCCCAGGCAAAAACGAGATCCGTCACTAAAAATAACTTTATATTCTTGATCCCACTCAATCCTCTCTCTACACTATTGTTGTTGTTGATGAATGAGAGGCAGCACGCAATGTGGACAAGTAAGTGGCTAATCCATGTTCTTCAAACTGGTTGCAATAGTCCGGCTGTTGCTTTTTTCTCCAACCGTCATAAAATTATGACATATTTTGACTGTTAGGCACAAAGTAGAAACTGCCACTACCCTCATTCTTGGAGCAACTGTCAAAACAGTCCAATACGTTTTCATTAATAGTTATATCAGACGAAAAATTGGTAGAATCACTGAAAAATTATTAGAAAAAATTAAATTCATAATAAATAGTATACATTATATTGGGAATAAAGTATCTTTTTTGTCTCGCAATTTTGCATCCGCTCGGTTATGCTACGCTTTACCTCGCAAATACAAAATTTGCTCGCGACAAAAGTGATACTTTTAATACTAATATAACAATATACTATTTTTAAGAATTTAATTTTTTCTAATAACTTTTTAGTAAGTGCCGATTTTTTTCTAATTTTGTACACGTCTCACTAGTTTTGTATCCTCGTTGTCAATTTAACGCATATCCTCCAACGCCAAAGGACCTAAACTGTCATTGGCCTTCAAATAATGACTTCGAATTTTTTTGTTTGAATATTATTATAAGTTTGAATAGAACGTAATTAAAAATCGTCAAAAAATCTTTAGGAAAAGGTTCTCCCGTTAAATTACCTTAAAATTAGCTGTTTTAGAGAAAAATGAGTGAAAAATTGTTCTGTAGAATCATCTCTCGGAATATTGACGCATTATTTCCGAACATCCTGTATGTATTATGGCTGATTTTGTATGTATGTGTTTGTATATGTTCAAAAGTGAATTTGAGTTTTGAAAATCTTTGAATAATTCCATTGTGAGTGAATTTAGCTAGATTATTTTTTTATATATTTATTAAACCGAACCTTTTCTATGGAATTGTTCCCAAAACATTAGATATTTGGATCAAAGAAAATAAATTATTATGGCTACATTAATAGAAGTTACAAGAACAATACAGTCAAAATACAAATAATATTACTATACTAAAAAAATATATAAATCTTATAACTTCTAATTCGACCAATATGATTGATTTTCGTGTAAAACGATACTTCTTTTTTCAATTGCAACACAACAACTGCAACTTCAGAAACTCTCATTCCACGAAAAGTAATTACAGCAAAAAGTTTTAATATTTGTGCAGCAGGTCATAATTTAAATTCCCTTCGACGTGAAGTACAAATCTTTGAACCGGTAAATTAAAATGCAATCAGCTATAAGTAATGAAACTGGTCCACGTGGTAGATAGTAGAGATGACAATCGGAACGTATTAAAACAGTTCCTTTCTTTTATACCTATCTCTACTATTAAATGTAACGCGACTACAGCAAGACCGCTAATGCATTTCTAATGACTTCTGTATGCGAGACACTTCTTAGCATCCCTCATTAATAAATTATCTGCCGACCTCATTACAGACAACTATGATAATTTTGTTCGCAATTTAAACTGTTTGTAAGTGGTATGTTGCCGCCTCGTGGCACGCTGGTATTGGGAAAAATAAAAATAAAGTAGATGCAAGAGGTATATACATATATGAAAACGGTGGCAATATAAACAGGGTTAGTTAAAGTTGATTTAAGTTGCTATAAAAATCGATTACCCCCTTCCCATTGACATCAATCTATGCACAGAGTGCTACAAACTAGTAGGTCGAGCCGTTAACCATATATTCTTTGAACTAAAATAATGGGACTTCTTATGTCACTTTTCACTGCAGAATTACATTTTCAAAATACAGGGTGTCACAATAAAAAAAATTAAATTAATTTTTGTCACAGCTCTGGTAAACCACCTGAATTTTTGTTTCAGAATATAATTATATTTCTTTAAATGTAGCGTGCTTCTATTGTGTTTTTCACTCTTATGATTTTGATTTGAAGCTCGATTTACATTTCAACTTTTTTAATGTTTAGGTTTGCCACAAATTAAATATCGTTAGTATTAAATGGTCACTTTCATTTTATTCAGTAAATTAAAATAAACAAATCGGACAATTAACAATAAAAGTAAAACACAAAAAATAACTTAATTAAACTAAATATTCGATATGAGTATCACCACCTTCACCAAATCACCGAAGTAACGAATATTTTGAAAAATATGTACAATTATTTTCCCTTAGTTGTTGTTCAGTTAGCATTGGAATTATATAAACGGAATATGTCATAAAATACCAGAAACTAAAGTCCAACGGGTTCAGATCGGAGGAAGGGGATGGCCATTTAACAGGTGCAAGACGTCCTCTACCAACCCGATTAGGAATGATATCATTTAAATGGTTCTGACTATTTTGACCGTAAAACGGAAGAGCACCGTCAAGTTAAAACTACATATTTTGATGAACCGCCAGAGGCAAATCAGCCAAAGGCCATGAGAGTTTTACAAAAAAATCATTAGAATTTATGAAATATTTTGTTTATATGGTTCCAATACTAAGTAAACAACAGGTAATTGTACAAGAGCAAAGAGCATTTCCATATTGAACATTTAGTTTGAGTTAATTTTTTGTCTTTTCTTACTGTTCGTTGTTAGTTGTGCCGTTTTGTTTATTTTAGTTTTGGTTTGTTCGATGTCACAATTATTATTGATTATTTGCCAATTTTGACATCGAAAAAAATCAAAATAGGTCTTCATTATTGACAATAAAATTTCATAATGTGTCTCAAAATAGTTTAAAATTCTCTATCTTAAAAAAACAAAACAAAAACCAAATCGAATTATTAATGCAATTGTTACAGAGGCGTTTCCATCTTAAGTGGGCCACACTGTAAATTAGGCGTTCACAACTGGAGCTGTTATTTGATTTGTAGTTGTTTTTTAGGTTATGCCGTGACCTAGGTATTTGATCGCAGCCAGCAACAGAATTAAAGTGCAAGTTATAGCCTTAGCTCGAATTCTTTGATCTGCCCTTATTGTTCTCGGGTTAAGCAAAATAAAATATATTTTAATTTCATTTGTATTGTCAGTGTCATTATTAATATTTTGATTACAAAGACGTAAAAAACTTACGTATTTCATTCATTGTCACCTACAACTGCTGTACCAAAAGTACTGCATCGATCTTTTTTTTTATGTGGCAAAATTTAAATGGATTATAATCAACTTAACGTAACTTGACTGTATCGATTTGTTAAGTGAGAACTGTCAATTTAGTGTACACGGAGGTCTCAACAATACCTGATTACTGATTGCTATCTACCCTTATACTTCAAATTACAGTCGCTCCTTATGGACTAGTACAGGCAAGGAAGTATTGTAAAGTATCGAGAGTTTCTGATCCTACTTAATCTCGGAATGTCACACGTACTGTTTTGTATACTTACAATCTAGTTGGAAGATGCGATTTATAATTTACAGATTAAAGGAGCATTGTAATTTTTTGAATATAATAACTTATTACAAAAAAACGTTGGCCATATTGAACAATTTTTATGAATTAACAGTTTATCACAGTGACGACTTTTTAAGCTACTGAGACAAGTAGGCTGGGACTTCCAAATACGAACCACAATTAACTTTTTTTAAATTTTATTTATAGGTAAATTAGAAAATACAAATACGGGATTATTTGAAATTGCTCTACTCTGTTAGGCAAATAAATAAGAATTTTTTAACTATTTGGCGATTTTCGATACAATACAATGCGTAATTTTATTATGAAATATTAATAGCTTACTTTTTTTTACTGTTTTAGAAAGGTATTTCAAGCTAATATATATCAAATATCCTACAATTCCTATCAATGAAGTCATATGTATGTTCTCTGATACCAAACATATAGGTATGCTAATGAACAATTCCACAGACAAAGCTCTATTCAATAATTATCTAAAGAAATTAATCTATCTAAATTTACTAATCTGGTTTAATGAAAACACTCTATGGATATCTAACTTCTGACAGTGGGAACTCGAAAATTCAACCACAATAGATGAGATCTGACCTATTTCTGCATTTTTAGGATTGCTTCATCAGGTGGCCTCCTTTAAGTTGAGTCAAATATCTAACTATAAAAATTATACCAATAAATTAAAATTGTTTGAAATTGTATCGTTTTTTATATATTTTCAGGTATTAACAATATTGTGTGAAACTAACTACTCATACATAAAGGGTAAAATGTTATTTATTTTAGTAAGTCGTTATGATGTTTAAATTCATTGACAGATTAATCAGTTTGACATTGTCGCCAATTTTTACTGAGGCACTGGCCTCATCGTTTATTACGAGTTATTTAGTTTACGTTATCAAATAAATTACTTATGAAATGACATAATTAGTTCAAATTTTAATTCAAAATGCATTAGTAATTTATTTATTTATTTATTTAGTACAATATCCAACGAGCAAGTTGCCCAGTTACAGGATAAGGGAAGAAACAAAATAGTACAAAAAATAAAGCAATTACAGAAACAAAAGGCGCATAAAACTTGAACAATAAAAGTAAATTACAAACATGCCTATACTTAAACAAACAAACAAACAACTAATAACTAATGTGTCAAAATAATATGTTAAAATGATGAATATGTTAAAACAATAAAAGCAACAGATAAAAACAAGTAGGTAAATTATACATATAGGAAGTAAACTTATATTAAAACCTAACTAAGTCAACAATATGTTAAAATAATAAATATGTCAAAATACTAAATATGTTATAACAAGAGGTACATATACAATTCAAAATCAAGCAGGAGCATTATACAAACTCTTTATATGATTAACAGTCAATTTAACAAAAGTGTGAATATGTATTTAAAAGTTTTTAACCGCATATTCGAATTATACTCAGTTGTCTCTTACATTATCGCTAAATCACCGTAGATATAGAAAGACCGTCAACAAAATTATAAGCAATTAGTTCAAGACATAAGATCTTACAAGGTGTTTTAAAGTTATTTGTAAAAGTTGGTGTCGTCTGGCGGCTAAACAAAGCAATTTAGGATAAAAATAAGTTTCGTTAAATGTACTTATTACGGTAGCTCTAATAGATACAGGCAAGGAATATATGGACACCAGTGGTACTGACAAGAGTAAAGGAAAACTTCTAGAAAGTGAAAGCTGTAGGCATAATGTATGCATGGTTTTATATCGAACAAGATAATTTTCTACAATGTATATGCAGACAATGGTAACTGTTGTACTTGTCATGTGATAAATACTTTGTTTCACCTCGCACTTTAGCCGCAAAGTATAAACTAATTAATAATCATCATCCGAGAAGCTCTCCAGATAATTAAACTAGAAATTTCTTATCATTTTCTATGATTTATTGAAGTCAAGAAACTGTTGCCGACATAAATAAGATTAAAACACCAATTAAAACGGCTTGTAACATATGAAAGAGGAGTTAAATGTCGAAGTCCAAGAACCTGTCGTAAAATGAAGGCACAGCATTGCGGCCGGTAGATAAGAGAACACCCTCTGGGGTCGGGGGTTATCTGCGGTGATGGGGTCCACTGCCAGTCATTGACGCAGTTTATATAACCTCGTTCTTTATTCGCTATTTTTGCAGATAAACAATCGACGACTGTAAGGTATTTTATTTAGCGTTTCTAGACCGTGACCGTTTATTGGCTAATTAATGTTAACGAAAATGGCCTACGCTTAGCCTACAGGGTGGTCCACAATCGTACATGCATTACACTTTCGAATTCTTCATTAGTGGTCTTTCATCACGACTAATCGTGTTATGTTTAGCTCAGTATAATAGTGTAGATGGTGGACCAAATTTGATGGAGTATCGAAAACTACGCAGAGTAAAAAAGAGTATAATCTTATTAACACAACATGGATCGTAAATATTTTTTCAAATTACAATTTACAAGCAAAAGTGTGGAGTAAAATAAAACCTGTGTCATTAAGCTCTAGTAAAAATAGATAAGTAACAAACGATATTCAAAAGTAGTGGCAATACTTTTTTCCTAATAACAATATTAATTCTATTAATAATTAATAACAATAGCGCAGAAGCAGTTGAATTTGCTATATAAAAGTAGGTGTTGTAAAATGTAATTTATTTCTTTCCTTGAGAATTTCTTACAATTTTTCAGTTTCCAGTGCCGTGCGGAAGTAAATTTTTTAAATAATTTTTGAACTGCTGTTGATTTGATTTTATTTTTAAAAAATTGTATTTATAAGAGTCTCTTGCATTCGAAATATTTTTTAGATAAGTTCTGAATCACCCTGTATATTAAATGTTTGTAAAATTGTGTAAGCAGCCAATCAAGCAGACAACAAAGCATAATGAAATCATTTTGAGTTTGTCGACAACACTAAAAATAAAATAAAGTTAAGTACTCAAACTTTATAGAATTTTAACAATTTCCTTTATAATTTACTTAATAGTAGTTTAAATAATATTTGGAAAAAATTGGAAATATTAATCAACCAATCTATCTAGCAAACACATTTTAACGAATGTTCTCGTTTAAAATTGACGAACCATTGTTTCCCTGTGTACATATCTTAGTTTTCTACTTAAATTTGGACATTAACTCTAGGAAAATATAACGTCGATTTGAAGGTTTGTTTGTCATGATGACAAACCGCTGTAGTAGAATGACAGATGAATGCAATAATCATTTTATTGCACTAGTGCAATAAAAACCTCTTCTCTTTTTCCACTAAATATAGTTCAATAAAGTTTAGTTTTTTGCATGAACGTAGAAAAAAACTTATATATTCATTATTTAAGCTGTTGTAAACCTTTACTGCATTGTAAGAAAATGATCTAGTATATAAGGTACTATGAAACTTTGGTAAGGGAAAGTAAAGAGGTGTGTCTCAAACTCAAATTAATATTGTGTACCTATAATATAACGATGATGCAATTTATTATGTAAGTAAGGGGGAGAAGAGGTATTCATAATACGATGAACAGTTAAAGATAAATGGAATTTTTATAAATAATTGTCCAATCGCAATCAACTAAATTCATTATTAGCCTGACACATATTATGATCACATTTTTTTAAACTAAGAACGAAACGACAACAAGAGTTTTGAACTTTTTGAAGCCGATGCTGAATTACTGCATCATACAGATTCATGATGACTAACTTTATAATGTGAACGCAGCCCGGATTTTCAACATCTAGCATGTAACTTTGTTATATAGCAACGAGACATAAACAATGTGGACCCTGCTTAAGGTATGATGAGCTCAAACATATTTTAGTGTCTAGTATCTCCAGTTTAATGTTGACCCATTCTTTCTGACTCACCCTGTATATGCTATCATTTATTGATTACAATCAAATGATTTACTTGTCAACTCAATTATATAAAATGTATCAAACCAAAATGTACCAATGTGTCGTGTGAATGCTGACTGAAATAGAAAACATTGATTTCAGGTGCCGGACATCTGATTGACGTCAGGTACGAGCAGGACCAGGTGTGAGTTCCGAACGCCGGATATGTAAGTCAACAAATGTATTTTATTAATAGAATCCCGTGATGAATGCCACGATTAGGCCGGTTGCATATTGCGGTTTGTTAAAATGCACGTGTCCGGGAAATATCGCTAAATTTAATATCCGAGGTGCGCTCACGGTATACCTGAGCGCAAACATTTTCTCGCTCTCGGGTTACAACTAATTATTGTAGCACCCGGCGCGCTCAGAAATAGAACTTTCATTAACTGCGCATTGTGCGTTTATTTATACAACTAAAATATCCGCATTAATACTTTGCGAAAATTATTTCTGACCTTTTCAAACGATCCTATTCAAGCAGATCGACAGGAAAGTGATATCTGACGATAGCTGGTCGAGATAGGTGTTTCGAAATACGTAAATAATCAAAACACCGTTTATTTTGTTCTCTTCAATGATCAAATACGTTTGTATAATCCATTTGCTTGATAATGAGGATGTTGCATGAATTTTATATTGGTTTGAACGCAATCTTTCACATATTTTGAAATGTCAGAACATTAATAAATTGCCATAAAATGTAAACAAAACCATGTGGTCTAAAACGCAATGTCATTGGTGTGACGTTACACGCCGTTCAGCGCAGTTTGTTTCCGTGGATACAGGTGCAGGTTACGATGTTGGAGATGTAAACAGGAATTTATTTCTTATATTTTTGCATTTGTGGATCATATAGATACATATAGTGAAAATACTGTGTAGATAATGCCATAATTATTAGTAGTGATGTGGTGAACTTACGGTATTGTTAAAATGTAACTTATTATTCCTTTGTTTACAATATAGATCCGCTTGTGATAGTTACGGCGACAATAATGTTGCTGAGGAAAAAATGTAAATTTGCTTTACTATTGATTTTCTAAACGCCCTGTACACATTCTTTACAACTTTACATTTTAATTTTTTCAACAAACTTAAACTTACCTACTTATGTATTTCCAGTTGAACTTACATTAAATAGAGAAATAATGTAGCAATGTTTCCTTTCGACGCGCTTCAGCGCTCTACACGACATTTTTCTTTTCATTTTTTGGTACGGTGAAATATTTTTTATTAGGCGCTGTATTCGTACATTATGGCATAATGCAATAATACTTCTTCTATTTGTCTAGTGAGATGCACTTTATGTGCCCATTATAAGTCTATTTTGCTTTGTTTAACACAATAACTCCTAATAATCTCACAAATGACAAATTAACTCTTCTAAACGTATGTTGTCCGAAAGCAAGAAAATCGTATACAGATATAAACTAAAGCACACGGCTGTATTTAGGCATACAAGTGCGAACGGCGTCTGACGTCACAGGTTTACGCTGTGGCGGCGACCGTTTTGTGGGGGCAAACGCCATTTCGATTCATAAAACATTCTTTGTTCTACAAGATTTGGAAAAATCTTCTAATTTCCCCATTGGTTACTTACTTCCGTGTCACAATTGCCAAATGTTTCCAAATAAAAATTTAGAGTCTCACATATCAGCGTTTTTAAAAAGGGACAATAGAGAACATAAAATTAAAACATTTTCATAGTATCTGAGCACCCATTTAAAACACATTGCAGTTTTTCTTGTCCACAGCCTTCAGGTCTTTGGACATCGCCATGCACTGTTCTGGGTCGTCTTCGGTGGTAATCGAGAGAGTAACGATCCACATATAAAGTCATAGGTATTTAAATAATGTACCTGTTTTGTAGCAAGATACAATGAGACAACATTTTTAATAATCCAGTAATAATGATCCAATTTCGATGCGGCTTGAATCAGTTTCCTTAGAAAAAAAAATAATTTCTGGGATGCCCTAAATGATATTTTTTATACGAATAAACTAGGTTTTAAAAAATATAGAAAACAAAATAATAAACATCCTCTTTGATTCATTTATATACACTCTTGTTTCTGAAAATAATTGATAACCTTACCCCTTACCTTCAAATAGAATCAGCCGATGAGACATACGAAGCAGGCAAAGATGGAAGATGTAAGGGAAATCATACGGTTATAGTGTGCTTAGAGGAAAGAAAAAATTTCTGATTTGACGTATCTGACTACTGTTATTGGTTATAAATACTAAAAACATAAAAGCATTGTTCGCAAAACCAGTACAAATAATACCTACCTATTATGTGCAACAGACCTTCAGGGTTATATTCATAATGCTTCACGATCGAATTCTTGATCTAGATAATAGTGATCACTTATAGTGGAAGCATTTCAATAAAATCAAATTTTTCAGACCTATTGACCACCCATCGCCGGCAAGCCGGCTGTCGATATTAAGTTGTTAGACAGGAAGAAGTGCGTCGGCAGAAGATAAACTTTACACGCCAGATGGAAAGTAGATCGACCTATTACAATATCATCGGACAGTGAGCATGGATTCTCCCCACCTGTACTCCAAAACTATATCTATCCTATTTTATATGATTGATATTTATACGAATAATATAGATACAGCGAACAAAATAAAATCAAGCAGACTGACCTGGCCACTTCGAAAATGTTATTTTTTCTGTCTGACTGCATTAGCATAAGAGCTATTCATTTCTTTCTTATCCTAGACCAGACGGAAGAAACGTTTGCATATTCAGAATTTGAACGTAAAACAATATTAAACAAAAGTGAGTAATAAAATGTGACTTGTGATTATCAGATTTGACAGCTATAAGTGTCCAAAATCTCCCCCACCACATTATAAATAAGCCAGTACTCTACGAATTCAGTTGGTTGGTTCCTACTAAAAAATTGCCGATACCATTCGTATTCGGTTAAATTTTTTTCACGAAATTGTCTTTCGATCGAATTAAAAAAGTAATGTATCCATCGCAGAATGTTCTAGGACTTTGTCACATGTCACGTGTAACTGAACCTTTAGCCAAAGTTTACAGAATATTTATTCTGTAAACTTTGCTTTAGCCAACCTGCTTTCCATATTCCATAGGGAAAGTTTATAAAGGTAGCTGGGCAGCAGCACTTATTTGTTTATGGAAACGCAACAATTTTCTTAGAATACATAAATGTTATAAAATTTAATTATTCCAATCCATAGACAAATTTACACATCTAGATAAAATATAGAAAATGCAAGCCTGGTAAGCATACCTCTAAACATAAAAACCAATGACCGCATGTTCAAGTTCCGACGGACAGTGATCGCGAAGTTATTCGACAGAAGTAAGAATTGAAAAAGGGAATATACCTACCAACGTGCTTAAAAAAAACTTACAGGTATCTAATAATAATAGCACGTTACACCTTAAAGACTAGACAGAATAATAATAAACATGTTGCGTGCAAATGTAAACATCCCCACCCCCTCAACAAAGATGGCGCCCCCTATAAAACACATGTTTTCATTCAAACAGTTACTTTTTTAAATTAAACTAGACAAACTAATAAATATGCCAATTAAAAAAATTATTTACCTATGGTTGAATTGTGTTACATTTTGTACAAGATAATTTGTCTTAGCATATATTTTTAAAAATTTTAATTATTTTTTTATACCTTTTCGTTGTGGTTTAGCCTGTTTCCTCCGTCCCCGAGGTCCACCTGAAGGCGATGACGACATAGTGATATTTTTCTTCTTTTAACGTCTCCCATTAAGCACAAAGCAACGTCAATTCACTGGCACACTGTCATAGGTCAAGTAGGTATAAACAAAACAAACGCAACTCGTTAAATTGCACTGTCCGGCACCATTCTAAAATTAATATTTTCAAAACAAAATACGCGGTTTAAGAGAGGCCCGCGAAGCACATACACACCCCCTGCTAAAGCCAGACTCGAGAAATATACCTCGGTAGCCTGCAGCAATAAACATGATTGCTTGTTCGCCATTGGCCGCGTAGTACTTGATCTCATTGGTGCACCTTTACAGGTTACTCCTACCTGCACGATATGCACACCTTATCACCCACGCTGTCGGGCAGGTAAAAATACAAGGTCACTAATTGCCAAACAACAATGTGACGATCAGCTGATCGGTACGGACATTTTACAAACTATTGGCGTGGCGCAGTCCTAGCCCCTCTAGTCGAGCCATGTGGCGTGGATCGTGGAAGGTCAAAGCGGGAACCGGCGACTTGATTTTGAAGAGGGGAACCGGGTTCGAACGCAATCCGCTTGGCGCCGCTGCTTGTCTGTTGCAGGCGCCGATAAGTTAGACCGCATTCCTGTAGGCTATCCAATATCCATCCACAATGCGTTTCGGTTCGTCGTCGTTTGCCGTGTGCTTTTGAATCCACGACGGTGTCGGCGGCCGCGTCGCAGATGTTGACGCCGACCATGACGTTATTTGTGTGGAAGTACCACAGTACTGTATAGGTATAAGGAATACCTACGTTGACAGTATATATTTTGCCACTTCAGAAAGATTTGATTATTTTGATTTATACAGTGTCTAAAAATTAGTTTTACAACTAAACATAAGATTAAACGTTTTTTACCGATGCACAGGCGGTGAAATATATCTTGAGGCTGAAAGTTGGTTGGTTGGTACTTGGTAGGTGATAAATAGCAGCAGTTTAGTGACCAGCCGCCACCCAATTGTTATACATTATTATACATAACGCTGCCTTATTGAACCAAAAGTCTCTAGGGTCTAGGGTTCATATTATTATCCAACCTGGATCAGAAATACCTAATCGGTTTTCTTTTCTGATATATTTCGCTATTAATAGTTATAGTAAGTATTTACAAATATAATTTATTCATTTGTAGACGTTGCTGCCAAATAATATTTTTCACACCAACTCTAGGGGCGCTCAACTCCTCTGGCGTCCCCTGACCCCTTGGTCTTCTGGCTGCCTTGCTCTGGCTACGACCCTGCCTATATCGCTGCAGATATATCTAGTCAAATATAGCTAAACATAATAGGAAGTTTATTAAAACGCAATGTATATTCGAATCGTTTGAGATAAAGTGAAGTTTGGTGTGTGATAAAATATTGCCCCATTTTTTTTAAATAAGGATCTTTCAACAATTATTATTATAGTAAAAATGAAGTACTTTTTTTATCATATTGCGGAATCACATTGGAGCGATTTTGACCGTAGTAGTTGTAGGTACTACTAACAACAGGAAACGAAATCGATATATGGACGCACCTAGATGTACTGATAGCGGGTCGGTTCCTACAGAACCCAGTCCGAGAGCAACGGGTCAGTCAAAGAATGCTAGCTAAAGCTAGAGTATGCTTTGTTTTTAAGATGCAAAAGGTGAAAAAAATGTTATTTATTCCAGGATGCAAATTAAGAATATTGCCTATTTGTAATGAGAGCATCTCAAATGTTTACTCGATGAAATTGCCGACCATTGACATTATGTTGATAAGTAGAAAGAAGTGCGTCAGCAGGAGACGAGAAACTTTTAGGCGCAAAATAAAGAGTGAACCAACTTACTAAGATATCATTGGACGGTGGGCGCAACCTGCATTCCAAAGTTATGCAGTGATTCAGAATTTATTAAAAAAAAAATTGAATGCACAGGGGACTTACAAATAACATTTTGTAAAAAATCAGGAAAGGCTGTTCGAAAATGATTTAAAAATATCTTTCTGCGCGGCAATGGACACTATACCACTGTAAAATCTGCATATGCGCAAGGCAAAGCATGCAGTCGACGAGTATAATAAAAATTAAACGAACAAAAAAATTTAAAGAATTTCCCAAGGAAAGAAATAAATAAAATTTTATAATATTTATTTTATATCAACAAATTTAACTACTTTTGTTATTGTTTTGCTATTATTATTATTAATTAATAAAATTAATTTGTAGTTTTAATTAATAATTAATTTGACATACCCGATGTTTCAACTGTTAAAAATTTTGTCCACCGACTTGTAAACACGTTTGAGCCCATCTTATATACCCAGTTTCTGTGAACGAACACAATTGTTTCTGATTCTTGTCCATTTTGAACTTGTAAGTTATTGGCAGCAGCTATGATACGTTTGCATAAATCATCAATAGTGTCCACTTCGGTGCGACATACTTCATTTTTTAAATATTCCCACAAATAGAAGTCCAAATGATTTAGGTCAATAGATCGTGGCCGCCATATGGTACCGATCCTCCTTGTGCACAATCCATCATCCCTTTGAACTTCATTCAGGTACTCCCGAACATTTTGTCGAAAATGAGAAGGAGCAAGACCGTGCAAAAACCGCATTCAGAGTCGGACAACTAAAATGCACATCTTTCAGAAGTGAACCGCATCCATTCGATTTGGAAATATGAATGGTCCTATCAAGCGATCATCGACAATCCCTGCATAAACATTTAAGGAAAAGCGTTATTAGAAATGATTCCGTTCAATTGCGTGTAAATTTTCAAAATTCCTAGCTTGAGTGTTATGAATGTTATACATCCCCTTTCGTGTAGAAGTCGCTTTATCTGTAACTAACGTAAACCTAATTCGTAAGAGATAGTCCTTTGGTATTATTGTTTGGACACGCTGTATAGATACGGATACAATTGAACCTCGTGTATGATATGCCACACTGTTGATTGGGACATTCCTTGTAGCTGTTGAGCGATTTACCTGGTACTTATTTGGGGATTCTCTTCAAAAATTCTTAAAATGTGTGCATAAGCTGCCACAATACGCCGTAGACACCCATCTCTTCCACGATTCGGTTACAAATTTCCCGTGTGATGCCTGCATTTCACTACCGCAGTAAAAGTATTTGCATTTGGTATATGTCTACCGGAAAATCATTCGGCGTACAGATGAGAACTGTTAAAGCATTTTGCCTTACTTCACCATAAATTAAAACGATATCCATCAACTCCGAGTTGCTATACACGTAAGCCATTTTTGACATTTGAAGAACTAATGTAACACACTGTTGCAGAAACGTTCATAGTAAAATCGGATTTCAGTATTCGGAATCGCTTGGTATTCCAATGACACTAGAGACTACGGTCGCCCAGCGATATAAAATGCAATATCAATATTTTTTTTTCTCAGAAACTATAAGGATTTTACAAATAGTTACGATATTTACTCTATTTTTCATAGATCAGTTGTAAATCACTCTGTTGCCTTCTGTTGTTATTTTCGATTATGTAATTAAGGAGCAGAATAAGGCGAAAAAAAAATAATATCAAGCAAGCAAACTTTCCACAGTCTAGCAACCTTGCAAATGTTAATTCTGTGTCTCTGACAAGAGTTTATTAATTTCTTTCTTCTCTCTTACTTGTAGACCAGAGACATCAGCATTTTCGGAATCTGTATCTACATATACTACGTCTAATAATTGTTGGGGAAGAGCATTCGTCCTAATAATGCTGTTGTTTAGTTTAACGGTTGCATTTTTATAGTTTATTAGTCTCTTTCCCCTATTTGTATGTATCAAAATTCATAAAAATGATGCGCAACTACCAACCGGGGTGTCCTTAACAAACATGTATGACATACAAATTTACTATATGAAGTATAACGTGATGAAAGTTAGACCTGTTTACAACATCATTTAAACAATATTCATTGCGGAACAAACGCAAAATTAATTAAATTGATTTCTAATGTAATAAAAATTGAAACTCTTTTTTATTTTAATGTTTGCATTGTTATAGTTTATTAGCTTCTTTCCTCTATGTATGTGTACCAAAATTCATAAAAATTATACGCCAGTATGTACGTACCTATACTGGTGTAACAAACATGTACAAAAATTAATTAAAGTTAACGTGATGAAAGTTACACGTTAAATATCTATATATATCCGTTTAATCAATCGATCACAGATCAAACGTTAATCAAATTAATTTGATGCGATTTCTTAACAGTAACGCGCAGTTATTATAAATTTTAGCAAAGACAAAAGTCAACAACTACCTATAGTGTTTGTGCAAATTTAGTTGTTCGATTTACAAACATATGGTGTTATTAGGTTTGTTTTAGCAGCAGTTGAAATGTCCATCCAACTATTTATTGCGTCAAATTCTACGCGTTCTCAACTTAACTGGTCGAATATTTCTGACAGTTTCCAAACCGTTTTCAACTGCTGCAAAAACAAGCCGATTGTTGTACTACCACTACCACTAGAAGGACATATCTGAACGTATTCCGTTCTGTTCCTTCGTCAGTGGTCACTGGTAAGTGATGTCAATATTGTCAATTGTCAATTATCAACTGACGTTTATGGTTTTATTTAATAAATAAACAATTGTCAAACAATTTCAAATAATATTTATTTTTGTTTATTTTTCTTATATTTTAAAATGGTAAGTAATTTGTGTAGCTGTTATTGTTAGTGTTCTACTTAATTACCTTTAATCGTAGGCTTTAACACCATTGAAAAGACAAGAATTAGGGGAGGAGATGCAAAAACGAGAGTTTTGTGAAACCTCGCAGAAAGTAAGAGCCCACATCGAAGATAAAAGTCGCTATGGGAATCTCACCAGATACATGAACGTTCAAAGACGACAGCAAGAAGAAACTAACGCTATGCAAAAACTTGTAGAAGATGCTGCGTTTAGTGAAAGACAATTCGAGCGAGAGAATAATTTATCAGGAATTAAATAAAATTAAAAGGGAAGAAATGAAAGAAATGCTTTTAAGGTATTAGTACAGTTAATTTAATATTTCATATTCTTCATTTAGTTCTACAGACAACAATTGAGAGAAAACTCTCACGAGTTAAGGGACCTTGAAAGAAAATTGAAAGCGGCCTACATTCACAAAGCGCTTATTGCTCAAATGGCTGAAAAAGAAGAAGAAAAAGTAAATGAGAAGGTTTGTTTATTATTATATTAACTCTTTAAAGATTAACCAAAACAGACTAGGTATTTGATATTTTAGTGTTATTCACGTCTAATGAATATATTAATTACCATGCTTTTTCAAATCATATCAACTAATATTTTTGATTAATTGTATAGATACAGGAAATAAGGGCACAAGACATTTTAAGGACAGTTTGGCGCGATGAAGCAGAACTTAAAATAAAATTAAAACAAGGCGATATTCTGAAAAAGCGCAGTATAAGCGGGAGTTGCAGGATCAAATGATTTTAAGGAAAAGACAGACGCTACCACTATGAGGAATTCCTTAGAAAGAAAATGATTGATGATATTGTTCAAAGGATACATGATGAGGATGAGAGAGAGATGCAGGAGAGAATGTGTAAGATGAAGAGAACACGAGATGAGATGATAGCCTTTAAACAGGCCCAAGAGTTATGGAAAAAGAAGGCTGAAGAAATTGAAGAAGAAAACAAGAGGATTCAAGAATTTTTAACTGCTAAAGCTGCAGATCTTACAGCCAGGTATGGTTTAGTACAAAAAAAATAATGATTTGTATGTAAATATGTATTTTTAGGGCAAATCAAAGAGAAAAACGGGACAAAGTTAAAGCTAAAATCTCAGAAGATATTGCAAAACAAATATTTGCGGAGAGGGTAAATATTTATTTTCTAATTACATTTTACTTATTTTAGGTACAAATGTTGTCAAAAATGTGCTGGTGTCCCTTCTAGTAGGTAAACATTGTCCAAAACTTCTAGTAACATTGGTTGTTTTAAAACTGACTGTTTATAATCATTAAATGAAATTTTCCCATCTCTATCAATGTCCATTTTCTTTGTCATCAGCTCCACCAGGTCCTTAAATTTGTTATTGTTACTTTTCTCTCTTATTTGCATTAGTAAATTACCTTAGCGGAATCCTCAGCGTCTTCATCGCCAGTTGGAAATGAGTTCTTCATCAGGTTGTTCAATGTTTCCCTTGCCAATACTCCATCACCCATTGCATTGTATACCTGACGTAAAAAAAATTAAAATTAAATTTATGTTCATTTCAAAGAATATAGTGTAAAATTCACCATTGCATACCAAAAACAGTAGCTCAATTTTTCTTCAAACGTCCCTCTTAGAAGTAAAGATAAGCTCGATGCCCAAATCTCCTTTGACATAAATGGATCTTTATCTATCACGTAAAATATCCTGTCCATTAAATAATCGTCGGTCATGTCAAGGAGCAGTGTAAGAGGTCTCGGAATTGAGTCTTATCTATTCCTTGACTACTGTCTTTACTTTGTTTTGGAGCTTATAATAGATCAGTAAAATACATTCTGCTTCTGTGAAAGTAAAGTCGTCTTTTCAGATATTTTTAAAGCCAGATCTTGATATTTCTT
Source organism: Monochamus saltuarius (assembly GCA_025584915.1). Lineage (NCBI taxonomy): Eukaryota > Metazoa > Arthropoda > Insecta > Coleoptera > Cerambycidae > Monochamus > Monochamus saltuarius. The sequence goes on from CM046726.1 coordinate 5,718,983, forward strand.
TCTGAATCTCGTTTCTTGCATGATGTCCATAGATGTATCCATGGATTCTCCAGAGCTTGCAATATGCCTCATTCTTCTCTTGTGTTTTCCCATTTTGCTAGTCTTTTAAGAATATGTTGATGTAGGAATAAAAAATATATTGAAATAATATATATTTTGTCTTTTAATGTGACAAACTGTCGTATATATTTATTTTAAAATATTGTAACTATAGGAATATTAGGAGTTATATTACTAGGTAGGTATTACTATAGGAATTATTTTTTGTTTTACGTTTACCAATATTTTCATCTAATCAAGAAATTGACTATAAAGGCTGTAAATTGTATTTATAATAAATTTCCAGTTTTTCTTTTTTTTCTGAGATATCATTAGCTTTAGAGTTATTTTATGTGGATTTATTCAACTGGGTAGTAAGTTTAATATAGATCCAAAAAAATGTATTAATATGGATATTTTTTTTTTGGAACACAATTATTAATCAGATATGCTAATTGGATTTTCAAAACACTTAATGATGTTAAAGTTTGTGGAATATAGGTGATAGTATCTCTCGGTTGCTTACAGTTGATATACAGGGTGGTCCCGGGGTAATGGGCCAAAATTTATGGATAGATTTGTGAGATAGAAATATTGTGATTTTGTCGAATTAGTTTAGTCCAAATATTTGTAGTTAAAGAGATACAGGTTGTTAAATGTAAAATACTATATTTTTTCTCTTCTATTTATTAATAAATCTATTCAAGATTTTGAGGTTTGGGCTTCTTTGGGTCAAGGAATTCAAATATTTTACAGTTTGATTATAATTCGTAAAGGGAGTCAGTTGCGGTAGATTGAATGTGTTAAAAATTACAGAACATGTGTTTATAATTTAAGGTATTTGCTTTTTGGTATTAAATTCTTATTTTCCGATACTTTTCACACAAAAATGGTTTATAAAAATTGCTGTCTCGCACAGTTTACAAGATATTTGGCTTTGAAACTTCCAATTAAAATATTTTCCAAATGTCAAGAATAAGGATTTATGTAGAGTTATAAGTAAAATAACAGACATTAGTAAAAAAATATGCCTTTTTGACAATAGATCTGAAGTTTCTATTCCATACACACACTGCATTCTGCTAATTCAACATTTTGTCCCTACTCCGCGTTTAGGTATATCTACAGGCCTTGGCTTAAACTTAAACATTAAACAGTAACTGTTTCTTAGAATACTAGCCTAATTGATTATTTTTGAAAGAATATTTGTACAGGATATTATTACCATTTATTAAGAAATGAATGGACTATTATTTTACATTTATCATCCTGTATCTTTTTAACTATCAACCTTTAGACTAAACTAAGTTGGATTATACTACAATATTTTTATCTCAGGAATGTACCTATGAATTTTGACCCATTACCTCAACACGACTCTGTATTTGTATACGAATTCAGTTAAGTTTTTATCTTTACTTAGAACAATCACTAACATAGGTTTCAGTAATTTACATCAAACATCTTCACATATATTTCTCTAAATTTTTAATTTTTTTTCAATACTTTATTGTAGCTGTTTAAAATATTGATTCAGATCGCTGTGTGGTTTGACCCCCCAAGCCGGTAGACTGTAAATAAGCTATATTCGTGGAGGGATTGGCACCCGCTCTGCGGGTATGGTAGGGTGGAAGAATGTTGGCTTGGGTCAGTGTGAGAGATTGATACCGGTTGACATTTGACTACCCCCTAATTAATGAGGTTTTCCATGTTTCACTCATTCCTGTACTGAATGGTGGTTAGGGCCTACCAACGTAAGTCGTTCCTGGCGCAAATTCGACCTGCTTGCGGCGTGATTAGAATGAGGGGTAGAGATATTATTATTATTATACAAATATTTTTATGTTTAGATCAAATTAATCAATTTATTAATCAATTTTCAGTCTATCAGCTTATACAACATAAATCGTGATAAATCAACAGATTTATGTCAAAGTAATGTAACTGCAATAACAAAAAAAAACATAACTGGTTGTGGAACCAAAATTTGCTCTGATTTCAAATCTGAAAAATCAGATAAACCTTGGAAATTCAGAAAATTTTCAATTTTTTTTATTAGGAAAGTGTATTTACTCTGGTAGTTTTTCTTCTAAAAGTCTTTTATATCAAAAACCAAAGAACTTTTTGATATTATTATATTTATATGAACTCAGCAGCAAAATAATATTCTCTATGAAATGCCAAAGCCCTAATCGATAAAATCAATGTCAAAGAACCCTAGGCGATTTATGTCAAATCGATATGAAATCATCCCTAGAATTTGCTGTCTCCGTTTGTCGGTTTAGTTTCTGGAAGCCATGTATATAAAAAATGTAGACATTTTGAATGGTCTAGTATAATAATAATTTTTGTAGGCGAAGAAGAAAGAAAGACGATATTATCCAAGAATTGTTGGAGTTGGAGAAAGAAGAACTGGAAAGAAGGGATAAGGCAGATATGGAAAGACTGATTCGACAGAGAATAGAGATGAACGAATCTCTTGCCAGACAGTTGAAAGAGAAGGAAGAAAAGTCAAGACAAGAAGCTGAAGAGGATGCTAGATATAAAGATCAGGTTTGTAATTATTCTAATTTTCACTTTATTTAATTTCTATAATTCATTTCTGGTTTCATTTGTGTGTTGTCTTGATAACAAAATGTATGTATCTCTAGATGTTAGATAAATTAGCTGAAGAGCTAGAACAAATGTCCCAACAAAGAGAAGAATGAAAATGTTACAGTTGAGAAGGGATGTTGAGCAGATGATGATAGACAGGCGGCAGAAACATGCCGAAGAAATGCAGTTGTCCATAAAATTACGAACAGGAGGAAGAAGAAATGGAGAAGAGGTTAGTAGACGTTCTGTTGATGATATCAAACACTATGATTTGTTTTTGTTTTTAGGAGGCAAATAATAGAGGAAGAAAGAATAAGAATGCTGAAAGAGCATGTGAAGAATCTCGTTGGTTATTTGCCAAAGGTCTTTTAACTGCAAATGATTTACCCCACTTAGGAGCCGACCTCGTGGACAGCATAGTCCAGAATAAAAATCAGTGTTAATAAACTGTACTAATTAAAGAAGTCATGGTGACTTTTTGACTTGTTAAAATTCTAAATTTAATGATTACTCAAGCTAATTGTGATTCCACTGACTTTGGTTTTTTTAAACAATAAAATATGTTTTTTATGCATTATTAAAGAAATTCATTATTTCTAGAGATAATATAGATTACAAATTAAGTATCTCATAAATCATTTTATTTAGATCGACATTTCTTACAGTGTATTTCAACTAAATGTGGACTAGATGAGGAAATTATATAGCGTGTTCTGTTTACCAAGCCACCCATATCTTTTACTGTTACAAATACAAATTTGTAAAGATATAATCAAAAAGAGCAGTTCGAAAATGATCTGCACGGCACTCGAAACTGGTCCACTGTAAAACCTGATAAGGCAGCAAAGCATGCAATCGGTGACCGGACAAAAAATAGAAAGAAATTCCCAAGGATAGAAATAAATAACATTTTATAACACATATAAACATTTTAATACATAAAATAGTTTGACATACTTTGATGTCAGTGGTGGCTGGTGAAATTTTAAGTATGTCATATCTTAATAACGAGACATGGGACCCAAACCAAACTTTAGCATATATGTACGTGGCTATATAGAGTAGAAGGAGAATGATTTTGCAGTTTGCAAAAAAAAGTTAAAAAAACGTGGGCCTCACCTAAGATTTCCAAATTGGCTTGCTTAAATTTCGAGTAACATTTTTTTTTCATAAACTAGACATAATTCTACCAATAGGTTTCAGATTTTATTAAAAAATTTAAATTTTTGTTAAAGTTACAGCAGTTTGAAAATTAATATTGTATGGTGATTACATTGTAAAAATTTCAAAATGCTATAAATTCTACAAATATAGTTATTTTTTAATAAAACTTGAAACCTATCCCTAAAATTACATCTAGTTTATGGAAAAAAATGTTTCTCAAAATTTAAAGAAGCCATTTTGAAAATTTGAGATGAGGCCCACGTTATTTTCAACTTTTTTTCACAAACTGCAAAATCGTTCTACTGAAGTTCTCTATATAGCCACAGTACATATACCGTAAAGTTTGGTTTGGATCCCATGTCTGGCTATTGAGATATGGCATACCTGAAATCTCACCAGCCATCACTGCTTGATGTTACAACAAAATTTTGGACCCGTCTTACCCAGTTTCTACAGACTAACACAAATGCTTCTTGTCTGTTTTGAACTCATAAGTTATTGGCAGCAACTATGAAATTTTTGCGTAAATTATCAATAGTAGGTATCCACTTTGGAGTGATACATTTAATTTTTTACGAATTGTTATAATGTGTATGACTCCATTAAATAGGCAATTTGCATGAAATTTTTAAATGCTTAAAAATATTTTTATTTTATTGTATATTAAGTACTTATCAAGAATGTCTTGCTCTTCTTCTGTAAAATTGTTCTTATATTTTTCATAATTAATTATTTTATATAGCAATTTATTCAAATATAGTCACGCGTTCGGAAACAACATTCTGATTGGTCCACGTCACAGTATATGGAAACGTCCATGGTGACACATGTCAAATTGTCAAATTGACGTAGTTTAGTTAAGTCGGTTAGCGAACTCGTTCCGTAACTGTGGTGTCCAGCATTGATTATAACATAAGTTCTGGATTGCCGAAGGGGATGGAACCGATAAAACACAAATTTTATAAGTATTGTGTGGTACCAAAGTGCAAAAACACTACGGTAACCACCCCGGAAAAAATATTCTTCTCAGTTCCTAAACATGAGAAAATGCGTAAGAAATGGTTCATTTCAATGAATAGAGACGAAAAAGAGAATGCAACATTATCGAACACAACGGCGTTATATTGTTGCGAGGATCATTTCACCGTAAGTCATTTTTCACTTTATTCAGAGATTATAAAGATGATTTTAAAATTAATAGTTGGAAGAAGATATGGAGAATTATTGGCAGCACAAATTAAATGGGAATGTACAAAGACTACAACTAAAAAAAGTGTAATACCCCATAATTTTAACTGTCACGGGAAAATGGTACCTGAGCAACAAAGTAATGCAAAACGCAGACGTCTTGAAATTATTCACCATATAATTTGGAATTTCTTCCAGAAACGAAAACATTGACAATGAGTCAATTTTGGGCAGGTTATCTGATTGTCCTTTGACAAATCCACTCTCTGTTGCCATTATTTACTATAATTATATGGATATTATATACAATGCACAGCAACAAAACAAATAATAATTTGACTTTGACAGTTCGATTTTGACATTTATGTCACGCATATAAAACAATATGACATGTTCATATACTGTGACGTCACATAACCGCCATTTATATTTCTCGCGTTTTTGTGGTTGGGAAAGACGTAATGAATTTATTAATTTATTACCGCTTTATTTTTGCAGAGAATGACATAAAACTAACACAGTACACATAAAATGAACTGTATAATATTTTGGTAATAAAATAAAAAAATATGCAAATTGCCTATTCAACGAAGATTTTGAAAAATCAACAGATTTAGATTTTTTAGACTTTTAATATTGGCATATAACACACACTGTGTTATACAAGCCAAATTAGTTACTGTGTCCCAAAGGACATAAAACCATGCTGAAAAGGTGTTGAGGAATCCACAAAGTTATAAATTATTTCATATATAATAATTTCAGTTTTTCAAAAATTGGAAGTATTACTAAATTATGTCGGAATGGGTCATATCTTAGCAGCATATTTTATTAAATAGGTAATGAAGTGGTTTCATAAAAGCATGAGCACAATCTTTGAATATGGAGCTTGGTACATTGTCTACTCCAGCAGGCAATTTATTGTTTGTTTTGTTGTTATTTTTTTTTAAGTCATCAGTACTTGAAACGATGCGGATGGGATCGATCGCTGCGGGTATGGTAGGATGAACTGAATGGTGGTTAATGCCAAGCAACATAAGTTTTAGGGTGCAAATGTTAACAACAACAATGCTTAATAACAATAAGCCGCCTTCTCTCCCGCACAAATCTTTGACTTCAGGGCTAATCCTCATGATTTAATAAGGGGTATGGATATTATTATTATATTTATTTTATTTGGTAGTAAGTATTCCTCAATGGCCTCTTGAAATGAATCTGTTGTGATCAGTGGTCTTAAGATGACTTAACTAAGTGTTATGTGATTCTGAATTTCTATTTGTTCCTTCTCATTGTTGAGTAATTTAGATATGTATTTTTACAGTGTATTTCGTCATCTTTATCATTTTTGTGCCCATATTATTAGAAAACTATTTGTTTAAAATGACTCTTCTATCATATTTTGTTTTGGCATCATATTTTCATTCAGTATAATGGAAAAGATTCTATTCAACTAAATTTCAAAATTGGAGAATTCACTAAAGTGAAAATAATTTTAATCTAAAAATTAGAAACTAATTGAATGTCATTTGATTTTAAACAAAATACATGTGTCAAGGCGAATATTTATTTGATGTTTTACATTTTCCAGGATTCCGTGCAAATGTTGTCATAAATGTGTATACATTTTCTCTAGTAGGTAAACACTGGCCGAACACCTCCAGCAACATTGGTTGTTTCATTATTGATTGCTTGTAATCGTTATATGAAATTTTTCCGTCCTGTCAATATCCATCTTCTTTGTAATTACCTCTACCATTTCCTTAAAGTTTTATATCAGGAATTATCTACTATCTATTGAGAATTTTAACTTACTTTGGCTGTTTCTTCTGCGTCTTCTTCACCACTTAAACTCAGAAGCGATTTCTTTACTAGATGGAACATTGACTCTCTTCCTAACATTTTTCCGACATTGTATCATATACCTAATGTTTCAAAACATAAATAAAATTGTGACAGTAATTACATTTTGCAATCAGTTAGTATCTTTGTACCTTGTAACAGTACTTAATTTTTTCTTCCAGCGTGCCTTTTAGAAACAAAGATAAACTAGATGCCCAGGTTTCCATGGTCATGTATGAACTAGGGCCTTTATCCAGCGTATAAAATATTCTGTCCATTATGTAGTCTTCGGTCATGTTTAGAGAACAATGCAACACGTCTCGAAATAGTGATTTATCAACTCCAGATTGGAATTCTTTGCTATCCTTTTGTAGTTTACAGAACATCAACAAAAGGCACTCTACTTCATGATAGGTGAAATGTAACTTCTCAGTAAGTGCAATTGTGAGTTTTGATTTCTCTTTCTAAATCTTGTCTCTTCCATTGAATCCATAGAAGAATCGAGGACTTGTCCAGCCACTATAGCAGGGTACTTTGTGGATCTTTTTCTAGTTTTACCCATATTGAGTGAGAGCCTTTATATATTTGACATAATTTAAAAACATCAACTATGACAGTAAGATTTGTTTTGTTTTATAAAAATCTTGAACATGTATCCATATAACATGGATGGAGACTTGTCTGTAAAATGGCCTCTAAATATATATATGAAATGGATTTGTTGGTACCAACAGTTTAATAATTTATTATTAGCAATTATTATGCATAACATGAACTCTATAGGGAGTGGACATCATAGAAGAGACACAATAGCGTGTAAATGGACTTTCTCTTTAGGGATCATAATAAACGCAATTGGTAACTATGATGGCTTTAACCCTGTCCCAAGTGTTGATAGATATCGACATGGAATTTTTCAAGATGCATACCTTGGAGTCAGCAGTTCTAAAACCAAAGTGTTTAGGTATGATGGCCATACATCATTGTTTTAACAATATATGGATTTGAAAACGTTAAGGCTCTTTATTTTGGAATTGGTGTTATTTTTATTTTTTGTATAGATTTGAATTTCCATAGTTAAAAATTGGGACACCCAGTTAACATTTTGCAAATAAAGGGATATTCAAAATTCAATTATCAGTCTATCAGAACATTATTATGGTAAAGCTATATGGTTACTGAAAGCCCTATGTTCCGGTTACATATACAGCAGATGAAAAATAAAACACTTTCCTGTTAAACCTTAAGGAGAAATGGATAACAGGTATTGTAATAATGAATAAGGTTTTTCCAAATTTTTTCTTAATGTTTTTTACATTCTTTCTCATGTAACTCCTTCTTTTGTCTACTAATTGTATAAATTTCATACAAAATTCATACTGGCATCTACACAGCAAAAATTTTGGTAGTGATCGAACTCAAGTACCTATACTGATTGGGGTATTGGAGGATTTGTTATTATTATTGTTGTATTTATAAGTAAATCGGATTGTTCTTTTAGTTGCAAGTTGTTGTTGTTATAAATTTTCAAAGTCGTAATATGATTTTCCAATTATTAGGTCTGTTCAAGCAAGGAATCCAGACTGATTACAAACTGTCAACTACTTCTTGAACAATGTTCATAACAAATTCATAACTTTACTTTTCTGACAGTTTGAAACCATCCCGGATTCCTTACTTGTACATGCATTATTATATCTATATCAAATATATTGTCCCTTTTCCGGCGTAGAGCCATTCTAGTGGAATTCGAGTGTTAACTTTGGAGGTAACAGTTTGCATATAAATGGTAAGCCATGTCTAAATCTTATTTGCGCTCCTCATATGTGTTAATTCTTGATTTGAATGAGACATTAAAATAACTAAAAACGTTTTTGCCATACCGTAGACTGAATTTGACCTTATTGTAAACAGTTGATTTAAGTGGGATGATCTAAAATGCAGTTATTGCCCACATGTTAGAGTGGTTGACACTGTTAAATGTAGTGAATCACATGATAAAATTGATTCAAATCAAAAAGTATATTTTACATATAAAAATAGCTCCAAAAATTATGTATTATTAGTCCAAAACGTAAGTTTCCCTTTTTGATGGTAGTTTCAAATTATTATTTGTGTTCGAAACTTCATGCTGTTTTTAATATTTTATACAGTATATTCAAATATTTAGTGCTAATTGTAGTGTTTAAATATTCAGATAATTAAACAGAAACCGGAAGAACCTATGAAAAAATAAAGAAAATGCTGCCTCATATGTTTTAAGGAATACATAGTTTGAAAATTGTTGTTTGTGGATATAATAAAGGTTTTTTTTTCAATCCTCTGATATTTTCATACAAAAATATTTTAAGAGTTAGAAAACAGTATTTTCAAAATGCAGTTTTTTTCATTTTCCGAGATTTTTAAAGCAAAAGCTCATTGAATATTTAAATATATAGGTACCTACTACTCCTACTAGAAATGTTAATATGACACATAAATGGTTAATTATTATTTTCCTTAAAACTATGAAAATTTAATAACTAAGTTGCACAAGATAAATTAGCTTCTAAGAAAACTGCATTCTTCAAAAATTGCGCTTTGATTTGGAGCTACTCTTTTGTTACAGCAGGTCCAAATATGCCTAATTGTCGAACTGTTGCATTTATTGTTGTGTTATTATTGTTTCTACTGATACGTACCTGTGTTGTGTTTGGGGTATAGTTGTCTGTGAGTTGTGCTGTTGTTAACAGATAGTCAGCAATATAAATAAATAAGAAAAACACTTAAAAGATATGCGTTATATTTAACTTTATTAATTTATAATTCTTTTATAAAGTTTCATATGAACTGGGTAGCTTCCCTAAATAAATCCAAACCAATAACTTTAATTTGCCATACTAAATTCAAATTCTTAATATTTATATAAGTTGTAAAAATTTGAGTTGGATTTATTTGGGAAAAGTTAGTAATAATAATAATAATAATAGTAATAATAATAATATAATAAATAGTGACATGACTATTTTCAAAAGATTTCCAATAATAGATTATGTAAAGTCTTGAGCATTTTTAAGTGCGCTCTGTCATGTCTTTGTATGATACTTGTAATATTTGGACTGGCAAATCCTTATGTCAAAATATTAAATTACAATAGGTACTGTATAATACAATATATAATCCTGATATATTAAAAGTTACATTGTAAAACTAATGATTTCTCATTATTATTCACTGTATGAAATAGAAAACACCAGCAAAATTGACAGTGTAAAAAAAATATGATAATTTCATACATGGATAGAAAGTTCACGCATTCATTGTCTAATTTAATCATATGTTTTTACAATATCGTATTACAAGTTTAGCAGGTTATAAATATTTAATTTAATTATCTACTATTATATATAATATAATATTATAATAATAATTTTATTTATATTAATTTTGTGTAAAATGTAATAAAACTGACATGCAACGGAGTATGGCTATGTCCTATAAAGTTGATGGAATTTTGTTCTTCAATATGATATACTGGATAACTGGGTACTCGCACCCGTGCTCTGATGCTTATTATCAATCTGTGCTTAACAGCGTAATACTGTACGTAGACAAGCGTAAATGAGACTTCTTTGGTTTACAGTTTGATCACTAGTAGATCATACTAAAATAATTAAAGCAAAGAATTGTTAAAATCCAAAAATAAATACTTATGACTAGAGAAGATAGTAAATAATAAATAAATAAATATTAAATGGCAACAGCGTTTTCGTTTGTCCTACAAACGTTACGCTGAAACTTGTACAGAACACCTACTGATAAAATCGATCATCAGTAGGTCAAATGACTAGATCTATACTCTTATAACTTAGAGCAGCATTGAAGAAAAGAATGAAAAGTATTTACTCGGTCCCAACATTTAATGTTGGGACAAAATTAAACTACCAAGTTCAAGATTAATTTTCAAAATATTTCTTCAAAATCTTCAAAGTATTTAGTAGTAGTAGTAGTATGTATATAACAATAAAGTGTGTGTAATAGTTTTTTGAATGTCTATAGAGATCCATGAAATTAACTCCTTCGAACTAATGTAATAATAATAATTTACAGTAACAAAGATTTAAAAAAATTTAAAATATGTCTTAGTAAGCCACATACAAGAGTAATAAAAGTCATAATCAAGGATAATAATGATTTGCAATAAATATTTAATAAGATTGTTTTGCATTCTGATCAATGTTGTTAAGGAAATTAATTTTCCAAGTAGAGTTGAATACTTTTTATGATATCTTAAAAAATTTTGGTGAGATATCTTATTCGTAATTTAAATGTAGCCTTAAAAAATCTGGGCACTACTTTAAGCAGTAAATAGTCTTGGAACAAATTTTAGTAGGTACTCATAGGTGTGTTGTCACTATGTTATCGTCAACTCTTCTATTTCTACCCTATTTTGTAAAAAAATAGGAAGAAAAAGGTGTTCTTACTATTAATAATAGACCACTTCAACATAATGTAATGTAATAAATAAATGCATATTTTGAACATTATATATAAGAATATATATAAAAACCCATTAAAACTAATTATAAAATCCAAATTTTTTACCCTCCAAAACATAACTCAATCGAATTTGATTCAATCTTTGATTTAATTAAGTCACCTCATATATCTATAACTGTAAATATTTTATTATAAGAAATTAAACAGAAACGACCTATGTTGACTGTTGCTGTATGGTCTATTAGTTATGGAACACCCTGTATGTTGTAATGAATGTTGATATTGAAAAATGCCTGACAACTTTTTTGTTGTTGGAATGTTGAGCAATAAAAAATGCCATAATTTCAACAAATCCTGTAAGTCTTGGAAATTTAAAAAATGTTTATTATTGTCAGTAAAGCGTTTCTTCTGTATGACATACAACAAACTTTTATTAAGAAAAGTTTATGCCTTTTAGAGAGCAGTCCAAAGTCAAATTCAAAACGTACACAAGAAATCTTAAGAGACTTATAAGATACTACGAAACATGATATCTACCGTACTTGTTACTTTTTGTAAAAAGTTCATACAATCCGATATCTTGAAGTTATCAGAAAACAATTTAGAATCTTCCTGAAATTTAAATAAATAAGGTAAATAAAATTTTAGACTCTATAAATAAATTTTACACAAAATAAAAAAAGATTACTTTTAACATTATTTCTTGCACCAGAAAAGTAACTGAACTGATCACAGCATTATAGTTATTTATTTACACTTGATATGTAAAACCACACTGAAACAAATATTTCAGTCACATTTATATACCACTAAATGATGTTAATGGTGTTCTTCAAAGTGAAAAGCTATATAGTAAGCCTGTTTCTCAGTAAACTTATCTTAGAGCAAAACGAAAAAGTAATAATAAGTTTAAATTTTGCTAAACACAAATTGTGCCCGAATAGGTGATATTTAAATTTTGTTCCATAATTCTAGTTACGTTGAAATAGGATGAACAAAGTAAATCTTAATAGTTTAAGAACATATTCATCCAAAAATGCATTAGATATATGGATTAAGATAAATTTGAAATTAACTGATATCGATATGAACTTGGTAGTTTAATTACTTAACGCAAATGAAGCTAATGGTAAATTTTCAGACTATGCAAGTTTCCAAAGTTTGTGAGTATGAGTACCTCCGTTTTGCTTGGTTCGGTTGTGCTCGTTCTTTGTAATAAATGCCATACACGTTTTAAATAATGACTAGATCTAAACCTACCCTACTCGTAGCTAAAATAATGATATTATGACGATGAGATGGGTCGATGCATAATTGGAACTAGACCGATAAACAGAAAGAATAATGAACAATGATGATATATAAGCGCTTGTTTATTCTTTTTTTTTAGTCTAAAATATAAAAATGGATGAATTTTTTTCTTTGACGACAGGTACACTTCTTGTCTGTGACAGAGAAAGGACCATTATATTTGTATAAAACGGTGCATTGAATGGACCCCAATATATATACAGCATGGGATGAGATGGTTTTATAGCGAGAATGCGACTCGCTGCGGATGCGGACTCAGAATAACACGATGACCGCCTCCTCACGATGAAGAAACAGTTACACAAATAATTGCAAAAACATACCCTGTATCCTTGAATCACTTCGCTGCGTTTAGACATATTCCGTTCTTATCTGATTGGGGAGACCACAGTTGTGTTTTTTTATTACATTAGAAAGGTTGGGAGCTGCCACCCTCCCTCCCGCTCTGGTTAGTACTTAAAAATATATAATCTTTTACTTCCAGCGCCGAAGGAATGTCATTAGCAAGCGTGGAATGCACTACTACTAAAGAAAAACAGCATATGACGCTTAATGTTAATATAACGTTCGTTTTCTATTTGCACCACAGATTTTTTTAAATACGATTTGTAACAAATTTTCAGAAGGACTTAGAACTGCATAAATTATAATAAACCAGTAGGTACAGATTACATTATCCCACTGTTGAGTTTAGTAAATGGAAACTACATTCCATTCGACAAGAGTTTTCATACAGAATGTTCTGGACATGTATTCTGAATTTTGTGGAGAATGTTCCATATAAAATATTTCCAACTGAGCCTCCTCTAAAAATGTTTCATTTACATGAGAACAAATATAACAATTATTTTAAATTTTATAAATAATAAAATAAACTGATATACAATGGAGACACAGTACAACTCTGGTAATCTGAATTTATTTCATAATTTTAATACTAATTTCTTCATACATTAATCCAAAGGGCGTATGCACAAATTTTATTTATTTATTATTATACATTTATATTGTTGATTATTATTCAGAATAAGTTAGAATAATTTCTTGATAATCTGAGTGGATTGATGTGGTCCGAAATGATTTAGATTAACAAGCTTGTACTGCATACCGATAACAATGGCATTTCCACTCATTAGTTGGGCTGCACTAAAATTCGTTTTTTCAGCTGCAACCATTTTTGAGGAAAGTTTTGCCTTCACCGGAATGGAGCTAACATTTTAGTAAAAGCTCAGTTGGAAAAATCATGTTTTTAAATAAAATTGTAAAAGTGGAACAAAACTACTTTTCAGTCAATATGAAGTCGTATTTAAGACTTTTAAATCAAATTATAAAAGTTAATTTGGATCTTCCCAATAGTGCTGCCGGTTCTGTGATGCAGATATAATACGAACGTGGGAAAATCCAAGTAAAAATATATAGCAAAGTAGTTGCTTGTAGAGTTTTTTCTAAAAACAATAAATAGAAATAAGTACTTCATCTTAAGATGTATCAGTCAATCTGTTAATATTGCACGATAGTTTCTCAGCCAATAAACAAACGAAAAGTATATAAATGTATATCTAAATACATTAGATTCAATAAATATTATATATGTTCACTAAATATATGTCTTAGGACTAAATTAATTCTAATCATATTAACTAATCTGCAGCCAGTGGCTGGATAATTTGACTAGAGTGGCCCAGCCGAGCAGTGTCACCTCCACTTGTCTCTCCCGGCGTGGGATTTGCTTGTCCGCAAAGCGTAAACTAACTTCTCAACAACTATTTGGCGAAAACGCACAACTTGCATTTTGATATAATAAACTTATACATTTGATAAAATTCATAAATCGTGAACGCATTGTTCTAAAATCGATAATGGTTATACCCCATGGTATCTCGACCACTCTGGTTGCCTAGTCTAAATCACTACCCCTACAAATTTACAGATTAATATATAGTTGGTACTTTGTAAGGATTATGTTACTTAAGTTTTAGTAGAAATATTATATACTATTTTGTATAGGTATTGTTAATTAAATATATATAAATAGTATGTCAATGGCTCTCTTATAAATTAAAAACTGCTGGAGCCCTGACCAGCATATGTTTCCTATGAATATGACTCCGAGCCGCTGTGACTAGCATAGCATCACAGGAGACATGCCCGGACTAATTTGGCAACTGAACAGGCGGCGGCGCCACCACCCCTAGAGTTTTACCTTATTCGATTACAGTTAACACACATATATACTTACAACAAATAATTAGAGTAGTCTCAAAATAGTATAATTATACATTTCACGAACGAGAAGACAAAACGGCCTGTACAATCAAACACTGATTTGTTATTTAATCACAGCCCATTTGGAATTTCTCGGGAGAGGCGGTTTGGTGGCGCTACCGAACTGCGTGTGCTCGGAGTGTAACCAGGCATGTTTTTATTAAGTACAAACTAAGTGTTATATAAAGTGTATCTAGTATACTAGTGGCGGATGAGTACCCTGATCTGGGGCACCCACAGTTCTGAGGGCCAGGGTTAGTAGGGCCTGTTGGCATCCTTGGGCCTCTTCAGCTGAACCTTGAGTCTCTTCATCCCGATCTGGAAGCCGTTCATTGCCTGGATGGCAGCTTGAGCACTTGCCGGGTTATCGAAAGACACAAACCCTGAAATCCAAAATACCATCAGATAAATGCACAAAATTCCATCTATTGTATATTACACAGTTACTTATTTTAAACAATGTGTTTTACTAGTGGCCATTTAAATTCAGAGGTAGGTAACAAGTCACTGAATGCTGATTGTTGTTCGTTATATTTATGTATACAGGGTGTCAGGAAGGTAATGGAACCCAGCTTAACCATAGGTTGCTGTGATCAAATTGAACTGATTTAGCTGAGTCCAAAAGTACCTCGTTTAGAAGTTACAGGGCTTCAAAGAAGAAAAATTGTTTTCTTGTTATGGGCATAATTATTAAACAAAACTTCCAATAATGTTGAAATTTGGTACAGTTATGTTTTAGATAAGTACAAGCATTGCGAAGGAGTAAGTAGTGCCGCATATCGTAAAGAGCGCTCTTGGCAGTTATTTTGTAGTTCATTTTTATCGTATCTTTTTTGATGGTCCTATTCTGATATGCTTGACTCAAAATTATGATGGATAAATTAATTTTTCGTAGAAAAGCTATACCTGTCCAATGTCGATACAATGCACCGCTGTCGGTAAAAACGCGTTTAAAAATTTTCACGCATTGAAATAGAAATAAATTTTCTAATTCAATCAAGTTACCACTTGTCAAACTGACATTGATATGCTTAAATTATATCAAATATGATAAAAAAAAATGTCAGATTAATATGTTAATTGTTGTATTGTGTTAATTATTATCGTTGTGTAAAGTGTAAATGTAATGTGTACATTTCAAATAATTACTATTATTTTGTCAAATTTTAAAAACATGCTTTGGCATAATCAGTTTTCCAACTCAAAAACGGCAGATATGATCGCTGTTTATTGTCAAAATCAATTTATTGGAGGAGCTGCAGCAAGAAGGTACAGGTTTTACCAAAAACGGTGCATTGTATCAACATAGAAGTGGTATAGCTTTTCTACGCAAAATTTATTTCCCCATCATAATTTCCAATCAGTCGTATCAGAATAGGACCATCAAAAAGAATGCGATAAAAATGATTTACAAAAGAACTGCCAAGAGCGCCCTATACGATATGCGGCACTAGTTACTCCTTCGCAATGCTTCTACTTATCTAAACCATAACTGTACCAAATTTCAACATGATCGGACGTTTAATTTCATAATTACGCACATAACAAGAAAACATTTTATTTCTTTGAAGCCCTGTAGCTTCTAAAAGAGGCACTTTTGAACTAAGCTAAGTTTGTCTAAATCGGTTTTATTTGATCACAGGAAGCTATGTTTAAGCTGGGTCCCATTACTTTCCGGACACCCTGTATTTAGTAATTACGTAGTCATTTTGAAAAATATTTTGACTATTTTATCAAATAGTAATCAGTCTTCCATAGAAAAAAGTAAGCAATACAAGATTAATATTATATTATCTATAAATCACTCAAACTAGAGACTTTCTCAATAAGCAGGGAGTATCTAAATAAGTGTGAAAAAATTTAAAGGGCAATTCTTTGGTGAAAATTAAGAGGGGTCTTTTATATAACATTTATGGAAAAAAACCGTCCGCTCAAATTTTACTACCCTCCAAAAAAGGGGGGTAAAATTCGTATTTATTTTTCATTCATCCCTGTACATTCAGCTAGCCATATTAGTAGATAATGATCACTAAATTTTGTTTCTCTAGCCATAAAAACTATAATACCTCCTTAAAACCATTATTTATGTGTTAAGTTATTTGAAATAGCTACATTTTTATTCTATAACAGGCTACATACTACATAGGTGGTCATTTGTTAATAATTATTAAGTTCTCCATACACTAGGGTGCTGCTCAAACTGGAATACATAATTATATTATATGATTTTAACACTGCAATCATTTAAAATAAAATTTTGAAATATTTTTATGAAATATGTGTGTACTGGCGCATTCGCCATTTTATAGAAAGTACTTTTTAAACCATTATCTTCTTCATCTTTTAAATAGAAAAATTCTGACTTTATGGAAATCAAAAAGCTTTTTTTTCAGTACACGGAATATTTCAGTTTGGGTGAATTAAATTTTATTAACTAAAGGTAGTAAGGTACTTAAAACCTGTTTCTCTTAAACGAATGGTTAGAGTTTTTATTCGAGGTTATATTCTTTAAATGTTTTTATATTATTCATAAGCCGATTTAAACTAAATTAGGTACAGTGCTATTTATTACATGGTCAACTGCTCAGTTTGATGTTCCTTTAGTCAATTTTTATAATCGTGGGGTAGATGGAGAAGACATAATCCTTATATTAAGTTTAAATTTCTGTGATTCTGAATGTTTGTTTATTTATTTATTTTTTTTTTGTAAAAATATACATTGGTTTGAATCATATTGGGAAAACTTTTGTTACTAAATTGAACAATTCATAACTTTCTCTGCATGCTGGAAACTCTCTGCTTTTGAGGTCTAGTGATAAACTAAAAAAGTAAAATTACCATATTGCCATTTTCACATCTTTTAGAGTTGATAACAATGCACCATAGATGATTGCTCATGTTAAGCTATTTATTCAAATGAAATAACATTTATTCCGTATTTCTTTTATACTAAAAGGTATGCATCTTGATTTTTAATTTTTGGCTTAGCTACAATTAAGCAGGAAGTGATCTTGTAATGCTGCTAGTATTATGAAAACTCGAGCCTGTATCGCCACCATCGATTGTAGTATTTGCGAAAGCATCGATAGCCACGGCATACCGATGAATGCTAACAAACTCAAAACCGCTCTATGTCTGATGGCACCGCTAACGACTAACCGTGACTGTTTGCCGTAGGTTTTTCCAGAAAGATTCAATGTTGGTCGGGGTAGTACGGCCACAAAGTAGTTGTTTATTAAAATTCCGCTTTTGCAAATATCGCATCCGCGGAGAGCGATGTAGGTCGAGGCTTTCATAGTAGCCACGTAGATCGGGTCGCTCTCTGCATGTGGCCGTATCTAGGCCCAGCATTGAGTAGCCAGTGATCACAAGATGTCACTTATTTGCCATAGAGCAATATCAAATTATGCAGTTGCCGGTCACACCAAATTTGGTTTAAATTGGTACTAGTAAAAACATTTAAAAAAACGATTTTAAAAACAAACCCATACGGTGGTTTTTAGGCTTTCACGGCCAGTCCTGTAATTTGATACATTGGGGTTTTTGCGGGTTGTTGTGCCGTGAATTTTGTAAGGTCTTATAAAGTGTAAAAAGTGTAAAGTACATAATAGATAATAAATAATAGACGAAATAGACGAAATAGACGAAACAGAATCGAAGTTCTTTCAGTCACGTGGCAGTGAATTTATAATTACATAGCTCTAGTTCAGCAGTACTTGTCTTAGACTCAATTTTTCTGTTAATATTCACTTAAATATTATCATTTCATATCTTGTCTTGCAAGACTCTTTTTAAAATCTTGTCTTGCAAATCGAGCTGTCAAATCTTCTTGGTCTTTTCTTGCGGTATCGCGAGACCAAGACAAGATCCAGAAAAAGCAAAACAAGATGTCCAACACTGCTTTTTGCACAAGAAATTGTCGGACAAAATTTTGTTTAGGTACATATGCTAGATAGATTAATTTCCCTAGTTGACATATTTAAAGTAAGAAATGTAGAAGCCACAATTAGCAGTAATTGTTATAATTGTAACTGTAATTTATTTTTTGGATACTTACCGAAACATTTGCTCTGATTTGTGGCACGGTCAATAAAAACTTTGGAGCTGATGACATTTCCAAAAGGAAGAAACATTTGCATCAATTCAGCATCGCCAAATTCCTGAGGTAAGTGGTAGATGAATAGGTTACAACCTTCGGGGCCAGATATTGAACAGCCTGTGGACAGATGAAAGTTATTTATATAGTAGTTATAAAGTTAAAGGTGCATCTTAATGTTAAATGAATAATAGAAAGTAAATTTTAATTATAAGAAAGAAAGAGATGCTATTTTCTTAACCACAATGTTATTAGTAGAAGATTGGAAATAACCTTTTACATATTATAAAAATATAGAGGATGCAGGTTAAGATGTGAAATATTTTGAAAGGATATCAATTTAGATACTAAAAATTACTATAGATTACTAACACACATATAGCTATATTTGTTTCCTTGTAAATTCTATGAAAACAATAATATAATAACAACTAAAGCATTTAAGCAAATTTTGTAAGCTCCTGTATCCTCACTTTGTGGTGCTTTATATCTGAAAAATGTGTTATAATAAACAAACAATAACAAATAAGGTATTTTCTGTATGAGCGTACAAAGGTACTTGTTCACAGGCAGTTGAATAAACAGGAAGTGTTAACTATGGGTGTCGTGGTTCCAGTTTTTTAGGTAGAATTATGTTCTACTTGACATGATTTTACTATAAGACTCTCTATATGATTTTTATTACTGAGTATAACAGTCAGAAGAAAATTATTTAGCCATTTTTAACCAGAAATACCTCTACTCAATTTGTGATATCAGTGACAATCTATTAATACTGTTAGTTATAATTACGATAAAAATTACGCAAAAAGAAACTTGCTATGTATAGATAAGTATTGAAATTTAAATCGGAATAATTTACTACATAAAATTAGTAAATTATGAAAATGTTTAACGTCTTTTGTTTCAAGACTTTTGAATATTATTATACTGAAAACATAATGTTTCAATTTAAAATTATTTTGGTATCTTCCCTTTACAGTTCTTTTCCATATATGACGTCATATTATGTAATGTGCAAAATATATTTGACTATGGAAACTGTTATAGAAACTGAACTGAACTGTTATAGAAAGTATTGTGAAATAACATGTCTTTCTTGGAACAATTTGTTTATAAATTAAGTATTTAAAATTAACCTTATATCAAACATATCATACAACATCTAAAACATTAAGGCCAATAAATATTGTAGCCAATGCCAGAACATCCAGTGCAATATTTAACATTGAACACATATAAAAAAATAAACAGTCATCGATATGCAACATCATAAAAGGACATAATAATAAACATTTATTTGCATTTAAGAAAACAAAACACCCTCAAATTTACTGCAAAATATTGTTTTGGATTTATTTAGTGGCGTTTCCTTTTCTTAAATGTGTTTACCACCTCTCCATGAGCTGGTTCATAAGTTATGATGGCTGAAATGTTGCAAATCTAAAGTGAGTTTATTTTCTGAAATGCGGGGATCCTAACTTTAGAGTTAATTAATGTGTACGTGAGCACTTAAGTCTTACCTTCCCTCTGAGCCGGAGCTACTGCTGACATAGGCTGTGGGATTGCCTGTAATTGACCATAAACCGCGGGGTAAGCTGCCGACAAATATAAACAAATCACACCCATACTTTACGACGAATGCAACCAAACATGCTTCAGTTCAGTTGATACCAAACCTTCCAGAATCAAATAAGCACACATGTTTAAGGATAATTTCACTGATGATGTATAAACAGTATTCTGATCAATGTAATGTAATGTGAATTATTTGTAACTGCTTTTCGACGGCTTTAGATAATTTAGAGATGACATACAGGGTGAACCTTAAAATAAGTACAAATATTTCAACCAGCAGTATAGTTCTGTGTGTAGAACACATAATTAATAGTTTTTTTACAAGAAAATCAGAAATAAAAAAGTCAAATGTTAAATAAATTTTGTGATTTCTCAATAAAAAACTTGCTGAGGACCGCTGACCAGAAGATGTTTATAAGTCACAAGTGTTGCAGATTGAACGCGTGGTTTACAGCATTGCCAGTGTTACACTAATGTGTTGGCTTCAAGAAAGTTGTAACCTCTATGTATACATTACATTAGTAAAGTTGCAATACCTATAACTCTCTCTCATCTTCATTTCACGACGTCACATTTGTCAAAACAAATATAAATAGGCGCTATATTGCAACTTCAACCTAATGCAATGTAGGAATACATACTTAGAGGTCAGAATTTAAAAAAATAATAATAATTGAGGCGGAAATTTTACTTTAATATCGTGTGTGAAAACCATAGGTTTTTTGTTATTCCTCATAACTTAAGGGAATAATTTGTGGTATTAACTTGTGAAATGTGGATACCTGTTTAGATACTTGTCTTTTCTGTATTTAGATAAGCCTTTATGCATGTTTATGTATAATTTCTTCAATCTATGAACAAATAATAATAATAATAATATCTCTACCCCTCATTCCAATCACGAGGATTAGCCCAGAAGTCGAAGACTTGTGCGGGAGAGGGGGCGGCGGCATATTATTATTAAGCAGGCCGCATTTGCGCCCAGGAACGACTTACGTTGGTAGGCCCTAACCACCATTCAGTGCAGGAATGAGGGAAACCTGGAAAACCTCATTAATTAGGGGGTAGATGTAATGTTATTAATACTTTAATTGGGAGTTGGTATCAGATATCGAACTTGGGGAAATTTATTTTTTAATCGTTTATGGTAATGTCAGTCAAAAAGTTAAAATTTGGGTTAATATTACTGCGTAGCGTACTACCTACCCAATTTTACTTCTCTTATCACTTAAAACAAGTACTTTTTAATTCAATCTATGCAGATTTACGTTACAAAAAAATATTTATTTTAAAGACGATGTGGCAGCCTCGCCTTGAATGGTTCATCTGGTTTATTAACTTACGTCAGTGCTCTGTTGCATCTGATTAGCGACCCTCAAAATGTAGGTATTTTAAAGAAAGAAATTTTAAAAAATGACTCACTATACTCATCTATATGACGAACTACACCTGTAGTTAAAATATTTGTACTTATTTAAGGTTCACTCTGTATACAGGGTGTTTTTAAATGAAGTAGCAAAATTGAGACCACAGATTCCTTAGGTAAATTTCTCGTCCGCAAAAACCCCCGATTTACAAAATTTATGTAAATATTTGGATTTCTTAAGAAGTTATTTACAAATATCGAAAATAAAATTTTTACTTTGACAGTCTGTATCTTTTTTATTATGCTACTTGGGATATAGGTATGTTAGGTTAAATCGATTTATTTTCACCTATGGAATCTGTGGTCTCATTTTTGCTACTTCATTTAAAACACCCTGTAGAAATAAGAGAAAAGGACTTCCATAATAATGTAATCACACCATTACCTTCAAATTGTCTTAGCTATTTTCTCAATTAGTCAATTTTAATTCAGCGTACGTTGAATTTAGAAAAATTGAATTCCCTCCGCAATTATACTAATCTCTACCAGCCGCTGGATTCGAATTCCCCGCGAACAGACCGATATATTCAACATTTATACTGAATTTGAACTGCATTCCTTACGGGAATTTAAGCTTGTTGTGGAAAAAAAGTACTAGTTTTAAACTTTGCTGACCTGTGAGGTATCGGCAAAGTTACACTAGTTCAAAATTAATTATAATGTATGAAAACTCTTCGTTCATTTACAAATTTCCGTCAAATTATACCATCTCGGCCTTTGGATAGGCTCATTGCTGTCAAATGGTAACCATGGCTGTACTAGGATTTATTTTTCACTACAAAATTGAAGTTCAATTATCTTGTCAAAGAGTGAATATAATACTTTTTATTCTCTATTCCCAGAATTCTGTATTTTATTTTTCTACATTAAAGACGCTACACACTGTATAACTCAACAGATAATACTTTTATTTAGGGCACGTGGCACGTGGCATATCGGATGAAGGCGCTGCATTATAACTTGAAAGGTGTACGTGACAATAAAACTGAGGCATTCTTAAAATAACTTAATTAAAATCATCATATGTTTTCGTCAACATGCGTAAGAGTTAGATGATGATGTAATGTCTAAAATATTCTTTGTTATTCAATTATTGTTTTTAATCACCTGCCACCTGTTATTTCAATTAAAAAAAGCTTTACGTCAATCACTTTCATCTGGTTAATTATTCGCCACATTTCATCGACATCAAAACCAAATGTTCCACTCATTATTGTAATGTAACATTTTTGCAGCAGTGGCTGTAAGGATATTCTAAGATTTGAAATTATACAATATTCAATTTAAGCCATTATTTATTGAATATTTCTTATTATGAATACTAATATAAATTAAAGACAATACATGAAACAACATCCAAATATCGTTTTCGATTTAAT
This sequence comes from Monochamus saltuarius, assembly GCA_025584915.1. Lineage (NCBI taxonomy): Eukaryota > Metazoa > Arthropoda > Insecta > Coleoptera > Cerambycidae > Monochamus > Monochamus saltuarius. The sequence goes on from CM046726.1 coordinate 5,742,342, forward strand.
AAAATACATTTGTGTATTTCTGTCTCAATTTACACCAAAATTTTACCACACAAAAGTGTATATCAAAGGGTAAATTAGATACTACATATAATGTGTTTTTTTTGGAAGGAATTACATGGACAAACGTGCCTTATTTTCCAAGCTTCTAAGCCTCACCGGTAAACTGGTTCAATAAAGCGTTTTTATATACATATATATTGACAAAGTGATTAATGAATGGGAACATATGTTTTTGTACCAGCATTTTTGCAGCGTGTTAAAGGATTACAGCAAATAATTTTAAACTGGTCAAAGGAGACGTTATATCACTTTATCTTTTAATATGAAGATACATTAAATTACGTGTAGTACACGCCATTATTCAAAGCCTGTCTATCGGGGTTAAGTTCAATAATCCATTAGCTCGTCAATGTGCAGGAGCTTTAAAACACCTGTTAACTTCCACATTACCAACAAAGGAGTATTTGTTCTGAAATAATAATGACATTACGTTCTTTTTCGTTTTGGAGAATAAACTACGTTATGGTTCTGGATAAAGTAAATTTATGCTTATTTGATTCGGAGGAATTATGCTGACAAAGAAACAGTGAAAAATGTATGTGGTAAATGTAAATGTTGATTTTTGTACTATTTAGTACATTACAGGTCATTTATTATTCTACAGTTGTGTTGTTTTTTACTTGACATAGCTCAGTATTGTTTCTGAAGCACTAAAATATACTACATGACAAAGAAACGTAATCACCCATTAAATTACATTTTACTTTGATAATATCTTACATGTTTATTTCTCTCGATGAAAGTAAAAAATGATTACATTTTCAGGTTTATCTGTTAAGTTTTTTTTGCATGAGTCGTACTTTGATAACGTAGCATTCTGTTTGAAAAATTTCTGCTCACATTTGTGTTGTGAAGCTTGTTGCAAACTACATTTTTTACAACTGGTTATATCTAGAGTACGTAGATTTAGGCAGCAGGTTTGTCGGTGAGAATAATTTCTAGAAGGACTAACAAATCCTTATGTACCATACTATGGTGTTACCAGACGTGGTCTCAGCAATCAAGATCGTCAAAAAAAATATATTTAATGAGTTTTTATCTTTCTTTGTCACGTAGTAGTTATACATTACAATAGCATTCATTATTTTACAATTCCCTTTTCTCAAAAATTAAAGCACCACCAAAAATAGTCCCCAATTGCGATTTTTCACACAAATTGTTTTAATTATAATTGTGTAGTAATGATGCTAAGACTTTAGTTTTTATCATATACAGCAAAGAAATTTATATATTTTTTTTTTCTTCAAATATTAAGACTGTAGGATGCCACATCTAAAGTAATGAATATCTATCCTTTTTCCTAATTTCAATTATATCTGTTACATTATTAAATTGTAGCCAGGGACATTAACACAAGGAGTCGACCAGTTGGGAAACATAATGCAAATAATAGAGGCGGACTTAGGATGGTAGGTGACAGATTTTCTAAATTGTTTGACATGTCTATGTTAGACCAATGTTATATGGTGTAATTATTACCACTTTAGATCAGACAAAATAGATTTAAACAAATCAAAAATGCTTTTAAATGAAAAAAAAAACATTATTTTCTGTAACACATTTCAATGACTATACGCAATATACGAATATATATATTTTTTTAATTTAATTAATTGTCATCTGATTTGTATATTGTATTATACAGGGTGTTTCTTCAAGATGTGTAGAATATGTGTCGTAAATTCCTCGTTTTCGAGATACATAGTAATAAAGTTGATTACAAAGAACCAGAAATTTAGAAAAAAATCACATACGCGTGCAACATTACTTTCAAAATTGGGGTGATTGATTATGGCGTAAGGAGCTATTTTTTATGTTAATAAGATATCTGAAAATACATTATTGGCATGAGAGTTCTCTGTAATCTATTAAAAATGGTAAGGTACGTCACTTGATCTTTTTCTTAAACTGAATAGTCCCTAGATTCTACAGTTTTTTCTCTATAAAAAGAGAGAAATTTTGAGATAAATTAAAAAAAAACGGAAATATGGTTGTGCGTAATTTAATTTAATTTTAATAACAATCATAATAATTTAGTATAAATAACATCATTATAAAAAGCGGTTACGCAAAAAAGGGGGAGAAGCACCCATTTTTCTCCGTTATTATTCAAGATACAAAAAAGAGATGTAAGACTGAATGTTGTAGGAACTTATAACATTTTGTAATTTTCGCTCGATCACCCTGTACATCCTGTTGTCTCATTGGCCTACGTACACGTAGTACCTTTCGGATAGTTTCATATTTCAATTTTTTATATCAACTTAATTGTTCTGTATCTCGAAAATGAAGAATTTGCGGATACATGTTTATAAAAAAAATTCTTCTTATTTTCTACACGTCTTAAAAACACACCCTGTATAAAAATTTACAGTAAATACTAAAATATATTACTTCTACATTGAAAACATACTGATCACCAATAATTATATGTAGGTAGTGGTATCCGACGATAATGGTGTTCTATTGACAGTTTTTGTGTCCACATGTCAATGTAGGACGTTTTTCGGTCAATAATGATTAGTTGACGTCACTAATGTGTATGAAGGTTTGTAGCAGCTAAGTTTGTAAGTACGATTATTGTATACAGGCGCTCACTGTGTTATCAAATTAAGATAAAAAAAACACGGGGAATTACAAATTGATACTTGGGGGAACCTAATGCATACCTATTAGTCCATAATATGAATAATAAACGCACAAATAATGTAAAACATTTTGTAACAACGATACAAACATTAATCTGAATAATAAGGACACAATAGAACAGAGTACTCGGGACAGTTACATGTCGGGTGTAAATAAAATATGAAGCAACAACATAGAACAATAAATTTTGTGTGTAACATCAAACATTTAGGTGATTTCAAGCTACATTTATAACATATAAGATAAATATACACCCTTTACACACATACGATCACTTAGGTATGTTTAAATGGAGGAAAGAGGGACGACTTACCGACGCCTGGATATGCCGGCTGCATGCCTGGATACGCTGGATGCTGTATCGCCGCCTCTCCGTTTGGCAACCCTTGCGCTGGAATGGACAGATGTAGCGCATCTACATTTCAATTAATTCAGTTCTTAAGTCTTCTTCTAATCAGTACGACATGACAGAATATCCAAAAAATGCATCTGGCGTTTTTTTACACAATTGACAAATTTTATGACTGACCAGGTCAAGTCATTCTTTCAGCAACGCAACAATAAAGCTGTTTTTCATTGTTTTAACAAGTGATTTTTTTATTTTCCGTCGTTTTGTACAAAACAATGAATTAATTTTAAGCTAGCGTTTAGTTCAAATTAAATCTGACGTGAATTGCATATCCAGAAAAGCCTGCTCATGTAGGTAACCATCCTATTTAGTGGAGCTAGTCCTACTGGTTGGTCATGCAATTTCGCTAAACTCTTGAGTACCCTAGCGTATAAACAATGTATGTTAATTGTTTGCCACACACAGAACCCACTAAAAGTTGCTGGGCAAGTGTTCGAAGTCGTGCAAGTTGCATGAAAAAAAATCATGAAGATAAAAGTTCACTGTCAAAACCACGGTTTTATATTAATTTCAAAATTGTGAATCAAATATATGCAGAATATCTTTAAATCATCAATTGCAATAAACGAGATTTAGATCGCAACAAAGGATTCTCGCAGAAACTTGTTCGATAAATATATTTCAAAATTCAAAAGTCCATGGATTGCTATTGTCTTTAATTGTTACAAAAAATGGAACCCGCCACTTTAAGATAAAGTAATTCCTTCTCAACTGACCCCTGAATCTTTCCCATGTAAATAAGCAATAACGTTCACTAATATTATTCTAATCGATAATCTAATGACTTCGTGTGCTAAATCGCTATTTCTAATATCTTGTACTGTGATTTTCACTTATACAACGACACTGACATTAATGGTGTGGCAGCATACTGATTTTCGCTATTTTTTAGTAAATGTCCCAGTTAATTATTATAGGTATTCAGTGGCAATATCAAATTTCAATCGTTAAAAGTGTCGCCAGTGGCAGTCAAATTTCAAAATGAATTTCTGTAGTGTAAAAATTAAATGTGAAATATTGACAGAGACTGTTAGATTAAGAGTTTATCATGCCAACGAAATTAGGGACTGCAAAATCCTTTATATAAATTCGACTGACTCATCAGACTAGTATTACAAAGACGATTTAATCTGCTGATCATTTAGCTTAGACTGAGTGTCATTGAGATCTGATCAGCGTTTTGAAGTTATTTAAGAATATGCATTTGGCAGTGCACCTGATACACTCTGTAACTTTTCTACTAAGCGTTTCTGGATACATGAAATGAGGCCCCTAATTCAAAACTGACAATCTCCAGTATAAGTGATTTTCAGATAATAATAATATCTCTACCCCTCATTCTAATCACGCGGATTAGCCCAGAAGTTGGAGATTCATGCGGGAGAGGGGGTGGCATATTATTATGCAGGCCGGATTTGCACCCAGGATTTATGTTGGTAGATAGATAAAGCTATGGTATTTTTTTGTATTCATAATTATAAAATAACGTCTACTAGTAGTGCTACCTGGAAGTAAATTGGATAGTTTAGAAAATATTACGGAAAACAATTTGTAGTTTGTTACCTTTGCAGCTACTTTATGGATATTGGTAGTTTTAAAACTTATAAAACTGGATTTTTTAAGTTTTGTTAAAAAACATGAACTCCATTTTAGTACAAAAATATTTTATTGAATATAGTATTAACAGAAGATACTAAAGATAGTTACAAGGATCTTTAAGTATTAACTTAAATCCTAACTTCCGGAAGTTCCTCTGTAGCTTAAGCACTCAATGTCAAGGATAAAACTCTATAGGTTTGTTCCAACACCATAAAGAACAATGTTCCAATCCAACCAAACTTACAATCGTTTAGTAATCGGTTTCTGTAAGATCATTTTGGTCAGAAGTAGAAATCATTTGAACTGACTTGCGCAGTACGTATTTAGTTCATTTTACGTGTTTCTATTTGCAAGTATTCAGTTTTTTTTGTATCGGCATTAGAACTATACAATTAGCGTCTGAGCACCAAGGCGATCCAAACGGTTTCTAAACCGTTTCAAGACGGTCTTAGAATTTTGCGTTGGAACAAACTTTATGACTATGATAACCCAGTAGAGGACACGTGGCACACAACATTTCGTCTAAGCATTAGTTAGAATGAAGATTGTCAGTTTTGCAACTAATATATTGTCTGAGATTGTGAATATTGAAATTGAACTATCTAATATGCACCTTTATTCTAAAGCTACCTTCTGCAATATGTACCTACCTCACTTTTTCCAAAAGGTGGAGATTGTTAGTTTTGATACTAGAGGCCTCAATAATATTTCCTCTTGTTTCAATACCCTTGTACAGGGTCACTTCATTAATACTGATAGCTTTTGCTTATTCTCAAACCTTACTTTGTAATTTTGTAACACAGTTTTGCAATTGCATTTTTATTTTTGAAATATATTTGTCGACAAATTATTCGCTTTAGACATTTTTCCATAAGGGTTTGTTTAGAAGCATTTAGTCAGATATAGTATAGTAATCAATATTGCCATTCATATCCCGGAATTTCAGTTATGGAAACGACCATATTATGATGACAATTATATAAAAATCTACAAACATTTTCGGACATTCTGTTGAATATAAGAAAAATAAAACAAGAAAAAAATGTTTGACGATATTATTAAAAATATCTACTTACGAGCTTGGTACGTTTGGGGAGGGATTCCATTCGTATATACTTGTTCCTGACCGCCAGGTTGACCGTTGGGTGTCTGTGCCGCCATGTTAAATGTTGGCATCGTCGGGGAGGGCAAGCTGGGGATAGTTCCATTTACGGGTTGTCCAGAACCAGCTCCAACTGGGACATCTAACAAGAGTAATAGTTATTACAATGGTCAATCGATTTAATAATAATTCATATACACTACATATTCTGAAATAGTTAAAATCCTGCTACATGAAAATTGTATTTAATGATAGAACGTACGCCCTGCTAGAAGTACCCAATCTTTTTATGCAGGTTTGACTGTCACTAAAAACAAACTTTTAGCCACGAGGACAATAAAAAAGTTAATCCGGAAAGTCGGCGCCTATGTTAAGCATCGTCAAGATGGTTTGGATCTGTCAACTTCCATGCGGTCATTGAAATGAACATTAAAGCATAAGAAATATTGTAATACTGACTGCTTCCATTTAATACTCTTTAATATATTGATATTTTTAAGTACTACACTAAATATTTTTATTATTAAAACACATTTCTTTAATAAAAACATAAATCAATTATAGGTAATAATCCAAACTGGGAAACATTCCAAGAGTGGTTATCGTAGAATACAGTAGCTAAGACTGACACACGCTGTCCCATGTGTATCAACTGTATTTCTTCAACTAAAATGGAAGTCTTTCAACAAGTTGTACCTTCTAAATGAAGATCGTAAAGTTTGTTCTGTTTGACACAAGCAACACCCAAAAATATTACGTTGTTCAAAGAACTCAAATGATACATAACTGTCCTGCAAGTAGGACGCTGTACATTCTATCATTAACATTGTTTAGGCACAGATTGTTTGATTGTATATACTGAAATGTCATAATACATGTTAAAATAATAATACCTGACGTTGGGGGTAGTGCAGAATTCGCCATTCCATTTATTGCGGCGTGCGGTAACTGAGTTGCTATCGCCGCCATTGGATTAATATATGTTCCTTGTGCAGTGGCTGCTGCCATAATTGCAGCCTGTTGCTGAAAACATAACATACTGTAGGTGTTTTTCAGAGACAATATATCTATGCGAGTACATGAGTTAACAAAACTTAATTCGTATTCGCCCAAATTCTGACATATACGTCTCTAGAACTACTGTTTTATGGAGTTGTTATGCTCAACTATCATAATTTCAGTGGTTGTTCAGTTTTGAGTAAACATCAGGTCATTTAAATTTTGTTTAGTGTGTTAATACAAACATTTACCGAAATAAAATTGACTCTAACAGTGGCATTGTGACAAATTTTCGGAACTAACTCTTCCCGTCAAAAGAAACAAAAGATCATAGTTAATATTTTTTCCTAAGGTATTGAGGACTGTTTATTTTTGAAAAATTTTATATTTGGTACAGTGCAGCTTCTTCATAGTATAACCAGTCGCGTTGGAATTAGCAAGAAGCTGAAGTGTTGGAACTACAAAAAAGTATTTTCCTACAATTCCTATCAATGAAGTGATACGTATCGCTCTCTGATACCAAATATACCTTAGATTAATTTTTATTGGAATTGTTCATTAGCACACCAAGATATTTGGTGTTACAGAGCATACTATATTGATTGAAATTGTAGGCAAATTGATTTATATTAGCTTCAAGGCGTCGTATTCTTGAAATAGTGTTTTCTACAAATACAAATGATTTCAAACATTTAAGAACTGAACAATATAGGGTTCAGCAAATAACAGGAATGATATACATGCCACCTGCGGATATTCAAAGGTACCAAAGTAAAATGAATATATAACGACAGAAAACTGTCCAACCAACAAATTTTTAGGTACAGAAATCTTACAAAATACGTTTTTTTTTATTTGACTGTAGATGTAGGTAACTGTTATGACATAAACTGACATAGTTCTGCATATATGATTGATGACATTTATTTAAATATATGTGAAAATAATTGTTAATAATAATAATAATGATAATTAATTTTCCTCTCAGACATAACATATATGTATAGGAATAGATAAGTTTACAAAAGTCTCATATAAGAATAATATTCTAAGACAGAATATAAACATTTATTTACTAAATGTTGTTTTAACTTAACATTAAATAAAGATTGAGTGTTTGTTTTTCTTATTTCTATTGGCAAATAATTAAACAATTTTAGTCCTATAAAGTTAGAAGAATTGACAGTTAAGTTAAGTTTAGCATATGGTGCGTGAAAATCATGTTTTGCCTCGTGTTAACATTGTGAAACATATTATTATCTAGTATAAATTTACTTATTATTAAAAATAAACAAATAGATCTCAAAAACATAAATACTAGGAATAGTAAGGATCCTAAATTGTTTAAATATATTTCTACAGGAATAAGAACTGGAAACACCGAACATACATCTTACAATATGTTTCCGAGCTATAAAAACATGGGGTTAGAAAAATGTGGGGTTAGAATAGCAAAATAATGTGTTTTACAAACGCTTTTTACAATTTCCTATATTATCTATTTGAGGAGCATTTAAATAGTAAACGTGGATAAATAAGACATCAAGAATTGTTGATGTTACTATGCTGTTCTACGTCTTTTATTTTTCGTGATTTCTATACCTAAAAACACCACAAATGTGATCATTTTACGGAGAGAAATACGGCGACCTTAAATACCTTTACAATACAGTAACAAGTTTACAAAAGCTAATAATAAAGAAGATATGGACATATATTATTGTGGTTGTAATTCAACGCTGGTTGAGGCTTTAGTCCGCAGAGCAGTTAGTTTCACTCAATATTGTTAATACCTAATAAAAACATGTAAAAATATTAAAAATGGATATTTGATATCTATTACGACTACTATTATTTCCAATCAAAATCTTGATCAAGAATGCATACAAATAAATTGAAAAATTAACTGACTGAGATTATTTACTTAAATATGAATTTATATAAAACCTAACAAAACCTTGATGTAGTGGACATTTAACAATGAGGTATTCTATATAAGAATTTAATGTCAATTATATTTTTTTCACTATTGAAATCGCTGTGACTCCTGTCGCTTCTCGAAGAAACTGTACAATCATTTGTATGTATTTCCAATTCAAAAATATTTACTTTCCAAAAGTTGAATAAAGATGAAAGAATAAAGAACCCTCACGAATTATATTGGGTCAAAATTCTTATTTTATTTTTTGTCTGTTTTGACGAAATGAACCAGTCCTGATTATTACTGCTGCACTTTACAAGAGATATCCTTCAAAAAATTCAATAACTTGTCCCAAGTTCCTTTTATCGTTTAGTAATTAAGTAATTAATATTGACAATTAATAAAACTGTCGCAAGCATATTGAATTTACCACCAGGCGATATTGCCAGGTGGTTTCGTTTGGCTATTTATTTATTGACAGACTAATAAATAATGCAAACAAGCGCCCATCCCTGAAACTCAAAAACGTCGATGGATGACCCTTTGTTAACTTAGCACATGAATATCGAACGCATCTATACGCAACTGGAAAAGAATAATGACATAAATTACAAATGAAATTTCCCAGGGGTTCGGGTTTTATCCCTAATTTCGTAACTGAAGTCACGCAACCACTTTACTATATTTTATTACTAGGTAATTTCGGGGTAAATGTTGGCTGAGTGTGTTATTAAAGACTTAAACAACAAATGAAGGACAAGAGAGTGCTCTACTACTTAGTCTTGGAATACAGGTCAATAGAAGATGCATTCTTGCAACTGTATTCACAAAAATTTGATTTTATAATATTTCAATCTTTAAACTGGTAATAGTACATTACATACCGAGCTGTTTCATTCTTGCAGAGAGAAAGCGATGAGCTGTTTCTCAAGACAAGAATGAAACTTTTCACCGAAGTTTATTTACAACCATATCTTTTAAATGCAAGTGACGGTTTTTGTAACAAAACTAATTACGTGAAAAATTAAGAAAGTAAGATCCCTGTATAACCAGATTACAGATAAAAAAAACTCAAATTAGCATTTTGACAATGGTACTAAAAGAGTTAAATAAGTAACAACTTAAGTTAGTTGCGTTTTTAATAGATTGTTATCAAAAAAGTGATTTCGAAGATAATGAGCGATTCAGAAGAAATTATTTGTACTGCTCATCCACTGAGAGAAGGCGCTGAATGTTTGGAAAAAGATTTGTTACCTAAGAAAAGTTGTGCAAAGTACGATAAAGTTGATAATGTTTTCAAGAGCTGGTGCTCGCAAAGGTAAGGTTACACTCATGTTGAAGTGACACACTGTATAAAATGAAATTGACTGATGTTAATATCATGGAAAATAATGATCACGTCGAAATTCCAATATCAACAACATACTAGTCAAGAGTATTTAGGTATGATGAATAATGAAATATGGATAACATTAATTAAAACTTAGTCACTTCGTTTAGAAGTTCTAAATGAACACTTCTTTTACGATTAGGTAAAATCACGATCACGAACTCGATCTGGTGACAATAGGAGTGGAATATGTTTTAGGTGTCCTCAAAGGAAGAAATCCAAAGGATTAAGATCAGAAGATCGGTCTGGAAATGCATTATTTAGGCAATCCCTGGCTGCTCTGCTAAATTGTGGAGGAGCACCATCATGCATTGTCCACATGTCATTTCTAATATTTAAAGGTAGATACATTTCCCAGTAAAAGATCTAGTTCCTTCTTCTTGTAAAAATTTAGGTATTTTCTCCCGTTAACATCGTGTCAATTTCGTACGGTCCTATCAAGTAGCCACCAATTATCCCAACCATATGTTAACTAAAAATCTATGCTGATGTGTGTTTTATTTTAATGATAGCCTGTGAATTTTCATGGCTCCAGAAAATTAATACTTTAAATGTAAAAAGTTAAGAGTAATTTTTCTAGATTCAAACGGTGCTTGTAATGCACTGGGAAAGAATTTAGATAAATATTGGAAATAATTTTGATAAAACTAAGTGGCATTACGCATAACTAGCGTCCTCTGTGGTACATGACAAAACTAGTTTTTTAGTAATGTTCAGATAGGCTATCTACAACCCCATACCAAATTCCATTAAAATTATCTTCCGGAGATATTTGCATAAAACAAAATTTTAGGCTCAATTTCAAGGGGTGTTAGGGCCCTCAGAAATTAGAATCCGGTAAAACAAAAAAATACAGATTATATATTCAATTTATTTTATTATTAGGACTTAATTTATGTGCCACCGAAAATTTTTCAGAATGATTTTTTTGACATTGCGGTTTTTCTAGAGCTTCGATCGATGGTTAATGTTCTAATCATAAAAGCAAATAACCCTGTAACGGAAGCCAGATGTATATAAAGTACTGACATTATTTATACTGTATATCCATTTGTTTTTGATCACTCGACACTCTAGGATTATTTGTCTTTCATTACGTTTAACAACGATTGATTTATATCTAAAATTGCAGCCGTGCTCATTAGTAAGCCGGAATGCACTACAGCGGATATTATTAGCAATAAAAATGAGACCGCCGAAAGCTCATAGCAAAATTGCGAACCGGAAAGCAGTCATTCGTGAATTGTGGCGTATTAATTTCAAAGAACATTCCTGGAACGTAACAATCTGCAGAAGTGCTTTGGGGTATTAAAGGTTACCTGTGCGTAAGCTCCATAAGCTCCGAACTGGTTGAACACGAAAGGGTTGAGAAGACTCATGTTTCCGGCCATCTGCTGCATGCGTCTTAGTTGGCGTTCCTTTTCAGTATCGGCAAATTTTACTACTAAGCTCGAGGAAGCTCCCTGGAATATTAAGAGACACTTTTTAGTAGACCGAACTTTGTAGTCCTTTGGTGCAGTACATTTTATAAATCTAACAGTTTCGGTTAAATGAACAGAACTCCATTTGAGTTTTCATAAGATAATAACAGTAACAGGCGGAGGAAATAGTGTATTAAATTAAAGAAAATATAAAAAAATCAAAACATAATTGGAAATTTCTAGTTTAAAACTAACACTAACTATTAGAATATTTGCAGTTCTGCAGTCCCTATAATAGACAATAGTAACATTTTAGAGAATTTTTTTATTACGATGTACTTGAACAAATTTTAAATTCATTATTTAATTTGGGAATTTCTGAAGTGTGTATAGGTATATGCAGAAACTACAAGACGGTACACGTCTTCACCATACTAACCGATCATGTACAGTGCCTTCATAAATGATTACAAGCCACGTGATCAGGGTCGAGATTCTCGAATCAATCGCAGAGCAATTCATATGCGAATATCCTTTTCCTCACTACGGCAATTGAGAGAGACAAGAAATCTATTTGCATACGAGTTGTTCTTCGAGAATCACTACCCTGGTCACGTGGTTTGTGATTATTTATAAAGGCACGGTACATAAGAAACCAATACCCAAACCCAGGATAAATTCGGTAGTGGAAGGAGCTATTAGCACAAATAATTGAACCTCATTCTATTAAAACTATCCTGCCTTAGATGATAGTTCGCTTCTTCAATAGCTTACTAACTACCAGTTACTAGCTTGCTCGCTTACTAGCACTAGTTTGTTATCCTAGCTTGAAAAACTAGACTCGTGTAGACTGGGCATAAAGGGTTGTTAATTGCTAATTAGCTTCTTATGCGCCTTATTATAGTATTAGAAGATCTGTCCCTTTAATAATAATAATAATAATAATAATAATAATAAAAGGTCTTTATTAGTGTTTACAAATTTTAAATTTCATTTTTTTTAATCTTTCGTGACAATGTGATGCGATCTAAGACCCTGTATAAAGGACATAATAAATAGGTAAGTACTTATGTATGTATGTATGTATACTTTTCAGGAAATCCTAATAAATTTTTGTTCTCGCCTGGATTTTGCAACAAGTCCGAACCGCATTACGATACGACGTGCATATTTTCAGTAACAGGCAGGCATTTCCTTTTAAATAGCGCAATGTAATTTTAAAAGTGAGGTAAGAACGGGCATGCAGGCTTCTGCATTGTTGTAATTAGACAGCATTTTCCGAGAATGTGGCTTATTATCTAAACACAGTTACAGAAGATAACAATGGAACTAGAACAATGTCGGCCACGGATGTCATTAGAACCATCCTGCAATGAGTTGCAGGCAAACAGTCGGCAACGATAAAGTCGTGTATCCGTAATAGCACCGCCACCAGGGCAATGCCTGCCGTATATAAAGTGGAAATGGGGTTAACATTCTTTTGTCTGCTCCACAGGTCTAATTTGTCTTATTATAAAAATCGTAGACCGCATTGTAGTAAGACTGAATAGGGACGGCAACAAATACCTTAGAAGTAACATTTTTATTTAGACGAGCGTACCCACTTAATGTACAGGGTGTGAGGAAATTAATAAAGAACGTTCAAAAGCTAGATTTCTGAGAGTAAACGAAGTAATAATATAGGACAATATAGGCTGACTATTTTATTTCTGCTACTGTTTGTTGTTGAAAATGGCTGGAAATTTTACATTCAGTGAACAAGTTGACGTTACTTGTGCTAAGTTTCTGTGAAGGAAACTATAAAAGAAGTGTGGAAGAATATCGTGTGAGATTTCCAAATCTAGTAATTCCCCATAAAGAAACAGTTTCTAATATTGACGGGTTCGAGAGACAGGAAAGTTTTTCAATAATATTCGAGAACGTCCTTGTGTAACAAGGGTACAAGATGAAGAAAATATTTTGCAAATAGTTGAAGATGAACCACAAATAAGTGAAACGTTTATCTTGAGAAACAGGATGATCAAAAATCTTTTTCCAACTAAATGGTTGGGACGAGAAAATAATTGTCTTCAAAATTGTTCACTACGATCGCCAGACTTCAACAAATGTGACGAATTTTCTTTGGGGGACATTGAAGGATTTTGTTTATTCCTTGCCAATTGAATCCCGAGAAGGTGGAATCGTATTACAAATAAATGTAACGCTAGGTATAAGAATCGGTCCTCATTTATTAGACATAGTAAATTTCAATATTTGGTGAAGAGTAAATTTATGTTTCAGAAAAAATGGTGCCCAGTTTGAACAGTTTCTTTCTTTTATAGTTTTATTACTAACTGTCAAATTTTAAAGACAAAGCCAACTACTTACTTTTTGATTTCTTCTAATAATAGTTATTTACAATATTTTGTCTACGTTCATGCAAAAACCAAAAAATGTTATTAAGATGACACTAAGTCTACGAAAATGTGACATCGATTTGAACGTTTATGTTTGTCATGATGACAAAACGCTCTAGCAGAATGGCAGATGAATGCAATAATAGTATATTATTCAACGAGTGGCCTAAATCACCGAGTGAATAATATCCATTATAAGCGAGTAGAATACTATACTGTATCCACGACTATTAAATATTTTCGTTACACAGACTTCCACAGAAGAAACTAAACTAAAACATCGCTAAACGTCAAAACTATAAATTGTCATTGAATTGTCAAATATTAATGCCATAATATAATATCATAGCTAAATGAAGGAAGCATCTGACAGTAGTGATTAATGACTCATTAATCACTGCCGTGATTAATGGATATTATTAAGGTCGAGGAAACAGATGTATAATGGGTACATTATACAATAGTCGTGGATAAACATTTTATTGCACTAGTGCAATAAAGAACCACTTTTTCCACTAAATATAGTTCAATAAAGTTTTGTTTTTTGCATGAACGTAGAAAAACACTATTAATATCTTATTTTAATTGATGCATTTTTTCTTGAAAACCTTAAAAGTTTTTTAAAATTTAACGAGAGTAAAAAAGTGTTTTAAATTAAGTTCTGTGCGGGATATTAACGTTTTATTTAAATTCAATCAATGGAAAAAAGTTTGGAATAATTTTAGGGATGGACACCTTGTAGTGCTTCAATCTATTTGAATTCATAGTCAAAGAAAACCAATAATAAACCTAAATCTTGTACCAAGTTAGGTTCTTCCAAATTAAAGTAATTCAGAGATATTAATTTTTTTCGAAATATTTGGTCTCACTTTGAAGCCCTGTCTAACTTTGTTTATAGGTATGTTTTCCAATATTTTGTGACCTGCAACCGCACATACACCTGCTATGTGTCGGTTCTTATGCTGAACATTCTGTATATACAAATTCATTTCTAATCAGTTAAATAATCATCTTACAACATACTTTTGTATACAATATTTGAACCTCCTTATACAAACACATTCTTGTATGCAATGTACTTACCATTATTAAATGAATATTGCAGTTAGTTGACAAAGGAAATTAAACAGATGTGATTCAGCACAAATACGTTTTATCTAGATGTATGCCCTTTGAACTCGATGTTTACATCAGGTAGGACGAATACTGCGAATTTCGATTTCCGAGCGGGATTTTGTGTTTACACGATTTACTACTACACTATTCCATGTTTACTTTATTTTTACATAGAAACAAGCGCCATTATAATCCCTTTATAACAAGGTAATTCCATATCAACAAACCTATTAACAGTTTTAATTCAATTAAATATTGCGCTATCCATATTTTCATATACGTATAGGAAGCTTTTAGTAAAACAACCAAAACGTGCTTGCATTAAGCGAAATCAAATTATTTATCTAATTATAGTAACAAAACAAGATTGCATTAACACTACAGTGTACACAATGCTTCAGCACCAGCTGGAGATTAACGTCTAAAAAAAAACAGCTTGCTAAAATTAAAATCAAACAGTTAACTAGGTAGGAGTGAATACCTAGTAGGTATTTTCTATTGAATTAATAGGTTCTCTTTGAGGATTTTGTCTTTAAAACTAAAATGTGATATCTCTACACCGCATTCCATTCGCAAGCCTACAATCCAAGAATTGGAGACTTTGAGAAGGAGTGGTATAATATTATTCAGTAGGATGCATTTGCATCAATGAATACTTATGTTGGTGCGTTTTCTATAAGTAACTAGTGTATCGTAAAGCTTTTTTAAGGATGCATAGCTGGTATTGAGAAAAAAAAATATTGAAACTTATTTTCCTATCTTATATTTTCATGTCTTAACCTTATCCACTATATTCTAAAGTTTGTAAACACCTTGCATATAAGTATGGCTTAGTTTTATCTGCGACAAGAGGCCACATTTGCAGTTATATTGGTATGATGCTTTCGTTTGTTTGCAGCAAATTTTATGAAAAATTACAAGATTCTATGGCGTGTACAAATTATAAAAGTGTATTATGAAAATGCTATAACTGTTTGTTACGAAATATATAGAATAATAATAACCGATTATTTGAGACCCAAACAGAATATGAATCTTGGAGATTTTTTGTGTGGACAAAACTGTACAGCGGAAAAACTATCATTTTATTAAAGGGTAAATTTTTAAACTTCGTAACAATGTGTGGTGATGATGTTAGCTAAAGTCACCAAGGCGATTTAACGGCATCATTTTTTTCTTTGGGGCTATCTAGGGTCTATGTCCATGCACCTCAAAAGACTTCACATTTAATAAGCAATATTAGAAGAGAGATTGATAAATATGAAGGAGTTATCGAAAACTCAATATCTCAATATGTCACTATTAGATGAAGCCTATAAGGCCATTTGCCCGACATTCTTTTTTATATATTATCGCATACATAGATACAAAGAAATAATCTTACCATATCTTTTATACAGGGCGTTCACTAAAGAATGTGTCATACTTTAAGATTAGTTTTCTCGGACAGATATAAATCAACTTAACATTAATACAATTTAAATTCCATTATTTTTCTTCAAGTTTGGCCTATTCTTTACTGAATACCCTATATATTCTTTCTTATTGCAATTGAAAAGTAGGCATATTTATTGAAAGATTCTTCTTATCATCTCTTCTTCATTCGTAATTACTTATGATTTAATTCTAGGTGTGATTTTGTTTGAATTGATTAACTTAGAGCATATTTTGGTTTTAATTGGGTAAAAAGGATCAATTAAGTATTTCCGTTCAATCCATGTTTTTGAAATTAGCCGAAGATAAAAACACCCCGCTAAGAGGTATTAGGTAGAGCTGCAGAAGAAAATATCCAGGTCCAGCCTGAAACGTTTGAAGATGTTTAAAGAACAAAACTAATACATCTTTCTTTTATACAGAACTATGCACAGTTTAGACCGAATCTAATGTCCAGAATTCTATAGACTTTCCAAAGTTAAAGGCGGTTTAAATGTTTAGAATGTTTTGTCTCCATTAATAAAAGTTGCACGTGCATATTGCGCTGCAGTAAGGTATCTAAACTAAGTGGTTATATCGTTAAAATAGACTACCGCAAGTATAACTTATTCTCGCCAAGAGTTTAGTGCGCCGACGAGTATCATATCGTCCATTGATCTATTTCGTTCACGCTGGGATGTAGGTACCTACAAGGGTAATGTTTAATAGAGTAAACATCTTTATGCCCGTTGTTCTATTGACCCAATCCTAATAACTAATTAATCTGGTTATCTAAGACAGCATATTACCGTTCTCAGAAATTTAATAAGCACGAAAGTAAAATGTAAGTTATTTCTTTGTCATCGCTTACTGTAATAGAAGATATACCTACCTATGCAATATTTATTTATTATTAACTTGTGGCCAACAAGAGGATTCAAGATCAATATTCCTCACTTTTTCATATTATCCAGTTAATTTGAGTCATATTTTTTTACAAAATAATTAACAGAAAAATGTGAGTGAAGTCTCTTCAATGAACTTTCCAAGAACGGAAAATGAATATAATTAAAATGGTTTGCAAAGTATGAATTACTTACAGCTTTTATATGGATTCAAGATTTTCGTTCTCTAATTTCAGTTTCGAATAAATGTTAGGTAAACAATATTATGGTTTACATAATAATTAGTAAAAAAGTTCAACAAGAACAATATTTACTTGAAGCATAACGAATCCAGCTGCGCACATAACTCTGTCCTAAAAATATGTAATATAAAACGTCTAGAAAGCAGTTTGGAAGTAAATCCAGCGTTGATCCTTTAGAGCAAATCAATTGGTATGGCCCCAGGAAAGGGCCGACGGAAGGAAGGAGCAGTTGGGATGATCACAATCCCTCCCTGACAAGAGCTTTCCTCTCTCGCTCTACCGCTCGCACAAATCTATTAGAAATCGTTAAATCCCGGCTCGGCTGAAGAGCGCCAATTCCACATGTCTCCTCGGCGGATCAGACCACGGCCGAAGAGACGTTATGTTATTGAATGCTCTGGGTTGCGTAATTTCATTATCCGCCGCGATACAATCGCCGGACCGGCCAACATAGTTATCATACAAGCGCTAGGATTACGTCTCGATTAATTACTTCAATATTCTATCACTTCTTCCTTTAGTTTAATTGGGTATTTTGCCGCACTTTTGAAAATATAAAAATTAATTGAATAATCCCTTGTGTCAAAAGGATCAGTCAAGGGCTATTTTTAAAACTAAGTTTGTCTAACCAACAAAACTCACACTGAAAAAGCAGATAAGTACAAAATAACAAAAATCACATCACTATCGCGCACTTCTTTATTTTTTTGCGTTTCGAAGAACTCTCTGTTTTCGTTCTCAAAAATTGCTAAACGTAAGTCCAGTTTAAAATTTGTTTATCTGTTTCCATAGATATGTTAAATGATTATTGTTACTTCTTCTACAACTGTAGCCAACATGATCAATATTTACTGAACAGTTTGACACGCACTTATCTCTAATAATCAAATTACCGATTTATCTTAATCATTCTGAAAATTTAGAAATTAGAAGAAGAAGAATCGGTAACAATAGAACAGTTTTTTAGACAACTATTTTTTTTCAAAAACGCGTCTAAATATTTAAAAAATTGTATCTACAACAGCATACCTTATGAATGTAATATAAACATGTTGGAGAAACATCTCGATCTATGAATGTCAGAGTCGAAGAACAAGAAAAATTTTATAAAAAACGGGAATTTGAAAAATCCAAAATTTGAGAACAAGCTTAAGAAAACGGTCATTTGATTCAATGGGGTTCGGTAAAAATTTTAGAGAACGAGGATAACGCAACAAAAAGACAAATGCGATTCTTATTCCATATATTGGAATTAATATAAAACAAGCACGGAAGACAATTAGCATAAGTTGACATATCGTGAGGTTGTTTACTGACCAGTGTTTGTTCAAGTAGTATAAGTTGACTTATATATATCGTTACATACCTACATAGTTGAACTTAAAATTTCATTTATACTTATTGGGATTAAACTCATAAATGGTTGATATTATTTAGACGGCTGGTAGAGTAAGCTATATTACGACAAACTTATTTTAGTAAATTGTGACTTACATTAATTTTCCCATACGTGATAGATACAACAGACGTCTACACGGAATAATATTACTTGAACAATCAATTTTTCACAAAATTCATAAAATAATGTTTAGTAAAGTATTTCTTTACGTCTACTGCCATAAATGAGTAATAATATTCAGGTCTGTATGTATTGATTGGTTGAATAGTGTGCGGTAAAATACTTACATGGAACAGAGTGTAAGTAAAACATGAGGTACATAGTACCTACAACTATTAGATAAAAACACATTATTGTATCAGGGATTGTAACGTCAACTACGGGTTTACATTGATTATAAATAAAAAGGTAGGTAATAAATATATTTTATATGTGAACGTAGAAAAGTAAATATAGTAAAAATCACAAGTTGTCAAGCATGCTTGCGTACTGCGCTAGTTATGGTTGGAGTGATTATAAGCTGCGTTATCTCAGATAAGTTAAAAGTGCTGTTGATATTGTTGCCACAAATGTTGACGTTTATAGGTCGTCCGGATTCAGAAGACGGATTAAATATGTATCATTATTTATCACATGTTGCATGTATTACCTTATTTTATTACCCAGTTTAAAAAAAACAAATTTGTTCTTCTCTTCTCTTACATCTATCAATCATAATATTTTTTTAAATCTTAGGGCTAGCTATATCAACAATTAGACTCTTTTAACACTATATATCTAATAGTAATGCTAAAAACATAAATGTTTTTTCACCATTCTAAATCTATAATCGGACGGTGTTCTGCAACAAGCGGTTAAGCCACATCCTTGTTGTTTAGCACAAATTAATAAAATGTATTGAATAGCTTTAGAAAATACACTTTTTGATAAAAGTGTCTTACTTATTTGTTTTTCTGTTACATATAAATCCAGGTAGAACTGTTAGAAAAACTGTAAAAGACACCCTGATAAATGTTTTAAAATAAAATGGTTCAATTTAAACAATGTGGGTTAACCGGTTGTTTGATGAACGTGAATCATCTGAGTGAATTAGAGCCATCATTATATGTTCGTTGAATAATATACTTTGTCCACTATTAACAATATTTTAGCAAACTTTTTACTGAGAACATTACCCAATATTTTGACTCATACATGAACATGACATAACATACAATTAGAAACTGTCAAAGCACCTTACTTTCAAGTCTGACATTTGTCTTTCGCATGATAAATTAAAAAAAGCAAATGAAAATTTAATTAGTAAACATCTACCACATTCGGGGAAATGTTAATATTGCCGTAACTGGGTATAGTGTGGGTAGCTTTTGGCTTTCACACAGGAGGTTCAATTGCTGATACCGGGGAAATTTTGTGTTGTTAGTTTATTTCCGATTCCTTGAAACCAATGAATAATGATTTCATTATTCACTAGTGAGTAATGGATATTATTATTTAGGAAACACATGTATAATGAACCTTTTATAGAATAGTCGTGGACAAAATCATTTAAAGTTGGAGCGTACGAATACATATGAATGACTCTTATCATAAAATACATTTTAAAAATATGCGTAACTGAAAAGCAAATCTGCTTTGAAGTTATTGATCACCGCAATTTTCGCAGTTTGCATCTTCTGTCATATAAGACTAGATATAGCTTGTAAGAAATTTTTCGTATTAAACTACTATATATATATATCTACCTAATTGGCTATTTTTACCACTAGCCACTGGTACAAGTACTGCAATGGCAAATATTCCCGTTGTATCTATTCTAATCTTTTGTACAACTTCCACTTTGTGATCATGTGTAAGTGTCTTACCACATAAACGATTCTTCAAATTCCAAACATTAATCATTACTAAAATCAGAAAGTGAGACGAAATCATATAATTACATGTAGAAGCACTCATCTAACATTTCGTCAAGACGCTGAATAAAATCAACATTCATCCGTTGGGAAGGCATGTAACATTCTGATATAATGTGGTTGTAAATACGCCCCCTGGATCTAGCCATGGCGGAGTCTCGTCAAGAATCCACAGAAGACGTCACAAATACCACACAATAAAATGTATTAGATCCAATTCCCTAGCCATGGAATTTTACCCCTTTCGAACGAGTTTAGCAGCTGTCAATAACACCGACATATTTGCCCAAAAATAATACGGTTTAAATCGATATTTTATCGCAAAGACCAGACGGACAATCAGACAAATCATCCGTTAGAATTAGATACCCTGCCGTTTTCGGGCCAGGACTAAGGATATATTGAAATTCTATTTTGACGGAAACTTCGAGACTGAACACAAAAATTTACACGGATATACATAAAAGGAAAGCAAGGAATTTTATTTAAAAAATACTAATAATCGACGAAAATGATACTTCATATGTTTAGTTATATCTACATATACATGCAAATATTCAGCCCAATTATGTATCCCATTTTGGTCATAATAACATTTTCAAGGTTAAATATCATATGTCATTACCTTAATTTTTGTAGTATGTATCCGCCTGTAACTGTTATGTAGAATTTTAACCGAGTTTCTTAAATACAAGAACATACAACATAGAAAAAGAAAAACAAGTCAGTATTAATAAAAATTATTTTACTTGAATGAGAGAAAATAAGAAAATTATATTCACTTCTAATATTCTAATGGAAATTAAATATCTGACACCCAACTAAATAAAGTCAATAAATTTCTTTGAACACGTTATATAAAAAATAAATAATTCAAATTACAAAATACAGAGTGCTCAGCTGATAGTACACGTTTGGCCTCGAAAGTTGTTTAAATTACTTGTAAAATCATAATTCATTATATTCTAATCACTATGCTATCATTATTTAAAAGTACACGTCTTTCTACTGTTATTAAAATATTGTACAATAATTTACTAAATATAATTGATTATTATCAATCAACACTTCACATTCATAAATATTTTTTCAATGCAGTTGAATATAGTGAAAGCTAATATTGTTATGCAGACGATGCTCGATGGTAGAGGTCAAAGATGAAGTGAGAAATGTACGCGCATTTATTTATAGAAGATCATCCGGTTTTTGAAGAGTATTAAAGAAGATAAATAAGGTTCCATGGTGTAATGGTTAGCACTCTGGACTTTGAATCCAGCGATCCGAGTTCAAATCTCGGTGGAACCTATTCTTTTTTAAAGCAAAAAAAAACATTGTTAAATGATGTGTTTATTTATGGTCACACTTTCAATTTAGCTATATAAAATTAAAGTTTTAGTACTCCGCTAAATAAGCATATAATAAATATTAAACGCACAGCTAAACTACTATTGAATAATTGACTATTAAAAGAAAATTATAAGTCAATTAACTTTTTCATGCGTGGTCTAATAATTATCAGATTTCAAATGCTCTTTCTACAAAGACATACCCGGTTATTATATTATTAACTGAAAGGAATAATAATTATAAAAATTGTTAAAAATGAACGGTGTATTAGTATGTATCTTTCAAGAGCATCCTCCTTCAAAAAGCTACTAACATTTCAAAATATTTTTCGCCTAATTTAATACTTCGTGGAGTTAAAACTGTTGGTCCAGAACTAAATAGTCGTTCAGCAGGGGCTGCTGAAGGTAAAGTTGAATTATACTTCAAAAATATTCTTTTAATATTAAAAAATGAATCCAGCATTGCTACGTACTTTCTTATTGATTTTAGGTACTTATCTTTTTCTGCATCATCAATTTTTTTTCTACTATTTTTTCTTTTATCAGAAGAAAATAGACCGTAGAAAATATCAACACTTTCATCTGTATCTGAGTCATATATATAATACCATGCGGTCATTCATAAAGTCATGAATTGATAATGAATTTTATGAAAATCAAAATAAATTATGAATAATTATTTTAAATATCTCTGTCATCACTGGCAATTTCTTTTAAAATTTGGGAGCCGATGCTTCGTGTAAGAAAATAGGGTATTAATAACAACCCTGTACATGTCTTAGACCCAATGTAATCAAATAACATTGTAGCCTTATTACTATGGGCACGAAGTGCTGGCGTTTCATTAGCCACAAATTTAAATTTATGAGACGGTGATTTAAACGTAAAAAGTTAGGACCAAAAATGTGTAATAACTTGATTTTACAAGCAGAAGGCTGGTATTGCTTATTAATTTTACTTCCTTTTCCGCAATCACATTCCGGGTGCTCGTTATGTGAGTAAATGAGGAAATTGATTTGTGTACTTCTTTTTTCTTTCTCCACGTTTCCTCTTAAGACTGGGAAATTAAACGTCTCTGGGGAAAACATGTACAAAATGAAAATAATGCGATGATATATTTGAAGCTACACTGAATCTGATTACCTAATATAAGGTACGCCATCAATCTGATAATCTCTTCAAATTGGAGGGATACAAAAAAACCTCATTCAAAATGATTTCATACGGAAAATACAATCTTACGTGGGTATTTTCATACAGTAGCGTATGCAAAGGGAAGGTAGGGAAACTTAGCCCCATCATTAAGCCCCTCTACTATTGTCGAATATGATTGAAACTTATTAATTAATTGTCGGTAAAATTATATTGGTGTTAGAAGTGAGATATATTATTGAAATTGTAAGGATTTCTACAAATAATACTACGAAGAAAATGTACGTTCTTCAATATTGTACTACTTAATCTGTCTTCGAGTTCAAGGCGTCGGTCCTTTATTAGAAGTGCAACTATCACAATGTCAATACCATTCTTCTACAAGCCAGTAAAAGAACTTTTTGAATTTGTTGAAAGTCCACATTTTCATTCAAAGTATTCACCACATACATCACTATGAATCGCTTGAAGAACTTCTGGAATTCTTTTCCGAATATACAGGGCAATTCACAACTTACCCACAAAAATTTGGAAATAGATGCGTCATGAAAAATGCAGCCAATGTCGTAAAAAAAATATTTCTAAAATACTCTGAGAAAAAAATTATTGAAGTTGTAGTATTTACAACTTTTTACATCGTTGGACTACTACATTCTAACCGCGCTTTTAGTATTAACGTTTTTGCGATAGTGTTAGTAAGAATACTTTAGCAGCTTCTTGTCTGTACGCAGAATGATTTCCCCGAAAAGTACCAGGCAAATCGCAAAGTTCAATTATATCTGTATCATGGACAGAGTGACCAAGCATTAGTACCAATCCCTTACGAATTAGATATTGTGAATAGTTGCTGCAACAAAATGCTTACAAACCCAGATTTACAGCTGACGTGTTAGTTATAAATGAAGCTATTTTTACACGGAATGTATGTATAACATTCATTATATTCATGTGGGAATATGAAAATCCATACGCGATTCGCTTGATTGGACCATTCATATTAATAAATCGAATGAATGGGGTTCAGAATCTCGAATGTCTTCGAAACGATCTGCCTGGACTTCTGGAAGATGTGTCCTTAGCTGTAACTGTAACTTTCCACGGTTTTCCAGGCGGAGGTTTTTGCTATTTTGATGGTAGCAGGCAAGGAAGAAGTAAAGAATTGCGTGGAGGAGAAAATCTTCATGTGCTCCGATAGTCAGGCTGCACTCAGGGCCCTTAGCTCTCCGATGGCAAGATCTAGTCTTGTTCAAGAGTGTGGAGATGCCCTGGAGTCCCTGGCCAGACAAAGGGAGCTGGATTCATGGCCATAAGGGAATCCCCGGTAATGAGACGGCTGACTTGCTAGCTCGTCTCGGATCTGGGGCTCCTTGCCAGGAACCCGAACCCTTTTTGGGAATTACGCGGGGTAGTATGAATAGTGCCCTTAAAAAATGGGCCTATCAAACACTAAGAGGGAATTGAAGAAGGAACGGAGGATGTAGACAGGCCCACGACTTCTTCAATGAACCTAATAAATCTAGGACGATGTGGCTGCTGACCCTTAGTCGAAGGTCCCTGAACCAAGGGGTGGGGGTCCTGACAGGCCACTGTAGACTCGGAAGGCATTTGAATTTGAAAGGCATAGAGAAGAGTCCCTTATGTCCGGAATGCAGAGAGGGGGAGGAGACCCCTATCCATTTTCTAGGACATTGTGCGGCCCTTGGAAGACTAAGATATAGGATATTCGGCATTGTTGGAGATCGTTGCTTTGTACCCAAACAGAGTGAAGAGTGTTGAATGGCTTGTTGTAGGATTGGCGTTGTTTCCAAAATGAGAGTCCAATATTCTAACTTTACGTTTAATACTGACACTAACTATAACAATTCTCGAAGGACCATATCAAAATATAATTAAAACTGAAGTTGACACAGTGCAACAGGCACAACAAACTTATGCTACAATGGTGTACATATAATAGTGTTACAAACGAGTGATGTATATGGAATAGTGTTACAAACGAGTGATGTATATGGAATGAGATGAATTTATTGTCGTAAACTGTGAGGAAACCTCTTGTTCCTAATTAGGAAGGTTTCTGCCTCGTGCTCGATCTCCCACCCTCTTTCTGGGTATTCACAATTTTCCCTTGTAGGAAAGGCAATTATGGGAATTCCAAATCGGTGCAGCTGGATGTAGAAAAGCCCTCTTTTACAATTACAATGCTATAAAGTATAAATAGTTAAGATAATAAATAAACAACCCTTAATATAAATTTTTACAACAGATATTACTAAATAAAAATATAAATGTACATAAACCACTAAAATAAAGTGCAGTTGATGTACAGGGTGAATAAACCTTTCTAACCTATCTTTGTTGAGGGGAAGTCTCAACAGGCATCGAGGAGCTGCAAAGGGAAGAGATGAGGGGCCTACCATGGGCCAAGATCCTGGTGTTCATTAGGGCGTCGGGTAGGTTCGAGGAAGGCCGAGGGCGAATAGTGGAGGAGTGATCGAATGCCAGGGTATGCGAAAAGGGCCCATGTGTGGCCTAATTGCCAGGCTGAGGCCGCCCGCATTTTACTACTACTACTAGCTGTCCGACTTAGAATGTGGTTCTTGCACGATGGAGCGCCCCCTCATTTTCGGCAAAATGTTTGAGAATACCTTAATGAATAATGAAGTTCAAGGGGTGCGATGGATTAGTCGAGGAGGAGCGGTATCATGGAAGCTCAGACCTCTTGACATCAAACGTCAGCTATTTCAACTTTTAAGAATTTCAAGACTGATGCCTTACAATAATTTATTTTGATGCCATTTTTAACACAAGTGACTTGTGATACAAATGTTGTCCAGTTTGTAACAGAAGATATTAAACGTTAAACAAAATGCTCCAATATTTAATACTGACGGAAAAGACATTAAAGAAAAATAAATTATATTTAAAAAGTGTAGTGCATCGCACCTAATTGGACACCATTGATGATTTACGCAAACGTATCATAGCTGCTGCCAATAACTACCGAGTTCAAAACCGACAAGAAGCAGTAACGGTGTTAGTTCATAGAAACTGGGTCAGACGGGTCCAAATTGGCAAATTCGTTAAATTATTTGTCCGTTCATATTTTTATTACAATTTGCCGCCGTATCGGCCGCCGACTGCATGCTTTGCCTTGTGCAGTGTCAGGTTTTACAGTGGATCATTTTTAAATCATTTTTGAACTGCCTATTTTGAATTTTTATTACAAAATTGTATTTGTAAGAGCCCTGTACATTCAAATATTTTTGGATAAGTTCTGAATCAGGGTAATTCAATTTGACACTTAAATGATTTCTTAATCATTCGGATTCTTCTTTTTTTAATAAATCACTGTCAGCGACTAAATAATCCCACAGTTGGATGGAGATTTGACAGAAATAGTTTGCTAGGTATATATGTATTTATTTTTTTATTTATAAATAAGTCCAAATCTAATTATTTAATAAAAAGTGTATTGTCCTTATCATCTGGTCCTAGGGACTAGCATCCAGATGCTAGTTCTTCGGTAAATAAATTCTTCTGTTCTCTTGTTTCTTGTCGTAGGTAGTTTTGAAGTTTTACTCTC
Source organism: Monochamus saltuarius (assembly GCA_025584915.1). Lineage (NCBI taxonomy): Eukaryota > Metazoa > Arthropoda > Insecta > Coleoptera > Cerambycidae > Monochamus > Monochamus saltuarius. The sequence goes on from CM046726.1 coordinate 5,769,357, forward strand.
ACAACTGTTCAAACCATCCGACCATTTTAGGATTCTTGAATTGTAATAACCCCTTCAATAAATGATCAGTTCTCGAAATAGATGGCTAGAGATAAATGGTACACAGTTTAAATTATGGCAGGCAAATTTGTTTCTGCTCACAGTTCACTTTTTGCATAGAGAGGACTTTGCTAAAATAGGAAAAACGAAACGTAATCATAATGTGATAAAAATGCAATTTTGGTTTTATTTTTGTTTTTTGATTGATGTTCCCACTTAAACAAATTCGTAGATAAAATAGGAAAATAAGAAATCCTCCTGTCGTTCCCGTATTTTACTTGTGGTAACATTATACATAGTTTTACTTGAAATTAATCAATTTGACAAAGAACAACTTCTACTCTTTGAGGTTAGCATCTGTTGGCCCAATATAATGAAATTACATTGTTTAATGTTTTACACTATCTTAACCAAAAATACTAAGCTTCAAAACCTTCTGCCATAATTATTAAAGTTTATTTTTATTTACAGTAAACAACTGCCTATGTTACATTTAATGTCCCTGATAATATGGACCTACCTACAAATTTAACATTAATTTTCTGAAATAAGTTTACACATATACTGATGCAAATTGCTGATTTGTATATTAAATTTCGAAATAACTAAATATGGCTACATTTCTATCGATACTGAATAAATGCACTATGAATTTATGAAATGTGTACCTAATTCCGAATACATCCACGAGTATCGTATCCAAACATATGCCGGGGGTTTCATATTTATGTACAATCGTTTGCAATAATAATGACACTCTCTTAAAACAGTTTTTGAACTTCTGGAAGTTCTCAATAGAAATTTCATTAAATCTCTCTGGTAAGTGAAACAACTTAATAACTAATGTTAAAAATTTAAAGCAGATTTCAATATGAATACGTCAGAAGTTTAAAATAAATCGCAAAATTCATTTTAGTGAGTGTCATTAATATTGCAAACGATAGTACGTTGAAAATTCCCTTTCTAGCTAGTAGTACTGTGCATGTCTCCTATTTAGTTTACCGAAAGAAGTTACGGATCAATGTTTAATCAATTTGCTGTTCCCATTTGGTTCACCTATTTCCTCAAGGTAGTTTAAATGTTTCTCTGGCGATATTCAGCTTTTGAGATAACTTTTCTTGTTAAAGTCGTAACACAATCACTTTGCAGAGTAGGTACCTTACTGTTTTGTGAAACAAATACGAAAAATGAAACTTTGTGTGATATTTAAACTGTCATTGAGACATGTGGCTGAATGTTATTCATTATTCAAAATGTAACAAAAAAACAGCTTATTCTTTAATCCTACTTACATATATACAGAAAGATACAGGGTGTTGAAGTTATTCAAATCATCAAGAGTATTATTGTAAACGATTCCTGAAAAAACAAACATAGAAAGTTTTTTCTGACGTACGTTTATAGATGATTCTTTACAATAACAATGTAAAATTTTATTTAGAATAATTTATTAGGTACACTTGATAATTTTTCTCTTAATAACATTTTTAAATTTCAAATTACAAAGAACAATGTAGGTTCTGAGGAGTCGCGGCGAAGCTTTTGCAGAGTCACCACTGAAGATGCCGACAGTGAAGAGCGGCGAAACGTTTGGAAGCATGGGATGCGACCAGTTACAGCGGCAGCTACGGAACGCCTCGGAGGACCACCAGTATCCGAGAAGCGGTTCCGACCGTAGCAGTCGTAATACCAACAGTAGGAACCGAAATCAATATATGGACAGGCCCAGAGACACCGATAGCGGGTCTGTCCCCACAGAGCCTAGCCCGAGAACAACCAGGGCAGGTAAAAGTATCCCAGCTAATGCTAGGGATGTGCATTTTAACTCTGTTTCTGGCAGCTACCAGTTACCGAGGTCACGGCATAACAACCCGGAAAATCACCATGTATCAAATTACAGCACTGGCCGTGAAAGCCTAAAAACCACTGTAGGTTCTAACTTACTCTAAAATGTTATAACATATTTGATACAGAGTGTCTCTGGAACATAAGACTAGCCAGATGTACCATTTTCACACAAATATATGGTTTTTTATCAACATAAATTCATTTCTTAAGAATAAATAAAGATTTTAGAAACAAATTTATTAAATAGATTTATGCTAAATTGAATTTAAAACTGTAATTTTAACCATTATAATTTACGAATTCAACATTTTAATTTATTAATTGCTCCACATCTCCACATGTTTCTGAAATACATAAACGAGCTTTTTTAATAAAAAATATCCGCATCTGTAATACGCCTTTTCAGTTGATAAATATTCTCAATTGATTCGGAATAAACTTCGTCTTTCATAAATTCCGCAAACACTGAAGTTTAGAGGACTAAAATCGGGAGAGTATGATGGCCACAGAATAGTTGTGTCTCTTCCATATCTAATTAATCTATTTGTTACAATTAAACTTAAATATTATCTAACATTTAATCCAAAATGGGGCAGAGAACCAAGTTGCATCCGCATATTTTGACAAAAAGTAAGATGTAAATATTGTTATAACCAACTTACATAGTTCTGCATAGGTATAAGATTATTCAGTTTTGTTTATAAGGATGTGAAAATATTTATAAAAATATGGGTTTAGAATAGCAGAATAATGTGTGTCATACAAACGGTTTTTAAAATTTTTATTTTGTTTGAGGAGAATTTAGATAGTAAACGTGGCTAATCAAAACATTAAGAATTTTATTTTTAATATTACTTTTGTTGTACGCATTTTGATTTTCGACATTTCTGTACCTAAAAACGCCAAAAATTTGATAACTTTACGGCAAGAAATACTACCAAAATTATCAAGAGGAAACAAAATTTTACATTATGACTTTTAAAAATTCATTCATAGGCGTACGTCAGAAAAATGTGGGAGGATAAAATAACCCCTTTCCTATCAGTTTCTATACAATTAGAAAGTGACATCTGCAAACCTGAAGAAATTAAAGCATTTAAACTATTTTAAAAGTTCAATTTGAACACTCTCTATCTTTTAAAACAGGCATTTTTGTTCATAGTTAAAGTAGTGTTAAATAGTCAAATTTTGCCGCAAATCATACGCAATTATCGGGATGACCTGCTATTTTGTTATACCCTGGATGCATGTTCAAATATTTTAAAATAGAAAGCGTGGACCATACTTTTGTTTATTACATTTTAACATATAAAGTAATACCTATTAATTTATGAAATTGATGTAGGAATACATTTTATTGTTTGGAACATTGGTTACTGTGGAATACTTACCCTTGCGGTTTTTAAATTTAAAATAATTCATAATAATTTATGTCATTCTTATTTCAGGTATTATGCAAATCTAATTTTTTCATCACTGCCCTAGTTCGCATCTATATTCATACAGTTTTTTCTAAACTGAGTTTTAAATGACAAAGGACAGTATCTATCCCACCGTGAGCAATCTACATTTTATAATTGACTTCACCTTTCATTATACGTCTCTCCCCCAAATCAGATTAATCTATTTTTAATTGGAAGTATTGGGCTAATGCAAAGTTAAGCCTCATTACGGTAATCGTATGAAAAAATCTAATTTTAGTAAAACCTATTACATTTAAAAAACAATTTACCTTGGAACTTAATACGAGATCGGGGCAATATAACGAGAAGGAAAAAATAAAAGAGTCATTAGGCGGAAAGTTCAGGAAAATCGTAGCGCTCTAATTTACATTATAGAGGCGCTACTTTAACATGAATAAAAGATCTAACCAGGTAGTGAAATATGAAAACTATTTATTTAATGCACGGTCTCAGCAACATCGCTTTACGGTATCCCAATTTTCTATAAACTTTATAAAAACGTTACATGAAACTATGTTTTGATGCATTATACAAATTACAATAATTGTTTTTCTAAAATTGCTCAGAGGAAGTGGTTTCATTTTAATATAAACGCCATTTACAGAAATTTTTCGCATTTTGATATGGGCATGTCGAAGCTACGCTTCTGCGCATGCTCATAATACGAGCATTCTTTCCTCTGGAGTTTTATTTTGATTCAAGCTCTATTAACTACTCACATCTAGTAATCAATTAATATAATGTGTACAAAGTCTACACACATTTAAATGAAAGCAACCATAGAAATTGGCCCTTTTTACAACATGAGTTTTCTCTATATGCCTTCAATTACTAGGTGTGATGGATCTTCTGCATAATTTTCCAAAAATACTATTGTTACTGAAGTTACAAAAAGTAGTGGTGCAGAAGTATGATTAAATTGTAATTTATTGTTTGTAGTTCTGTATCTATTTTCATAAAATGTGGTACACAAATGATACTTTGCTTCAATAAAAATAAAGTACGCACCATTAGTTAAATGGGAGTAAATATTTAGTGTATTACAGTAATTTAATGGCACTTTAACGCCCGAGAGCCTTAAACTTTACTATAAAATTCAGTTTAATGCATGACCGTGTATAAAAACTGTTTTAAATCTTAGGTGGTTTATACACGCTGTATAAGATATATCGTAAAAATGGTCCTTACTAATTTAGAATCGAAAATTTTAATTTTCAGTGTACATTATCTTTTTTTTATTGCTTTTTTTCGTTTTGAGAAACATCAATTTTAGAAACGTTCCAGGTGTTTAGCTAAGACTTTATCCGTTTCTTTGTAACTGTATCTCAGGTTTCTCGCAAAATTAAAATATGGAATAATTAATTGTCTGGAGCAAGAATCGCAACCGCAATCGTACGCCCCTGCTGTCGGCATGAAAAGAGTACCCAAGTATCGAAGCAGCTTCATGCATGTTTAATAATGTACCCACAGGGTCACTTCATTCTTGCGCGGCTAATGGGTTGCCTTATTCAATTTATATCAGAATTAACTGCCTGAAAACGTTCCAGGCTTTTAACCAGGAAACGTTTTTACTCAAGAAATATATGGTAGGTGAAATCTTAAATACAAATGACTCAATTATTTGTTTAACGCCCGCTCTCTATCTCTTGCGACTCTCGTTAGAAACAACAGATTTCAGGAAACCACAGCCACGCTTGATGGCGGAAAGCTGCTTTAGATTTAGTGGTTGCAGCTTTCGTGTCGAAAATTTTTCATGGGTATTCAGTAACATACAGAGAGAATGTTGCCATAATAAGGAGAATGATTCTTTAGACTATTTTAAGGAAATAAATGTCCATGGATAAATGTTCTGATCGACTGGATCTTGTATAGCTTTGAACTCATCATAGTCCAATTGTTGCTTGTCAGCGACAATTTCCAAACAGAACAGTGCCAGATCAAGTCAAGAAACATTTGTTTCTGTGTTTCTGCATGTGCAAATGCATGGTGAATTTTAAATGATTTCTGTTAACTATGAATGCCTTAATAGCAAAATTTGAAGTATATACAGATGTTCTTAATTGAAAAGTATGGCAGATATTGACGTATGTTCACGTACAAGAGCAGCAATTAAAATCTGAAGATATACATTCTCAAATAAAATTTTATCAGTGGCTTCAAACAAATAATAATCAGTTGGAAAGGTCTATTTTGTTTACCTATGAGTCGCAGATTGTGTAACAACTCTTGTTGTTGGTTCGATGAGACTTATTCCAAAAGAAAACTCGTTCTCATGAAGACTTTCGGTGAACGTATGCTGTGCCATGATTAATCATCAATTAACTGGACCTTTCTCTTCTGAGGAAGGTACTGAATTACTCTCATAAGTAGATAACATTTATACTGGAAGTAGTTCCAAAAATTTAAAACAGTCAACCTGCATGTACATAAACCAAACTGTTAGCAGATAATCAATCTATTTATATAGTTGCGGCAATAATTCAGGCGACTTACGTCATACGAACAAATGAATGTTTAATTAATTATATTCGCATCACAATATTTAAGAAACTTCAACTGAAAATAATAAAACTATATACTACACCAAATGTTTGCACTATGTTACATAAAATTACAAAAATTTGTTTTTATTGCGACAAATTATCAAAAATTAAGTTGACAATAAAAACAATTGCGTAACGTCAGCTGTGACGTAAATAGTCTGAATTCTTGTCGCAACTATATTTCCAAATTTCTACCTATGTATTTTTACAAAAAGAAACCAGTCTGCGTGGTATATTTAATAATAGGAATATTTGCTGTAAACAGAGTCGGAGCAGAAATAAATCAGCAGTATCTAAGAGTATTTGTTTGTTGTAATCTGATATCTATAAAGAAAAAAAACATCATATTACTAGCAAAAATATTTTAGTCAATATATTTACTGAGCTTCAATTTATATGTTGTTTAAATATCTAAATATATTAGATTACCTACATATTTGATCTGTTTTGTCTATGTGTCTACTATAAAAATAATTAGATGTGATTATCTGTACATAAGAAAAATAATTACTATGTTATTATTAAATATAACAATTATGTTAACAAACAACAAAGAATTTCAGTCGCATCAAAGGTTAAAGATAATAGTAACATATATGATTATATAGAAATGTAGTTTTTTTCAACAATAATAACAAATTAATAAGGTTCCATGGTGTAATGGTTAGCACTCTGGACTTTGAATCCAGCGATCCGAGTTCAAATCTCGGTGGAACCTATAATTTTGAACACACTCAGACTAAGATATTAAATTTTAATGTCTTTTTTACCTATGCAATAGCGTTTTTCGGAAAAGTAACTAGTTGTAAGTATGCACAAGGATAGTTTATATCTTTAAAGTTTCAAAGAAAATGTAGTAATTTCTGTATAAAAATGTTTTTGTATTAACGTAAAATCACACTTTAATAGCATCACAGAAAGAAAACAGTTTTTGAATTTGAATAAAACACTTCAAATATTTTATTCCCCAAATGAAATGACTACGCTGAACTCTCAAACTGGCTTGTGACTTGTGGGCAATAAGAAATTAGATGAGATGACGGTAAATGTCTCCCTATTGATTCCTGTAACAATATCCAAAGATAATATTGGTTCGCAGAGTAAACAAGCCTTAACCGTTCGGAATATGCAAAGATTATTCATTTCGAGGCAATAAAGATCCCGTCCCGCAATCGATTCGTAAAAACCTTTTAAAAATACATTCTGGACCTGAAATAAATCTCATTCGATATCATAAAAATCCAATTTCCTGACGTCGGAATAATTCCAATCGCAGTGAGCGTACTCTGGTAAATTATTTACATTTTACACAATACAGGACATGTAATTGCCATCCCGGTTTCTGTTCTGGTGCGGCATAACTGACCACCTGTTGATTTGTTGGAATGCCAACAGTTTTTCGTGTGTGTTTTTGCATGCTCTCCTCTCTCTTCTGCCGCCAGGACCGGCATTTCCGGGATAAAGTGGGATTAGAAAACAAAAATGAAAGTTTGTCTGCCAGTTGGCTCCACGTTTACTTGAGGCCCATTGTGACGTCAATATTAGTTTGACAGTTTATAAAAATCGGGTTACTTTTCTTAAATATGTAAATATATAGTTAGTGTCGAAAAATAATACGAAATAAGGTCATTAAATAAAAGGAATACAAGGACTTCTTTAAGAATATTTACAGTAACTGTTCATGTTTTAGTTTTCCCTTTGTTCTCTCCAATATGCACAGCCATCATTTCTAAATATTTTTTAAATAATTTACTTCACGAATTTTACTAATTTTACACTGTCTATCATATACTGGGTGCTTCACAACTTATCCAAAAGAATTTGGGAATAGATGCATCATGAACAATGTAGTCAATATTGGAAAAAAAAATTGTTAAATCTTTATAGTTTACGACAAAAAAAATATTGAAATTGTAGTATTTTCAACATTTACATCGCTGGGCTGCTGTAGTCTCCGTTGTGCACTCTCTCTCTCTTCCGCACATAGCCCAGGCGATTCCGAATACTGAAATTCGATATTAGTATTAACGTTTTTGCGATAAAGTTTGCACTAGTTTTTCAAATGTCAAAGGTGGCTTACGTGTATAGCAATTTGGAACGATTTCCTGGTAGACATGTGCTAAAAGCAGCTACTTTTACTGCGGTAGTGCAACGCGGGCGTGAGGTGGAAAATTTGAATTCGAATCGTGGAAGAAATTGAGGTTCAGGACGTTCAAAGCGTTTTGCAGCAGCTGAGGAACCCATTTTAGAGTCTGTTGAAGAGAATACCCGAATAAGTATTAGGCAAACTTATTTTAAAAAATAACCCTTGACTGATCCGTTTGGCTCAAGGGCTTATTTAATTAATCTTTATTTTTTCAGAAGTGTGGCAAAAACCCAATAAAACTAAAGAAATAGAAATTTGTTCCGAAAAATGTTTTAAAATAATGTATGATTCTATTATTTTAGTTTTTGATAAACATTTTTTGTCCATGATACACCACTTTAGACGTTTTTAAAACGATATTATTGAAACTGACAGGGGCGAGATAACGCGTTGACACATGAGGTTATGTTGATAACTGCGCTACACTCTACGGCAAATTTTCGGATCAAACTTGACTTGGACGTTTTTATTTGTGGTTGTTGTCCTATCATTATCTTTTATAATAAATTTCAGTTTTCAGGGAGTTACAAATGGAGCAAATTTAACTCGGATACGAACCCTATAGTATCTCTACAACAGGTAGTTGATTGTTCATTTTATATAAAAGAACAAAACAAACTCCCGAAAACTTAGTGCTTAAAAAATCTGAATTCAGTTCAACGCGTTTGGCTGATAATTTAAATTCTCACTGAACTATCGTCACAGGAAAATCCGGAGCTGTTTTACACCCACTAAATCTCACGTATGGGATGTATGTCCAACCGTTGTTCGGAATATGCGGACCTTCCTTGGTTACTGAGATTTGAGGGTCACTTAGAACTATAGGAATTTGTAGAATACCCTTTTCGTTACCCTGCTTGGCCCTTTGTTAAACTTGTAGAATGACCAAATAAAATGCCACTAATTTTAGAATCGATATAAGCTACGGAGGTGGCGACAATAGAAAGTCAGACTGAATGTAACGCAATGCGATAATATTAACCGTAATACTGCCTACGGTATTTTTTGTCAATATGGAAGAATGATACAGTATAGAATTGTATTTGTAAGATGTCAGGGAAAATTAATATAATATTTATTAACACAACAGCATCAAAGAAAAAATAAAACAATATAAATATTTTTGGAAATTGAAAATTTATATTAATAATTCTAATAAAACTAAATAGTAATGGGCAAAAATGTCAGGAAAACATCTAAGTGAATAAAATTTAGCAAATATCGTTTGTTATCCAAATTGTGTATTCAACTAGAAACAGTTCTCTTTTCTTTGGTAATAATGATAGTGCTTGTGCAAATTTATTTTTAACGAATATCATCCCGACCATGCCATGTCGACGAGATAGTTATTAAATTTTGTTAAACTGGATCTGTGAACACAAAAAGAGTTATCCAAAATCCAGTGAGATATGATGGAATCCACTCATAGTAAAGACTGAAACTTTTGTAGCTGCCATTTTTTTCTTAAATTCCTGAAAATCCAAATAATCTTGGAGTCAAAATATAATAAGTGGCCTACCTCCTACATAAAAATTTATAAAAAAGTAATAACCATTGACCTCTGAATTAGTAAATAATATTAGTTTTTGTCATAAATCTGGAACATTCGGTCAAAATCCAAACAAATCGACACTATAAGAAAAACAGATTGAAATCAATAATATTGCATACGATCTGCACGTTATTACACAACTGAATAAAGATGTTGAGAAATTAGAGCAAAATCAATTCACAATACATTGGAACCGTGCTTCTAACATTATAAAAATGTGTACGCTTACCCGAAACATAAAAATGTTGGTAGATATATCTATATAAATCTGTTAACGAAGATCGCCTTGTGTATTAATTAGCGTTAGTATCTTGTCTTGCTTTTTCTCGATCATGGCTTGGTCTCGCAAGACAAAACAAAATCAAGGCAAGACTTGACATCTTGAATTACAAGATTTAAATAGCTTTTGCGAGACAAGACAAGAAATATTGCTACTGGGAGAGAACTTGCAAATGTAAGAAAAGGTAACATTTAAGCTGCCAAAATAAATATTGCCATTGCCACTGCCACTTGATTGAAAGAGCTACGATTCTATTTCGCCTTTTCGTACATTATTTATTTATTTACTGCTCATTATGTAAGACTGGTCGCTTCTATACTTCCACTGTCAATCGACATCTGTCGACGATATCGATAGTTACGTGTGAGCTCCGAGCGGGACCGTAGCCGACCGAGAGTAACCACTACTGCTACCAAATTTGTAATAAAGTTTCATGTTTATCATTTGTATGCAAGAGTCTCGCAAGAATCATGCAAGAGTCTTGCACAATTGCGAGACAATATATGTGTTTGTAACATCGAGCAAGAAAAATACTTTGAAGAAAGTCTTGTCTTGTTTTGCAACACAATATTTTAAAATTTTGCAACATTTATTGTCTCAGGCAACACTAGTGTTAATTCCAACACCAAAAGATAGATAAACTGTTAAAATTTTACATATAGATACACATAGTAGGTACCTTTTTGTTTATTTTGATGAGATTAGCAATTAAATTTCTCACTAAATGTTCAATTATAGTGAATCTGAATTATTTCCAGCAGCATTTAAAATTCTACAGTTTCGGCCATAGGCATTTGAGACTGGGGGTTAATGATTAAAGCGACGAGCGCCACATTTCTTTTCAAACGGAGTTACGTAAGTTGATAAGTGAATTCCATGTTTACATGTCGGTAATGGCGACAGACGCAAACTGTAATTATCCGATGTGTGTAATTGGAATCAGTGAACTGTAGAATACATCCTCTGTGTGTATGTGTGTGTGCCAACCGCGCGCGGGGGCGTTGGGCGATAAAAGGGGGGCAGAGGAACTGACGCCAAATCTAAAGCCCATCGACGCGTACCGCTCTGACGCTCATTATTGCAGGATTACAGTTCATTAGTTGACCCGGATCAACCTGCCTCGTACTGATACAGCCTGCCTACATACCATAGCCACGTCCTGTGTTTTTCGCGCTGATTGAATTCCTAGTCTTTTCCCCGTTTTAATTTCCTTGACATCGTTCAAGAAAAATTTATCAATTTATTCGACCTACTAGTCAAACGTGCCAGATTCTATGAGAGAAAATGATAAAACATGGTGCGCTTTCTTCACAGAAAATTATTTTTTTAAATGTTACAATTTTATAAAAATATTAAAATATCTCGAAAACTCGCGGTTTCACATTTTTAAAAACCTAATCTTCAAGCCGACAAAGCCAAAAACTGCTATAAAACAGAAAATTAAATGCCATTACTAAATCAAATTTTGTACGTACGCTCAATTTGAAAATATCCCAAGAGTTGTCAAAAATAATACATATAGGTACCAAAAAGTAATTTATCATTAAATTTATAATCATTTATGCAGGGTGTAAAAAAAGTAGGTCATCCCGTTAACTGTGTATTTTTGGCGGCAAAATATGAGATTTAACCGTACTTACCTATACAGGGCGATTAAGTTTTTAATGAACAAACTTCGAAGGTAAGTGGAATGTGGAAAAATAATGGCAGCTTATTATATAATATTATAATTTTGGGGCACTATAAGGAAAGTACAGGGTGTTAAAGTTTGAAGAAAAAATTTGATTTTTTGGTATAATAGCCATACTTGGTACACAGTGTAGTTAGTTAAGGTGTCATAAAATGTGAAAACATCAAGCACTCTGAAAATCAGTGGCGGAGATATGGGCAGTTTGCATCTTTAATTTAGGAAAAAAGTTGTATTGCCCTGGATAATGTTAAAGTTTATGACATTTTTAAATGTGTATTTTAATTTCTAACAAAAACCCTATCTTACATTTTTTCCGTATCTGCTACGTCCTACATGAAACAATTTTTACTATAAAAACAATATCAAGAAAATCTTATAGCCCACATGTGTTTCTACAATTTTAGATACAGTGCCTTCATAAATGATTACAAGCCACGTGACCAGCACTGTGATTCTCGAAGAATAACTCGTATGCAAATAGATTTCTTGTCTCTCTTAATTGCCGTAGTGAGGAAAAGGATATTCGCATATAAATTGCTCTGCGATTGATTTGAGAATCTCGACCCTGATCACGTGGCTTGTAATCATTTATGAAGACACTGTACAATGAACGATGTACTATTAGGTACAGAAAATGTAAGCGTAGATTCGAAGACGTAATGACCTATTTAGAATGGAAAATGTGAGCTTATGTGTTATAGAGAAAGACGGAAAAAATATCTGAATAACAATTAACGAATACAAATATAGAGTTGGTTAGTTATTATTGAATAATTTAACTAATTCCTAAATTTTTATTTTGTCTCACAAATAAATCCAACCCAGTCCAGTAAGAGACTAATGAATTTTGCAAGTTAAAAAAATAACAATTGTGAAATCAATCAAATCATTGGAGGGATTTTTTTTGGAAAATCTTACATGACTTAATCTGACTGACTTTTAAAATCCTCATATCTTAAGTTTCAATAAATTACAGCTTTGTGTTTTTTAATCCAAAATATTTCAAAAATTATAAAATATAGACACATTAAAATTTTATAGCGGAGTGCAAATTTGAACACCATACAGGGTGATCGTCGATGAAACAATTCTTGTAAAAATCTAAAATTTAGAAAAACCTATGGTGTTAACTACTAAACCGCATTTCTCTGTGAAATAGCACAAAATATTAAGTTTATTAGAATGAATTAATGAAGTATTCAAAATTTCAATGTCCTAGGCCTACTTGGACTTTTATTTGATTATTCTATGAAATGCATAAATTTATTAGAAATACATATACAGGTATAATCATAACAATAGCAGTAGGAATTAATTTTCAAGTAAATGAAAATTTTAAAACAAATTTTGTACCTGCTTCTTTAATTTACTGTTTTGTGTTTCTTAAGTCGGTCGTAAAATTTTCACTGTAATGCCAATTATTGCAAAAAAGTCAATTAACTGGAGATTAAATGAATAATGGGAGTTTGTAAAGTTCTGCTAACGTAAAAACCATATTAATAAGTGGAAATTAAGAATGAATAGGCACTTGATAAATAAATTCCTTTTTATCAAAATAATTGAGTAGTAGAACAAAAGACAAAAGCGAGTATTGTTTGCAGGTATTCATCATTTAGATCGCCCTCTTTTGTTAATTCCGTACACTTTCGGGTGTTTAGAGGCCCCTACAAAGCACTCCTATCAGATTAAATACGTTACAATGGTGATGCACAAAGAAGACTTTGATAATATCGCGTTTCTGACAAGTCTATTAAATAGGACATTTCCATAGCATGGGTGTGCATATGGGTTTTCCTTAATAGAAAATGTAAATTAATTCAACAACACTAAACATTAAATACATGAGAAGACATCAAAAATTTAAAAAAATATACGTTAAAAAGTATTACTTTCTTTAAGGTACTTCATAAATAATATGTATAGGACAGCACAATTTTTATAAAAGTAGAACCTACACTCTGAAAATGTCTAGAGTTTCAAAGAAATTACTTATATTTACATAATAGCTATTTACCATATTAATTATGGCACTTGTAATTTTAAAATTATTAAGGAAATGTATAAGTAATTGTTACATAGTAATTTTACGGGGTGTTATGCCGAGGTCTCGGTAAATGGTCGCTGCCAGAATTAAAGTACACATCCCTAGCCTTAGTCGGGATTCTTTTACCTGCTCTGGTTGTTCTCAGGCTAGGCTCTGTAGGGACAGACCCGCCAACGGTATCTCTGCGCCCGCCCATATATTGACTTCCGCAGCCACCGCTCTAATTAGTTGCATCTCATGCTTCCAAACGTTTCGCCGCTCTTCACTGTAGGCATCTTCAGTGGTGACTCCGCAATAGCTTCGCCACGACTGAGGCCACTGTGTACTTTAATTCTGTTTCTGGCAGCGACCAGTTACCGAGGTCACGACATAACAACCCGGAAAATCACCATCAAATGAAAGCACCGGCGGTGAAAGCCTAAAAGCCGCTGAAATGTACAGTGTTAATTGAAATAATACCTAAACCATGTAATAGTCCTGTTATTCACAGAATATATTGTAATAGTTCTATTTTACTTTGTAATTTTTGCAGCAAATCGTATAAAGTTCTGTAAATTTAATAAAATTACCAGTATTATGTATTTTTACAGAGGTAGTTATGGTAAACACATTCCAACCCATGCCCTACAGCATTCCGATCCAGTAATGGCCGACATGTTTATACAGTCATCATTAGATATTGTACTGCAGTTGAAATTAAAACGGTATAAGATATTTCAAGAGTATGTACGGTTAAGTTGTGCTGTAAAATAGTATATGACACGATTTCTGAAGCTGATTGAAAAAATAAATGTTTAAATGTACATTGTGTGATGCTGTATTTATAGCTGTCTAGAAATACAACATTGGTACCTACATCGATATTACCAATTCACGTCTATAAAATTTTCTCATCAATAGAATACCGTTTAATTTTAGAAGACTCTACTATATAATTTTTACATAAGTAGATATACTCTTACGTACTGCTTTATTTAATTTATTAAATAGAAGAGAAGCAAAAATCAATTATTAATTTGACTGAGAACACAGTAAAAGCTTTAATTACTTTTTAAATTTAAGTACTTATTGAAGAACATATTCAGCAAATTATTATACAGCTTAGGAGCATTGTAAGAGGTTTCCAAGTATATTTTTACATGCATTAAATGAATAATTACGTACTAATTTTACAAAGAATTAGTAAGTTTACATGTTATGTACGAGTATATGTAATTTCCGTGGTAAAATACATATAATTTTTACATGTATTATCTGCTTAATTATATTTAAATTTTACATAGCAGTAGTAGCTTTACAAATCATAAGTAAAATTAGTATGATAGTTATGGGCATAAAAGCCAATGATAGTCATAGTAAATTTACATAAATCATGTTTTCAGTGCACAAAAAAATTATAAAATAGAGTATAAAATAGGGTTAGTTATTTTAGCGCACATCAAATATACTAAATGAAATAAAAGTATACAGTACCGTGAGCGATATCAACACGTTTCATAATTGTAAAATCATAAAACAACACAGACAATATTTGTTCCCTGTTCCTGATGTTTTTTTAATTAATTTGTAACTGATAACAATTCGTAATTGGACTTCAATTAAATATAAATATGAATCCACGGGGATTATATAAAATATAAACAAACGACAGAAATGAGAGGGTATGGGGATTTAGCTGAGAGCTAATAATGTTAGGTAAAACTGCACCACCTCCTCCCCACCAGTTCATTCCTGGTTGTGGGGAGTGAGAGTACAGCCTAGCTACTTTTAATCAGTGGAACTTTGATGGGATTTAAAATGGTATCAACAAATATTGGAAAAGTATAATTAATTAAAATGAAATGTTAAAATAGTAATGGTAACAATACTGTTCATAGAACTGTTTTAGAAAATTCAATGCCGACACGACAATTATTCTGGTGTACCTACTGTGTAATGCAAACGTCAATTTGAATTTTTCTCATACAGTCGAAGAATCTCAAGCAATACAGAACAAAGGCTTAACACTATTAGATTTCTAGCCTATCTTCTATTAAAGTGTAGTTCAGTATTGATCATATCAATTACTAAGAACATACCTAATCGCAATATCGAAAAACTTCATTATACTTAGTTAATTCAAACGCTCTTCTCAAACATGTTTTGGATAACTTCGATACTTCTTAGTGATTACTTCTCGAGCAATTCTAGAATTTAATCCATTACCGGAGAGAATTTCTCACTAAGTAACTAGTTTCAGATTAACGGTGTCATTAATACATTAACAAATCGACTTTGCAGCAACTCTAACATTTCCATGTAATCATGCTTATATGCATCCCAAATCTAATGCTGGCTTTAAGCGTTCTCTCTGTCAACAAACATGTTTAAAGATTAATTTCTTGGATGCTGTTCATCAGTACCGTATTAAATTAGTTATTGCAAAAGTAGAAATATTAACGAGGAGTTATTACAGTATTTCACGAAGTGATCCAAAAATATTTGAAATTCACATAGAGGAAATATCACCTTTATATTATATTGACAATCGTAAGGTTCTCATCTAGGTCCGCTGATAAATCTCATATTAAATAGTAAACTAATTCCTACGGACTTGAATAGCATTTTTCGTTTTTGTACAAATTAAATTTAAACATAACAAAATGTCACTGTGTTAAAGTTCATTAAAAATTTTAATGCTTTCGATTTTGATTATTATAGATAATTAAATAGTACAAAGGGTTATACAAAATTTAGGTGTTCTCTTTGATGGTAAGATGAGTTTTGGTCCTGATATAGATCATATTTAGAAGAAGTGCAGCAAAATGTTTTGTAAAAGAACATGCAAATATTTGAAACAGAAGAAATTAATGAAATCTTTGAATTACGCTTATATCTATAGTAATATTGCAAGCGCCATCTGTAATCTCATTTATGTCGTATATATAACTAAATTAGAAAGATTGAAAAATATTTTTGCTATGCTGTAGACTTCATGCAGACGTCGTATTTCTGTTAAAATTATTGAATAATTTAATTAATTGTCCTCAGCCTTCGTCTTTGTTAAACTTTCATGATGTTCCACCTATTAATACTAGAGTTAATTGTTTTCTTAACATACATTTTTATAGAAAGTTTAGTCATAAATCGCCGAATCTTCAAAAATATCGTCCTATAATAATTTTATTTCAAATGATGATAGAGTGGACACAAAATTATTATCGATAATTTTTTTTAAACATTTTGCTGAACGCTTGCAATAATTGTAATATGTAGGAAGTTTTATATTAAATTGTATGTATCTCGTTTACTTTGTATCATCTAAAGTTTGGTACTATGTTTCTTTTCTGTTTGTATTTAGTTGTATTTACTTGTATGTACTTAAATAAATAATAGGTATTTTTTAATAGATGAAAATGATGTTTTTTCTTATTCGCAATGACTTGTCAGCTTGGAAAAAACTTGTGTAATTGATACAGTGAAAAGATATTCTTTCTAACTTATTCAGATTTTCCTTAGACTGTCTCAACAAGCATCTATGAAATTCGTTGAAAATGCATGTAAAAACCGGCGCCCTTGGCAACATTGTATAATCACCACGAGGTCTTACGCTCTTGATTTTTAGGTTATGCTCTGCTGACCTGAGGAACGGATCTTAGGTATCACACAGATTGAAACATTTGTAGCTGTTGAATGATGAACATAGATTTTATAGGCGAAAGTACGACTTTTTGGAGTTACTAACAATACCTAATTATAAATTTATGTTCTGAGATATACGATGTACTTAGGTTTCCAAGATAAAAATTGAATACTATTCTGTATGAATAGGAATTGAAAATAAAGCAAGAATTTGTTCGTCGACGGTTAATTTTGACTCGTAAATCATCGCTATGTAAAGTGAACAAGGCGATGAAAAAACGGAGCCTTTGGAGAGACAGGCTGTTGTTTTGTACACGTTTATGAGTAAAAGCCCTTAAAGCTCTTTTGATTTAATCGAGAGAGTTCCTTCATAAATGAGAAGATTTAGTCGTTAGTTGGGCTTTAATTTAAAGTTTATCTGATTTTATGGAAAGTCAGCTTCATCGCACAACACAGTCATTAATAATCTAGCAGGTTGTTTGCCGAAGCGTTTAATGGAAATCTTTGATGGCGTCGCTCAGTGTCAATTGTCGCTCACCGTCAGATGCAAGTGAGAGCGGGGGGAGCGAATAAAGGTGGGATGTTTACATAGAAGTAGGACCGGTCTCTGCACGGGAAAACTTAATTATATACCTAAGCACTATAACGCGGAGTACACAGTTTGAAATTGAATGCGGTTTACCGTGCACCAACGGACCGCTTCTAGAATTGCTCGGCAAGTGTGTTCGCGTCGCCATCACACTAGGTGAAGTAATTGCTTCATTAGGTTTCGCCACAGCAACGTCACGGAGATATGGCGAGGCATGTGCATTAGACTTGAGTGCGAGATGTCATCGCCAGCCTCCCATTCAGGATACCACTCTAAGGGTCCGTGCGCGACAGCGCCGGCCACAATAACGCCCCCCGATATCTTTCGCAAGGGATTACGAGACGTGACATAACTGGAGTCGCCCGGATTGTGTGTATTTGTAGGACCGGAATATTGATTGTTCCCTAAGTCTTTTCCTAATATGTATTTAAGATATTGCTACATACTTCGATCAGAAAATTACACACCACGTATCGATTATGATTTTATTTAATAGTTCGATGGTATAATGAAGCTATTTTTTAAATTTAAAACGTATTCTTTTTCTAGAGGAAATAATGAAAAAGGAGATGCGTATACCTAAATATGTAGTAGGTACACAATTTAAATAATTTGAAAATGAGTTTGGAATTATGCACGTCATGATAAGTAGTATGAGTTTATGCGAGTTTTGTGTTTTGAAATAATAATGATAATACCTAGGTAATCATAATAATGATGATAATAATAATTTTATTCTGCCAATTTCACATTATAAAAGAATGTTTATCAATAGTGGATAGAGTATAAAAAATGCCAATATAGAAAATGACACAAATATAGAGTATTCATAAATAATTACAAGCCACGTGACCAGGACTGTGATTCTCGAAAAGCAACTCGTATGCAAATAGATTTCTTATCTCTCTCAATTGCCGTAGTGAGGAAAAGGATATTCACTTATGAATTTCTCTGCGATTGATTTGAAAATCTCGGCCCTGATCACGTAGCTTGTAATCATTTATGAGGCACTGTATAAAACTAAATAAAAACGACATAAAAACGATTATGCATAATTGATGATTAAGTAAATGGGTACGACCAAATGACCTAATGGTATTAATATTTCTTACAAATTTAACTAGCAAATATAAATTTAATGCATTATTTTAAAGCTAAAAGTCCTTTAATGGCGTTGACGTTCAAATTTATATAACCAATTTTTTTTCGATTTAAATACAGAGAAAGTACCTACACATTTTATAGGTATGTCAGGTAACCCGTTGCCATATTTCCATTACTTTTATCAAAGAAACCGTAAATTAATCTTAAAATGATGAATGAGGTGCTCAATATGTAACTGAAAAGCGCAAAGGTACCAATTATATATATTTTTTTGTGGAATTGGATTTGAACTGAATTTCTAACAAATTATTTCATTGACGTAGGTAATAGTTCTCACTGTAATTTAAAATCACATAAAAATGTGATGTTCTGTATGTTCCTTTCACGTACCTATACATTTACAAACCGAGGTATGAGGTAAATAATAAGAAAGTGGTAGTATAAGTAAAGGTTACTAAATGATTCAATAAAGAATTAGATGTTTAAAAATTACTTAAATCTACAGAAACAAGATCCAGAAAGTTTTATTTTCGTAAACATGAATAGTTACGAATATTTTTTCAGTTGTTTTGATTATAAATGATGCCACTCTTTAGTGATGTGAAAATTAGAAACATGTTCAAATTAAACTTCGGAGTCTTAGATATATAACGGAAACTATTTTAGTACAATCTCTGTCAAAATATAGAAAACCTACTCGAAAACTCGAAAAACAATTGAAGTTGCATTACCGGAACACGTGGTAGTAGAAATTTTCTCTCGATGAACATCGATTTCTCATATACCAAATGTCAACTCTTTCTGTTGTAAAATAATAGTGCTAGATCGCCTTTTCTAAAATCGCTATTTTCAAATTTTGTCACAATATTTCAGCAAGAGCAGCCGATATCTTGGATCTGATTAGTTTATCTTAATTTATTTATTTAATTCAACCAACGGGATAAAATCGTTTTACAAGATGAATAAATCAAACCATCAAACAAATAAAAATAGTAAAATTAATTATAACAAAACGACAAAGCATTACAGAGTAACAAACAAAAAATTATATACATATTACAGAATAAGTAGAACAATCACAAGTATAATACAAAATAAAAAATAAATGTATAGTCAAAATCATAATTATTAATATAGGAAAGCAATATTGCCATAATTAGTAAACATTTGATGCAAGGGGACGATAAGAACATATTATTAGACCTAGCGTTAACTGTAGGAGTTCCATAGTTGAGAAAACCCTCAATCCAATATAAAGCTTGCCGGTTTAAAAAATCTTCTCATGACGTTTTCTAAATATGTTATATGACAGTTATGATTTGAACCAGGTTCTTTGTACATCGAACAAAAATTTTCTCAATTAATTTTTTTTAAGAGTATTTGTTTAAATGTCTTATGAAAACTTAATTTAAAAAAATTATTTTCAAATAAATATTTTTTTTCATTTCCGTAAACAATTTGTTCAAAATTGTATAAAAATAGCGTTCTGAAATAAACAAAATGATTATTTAATTAAAAAATGCATATTTTTAATTGGGGGATGTGAAAAGGGAAAATATGTAATCTTTTAATTTTTTTTGTTTTAAAACGTGAATTAAAAGATCTCAATGCTCCTAAGCCGTATCGTCGAAAAAAGTATTTATTTGAGAGGAACAATTCGAATTGTTTCATGTAAACAAAAAATAATTGTCAATAATAGGTACCCGCTAGATGTAGCTGTGCTATACACATATTTTCTTTACACAATATAACTGTATTTTTGCTTTTTCAACAAAGCGATTTGATATCAGAAAATAAATACTCGTTTGGCCCTATACAAACAAATAAGTTATTTCCACTAAACAAAATTTATTTACAGGCATCGTTTTTTTTCGGTGTATGAAAGAACAAATAAATTAGTGTTTCAACAATTTTTCAAAATGTTGCATAAAATTGCAATATGTCTGCAACTTTCAATCTCATTTTTACTATTTCTTTTACAAGACATACTTACTCGGGATTACTTAATGACCATCAAAAGGCACAACTATGTTCTAATTTGGTTCACCTTGTAGGTATATTTTACGGTTTCCGAGATGCCAAAACCGAGCCATGAAAATCGGACCATCCTGTATATGTAGTCAATTAAATCAAATCGTCAACACTATAACGTTAACATAACACTGCATAAACTATGTTAAAAATTCGCACTGTGTTGTCCTAATCCCTGAATTAATTAATACCTTCCACGAGAGAGGTACAACAAACTTTAAAGACCACTAATGCATAATGATTAATTCCTGTTGTTTCATACAACCAAGAATTTAATGCAGAAGTAAGCCCTGATCGATTTTAATGTAGAGATCACGTAGCATTATAGTTACTTCATGAAACTTTGAACGTCTATTGTTCTATCCCTTTGGCTATTATATAAGTAAGGCTTAACTGCTGCAGGGTTACGAGTTACCATATCCGTGAGCTCGGCGAGAAGGCTCGTCTCTGTTATGAGGTAAAAAATTAAAGCTGTGCATGGAACATGCACTAATAAAGGCTAATGCCAAGGGGCGGATGAGTCATGCGTTGCAAGCTTTAATACAAAATAATTGAAGGTATTATACACTTATACAGGACTGCCACTGATTTTATATAGGGTGTCTTACAAGTCATTACATTAATTTTAGAAGGTCATAGAATACGTGATTTCGACTCGATTGAAACAAACATACCTATAACAAATATTTCTATACTTTTTTATTAGGAATGAATGGATTATTTAATATTTAACCAATAAAATCTAAAGTGGTTTCGTTACTTACCTAGAATTTCATAAACATTTCCCTAATTTTTAGAATGTTTATCAAGAAAATTTTCCTAAGAACTGAAAGAGTATTGCTTAGGTAAGTTTTTAATAATATCTGAATATACCTACACACAAAGGTTTAACTAGAAAGTCCATTGCCTACCCACTCAGTATCGATGGTAGGATTGCAGGTGATTCGTTGCAGTAACTTATGTTCCGCAATGGTTACAGAAAATTTAATTTTGCGGAAGAAAAATTTGAGATCCTCCTACTACAAATCAACAGTAATTATAGATCGTGAATACTTGTCTATTGCACTGATGGGCTTAGTTTATATTCTTAAGGAAAATCAATGACAAGACCTGAACATGCCGAAAAATAGTATGATTACGTTATATTGACTTAATGTATGGGTAAATTACCAAATATTAGGCAGAAAATCAAATCCATATTCGTAATTTGTTGCCCAGAACTTTTTATCATGACATAATAGACAAATATCAAATACAACCATTTTTTTACATTTCCAGATAATTTTGGTAGCTGAGTGTTACTGAATGAATTTATATTAATAATAAATATACTAATAACACATATTAAGGGATAATAACTATCATTACCAATAATACCAAATATTCTCATAAAGTATGTATAATTATAGACTTTTTTTGTAACTAAACTTAATGTAATAACAAGAGAAATATCCTAAATAACAATAAAAGCTTACCTATTGATTTATTATGGCGTACTATATGTAAAATAAACTAATATTAATTTTACAAAGAACCAAAATGTTTATTTTCGTCTTTAGATATAGGTAGCCACAAATTATAGAAAATAATATCTACCTAAAAATGTTTTAAATATTAGTTTAATTTTATTCCAAATACGATGAGAATAAACACAGTCTGTGGGGATATAGCATACATACGGAATACAAATAAATGTTACGAGGTTTTCATAAAAATTAATTAATAAGGGACAAGAAAAACAGAAGTTGTATTCAATGGTATGTTTGCATTTCTCCCTCACAATTTAATTTCAGTACAGTTTTGGCAAAGTAAAAAACTACCATCAAATAAATGTAAGTATACAAACACAGCACGTTTTAGATAAAAAATAGAAATATAACTCACAAACATGTAAAAAATATGTACGAATACAACATACAAGTACCGAAATATTTCGTTATAATAGCTGTAACAAATAGATATACAGGATGTGTGTGATAAGTGCCTTTATTTTATTGTATAACTTGTACCAAACAAAACACAATTTAAATAGAATTGTGACAACAAATAGGTCTAGAACATGTGATAACGTCAGGTATCTACCACGACAAGTGTTTGTACATAATGACAAATACACCTAAACATACGTACTATATATATGAATGGTTTTCTTAGAGCACATTTCTCCACAACACTGAATAAAATGTGATACAGTTATAAGTATAGTGTTCATAATGTCGTTGTTAGCGAAAACTATTTACCGTACAAACGTCATATGCAGCTGGTCATGGTTCCTATAACTGTTCCATTTTTCTCTATGTACACTCACAAATATCAAAGAAACACTAGATACAGAAAAACGAAAAGCATTAGCTGCACTACTAATACTAACAATTATGTGAGGTGAGGGATAACAGATGGCAATGTTGTCGTACGTTACAGTTTTAAGAATTTTTTTGGAAAATTTCTATTGTTTACTTCATTAATACTGACAAAAATATCCAAATAAATTACATTACAGGAGCGGAGTTTTTACTTAGCCTTAGTTGCACCTTGGCTTGTAATTTCGTAACATTCTTAAAATTTATTGCTGTTGTATTTTTATTTTTGAAATGTATTCGGATAAAAACTGTTCGTTTTAGACATTTTTTTTATAAGTATTTTGTTAATTTTGGTTAGTTCTACAAGTCCCTTTAATATCGGTACTTGTAGTAGCCACTCCAAATAAATGGTAATGCATTGCTGTTTTATGTATTTAAAAATCCTTACAATTCTATCATTTGTAGTACTCAAAATAAAGAAAAACCAATAACACATTCTATAATAGAAATTCTCACAAAATAAACTACATATCATTTTTGAAACCCCTAAGTAATAGTAAAGTACCTATTAGACTGGGATTAGGACTGAGATAAAATGCTAGAATATTACTGGTTGCCCCAAATTTTTCCTTTACTTGAAAAGTCCGCTACGGAGACATTTTCTGTGGGCCATTAAAGGCTGTTTAAAAGCGAGAGTCCTAAAAAGAAGCCCGACCCGTAACCAATTTGAGTCTAGACCAATATTTTCTCTAAAAACAGTTTAATTCGTGTTAAGTCGGAAACATAATCCTCAGAGAGGCCTCAGACGATCGTGAACACTGTTGAAAGGATCATCATTTGATCGTCCATTCCCACAAGGAGAAGATTTCGTGGTCGTCTGCTATAAGCTATTTATAACTTCACCGAGGGCTTTTAGTTGTAGTTAGTAGCGCTCTTGTTTCTGTTAACAAACATAATTTTCCTCTTAAATACATTAAGTGTGGAAAGTACTCGAAATTAGAAGGCACAAGACGAATGTCAACTTGAATTTAATTTCGGTTCAGCTGAAGTTTGGAAATTATTATGTAGGGGAGGAAAATGTTTTGTCAGGAAATGATAAATATGATTTTCGGGTGTCTCTCACAGAATTTCCAAGTTAAAACCAAATTAATGTGGTATAAAAATATGAACCTACTTGAAAAGTATGAAATGTCGGATATAATTTTATATATATAATATATCGGCTTTATGCAAATTTAAGTAACTTTGTATGAAAATCTAGTGAAATAAAGCTTTCGCTTTGTTATGGAATTATGGTTTTCCTGTGCATGTCACTCAATAAGTATATGGACGAACACTTCTCACAGTTTCAAACTAATCCTCGACTCTTATCAGAACAGACCTTATAGGCATTAGACACAAAGTCTGATCAAAAACATCAGTAAGTACTATCTGAATTATACCGCAATCATCGTGCGTTAAATGTATTTTTTATATTTGCATATATCAATAAGAAAAGCGTATTTGTGCATAAAATCCACCAAATTGAAATTTATAATTACATAAATGTATTGCAGGCATTTTCATTCTTTTAATTTTGGAATAGGTCAGTCTACCTAGAGTATATGGTTCATCAATTTTATGATCGGGTAGCTATATTGTCTGAGAGATTTATTAGCTCTTTTCGCAGATCAGTTGGAAACATTAGACGCAGGCGTAATGTTTTTTAGTGTCCACGTAAGGTTGAAAATGTATCGTTTTCGTTGGAATGCGCATGCGTCCAATCATTGGAAACCGGAATCTAGTGTCGTGCGAACAAAGCTATTATTTGAGATATCTAATAAAAACAAAATCTTGATATAATGTGAGAGGCAAATAATCCATATGTTGTAGTTATATTTATAGTTAAACAATAAATTTGTATTTTTCAAATATTTTTTTATTTGCATATATATACTTTGTGCATGTTTTGACTAAAATCTGTAGGTACATATTTATGGGCACAGTAGAGTAGCGAAAGCTAGACTTCGCCCAGATGTTGTGTGTTATTTGTAAACACTAATAAAGACCTTTTATTATTATTATTATATTAATATTTCCATTTGAATATTAGGTATTGACGTATTAGTTATGACCCTGATTCATTGTGTACATAGAACCACTTTTATGAAGGCATTTTCGTGTGTTCGGCTATTTTGTGACAAATTACACCGAATAATAACGTGTATCAAGCATGTCATCAGTATCAAGTTATGTCAAGTTGAAAAAATCATACAAAGAAACCATGAATAGTTTAAAATGTTCAAAGAAGGCCAGCAATTAATTGGAGATAACAGTCGTTTTGGACAATTGTCAACATTGACCGACGAGTGTCATATTGCGCGAGCAAATTAACTTGTGCGGTCAAATCAGAGAAATTGATGAAGAATGTAATATTTCCTTTGGTTCATGTCAAGAGATTTTAGTTTAAAAAAACGTGAGGTGAGTCTTGTTGGAGCAAACTGACGGAGGATCGGTAACAGCATCGTGCCTGAGGCTCTTGTTGAGAGGACAAACAATAATACACATTTCTTAAGAATATTGTAACAAATGATAAATCATGGGTTTTTGATTATGATATGGAGACTAAATCCCATTCATCAAAATGAAAATGTAAAGGTTCTTGGAGACTTAAGAAGATCTAATGTCAATGTCATGTTGACTGTTTTCGTTCATCACAAAGAAAATTTTCGTCATGAATAACTTCCGCAATCTCAAACAATCATTTGTTTTTATTACATTTATGTTTTGAGACGGTTGCATGAAGGTGTTAGAAGGGAGAGGTCCGAACTTTGGCCCATTAGTGAATTAATGTTAAATCATTATAATGCTGACAAGCATGTGACAAGGTACGAGAAGTACATTTAAAAATAGAGAAGTTAAGTCCAGAGATCTTGGAGGCCACTGCCCAACGATTTGGAAACTGTTGGGTTAAATAATTTGCAACCATAAATCTTTTAATTTGTAATGGAATATTTTCCAACAAACCTGCAAGTTCTCTGTCTAAGAACTGTAGAAATCTCCATCTGTGAGAGTTTGATAAAAAAATAAGGACCTACTAAATGCCGTCGAACTATGCCGCACCACACATTTATTCCAAAATACCCATGATTTTGGACTTCATTAATCTTCGCGGATTTTCATCAGCCCAGTAATAGGTATTTCGGCGATTTGGTATACCATTACTTAATTTACTTTCGTCGTTCCAAATGATAAGTCATATCCTATAGAAGTTGTCATCATCCTCAGCAGTTACCATGATTTGTCTAATAAAGTTTAACCTTTGATGGTAGTCATCATTTTTTAGCATTTGCACATTTTGTATCATGAAATCGAACACATTTTAGCACTCACTAAATTGTCGATTTAGCAGTCTGTCGAACTGAATTTTTCTCATCATTTGCTATAACCCTTGAAGAAAAAGCATCTTCATTATTTCGTAAAATTCATGGCAATTGTGGAAACGTTTTATTATCTGGCGTTACTCTCTCTGATTATCGGTCAGTGTAGTCTCCTTGTCAAAGTCTGTGTCTACAAATAGCAGTAAACATTATAAACTTTTAATGAAGGATTTGGTATTTTAAATATTAAACCGAAAACTTTATACTACAACTGACAACAGAACAACAAAATTAGTTAACTATATCTTATACGCGCGTCTACTTGTAAAAAAGCGAAAGTCTAAACTAAGCTTAGGTCTTATTGCTAAAAGATATTGTCACTTGTTTTCACCTACTAAAAATATTTCTTCGTAAAGAATGTAGCTTTGCAATTGACTAGTAGTTGTAGATTATATTTATTCATAACAATCTTATAAGTCGGTTGTGATACGGTTGATATGGTATATAGGTACAATTAAAAATATATATAAAAATACACATTCAACTATTTTTAGCTCAGTTTAATTTTAAATACATATATTTTAATTATATACAGTTTTTAATGTTTTTAATACTTGATTACTCACACAAGGGCGAAAGCTTTTAACTTATGCGGCTTCGGCATGCAACGCTCCACCAAATTCCAAATTAATTAAACGTGAGTAATATAAATATTTTCGATACAAAAATATTTAAATGTGTCGCAGTTTGGTAATCAAATTAGTTTTAAATTAATGTTCTAAATCGTACATAACCTAGCGAATACTTTTATACATGTGCTGCATTCGTTGTTTTGTTAATTAAATATAATTAAAACGCTGTTATCTGAGTTATTTAATCAAATCCCTTTTACGCATTAGACCAGCCGAACAAAATATACAAATCCCTATTTTGAATAGAGATTATAGGGCGAATAACCACCATTATAATCACAAAGTGGTTAGTTCCCTGCAACCAACAAAACAAATTAGTTCTGGTATTAATTTAACTAAAAATTTAAATTACAAATAGCTGGTTATGTTTTCACGTCATTATTTACGTTTCATTTGGACGTAAATATTATTGCGTTGGTATATCTATAAAATAAGAATAATGAAAAACGAGCAATCAAAAGGCTAATACATTTTATAAAACTTTTTTTAATGCATGTTAAAGTGTTCCCCATCCTATAAGGGCGCCATATTCATGAAATAGTGTTTTCTACCAATAAAAATAATTTCAGATATTTAAGAACTGAATAATACAGAGATTAGCCAAATAAATAACAACAATGTTATCTCATGCCACCTCCGAATATTTAAAGGTACCTACCGAAGTAAGATGAATATATAACGACAGAAAGCGGACTAATCAACAAATTTTGAAGTACAGAAATCATTCAAAATACGTATTTTTTATATTTAACTGTAAATGTAAATATTGTTATAACACACACTTACATAGTTCTGCATATTAGATTGTTCACTTTTGTTTATAAGTATGTGAAAGTAATTATTAAAATATGGGGTTAGAATAGCAAAATAATGTGTGTCTTACAAGCGCTTTTAAAAAGTTATTATTTTATGTGCCGAAAATTTATATAGTAAAAGTGTATAAACAAAACATCAATAATTTAAAAAAAAATCAATGTGGACGTCTTATGTAACTCTTAAGAAAAATATAAAGAAGTTAAATACGCCAACAACATTTACATTCCCAGTCTATTGTTTTATATTTATCTTTAGATAGAGATTACATTAATTTTGTCAATATTAAAAAAAGTGTAGTTATTTAAAATAATTATTTAAAAGGGCTTGTTACTACTACAACTACATATGCGAAAATAATATTTCATATTATACCAGACTGATAATAATAAAAATGATAATGATAATGATAATAATAATAATATCTCTACCCCTCATTCTAATCACGAGGATTAGCCCAGAAGTCGAAGACTTGTGCGGGAGAGGGGGCGGTATATTATTATTAAGCAGGCCGCATTTGCGCCCAGGAACGACTTACGTTGGTAGGCCCTAACCACCATTCAGTGCAGGAATGAGGGAAACCTGGAAAACCTCATTAATTAGGGGGGTGGTCAAATGTCAACCGGTATCAATCTCTCACATGGACCCAAGCCAACATTCTTCCACCCTACCATACTCGCAGAGAGGGTGCCAATCTATCCACGAATATAGCTTATATAAGGTCTACCGGCTGTGGGGGTCGAACTCACAGCGATCCAGTCACCTCGATTCAAGTACTGACGCATTAAACCGCGCGACCACTGACCGATCTAATATACATATTATATGTAATGTAATATTACATTAGCTCATAATATTAAAATGTATTAATTTCGTTTCAGAAGGCGGTTACTTGAAACAGCAATGCTTAAAATGCCAACAGATTCTATATACATATATTTTTTATTTTAGTAATATCTCTGTATGTCAACTTAGAAAACATAAATTGTTAATATGTAGAGAGTGTAGGTGAATGCCAAAAATTAAAAAACTTGGTTTTTGTATTTCTTAGAAAGTACTATTTGTGTGTCAAAATAACATACTTATTTATGCTGATACTTTTAAATTTACTTCATGTGTAACTGTAACTCCCTTATTGAGCTTTGAATGGAAAATTGTAATCCAGGGTGTTTTGGAAATAGTTCAGGAAAATGAAACAGTGGATTCCTGAAAAAAAAATCCTGAAATTATTATTTTTCACATGGAATACTCTAAACACTCTAAAATCGGCTAAATTAGTGAATAATTTCCTATTTCATTTTCCTCAACTATTTTTAAAACACCCTGTATAACAAACCCCAATAATTATTTCCATCGATTGAATATGTCGGCCAAACTAACCGTTAACGCCCTGTATATTTTTCTTTTTTAAATTATTAGTATGATAAGCATATTTTTGCGGGAGCAGCTTTCCGAGGCGAATAGGTAATTTCATCATAATATCAACTATTCCTTATACGTTGCACGTTTGAAAGAAGTACGCGTGGGAGCAACCAGATTAAGATAAAGGGCTTTATTCGAACTTGAATAATCGTATTTATTAAAAATACACGAGATGCGACTTAGGACTGATGGGGAGAGCAGTACAAATTTTTTCCTTTAGCATAAAATAAGGCAGCCGCTTCATCAACCTGTCAGTTAAGACGAGGAGAAGTTAGAATTATGGGGTGCTACTCGAGAGAACAGGCCGAGTAAATTTTAATATTGTTATAGATGAAAATTCCGATGACTGGAAAATAGCCCTGGTAATTGAGTTAATATTGGATAAGACAATCCTTTTATTTTGAGAACGCTCTCTAAGCTGGTCTCAGATTTATTTGGATAATCTTCCAGCCAAATTATTAACTTGGTTAAAGAACTGATGGTAACTGGAAATCTTGAAAGAAGTTGATCTTACAAAGCTTGGCATTATTAGAAGGGAAAATTTTAATTATATGAAAATTGTTAGTTTTTTTTAAATAATTAAAATCATATACAGGGTGTTACACAACAGCGTGTTTATGGGGCTTTGTTTATCGATTAAAACTTATTTTCTTATACAGGGTGTATTGGGGTGGTATGTTCTGATAATAAAAGACATGATTTTTAGGTCATTTTAAGAGAAGAAATTCTCGAATCAACAGTTTAGGTTTCGAGGTACAGAAGGAATTACTGAATTTGGGTGGGCAACATTAAAAATTTACTGAATTTGCATACAATATCAGTGGCTCGGATATACCCCCAGACTTTTGACATTTAAGTATTTTGGAAACGCGATTTCAGTCCATTTGAAGCGATGAAACGTCACAAGTCCACAATAGTACATTAGGACATAAAATAATACCATTTTTTAGAATATATTTTGCATTATTTTAATCATTAAAAATAATAGTATGTGGCATTTCTAATATAAAAAAAAACATTAGGGTTCCTTTAAAAATAATAATTATATTAATTTTAGTTTCTGCGATGGACATGTGACTTTTCTGCATAGTCTAAGATGAAAGTGTAATTATAATTATTTAAGCAAAAATTTATTGAATTCAAATATTCTTGATAAGCTTCTACTTTTGCACATTTTCTTTTATATTTCATTTCTAATGGTATTGAAAAATATTAGTTTCCCTTTTGCACCTAGGTGTTATATAAACTACCACACAGAACAATATTTAAATGAAACATACAAGTTCACCAGAATAACAAGTGTTTCAACAATTTGATAATACATTTGGTTGGCGCGAATCCACACTATAGATCCTGTTTCTAAATTCAATGATTTGGTGTGGTGGACTCCATTTAACCAATGAGACATCAGAGCTTTTTAAATAAACCAATAAGAGTGCATAGGTGGATTTCACCATATCAAACTGCTGCATTTCAAAATAGGCACATGCCTAAATTTCATATTTCGCAAAAATAGCATATGGTTACGCCTGGTTATACCGTACTTTAGTACGTAAGTCTCTGTTAGTCCTTCTAGTAGTTTCTCTGACCGACGAACCTGCTTTGCGCAACCCAAGAATTCGCCCCCTCTCAAAGTCACTAATTTCAGAAATCTGCCCATTTCTACTCACTTTAAGAGTCCGTTCTCTGTACACTCCTCGGGTAGCGCTCCGGGGTCGGGTGCACGGACGTTACGGCTGGAAGCGGAGATTATCGATCTCCCACTACAATGACTTTACGGTGGACGTATTTAGAATATTTAGATTTAGTGGAGCAAAATCGGCTAGCAGTTATGCCGTTTTGTTTTTAAGAAAATATAACCATCTTGTAGAAGGACATTTTTAGTATCCAAAATGGACTTGTACAACTTTTTTTAGTAGGGCCGCATTTTATAAAAATAAAATCAAATTATCGATGCTTGGGACATTATTTGACAATTATTACGTTTTTCGTTACATCGCGCTTGTAAATCAACGATTTTACTCGTTCGTAGTTTTTTTTACAGCTTATATAAAAAACTACAGTACTTCTCACGGTACACACCAATAAATAAAAACAGTATAAAAACGAAAACTAGGTTTAGGGTCGGCATTTTCTTTATTAAACATGGGTCGACATAGAAATGCTAAAATGTTGTACCATAGTTAAATTAATTAAAATTGTATTATTAAATTTCATTGTCTTCACCGATATCGAAAACTAATAATTATTACAAACAGTGCATTAAAAACATTTATTTTCATAAGTTTCCGCTACAAGAAATAACATTGCCTGGCTGTGCCGCACTGTTTTTCTCAATATTAACTTAACTTATATCAATTTCTTATAATATTGCCACATGGGGTGCAAAAACTTTCTATCAATGAAAATAAAAGCATCGAACTCCATAAGATCGATTAATTCAATACTGTCTCAACTAAGAACGTATAGATTATAAGTGACTATGTATTTCTTTGAACTCTAGTCCTGCTCTCATTTACCAATCTTTAAGCCCATCCCACTGAGTGAAACACACGTGGTTGCAGGATTTAAAATATATTCGTTTCTGAAGTTGTAGACGTTCGGCATTTAGCATAGAATTTTGAGTAATTTTTATCAATTCGATATAATTTTGGTATCGTTGCAAAACTAAAAGGCAGACTTACTTCCCTCGTGTAACCAATTTTCAATTTAAGCCTTTATTTTTAAGTAAATAAATTGTAAATATGACGATTTCTTGCACAGTTTACTGTTTAAATTTAAATAATTAAAAACTAAGTTTAAAAGAAAATATTACACAGCAGCCTTAGGAAACAACTTTGTCTTTCGACTGTTTTTTTATTTGAGCCGCTATGTTTATTCGTTGTCTAAATAAGTGTTATAGGCCGACCGCAGAATATCGGTTTATTTCAAGCGCGCGACGGACTCTTAAGCATATTCAGTTGTTGTTGTTTGCAACAAGCGTCAGAACACAATAAATGTGAACAGAAATTTTTAAAACAGAATGCTACGTTATCAAAGTACGACCTATGGAAACTCCAAAAAAAAACTTACAGATATAATTAATATTTTTTATTTTCACCAAAAAATTATCAATATAAAAGCAGGATATTTAATTGGCGTTTACATTTCTTTATCGTAGTATACATTATAAATATTTTACTGTTCTTAATTTTGAAATGTGTCAACACATTCCGTCTGTCCAATCAATTTTAAAATTCGTGGTGCCACTGTATATTACCCTGATATTCGGACCATTCGGACAAAGCTGCACCTGTCCAAAAACATAATTAGTAAAAATTAAATGAGATAATGCGAAAATTCAAGCGGCGTTGTATGGTTGGAACTGTTACAGAAATATTTATGGACGCTATTAAAATCGTGATTAGAGCCCGCTAATATATTTTCATGACAATAAAATTTAATTAAAACAGCTTGTGCCGGTGAAATAATAAAAAAATCTGCAACATTACAAGCGTAGAAGAGCTGTGTCCCTTGATGTAATGAAACTGGTGAAAACCTCATATTATTATAAGTTATTATTACATGAAGATTATTTCAAAATAATTGTAAAAGTACCTATTAATCATTCTCGTATACCTATACTTAATACATTTGACATGTAACTACGTAAATGCAAAATAGACGTACATGAGAAAGAAATAGTGAGCAAAATGTAAGTTTATGTGATATAATAGACATGATATTTACGCTTCCATTTTACCCTCATATTTCGCCCCCATTGTCGGCACCGCTTTTAGCGGGTTTAGATTGGACAGGTCTGTAATCTCCTGACTTGTAGCAAACAGAGAAAAAGCAATAACATCGTATTATGATAAAATAAATAATTAATAAACAATTTATATTATCTATACATGATATCCGGAAAGATTGTCAAAAATGAAAGGGCATACAGGAAAGATCAAAATAGTTGTAGTGCTTCATATACAAAAAATTGATATCGAGCTTTTTTATGAAGTTATTCGCCTTCAAATTAAGAAGTTGATTAATAAACTTCAATTATAATTTTTAAGTCATTGCTATGACAACAATGAAATTTGGGCAATTAAAGTAACTCATAGTAATAATAATTTGGTATTTTTCTTTCACAATTCGATTCCTTTCTTATGCTGCTAAAAGCATTACTATGAGCACAACTTTTTATATGACCTCCAACTATTTTGACCTCCTCTGGGTGTCCTTTCATTTTTGACATGGCCTTTCCGAACACCCTGTATATTAATTTTGAAATTGTAATGCAATTTAATTCAAATTAATATTTCATTAGGGTATTACTATTATTAGCAATAAGCATATGAGTATAGTTTCCTAATCTCACTATTTCCAATTCAATAGAATGCCCTACTACAAAAGTTATACAGTGGTCCCTTTTCCAGGTTAACATCTATGGAAATATAAGAAGGCTATGAAATTTCGGCAAGCCAATTTTTTTGCAATTATGTACTTCCCTCAAGGGAGGTTACATGAATAGGTACAAATAAAACATATTTAAATCTTATATTTATATTATGAATATCTGTTCTGTATCTAATTTTTTCATATAGATATGGTGGCATTTTAAAACTTACTATTTTATGGAATAGACATGTAGCAACTGTGAAGGATGTGTCTCTGATCAATTTTTAACCAACTCAATTTCTTCAATGAATTATGCTCATGCCTTCTAACATTACATATTAATCTTACACAAGAAATTTGAATCTTTGGTAAACGTGTCTTATCACATTTTCTCAAAAATAAACCATATCATAATAGGTTAAATGCGACAATACCAATACCTTGCACAAAGCAATTCTATTTTCTTTACTAAGCACTTCTCTATTTGCAAATATTTATTTGAAATTACTGAAAGATCGCTTAATAATCATATTTACTTGTTCAGTGAAAAGTAAAGAAGTGTCGATAGTGAAACCCAGGTTTTTAGCAACTTCTGTAGATTGCAATAAATTACCTGCTAGTTTAAAATCAATAAAATTTTTAAGTCTAATTCTAGCAGAAACGTGGGCTAAATAACATAAGTTTTGATTTAGATGGATTAATAGAGAGACAGAATTTGCTAGAAATATTTAAAAGGGAATGTAAATCGTCAGTAATTCTCTGATTAGCTAATTGTACATCAGGTTCTGCAAAAGAATAGTACAATCAGCATAAAAATGCGATTTGCCCTTTTCAAATCGAGAAGTATAAATCGTAAAAAACAAAGGACCTAGAATCCCTGTGGAACTCCACACTTAACTACTTAATAATTAAAACAAATATTATTGTATACAAGACCCTGTGTTCTATTAGTAAAATAACGTTCAATTAAAGAAAGTGAATCATTGTTAAAGCCAATGTAATGTAATAGTGAAAGAAGTAGTAGTAAGTAATTATTTTCTGAACTGATACACGTTATTCAATAAGATGTTATTAATATTTTATTATTGAAATGGTTTTTCATTAATCATAGCTATATGGTCACAAATAAAAACGATTTTTAAAAATTCCATTCCGCTGTTATCAGCAGCATACGAATAGATGGATTTGTGGTTACTGTTAGGTCATTATTTTCTGAAAACTATGTAGAAATAAAATGTGTACATCTCCAGTTCACTTGCTTGACATTTACAAAATGCTTCAACATTTTCATTCTCTGAACAGTTTCTTAACAATGCGGGTCCACAAGTGTTCCGTCCATGTGGGATATAAATCTCGATCTGTGAATTCGGTATCTGAGCTTACAATTTCAGCAATAAAGAATGTATGAAAAATTCTTAATTATATTTATAATGGAAAATAGAAAGGAGGAGGAGATGAAATGTCATCCTGGGTGCAATAATAAATAATAAAGTAACTAATTTTCCGGCTGAAAACTCTTTTCTTTTCTAATATCATATATCACTTGTTGTCCTTTCTCTACCGCCGGCGCGTCGTCTTGCGTGAGGTATAGGCGGACAGGTACTTGTCACTAGTACTGTTGACAATGTAAAGGACGGGCCTTTAAATCTTCGTTACTTTGTTTTCACACTTCCGTCCACGTTTTTGTGTACGATGCATAAATCATATTTAATATTTTCTTAAGAAAATCGAACAGACAGACAAATTATAATAAAAACAGAAAGAAAAGTGGTATATAGTTTGAATAATTTTACAGTCTATTTTAGATTTTTTTATGGAAAGCATACAGAAAATTATTGGACCAAGAAATGAGTCAAATGATTAGTTATTAAATATACAGCGTGTCCGGAAACTAGTGATCAAAAATGCTACGGTATACAGGGGGAGTCAAAATAATGCAGTACTTCATATACATTTTTGCTCTATATGGCTTCCATGCGGATATACGAAGCTTCCAAGTAAGAAGTTAAATATTGATTGCTGTCAATTTTTTTTTATTTCATTTAAAAGCCAACTAAGACAAGTCCCATCGATTTTTAATGAGATTTAACATACGCCCAGATATTAAAATCCATTTTTCTCGAAAACTGTTTCCATTTCAGCAAGAGTATCTATTTTTTATGTAAAAATCCTTAGAGCTTTTTTTTGCTACAAAATTATTTAAAAAATATACACAAAAAGTTAGGATATTTCTGAAGCACTAAGGTACTGAAGCTTACTGGTAATTAGGCCATATTTGGCCCTTTTTACCTAGTAACTTACACTACCCTCCACCCCTACAATCACAAACATCCATGGGTAGGTAGGACAGAAAAATTCTGCCCCGTGTTGGATTGAACCAACGCTCGTGCTTCCCTGGCAGCAACTATTTGTCGCCGCCTTGGCCGCTCGGCTACCGTCAGCCCTTTTTGAAGCACTACTCTTCTTGTTTTACCCGCCTTTGGACAACAGTGATAAAAATGGTTTATATTTTGTCATGCTCTTTACATAATATTCACTAGAAAATTTTAATTTACATTATACTTACATTAAAGAAAAGTCAAGTGTATGTGTTTGTACGTAATAAAATTAGGTAATTTCAAAAAAAGTGTGGTAATACAATGTACTACTATGGAACTATTTACTTTTACTCAATTTATTATGAAGTTCTACAAGTGAAGTTTATCAGTTATTGACACAGTTTCCTCTATGCATGTATTTCAATGTTAGTTATAAAGGCAAGTATATAAAAAATATAAGAGCATTTAAATTATCTACTCAGTTAAAATACATATCTATATTTTACAATTCCAACCTAAAAATTACAATATGTAAATCAATACAAATTATAGTGACGGAAATTTCCGATACGTAAATACAGGGTTAACTATGACTAAGTACACAAATTTTAACCTCGTGCTCAGGAAGGCCTAGAATACAATAAAAAAATTATTCCAGAATTTTAGCTCGATATTTAAAAAATGGGGCAAAACCCTCTTTTTCTACGAAAAGTCGGCGCCTATAGTAAGCATCGATTGAGATGGTTTAGATCCATAGATAAATCTTACATCTGTCATCAATATTTACTACCATGTGGTCGTTTTATTGTAGCATTTCTAACTGCACAGGGTAGGTAACAGTTTTCTACTCTGATTCTGTAAACGTGTGGCGGATAAGTCGCATAGGCAGCGTTAAATAAGGATTTAATATAGTTTCGAAAATTTTTTTGTTGCTTTATAAATAAGTTGGAATTATTTTGAAGGGTAATTTCGTTAATTCTTAATTTTCTCTATCCCCTCTTAAAATATTTGTACTTAGTCATAGTTAACCCTGTATATAAATATATAGGTATAGTTGTACAATCACATAACATAATATGGACATTTATCTATGTTTATTATGTAAATTTACCTAACTCTACGTTGGTCACAAATTGCAACGTAAAGTTATGTGAAATTACAGACAATTTTTTTTGGATTTTGAAAATGAGCATAAAAAGTTTTGGTCAAATATCGTGTCAAATTTATGATACCATACGGTGGATTGATTGTTCATTACTTATTGCCTAAGTCAGTAGTGGGATAAAACATACCAGAATATACCTAATGTTGCAACTATAATGGACAATTATTACTACTTATGAATATCCATTGTTTTATAGTAAAATCGTATTTTTGTATGAAATGTAATAATTATAAAACGGTGTATATTTTTAGAAAAAATCATATAATTTTACATGAAAGATGTAAATGTACCGTTCAATCACATGGAGATTCTTATGGATTTGGTATTTTTTTCATTAATGTACAATGTGAACAACGTGTAAATTTAAAAGTCACGAGCTGCCACTGATAACTACATTCCTTTTCAATGTGTTAGAATTTTGAGTTCCTGTACACTTTTTAATATGAAAAGTGTAATTAACATTATGTAGTATATTGACACAGTAATTTTAACTTGGCGCATCCGGCAATTTATAGAATTACAATTTAGTACATAAATACATGCATGCTTCAACGAGGTCCATCTAATATAATTAGATGCTACTCTAACTAGTCTATTAAAATCAGTTAGTGGAATATAACTTCCTTGTTTTTTGACGTAAGCACTTTGTGTAATAACACTAACATTTATAAATACATAAATCATTGGTGAAAGTGGTGCAATGATGATATTATGTACTTATTTGATTCACGAAAAAGACAACAATTCTGTTTACCGTGAAGACATACATTTTTTAAAGCCGATATTAAAACTTTGCTTCTAGTTCACTCAGAATTATCGATTGAGTATTCTGTTCAGAAAAAACGTATTCGCAAATTCGCGTTAACGACGTCTCGGGACCTTAATTAGGTTGTCAAACGCCGATGCAGAATGTTAAGAGGGTTATTTAATTAATGTAGCGATAAGTTTGTTTATTTTAAATGACAACAAAAGAGACACGAAACAAAGGTAACTAATTAATTACGCAAAAGTTTCTGCTGACAAGTTAGGTAAATAAATAAGAAAAACTGTTTTCGTAATTACAGCGACACTGCTGAAGCGAACAACCTCGGGGGCATTTTCCAAGTATAAAGTTAACCCTAGCTATTTTCATATATATATTACCTGGTCCTTAAGGTATTCAAAAGGTTTGACAAAGATAGAAACGCTCCGTGGGCTTAAAATTTATTAAAAGCATTTCATAATAGGGAGGGCGATTAAAGCGAGCTTAAATTATGTCATATTACGCATAAATGCACAATTATGAGACGTTTAGATGACATTAGTGAACTGTACCGTTTTATATGGATTAAAACAGCACCGCCACGCTACTGCCGCCCCTATTATTTAAGAAAGGGCGTACCCGTGTTTAATTATATTTTCATTAAGTATGCTAATGTTTACCCACTGACATATCGCAACACCAACAATAACGTTTTGCTGGCTCTACTTAACGCCACGCTAAATCTGTCTAGTCCAATGCACATGACTGTAATTTAATTAGAACTTAACTATTCTCGATGGTGCTTGGTGATACTTATAACGAAGCGGACGATACGATTTTAGTAAATACCAAATTTAACAGGAAAGCTTTAAAAACATACATTTTATTTTCTAAGTATGTACCTACACAACAAGAAATTAACTCTACACGCTACTATTTTGGAAGTAGTAAAATAATATGGTGTCAAATTTTACACAGACTTTGAAGAAATGTTGAAAGTGTAAACATATTTACAAGAATCTTAAAGGGTAAAATTTAAAATTTTGATTATTTGGTTAAATGTACACCAACGTAAGTAATTTAGCAAATCGAGTTTAAAATTTAAACTAGAGCGGGTAAGACTATTGTCGTCACGTGACTAGCGAACACTTGTTGCAGTTGTTTATTACGCTTCATACGAGAACGGGACTTAATTCGCGCTCCCTACTAGCAAAATGGAACTTTAAAAGAAGTGAGTTACTTCATAATTACCGAATAGCGTTGTTTAATGAATAATTGCATTTTATACAACAAATAATTGTGATAATTTTGTTACTGAAGAAAGTAATTGTGTAAAATTGTTGTATAATAGTTTTTACAAAGTGTTTTATAGAACAAATAAGTTTCAGATCTTTAAAATTTTTATAAAAATATTATAACGCGTTATACAACATTTAAAAAACTATATATATATATATATATATATATAAGGATTGTAAACATATTGTGTAAGAGTCGTATACTTGGGTAAATAGCTTATAATTATAACCTTATAAAATAGTTGTATTAACGTGTTTTATTAAGGATATTTAGCCTCGAAATGAGCTTATTTATAAAAAAAGTTGTATAGTTGTTTAATCTATAGAAATATTCCATGTTTTATAAATATGTTGTAAAATCAAATTGTGGCTTGAGAAAACAAAATTATTGCATACCTATTCCGCGTAATAAAATTCTAACCTTAATTTTAGTATAATATTTGGAATAAAATCGTTTTATTATAAGTAGCCATGTTTAAATGAATATTTTTTGAATCAGCGACTGTCGCCATTTTGTAAAATTAGTTGAAAATGTTAAAATTATATCTAAAACATGATTTTACAATTTCTAAAATACTCCAATTCCGAAAAAAAAATCTGTACATTCTAGAGATACAACACAACTATAATCGCGAGAAGAATTCAGATGACTTAATCATACAAACAAATGAATAATTCATTAAATTTTCATTAAAATATTTTAGAAACTGCAAATGAGAATAATAAAACATCACATAAAATGTTTGCACTATATATTGCACTAAATTGCAAAAGAAATTGTTTTTAACACGACCAAATATCGAAAATTATGCTGACAATAAAAACAATTGCGTAAAATCAGCTGTGTGTAAATCGTCTAAATTTTTGTCGCGACTTTATATTTTTTGCAGTAAAATGATTTATTTATTAGTGTATTATTTACATAAAAAGTCCTTTGTAATATCAAACTTTGCTCATTCTGTAGCAGACGCTATGCGTATTTTGTAATATTTATTTTATAAAGAAAATATAGCAATTCGAATGAAGTTCAATTTATCAGGGAAATATTATATATTTATGTCTCTCATGAAAATTGCAATCGTGTAACCTAAAACCTCACCCTCTTTGATTTTCTGCTACACTTTGCCTCAAAGGCGTTTCTCTTGATAGCCTACAAGTAGTTAGCCAACATACTCACATTTCGCTTGCATTGGTAATGCTTTTACATATTTGCAGTTATCATATTAATATTACATGGATGCGATTCAAAGGCTTCTGTGAGGTGAGACAAATATTTTTGATAAGGTCCCAACATATTCCCAACTTTTTTTAATAAAATTATATATACAGCAAGCGATCGACTTTACACGCTACTATTTGGGAAGTAGTAAAATAATGTTAAGTTTTACACGTTCTATTTGTAAAAATGTTGAGTAAGTGTAAAAATATTTACAAGGTGAAATTCAGACGGAAATATACCAAATCGAGTTTAAGATTTAAACGAGAACTGGTAAACCTTATTCCCTTCCCAACTATAACCGCCGTTTGCTATATCCGATACACATGCGAGTTACGATCACGCGACTAGTGAGCACTTGTTGCAGTTGCTTACTCATACGAGAAGGAGTCCTACTTCGCATTCATAGTGTTAACACATAGGAACCTGCAGTAGGAACTACTTTTAAATATAACCTACTGGAAAATACAAATTCGATTAAATGTGGCAGTAATAAATGTTTTATTTATACTAATAATGTCTGAAAAATCTCCTAATTTTCAGGAAATTCTCGACATTGTTTTGATAGATGGCTTTATTTTTTTTTATTTTATAGCGCTGGAAAACAATTATATTTAATAGTCACTACCACTCCTACCAAACCTAGTGATGATGTTAATGTCATTGATTTAACAGTCCTAGTATTAATAACAGCCTTAGGCTGGAATTATCCAACTGATATAGTTAACAGTCGGTTAAATATGTATGTGTCATAAAAAGTAAGTGCGTTAGAGAGTGACAGATATAGATTTATCTGACCGGTAAATCTACTAGATAGTTGCAAAATTTGGCCCTGATGAATTTGCAGTATAGAATAATATATTTCCCAACAGGCAGCTGTTTACAGGCCTTTTAGGCCCAGAGCTGTGTTATTCTCCTCCTATAGATTCTGTTCTTCCCCTTTCTTTTCCAATCCGTTACCATTTTTCTCCCTTAGATCTATTGCCACTGCCTCTCTCAATCGCTTCCTCGGCCTCCCTATTTTTTTCTTGTAGTTAGGTTTACTCCATACTATTTTCTTAACTGCCCTTTCATCTTCCATACGTTCAAGATGCCCTTGTGGGGCGGTGTGATTCCAATAAAGACAGACACTACACTCTTCTGGCTTTTACAACTTCGTCTATTGTTGGTGCTGGGTACATTGCATATATTTCCTCATTATTTCTCCATACACAGCCTTCCTCCGTCTTCTTATTCCCTAGAATTCTTCTTAAGATCTTCCTTTCTCACCTTAAAAGGTTTTCTCTTGACTTCTTATTGAGAACCCAGGTTTCACTACCATACAGCTCTGTCGGTCTCAAAATTGTTTTATACATTCTAAATTTTACTCCTCAGGTTTTCTCTTGACTTCTTATTGAGAACTCAGGTTTCACTACCATACAGCGCTGTTGGTCTCAAAATTGTTTTATACATTCTAAATACTACTCTGGACAAATTTTTTGATTTCATTAAGTGGTTGACTGCTGCCGAACTTCTGTTTGCTTTTATTATTCTTCTATTAATTTCTTGCTCCTAAAGCCTAATCAGTTGGTTGGTATCCCAAATTGTTTAAAAATTTTACTTTGTTTATTTCTTTTAACTAAATCATATGCTTTACTGAAGTCCACAAATAAAACCATTGCTTTAATCCCATATTCATATAATGTAGTCAGAATTTCCTTCATCATGAAGATTTGGTCCGTTTTTGACCTCCCCTTTCTAAAACCTGCTTGATACTCCCCTATACGTTCTATTCTCTGTTTCATTAACGTTGCCATAATTTTATACCCTATATCTAACAATGGTATATCCCTATAGTTTCTGCAGTCTGTTACATCTCTTTTTAAGATTGGTATAATCATATCATCTTTCCAATCTTCAGGCATACATTCTCTTCTCCAGATCATTCGGATTATTTCGTATATTCTTTGTATTAAATCCTCTCCTACGTACTTAACGTTCTCTGCTGTTATTCCGTTTTTCCCTGGACTTTTGTTATTCTTTAAAGCTTCTATAATTATGTCTATTTCCTTTTTTCTAGGGTCTTCTGCTTCCGCTTCCTCTTCCTTTCCCTGTATCATCTCCTCCTGATCCTTCCTTTACACTCTCTTCATTCAACATATCTGCAAAGTATTGCCTCCATCTTTCTCTCACTTCTGTTTCCTCTCCATTTAGGTTGCCACTTTCATCCTTCATATATATTACTTCCTTCTTTATCTGCTTCCCCTTTTTTATCTCTCTGTAGAAGTTACGTATTTATTTCCTCTTATAATTTCCCAACAAACTGTTCCCAAATTAACACCAGACGATGTAGGTTAGAACGCCTGTAGTTTGAAAATCTACACCACTTATAGTAATTGATTTACACCAGATTACACATATTTACACTGGATTTAAACTACTGTAAGTAAATTCTACCAAATATATGTTAAAATATATTATTCAAGCCTATAAATGATACTGCAGGAAACAACTACTCCGCGGGCTAATGCCCCGACCGGCATTGAATTATACCTGCAGTATCTGTGTGAAACAACCAAGAACCCTTGTCGGCCACTCCACCAGACATAGACCGGTTTCGGGCTTGTTAGCCCTCATCAGTATGCCATAGGTG
Source organism: Monochamus saltuarius (assembly GCA_025584915.1). Taxonomy (NCBI): domain Eukaryota; kingdom Metazoa; phylum Arthropoda; class Insecta; order Coleoptera; family Cerambycidae; genus Monochamus; species Monochamus saltuarius. The sequence continues at coordinate 5,812,641 of CM046726.1, forward strand.
AGATGACCGACAACTTAACTGGCTGTTCCTTCATATGTAGTTTCACATATAAATCGAGTGCAGGTGAGAGATCATTTATAGATTCAATGGCGCATCGCCCGGGGCGAGAGGTCTGCGGTTAAGTACCTACGATATTGTAGGTCGCTTTCTGCAAGTCGAGCCGCTTAGGCCGAGCAGGAAGTAGCAGACCAGTTACATCTCATATTATTCAAGCGTTATTGCAAAATTGCCAAATCGCGATGGACTAAATTTGATCCTCTTCCGTATGGACGTCGCTGGACTTAAAATGGTGTAAATTTCGTGTAAAATGTTACCCGTCTTTTTGTTGCGTATGAATAGACTAAATGAATCATACTATATGCAGGTTCCTAACTTCAGTGCAGAGAAGATACGGTAAAAAAAATAATTAAATATAAAATATCTGACTTAAATTTTACATTCAGTTAATAAAATTAACTAGAGTTTAACACCCAAAACACAGTTAAACAAAATTATATAGTCAACTGATCCAATCTTATTTCAGCATATTCGACTTTATTATTTCTGTATCGAATTGTTTTACTATTTAGGTTAGATTATTTTTATAATAAACTTTGATTTAATCTCTTTAAATATGTTAAGGTACAGTAATTTAAATTTATTGCCACAAGAAATTCAAATTCACAGGGAAATATTATAAATAATACACAGTACCTGTAGCTGATTAAAAATATAAAATTCTAAAGCCTTAACGGTAGTTTAATATTTCCTTAACAAGGAATAAATTGTGACGTTAAGTTCTACATAAATAACTGAAGTAATATTGTATTAGAACTATGCCGACGATAAAGGCAATATATTAAAACTGCGATAAGAAAATAAATTCTCAACCCTTTATAATAATGTCTCTATGTTAGATGAAAGCGTTACTTTTTCAAGAAAACCATTGCAAGTAAAATGTCACTTAACGTCACTGTACTTTAAGTGAATATGTACAATTGTATCCTATATAAAAAATGTAATTACAGGTGAAACTAAATAGCAAAGAGCACGCAATGAATTAATTAAATTGCTCCTATCTGCAAATGAGTATACTTATTGTAATAAACACTACGTAGGTCACTTGTTGGCAGTTTTTACCCAGAATTATTACAAAGGAAATCGATTACCTAGATAGATAAGTCTGGAACGAGAAGTTTTTCAAGTTTAATAGAGTTTAAATAATTTGAAAATAAAACAAATGACGGCAACCAAAAATACATATACTGAGATTGCTTGGTAAAAATAAATCTTTTGAAAGAAAATGGTCAGAATTTATGTTATCCCGATATCAATTAAAATGTGTGATACATAATTTTAAAGGAAATTGGATAAAATTGTTTAATTGTCTAAAATATGCACATATACATAAGTAATGGTGACAACCTTGTCTTGCTTTTTCTTGGTATTGTCTTGTGAGCAAAAATAAGACTTTTAAAATATTGCAAGATATCTTGTATCAGACAATGCTATCCATAATAGTTAAATCGGGACTAAGAAGTGACCAGAAATTATTTTGTAACCTTCCATTAATTGCATCCCTTCAGAATTTTATTTCTATTAAAATTTTAATTGAAATTTGCAAGAAGAAAATTATGAAGGAGTAGATTTTGTAAATAATATTTTATTCAATTATTGAAAAACAACATAAGAACTTTTGCCAGTATTTCTATAAACGAAATACTGTTATACAATTTTAGGAAAAAGTGTGTAGATAGTGGAATGACATTTGAATAATTTTTCAATTTTATTTCCAATTCGTCTTATTAAAGATAAAATAATGTAAGGATGAATCTTGAAATATGTTCTTAGAAATTTTAACCACGTGCCCAGGGAGGTTTAAAAGACAATAAAAAAATCATTTCGGAATTCTAGCTCGATGTTTTAAAAAGGAGCAAAACCGTGTTTTCCCCCGAAAAATTGGCCCCTATGATAATTATCGACAGAGATGGCTTAGAAATATTAACTACCATGCGGCGGTTTTTTACAGCGTTATCAAATATAGACATGACGAAAATAAACATTTTTATTAATAATAATACCTAAGTACCTGATAGATAACAGTTAATCCTGTTAGTTGCAGTATTTTACATCATTCATTCCTTTGTTGTATACTGCCAAAACTACATTTTCACTCATTACAGGTCCCTCAGAATTATCCAGTAACAGTAATGTATTAATAGGAAATTCAGAATGGAGCCATGACAGTCTCTATTAAATCTTGTACGATTGCCGCAGCTCCATTCGATCTAGACTATTGAAAAACAAATAGCACATAGCATAGAGCGAACCATGATATAAGGAAATGTCTGCACCCTACGTAAATTCCTTTATTTAATTACTGTAAATCGTTTCAAACTAAAAATTGGTTACTTTAAAACTGAACCATAACTAGAACTTTGCATTGCTAGCTGCATACTCTCTAAACATCAAAGAGCACTGCTCAAACATCGTCGATTATTGTTGCAGAAGAAGTTTAAAAATGTATCGGTGAGAAATTCACCTTACACTAGTGGCGTACAGATGGCGAATGAATCAGATTATATCAAAAATAAAATTTGGCACACGGTGATTAGTTTGAAATAATTTGCCTTCGCAAATTTAATTTTTCGTGTACTTTTTGTGTATGCACAAGCATGTATTCAAATGCCGAGATGATGGATAAGGTGTTGATTTATGGGAAGTGTGGCAAGTGCATATTATCGTGTGGCAGCGCAATACCAAAGACATTTTTTCGGGTAGACAAAATATTATGTCAAATCCTCTGAACCATATTGAACAACTGCTGTAATACCTTGGCGGTGAACGTGTGGCAGTGTTTTACGTATTTGTACACATTTGCGTGTGTTTTTTGTTACCCTTTGTGGTTTTTATAGGCTGATAAAATCCACCTGATCGTGGTCGTCGGGCCAAGTACTTCACTTTAAACAAAGAGTGTTTGAAGAAAAGCGAGGTTCCCAGCAAGCACTCAGCAAGTACAAAAATCTTTGCAATGAAAAGTTTTAATGTAAACAAGTAGGGAAAGCAGAAAATGATTTAACATATTTGAAATCTCCTAAATAATCATCTAAATTTTATAAATAAACTTTTTTTTAAAGCTGTGACCTTTGACTTGCGGAATATATCTAACTTCGCGGCGGATAAAAGGTTAAAGTTCACGATAAATACAGATTTAATATAGTTTCCAACATTTTTTTTAATTCTTATTTTTCTCTATCCCCCCTAAAATATTTGTACTTTGTCATAGTTAATTCTGTATATTAAATCGCCGTGTACTTATGCGATGGTGACACAGTATTAACTGGAAGAATTTAATTTTAACTTGACGTATGCTGCATTTTAGGTAAGGCGCAGATAAATTTCCGTACTTGATGTTAGTGCAGGTCTTGTGAAATATTTTCGCAAACTGGAGCAACGTAATGACTGGTGTAACGTTTTCCACGGCGCAAGAGGGACGGATGTAAATTTGTATGTGAAATTAAGCAATATATTAACCAGCCTTGCCAATAAAGTTGCAAGCCGCAAACCCGAGGCAACCCTATCCTCAGCGAAAGTATCCACATAAAAATGTAAAAATAATGGACTTCATATATTTAAAAAACAATAACCACAAATTACTAAGTGAGCAAAAGCTTTTAATTTGAAATTCCGCAAAGCTTTTATGTAATATTTCGTCGGCTTTTACGAGCGGACGAGGAGCAAGGAATTTTTGTGCAACGAAGGAAGGAACAGGGAAAAGCTCTACTGAGGTGGGGCCACGAGAACAAACACCACGCTCAAGTGGCCATAATGACTGAGTACACATAATCTGCATAATACGGAATACGCCTTCGTTGCCGAGATGGGACCATATGTGAGTGCTATTGCCTCATTTGCAACTTGCAGGTCGAATAATTTACATAGAATAACATCCCGCGGTTATTTGTCAGTGAATTCTGCCAACGTGCTCTTGGCGTTCATAAATAATACATGCCGTTTTGTATTTGTAGGGCTTAATAGTCCAGCGCATATTTGCAAATATTTAATTATCGGCGTACATATTATTTCAAATATTTGATAATTATTTAATCGCTTGGTTAATCATGCCTAATAAATACGAATGCTATAATTATTCAAATAATGAACGCTTGTTGATTGTCATGCACTCCACATTTTATTCCATAATTATTAAAAAAAAATCTAGCTAAATTTACTAACCTGATTTAATTGAAACACTATAAATATCTATGTTCACTCTTGAAATAGTGGGAACTCGAAAATTCAACTACAATAGATGAGATCTGACCTATTTCTGCATTTTTAGGATTGCTTCTTCAGGTGGCCTCCTTTAAGTTGAGTCAAATATCTAACTATAAAAATTATTATACCAACAAATTAAAATTATTTGAAACTAAAGATCGACAATGAATTTTATATTGGGCATTGTCAAAAGTGACTAACCTGTCAATGAATTTTAAATTAAACATAGACAGGTTAGTCACTTTTGACATTGTCGCTCTTTAATTTCCGAGTTCCCACAGTTTCAAAAGTGAACTTAGATATTTATAGAGTGTTTTCATTAAATCAGGTTAGTAAATTTAGCTAGATTATTTTTTTTTAGATAATTATTGAATAGAGCTTTGTCTGTGGAATTTTTCATTCGCATAGGTACCTAGATGTATCAGAGAGCATACATATGACTTCATTGATAAGAATTATAGGAGATTTGATTTATATTAGTTTAAAATACCTTTCTAATACAATAAAAAATGTTGCAAAAGCTAATAATAAAGAATATATGGGTAGATATTGTGGGCGTAATTCAACGCTGTTCGGGGCTTTAGTCCGCAGAGTAGTTAGTTTCACACAATATTGTTAATTCCTAAAGATATATAAAAAACTTTAATTTTAAGGTAAATGTAGTTGGAATGAGGTCATAAAATTACAAAAAGACTTTATTATCAACGTTTCGACGTGTGTGATATCATCAGAATGCTACAAAATAACAAACAAATTAAAAAACAAAAATAATAGCAACATATATTATCAAAAAACAAGGCAGTACCTACCGAAATTTTTTTGTCTTTTATTAGTCTAAATGAACATATGTCAAAAATTAAATTTAGGGAGGCAAGTAATCCATTCAATTGGAAAATTAATAAGAATATAATAGAATTTCTCTCTGGATTTTAAAATATAGCTGGAGAAAGACAGTTTACAAATAAGTTATCACTTATTAGCGACAATACTTTAATTTGTGCTAGACAGGACAAAGAAATCTGTTAATAAAAACGGCAAAAAATGTGTATAAAAATCTTAATCTTAACGAATATTGTATTTAAAATAATATTTAGTGTCAAATAAGAGAATATATTGGCTCATAATTATAGTCCAGGGAAGTTAGGAAAACTAGCGGAAATTTTTAGGCACAGCAGATATCGAGATGCGGTTTTCTGCATTGTATTCAGGAAGGTCCCAGGAAAAATGTCTATATAGTCTGGTTTAGCCATTTTTAGAAAAATGCCTTCTGGGCCGGAAAATGCATTACACCATTATAGGAACGACTGGAAACTCGGAAAAATCACTCGAAAATCATTACTCCGGAGTTTTCGGGGCTACCGAAGTCGACTCTGGCATTAGAATTACCCGGGGTTGCACGGCGGTGGCTCTATGGGGGTGCGCGGGGGGTGAATTGGGGGAGAAATGGCAGTAACTGAAATTGCGCTGTACCATTTGTAGTTACTATTTGTTTACAGTAATTAGTATAACTATTTTCCTATTGTCTTTATTTTATATGTTGCTTAAGTAAATATATAATTATTGTAATGAAAATTGTAATTTTTTTTATTGCCTCAAATGGGGCAACTTCCTTCTTTCTGCTCTAAATACAGAAGACGTCTACAAAAGTTCTAATTATGGGGGTAAGTTTTTATTTAAATACGTTTCCAACGATCTTTAACATTTAATTTAAAAAACCGAGCATAAAAAAGATAAATTTGTTACAAGGGAGTTTTCTAACATCATCAAAATTTCGATCTAGGTAAAAATAAAATTGATGCGGTAAAAAAATTGACCTGAAACCGGTCATTAATCAATAAAGGATTGTGAGTTGCTACGACTGTTTCTTTTCCTTTGAATTTTATGCCTTTATGAATTAAATATATAATTAAAATTCAATATTTTTTATTAAAAGAATTGCAGATCGTTGGAAACACATTTTAGAGGGAGTGTTTAAAACATAGAAATAATTTTCTCGTTTTAATTGGTATGGTGAATCATTGTTATTATAACTTTTTGGTATAGTCCTAGAAATTAAATCCAGCCATTAACCATTTGCAAAGATAATATTATGCCATAGACGGTGTTTACCACATTTGCTATTAATTAATATTTGGTTTCTGTAACGTAATAAATAAACATAAATTAATAATTTATATGATACGGTCTCTATTCAGTTACTGTAATGGTAATATGCAAGCTAGTAATTCATATACATATAAGCGTTTGGTAATAGGAACTTAGAGAGAAAATCCAATTAATATATAATACTCCAACATCTAATATTTCTAAAACAGATTCACATTAGTCAGTGAAATATATCTATCTACCACTATTTTATAAGAGCCTCATTACAGCATTTATTTGGTGTAATGGGACATATTACTTCACTGGTGAAATTTATAAAAAAAGAGATCACTGCTTAATGGTTATTATTATTATTAAAAACCAACAGGTTTATCAATTTGATAATTAATAGGTAATTTAACTTAAGTTACTTGTTATAAATATTAATAACACAACATTGGCAATTCGTAAGATTAATATCAGATGGCATCTGGTCTGTATTTGTATTAACAATGTTTAAATTTTCTTTGTAAGCACTTGAAGTAGCAATATCCCCTTCACGAACTTTTGTGGCGATTTTTTTTCTTGTTTTCAAGAGACGTATCGATATAGCTTTCACACGCGGTGTTGGACTTTCAACCACCATGCTGTTTTATAGTTAGAAGGTTTGCTTCTGTGTTGGCTAGAAGTGAAGTAGATGATTGTCAAAAGTAGTGCCCTGTATAATGTTGAGGCTGTGATAAATTGAGCAAAAAAAGCAATCTTCCTTGGCATTACACTAAAAGTATTTATATCATTAGGGAGTTTCATGCATTTACCACCAACACACCAACAACCAACAAAAAATCTTCCATGATCCGCATGACTAGGACACAGGGCGAGGTATTTTAATATTAATGATAAAGAACTTCCGGAAAACTTTGGATTTCGTATCAGGTATGAAAAATGTTTCCTTCATTTTTTGCGTATTCTAACAGCAAATTACCCGTCCAGTCTGCATGCACCTCCAAGTCCAATAATTACATTCTGCATTTACGAATTTTAAATAGCAAATATTTTCTTGTTCTTACCTTTGTAAATAAATAACTAGGTATTACAAAGTAACATTCATCAAAGGAGTTCCATTTTAAAAAAAATTCAATTTGCAATATATGCTTATATGTACTTACAGATAGATCAATATTTATCTACATCATCCATATTATATTTTAGCCAAAAGAAAATTGTTTATGTGGTGGGATTTTGTGTCATTATATTACCCCTATAGTATGTTTCATGATGATAAACGATCTGTAAAATGTATCAGCTCAGTCTCGAAACTAATCAATTTGTAAGTATTTATTTTCTCAGTTATACTTGCTTCTATAAAACTGAATGGATTTCGAGATTAGTAGGGAAACCCACAAAATATTGCCAAAATTCGAACGTCTGATTTTTATACTACGTTATGGATATAACCACGTCAAGCATACTGAATATCATCAATCATAAGAGATAGCCCCGTCATAAATAAAAAGAATAGTGTGAGAAGATTATTCACGGGTGAAACTCAAATTAGGAACGGTGAAATTTGCTCAAGTTTTGCAAATAAAGAAGTTGTTGCCTCTTAAATTTATCAGAATTTCAAATTATCAGTTGACATAGGTACATACTAAATTGTGTTAAATTATTATTTTTTAAATAAAAATAAAGAGTATTATATTAGCTTAACTAATTCTGCTACCTTATATTTTAAAGTATCGTATCTCCTTACTGTTCTGTTACTCGGAACTTAACACCACACTACCGTGTATACCTAGTATATATCTAGTTTTCGCCAAGCTTATAGTTGTGCGGCTGCATATGATGATATATGTAATACAAGGAGTTGATGAAAATAAAGTTACAACAATGGTACTTTTGGATCTTGTGAGCTCACAGTTGAAGCTCTTTCACTTATCCAGTCTTATTTACAAAATCGTTCTGAAATGGTCAGACTATCTGATAAATTAAGCTCAGAACAATATGCTCAAGGTTCCATATTAGAACCAGTACTACTTAGCAATTACACAAGTCTGTTTGCCAAATATATTAAGTACGCTTGTATTCATATGTATCCTGATGACACATAGTTTTACTATTCCTTTAATGTTAAAAATTATGTTGCAGTTAATGATAAAATTAAAAGTGATAATATATCTAAAAAGTATTTTTTGGGCTGAAACCGACAAAATCAGCTGGCATTTGGAAATACAATACTGAAAATCTAAAACATCATATGAAACTTATATTATTATAAAGTGCCAAAAACTTTAGTATAATTTTAGATAGATCATTGAGATTTAGGAAGCAGCAAACTTGTTCAAAAAAGTGGTACAGCGCACTGGGTGTGAATTTCCCCTTCTGATTTAAAAATTCACATATATGCAAAAAATTTGTTGCATTTTGTTATATCTTTTCTTGTATTTTTGAAATGAATTCATTTATTATTATTATAATTATTATTATTTTTGTTATTAAATTATTTCATACGATACAACGAAGAATTTGTATCGCTTTCTATTATTAGCAAATGCCATTATTATAAAAATGTACTTTCTTATTCCGTCGTATAACGGTAAATAATGTAAAAGGTTCTGCTCATCAGTTGAATTGAATGATATCGATCTGTCGAAATACTTTCGGAACATTTTGTCACGTATGAATACGTGATGAATATACACAAAAAGAGGAAGAAGTTGGACTGGCGTAATTCAATTTCGGATACTACAAATATTATTTACTTTGACAGTGCTGGATAGTGTTTGGTGAAAACTTACAAGCGACATTTGCAAGAAAAAAAGAGGGAAAATAAGTGATATAAATGTGTCAAATATTTAGGAGCATTTGCTGTAATGAGGGTTTTCGTAAAAATTTAACCTTTGACCTTCTAGTTAACGAGTACAATGACGTTAAAAAGCTTTTATGCACAGCACCATTACCACTGTAGAATTTCTCTTGAAACATTTTAAAACAAATTATTACAACACAAACTCCCACCTTCATTATGGTAAACGGTCAAGTGAAGGCAATATTTTATTCTTATTCATGGCAAGTACACGTTTGACAAAAGTACACATAAATATCGGTTCCGAAATGGTGGCAATTTTACACATTTATTTTTAAATAGACACATTATTTCACAATAAAAATAGATTTCTTAATTCAAGACATGCTCATATTTATTTATTTCGTTTAAATATACCAATCTTGTAACTAAAAAGGAAATAAATCGTTTCAAAAAATATTGCTATATCTTCAACAAAGTCAAATACTTCACCAGGCGCTTAGCAGTCACGTGCATTAAATACCCTATCCTATGTAGTCGCTTTCGACTATTGACCGATTATGTGTGTGTCATCGATCATCATTTCTAATGTTTTCTAATACGAAGTTGAGAAGTAGCTATAGTTTAAGAGTAGGCAATGGTAGACACATTGGTCAAATTTACGGTCGCGGAAGGAGGTAGGCATCACCGGTAGGCATGTCCTTAGAAGCAATAAATTATCTGGGTTGCAGTAAAAAATGACACACGCTCGACAGAGTCGAATTCGGACTTAAGCTCGGCGTATTAGGTAAAATAGGTATATCGGGAATAGGAATAGTCCGTGGCGTCGCGCGGACTGTTAAAATTAATAATGCTTAACATATTGTTCCAATTCATGACCATTTTAATATTAGCTCAGTTGTAACACTATATATTATTTGTTACTAACATCAAATAATTTGACAAATATAATGAAAATTATATACCTATAGTTGTGTTACTACTGTTACTCATAAAATACAGGGCGTCCTGAAATGCATATACCAGTGAAACACACTATATTCTTAATATATAATAATAATAATAATAATAATAATAATAATAATAATAATAATAATAATAATAATAATAATGGTTATAAAACAACAAAGCGTCGAACGATTAAAATTAAATTTGACATATGAAAATATATTGATACAATACTTTTCCTGATGCAATTAATGTTAATTATCAACATGCATAAATGGATTAAACTAGATACCTCACTCAAAAAAAAATATATATTTTTTTGTGTATTATCTGTCACAATTTATTTTCTAGTAAAAGCCAAAACTTTGTAGAACAAATTCTCTTCCAAATTTTTGATAACATAGTTAGGCCACTATTTTCAGTTTTTAGAAATTGCTTTAGTTATTTTTTTATATTCGCATGTAAGTTTGTACGTTGAAGCTTTCTGTTGTAAAACATTTGTTTAATGTTGTTCAACTTTTTGTAAAACATGTATCAGTTAAGTTGTTTCCATTATTGAGTAAGAATATTTATATTTTATATTAAAATTTATGTTTGTGATAATCAATATAAATGTAATAATAGACATATACAATTTAGGTACTTAATACCTGGTTCGTGTTTTTTATTTATTTCGTTTATACAACAAATAAACTTATATAAATAAATATTTTGGTTTTATTTGAGAATTAGGATTTTATAGTAAAATATACAGAAAGACGGCAAGATGAAGTCTGCACGCGGGCGGCCAACACCCTATGAACGACCCTGATCAGTGTACTTTAAAAAAAAAATTGAAACTAGTATTTCTACCTTAAAAAATATTCTCGCACATTTGTGCATTTTGTGAAAAGCTAAATACTAGAAAAATAAAAATGTGTATTTATAAACTTTTAAAATCAATTCACTTCCTTATTCAATAATAATTGATTTCTGTAAGCAACAAAACAGTGATGAAGATAGTTATTTATTTTTGTGTGGCTGTTTCTTTTCTATTAATAAGTATATATTCTTGTGAAAAATATACATTATGAAGCATTATGGTTAATTTATATTACATACAATATTAAGTTAATTATTATATGTATAGACAAATAAAAAGAAATAGTACATAAATACCGAATTATTGCCGAATTACCCAATTGCGAATTTTACCACAAACATGACATAATTGTAAAATTCACGTAAAATTCGCGAGGGAAGCGTAAATGGGCGCCGCCGGCTCTGATACCACTAGATTCCAAGCCTGCAATCCAGAATAGTGGGGAGAGCTAAGCCGTTTAACAAGATTATTAGAGATATCTCTGGATTCATAGGATAAAAAAATTAAACAACTCATGATTTAGAATCTGCAATATATTGCTGAATTCCGATTTCACTGGTTTCTTGTATATGGTTTGTCTAATAGACGTAATTAAATAAAATAGTTTAAAACTGGTCCACAGCGCCATCTATACGAATTTTGTTAAACTACATAGGTCCAAATTATTTATTTGATTTAAAAAATAACTCGTTGATATAAAGTAAATAAAAAAATTAAGTAATTAATCCTTGAATAGTAGTGCAAGTCCGAAATTTGTTAGATTTTCATTATTTATTTCCGGTGCATAAAAGAAAATCATTAAATTTGGCATCTATATCAGGTACCATTGCCCACTCTTAAGAACATATTACTCATGAAACAATCATTTCTTGTGTAATGCGTATTATCTATTAATAGCAGAGCTGTTGCAAATGAGATATTATTTCATTCTACACAGACAAAACTATTTGATCTAGTCAGAGAAATTCTGACCATTAACCAAATCTTTTTCGGTCATATTATATGCACAACATATATGTTTCAGCCAATAGATTATTTCTATTAATTTCTAAATACATCATTGGTTAAGATAATCATACACGGTTCTTTTTGATAAGTATTTATTCACACTAACAATAATAATAATTTTTCTTCTGATTTAACATGCTATTACCTCAGAAAAAAATTATTCAGAATCGGTAAGTCAATCTAACCATTTTATTTAGTGCAGATAATGCAAATGCTGTTAACATAAAAATATGTTAAAATCAAAACTATTCATTACTCACAGAACTGCAATATTTTGTTGATTCAAAAAATTATTTTGTTGGACTAATTAATTTTAACATTCACATGTACTCGTATGAACGATTACTCGTATGAATTAAATTTACAATTTATAACTTTTAATTTAAATACAAGAAAAACTTAAAATTACAAAATATGATTGTTGTTTGACATAACATAAATTACGTTGTTCCAATTAGTAAAATTATCATCTCCCTAAAACTAACTGTAATTTATGCATGCCAATACTGGGCTATTCCATACATCCCGGAAAACCTATATCAAACAGTCAAAAACGGTGCCACCACACATTTATCGGTTTTGATCTTGTTAGCTGATAGCTGGCTAATGGCTGATGTTCACCTGTGCCATAACCGACGGATGGACAAGAATGCGCGAGATATAACTGTCTACGTCTATTCATTAAAATAAAAATTTACTGATACCGAAAATAATAAATGTGAACATTACACAATTGTGCATTTAAAGCAATTTATTTGTTCATATAAATAAAAAATCATATATATTTTGTTTTTTTTTAAATTGCACAAATTTGTAAATTATTAAAAGTAAACTTTCAATATTAGTGATTATGTAACAATTCACTGCAAAATGTAAAAATATTTACCCATAATAAATAATATTACATAACTGCGTGAATTTTATGCACAAAAATGATTGTATAACGTATATTGAAAATATGTGTAGACATTTTTTTCCATGATAATATTACAGTGAGTAAAAGATAGAAGGCAACATGATATTCTCAAAGAAAAGACTAGAAGTTTCCATTGAAGTTACACCAATGTACTCTTCTGTGATTGGTTATATTTTAATATTGAACAAAATTAGTTTGTTAATTTAAAAAATCAAGTTATTGATTAAATTACTAATTTTATTTATTTCAACAACATATTTGTTTTAATCGACAATTTAAAATCAAATCAATAATTTATACATGTTTTCAAATCAATAGGTATTTATAATAATAATTTGGATATGTCATGTTAAACATTATGGTACTATTCATATAATTATAATAACTAAACAAAATTAGTTATTAGTTATACCGGTTTATATCAATTTAACAAAGTAAGATATTTCTATCGGGTTGTTTGAACAATGCTTTAATCATTATAGGTGCTATCTCTCGATAATGAAGAAAGTTAATGTTTATTAGTAACTTCAAATATAAGTGCCAGCTGGAATCACACCATTACGCGATATTTAAAGGAATTTTTAAAATACTCGGTATTTCTAGGTCATCAAGATACCGTTTGGAGGTTTTCTGGATGCAGTGACCTCTCAAAAAAGCCATAAATAAGAGCAATAATGGGTTCACGCTTTTTTCGTGCAACTGTAGTTTCTGGAAATATATAACTTACTTATCACTGGATCACGTAACTGGGGTTAACAGGGGGTAGAGAAGTGGATGAAAAAATATGATAAACTTACCGGCATAGTTTGGCTCCCGTGCAAGCTATTAATGGCTGCCTGTGCTTCCTGATGTGAACTGTATTTCACGAAAGCACAACCTATAAAGAGAAAAAATGACACTATAAATATAGCACTATATAGAGGGAAGTAGGAATTTCTAAGTTATTAAATGCACGCCTTATTCCACCCTTCAATGACGCGCTTTTGGAAATTGTGTGACGCGGATTAAAGTTATAAAATTATCGTTTTGAAGAACCGGGGGAAGAAAACTGGCATAATAAATACAGGTATATTAAAAACTGGCAGATGCTACGCAATGGATTCACGAAATTACTTTCCTTTACCAGCTGCGTCTATGTTAACTTCATTATTTGTAGACGTGGTAAAAAAACTTTATTAAAAGTCTTTGAAATAGAGACTAGATGTAGGTTGTAAGTATTTGTTAAAATCAGGTTAACCAGTACCGAGTTAACCAATAAGCACTGGTTTCCAGTATATCATGGAATACAAAACAAGTAACAAAAAGTTTAGTTCAGTGGTATGTATATTTTAAGTAACTATTAGGTGCCGGTTTTCCTTTAGACCAATAAATCTCCCATAGGTACTAAGATAAAAAAATGAGATAAAGGAATGAAACTGGAAAACAGAAAAAATAGACAAACACACCTTTCATGAAATACATTAATGAGGTCTAAATGATCACTTTCAGTTTTGTTTCAACAATATTTCTTCTTCTATTCAAACTCGAGTTATAAAAATTCTGAACGATTATTACTACCATGCAGTCACATGAGTTCTGCAGACATTTGAATTCTCGTAAAATGAACTATTGAAAAAATGTTGCTGATCTACTTTATATGCGATCTAAGGTGACTTTGATCGGATATAGGAAACAACGGATCATATTCTCTTTACAGCAAAATTAATTTATTAGTTTTTGACATGTGTCCAATTTTAATCCGTTTTTTTCCTTAATGAGCGAATGATAAAAGACAGTTATTTGTGTAAAAATGACACATCTGGCTAACCCTATGTTCAGAGACACTCTTATACAAATTAGATCATTACAAATTGTGTCATTGTTACATAAATAAGAAATATCAAGTGACATCAAAATTAAAGTATTCAATATATAGATATATAGACCAATAGAAATGTTCGGCTGCAAGTCATGGGTACTAACAAAGGCACAGAAAAGTATAATCCAAGCTACAGAAAATACGTGGAAAAGACAATTAAGTTGGTGGGGGCATTTACATCGTATGGGCGATAAAAGACCAGTGGAACGGATATAGGAGGCTAAAATAGATAAGAGACGGAAACGAAGAAGACCAAGACAGACATGGGATATAACCATTGGAGCAATATTAAAGGAGTAAGGAAATACATGGATAAAGGCAAAAACGATGGCAAAAAATAGGAAGGAATGGGCAAAATTTGTACATGGAAAAAGTAGAAATTTTATAAGTACCCTACACCATCTAATGGTAAAAGGGTTTCTGATTATATATATAACAAGAAGTATATATACAAAATTTCAAAGTGATACGTGAATACCTGAAAAAATTATAGCGAAAAACCAATTTTAACACGCTGTATTTTTTAAGAGTGACATTTTAGTACATAAATAAGTAGGGTTAAATAGTGATAGTTTGGCGCTAAAAATATGTAGCTAACAGGATGATCTGAATTTTTATTACACCCTGTTTAAACTGTTTACTATCTGCTTGGTTTCTTTGGAATTGAAATTATAGTCTTGTTTTTTTTTCAAAGCCTGAAAATTTCCAACTTGTTAGGGAAAATCCGAATTAGACGAGACTGTTTAATAATGCCATTGTCCGAATTGAACATTTAGTTTGCGTTGCAAACACTCTTTCTATATTCGCATTACGTGATGAATTCGCACGGAAATTTATTTACTTTGTTTGCTTTGGATTTTCATTATCGTCGTTGCTAAAATTTGTACAGCAGTATTTGAATAAACGTAACAATGTTTAATTTGAACTTTCCAAACAGCTTTATATCCGAAATATTATATGAAGGGCCCTATAATTAAGAGAGAATATGCCGTAATTTCGGGTTAAATTATTATTTGGGGTTGGGTCGGACCTAAACTCGGCCAAAGCGGAATCTTGAAGAATGCGTATTGTATAACAGAATTTTTGTTAATTAAACAGTCTGCTTCTTATTAAAAAAGTCTTAATTAATACCAGAACCAGAAATATACGAAATTTAAGCAAAATTAGTAAAACTGCGTCTATATAATGAAGTACATTTAATGGTTATTTATAGTACAAGTGGGATATAGACATTACTATACATGAATGAGACATTTGCACAACGAGGACGTAGTCCGAGGAGTGTAATTTTACTAATGTAATAAAAAATGCCGTTATCTCACGTGTAATGTATAAAATTTTATATAGAACTGCAAAAAATTTATCTGCAACTATCTTAAATTGAGAAAAATCCAAAATCAGATCTAGTTTGTAGGTTTTGATTTGCAAAGGCATTGTTATGGTAACCTGTCAAAATTCCTGTCAAACCTGTTACATATAAACAAAATTGAGTTTTCGTTTTTACATTTTCTTGAGAAAATAGTGGTGTTGATTGAAATAATGAGTGATTCATGAACAGAAAACTTGCCTCTTGATATTGAAAAGGCTGCTGCAACTGCAGTAGCTTCACTTTTACCAGATAAATCGAGAGTCAAGTACGAACAATTTTATAAACGATTTGATTGGTGTGTGTATAAGAATATTAAATAACTCCAAGAAGTACAAATCATCTAGTCTTTGGGCGTTATATTATATGCTGCGGTCTACAATCTATGCGGCAAAATGCTGACATCAATAAATTCAACAATTTAATTGCTTTTCTGCTCTTGAAATTAAGAAAAAATTGCCACAAAAGTTCTTTAAAGAAAGACGTCGTCTTTGAAGCTACTTCAAGTGCTTACAAAGAAAATTTAAGCACTATTAATACAAATACAGACCAGCTGCATTCATCTGGTATTAATCTTATGAGTTGCCAAAGTTGTGTTGTTAATATTTATAAATAACAAGTAAAAGCAGTGATCTCTTTTTTTGTATTTCACTAGTGGGGTAGTCCCATATGTCACATTACTCCACTAATGGTGGAATGACCTTCATTATTCAACTGAAACAGTGCCAAATAAATGCTGGAATGAGACTCTTATAAAGCAGTTGTAAAAAAACTATATAATTTGAATATGAATATTTTAACGGAACAAATTAAAAGTAAATTTAAAACAATTTGAATTATCTGAAGACCTAAAAAATAAAATAAAAATTTGAAAGTTAATAATAAAAGATATGTAATTATTTTTAATAAATTAACAATTTTTTAGAAAATGTTTAGCTTAATATATACAGTGTGTCACCGGATAAGTGAAACGACTTTCGTAAGAGACAAAAACTTTTAGTAGTGAAAAATGGCCTTCTAGAATTGAGCTCTGCTTATTTAAGGAACAAAATCTGCTATAATTTAAAATCCATAAAATCCAGTCAGCCTTGGAAATTTGGAAGAAACTGATTTTTTGACTAGTAAAGTGCTGTTTCTGTATAAGATATAACAAAATATTATTAAGAAACGTTTTTTGGAATGAAAAACTGAGTATATATGCAAAATTTCAATATTCTAAATCAGCTAATGTGGCAACAGCGAGAGAAGTACAGTGACTAGAGATCAGTTGGTATCTGAACGTCAAAGTGCCCGTCGAAAATTCTTTTACGTACACTATTTCCTTAATGTTTCTTTGTTTGTTGAAATATTTAGCATAAATAAGTACCACGATATGTTATTAATTTATGGAGAAGCTCGCTGCAATTCTGCAAGAGAGCGACGTATTTATTTAGATCGTTTCCCCCACAGGCGGCTGTCTAATAAGGACATGCGTTGAAGAATATTGAAGGGGTGGATATTTTGAACATATGTTGTAATTATGTGAATTTGATTATCGGTGAGTACTTATTTTTTTGTACATAAGTTATGATTATTTGTGTGGCGTGAATCTTGTTACAAGTTTTTATTACTTATTTTTCCAATTCCTATTTGGTTTAACTTAGGTTACTGTTTTAAACATTCAAAAAATCACCAATATTTAATATAAAATATTATCAATCTTTAATTTTCACAATAGTTGCTTATCTTTGGATTTTTTGTCATCACTAAAAAACAAGCAGGCACTTGACAGGCAACCAACAAACTGTTCGCTTGGCACAGCATGTATTGGCACTGTCGCCACGTTGTGATAAAATTCCTTGATATAATAACTTGACCTATTTTAAGAAGGGCTTGAGTTATGCCCTTGTAGGTACTATTTAACTTTTTTGTTCATTTATACTTTATCTATCTTATATTGAAGTTATTGCAGCAAACTTCTAACACCCTGTACAAAAGGGTACAATGACCGCAACATAAAGGTTTCCTATCTAACATGTATAATACTTTTAAAAGGGTGATCAGGTGGACTATTAATATGAATTTTAGAAGGCATCAATGATATGGCTGTGTTAATACGTCTCAATAATTGTTCATCTCTAGAATATGTGTGACGAACAAGCGGTTAACGTGTCATAAGCAGGACCCGGACCTAAATGTAATAACGGTACCGGTCCGGTTACGGTTCAGTAAGAAAAGTACTATTTCGGTTTCGGTTCGGTTACGGTCCACTAGTTGATATTTCGGTCCGGTTCTGACCAGCTTTTTCGGTCCAAAGGGTTCTTATCGGTTTTCCCTTGTGACGTAATATAATTACAATTATAGTGAAATTCCTATGATCGCTTTTGATTTTTTTTCATTTAATTATGCATATGTAAAATTCTACTAGCAAAACTTAAGTACAATAATTTATTAAGTTACTCCACGAGTATGGCATTGAAATATTTTATGTCCTATATATATATAATCATTTTGGGAAGGCGAAGTGGGTAATAAAACATTGGTGAGACGACATGTATACATTAATACATTATTTCATTTCAATACCTGCTTGTGACAAAGTAGAATTTGCTACCCCACAGCTACCACCTTGTACATGTCCTAGATAAAATTGGTACATGTCATTAGCAGGTATAAGTTGAAATAAATATATACATGGATTTATAAAAATAAAGACTCTCTTAGCACTTGCCAGTAGATAAATTCATAGAAACATAACAACGGAAGCTTAAGAAATACTGAAATTAACCCAAAAACCGTTTTAATTTTTTTTTCGATTCGGGTTCGACACTTGGAATAAACTAAAACCTAACATATGTGTTCAGTTTCGGTTCTGGTCCACAAAAATTACGGTTCTGGTCCGGTTTTCTGTTCAAAAACGGTACGATCCGGGTCCCTGGTCATAAGTTAAACAAAATATAACACTGATTGGGACTGGGCCCCTTTATATTGCGATGAATGCAAATTTTCAAGTTTGCGCATACATAATTATGTTTAATTTGCAAAATATATCAACGCTTAACCAAAATTATGATCAAATATACTTCACGTCACTAACTATTAATAGCGCCTAGGCACGAGTAACTCATAAGCACAAATGATCTCTGGACCTACCCTATATTTACATTTCCATTATCGGCCAAATGTGCCATTATTAATGACCACAATATCAATCAATAACTTTTCTCTTACGCTTCAGCAAATGAAGCATATATACACACAACGTCAAAAGTCTCGACCCCCTTTATATAAATTGATTCGATTAAACCTAGTGGTTTTTCTTAATGTGGTAAAAAAGTACATGTACTTAGGGAACAAAAAAGACAATAAAAGTTGCAGACCATGAACCTATACTACCAATGTTTTTACAAATCTGGTCAGTTTGGCAGTGTATTCAGCCAAGTGTTCTTATGAATTTGTATACATTATAATGCCAGGACGTGAAATTTCTGCGTTTACCGGAACAAGAATGACTGCTTTACATGATGCAGGACATTCTAATCATCAGATATCGATCATGTTGGGCATTCCTAGATCATCTGTTGTACGAATAGTACACAGATATGAAGAATTTGATAAAGTCAGACCACGTAGTGGATGTTTTCGAGTATCTAATGAAAGGGAGGATCGGTATTTGGTGCAATATGCCCGTAGACACCGCACATCTTCAGCTTCAGCTCTGAGGGTCCACTTTCAAGGTATGTTTCGCCGTGTTAAATCGACACGTACTATTCGAAGACGACTCCACAACGCAAGTTTACGTGCTAGAAGACCATAATGGGTCCCCACTCTACTTCCAAGGCATTGTGCTGCCCGTATCCAGTGGGCGCGAGAGCATAGGGGTTGGCTTTTACGCCAGTGGAGATGGGTCTTAATGACAATCGACAAAGAGTCTGGAAAGGACCAGGTCGTCAACAGCGGCTTTATTTTCCCCATGAAGTGGCTCCGTATGAAGGGGGTACCGTAATGTTTTCGGGTGGAATAATGTTCAACCGCCGCACCCCATTAATTCGCATACCACAGACTATGACCATAGTTAGGTGAACATTTTGTATTTATGGACGACAACGCTCGACCACATCGAGCAAGAAGGGTTCAAGAGACACTCGAAGCAGGGCATATCAATAGATTAGATTGGCCAGCCAACTCTCCTGGCATGAATCTTATTGAAAACATATGGGATTTCGTTGCTAGAGCCATTCATAATCATATCCCCCCACCCCAGACTGCAGATGAGTTAGTCGTGGCGGCAGAAGAGGAATGGAACAATATTCCGCAAGAGATCGTTAGCAACTTGATTATGTCAATGCACAGACGTGTCAATATGCTGTTGCAACGTGGTGGAGGTCATACCGACTATTAGTCAAGTAGAGAATTTGCTTTGTTACTTCTTTTTGATTTAACAAATTTTGTCAAAAATATCACACATTTGCTGGTCTTTAATTTTCTAAGTACTCAATTTATCGAACATATTCTCTTCACAAAAAATATTCAGAAAACAATATACTTTATAAATGTATTTGGTTTCTCTGACAAAAAAGTTTCTTTAACAAGAATAAGTGGAGATTCAATACTTTTGACGTTGTGTGTAGAAGAATACTCGGCATTACCGTACACGTGGATATTTTAAAACACATCAAGTAATGGTTATCCGTTGACATAATTTTCAAAAATGGGCCATGCTCCCCTGTCTTTAACATCTGCTCCTTTTTAATATACTCAAATTTATTATCGCGATTTTTTACCGTTTAGTACTCCGTAACATGAATGTCTAGTTGTAATCCCCGTTAGGCCGATGCAAAAGTGGGTCAGTGAACAATGAATAGGCATTACTTAAGAGAGGAATATATTGGAGAGACCGGAGGTTCGTAGCTAATTTCAATTTATCGATAAGGCCCACGCAGTGCGACGAAGTTTTCTAAATTTACATTTTGCGAGGATCTCCTGATGGAATCATGATAATAAAGAGGGGACGTTTTCAGCTGATAATTTTCGATCGATATTTTTTTGTCTTGAGAGTTGGCATTGATAAAGAGTTATAATTTACAGTGTCAGGGTAATTAATCTAATTATTATCGAATGAACACCAAATTTCTAGATATGCTAAAGAAGTAACTGCTAGAGTATAATTCGCGCACGAGGTCAGTACGGTTACTAAGATATTTTATAATAATTTAATTGTATCATGTTTATTCTAACAAACATTTAAAGTTCAAATTACGTTAATTTGACCTATTAATTGATCAATGTGGGAGAATAAACTAAATAAATATGAAAGTTGGTCGGCAAGAATTTCATTTCAAATATAATCGGACCTGAAATAAATACTGACCAATTTTATGTCAAAATTTAAAAATATAAAAGACATTATTACTATTATTATAAACCCTAATTATGTATTTTATATGACAACGACTTACGTTGGTAGACCCTAACCACCATTCAGTGCAGGAATGAGGGACCTCATACCAGGGACCGGTATCAATTTCGCATATTGACCCAAGCTAACATTCTTCCACCCTACCATACCCGCAGAGAGGGTGCCAATCTTCTTCACGAATATAGCTGATACGCGGTCTACCAGCTGCGGGACTCGAACCCACACTGGTCTAGGCACATCGATTCAAGTACTGACGCCGCGACCACTGACCGACATATGTTTGATTAAATGCATTCTAATACCGTCGTTAGATTTTCTTAGAATAAATGGCATTTTATTTAACCGTTAGCGAAGTTGTTTTCTTGGTAGTGGGCAGTGGTTGTAATGAGTAAAAATGTAGATTTGACAGTTCAGAAAGAACGCAAAATACTGCAGCAAATCGAATTAACTGTTATCAGAAATTATTAATAAAAAAAATATTTATTTTCGTCATTCCACAATTTAAAACGCTGTAAAAAACTATTGCATGTTAGAAAACAAGTTGCCTAATGAAACTTTTTTATTTCCTCCTTTTTCAATTATACAGGGAGATTCCTAATGGCATTGTGGCTATAATGTAATTAATTTTAATCGCGTGTTAGAGTATAGTGAAGCGAAAAAGCGTTGTCATTCAGGACCACATACATAATAACAGCATATTCATTCACAGTTCGGTACTGAAGTGATATATTTTTTTCCTAATGACAAATTTCTAGTATGCAATCTGAAATCTATGCATTTTATATATTTTTTTGAGATACCTAAAAGTTTATGCATTTTTAAGATATTCATCAAAATTCGATATTTCATTAATTCGAGAAAAATACCAGCAATTTGAGAATTTTCGAATTCGTCATGCCCTCGTAGTGCAAGTTCATAAGCTCCACAAAATTGTATACAGTAGATAAATGATTTTGGATAAAATATATTTTTTTTATCACTTCGTTATGTTTATGATGGCGGAACCAAGTCGAGCTTATACGTTGATATCCTCGAATAATGCAAACTGCATTTGGTTATAAATATGAGTTTTACAATTTTCATGTCTTTTTTATTTTCTCACTTAAGTGCATCGGACTCAGCCCTTATTCCTGTTTCCAGCCATAATTCCGCGTCTTGGTCAATACTGAATAGCGTGCTTTTTCACTATTAATTATTATTCCTGGTAGGAAAATTTTTAAAATTTAGTTTCATCCAATTTAAATTGAATTGTTATTTAGGTTAATAGTAAACCCAGCTAGCAAAGTAGTTCTATAAATTTAGAGTAATAGGAGTTTTATATTCTGTTAATATTTTATATTTGTATTTAGAATACTAAATTGTTGCATTAATGTGGCACATGAGACTATTTTGCCTTCAGAAACTGAATTGTTTTTAAATTTGTTGCAAGAACGTTCTTAGAGCATAATTTATAGAGCAGTTATAAGATAACTGCTAATGTAGCCCTATAAGTGTGTACAATAACACAATTTTACAGCAACGGTGCTTATAGAATAAAATTACTGTAAAACCGATGCAAAATACTGCTTTATAGAATTATACCATCTCCTGTGACACTCTTATAAAATTATTCCGTAATGTCGCTTATAGTTTAATTATAGAACTATTGTATAAAGGCGTTGTTAAGTTACAATTCTGCTGCTGAAAACAAATTACAAATATGGAAGCTGCTATCGAACTTAAGAGAAAAAGCTCTTTAAAGCAGTTGTAGAGAATAATAATACAGTTGTTATAAAATCATTATAGAGTAAATAAGTAACAAAAGCCTTTTTGTTCCATAAAGAAACGCTATAGAACTATCATTTATATATGTAGGTTTCCCATACCTCCATCTGACGAGACCTGCCTGTAAATGTACGAAATATTTTGATCAAAGTATAATGGGGAAATTTGTATAACATAGTCGTGACTTGTAAAATTATTATCTGCTTGCAGAAAGAAAATTTCATTACGATAGATAAGATTTATTTGATTGCTAAGAGAAATTGATTTTCTTATAGAAATTTAGTAACATATTTAATTTAGACCATTCCAAACCTTAAACATTTTCACTTTTAGATGTTGAAGTTAAAGAATTTTAATAGATTTATTAAATAAGATTGAAATAAGTGAAATTATCACAATAAAATATGACAACACTGTGAATACTAAGTAGTTGCTTACGAAGCATATTTGCTCTATAATCATTGCAATCGACACAAAAATGTCATATTAGTGAGAATCCATTGGAAGTACAAGATGAAGCCTTTCTTTCTGTCGCCATATTGTGAAGAAGGAAAAAAAATCTTAATTAAAAATATGTACAATATAAATAGGTGAAATGATATCAATAATATGGATATACTTACTTTCTGACTAGTTTATGTACAGTTGGTTGTTACATTCATCAATTTAGAAAAACAAATTTTTTATTAAATTTCCAGCATCATAGGAAATATAAAGTTAACTGAGGGCGCGTCAAAAAATTACCATTATGTACCACATATTTCACGATAAAACTTTTTCCGCATTAAAATGTACTGCTCCCTGATGGACAAACAAACTAAGCAATTCGTAATAATGTAAGTAAGTACTCCTATGCAGGCTGATTAGGCCCATCTTATTGGTTCTTATTGGCCCGTCCATATTATTTCTAACATGTGCGATACTGAAACATTTTGTTTTTAAAAGATACAATTAAACGATTTTAAAGTTCTTTAAATATAACACCATGCAACACAAAAATTGTATAGCGAAGTGCTATAGAATATTTATGAGATTGCTTTGTAACTGTGTTATAAAAATTCTTTAAGACTTCTATAATTATTTCCTGCAAACTTTACAGAACCGCTTAAAGAACTAATAAGTTATATAGAACGGTGCCCATTTTTATGGTATAAGTGTTGTAAGAACGTTTTGAAAATGTTCTTAGAACAAACATTGCTCTATAAAATTTGCTCTGGAAACGTTCTTACAATTTTTACAGAACAAGAAATTGTTAGCTGGGAATTTAATTAATGATTATAAACTACACTGGCGACACAATAAATATGAAATCTACCTTCTTACGCGAACCTGGTAACTGATAAAAAGGACTGGACTAACGTACTGGAGAGAGAGAGCAGAGGTCACGCTGTTTTGTTGAGATGACCGTCAGCGTATTAAACGGGAATATGAACTGTCAATTTTTTAACTGTGCAGAGACAAACTGCCGATTTGTGTGACTACTGCGATTGAGCATTTATTATGGGACTAATGACTAATCTGTTAAATAGTGTTTATATAAATGCAAATTTAATTGTATGTTTCTTGGATTGCCGGATTGTTCATCACTGAATATGTCTCGGACTGTCCTATTACTATCAATATTTAAATACGAAAAATTTGTCAGCCGTTCTTAATAATTTACCTACTGAGTATTGTTTTATTTCTCTCACTATTTATGTAATGAAAGCTAAACGGTTTATTATTTGATCTTATGGAGTTTTGTAACTTCAATATTAAACAGTTTTTAAACTGAAACCTTATATATTAACTGCATACTTTTAAAAAATAATAGTAGTCAATAATAAGTTTAAATAATGATTTGAAAATATTATTTTAGTTGCGTGTTATACTCATCTTCTCTTGAATGACACTATGACTGAATCACCCTGTATATGCAACATTATTGCACCATATAGTGGTTCTTGGGTATTCATATTTTGTTGTCTTACTATCGATGCATTAAATATACCTATGTTTTGATGTGAATACAGACAACTTTCGTTAACATCTTCAATCAGTAAAAATCGAGGTAAAAATAATGTCTCTGATTTTTTCCGAATATATTTTGGAGAAGATACTTCCAGAGGACGGTAAAAATTTCATTACCCACTGTAACAAACCGTGACATCATATATAGGAGAACGCAAAAATAGAGAACACTTAACGAGAAGTGTATACGGCTGTTGAATTTTTGATAAGCCTTTCCAGCATTTTTTAAATTATCGAGGTGTATCTCGGCTTAGAAAATATGCACCCCACTATAACGAATCCAGAATCATGAGCTGGTTAGCTTTCTCGTCTAATCGTACGGGAGGATGCCTGCTTTACATTAATGAGTGAATCAATTTTCTTTCTTTGTGCCGTATATTCCATCGGAAAATTCAGGAAATGCTGCTTCCGCCCGAGAAAAGGAAAAGTTGCGAGGCATTAATCAAAGTCCATGCGATAGATAACCTACATACATTAAATTCTGTAACTAGGAATGTTGCCATAAAAAATAGAAGTGAAAAACTAACAAATCCTATTTTTGCACGTAATTTGAAACTAACAAAGATCGAAATGGTCTAAGGTTTTTCAAGTTTGATTCTATATAGGAATCAAACAATGTAACTCAACTGAAATATCAAGATCTTGAAATGATATATTTGTGAGTAGGTAATAGTAAAACAGTTTTAATACACAGGGCGGTTAGTAAACAATACTTTAGGAATTAATAGAAAACGTCGAATTAAGTCGACTTTCCAAATTATTGAGCATAACGATAAAGTTCGGCAATTTATTTTCTATTATGTCCTTTATCACTTTTTTTATCTCGTGAAGTAACACAACTAGGATTACAAAAGCTGATATAGTCTTATGGAAACAAAATAGTTGTTATTTAAAAGTAACATAGTTTGATTCGTTCCACTAGATGTATTCTACACCTTTAGAATTTTTAGTTTGGAGTTATTAAAAAAAAATTACATACTAAAAATATACAAACCAAAAGACCAAAATTTTTAACCTGGAAAATGTGAAAAAATTTCTACAAACTGCTGCACATGATATCTCTTGGCTCAGAATAAACTCTAAAACGTGTATATTACTCGTTTGGCATTTAGGTTCGGATGAGTTGCACAGACTAAAAGTTGTAAACA
The DNA here is from genome assembly GCA_025584915.1 of Monochamus saltuarius. Taxonomy (NCBI): domain Eukaryota; kingdom Metazoa; phylum Arthropoda; class Insecta; order Coleoptera; family Cerambycidae; genus Monochamus; species Monochamus saltuarius. The sequence goes on from CM046726.1 coordinate 5,839,067, forward strand.
TTGATGATCAACAATCTGTAATGCTTGTTTCTCTTCTCGACACCAAAACCAAGAAACAGCGGTCGTTCTGTATAACAAATAAGAAATCTGGAGACAGCGTCTTGAACATTATAAATTATTCAGGGCTAGTATTGACAACCTGTGGAAATAAATATCTGAGTTTTTAAAGTTGCCAAATCCAGATATGGACATTACTATCGTCATTCTGCAGCTACAATGGTTGCAAATTCTGGCGCAGACTTAGTAACAGTGAAGCAGTGGCTAACAAGATGTACCAAAATGCATACTTACGTGTGGAAAATCAGACCAATGGCGACAGTACATCGGTACCCTAGTCGGAGCAAAAAAAATCTTCCCTTCCCATGCTTATTTCTGGTAATGCTAGTTGTAATATTAATATTTGTATTAACAAATAGGTAACTAAATTTAAATTAGGAGTTACAACTACTTTAATCTATCCAAATATTTTCTATGATCAAGAAAAGTTGTCATCTTCAAATGTAAAATAAAATGCATCTACATTGTTTTAATTAGTGGCACTGATTTTGACATATGCGGAGTTAGTCATAGAGAAGCACAATATATTCAGGATTTAGATAAAACTTTGCTAATAGATATAAAAGAATTCACGACTAAAATACAGTGCATATTTAGTATAATTAATAATAAAACAAATCACCAAGATATTTGGATATGTACAGAAGATATGCGTCTCTTTGTGAACCGGCTGTGTTTTTGTTTATTATAACAATAATAAATGTTTCAATCAAGTGGTCGGGAAAATACGTTGGGTCAGATTCCGCACAAAATAGCAAATTATCTTAAATTACGAAACCCAAAGCAATATATCGGGCATTGTTTTCGGCATTCTTCGCTACTTTATTAGCCAACACTGGAGCAGGTATGACTAATATTAAGCGCTGTGGTGGTTGGAAATTAACCATAGTTGCTGAAGACTTCAAAATTCATTGTCCAATAAAGTGGAAATAGCAAAAAATAAATTGGCACTAATATGCCTTCCAACTAGTACGTGTTCTGTATTTCCGTAAATTTTTCCAAAGATACTAGTTTATTGAAGTTGCAAAAATTATCTAGTCCTGCAGAACAAGTAGAAAATGTACAGACAAATTTTGTCCTAATATGTTTATAAGTAATTCCGTTAATTGTATTGTAAACATAAAAAATTTGTATGATTAAGATGTAATTTATTGTTTGTAGTTCTTTATCTTCTTCTGCAAAGTGAGATTTTCCTTCAATAAATATAGAGTACACACCATTAGTTAAAGGAAAGTAAATATTTAGTATATTACAGTACGGTTCATCGTATCAACAATAGCAATTACATTTTTTGTGTAATTTTAATTCGTTCAATTGACAGAGCTTTCGCATTTTGAAAAAATTGTTGGAGTGCCATTTTTTTCATAAAAAACTCTGTTAAGGTTAGCCATATCTGCACTTATGGCTAAATTAAAAATAATTTGATACCCGCAAGATGTAGTATCTAACTACCTAAATTAGGGTGTGCCAACTTTCAACTAAGTAGCCCTTACTACTTAGAAAATAGACCCAAAATTTGATTTTTTTTTCAAACTTTAACACCCTGTATCTGTAAAATAAAGCCGTAGCGGACCCATGTTTATATGAACTTTTTGTCTTAAAATCAATCATAGATTCCCCCTTAAAGTTTGTGCACATACTTAATTAACACCCTGTATTATGAACATGCTCATTCTCAAGAACATATTTCCTTTTAAATATTTCTATATTGTCAATTGAACAATAAAAACAAATAGGATTTGTCAACAAGAAATGATTAATGAAAAAGATTTGGAGGAAACATTTTCATAACTTTATTTAAATTTTTTGTCAGAATGTCGTTAAAGGTTATAATAAAGCCGTTTTTTCATTTTCACGCCAGACATGGTTCCCTTAGGCAATATTATGTTAGGAAATTTCGTGGGAAATTATGTAGGTGCACCTTTTTCGCAAAACTTTCGCAAATATCCGGCCCAGTCCCGCCTGCCACGGCATCAGCAAGGCTGTTGCAGCTATTTTATGAGCTCTTTATCCTCGCAGTATATTGGAATTCCGTTTAGTGTATTTACACGATCTTCTCCCCGGAGCTACAATTAATTGGCGATTTTCACGAAACAAAGACTTGATCCCGTTTCAGAAATTAATGTACGCTCAACTGAACCCGATCGCGTCGGATGCCTTTTTTTCAATTTCAGCGCGCACCTTTACAGAATCATGCGGAAACACGGGAGATTACGAGCTTTTTTTGTATCGAGAAAAATGACCAAATACTCTCGCCCCTTGCTAGGGCGAGGCCTCGATATAAAACAGTTAGATATTATCCAATCAAACGTAAATTCAGGAAATTATATTTACTGTAGCATTTATTCAATCAGCAAATACAGCACTTAGCATACAAATACAAAATAATAAAACAAGATTTATGTTAAAGAAATATCACCCTAAACTAAACATATTTTCAAACATTCTTTCGATATTTTCTCAGGAATACATTTACATTTTCCGCTTTCTTTTCATTCTTTTTCATGCCAGAGAGAACATAACTATCGTTCCATGAACACTAATTTATCAGTTTAAAAGAATGTTATTAAACAAGCATATGATGATGTGCGAGTGGTGTAAATCACCTCAGTGTATTTCAGCCATTATATGCAAGTAAAGTACTATACTTTGTCCACGCCACGACTATTTTACACATAACATGAACATGACAAAATAGATATTTGGCTTTCTCACAGGAGGTTCATGTTCAATTGCTGACACCGGAGAATTTTTGTTTTGTTTCATTTCCAATTTCCAATTCTTTGAAATCGTGGATAATAGTTATTTATGCGAGTACAAAAGTAAGTGTTTATTGCACGCGACGTGAAATTGTTCAACGAGGCCGTCAGGCCGAGTAGGACAACCCGCCGAGGGTAATATTACAGTTGCATACAATATTTTTCTACGTTCATGCAAAAACCAAAAAATGTTATTTAGATGACACTAAGTCTAGGAAAATGTGACATCGATTTATGTTTGTCATGATGACAAACCGCTATTGTAGAGTGACAAATGAATGCAATAAACACTTTATTGCACTAGTGCAATAAACACTTTTTTGAAATATATTTAGTGGAAAAAGTGGTTCTTTATTGCAATAGTGCAATAAAATGTTTATTGGATTCATCGTCATTCTACTACAGCCTTTTGTCATCATGACAGACATAAGCATTCAAATCGACGTCATATTTTCCTAGACTTAGTGTCATCTAAATAAAACATTTTTTGATTTTTGCATGAACGTAGAAAAAATATTGTATGCAACTCGTACAAAAAGTGTTTATTGCACTCAACGTGTTGTCCTACTCGGCCTAACGGCCTCGTTGGACAATTTCACGTCGCGTGAAATAAACACTTACTTTTTGTACTTGTTGCATAAATAACTATTGTAATTTTACCTTTAAAATAATGGGTAATGCTCATAATATACCCGTTACTTGACTAGTAATTTCACAAAAATCTTGTAGTTGTATAATTTTCTTGCAAATATGGCTTTGGTATATTTACTAAAATTTTATAGTAATTTGTAAATTTATCGTGTGATTGTATTTTTACAATTTTATCCTTTTTATTTTGCATTGTAAAATTTCTGTATTTTTAAAATACTTTAATAAAAATACAATATAAAGTTTCTATACTTTTATAATACCTACTTAAATGAGCAGTGTAAATTTTACATTATTCATATTTGCACATTTCCATCTCAAATAAAAATAAAACATTGTAGTGACTTATTTCGGAATTATTTCAAGTTATAAATAAAATATTAGATGAAATTTATAAATATTTACATTTGAAAATGTCTGTAAAATGTAATACAATATACAGAACAAAAACTAATTCTCTTAGTAACCATCTTGCAGACACATTTTTAAACTTCTAGGTTAGGTACTAATTTTCAGTTTTAATTTTCTATTTTTTTAAAGCTGAGGGCCCAGCAAAGCTACGGCAATCGTACAAGTTTGTATAATTAAGGACTGCTGCATTCCGAATTTTCTATTAGAAGGCATTCCTTACATTAAATTTCAATGTTCTTAGAATAAATGGATATTTTATTTAACACGGACTTGGTATTGGTATCTGCGATAATTCTGACAGCCCTGTAATGAGTGGAAATGTAGTTTTTGGCAGTAAACAACAAAGGAACGAAGAACAAATACAAAATAATGCAGCTAAACGGATTAACTGTTGTCTATCAGGTACTTAGGTATTATTATTAATAAAAATATTCATTTTCGTCGTTTCTACATTTGATAACGTTGTAAAAAACGACCGCATAGTAGGTGAGAGTTCTAAGCCATCTCGGACGCTGATTCTCATAGGCGCCAATTTTCCGGGGGAAAGAGGATTTTGCTCCATTCTTAAAACATCGAGCTAGAATTTTGAATTTTTTTACTTAGTTATAGTTAACCCTGCATATATATTTTTTAATAAAATAACATAATAACTCAATTAGTGTTACCTTCGACTGTGTTAACCACGACAAGTTGTTGTGTAAACTTGAAATGTGTGGTGTGCGTGGAGTGGCCCATAAATGGATTGCTTCTTTTTTAACGCGCAGAGAGCAGTATGTTCATTTAAAGTTTACGCATGATTTTGGAACCAGTAACATTAGGTCGGAACATGGAGAAGTAAGCGTGGGGGTTCCACAAGGCTCTGTGCTGGGTCCTATCCTATTTCTTCTATATACAAATGAACTTGATATTTTTATGTCCAACGTTTTTCTTGTGATGTATGCTGATGATACGTCTATGCTTATTTCAGATGCCAATGATAAACTGTTAGAATCGAAATGTAATGCTGCGTTGAAAGCTGGGAAATTGGTGCGTCAATAACACTTTATATCTTAATAGTAATAAAACACAGTTAATCAGATTCCACAATAGGCAAAAGAACTGTTTAGGACTCAAAATAAAAACGAACAACAGCACAGATTGTATGAAATTTAATACCGACGTAAAATTCTTGGGAATCACATTAGATGAATGTTTAACATGGCATAAACACTGTGGTCAATTAATTTCAAAATTGAAATCGCTTTGTTACCTGTTTAGAAATCTGCGTACCGTTTTGACTGTAGATCAGTTGGTTTTAGTGTATCATGCCCAGGTTTCCTCCAGGTTGACATATGGCATATGTCTATGGGGTAATTCCACTCAATCATCGGACGTATTCATTGCGCAGAAACAAATTATAAGGTGCATTGCCGGTGTTTCTTCTCGGTACTCCTGTCGAGAACTCTTTAAAAAATATAATATTTTACCCCTTCCATGTTTGTTAATTTTCGAGCTGTGTATGTTTATTTTTAAAAATAAAAGCAATCTTGTTTCAAATGAGCGAATGCACGGTCTAAATACGAGACAAAGAGATCATTACTTTATTCCGAGTTGCAAATATAATGTAACAATTAATTCACCTAACTTTTTAAGCAAAAAAGTTTTTAATAAATTACCAGTGTATATTAAAAATATAAACAGTTTGATCTTGTTTAGAAAACAATTAAAACTTTATCTGTTGGATAGATGCTTTTATAGTTTGAGTGAATTTGTGTGATCTCTGCCGATACGTTCATTTGTATTTGTTTTTTTTTGTATTTTGTATTTTGTTTTTGTTTTTCTTTTTCTTTAGTCTTTCTTCTAGTCGTTCTTTTCAATGTTATATGACTATTCCTATACAATGTAAGTTGTCAAAAGGAAAATAAATTTATTATTATTATTATTATTATTATTGCATATTTACAGTATTTAAAGCAAATATTTACATTCAAATCCTCATTGAGCTGTTACTAATGTTCCCTTGTATTATTATTTTACGGTGTTTTTTTTTTACTATTTACGTACCTTCAGACGTAAATAAATGAAACGTATAATATAAAAAAACGTAACTAAAAACCTTATTCTGAACAAAACGAGGGTGCGAATAACATCGGGAATGAAAAGTGACTTAATTTTAGCAAAAATTCATCCTTAAAGCAATCATTATAATGGAATGGAAAATTTTTAGCCCTTATCAAAAACCGTGTAATGACCTTATTATATTTTTATGAAGTATACTTGAGGGTTGTATATGTTTTATGAACATCCTTAGTACGTTTTAGAAATGCGCCGTAAATCAATTATTAAAATGTGGAAATGGAGAGTAAATGAGAGCGCTAATACGTCTTCTTTTAATAATGTAAGTTGAAGAAATACGAAACATTTATTAAATAAAGCATTTAACTGAAAATATATTTTATAGAATATACAGGAGATTAGATTCTCTGTAACGTAAACACTAACTAGATGTAACTACTTAGGAAACTATAAAGAAAATATCCTCCTTCTTCAGAACTCTAGGAAAAAAGGAAAACTATTTCAACTAACAGCAAGAGCTCCTAACAAAGAGGAAATAAACGTCAAGGTGACATGAAAAAGCTAAGTAAAATAACCGGAGGACTATACTTAGGAGAGGTACTTCAAAAACCATGTATTAAACAAGGTTCAATATACAGGATCAATTTAATGGACTATTCCTCGTACTTTCATATAACACTTCTAAATTATACAGTATGTATGAAGACGTACTTGACAATAAATTAACTGTAAAATGAAACCATTTTTCTTCTTTTTCCTACTGGTAAAATGCCCATAACTAATTCGCATAGGCCTCTAATGAATTGATATTATTGCTATTACTATAATATCTATACCTATTACTGATGATTTATTGGCAAGTTCGCCTTCTCTTCCATTGATCATATTTTGTGTAATTAATAGTAATTTTGACATAAGTAGACAGGTATATCTACTTTATTTAATTACATTGGTAGATACTTCAATTCCATGATAAAAATACATACAATTTTTACATGTAGGTATTATCTGTTTAATTACATTTAAATTTTACAGAGCATTAGTAACTTTACAAACCGTAATGGTAGTTATGGGCATAAAAAATCACGGTAAATTTACAATTTTTCAGTGCGTAATAAAGCAATAGTACATACGCGCACGCAGGTTTGCCTGAAAAGTAAATTTTATTGCGAAAAAAATATTGACAATGAACAGGACTTCTATGAATATAGTTTATTTTAGTAGTTTATATTTGATAAACCAATAGCTTCTATGTAGACATATGTTTACTTAAAAACTTATCCAAAACAAAGATGTATGTTTTTTAAATAAACTGTACCTTAATCAATAGCACAAATCAATAAAAAACTGACGTATCTCTAGATCATATGAAGTACAGTAATACTATTTCATGTTTTTCTGAGATAGTGTATGTAACATATGAAAGTTATAATTCTATATGTCGACAGTTTATACATGTGTACACAATTAGATATCTGCACTGCACTTCTATGCATGTCTAATAATATCCGAAACAATATTCTGTGAAACATTTATCGTTTAACCAGCGTCAAACATTACCTATCTACTTAATGCTGCATACTTGAATCTCTTCTGGCAATTGATTTTCGCTCCGCTTTTTCAAATGAAATTTAATTAGTTTCCATTAATTACTTTAGTAAATTTTGTTAAGAGGTCTGAATCCTAATTGGCTTTGGATTTTCATTAAGCTCTCGTGCTTCATGATATTTTGCTATTCACGTAATAATCTCCGAAATGAAATTTTATTAAATACGCACTGAATCAGGGAATTAATTCCATTTTATGTGAAGTGGATTGTAAGACGGAAATAATATTCTATTCGAAACAAAAATACAAATAAAAAGTTTAAGGATATTACGGTAAATTTTATAGGGGATTAAATTCATATAAATTTATCAAAATATTGTCACTGTAATATTAAACAAATACAAAACATTTGCTTTACAGAAAATTTAAGGAATAATCAAGAAGAGTTGAAACTAGTTTTTTAAGAATTAAAAAGTGCTTGTTGAAACTTAACAAATTGTGAAAAGTTAAATAAATTTAATTAGAATATTCTATTAAATATTAAAAAAAATACATTTATCCACTCCTTCCACGTTTACGTAAAACACTGAGTTTTAAAGCAAATACCATACATTTTTTCATTATTTACTTATTTAAAAATACGAAATTATAGATAATAATAGGGTAACAGTAAACATGTAACAAAGAACAAGGTGATGAACAATTTGAAAATAACCAAACTATACAGAGTGAATCAGAACTTATCTAAAATAATTTGGGAATAGATGCGCCATGAATAATGGAGATAATATCAAAAAATTAATTTTTGGAGAAATTATTATATAGTCTGTTTGGAAATGAAAGAGAGTAATAAAACTCCGAGATAAGAACCGATCATGGGCGTGGTAATATTTCGTTTCAGGTAATTATCGGGTAACACTAATGCTAACAAGTAATGGGTGTACATTGGTATATTTTACTGGATACATCATAGGGCAGGAGCCAGTGTATTGTGACAGATCAATTCAGTCTTAGAGCTGAATATACGAAGACGTGCTAGTGCAGTAGAGTAAAATTCGACTTGTGTTTAGTGACTATTGTGCCAGTGGATATAATATTGTTTGGGTAAAATGTCGAGCTTATCAGATTACGTACCTGCTAAACGCGTGAAAAGATGTGCGCTATACACTCATTTTATTTTAAAAAAGAAATACCAACGCTAAACAAAATTTTAAGTGAACTTTCAGAGGACAACGATTTGCCAAAAATCAGTAGAAGCAAATTATGGCCCGTCTTACGAGAGTTGAATTTTTGCTGTGAAAAGCAGAACAGGAAGTCACTTATTATCGATAAAGATGACATTATTTGTTGGCGAAGATCCTACTTAAGATCAATCAGAAAATTCCGTGACGAAGGGAGGAATATTTATTATCTAGACGAAACTTGGGTCAACGAGGGATATACTGTAACAAAAGTATGGCTAGATAAAAATGTAAAAAGTAAAAAATATTTTCGACAAGCATTTTTGGATGGACTTTCAACAGGGTTCAAGGCACCTTCAGGTAAAGGGCGAAGATTAATAGTGACGCATATAGGTAGTGCCAGTGGTTTTGTAGATGGCGGTTTACTTTTATTTGAATCTAAAAATGCAGGTGACTACCACGAAGACATGAACGCAGATGTTTTCGAAGAGTATTTTACACAGATGTTGCATCTTATTCCTCCGGAGTCTGTAGTTGTCATGGATAATGCCAGTTACCACTCATGGCAGACCGAGCGGACGCCTACGACTGCTTGGAAGAAAGCCGATATAATTCAATGGTTATCCAGAAAATCTTCTGGAACAAATATGGTGAAAAAGGAATTTTTGACACTTGTCAATCATAATAAATATCAGAAAAAATATGGTATCGATGAAATGGCAACAAATCGCCAAATAACGGTACTACGGTTACCACCTTATCACTGTGAACTTAACCCAATCGAATTGGTCTGGGCGCAGGTAAAAGGAGATGTAGCACGAATAATAGTATCTATAGTAGTATCAAACGAATATATAGAATGCGTTACTCGTTCGAATGAAATTATCGTTTAAAGCAATATGACCATTATTTTACTAAATTTGTACAAAACCGGAAATTCGAAAGCGTATTACTGTAATTACTTAACGAAATAAATGACAAATCAATGTCATATATTTTAAATTTTAATGAACGGAATTCATTTTAACAAATAGGATTATCATTTAATTTATACGGCTGTCAATTATACGTGCATTTGTCCGGTTAAATGTATTTTTAATTTTATTAAACTGTACTCGCTGTTAAGCCACGAGTGTGTATTGGGTCGAGTGGGTTCTATGAAGGGGAAATATAAATGGAGTGTTTCGGGGAACAATGTAAACGAGAAATGCATTAGCGATGGTTTTATTAATTTTATCCCGCATTTTTTGTTAATAGGCTTAAAGGGTTTTGTATATTTTCCGCAGACAAAAGTACATAATAAATGTATAAAATCCGCTGTTGGTCACGTTAAAATTTTATATTTGTTTAAAAAAATCAACAAATTTAATGCAGGAAATTGCATTAAAAGTATATTCTATCAATTGTGTACTAAAACAGTTTAATTCAAAAATAAACTATCGCTAATTGAAAAAATGCGTCTGTATTAATTCGGAAAACAAAGAAGAAACAGTAAATTTAAAAGTGGTTCCTGCATTAGGATAATTTGGCCAGAGGAGATGTAAACGTTTATCTAAAGTTATAGAAAACTTGTCTCAATGAACGCATTACATCCAATTGGCACACTACGTTTAAAACATATTTTAAAGTGGTTGAAGTAACGTCAAAATATTGCGCGAAAAAACGTTATTTTTAACTAAAAAACGCGTGTAAAATAGTGTCAGCTTCGTTTAAATAACATTTAAATTAAACAGTTACTAATCGTTTAGGGAAATCGTTTCATTTAGTTTTATTAACGCTTTTATAACGTTTTATATAAAGTATTTTTCAACATAGCGATTGGTGCGATTTTTTATTCAAATTCTGGTAATAATTTAGTGATGATTGGTTATATAAAAAACACCGAAATTTTGAGAAATACCTACTCTGCGGGCTAATGACCTGATCTCTCGACCAACCAGCAGTCAAGTTACACCCAGAAAACTTATAGCAGACAGCCAGGTCAAAAGAGTCCAGCTGCAAGTGACTAGACATATCCCGATTATGAGTTTGTCAGCTCGTTAGGCATAAAAGGAAAGAAATATATAAGGACATAATGCGTGAGATATAAATGTCTATATCTATTATTGGCCATTAGAATGTATTTTGTCGATTTGGACGTATGTATAATGTAAAGTAAACGTTACTAGAAAACGTTTTATTAAACGTTACCTAAAACGTGTTATGAATGTATTTTGTCGATTTGGACGTATGTATAATGTACAGTACACGTTACTAGAAAACGTTTTATTAAACGTTACATAAAACGTATTACAATGTTGCATTTGTGCACTAAATTTCGTTGTTCATTTCCTCCTTCAGCTGAAAACATGTGTAGTATTAATGTATTCTATACCTTTTTCTTCTATGTTACTAAAACGTTGCATAGAAAACGTGTTATTAACATTTGGATAAAACCTTTAATATATTACATTCACATAGGTATTTAAAACGTTTAATTCCACGTTTTATAAACGTTGTACTTAACGCTTAGTTAAATATTATTAAAATATAAATGTATATCATATATTTGTGTACAGCGGTCTTTTAAATGTTATAAAAAACGTAAATTTATAGTGATTACTTCAACCTCTCGATGATATGCGAATATTATTAATGTGTTCTAAACAAGATATTTTATACGTTTAAATTTTGCACTAAAAATAAACGTTGCATATTTCACAAAACGTTTAATCAACCACTACAACGTTTTCAACACGTTATATAAACGTACGTGTGCCCATTAGGCAATTGGTTAAATTAGTTTAAAGTCAAATTATTATAATGGTAAATAAATAAAGAAGCAGATACATTTTATTGAGAAAATGCAAAATTCGAATAATTCTACGTAACTAACTATTCAAATGTCTAATTTAAAATATGAACAAGATATCTTGATTCATATTTGAGATATCTAATTCTTTTTTAAATAGATATTTTCTATTTTTGGAAGAAAATATATGTAAAAAGAAATTTTTATTTAAATTTTTATTTATAATCTACTAGCAGTCTTAATATTACACAAAAAAAATTTGAACCGCTCTGTATAATGTCTGATAGATACCTAAATCAAGACATTTTATGGTGAAATAATCAAGTAATTATTGATATTTTTCAACTGACCATCAGTGTAAATTTCATAGTGCTCAAAATTATATTTCCTAAGAAAATTTTAAGAATAATAATGAGTATTTTGCCAGCTTTGAAAATAATATAAATCAAATCAACTTTTATTAACTACATTCTTATTTATGGTACCTAAATCAAATATAAGTACTCAACTTAGTATTTTGCAATGCAAAATTTATTTGCGAAATTATTAACTAGCAATTGCACTGGCATAAAAGTATCGGGTAATTCAATTCCATTATATTTTGGTTAACAGGTAACCTACTATATCCGTTATATTCTGACATTTTCATTTATGAAACACTTAGATCTAAGTAAAGCATATTTTCAAATAGAAATATAAGGAAAATTTTAGGTAGTGTATGGAGATCTATAGTTTGAAAGCCGAATTGATTTCTTAGAGCTGTATAAACTTCGATAAAGGGATTTCCAGGGTGAAATCAAAATTACTACTTTATAAGTGAAGTTCGTCGGCAGTTTTAATATTATTTTTCAGCATTTATATCAGTCGCTTAATTGAGTTTCTCATAAAAGTAGGTTAACAGCAACAAAGTGCTATTTAACTTAATTTAAAGTAATGAAGAAAATTTCTAATTAAACTTTTATTAAACCCTTAGTTGCATTTTATGTTATCAGAAAGTTAAAACGATATCAGAAATGAAAGCCCCAACGCAATCTTAATGAATCCGAGAATGTTACCTTTACGTTTTCCGCGTGGTATTCTTTTATATGAACTCATTTGTCAAGTTAATGTTTAATTCGGATGCCGTCCTTTTATTAACTTTTTAAATAAAATTGCTCGTTTCGGAACGTACTTCATCATATTATGAAGCTGTAAAAGAGATATCACGCTGGCTATCTCAAAATATAGTAAACTTTGGTTTAGAATGGCCAGTGCTAAAAAGGATAATCTTAAATGCATCGCGGGAGAAATAAAATTCATACCACAAACACAGTTAATAGACTGATCCGAAACTGGCTTCGGATATGTTCGCTCTTTTATATAAACTGTTTACAAAAAAATTCTAGTCTAAATTGTGGACACGGCAATCAGTTCAGACTTGTTCAGGTACATATTATTTTCTTTTAGACTTACGGCATTAATTTAGGTATTAAAGTTGAATCCTCAAGTTATTTACTCCATTTAACAAAATTTTTTTACATATTTGTAAACTATGAAGAAAAAATACTCTTGTTTAATAATAATAAATTATTTTATTCTTAAAACGGTTCAATATATAGAAATTAAACAGGAGTACACACAGTAATCTATTTTTCCGATTATGATGTCACGACTTGTTTAACACCTGCATTTTTTCTTGTTCATTTAATAGGCACACTGGTAATTGATGATAAAAGGCCACTTTGCATGACAATAAGCGTGATTGGAACTAATTTTTTGTCACTGACAAGAGTTACAGAGCGTAAAAGCAATAGTTTAAATACATATAATGTTTTATAATGGTCGCTTTAGAAGTTCCACTAATTTGTGCAGATTTGTGGTGAAATGGTGGAGATACGCATACAGCATGTATTGTATATGTTGTAGTTATGCAATGTGCGGCAAACCAATTCAAAATTGATATGCAATCTGCATATTTAAGTATGTGTTAAATTTTTATTGTAATTTTGTGAAAAGCGTAACTAATAAAAAATGGTGCATGCAAATTTTAGTCACTGAGGCTCTGTGTAAGCATGTTATTTAATCAAGGAACAAAGTATTATAAAAATTGTTACATAAATTATAGGTTAATGAGATATTTCTGAAGCTATACCCTCATCATCATTATACAGGGTTAACTATGACTAAGTACAACTATTTTAAGAGAGGATAGAGAAAATTAATAATTAACGGAATCAACCTTCAAAAAAATTCCAAAAAAACTTATTTATAAAGCGAAAAATTTTTTTTTCCAAAATTATATTAAATCCTTACGTTTACAAAATCAGAGCAGGTAACGTAGGCAACTAGCAACACGACTGTAAAATTTCCAGTCATGTTATCTGTTTACGTTGTAGATTTGTGTTCTTCTTCAGTTTTTAATGCATTTTCAATTTTTAAACGTTTCATAGTTATTAAATAAAGAAATGAAATTTGTTTTGGGTGCAAATACTTTCGCTGGTTTGTTTTTCTAGGTTATGGGACAAAACTGCCGCGGGTACATTAAATGTTTTCTATCTATTCACTTCCTTCGATTTTGTTATAATTAGGCATTTTATCTAGCTGTACCTACGGGAAGTAAATAATATATACAGTGACTCATAACTTATTCAAAAAAAAATTTAATAGGGGAGTCTTACAAATACAATTTGAAAAAAAAACAAGAAGGGCAGTCCGAAAATGATTTAAAAATACACTTCTGTACATCACTGGAAACTGATCCACTGTAAAATCTGACCTGGCTCAACCTTGTCCAAGGTATAACATGCAGTCGGTGACCGGCACCGACGGCAAAATGTATAAAAAAATGGACAAAAAATGTAACGAATTTCCCAAGGAAATAAATAAATAAAACTTTATTGCAACCTGATGATACAAGGACTGCTTAAAACTTTGTTCACATATGTTTATACACATTTGGGGCCATTTTACTCAGTTTCTATAAACTAACACATATGTCTCTGGTCCTTGTCCGTTTCCAAGTCATGCCGAGAAATCATTCTACGTATAGACGGATGCTGCTAAAGCCTTTTGTCTTATAAATTAAAACGGTATCCTCCATGTTGCTATTCACATAAGCCATTTTTGACAATTGTAATCCCAATCGCAAAACCGTTGATACTAAAGCTGTGAATCATCCTATATAATCTAAATTGTTTTTTAACGGAAACATAACATTATTCTACTTGATAAAGTTGGTATCTATGAAAAGGAGTTTTGTAGTACTGCTACATTTAGAACGTCATGCAATTATAATTTTAACTGTTTTCAAGTTTTGTTAATGTCCTTTTATCCAGTATGAATCATTGAAAATGGCGAAGGCGCCGATGACATGCACTGCCAATAAAATACCAAATTTCCCTTAAATCGAGACGAATATCTCGAAAACCACTCATTCTATCGGTACCCTGTATATCGAAGAGGAGCGACATTCTATTAAAGCATGTTTGGTGGAATCATAATATTTTGACGTCTAGAATCTAACCTTCCTTTTTGGCGCATTCTTTACAGAACACCCTGTATATACATATAATATAGTGTTTCAGAAGATGTACATACTTCAGTATGTTATTCTACGTTCAATTTTAAGCAAAAAAGTTCCTATGAACTTAGGTCTGGAAACGCTTAGTTTAGGATATACAGGATGTCAAATTTAAAAAATTAATGACATTTTCTTTAATAACTCTCGACTACTTTGTGTTAAATTAATAAAATTTTGTATGCCGGAGGTTTCTTGGGACGAGAAATTCAAATTTTATGCACAACTAGCTGTATCTCCAAGAGGGCGCCACAAGCGTTTAGTAGGATCCTTTTAAATCGCTTCAACTTTTTTGTGCCACGGTGTATGTCATGAATAGGAAAACGGTTTCCTCTACCTTTTTTATTTTAAAAATGTATTCTATATTGAAGTCTCTAGGAGCAGCCGTTTGTGTTAAAGAATCATCTAAAGATGGGGATGCATGCAAATTATTGTACAGCATAAAGAACTGTAGAAGGCTTTTTACTTTTCAATAAATACCTCAAGCATTTATGTCATCGTTTTCAGACCCTTACTTGAGTGAAACAAGTTATTTGGAAAGTTTTACCATAAGATACATAACAAGCAACAAATAGTTTTACGTAATAATATCGGATATAACGGTTATAGCAATCCGATGTGAGATGAGAAAAGAAACCTTTTTGTGCCAAATTTAAATGAAATATATTTAAAAGTGTTCAAGATATGACTACTAAATTGTTTTTAAAGTTCGCATATCTATTACTTTTAAAATTTATATAATTAGACACACAATTTAATGTTACTGCTTCTTTTATTAAGCTTACCTAATAATCCACATTTCTAATTATGCTGTATAAGAATTCGTAAAAATAATATTCTAAAAAAATGTCTAATGTGTCATTTTCTGAAAAATTCTCCTTTTATGATCCTACGACGCCTATGACTAAATTGATTCCTCACATTGTCAAAATAGTTTATAAGTATGTATAGTCTGCCGAAGCTTCAGAACAATTGAATAACAAGTAAGTAAGCAAGTTAGCAACACTTTTTTGAAAGAATTTCTAATTTCGAAAAAATGCCAAATAAAGAACTAGGTCCGTTCGTGGTGACACGTTATATATAATTGTGTCATTTAATAATTTTTTTATAAACAGTTTGCTTCACAATACACTTATGATGTTAATCAAAAGTAATTATTGATGAAATTATACTTTTTGTATTAGATGATATATAGGTATGTCCTATATTTGAAAGCAATGTTTTCAGTTTTATCCGTTTTAATTAAATATGATAAGTTTTATCCTCAGTTTTACTTTCAGCGCATATTTAGGCAGTTTAATTTCTCTTGAATATGGGACGTGTTGTTGGAAATACTGATATTTATGGCCTGGTCTGCTTTTGCATAACAATAGCCATGGGTTTGAAAGAAAAAACGTCAAATGAGACTATAATAATAAACTATAAACCGAAGACTTAGTTAATAAAATTGTAAAAGTAACTTTTTTAAGATTATTATTATTTTTTTGATTTTTGGTGTCTTGAAAATGTAATCACAAAACTGTGTATTCTATCGAAGCTTATTCTAAATCACTGGTGATTGTGCTTTCGGCACACCTGTATATATTGATTCTGAGGAGCGGAGGAAGAAGCCTGTATTTTTGGGGTGGAAATTAATGTTTATTTCTTCTAATACAACAATATTAATTAGTCTTGTAGCAGGATTTATTAAGTAGTGCCTTGCAGGGATTCCTGTTGTTAATTACGAGTCAGTATCAATATTTAAACTTTATTAGTCTGCGGAATATTGTTCAAGCAAATATGATTTGTTTGTTTTATTTCGGAAACATCCAGGTTTACTTTCATCTTTCCTTCGCGAACTCGAATGCACAGCTACTCTATTACTGTCAACATTAATTTAGATATACACAAGTACTCGGGAACGAGATAGAACACGAACGTAATTGCATGCTTCGCCTGCTCCCAAAACCCATTTTTAAAGGAATATAAAATTTTTATTTATTGCTTTGTTTGAAACTCATTCCTCGTCGCTGCGGATGCAATTTAAAAAATGTTCCGAGGAATATGAAAAGTCGCGGCTTCATTATTAAAATATTACAAATGTTACAAATCTTGACCTGTTGCCTGGCTGTGTGTAATATAAAGCGGGAGATATTGCCCGTCTGCGCACTGAAGTGCTATCTAATATTATCACTGGAACATTAAAGTTTCAGCGTCAAGGAATTACCTTACGGCGTTTATGGCTACTTAAGTATAGGTACTTCATTAAAATTGTGATTGTTAAATTAATTATATTACCCATAAAATTTTAGCAAGATACTGGGAATATGAAACCAGGGCTAAAGGACTCCGCAGAGAAAAGGGGTGCCCCGCATAATATTACTTCTTATGGCTTCAGGTAACTTCTAAAAGTGTCCCCTGTAAAATTTGTCGTTACATTTTACTACTTTTTTGATATCTGACATTTTTTACATCCCCAGTTTGCTTTACATAAAATACTCGCGATATAAAAAAATATTAAATTAAATTGAAAATAAATTCTTCACAAAACGGACCTCTCGGAGTTGATAGATATTGTTCTAATTTATGGCGATGGGAAAATGCGTAAGCAGAACGATTTCCCGGTAAACGTGCCAAATGCAGCTACTTTTACCACGATGTGCAGTGAGTGCAAGTGTAGTGCAACGCAAGGGAAATTTGAAGCCCAACGTCATATGCGAAACAGAAATGTAGGTCTGACGGCATTTAAATTTTGCTTATTTGCATTAACATCCCCGTATGTAGGATTTTGAAAAATCTGTTAACGCTTTTGAGTAGAGCGGAAATAGTAGAATTTATGGTGAATTTGTTTTAGTTGCGCATGTAAGTATTCATGTTTGATTGTTCGATCAAATATCTGTCTCAGAGATTTTTTCAAGTAAACTCGTAAACCTACTTTTATCATAAAATTCACAATTAATTCTTCTTATTTTATACATAAGACTACCTTCCCATTGGGGGAAAAAATGTGAATGACAATTTTCCAATCATTTGCATAGATCCGGGAGGATCTCTTAAATGACCTTCAATAATCAGTAATTTAAAGAAATATCCAAAATCTTTAAATCGTTCTGTATCTCGATAATAACAATGGTTAGACCCTTCACCAAGGGGTTTTTTTAGACTTTATAGATGTCCTGCATTCACTATTACTATGTACATTTCCCAATGAAACATCCTGTATAATATGACCTCCTTTGTTGTCAAATGTTTACTAATTACATTGAAGTTGATTCACTATTGTGTGTATTAAGCTATAGATCATATTGAGAATGAAGACGACAATAATACATATTTAGTTTTATTGTTGACTTATTTTGATATGGTTATTTTCTATTTTGATTGTTGTTTATATAATATTCCTGTGCATCTTTTATGTATATTTCCAATTTTATTATTGTTTCTGTTTTAATAAAATTTTATACATATGTTTTATGATATATATTTTTTTCCTTATCCTGCAATTCGATTACTATCCATTGGATATTGTATAAATTAATAAATGAAATTGCAACTTAAAATTTAGATGATAAAATAAATGTATATAGGAAACAAAACATATACATTCAACTAATGTTGTTAAAGATTTTAATAGTTACTAAGTATATAGATAGCTGTTTGTGGATTTTGTGATCATAGTAGTAGAAAACATGCTTTCAAGCATGGAGGAGTGCAATATATTCCATATGTCGTATTAGTTTAAAAAAATCTCTTCTATTACATTCAGGAAAATGTAAATATTTCAATCAATTTAACTAAAAGAAAACAGTGAAAAGATTGTACTTATTTAGTTGTATATCGAAAACTAATTTTGTTCGTAACATATAGGTGTCTCTTAAGGTCACCGTATTTGTCGCCGTAAAATGATCAAATTTGTGGTGTTTTTTAAGTACGGAAATCTCGAAAAATTAAACACGTAGAGCAAAAGTAATATCGACAATAAAATTATTCATGTTTTGTTTATCCAATTTTACTATTTAAATTCTCCTCAAATAATATAACAACTTTTAAAATGCGTTTGTATGACACATTATTTTGCTATTCTAACCCCATATTTTAACAGTTATTATGTTCACATACTTATATAAACAAATATGAACAATCTTATATGCAGATATACAAGTATATGTATAACGATATTTACCTCTAAGTTGAATTTAAAAAAGTACCTACGTATTTTAAAAGATGTCTGTACCTAAAAATTTGTTGGTTAGACTGCTTTCACCCGTTACATATTCGTTTTATTTCGGTACCTTTGAATATTCGCAGGTGACAGAACATTCCTGTTATTTGTTAAACTATATTATTCAGTTCTTAAATAACTAAAATCACTTGTATTTGTAAAAAAAACACATTTCAAGAATACGACGTCCTTAAACTGGTTATACACATCATAACTATACAGTTAAAAATCGATATGTGCACAATTTGATTATATTATTGTTTATCTTTGGATAAATCAGCACATTGTAGTCAAATTGTGCAAATGTTATGATCTATAGAAAATTGTTTTATTTGCATATACATGTCTTTCCTCTCAACGGAAACATCGTTTGGTTTGCGCAAATACATGGATGAGCAATGTGGATGTAGTAACGATTGCACAGTTAAAAACTATTACGCTTTTAGTAAAGTAATATTTATTTTACAGAATAAGAACCTTTGCTCAAATCTGTGGAATTTGCATTGTAACAAATAGTTATAAATATTCTCTAAAAACTGAATGCAAAGTTAGATGCAGATTTTTTTTCAGTGTATTATTTTAATAAGGGTTCACATATACATATAGCAAATATTGTATTCGAACTTAAAACTGATTTCTCTACTGTTATTGGAAAAGTTTCGGGAAAATGTATATAACACGCAGTAGCGTACGGTTTTTTATGAATAATGAACGAAGGTAACCCTCGGCAAAAACGAATGGATCCACTAACTAACTTTCAGGTCCATTTAATTCATCTGCCGGCGCAACTCGAAGAAAGCAATAAATTTCACTTATAAAATATTGTGGCATGTTAAAGTTATGTAAGATAAAGTGAAGGTAGGATAAAATACGTTTGCGTAAATCATCGCAGACAGTGAATATGGGTATATTTAATAAATTTGAATGCTATTTGAATAAGTAATTTCTGCGTTGCATACGAGAAGACTAGAACAGACCAAAAATTTAATATAAGCACCCCTCAGAACAGACTAATTTGCATTTCGGAATGCGTTAACAACACCGTGGCCTGGAGCTAGAACAGTGGCGGTGGGGCCGCCCGAACAGGGGCGTATCTAGGTTTCAATTACCACGGCTTCCGATGAGAATATGATAGGGTCGTTTGCATAATTGATATTCTATATAAAATATCACAGGCTTAAATATAAAATAGCACAATGATTCATTTTTTGTTTACTATATTTTACACCCCATGGACTACGTCATCCAACGTCAAACTTCGATATGAAATATTTTGTTATCCTTAAATAACGACTACGCATTTTCAATATTTTATGCAAACTTTACAAAATATACAGAAAATGGTAGACGATGCTTGTGTCACGGATATTAATTAATACATGGTATTTACTACAAAGTATTACACATGGAAAAAAATCGATTCTATATTTAAGTATAACATATTTAAACTTTGTTGAAGTGTAGATATATGTAATAATTCAGTAATAAAGTATATTTTATATAAATATTTACATATTCTCAACATCTAATAATTCTAATACTTTTAAATTTAAGATTTACTTAAAGAATAATATTTTGTTAAAATACGAATAAAATATTATTGTTTATAGAATAAATTATTTTTCCTTAAATTATACGTTTATAGATTTGCAGGATTAATATTATTAATATTTTGCAATAAATGTTATACTGTAGAATTTAAAATGCGCCTATAGTGCAAAATAATAATATTTATAGATGATATACAACACTTGTGATGACTACCAAAACTATAGAGACACAATTATTGTAGTATTATTTACTAGAAATTCTAGTAAAGTTGAGTATGCATATAGACTTCCAGGTGAAACATGTGGCCACAAGATGTAGTTACATGTTGCATCACGTTTACTCAGATTCTCTTCTGTCGGATAGGTCGTCGGTTGCCCGACTCCTATGGCATCTTCAGGAGAGCTAACAAACTCAAAAGTGGTATATGTCTGATGTGTCCGATGAATGGCTTTGCTATAGGTCTTTACTTCCTTATATAAATAAATTAAATACTAGCGTAGAGTGAGTAGTGTTTAATTATTTATATAAGGTGGATTTATAAATGAATACTATATAGCAAGAATACTGAAATACTAATTATGCACTTCAGTTTCATATTGTCTGACTACAATTTTATTATTTGCTTATTCAAAATTATTTCAAATATTTGCAATAATTTTTTCAAGTCAAATAAAAGCAACATAAGTTTATTTTGAGGGCAATAACTGTTAACTCAAGTAATTTATATTATCTAAATAAAACTTCAAGTATTTTTTATTCTTAAATGAAGAAGATAAAATCTCATCATACAAGAATAAATTATTTTTTTAACAAAGTATTATTTCACTTGAGCTTTATTTCCGTGCAATTATTACATTTAACGCATATATTTTCGAAACTAATTTTCTAATTTTTTGCAGACATAAAGTATTGCGAATAATTTTTGAAATTTTAATTTTTAAAGCTTTTCGGTTATTATTATCTATGACAGTATCTATACCATCTACCAAGAAAAATCTAGTTTCAAAAAAGTATACGAGATATCTACTTAAATTCGTTAGTAGATTAAATTGTATTGTATTGTAATTTTGACATAATTCAAATAAGTAAATTTATACGTTTATTTTGTATACCAGTAATATATGCACATATTTATTCTTTGCTGTTTTCCAATAAGTCATTAATTGCTTAATTTGTTACATATCCATACAATTCCTCAACTACGTTTTTTAATATTAAAAAACCAGCAGGTAAACTTTTATTTTGCCATTCCCATACAAATTTGAAATACCTATGAACAAATTAACGATTTAATTTAAAGATTAAACTAATAGATATTATTATACACCTTACCTATATCACCCAATATTAATTTAAACGGTTCTGAAAAGTACCACAAGTGCTAGTTAAATTTAAAACTTTTATTTGGGTATTAACTGATACCAAAAATACTGTCATTTAAATTATTAAAATTATTTTCTTTCAGACATTGCATGTTGGTCCGGACCTGCGTTTCGGAGGGCTGAGCCCTCCCCAGCCACCCGCCACTCTCTCGCTACTCGCCTGCCCTCTACTCACACTTTGTTCTCAATTCCTAATTACTGGAGGGCGAAAGCTGTAACACGCTATTTAGGTTTCATATCGCGTTTTCAGGGGCGCACTCGCTAATTTCCACGATAACAGGGTTGTTATTTGCTCGTGCAAAATAACTAACTTTTAGTTAGCTTTTCATTCGGCCGAAATATGAGGCTTCCAAAGTTTATTTATAATTTATATAGAGTGTCCTCGTTTTTGCGTTAGCGGCCGTGATACAGGACGTGCAACTTTAAAAAACTATATTTTACCTTCTTTACTATCCAACCAACATTTTTGTTCAAACTCTTGGTACACAATAACTGTAATAAAAGGTTAATATTTCGTCGTGAATCGTAAATGACTTTTTTCGGCTAAAGCCAGTGGCGTGACTATGAGGTTTTGTTGGGATTTGAACGCTCTAAATGATGGTAAAACATATTTTTTCGGTACATATATTATAGAAACCCCACAATTACGCCAGTCTTATAGTTTAAATATAAAATATTTGTTTATTTAAACCTTCCCTTTCTATTTCACTGTAAGTATTACTTTATTATCTATCCCAGCCGTAATTTCTCTTATAGATATTCACAGTTTTTATCGCATTATTTCGTTGATTTTCTCCTACACTCTCAAAAGGTAGAATAATTTGTCATATGTAATTTTTTGTATTGTTGCTACCTTACCATTTAAAATTTTATTTTAGATAGCCTCTTACTACAATGTGTACTACTACTACTACTACTAACTTTTGTTTTGTTGTTAGAAAACTAGGTTGTTGTTCATTTGAACTGAGTTATATATTTTTAATAAAATCATAATAAAATAATTTTTATTTATTACTATACCACCATTCATAATTTTAAAAGTACTATAAGTTCTTAGTTTATTTATTATGCCCCTGTTTGCTTTTGAATTTATAATTTTTGTAATACATCTTTTTTTTTTGAGGTTTTCTAGAACATTCCAGGCTATATTCAATGCATTCTCGACGACTGCGAAAACGTCTAGAAAACGTCAAAATAAAGGTATTACATATTTATTAAAAGTTATTTCGAAAGCAAACAAGAATATAATTACCAAACTAAAAATATAGTTTCCATATACCTACCTATAATTTATCAATAAAATTAGTATTTAGAGCCTACAGTTTTAATGATACAAATAACATTGAAAAGTTACACATAACATGTGTTATATTAACACAGCGTATTGTGTTAAACCTTCAATATACTGCTATATACACAATCCTGTATGGATCTTGATTTACACAGTATTATGTTCTTTTGTGATAAAATGTGTAATTATTTTTTTACAGTGTATGAAAGACCCACCTTACTCCATGTATATACCTCAATTTATTAATTAATTTATTTCTTACAATATTAATAGTTAAATGCAAAGCAGGTATTACTTCATCAAATCATGTTTATTTTATATTCTATTTGTTTCATGTACATACAGGACGGATATTAATCTACATTTTCTGACTTCATAAGCACAAACCTCTTACGATAATATTGTCTAGAAGCATTTATTTGTGACTGATATTACTTAAATATTTTTTTGCGTCTCGCAGAAAAAGAAATTGAAAAATAAATTCCCTTGCCACAAGCAAAAGCAGAAATGCTTGTGAAATGATATGCGTCATGAAGTATTTTTAAGTTAAATGTGTAAACTTTTCGTTATATTTCAAAATGTATCAACAAACTTATTGGAACGAACATCAAACTGACCTTTGTTGTACGTAGGCTTATTCGCTCTCAATAATTTATTTGTTTTCGATGTTTTAATACCGATGTTTAATTTTATGTATTCTCATACGTGGAATTCGATCAAAGAACAACGAATTTTTTCATATATACATTGGGTCGTTATTTTTTACCTATAAAATCTGTACAGAAAGCGATGTATAGACTCCATAAATAGCAATTTTCCATAGTTTCAATATTTATGGAATCGGTCCCAGTTCGATATTCATTTCACTTTCAATTTCGAAGGATGCGAAAAGTTTTTATTTCTGTGTATTATAGCAATTTAGAACGCGTCTTTTTTTTGTGGTATCCACAGTTTTTGCATCGGCAGATAAAATTGTAGGTATACTATTTTTCTATTTTACTTACAAAGCCGGTTACGGACGGCGGGCGATAATATATTATAGCTCACCGTCCGTAACCCGCTTTAAGCTAGTTATGGACGGTGAACTATAATATATATATGATATATTACAAAAATATCGCTTATGCATACAACGTTACGCACTGACGCTATAATATATATTTATATCTATGCGCTTTACTTGTCTGTAGGAATATATCTCATCACAAATAAATAGATATATATTATATTATCGCACATCTCAGGTCCGTACTCAGGTCCGTCGGTTGCAAATCGTATAATTTAAATATTCCTAATTAAAAACAAATATTATCTTCAAAATAATGGCCAGCGTTGAGGAACATCATACTATTTATTTACCGGCATGTGTCAAAGTCGCAGTCGCTTCCGCTTTCCAATTGCCAATATCTTTGTAGGGACGATATCGCGTTATTAGTAAATAATGTTAGTTTGTTGTCGAGTTTCTTGTTGGTTTGTCTGTTGCTTGAATATGTTCCGTCTCATCTTCTACAGTGGATAAATAGATTAAATATTATCCAGATTTAGAACTTGACGGGACAGAACTAAAGTGCAAAATTTGTGAAAGAGTTATATCGTGGAATTATAAAACACGTATTGTGAAACATATGCGCTCGGAACAACACAAAGTTCGTGTGAGTAATAGTACAGTGCCTTCATAAATGATTACAAGCCACGTGATCAGGGTCGAGATTCTCGAATCAATCGCAGAGCAATTCATATGCGAATATCCTTTTCCTCACTACGGCAATTGAGGGAGACAAGAAATCTATTTGCATACGAGTTGTTCTTAGAGAATCACAGTCCTGGTCACATGGATTGTAATCATTTATGAAGACACTGTATGACAAACCGTGAACGTCAAAAACAATTTAACAACGACTTAGTGTTTTAGACTTGCGACAGTTTATTTCTCAGGTACCGGGATCTAGTGCTGAACGTGTGAAGAAGAAACTTAATACCGTTTTGCAGAACAATCCGGGATGTTTAACTGTATGCCATATAGTAGACCTTTTGAAGTTAAAGGACTTGATTTTTCTCAAAACACACTAAATGTGCCATCAGTTAAAAATTATACATATTTCATATATGCACCATTTACCTCTGTGGACTTTGAACTTACTTTTTCGAAACTAAAATGTATTTTAAGCGATAAACGTCACAACTTAACAACTAAACATTTACAACAGTTGCTGGTTATTCAGTTTTATTTCAGTACTAAAAGTGAATAGTATAGTGTTTTGTAAATTACACAACTTAATATGATCCATATTGGACAACATACATATCACCAGTACAAGGTAAGACGTTGATATTAACTGTATTTGACAATAAATGTACGTATTTACTTGACTTCTACAAACGTTAACTTTAGTGTCCTAAGTGCGCCCCTGATAATGACGTCATGTGCGAACGATATACGGTCTCTACTCATCACAAATAAATAGATATATATTATATTATCGCTCATCGTCCGTCAATTTAAAATTGATATCTGAAGTTTTATTGCTATTGCTCTAATAAAATAAGCCCAAAATAGTTATTTGTATACCTAGTCCGTGAAATACTATTTTAGAAATTTCGTGTGCTTCATCTGCTGTGTTAAATTCTTCATCTTTATGCAGAACATATTCAATGATGAAATATATGATAAGCGTTAACAAAAATATTGGTGTAAGCAGCTATCAAGACTGGAAATGTTGGCAAGACATTGTTTCACAAAAGCAGGAGACAACTTTCGACAATGACGGCAGCCAGCTTCCTGCTAGGAATTTTGTAGTGCTTATTTTATAGCGGAAAATGAGAATCAAGGTGTAATTACTCATTTTCCACATTCAGTACATTTTTAACTGATATTTTACGACCCATATAACCCATTACGCTGCATTGACAACACCGGCATTGTCCGCTCTAAATGGTTCTCTGCTTAAATAAAGCTTATAATGCCCCTCAGAGAATAGTTTATTGTTGTCATTATACAATGTTGTACCTCTAGCCATCTAGGGGATCCGTAAAAGTCAAGCACCAACCTAAAATTTAGTACAAAATTTATGGGGCGACCGTTTTCGCTACTTTTTAGCGACTGTTTATACGAGTAGAACTTCAAAAAGAAAGTAATTATACTCGGTAGTTTTCAAAAATACTACTCTCCGGTATATAAGTTATTCAGAACTAATGAAATGAAAAGAGACATTTATCACAGTTCAATAGTTTATATAGAAAAATGGAGGCACATATTGAACTTTTCACTTTGAGTGATAAATAACATGTTCAAATAAGTCGATGCATACTAGAAGGCGCTCAGTGCTTCAAATATTTCGGTATAACCAGTTCACTCAATATCTATAAGGTGTCATCTATTGCTGAAGAAATTTCATAAATAGCTCTTCCAATATTGTTCCTTAAATTTACAGTTATTTGGAGTACATTTTCATAAACTTTGGTTAAAGAAAAATCTGTTGTAACGTTATAAAATGGTTAAAAATAGTCTTATAACCAATCACATCTTTACAAAAATGAAAACATTAGCTGTATGGGAAAACAACAAAAGAACGCACTAAACACTCTATGACGTCACACTGCGGAACAGGCTAGCGCGCTATTAGTGGTTAGGTTAGGTTTTCCTGTAATAGTTCTAGTCTGCCTTTATTAACGTTTGTTTACAGTTGTGTCCTTTGTGTCCTTTTTCGTTTTGTGGTTTTTTACATTCTAATTAAGCCATGTGGAAAAAGTTGAATCAGTGGTGTACAAGCAAAACCTATAATTATTGATTTATATAAGTGAGTACTATAATACGAAACCTTTAATAGTATACGGGGTGATCAACAACTTATCTAAAAAAAAAATGGGAATATAAATAGAGTTAATATCGCAAAATAATGTGTAAAATTCTTAGAGTTTTCGAGTGAAAAACTATTGTAGTATTTTCAATCTTTACATCGCTGGGCTACTGTAGTCCCTAAGCAGGCGATTCCGAATATTGAAATTCGATTACCGATGGTAGTAACGTTTTTGTGATGCGAGTATTTACATTAGTTTTTCAAGTGTCAAAAATGGCTTGCGTGTATAGGGACTCGAAGTTGATGCATATGGTTTTAAATTATGAAGAAGCAAAAATGCTTTAGCAGAATGATTTCCTGATAAACATACAGCTACTTTTACCGTGATGTGCAGTTAGTGCAAATGTAGTGCAATAAGGGCGTGACACGGGAATCGCTGTTGAATCGTGGAAAACATGGCGGTCCATAGCGTCCACGGCGTATTGCAGCAGTGTGGCGTATCATACACGAGGCTCAATTATATCCTTACCATGTACAACGTGGTCAAGCATTAATAAGGAGGAATTGGAGAAGAAGGACCGGTACCATGGCCTCTAGAGTCTTCTGACTTTAAATCCTTTGGACTTACGAGTCCAAAACACAAAGTGAAGAAACATTTGTGTTAGTTTGTAAGAGTCCAATGTACATTCAAACATTTTTTTTTTAGAAAAATGCCGAATTACCCTATTCGTTTCATGAAATGTTACAAATTAAATGTAACAGCTTTGCTACGTCAGTAAAAAAGAATGCGGAAAAAGTTGCGTAATTGGTTGCCAATTTTTAAAGAATATTTTTTAATATAATTGATTTTCAAGAAAAAAAACTCGTTTTTCTTCTAATTTTAGGAATAATATAAAAATAAATGGCTTATATCACACATTTGTGTTGTAAGTATCTAAAAATTGTTTCGTCTGCGATGTAGCAAATAACACTAACATGATATGTGGTTAATTTAATTAAAAATTAATGATTATTTAACCTCTAGATCATACTAAAATGTTATAAATATTAGCATCTAATTGATTATTTTATTATTATCTTCAAGTTTGCACTTTATGTCTATATAACGATATCTATTATGTAGAAATAGACACTTGTACTGCAAAAGATAAAGAGTATATAGTATAAAACGATTTACATTAAAAACTGTAAAGCATATTGAATTTTATTGTGAACACTCATTACTAGTATTTTTTTATTTAAAAATTTATTTAAAACTCATTCTTGTGATTTTATTCGTTTTGATGATGTCATAATGTCTACTATTACTTACTATTTTGTAAACTGTCTTTCTCCAGTTATATTTTAAAATTCAGGGGGAAACTCTATTATATTCTTATTAATTTCCCAAATGAATGGATTACTTGTCTCCCTAAATTTAATTTTTGACATATGTTCATTTAGACTAATATATAATCCCATCCTGATGATGACATCATACATGTCGAAACGTTGATGATGTAACATAAAGTCATTTTGTAATTTTCTGACCACATTCCAACTACATTTACCTTAAAAACTCCAACAAAGTCACTAAGGCTGAAACAAAAATAGTACATTCTTATTGGAAGACCCTATAGATGTTACCTCATTAGAAAAGTTTGACTACACTAAACCAGGAAAGAAGTTAACAAAGTGAACTTATTTTCCATAACACAAAGAAACAAAAGCCGTCAAACCTTCAAGATAAATCCGCTTTTTGTGTTAAACAGCTAGGTACCGAATAACATTCGGACCAGTCAGAAACAGATTTGCGTATTCCTTCGCGTATTTTTTCATATTTCCCATTTAGCAAAAAGGCTTTGCCTTTCTTAAATAAAGAATTACCACTTCGCCGGAACATAAAGAGCTGAACTTTCAGGAGATTTTAATATTAGAGTTCGCTCCAGTTGGGGAGCGCGGGACGATGTTGATGTATATTTCTTTATTTCAAGATTGAAGTGTCCCTCAATAGTAACGACTGTACCTAAGGGAGGAGGGAAGGGCACACCCGAGACGTCAGGCCATGCACGTTGTGAGAACTTTTAAATTTAGACAGTTTGTTCTCCCCCGAGCTACACCGACAACTTGAGATGCTAGTCCTAAGCGGGAACTTACAACCTGTCTTAATTCCGTTGACTTTTTGTTTTCCTTTGAATGTTTGACTTAACGGGAAATGCCCCGTTATTCAGCCGTAGCGAATCACCTTAACGGAACGGTTTTTTAAAAGACGAAACAAATGTAGCGAAGGAGCAGCTTCTTGCCGTCGGTTCCTAGAGAGTTTCTATTGTTCACTATATATTTAACGTTTTTCAATACCAGTGGCGGACTGGTTGTTTATTTTTTCATATATTTTAATGGATGGTTTCTATGCGCACAAATACAGCTTTTACGATGAAAACATTTTAAACAAAATCTGTGGAACATAAAAATGAAATGAATTGTCTCACCTAAGGTCTCAAAATGGGTTACATAGGGTGTTAAGTGATAAGTTTGGTCATATAACAGTTTCTGATTCATAGCTGGATCAAATCATATTTAACTGACAGGTGACAATAAATCTGTACATCAAATTATATAAATGTTACCTCAGGAATTCCACAGGGATCCCATCTTGGACCCTTGTTAGTCTGATTGTTTATAAATGATATTTCTACCTGTTTTTTCAAGTACAAAATTTTTCCTTTACGCCGATGATCTTGAAATTTTTAAAGTAATTTCTATAATAGACGACTATCGTTTTTCAAGAAGATCTTAATAACCTGGTTTCTTATTGCCAAAATAGTAGATTATTATTAAATTTTAACAAATGTTATTACATCTCCTTTTCACGTTTGTTTAGCAATGTAAACTTTGCATATACTATTGACGGCAATGTTCTTGAAAATTTAGATTCTATCTTGGAATAATTATAGACAAGAAATTGACCTTTGAATTACATATTGATAGTATTGTTAAAGAAGCGTATCGTTCATTAGATTTTATTTTACGTTCTACAGTGTCTTTTAGATTATTACACTGTACAATTAATTAATCAGAAGTCAAGTAGAGTTTGCAAGTATGTACTATGTGTATATAAATAGTTTAGAAAAATTCAGGTTAAACTTATACGTCACCTTAATTATCGTCTTGATAGACATTTGCAGTTCAGCACATATGATTTTTGTATTCACCATTATACAATCATAAAACTTTGTTCACGAAGGTACATAAGCTGTTATATTTTTATATAAGTTACTGAACAATAATGTAGATTGTAATATCATATTATAAAAATTATAATTTAATGCCAGATCAAACTCTTTGTATATCAATGCCTATAACACAAATTATGCAAGTAATTCACCTACATGTCCACTTACAACTTACAAAAAGTATAAAATTCATTATTTTCTACTTTTGATATATTCCATTTGCCACTGTCTTCTGTTAAGCGTTTAGCAACTTATACATTTTTATAATTCTGAACTTTATTTTTAGATTAAGATCCACCTAGTTTTAACATTTTGTATTATTTCTCTTATATACAACAATTGGTGCTGATTATCTGTACAACTCTGTAATTGGAATGTTAATCCATTCTGTTGGGATGCCTTGTTCTTTAAATAAATAAATAAATAGCTATGTAAGGAACTACGTAAATTACAAGGTAACAAACTTTTAGAAAATAGTTTTATCCATATACTTACCTAACATAAAAATCATTTGACAAAATTTGAAATGTGATACTTTTCCATCATGGCCTATTTTTATATGGATAATAGTTATTTGTTTAACTAGGCAGTGAAGTACAATAGTTAATGCCACGGCTGGTATAGATGATACGCAGCCAAGTCTTTTAAAGCAGTCAAGGCATTACATATCCATTACTGCCGAGTTAAACATATAATTTGTTTGTCGATTAATTTTAATTTTATCATAATAGCAAACAAATCTACTCATTTTCTATGATTGAAATTGCATGATACTTCTTTTATGAAAAATAACAATTTCATCAGATTGTTTGTGGTTGCCATGGAGACGAGCGTTATTAAGTAAATAATTTAGGTACACAGTAATCCCCATATTTAAATCCATAAAAATAATTATGTATTATTTGAGATGGAAGAATTCATATTAACTCCATCAGAAATCATTAAATATAGTGCAATTTATTAACAGAAAATTCGAAGAAGATATATCCAGCAAACATAAAAAAATTGATTATCGGGCTAAGAATAACATTATGTCTGTGTCAAATGTTCTGTTGTATTTTTCTGTATTAAGCAAATGTTTGTATTTTTTTCATTATGGTCAATATATATGATGTTCAACAACATCGATCTTGGAAAGTCTATAAATTAAAAACAGTCGTATATTTTCTCAGATTTAGATCTTTAGAAACATTTCCTAATAATATTTTGTTGGAGAATTCACGTTATTAGTGAAAAAATAAGATTTTTCTAAATTTCCAAAGCTTGCATGATGGTATGATCGTATATCATAACACATTTTGTTCAACAAACAAGCAGAGCTGAATCCCAACAGGATATATTTCTACACAAACTTGTTGGCCCTTTAAAAGAGTCGTTTCACTAATACACTCATATATATATAAAATTTCATTCTTTTATCAAATGCAAGTCTTTTTCCATTTCATACATTTTTCTGTCCATTCAGTTGAATAATAATTCACAAACAGGATTGCTATTTAAACTAGTGTATCTAAAACAATGGTTTCTTAGTTTCAATAAAGCAATTTTTGTTTTTATGAACAACGCTTAATTTATTTTTATTTACAACTTTACGTGATACCGATAATACTAATAAAATGTGAGGTTTGTGGAGAAGATTTTAAATTTGTTATATAAGACTTTTCTGTTTGTTTTATATATCATACTGAAAATGTGGTTGGTATTTATATACCCTGTATATTATAGAAACTACTTAATAATATTGTTTTACTAGAATTTATAGCTGTTAACGTGCATCATCTACAAACATTACCAATCTATTAGAACAACTGAAAATGCCCTTAAAGCTGTCTGTGTACTTATGGGTAAACAGTTTTAACACTACACCTTTCACAGGGGTTTCACTATTTTTAAAAACCCTCTCATAAATATTAATCGTTCAATAATGAAAATGTATTGTTTTCTATGGGGTCAATGTGGCCATTACGGCAGAAATAAAAAAGATTTTATGGGAGTTCGTAGAATGAAACAAAACCATTACCAATAAAAATAGTTACATTCGTCGAACAGAAGTGTTTGGAACGGAACTTGGCGTTAATGGGGCGCTGATATTTTCCTGACTGAAACGTGCGTTTATATATTATTTCACAGAATCACAGAATTTAATGTTTTTAATGCCGGTACAGTTATGACAAATATTGTATGTAATTATGTATTAATAATATTAAATCAAAATTGACCGTAATTTTTAAAATATTGATTATTTTTATTTTAGGAAGCTCCATATGTCAACAATATAGACTGATTAATGTATTAATTGTATTAATGGAATAATGGAATTCACTTTGTCTGTTCGTATAGTTTTTAAAACCTATTTTGTTTTGAATTTTTTCTTGAATACGTTTAACACATTCTAAAATACAGTTGATCTGGTATTTAACAAGGGTTATTTTTGCAACTTGCAATATTGACCATTAGTATTAACAATGTTTGTCCATATACTCCTATCAATTAAAAAAAATCATTTTACTATTCTATATAGGTTATTAATTAGTCTCAATAATTTATTATTGAGACCGAGGGAATTAAAACAACCATTCTGAAATACTATTCACGTTTTATGAAATACTGGAAAAAGTGTAAAAGAGATATGGAATTATTCTTATAGAAATGAGAAGACACGCATTATTTCAATTGAACAAAATACTTATAATAATTTTAATTTTAACATGCTTTCGTTAGAGTTTATTGTTATGACCGAGGGCGCATTTTATAGAAAAAGGGAAAATAAGTAAATTAAAAAAGTAATGTGAAACTTTGGTGAATGTGATCAATCATATCACATTATTTATATACGACATGTAAGGGATTATTCTTCAACTTCAAGCTGATATCCCAGACGCGGTATTAAAGTGTTGCCGCAACAAAACGAAAAAGTTTCTCTTACCTTTGCTAGCTCCGTCGGGCCCTCTTAAAATAGTACACTCCTCTATTGTTCCGAATGGCGCAAATAATTGTCTGACATCTTCTTCAGTTTGTTGCTTACTGAGCATACCCACGAACAGCTTTCGATCTGTGGTCACAAAAACAAAGTCAACATTAGTCGGTGGAAAGGAAAGGCCTTCGAGACATACACACATATCTAACGTAGGTGCATTTCCACTTAATAAATCCGCTAATAATTACACTCAAGGTACGAGCTTTGGAGCTAGCGATATTGACGTTACTGGATCTATTTATCGGGACATGTTCGGGGAGCAAGGATACAGGGGATTAGGGTGAGAAGTGGTCTACTGTGATTGGATCAGAAGTCACTCTCTAAATCAGGACGGCGGCGAACTGTCATAGATATTGGTAAAATGTTCATGAAACACACTGTCTCTACCTCTGTACTACCGTGTCGCGTCAAAGATCACTACTCTTACTTAATGAGATCCGAAAGGATGTATCTAACTGCACAACTGCTACCAGATAATTCTGAGGCTAAAACATAACGATGCGGGAAACATACTTTCTTTCATTCAACGTTGCTTCGTTATAGACTGTCAAGTAGAAATTTAATAAATGAGTGTTATCTGTACTGAAATTAATAAATTGTTTCAAATCTGATACAATACACTATAGATTGTGATAATTTAGTATTCCGCAAATCTAGTTCCAGTGGTGTGAAATAGGTGCTTCCTGATCCTTTTTCGGAAACAAAGAGCTTATTAACTAAATTGAAATAGGTTGGATTTATCCATTTCCTATTTACAAAAGAAATATACTTAATAATTTTAGAATTTTTAAAATCATTTATATACGATCTAATTGTCTACTCTATCTGATTGTCTTAGAATTGCAATAAGGCTAAGGTTTATTTCTAACCTTAGTCTTATGATAAATGATAATGCATTTTATTAATAACAAAAAGTGAAAAGAGTAATGTGCAAGTAATTATGTAATTTTCAATGTATACTCTGCCTACTGGTTAGGTATCTTTGTAATATACAGGCGATCTGAGTGTCCATCAGGAAACTCCGGGAGATGATTCTATATATTAAAATAATAGCTGTATGTAATGAAAATATTTTTCGAATTGTCACTTGTTTGCAGGTTACAGTTTGTCAATTATTTTTTTTTTAATTTTTCTTTTTAAATAACTTATTTAATTCAAGGTCGACTATTCTCTCATTTGACACACACACTAAGTAAATCAAACCCTATTGGACCAGTCAAAGACAAGTTTTATTATGCGCCACTAGAGAGCACTTTACCTAAAACTCGGAATTAGTCTCATTCATAACCTTTTCCTTGCTAGACATCACAGAAATTTAAACATTATTGAAAATAGAAACAATATCAGGAAAAATTAACTACTCTTTATTCAAGCTGATAAATGTAACCGTTTAGCAGGCAATCGCTATTAAAGTTTTATTATACATCAAATTTTAAACAATTCTTTCTGTAATTAATCAAGTTGCCATGATTCAAATAAATGTTATTAGTAATTTCGGTATTACAAATTGTAACGAAAATTGCTGAAAATCTCCCGGAGTTTCCTGATGGATTTTCAGAACACCCATTTCAACATTTATTGTTACAACTATCATGGTATGATATGACAAGATTTAAGACCATGGGCAACACCAGCAGCTTACCTGCTGTAACAGAGGAAGAGGTATATGATTATAAAAATGTCAGTTTACGGTAGCACTATGCCTTTCTCTAGGGGAAGAGAATTAATATTTCAGGAACTGAATTATGAAGATCAATATATCTAACGTTCTATTTAGTCTGTAATTCTGAAACGAATCAACGTTGAGCTAAGGTTATACTTTAGCCCCAACATTATCTGGCACCAGTTGTGCTCCTTCAATTAAATACACCCTGTATTCCTACATTCGGAATATCATTCTGTTTGAAGTAATTCTTATGAAATGATAAATAAATTAGTTTTAAGCCGGTTATATGCCTACTAATAGTTTTCTTAAGGTCACCGTATTCCTCGCCGTAAAATGATCAAATTTGTCATGTTTTTAGGTACAGAAATCTCGAAAAATAAAACACGTAGAACAAAACTATTATTCTTTACACACTTGTAATATCTGCCTCCAACGTATGCATTGTACCCTAAATTTCTATGATTTTAATATTTTCTTAACTTGTTGCAATGCAATTTCAATTAAATGTACCTAATACATGCCTATAAATGTTTGTGGATAAATTTAATTCTTATAATTCCAGACAAACAAACATTTACTTCAATCCTACTACCAGAATTTACATTAAACTTGAATTTCTAGGTAAACTAAGTAAAATATGGAAGTATAAACAACTCCACTGCATTTTAAGGGATTAAGTATAATTTTTTATTTATTTGTTATTGTCTATTGGTTTATTTATATATTTATGTATTTATTAAATGAAATAATTATTTGAAATAGCTGTCATTTTATATCGCTGAGATTTTTTTGTAAAAATAGTAAACGCAGATGGTGAATATGATTAAAGTATTCGAAATTAAATAGAGGTTATATGAATGCAAAATGCTGTCCAGACGGACAATTCAGAGCGAACATGGAAAAATGTAATTGAGACACAACAATGGTGTATATACTATTAAAGAAATCTGGCACAGGACACAGTTGGGCATATTACTGTAATTAATAAATGGTCTGTTTTTTATTAAAACACATGGTCCTTCCAGACTAGCAAACTTGCTTAAACATGCAAGTATATACAACGCTGTATGTAAACTATGTTAAATATTTTTTTTAAATAATTTCATTTATATTCAAATTATATTGCATGTAAGCTATCTCCATCATTCAGAATTTGTAAATTTGGATAGTGCAGATTATTTTAAACTCGATAGTATGGGTCTACTGTAAGGATACAAAAAACAATAAATAAAATTTGGGATACCTGGTGTTAAATGGGATGAACTAAGCTTCATTTTCAATCGAAAGTATTATATTTTTCCCTGAAACATATCCAAATTTGTTTCCTGTTAAAAAGTTTTTATTTCTAATAAACTTGTCTTAGAGAAAATTTAAAATTTTCTGTAGGTATTACTTTCCAAATAAAGTTATAAGCAATATCGTCAGAGTCTCAAAAGAAATACCACCTAAAAATCACATTAGCGGTGGAAGGATGCAGTAGTCGTTGGAAAATAATTTAATATTCGTTGTTTAAAATGCATAAATGTCACAAAGTACTTGTCATTACTCAATACGAACGTCAAACGTATAACTTTTGAGCTTGCAAAATGTTTTCTCATTCAGAAAATGTTGCAAATTTAGGCGAGTCACAAAAAAATTCAAGAACAGCTATAGAGTTATATCGAGAAAAGTATCCAGAGCGCCTCATTCCTGATCAAAGAACCTTTACAAGATTGGAGGCGACTTTGCGACGAAATGAAGAAGCATTTTCTGTGCGGAAGGATCAAATAATTGACCGAAGGGTAAGAAACAATGTTAACACAGCTAGACTGTTATAGTATTTCGAACAAGATCTACGAAATTTTATACGGCAGGCTAACTGGGAATTGAATTTGGATAAATCAACTGTTCAACGAATTATAAATACCAATGGGTATCATGACTACAAAATTCACAATTTGAAGTATTTGTCTGAACCTTACGTTGAAAACAGACTTAGTTGTAGTAAATGTAGAAACTGTTGATCAGAACCTTTTTCCGCACGTTCTGTGAACGGACGAATGTCGGTTTGTACTAAACTAACACTACTGGTCCATTGAAAATAACCACATTGTAAATCCAGCCCAAAACTAACGCCATTTTGGAATAAATGTATGGTCCGGCATCATCGGTAGGCAATTAATTGGACCTTATTTTTATGAACATACATTGAACAGCGTGATTTACCTAAATTTTCTACAAGAAGAACTTCCTGTACCTCTAAAGAAGGTGCCATTGCAGCTAAGGCGAAACCTATGGTTTCAGTACGACGGAGCTCCACCCCAAAAGGCCACTATTGTTCAGCAATATTTAGATAACACTTTCCAGAAAAATGGATTAGGATTAAGTGGCCCAGAAAATCTAACACCCCTCGATTTTTATATGGGAGGTTTTAAAAAAGAAGGTTTACAAAACACCTTCACGAGATATTAATAATTTGAAAAAAAAAATCATAAACGCTTGTAATCGGATAAATGGCGAAATGTTAATAAACACAGGTCACAAAGAAGTCAGGCGAAGATTGGATATGTGTCTTGATATAAGGGGAGGTCATATAAAGAATAGATGTAGTATGAGAGCGCTGCATTTTTTAAGTGTAGTCATTGTTATCATCAACTTTTGTTTTAACTGTATACAATAATTATAGAGTTTAATCTTTTTATTTATTCTTAATGACATTTATGTACTTTGAACAACAAACATTCAATTATTTCTCGAAGACTACTTGATCCTTTCATCGCTAATATGATGTGTCTCTTTAGGACGATATTGCTAATAACTTATAAACGGGAAGTAATAGAGACAAATTTCTCTAATAAAAGTGTATAAGCAAAAAAGAGAGCTAATTATTGAAATGAAAATGAAACATAATATACTAATGAATCTGTAATTAATTTTTATTTCATTCTAAAAATGATCATGCAGTTATTAATGTTATTTATAAAGTTAGTTCGAACCCTCAGGCCAATAATTACTCTATCATACCATTAACATTTTTTTTCTGAGCCTGGGGTATATAAGAAACGTTGATGGTCACGTTTGCGCCATATAACAGTAACATATAAAATCTAATAACCTGTATAACGTAACACGGCAGTAAAGAAGCGTATACGGCCTAAATTTCGACCAAAAAATGTTCCATAAAAACTTTAGCAATTCGTCGCATCTCACTGATTTCCACCATAACTGTAAAATTCATGATACCCAATCCTGATGTGAGCCCTGACCCGCAGATTAGGGCCAAAGGGGCCAGCAGCTAAGATAATAGACTAGCAATTTCGCCTATGTTCAAAAGTTACCATCTGATCGGTCCGTTAGTGACTGTATCGACCTTTAGAGGGCCTCCCGCTGATTTATAGCCGGATCATATCGGGTTATCAAAAAATAAAGGATACAGTTTCAATCCCTTCCATCTTTAGACTTCAGAAATTACTTTATGTTCCGTATAGGTGCATAAAAACGGATCTTGGTTAATTTTATACAATCAGAATCGAAATGAACCGCATTCGTGTGATGGTGACTTTACAAAGTATGCAGCCAGCGGTACATTCTACCGTAATAAATTACAATTCAATCAAGTGTTGGTTATAGTGATCCTTATGGAATCTATATTGTTTGATTGAAAAGGGATTTGCAATGTCTCATAAGTTTACTTCTCTGTTAATATACAATGGTCTGTTTTCCATGGCTCATCATTGGCATTTCAGAAACCGTGACTCAAATTAGAAAAAAGTTGCTCCTTTTGATAACCATTAAGAAAACCAAAGACATCAAAAACAACTGCTGCCGTTGCTGAAATATTGTCAAA
The DNA here is from genome assembly GCA_025584915.1 of Monochamus saltuarius. Taxonomy (NCBI): domain Eukaryota; kingdom Metazoa; phylum Arthropoda; class Insecta; order Coleoptera; family Cerambycidae; genus Monochamus; species Monochamus saltuarius. The sequence goes on from CM046726.1 coordinate 5,877,976, forward strand.
AGAATTGGAAATAGCGATTTTAAGATACGCTGTATACCTATATTTAAGACATTTCTTCTCTTTAAAATGTTTTAGATCACTTTTTAAAATATAATCTTATTCTACCAATAGTACAGCAGAATTAAGTTTAATTGAGCAACTAATGTGATTTGGTTTATTAGTCATCTGTCGTCAGCTTACTTTGTATATTCAAACTATGTTGATTTTGTGTGAGCGTGTTTTTTTAAAATGAAATTTTGTATAAATGAGTTTATTTGTATTTTCATGTACTACGGTATTAAATTTATAGTTGCAATCATCAATTTCATGTGTTTGTACAAATAAAACTCACGGTAGGTACCTATATTCATATTTAAATTAGTGGAACTTGATTAACAGAATCAACTTTTACCTGGTTAAATTAAACATATTAAAATTGAGACGAAACAAAATTTAACTTAATTTTCTACATATACAGGGTGTCAGAAATATGAGTGCCTTTATGTTACTGTATGATAAATTGTACCAAACAAAACATATTTAACTTAACAATTTTTTTCTATGATCAACGATAGCAGAATTTGGAAAGCAAACAGGTCTTGAATATAAGACAACGTCGCACACATATCATAACAGATGTTTGTACATAATAATTACAAGTACATCTAAACATACTACTTTCAATGTTTTTCTTGTATAATCTTTTCACATCACAGAATAAGATGTGTAGTAACCAGAGAGTTCTGACCAGATTCGCCATAAATTAATATATCATGCAGCTGGCCATGGCTACTATAAATTGTTCCATTTCTGTTTATGTACACTCATAAATATCAAGCAAGCACTAGGTACACCAAAACCAAACGCACTAGCAACTAATAATACTTTTAAGTTAACATCAACAGTTGATGGATTCAATATTGGACGTTAAACTTTTAAAGATTTTCTGGGAACTTTCAATTATTTACTTCATTTATACTGATACAAAAAAACAAATTACAAACCAATTACGTTAGAGGAGCTTTTACTTAACCTTATTTTGTAATTTTGTAATATAGTTTTGCATTTTATTGCAGCTGTTTTATTATTTTTGATATGTATTTGTAGAAAAATTATTCATTTTAGACATTTTTTCCATAAGAGTTGTTTGGTTGCTCATTGAACAGTTCCTTTAGTATCGGTACTTATATTTCAGACATCTGGTATATACTAAATGATACTTCTGAAATATGTGGTAAAAATAGGAAATAGTAGGTGTTATCTTGTCGATTTTGTTTCGACTTATAAGTCACCGTCCCATGAGGTCGAATGTTACAGGTACATTTTAGCGCCAATTTTCAAATGACAGTAGCAATTGCTGGTTGCATAATTTATGACGTCACTAATGCGGTCCACTGACAATTTTTTTTCACTATCATATGTTCAAAAGTACAATAGTAATATGACAATAATATAGATTTTATGAGAACTGGTATCTACTTGCTGGAAAAGCTGCGTATCATAGCAAAACACTTTAATAATAGGCCACCAACATAGTTTACTCTATAAACTAATACAAACTAACTACTGGTGCATCATTTGCTATTTACAATATAGGGTTCACTATAATTTGAAATACTAGAAGAGATATCAAAATTTCCAATTGTAAAATGCGAAAATATCTGTTGAAGACGTTTTCCTTTAAAAATAGAGAGGAATACATAACCTTCTGAATTAGAATTTTGCTGTTTTTAGTTTGTTGCTAGTCCGATATTCTGAAAACGTGCATCAAGTGAAGTGATCCGCGAATTTGAACATTAGAGGATTTTGAAGTTCCTTCGTTTCTATATTTCTAAGGGGAAAACTTATTAACGATTCAAATTGTATACTCTTCCTTGATAACCCTTTATTACACAAAGTTTACTTGCACACAACAGCGTCCTTCTTCTAACTTTGTAACACGCGAATTTGGCTTTAATTTTGTTACACTAAAAGTTCGCGGCAGTTTGACAACGCTCTCAAAGATTATTATTAATCGGCGTATTACAAATGCTATTTTTAAAAGAAGAATTCCTCAAGCAAACATACAGGAGGTTCATAAGATTTTAACCACTAAATATTCCACTCTGGTCAAGAGCTACTTTTAAAAATTTTATACATAAGTTTGTCTTGTACCATTGAAATTGAATATAGAGTTGAAATAATGTAAAATTTGAGGAATAATCTGAAATGTCAATAAAATCTATATTTTGAAATGTTACGTTTATTTTCAATCTCTAAATTTCAGTAAAAAATGTTATTAGCGGTGTACATGGTCTTCGATGCTCACTACGAATATTTTTGTAATTACTGAATGGAATAATACAGGATGTACCGAAAACTATGAGCAAGAAATTTGTAAAACAATAAGTTCTTATGACGTTTTTCCAAAAAAGCAATATTAATGCAATTACACAACTTTAAATTATATCAAAATGTTGTCGACAACATAGCTGACTTGTTGTCTTTAATACCAAGCTATAATTTTTTAGAAAAACTTAATTTTCTAATCAGTAAGGGTCATATATACCCTTTACGAATACAGTTTTGAATTTGTTTCTTTTTGTAGGTGTAATTTGTCGATTACACTTGTTGAATGTATCATCTTAAAAATTTGGAAATATGAGAAATCATAATATGTTGTATATTTCGACGTATTTCCTAGAGCGCGCGACATTTTTTATCAAAAAAATTTAAACCTACATTGTTTTTGAGGAAAAAAGGTATACCTGTCATTAGTCTCAAAAATTGTAATTTATTACAGAAACTTATACTATTATTTTTATGAATTAATTTTTTACTCATACTTAGTTTTCGGATACCCTGTATTTTCTTTACATCAACATTTTTTATTGATTGATTACAATTTTAGACATAAATATATATACCAAATATTAAACACAATCTAATGAACGCTCTGTACATTTAGACAATATCTAACACTAAAATACATTGAAAGCTTGCTGCAAACAACATGTAAGAGAAAACAAAAATAATTTATACCACTTCGTTGGAAGAGAATGTTTTTTTGCAAGACTGAAAATTACCCCGGGATAGATTTTGTTTTTGTATATGTTTTGATTGGGCCAAAGTTATGATATCCCTAAGATTCGTATCATATTTTCGTCTGAATTCACAATACTGCGTATATTTTTGTCTACATTGTTTAGAAATTAAATACTTTCTCATCATTCTCAGATAATTTGATCGTTAATATGTATAATAAATTAATTCTATCAGCTAAAATCATTCAAGATATAAACATAATCCGTAATTTAGAAATTCCGTATCATTTAGACAATTTTCAATGTAAAGTATTCGAAAATCAGTAGTTTTACTAACTAAATCTCGCTATATGAAATTAGATATTCTTCTACAGGGTGTTTTTAAATGAAGTAGCAATGAGACCACAGATTCGTTAGATGAAAATAAATAGATTTCTCTAACATACCTATACCCCAAGTCGCATAATAAAAAAGATACAGGATGTCAAAATTAAAATTTTATTTTCGATATACGATAACTTCTTAAAAAATCCAAATATTTACATAAAATTTGTAAGGGTTTTTGCGGACGAGAAATTCAAATTTGTTTCTAATTTTGACGTCACTAGTAGAGGGCGCCAGTTATGGCACATCATGTTTCTTTTGAATGGCAGAACTTTTTTGCTCCTTAGTGTATCCATCTGACCATTAAAACAACCGATTATCTTACCTGCTATATCTGAAAAAAGTAATACCTTGTGAAGTTGTTAGGAGTACCAGTTTTCAAATAGTATTATTGGAAATAATAAGTGCATCGATTGAAAACTATTATCGTTTCAGGTAAAGTGTCGTTTCTACTGAAAATACAGCAAAATATTGTTTGAAAAAGTTGTTCAGAATTTGTGCTTTGTTGAAAAATGGTTTCATCGCCGATCTTCTTGAAATTTTGCACGTCTCCATAATTTACCATTCTGAACAACTTTTTCAAGCAACATTTTGCTGTGTTTTCAGCAGAAAAGGCAATTTACCTGAAACCAAAATAGTTTTTACTCGGTGCACTGAGCATTTCAAATATGATTATTTCAAAAATGGTTCCTACCGACTTCAGCAAGATATACCTCTTTCAAATAAAACAGGTAGGAGAATCGATTGTTTCGATAGTCATATGGATACACTAAGCTGCAAAAAGTTCTGCAATTTAAAAGAAACATGGTGTGCCACAAGTGGCGTCCTCTACTAGTGACGTCAAAATTAGAAACAAATTTGAATTTCTCTCCCGCAAAAACCCCCGATTTACAAACTATATGTAAATATTTGGATTTTATAATGCTATTTACAAATATCGAAAATAAAATTTTAACTTTGACACCCTGTATCTTTTTTTTATTATGCGATTTGATATAGGTATGTTGGGTTAAATCGATTTATTTTCACAGAAGGAATCTGTGGTCTCTTATGTGCTGTTGTTTGTTAAGAAATTTTGACTGTTTGAATTCTGAGTTGAAATATGGCATCTAAGGGTACAAATACGTTGGAACGCCTCTTCACACGCCAAGTGAAGTTTCGCAAAGTTATTGGTCATACGAGTATACCACCCCCTCCCCCGCTTAACTTAAGTTTATAACCAATCGTCGCGTGAAACGTCGCTTGACGCGTCGGAACGCGGCGTTCTAGCATTTGGCACCCTAAATGAAGTGTTCGTTTCTCATGAATTTGATGTTACCGTCTTCGTGCTTATATACAGAGGTAAAAAAAAGGACAGAGGGTACAGGGTACATGACAGTGCTTGGTAGTTGCGTTGTAACATTCGCGGCGGTACACTTACGATACTTACCGGCCTTATGCACCTAGCGCGCACTTAGGCCAACAAACAGTACAGCAACTTCGTGGTCCATGATAATTTGATCTGGATTTGGTATCTGAAATGATTTGACTGATTTTTCCCACACATTCAAGTATTACAGTGAAGTGAACTAAAAATTTTACTGAACCTAAGCCGTTCACTGTTAACAAGGCCTACTATTTTACTAATAAAATAAGTTGAAACAAAGCAAAATACAGTGAGGTTATAATATCAGCCGTGTTATCAACACACGTTTCGTTTTAATATCCTTGTATTTTCATTGTGTTTCAAACAATCTATAATGACATAAAATTTATACAATAATTCACTACTCTAAAATAAAATATATTGCCAATAGTTCATGCACTTATCATACCCAACCAGCAAAACAATTTTATAATTTTTAGATTATACGGCAGTTACGTTTTAGTGCTCTCGAAATACATAGTATTTGTTTTATTATAGCGTGAAGTACTATTTTCATTGTCAGTAACTGAAATATTTGATAAATGTATCACAAGAACGTTTGGGCAGCTAAATACGGCAAATACATAACTATTTTCTAAACATTTCTCTACCTTGCTTATAAAGCGTCTTAGCTTTTATCTCACCTTCTTCATTGAAATGTTTCGGAACCGTGAAAAATTCATAATTTTTATTTATATATTATTTACCATTACGATACGGCCCTGTTATGATAATTCTTTATAAAAACATAATTTTCCAGTTTTACATAAATCACTCAATTAGCTTACTTGTCATTTAACGCTGTTTTTTTACAACCAAATTATTTTAAAAGCGGGAGCCGTTTTGACACAACTCTGAAAATCATTGTGGAGTATAACCATGTATAAAAATATCACAAATTTAACGGGTTTCCTAACACTGAATAGTCAAAACGAAACCAATTATGAATAGTTTTGATGACTTTAATGATTTTCGCGCTAGTTTTAACGTCAAAAACCTCACTTAACATGCAGCGCATGTAAAATTCACAACATATGGGCCATACAAATCACAATAAAATTTTCGTCACAAAATTGCTTTCACAAAATGTAGTAAAACGCCTAAAAAAATATTGAGTGATACACCACGTAACATTTCAATTGCAGACATTGTAATTAAACAGAGATTCTGATAGCTTTACCATGCAGTAAATAAATAAATTACTTTTATTAATAGATTTTATGCTACAAAAATGTCACTACTAAATATACCAAAATAGAACCCTTAAATCGTTTAGTTCATTTGTTGCTATTATGTGACCATTTTTTGATGGTTTCCAATAGTCCTTATGATATGGTGCCCATTTTGGTTGCATAGCTGCTGTCTAAACATTCTTACAATGCTTTTCTGACTTATGCTGTTTTATAAGATTTGTTTCGAAAACGTTTTTGTAACTGTTATAAAATACCAAATTGCTAAACTCAAGTCAAGAATTCAGACGTCTTACGTCATACGAACAAATGAATAATTCAGTATATTTTCATCAAAATATTTATGAAACTACAACTGATAGTACTAAAACTATATACTACACTAAAAGTTTGCATTATGTATTGCACCAAATTGCAATAAACGGTTGTTTTTAACGCGAACAAATATCGAAAATTACGTTGACAATAAAAACAAATGTGTAACGTCAGCCGTGACGTAAGACGTCTGAATTCTTGACTTGAGTATAGTTGGGATAGTACTTGTTTACCTATGTTCTGTCAGATAGAGAAACTATGGTATAAAAAGTAGATAGGTATGTATTTACAGGCAAACCATAAAGTACGGCGTTAATTCGACAACGGGCACTCCTTTTTGGAAAAATGAACATGCAAAATTTGTTTGCGTCTAAATATCTTAGTTTAGATATTGAAAGAGTACCGGAAACCCATTATTTTGGCTCCAAGCTTGACAAAAATTATGACATTTTCTTTTCAACTAATACGTGTTATTTGAAACTTTTCCAATTTAGTAAAATCAAGCTAAAAACTACTACAGCTGTTATAATTAATTACTTTCACAGCAAATATTAGTCATTTTGAGTGTAAAGTATCATACAGCAATGGACTGTGGTTTTCTCTGGGGATAGAAGCTTTAATCGTACTCATAGTAACCGATATATTAAAATACTGGGGGCCCAGACAAATTATCCATTGAAAAGCTCTTTAACTAGCACTATTTTTTAGCTCTAATACCTCTCTCTTCTATCTACACAAACAGTTAAAGAAGTAGAAAATTAAAAATCAATATCGATGTGTATAAAAGGTTTTCTGAGAAAAATCTTTGTTGAATTAATACGGTACTTTATGGATGCTGATTTAAAATATTTTGGCAAATGAATGAATATTGAAATTCTTCTTTTGTAGAGAGTAAGTGTGAAAGAGATACAAAATAATGTTAGTCAGAATCCGAATGTCAAAAGGAAAAAGAGTAAAAATAAAAAAAATTGAAGATAATTCAAGTAGGTAATGAGTACTAGTACAGTTTTTTTTCTGGTGCATTTGATTTCTTCAGTATCATACCTAATAAAAAAACTAGCAAAAGTGTAAGTTCATTTTTCAATATGTCATGCAAATTTGAAGAGAAAAGAATAAGCTGTGAAAAAAATCAGTCAAAAAGCTCCAGGGCCAAAAGGTAAGCACCTTTCTCGAAGGAGCTGCACTATGGTGTCATACAGAAGACATGGAAGTTTGCACTATACATTCAGAGGTACACAACGTCTAGACATACATCGAACGAACGAGCTGACCATTGCTGCACAGGAACAACGCACTACAACAGTCTAATACGCACGACACTGTCACAACGCCACAACAAGGACAGGACGTGGTCTTACTTGACCGGGTCCAGGCGGGTCGGGAGCTAGCTATCTCCTCGTTACCTTGCCCCTACTTCCAGCAGACGCCGCCGCAGCTGCTGTCGGACATCGCCATCGCGAGCTCTGCAATCAGAACAGATCTAGCAGCGGCGTCCTAGGCCCCCCCACCACTACCCAGAGCCACGCCACTGACCATCATCTGCTGAACGTCGTCTATACTCTGGCCCGGATAGTAGTGGGCGCCTGTACTCTGCAACGTTCTCTTCTAGCACAAGATTTTTGTGGGTTCTACAGATTCTCACATAACAATTGCAAAATACTTAACTAGCCAAAAGTCACTATTCTGTATTTTTTGGACACGTAATACATGTTTGCAAAAAGTGCACATGTTATATGAATGTATTACTGCTTAAAAATTTATGAAACTTAACTATGATTTTAATAAGTTCTTAACAACATATTTAGAAATTATATATGAGCATGAAAATGTATTAGAAAAATGACAAACTGGTGCTTTTTAAATCTGCCTCTTTAATTGGCCTGGTATAAATCAATGATCTGTCATCTCATGTATTTAATACAGAATATGTACATGGTTAAATTTGATAACATTGACTGTAGCACCAAAATAATTAATTTAGGTATTGTAGAAAATATTACGCAGTGGTATGTACTAATTGTTAAAGATTTAATACATATACAAGGTGCTTTATAAGTTGATGGCATAACTTTAAGAGGTTGTTCATTTTTTCATAATGTTGGAGTTTAAAAAATAACTGATTTATCTAAATATTTCTGAAGATTATTGAGATAGATTGATAAATCTAATTATATAAAAAATTAAAACAAATATTAATTGAGAAAATCATAATTCCCATGGAAGTATGTTAAAAATTAAATAAGTGTATCATCATTAAAACAAATAACGAGTAGTATACCATACAGAATGATTGTTAACCTATACGCATAAACTTACTATAGCTGACAACAAATAATGAACAGAAGTATAAAAATTTGTCAAGTGAAATATTTTGTTTGTAAAAATTAAGAAGTAAACATTTCGATACATATACCCAAGTATTGAATGAAAACTGTTTCTTTTTCTCCATTTAAAAGCCATTGATGTTCTAAGTTCCATGGATTTTATAATGAGATTTAGCATGCGCCCAGATATTAAAATCAATTTTCTCTACAATCACTAATTATTAAAGTAGGGTTTTTAGCTTGACAGTGACAACGAAAAGTTAAAGTTTATTGAGGAGTGTCACATGAGTGTCACTTTATTGCTTGTCGAGTGGGAAATCTAGCAAACGCTCGTCGTCAATAGCAACCAAATCAACAGTGTCCTTTTTAAGTAGTAAATTTAATAATTGTCAAATTTTGTAAAATTTACGCAGTTTAGTTGAGATAATTTTAGTTGAAAAAAATGATGGAGATTGAAAATAGTGACAGTATCTCGACTATATCTCCGGAGATTAAAAATGCTACAGAAACTGTAACTTTAGGTTTGTTACCAGAAAAATCAAAGAAGTTACACGAGAAGCAGTATAACAATCTGTGACATGGTGTTAATCGAGGGAACTTTATAAATATTTAGAAAACGTACTCGCCTGTTTTTGTGAGAAAGCAAAAACACCAAAATTGTCATCATTATGATTGATTTACTCGATGCTAAAATCCACATTATCTACTAACACTGATATTGGCTTAAGCAAGTTCAAAACGTTGGCAACATTTTTAAAGAAGCAAGGAGTTGAATATAAACCTAAGAAATCAAAATCTTTTTCGCAAATCGAAATATATAGATTTTTGAGCGAAGTTGATGATGAAAGATACTTATTAACAAAGGTAAATTCTGCACATATTGATTCTTGTAAAATCTGTAATTAATACAATTTTACCTTATTATAGATACCTAATTTTTCTAATTATTGGAATTTCGAGAGCCTACAGACGTGACGAATTAGTAAAAATGAATATTAATGATATTGAGGACAAATAATCTATTTTGATAGTTACTATTCCTGATTCAAAGACAAGAAGTCGAACTTTTACTGTCACAAATAACATTCAAGATAATTCTACAAACTTTTTGTCATTCTATAGGAAGTACGTAGCCTTGAGACCTAGAAACGAAAACACACCAGCACAATTAGTCTTAAAATTTAATAAAAGTAAGTGTTTTAATCAACTGATAGGAATAACAAGTACAATAACAATAAGTACCTACAACAAATTTTTCTAAAATATTCAATGTCATAGAAATTTATGGGTTCTCAGTACCAGTTGTTCCCAGTGTCTCCGCGTATGGTTGACAAATTTGTATACCAACTCAGTGAAGTAATTAATCCTTTATATCTTGAAAACAATTAACTTGAAACCTTCTATTAAGACTTTCTTATTTAAAATAACTCAAAGAGAGCAACCTCCACAAGTTATGATGTGAACTTAGAAAACACTTCATCATTATCTGTAGATTTCTCTTGTAAATTGTAAAATACGTTAGAGATCTATTACATTTACAGTCTATTACAATTCGGCAGCTGATCTCTCATATTCTGTTATACTGCGTAGTCATTCACATTAATCTTCATTCGCAATAAAATTAATTAACCTTAATTAATGAGGGGCTATTAAATAGAGGCAATTATTTCAAAATCTTTGGGTAATAACTTCCAGTTTACAAATTTCACAACAAAGATTAAGTGTATTTCATATAATCTTGAATTTCATACTTGAGAAGTATATTTTTATATATAAATACCTATATCTCAGAAATGCTAAGACTAATTTATGTTTTCATATTTTTCTCCAGCTAAAAATATTGTAAGAATTTCTCATGAAGAATTAAATAGATATTATACGCTTGACTCTGAATTTTTTTGTAGAAGCACCTTATAAAATACGCGTAAGTAAGTGAAATGGTAAGTATAGATATATTTTTTTAAACAAATTCATATGAATATCTTAAAGTGGGAATATATGAATATTGCTGAAATATTACTTTTATTACATAGATAGAAAAATACAACAATAATTAAGGCTTTAAAAATACCTACAAAATAGTTAAATAACAAAAATCTTGTAATAGTCCGTATTATTATAAATATTGTTAGGTAATGAATACTCTTATACAGGGTGATTCACACCATATCTGAAAATAATTGTCAAAATCGTAAAAAAATTCTCACAAAATTCTTATAGCTTCAGAGTAAAAAGTTATTGAAGTTGTAGTATCATTTACATCGCTGGGCTACTATAGTCTTTAGTCAGGCGAATCCGAATATTATAGTAGGTGTTAACGTTTTTGTGATGCGAGTATTTACGTTAGTTTTTCAAGTGTAAAAATGGCAACACGGAGTTAATGGATATCGTTTTAATTTATGGTGATGTGAAAATGTTTTAGTACAACGATTTTTCGGTAAAAGTGCAGCAACATTTACCGCGGTGTGCAGTGAGTGCAAGTGAGCGTGATACGGAAAATTTAAAACCGGATCACGGAAGAGATAGAGATCCAGGGCGTCCACGGCGTATTGCAACAGTGTGGCGTATCATACACGAAACTCTGTTATATCCGTACCATGTACAGCGTGTCCAAGTATTAATATCAAGGGATTGCACGAAGAGGACCGGTACCATGGCCGCCACGATCTCCTGATTTTTAATCATTTGGATTTTTTTTGTGGGGATATTCAAAAAATAAAGAGCACCTATCGTACCGAAGTGAACACTATTGATGATATACTCAAATGTATTATAGTTATTGTTGTAACATCAGGTATATCAAACTATTTTATTAATTAAAACCTCAAATTAATTATATTAGTCATTAATAACAATAGCGGCAAAAGCAGTTTAATTTGCTGTATAAAATAGACGTTATAAAATGTTATTTCTTTCTTTTCTTGGGAATTTATTTCAAGTTTTTGTGCGGTCGCCGATTACATGCTTTGCCTTGTTAGGTTTTACAGTGGACCAGTTCCCAGTACCATGCAGAAGTGAATTTTGAATAATTTTTGATTGTTTTTTTTTCTTACAAAATTGTATTTGAAAAAGTAGATAATTTTTGCACCACCCTGTAGAAAATTATTTTAAAACTCGTACATTCCCGTCAAAATCAGAAAGTCTCTCTCCCATCTTCTTGCTAACACATTATTTACTTAAACAATGAACGCAGTTAATACTCCCTTGGGAACAAGACCCAATCTTTTGTATGTCGCACTTCTGTAACATGCTTTTAAAAAGAGGAGAATATTAGAGGGGATGGAGTGAGCGTAATGAAGCATTACATTAGAAAAGGTTGATTGAGAATGTAGCTACACCTCCTCAATTACTATATTGTAATTATTTTCTGCAGCCATCAACCTAACTTAGATATCAGTCAAACTTTGGAAACTTTCGGAAAGCTCCAAACTTGCCACTAAATGACGAGCAATCTACAGAGATGCGAAATAGCAATTACTTAATTAGAAGCTCTGGAAACGAGAGAAAATTAAGTTAATGACAAAGTCTTCAAAGGGTCCACGTAGATGGCAAACGGTGAATATCAAAAATACTGATTTTAGTGAATTCATTACCATCCGAACAGGGAGCTAATTTTTTATAATAGTCAATCACGATTTTAATTGCTTGAAGTTAAACGAATCATTACGATTAATTTGAGAAATATGTCTAACGGTAGTCTTAATTAGAAGAGGATTCGCTACATAAACATCTTATTAAGCAATTTTTTAGGCCTATAATTAAATTTTTTATGCCTCTTTACATTATAGCAAAAAAGACTTGTAGATTTTTTTTTCTATCAGTAGGTACAGATTTGATAAAATCCAGTGCTCTGAAATTATGTTTATTTTATTCAAAAAATGTATCTTGACTATAGTTCACAAAAATTCAAATTAAGAGTGATATGCATTTGATACGAGTATATATTTTCAGGAGATTGTGAAATAGATTTTTTTTAATTTATGTTTTTTTCAAATATTTATTAACCTAATAAAACCATTTAAAAACTTTAGAAAAAGAATTAAAAGATTACATATTTTGCTTTTCCACATCCCTAAATTAAAAATAATAATCAGTTTTTAATTAAATACCTAAACACATTATTTGATTCGAAATGCACATCCATTTCAATTAAAAAACATTTTTTTATTTCAGAACGTTATTTTTGCACAGATTTGAACAAATTGTTGGGAAAATGAAAAAAACATATTTATTTGAAAATTATTTTTTTAAATTAAGTTTCCATAAGATAATCAAATAGAATAACTATTTGCTTCATTTAAATAAATACTCGCCAATACAATGAAATTGTCTTACCAAATAAATCAACTTATTTTTGATAAAAAAGTGATCATTACACCAAAAATATTTGTTTCTCGATAATAAATTATTGTTAAATAAATTGAATTGGTTGCTGAAAAAAATAACATTCGGTGTATATAAACAAAGTACACTATTTCTACACCCTTACATAGTTTGTAGAACTGATGGACCGTTATTATCACGTTCATGTTGAAAATAATTTATCAAGTACACAGTCATTTGTTCACTATGTTTCTCAAGCATTTAGGCACTGCGATAGATTGCAAAATATCACGCGAATGTTTTTATGCTACAAACTGTTTCCTTAAATGGAGATGGTGAATATTTAAAAATATATAAATCCAAATCTAATACCACCTGTACAATCACCTTAAATCAATTGATTTTATTAAAAATAAATGCGGTCATCTTGTTATACAGGGTGTTCCTTAATCATATGCGAATATTTATGGGCGTAATTCTACATCGAAAATTAATGAGACTTTGCTTTATAAATTATGGTCCAAAAATGTTCCGTTAAAAAATATGGAAAAAGGAAAACAATTAATATTTTGAAAACGCTTTAGATATGTTATGAAATAAATAAACATAATTTCAATCTTTAACAGTGGTGTGAGCAATATTTTTAAAGAAAAAATAGTATTCCAATGGTTTTCTAGTAGATAAAAATTATTTTTAAATTCCCAATTCAATTTGACAAATAAGAGCCCTTTTCAGTTCTTGGACTTTAATGAGCCGTTTTTGAGTAAAAAAGTAAAAACTGTTGGATTGTCCGAGATAAAAAGGATACAATTTTGCAATAAATCTAGTTGGCCTCGAATATGTCACTTGCTTTTTGATTTGACATTTCAATCAACTTTTTGTCTGTTTACTTTTTCTAATATTCATCGTCGTCATCTTGAAACTGGTAGTGTCCGTAAAGGTGCATCTGAAGGAGGCAGACCTTGAAATGTAACAACACCCGAAATTAAGGAGGAGGTGCACATTATCGAAGAACATCCTGAAACGAGTACGACGAAGATCGCTAGAAACTTGAATATTTTCCACCAAATTTTTTGTAGAGAATTTTAGTGGATTTCTTGTTATATCCTTATCATATTTTAAGAGTGCAGACGTTACTTCCTACAGATTTTCCAAAGCGTGTGACCTTTTGTCAGTGGTATCTTCATAATGTTGCCCAAAATTCGCAATTTAGATCGCATATTCTGTTCACTGACGAAGCTAATTTTTCAAAAAATTTCATTAAAAATTTCCATAACAATTATATTTTGGCGAACGAAAATCTTCATGCTATAACTGAAATCCATTTCCAACAACAATTTCTGGTTAACGTATGAATATTTGTGGATCATTCTTCCTGTCATGGCGACTTGACGGACAATCTTACCTAAATATCCTTCAACAACAGTTGCTTCTGTTGCTTGAGGATGTTTCTTTAGGAATAAGAAATTAAATGTGGTACATGCACGATGGTCCACCAGCACATTTCTGTATAACAGTACGCAATTGTTTACAAACAATTTATCTAAATCATTGTATTGGCCACACTGGGCCAATACCACCTCAATACTTCAGATTTTTTTTGTGGGGCCACCTTAATACGCTCGTTTACACAAGTTCCATTAACACTGAAGAGGAATTAAGAGAAATAATAGTTGCAGCATGTTTAGAATAGACATACTCCGGCAATATTTGAATGAGTGCGCAATTCCATCCAAACGAGAGCGGAAGCATGCATATTAAGTAATGGGAGCCATTTCCAACAATTTCTGTAATAATGATTTGTTACCATTATTACAGAAATTATTAGTTTTAATTTAGGTAGTTGTAATATTATGTTAATGTGTTATGTTGTTAGTTGTTGTTTTCTATCAAAATTGTATTCTTTAATAATTACATGAATTCTCTCGGACAATACAACGGTTTTTTTATTTTTTCAAAAACGGCGCATTGCAGTCCAAAAACTCAAAGGGGCTCTTATTTTTCAAATTGAACGGGGAACTTAAAAATATTTTTTATCAGGGAGACACCATTGGCGTACTATTATGTTTAAGTTGCAAAATATGCACCATATACCAAATTTCATGAAAACATCTAAAGTGGTTTCTAAAATATTAATTCCCTTTTTTTCCTAATACTTTAACACCCCGTATTTTTGTAACGGAATATTTTTGGACCATAGATTATAAAGCAAACTATCATTAATTTTCGATGTAGAATCGCCCCCTTAAATATCCGCATATCATTAAGGAACACCCTGTATTTATTTATATGAATGTTTTAGTCATAGAAACAGCAATTTACAAAACTTATTATATTAGAACCAAATAAAATCGGCCGTATGAAGGAATAAAAGTACAGCTCGTTTGATAGCCGAGAACACACAACATGTGTTTAATTATTTTGTACAACTTTGGAAGAGCCTGATGCGAAGTGAAAGGGAGAAATGTGGAGAATAATTTACCAATAAATAATCGATCAACACATCTAAAATTTAGGGAGTTTATTGCGTGTTCCCAGAACAAGTTTATAAATTAAACAGGAGTATTGACTGGTATAAGAAGTCAACCTGAATATTTGATGAAAACCGAATTTCGGGGTTCTTAAATTAAACACTCTTGGAAGAGCGTAATTGGAAACACACGGATTAGGGGCAAGTCGAGGAACTTTACCCGGGACGAACAAATATACAAGTTATTTTCAATAAACTGCTTTTCACCATTTATAATTAATCGCACCGTAAAGAACCGCGTTCGATAATGCGTACGCTTTACTCTACGAACCTTATGGCAATAATCTGTTTGAAATTCGGAATTAAAATTTTCACGTCTCTTTTATTGAACTTTTCCTGAGAAAGAGACAAATTAAAATACATAATTTTAACGTATTCGAGAATTTATATTAATGCAACTCAATTTTCTTTTAATAAATAAAATTGGAAAAGTTTAAGCATATACAAACTGTTACATTTGCCAATCCATCCATCCTTGCAGCACGTTAGTAATAACAGTAATGATGTTGTAATAAGGACTATACAGGGTGTCCAGAATAGGAGTGCCTTAATTTTGCGATATGATTAGTTGTACTAAACAAAACATACTTGACTCGACAATATCTTTTCTCTGACCAACGGTAACATAATTATGACAGCAAACAGATCTTGAATATGTGACAATGTCGCTCACATACTATCTTAGGATTGTTACCTATGTAATTATACATAATAATTACAAATAGGTACACCTAAACATAGGTACCTACTTACTGTGAATGGTTTCAACACAGAATAATAGTTAAAGGTGCTTGAAATGATCTGTTTTTGCAAGAAGCCTTTATCGTACAAACGTTTCCTAGCCAGAGAGTTTTGCCTAGATTCGCCGTAAAGTAACATTTTTAGTAACATGGTTACTAAAAAGTTCTATTTTTGTTTATATACTCAGAAACAAAAATGAATTGCACTAGCTGTAGGCATCATTATGGTTAATATTACTTTTAGGTTATCACCAGTAGAATGACACTGCAACGTTGTCGAACGTTACAGTTTTAACGAGTTTCTCGGAAGCTTCAATTATTTACTTCATTAATAGTGATCCAAAAATCAAATTATGAGCAAATTACGTTACAGGTGCTTTTACTTAACCTTAATTTTACTTTAGTTTATAATTTTGTAACATAGTTTTGCATATTTTTGCAGTTGTATTTGTAGTCAAACTATTTGTTTTAGACAGATTCGCTTTTTATTGCTTTTAATCAGATATATAAGCCCTTAAAATTACTGCACTCATATTCCGGAAACCCTGTATACATTGTCGTCGCGTGCTTGTGATGCTATATGACGACTTGTACATTCGATAGTTATTTGTATAGATACTTAGACTGTGAAGTACTATTTTAACGTCCGGAAGAAAGTGTGGTACGTTAAAATATTTCGCAACCGAGGTTTACACAATTTGTTTTTATTCAAACGGTAAGTATTTATTTAACTCCAGATGAAGAAGCTTCGTGGACTTCACCTGAAAAGCGGAAAGTTCTGTTGTAGCTAGTTTAATTAAGCAAAACTCGAAAAAGCTGTACGAGAAGACATGCGTCGCATTCAACTTGTGGTGTGAGAAGAAAAACGCAAGAGGTATTTCCGAAAATATTTTATTGATTTATCTACAATAAAAATCCGCTGTGTTAAATTCTTCATCTTTTCATTCTTTATAGAGTACATATTCAGTGCTGAAATGAATGATCTGTGTTACCGTAAATGTTGACGTCTGGAAGCATCAAAATATTGTCCCAATTCTTAAGAGAAAATCAGTTGGTTGTCGCCCAAGTAAGTCCCGAGTGTTTAATAGACAAGAAATTAGTTATTTCTTGGAGAATACCCCAGATGTTGATTATTTACTGTGGAGAGTAAATTGAGGATATTACTTGCATTTACTTTAGAATGTAAATAACTATTTTATTTTTACGTGGTATTGATTTTGGGAATTTCTGGAGCTTTACGGATAGATGAAATTTACAAAATATCTGTGGATGATGTTGAAGATGTAAACTCAGCGCTAATCATAAAAGTTTCTGATTTAAAAACACATGTTCAACTTAATTTCACAATTTTGAACTATGGCAATATTTTTCTTAATAGTAAGTAGCTCTTCAGCAGACCAACATCGCAAGTCGCCAAATTATTGGAATTCATAAAACTGGTGATATTCCAAAGTTGATCAACATATAGCATGGACTGAAAAAAACTGAAGAGTTTCTCGACCCCTGCTTTAGACAAATGTCTACAACTTTACTTACCAATATACTGGAACTGATATAATTGTTTTGAAAAGATGCGGAAGCTGGAGATCTTTGACAGTGACCAAGGAATATGTAGGAGAACTCTATAGAAGACAAAAATAATATTTCCAAACAAATCTTACTATCAAAATGAAAGAATTCTTATCCATTAACTTCAACTGTCACAAATACTTTCAACTTGCGTAATAATATTTTGTTGGAGTCACATGTGCCAGGAATAACTATTTCTAATAATCCTAATTGTGCATTGTGTTCTTCAGTTTCCTCAGTGTCTCCAGTTTTTTCTGCCTCTTCATAAATCAATGTCAATGGGTACATCGTCGTTTGTCTCAATGTCAATTGCGACTGCTTCCGGGTAGACTCAGTCCTTGCTTTACTCTTCATGCTGCTGTACTTACTGGGTTTATCCTAATTTATTTTATCTTCCATCTTATTTAAGCAATATCTTGCACATCAAATGTTGGTGCCCATTTTCAATTTTTCTTTTTTCGTGGGTGCAAACAAGCCACCAAACAAATTAAAAACTTCAATAGTAATATCAGAATCGCTCGCGCTTGGATTATGTTAAAATTTAAGGATATTCTAACAAATAATTTGACACCTGATAATCATGATATCAAATTCAATCAAAAACAATAAAATAATAACCAGTCTTTCATTAATAAATTAAATATACAACACACAAGATTAATTATATTATACATCACTGAAACCAAGGACTCTTTAGATGTTAGTTGAAATTTTTACCGAGGGCGTAGCCTGTAGCTTGTATCGCCAATAGATTTCCCACACTGTTGTTAATTCTTTCTCCAAAACAGTGAATATTTGAAATTTGGTCATTTAAAATCACTATATTGATTTAAATTTATGTGAATATACGTTTATGTTTCGTGTCATGTAAGCACACGTAATGCACGTATCTTTGCCTTTGAAGGGTTTTCAATATTTGAATTAGGTATTAGGTTCACAATTTGCAGTGAACGATCTCTGTAGAGAGGTATTTTATTAGCTATTTTTATCTGTAAGTAGTTTTACGTTCCCCTATGTAATTAAAATTAAAAGGGACATTTGGAAATTGGATGTAATCTGAGACGTCTCGGTTGGCAAGACTTGGGTGACAACGAGTTCAAAGAAATAAATTCACCGTATACTTTTTAGCTGAAGGGACATTCCAATAACGTTCATTCTATTAGAGCGTACTTATTGGAAAAGGGGAAAAGTCACACTGGCACACTTTCAGAGAAATCAATAGAAACTTAACCATCTTATTTGAGACTCGAGATTTGTAATTAAATAGCCCGGTGAGACGTAATAGAAAACATACAGCCTGGAAACGAGATAAGGTGAAGTTTGGATGAGACAGAAAAGGGAGGGAGCACTTTTATAACCCAGCCGGAGACATTGGTTATCAATTCAAGGGAGAGGAAGACATAGAGAGTTCATAAACCAGAGCTGTGGAAGACAAAGGGAAACATCAGTCAGCAACAGTCGCCTAAATACGTAAAGTTTAAGTAAATGCGGCAATTTACTGTAAGAAATGAACTCAATCCGGGATATTCAATTCCCCTAACACGGGACTTCTTACCAAATGGACGATTTCGGAGGCACTATCAGATTTTAGTTTGGTATAGGGAAGTTTATTTCTAATAAAACATTTACTGGCCCCGAGAAGGAGCTTCTTTATATTCTTAATTATGTTATTTCGCCCTCTAATGGAGAGTCTTAATTAACTTTAATTCACCGATCCCAACGAAACAAGGGTATTTTCCTTTCACCTATTCCACGGGGGACCCTAATTACTAACTCAAATAATACAGTAATGTTACCACAGGGGATGTGCAGTTCACATTCGCAGCGTTTCCGAAAATTTAATGCAATTACACTTCCTAAAAATAAGATTTCCAAAAGTACACGATTCTTTAAATTCAATTAACCGCCGTCTGCTTTTGCTATATGAAACACAACAAAAAAGGTATGCAACATCTATAATGGCACAGAAAAAATAAATTAGCTATTTACTTTGTTCTGGCTGCGGTCAATACCTACTTTGTTATTTGTTTAACTATTTCTACCATTACATTCAACTTGTCTGGTCTTAGGAAACACAGTGTAAGCCGGTTTACTCGTGCTCATACTCGTTTGATGATGATCTATTTGTTTTGAATTGTTTAGTTAATAAAAAAAATACAAAATTTTAATCACAAAAAAATAAACGAAACAGTGGGCACGCAGGTTTCCAGCGCTGATCTGCTTCACCTGCTTTCACTGTGCTATTTTAGGAGATATCGGAAAAATGAAACGTCATTGACTAATTTTTCAGAAGGATTTCAATTTTTTATCAAAAAAAAAAAAACAACAATCGAGCACAGCACTACCGAGATATTGATAACAATATGTTTTTTTTGTCTTATTATATTTTTGGATTCTCCACATTGTCCTCATTGCATTGATATAAACATATAATGGATTATCTTTTACTGTTCGTGAGATATTGATGATTAAGTAATTCCATAAATACAATTTTATTTTTTTAATATGAAGAATGCAAAACTATATTTGAATTCATTTTATGCAGCAATTTAAATAATAAAGTTAATATAATTTATTGAAACTCATTTCTTTACTTTTCTACGCAAAACCTATATCGTTTTCAAAATTATTTAAACAATTATGCATCATTTTTGTGTGTTGGTTGCATAAATACTGATTGGTCTATTTTTATAAACACTATTCTTTAAATAGCCCTACAAACATGTATCAAGTGGTGTCAAGTCTGGACTATTCGCCGACCATCGTATGGTGCTATGTTTTCCTCACCGTTATTCAAATATTCCATAACTTATCTTGCATTATGTGGTGAAGTTCCATCTTTCCGCCATAACATCCCATCATATTGGGTAATAAAATTATTTATTTCGTCATCTAAAAGCTCTAAATGATATTGGCTGTTTAAATTTTCCTGGAGCCATCAAACGATGGCGGTCGAATAGTTTTGGCACCACTTGACAATATCTAGCGAACAGTAAAAGATAACCCAGTGAAGAATACAATAATATAATAGACGAGGCATTCCATAAGATATAATATCTATGTAGTACAATGCTTGACTGTTTTTTTATAAGAAAATTGAAATCCTTGTGAAAAAATATTCAATGAAATGCACCTTTCAATTTTACGATATCTCTTTAAGTAATAAAGTTACAGTGGAATCAGATCATTATCACCTTGTGTGTCAACAGTTTAAAAGTATACAGGGTGTAAAATATTTCAGGAGGTAACAGTATGGACCAAATTAAGTAGAAAAGTCTTAATAAACATGGGTCCGCAAAGTAACGGTTGCGGAGATATGGACCACTATTCGTTTTTCAAACACTTTATTTTATTAGGAATAAACCGACAAAGGAAGCTTTTAGCAAACAAAAAACAAAGTTACAGAAGATGTTCAAACTGCCCTCCGTTCATTTCCAGGCAGGCACGACATCTTCGTCTCAACGATACGAACTCTTTCGAAAACACCCTCCTTGGTTTGGATTTCTTGACACTTTTGATTAATCCGTAGCTGCAGCTCTTCCAGGCTATTTACAGGAGTGCCATACACTAATGTCTTCAAATATCCCCAAACAAAAAGGTTCAGATCAGGCGATCTTGGAGGCCATAAAACAGGTCCGGCCCTTCCTACCCATCTATGTGGAAAAGTTTGGTGTAAATGCTCTCTAACGGCCATGAAAAAATGAGCTGGAGCACCATCATGCTGGAACCACATTTGTTGCCTCTGATTCAAAGCAATGTCTTCCAAAAACGCATACAGTGTGTTCTGCAGAAAGTTGAGGTAAGCAGCGCCTGTTAATCGGTTTGGTAAAACAACAGGACCTAGAAACCTGTCACCTACAATACCCATCCAAATGTTTAATGAAAAACGTGCCTGATGTCCAGATTCTATTAGAGCATGAGGATTTTCGTCGGCCCAAATACGCGTATTGTGAAAATTAAACACTCCATTTCTTGTGAACCCGGCCTCATCAGTAAAAAGAATGTTTGCAAGAAAACGAGGGTCTTCAGCATCATGACGTAGAAACCAACGGCAAAAAACCAAACGTGCTTGATGATCATTTATTGGATTTAAGGCCTGTACTCGTTGCACATCGTATGGATAAAGCAGTTGCTGGTGAAGGATTCTCCAAACAAGAGGACCACTAATTCCTACCTCGGCTGATATTCTCCGCTCATACCTAGATTCAGCTCTACCAGTGCTAGAATTTCTTCTTCTGCTCTAGGAGTGGATACCGACCTTGGTCTTCCGGATAAATGGCACTGTTTGCTCAAGGAACCGGTATCATGCAATATTTCGTGAATTCTTCCAAACATGCGTTGTGAAGGAATCTGGCGATTTGGATAAGCGTCAACATAAAGACGTCGCGCTTCGGTGGCGTTCCCATTAGCACGACCATACATGAAATGCATGTGCGTTAATTCTGCGTTAGAGTAACCAGCCATAGCGAAATAAAACTTGTGCACTGAGAACAACTGTCAAATACGTACTTACTGTTTATTTCACTAAACATCAACCAACTATTATAAAAAAATACACAACGTTTTTGCAAAATAAAAAAGTGGCTAAAAACATAAAACATTCCATATCTCCGCAACCGTTACTTTGCGGACCCATGTTTATCGAGACTTTTCTGCTTATTTTGGTTCATACTATTACCTCCTTAAATATTTTACACTCTTTTTTAACACCCTGTATAAACGGAAACCTGCTTCCACTGTGCTTCTACCCTAAGGTTTGAAACAGATCTATTATATGATTTTTACATAATGTAGATATTTGTATTTATATCTACTTTATTATTTTTGAGTTACCAGCTAAATAATATGAATATGATGTCATTAATCAATATTTTCGATTCTGTTGTCTATGATTTTATACCAACCTGAGAATGATGTTTTAAGTTTTTGTTAAATTGTATGTTCCGATGATTCTGAAATATATTGTCGCATTAGAATATTGGTTAAATTTGTTGCGAGAAACAAATTTGAAACAAATAACTAAGTATTTATTTTATGAACAACTACAAACACACAAAAACTATAGTATCTGCTAGAAGTTATTCACAAGTTATCATTCACGTTAAAGATACAAGAAAACTGGTGGAATGGCCTAAACAAAATAGTTTTGAAAAATACGTCTATTAATCGTACTTTTGTTTCACCATGAGCTTACAGTGAAGAGAAAAATTATTGAGGAAGTCTAAAACTATTCAAACGTAACATGAAGGAAAGATCTTCGAAGGGAACAACTTAGCGACACACCCAATATGAACATAAACCATTTTTCTACTGAATGTATTAGCGATTTGAGAGAAAGCGGAAATTAAAATACCCATGTAATATGTTGATGACAGCTAACACGCAATGTGAGATATGGAACAGAAGAATCACTCAGCTATTCCCAACCTTAAAATTACAGCAATAAAAAGCTTTTTGTGTGGGTTCTGCATAAATCACTTTCCTATAAGCTGACTTCAGCTGATAAATTCACTGATAACTATTAATCATTATAAATTAATCTTTGTTTATCCAAATTTTTCAATACAAAAAAAAATATTATAGCAAGTGAAGTTGGTAAATGATGATAAACGAACCTAATATTCCTAGATGATAAATTTAACCTTCAATATTATTGCTGAAACTAGTCACAATCAAATAATAATTAATAGTCACCAGTAATGGTTCCACTAGAATGTTCTATCTACTAAAATTATAGATTAACCATTCACATAGATGTTATGTGTGAGTCTGACTAGGTACAGCACGAAATGTCAAATTTTTCCCTCAATATTAAATGATCTCCATTTATCCTTCATAAATATTCAGGCGCCTTTCATATTTCTCTGCATGCACACATATTTACATCGTGTTAGTTCATGAATAAGGAATTAAACAAGCAACTTGCTGAAAATATGGGAAGTCAAGTTTACATTTATGAGAAGAGTATTAAACAAACACGTACAACTTGTTTATAGGAGAAAAAATGAAGTAAAACTGTTTTATAAATTAAAGAGGCCAGCACAAAAATGAAGTGAAATTGTTAGATGTCATTCAATGGAGACGTATTTTCTGATGATGTTAATATATGTAATGCATTCTCCTTTTACTTTGGTAATGTTTATGAACTCTGTACTACATTCTCTAATGTTACAAAGTCAGTGCTACATCATATAATGTGTATAATTGATTATGTTGGTACATCATAGATCTGTCAGTGGTCGCGCGGTTTAAGGCGTCAGTACTTGAATTGAGGTGACTGGATTGCTGTGGGTTCGACCCCCGCAGTCGGTAGACCGTATATAAGCTATATTCGTGGAGAGGACTGGCACCCTCTCTGCGGGTATGGTAGGGTGGAAGAATGTTGGCTTGGGCCAATGTGAGAGATTGATACCGGTTGACGTTTGACTACCCCCCTAATTAATGAGGTTTTCCAGGTTTCGCTCATACCTGCACTAAATGGTGCTTAGAACCTACCAACGTAAGTCATTCCTAGGCGCAAATGCGGCCTGCTTAATAATATGCCGCCCCCTCTCCCGCACAAGCACTTCTGGGCTAATCCTCGTGATTAGAATGAGGGGTAGAGATATTGTTATTATTATTATCAGCGATCGAGTTCTATTTAAATAAACTTAGCATCAGTAAAGGTGCAGGTCCAAATGGTCTGCCGGATATATTTGTAAGATCTTGTAAAACATCTCTATTACCCTTTTACTTAATTTTCAATAAGTCACTGACTGAAGGTGTGTTTCTTAGCGCCTGGAAATAGGCTCGTGTAGTGCTCGTTTATAAAGGAGGGTATAAAAGTGATGTAACTAATTATCGCCCTATTTCAATGTTATCCATACCTGTTAATTTATTTGAGGCTATTATTATCGAGGAATTTTTCTTTCATTATAAAAATCTCATTATAGAGGAGCAACATGGTTTTTTCCAAGACAAATCCGTTACCACTATTATTGTATTCTATGTACAAAAAGTAATTTAAATTATGGAAACCCAAAACCAAGTAAATGCCGTGAATACCGATTTTTCTAAGGCTTTTGATAAAGTACATCATCCTACATTGTTTGTAAAGTTGGAGAATATCGGTATACATGGGAATCCATTAAGATGGGTAAAATCATATTTATCTTCTAGGTGTCAATGTGTGGCAGTTAAAAATTCTATGTCAAACTTGGTTCACGTTACGTCAGGAATATCACAGGGCTCTCATTTAGGACTTCTGATTTTTTCTCTTTTTATTAATAATATTAGTTCCTGTTTTCACCATTCTGAGTATGCACTTTATGCAGACGAGCTAAAAATATTCTCAAGAATTTCATCTTTTACTGATTGTCTCATTATTCAATCTGATATCAACCGTTTCACTGATTACTGCAACGTTAACAAATTATTCTCGAAGCCGTCGAAAAAATACTATTGATTTTAATTATACGACAAATAACGTTTTGCTACAATAAATGGACTTCATTAGGAATCTGGCTGTCACTCTGGACTCTTAAACTATCTTTTGAGCTTCATATAGAAATGTTGTGCGGATAGGTTTGCGAAATCTTGGATTTATTTTGCGTGTAACTAAATCCTTTTGTGAACCAGGTCCTTAATCATTTTATATAATTCCATGGTCCGGTCTCATCTTGAATTTGCTTCCTTAGTGTGGAACCCTCAATGCCACAAATATATCGAATGTTTAGATCACTAAGTTATGATTCGTATTTTCAGCACTACAAACTATTAAATTTATCTTCCAGGAGATATGGCTTATGCATTATTTCTGTATATATTATTCATCGGTAAAATTCACTACAGTCACATTTTGGATTCATTATCATTTAATATCAAACAATACATTTCGCGCTCCTCAAAATATTGCTTATGCCACAAATGACGCAAATAATTCACCATTTAGTATGTTGCAAAAATCTTACAATTTATTTTTTAATCATATTCATATTTTCGGTCATTCTTTCAACACGGTTAGACACCACGCTTGTTTGGGTTTCAGGTAAATCTTTTGTTTCTTTCATTCCCTTCTAAATGTATACCATTATATTCTATTAGGTAGGTACTTACTAGTTAATTGTTTGTTTATTGTAATAGTGTATGTCTTAACTAGCTTTTCTTCATTTAAATGTAATTTTATTGTATACACACTATTGTTAAATTATAATATTATCTATAGTGCACCCTGCAATTTGGCATTTATATTCCGAACATTCTGTATTTGTAATATGCGTAGTTTTCTCATGTATATTATTTAAGTGACTGACAGCGATATATACCAACTTTGAAATATATAAAACATTTCCAGTCGATTTAAAATATAAAATAAAAACCGCAAACCGTTCTCCTTATTCTTAAATTTTTTTATACATCAGCCTGACAGACAGTATTTAGAGTTTTTCCAATTTTAATTTTCTCATTCCATTGAAAAATTAATTAAAGCTTCGGGTAGCACAAAAGTGAACGAATCAAAAACACATGGACTGCGGTGAAATCAAAAGAAACTTCACGCAGAAACATACAAAGGAACAAACAAAAATGAAATTTTCAGTTTCCCCTTTGAAAAGGGAGCGAAGTATACCTGTCATCGACAAGCATATTACGGCAACTTCCAAAATGTGTGCGGAGCAACATCTGGTTCGCGTTTTTAAATGTAAATAAACAGCAGCAGCTTGAGGTTATTCAAACAAACCTCGAGATAAAATACGCGTTGGGTAGGAATACTATTATAATTTAATATTATCGATCCCAGTTATCAACGTATCAGTCACGCCTGTGACAAGAGCATTTGTATTACCCCTGTTTTAAGATTTATGTGTATGATTTCGTAACACAGACTGAAATTTGTACACTTACGTATTCCATTACGAAATTTGCTACAATGCTTGTAGAATAGAGTTTCAACACTTATTTTTAAATTCATAATTTTCTATCGTTTTCCGTAAAAAAGAAATTCAAAATACTTTATTAACATTGGAAGTGTTTAAGGTATTTCAAATAATATAATAACTTTTAAAATGCATTTGTATGATACACATTATTTTGCTATTCTAACCCTACATTTTAACAATTATTTTGACATAATTATAAACAAAAATGGACAATATTATACTCAGAACCATGTAAGTTTATGTTATAACAATATTTACATTTACAGTTAAATTTAAAAAAGTACGTATTTTCTAAATTTTCTGTACCTAGAAATGTGTTGGTTAGACCTCTTGCAACTGTTATACTTTGTTTTACTTTGAATATTCGCAGTTGACATTATTTGCTAAACTCTATATTATTCAGTTCTTAAATTTCTAAAATTACTTGAATTTGTAAAACACTATTTCAAGAATAAGAAATCGCTAATGTAACGCTAGATATAGATGAAGGAATTTTCAAAGTGTAATAAATTGATTTTGACATCTTTGTGTACGTTGAACATTTCTACATCGAATATAAGTGATTTGGACATTTTACGATTACGGAGGAGGCAATGGGTAGAGAAATGGTAAACTTACATTTTAAATATTTTCATGAGATTATTGATGTATAAGAGCCTTATAAGAGAACTTAAAGTGTAAAGTGAAGTTCTCCAAGACATATCATATGCGAGTAGGTTGAGACTGAATTTGTATAAAAGGATGTCAAATCAAATTATAGCTTTCAAAGGTAAAAGAAAAGGGAATATTTGTAACAATGACTGTAGACTTATTTCTTGAGGGGTGTGTAGTTGGAGACTGTACTCTACTTTCAACATTATTCCACCCTCCAATCTAATACAATTTCTACTCCAAACGTTCAGTAGCTCCAAGACTGATTTGAGGGAGTGCCATTATTATTGCAGTAAACTGTACAATGTTACGAATTTGTTTTCTTCGGAAGATGACAATCCATTGGCATCATAATATGGTCGGAGTGTTGCATACTAGTGTTGGCTGGATCAAGAATCTTGCAAGAATCTTATCTTCTCTTGCAAAACAAGAGAGGAGCTTCTTTAAACTTTTGTTCATGCTTGATTTTTTAAGATCATGTTTTGTCTTGCAAGAGTCTCGCAAATTTCTTGTCTTGCAATGTTGCAGGATTCTTGCGATTCTTACATACATATGAAAAATATGAAGCTTTATTATGAATTTAGTAGCAGTGGTGGTGGTTACTCTCGCTGGGCTGCGATCCCGCTCGGAGCTCACACGTAAACTATCGATATGATTATGCAGAACTGGTGCCCTTTGAATAAAGTATAAACATGCAATATTTATTTAGGTATTAAGATAATGTTCACATAAATATTACCCCTTCTTATATGTGCAGGACTTCTTGGTGTAGCAATATTTCTTGGCTTGCCTCGCAAAAGTTTTTTTTTAATCTTTCTTGTCTTGTCTTGAAATTCAGGCTGTCTTATCCTGTCTTGCAAGACCAAGACAAGATGAAAGAAGGCAAGTGAAAGAAGGCAAGACAAGAACACTAGTTTTGTATTTTGCTGCTACTTGCAAGAATTTATCATTTACGAGTATTTGTATAAATAAATAAATAAAATCATTTGTATGTCAACGTGAGTTATTTAATTGTATCCATGAAAAAACAACTGCAGATTCGTAAATAGAGTGAAATACTGCCATTTCATTGCAATTAAATCCAGTGTATTGGAAATTTAGACTTAGAGATCGCGAACGTTATACCTGCACAAACCAGTACAGCACATACAACACACACAACTTTTAGTGAAGGTTCTGTGTGTGGCAAAAATTTTTAAATAGTAGTTAAGTGTGCAACATGGAAATGTTAAGTTCATTTTACCGATGTGTGAAAAGGAGGACGAGAGAAGCTAGAAAAAAAGAAAGCTTTTTTGGGTTGACCCTAAAATTTTATAATATCTTGTACACCATTCATCGTGATCTACAGCACCAAAACACAAAATTTCATAGAAAAGTGTCATATGATGTAAGATTTGCAGTTTAAGGTAAGTAAATAGAGGTTATTGATAAACGAGGGTGCTCGAGAGAAATTGCATGAACAACATCATATTATACATCTATGCAGATGATGGTCCGCACATTAGGTAGGACTAGTATGGTCAGGCATACAACGACCTGCATTGACGGTTGTTGACGTGCTGGTACTGGGCTAGTGTGCAATGCTTCTTTAAATAAAATGGGTATCTTAATGAGCAGGCTTTTCTGGTCTGTGTAGATATAATGTGCACGATCCTTTAATCTACTAGGTGTACCATTGACCATTGTAAGCACTCTCAACTTTGTAGTAATAAGATAGAACAGAACTGATATAAATGTAGTAAAATTCATCATCATTTCCTAATTTTTATATTATTTTAAAGTTTACTTCATTCCATAAGTACCTTAGATTTAAAGGGTTATTAATATTTTATATAAAATTACTATTATGAATATATTGTTACCTATATGGTTAAAAATATTTATACTTACATAAGTTTTTATACAGATATTGCAAGACAATTTAATGATAATATTTTATAGAAAATACTTTGGTAGCATATTTCGAAGGTATATAAATAAATCAATCAAGTGTGTGTTATTTATAGCGTATCTACACATGGAAATACCTACACTGAGGTTAAGTTTCCATTAGTATCGAAAAGTTACATTCCCGGTCATTGTTTGTAGATTCTAAAAAGGGACTGGTTCACGATCAACACTATCAAAGCGAAATATACAATAATTTACGAATTGCGTGACCATATGCAAGATCAATGATTGAAAAACACAACTTATGAATAAACGTCAAAATATAAATACCTATACAATTAATCTGGTCCGGGTACAAAAAGAGATTTATATTTTCTTTGTAATTGATATTAGAAGACTTCAGATCGAACAGTTAGCTAGATTTTATAGGAATGAAAAAATAAAAGTTCAGTATATATTATGATGGTACCATATGTCTTAAAAACCAACGAAAAAGCTTAACTAACTATCATTTTAGTAATTTTACAAAAGAGCATAAAATCAAAAGTGATGTCCATTATCACAACTAAATTTCCTTTAGCGCATTATTAAACATATATATTTTTAGCCTACATTTTTTTTGTATATATATATGACGAAATCAGAATTAAAATAAAAAACAGTAACAGGAATTATTATAATTAATGCTTCAATAAAGTACATAAATAGCTTCCCTGAAAATGCTAAAAAATAATACAGAATTGAAGGCATTGTCAAGAAATGAAATTGAAATTAAGGCAGATACGACGTTCATAAATATTGTATTTCGAAAACTATTAGGAGCTGTTACATATGATACTAATTCATATTTACAACACGCCAGTTCGTGCGTTTAGGTTACACTGAAAAATGGTTGAGGGATGAATTATTTCAAAACCGTATTTCTAACTGAATTTAACTAATTAATGTTTTGTTAGCTTTTCATCAATTGATAATAAAAAAATCCAATTAGGAAAATCAGTTTAAACGCAGTAATTCATTATTTGGAAAACGTACACTTAAAGGTTAGATCAGGATCTAACCTTTTAGTCTTGACGTGATTTAGATAATATTATTTAGTATACATTTACATATTTGCTCAAGAAATCGCAATCGTTTATTTACATAATCCTTACTACAAGATAAATGTTAATTTATTCTTTGAAATCTGGAATCGGTCTGGATCGGTCAGTGGTTGCGCGGTTTAAGGCGTCAGTACTTGAATCGAGGTGACTGGATCGCTGTGGGTTCGACCCCTGCAGCCGGTAGACCGTATATAAGCTATAGTCGTGGAGAGATTGGTACCCTCTCTGCGGGTATGGTAGGGTGGAAGAATGTTGACTTGGTTCAATGTGAGAGATTGATACCGGTTGGCATTCAACTACCCCCCTAATTAATGAGGTTTTCCAGGTTTCCCTCATTCCTGCACTGAATGGTGGTTAGGGCCTACCAACGTAAGTCGTTCCTGGGCGCAAATGCGGCCTGCTTAATAATAATATGCCGCCCCCTCTCCCGCACAAGTCTTCGACTTCTGGGCTAATCCTCGTGATTAGAATGAGGGGTAGAGATATTATTATTATTATTATTATTATTATTATTATAAAACTAGGGCAATCCTTATTCTGTCGCCTAGTTATATTTAATTAAATATTTTGAGTATTTGCTACTATATTTAAATTGTAAATAACCTTTAGTATCGAAATAAATAATGAATGTTATCACTTCCTGAAATCATTAAGGAAAACTTCCCCCTAATGCAATTACAGTTGCGAAGGCCATGCGATAACCCTTTAATGTACAAACTGGCTTTATCTCAATGTACTTTGTAAACGAATTTAGAAGTTTTTCAAGTGAAAACGACTAGGGAACTCATTTGCGATACCTTGTTAGATATCGGTAAACCAATAGAACTTTCAGCTCATTAGATAGGACGTAGTTATCAAGAGTGTGAATTATTTAGTGACAAATTCAGTTCACTATAAATAATGAATTAGTTTTAATAAAAGATACATTAAAATTTTATTTTAATTAGTAATCAGTCATGTCTCGGCATAATTACTCCTGTGAATCATCACTTTAAAGTTTACTTTAAATACATTTAAAACCAATTTGGCAATAAATTCATAATAGCAATCTTTCTTGACTTACGTAGAGCATTTGAAACCATTGATCGTAGTATAATTATCTAAACCAAAAACATATGGCAACACAGGGAAAATATATAATGATTTCAGAATTATTTAGATGACAGAAAACAGATATCAGAATTTATAACAATTTTTGTGTTCCACAAGGCATCGATTTAGGACCGCTCCTATTTTTGTTATACAATTGTTTGCAGTTGATACTTTATATTCGAATGCATTAATATTAATTTAGAGTTAGCTGTAGAGAATATGAACAGAGTTCTAATTTTAGTAAATTAGTATATAAACATCAGTAAACTGGTCACAAATGGTCGCTTAAAAAAACATCCCATTATAAACCTAAATAACATCAATATTTCAATAGACAATGAACCAAACTAAATGTTAAAATCTAGGATGTTAATAGGATGTCAGTTAGATAATAGTCTCTCATTTCATAAATATTTTGAATATATAAGCAAAAACATTTCAAATAAGTTGTATTTTTTACGAGAATAGCGAACAACCTGCTTATTGAGTCTAATATAATGAATATCAATCAATATAGCAAGCAATATATTGTGCAAGCACACTTTAACTATTGTGCGTTTATATTAAATAATATAAAATGCCTCAATTATAAAAACGGCAGCACCGCATTATAGAGTAATATTAAGGGTTAATCGCCATACACTGTCTATTTTACAGAAAATATACCACTTAACAATGATATTCATGTATAAAATATTCATGGATTAGCACCTAACCTATCATCTATCATCTTGATGAGCACTACACACGTAGTCAGAACAAAATTTGTATTGGACGAACAAATTATAGTGATAGTTCGATTGTAGAGTTGGAAAAATATATGTACCTAAAATCTAATTTGTATGTTATGCTGTTTGTTATTGTTAAGTGTTGGTATCACTTCCATTGCAATTGCGAGTTGACGACTGTAAAATAAACTGCAAGTCAGAATGTTGAGAAAATTGCAAGCCATTGCAGAAAGAATATCGGACCATAAAGCGTTTTAAGGACAAATTATAGAAGATTTTGAATATCCGTCCGAAAACGTCCCATCTGAAACATCCACTGCACGTACATTTCTTATATATTGGTGCATTCTTAGGACATCCGTAACTGATCCAAACGTCCACGTTTTTTTATCAAACAACCTTCAAATGATCTCCTTGCATGACGACACCGCGTTTCAAAATTGGCTTGGTAAACTTTTCACTTCTAAGCCATGGGATTTCTTCAGGTTTGAAATGGAAAAACTGCCAATTCATTGGAAAGCAATCGTAAACAATCGATGAGAATAATATATAGATTAGTTAAAGCATTTTGTAAATAAAAAAGAATACATTTTGAATTTAATAAGCTAACAATCACAGTACGAATTTGATGATTTCAAATGTTTATATTCACCATCTACTAAAAATATAATATTTGTTGTAGCTATATCCACGTGCACTTTCTCCGAAAATGTATCTAATACACAACATCAGCACCAAACTACTCCGATATCTGTTAATAATTCAGTATCCTTCTCCAAACTGGGTTTTTTAGTAATGAAACTTTAAGCAGCCCTTTTCACTGACTGACGGCAGCCTGGTGGAAAATATCTATATAAAAAGTGCTTTTTTGGCTTGAGTTGATGATGAATGAAAGTGAACAAAAATTTAATGAACACATTTTCTGCTGGAATAGGCTCCAATCGATATCTCTTATTTGATTCCGTCGATTTATGGTGGTCGTTAGCGAAAGATAAAAATCTACGTTAAAGGAGAAAAGCAAATCAATTTCGGGATGGTAAAGTAAATTGTTCTAAAGGGGGGCATGCATTATTCGGCGGCGTATTAATAATTAAGTGTAAAGTGTAGAGATTTCCGCCAACGGCGTCGCAAGGGAGTGCAGACATATTTGTTTTGAAGTTAGTTTGTAATGTAAACTGTTATTATATTCAAATAATCTCGTGAAATCCTGTGTTGCTCAGATGTATATAAAAAAATCATTTTTAAGACCTTGAATACACAATGTTAAATAATTATTTATTTATATGTTACTTCCAAACAGGCTTCAATGCCTAATTATAAGGAGTAACAAGAAACAAAAAATATAATAATTCTACATTGCGATACATGTGATAAATATATATCAGGTTAAGAGCTAGTACACATACAAAGTATTTATAAATTATTGTCAACTGATATAGTTTTGAACGATTTTAAAAATAAACTAGAAGGGTTAAAGAGGTGTACGCTACTTTTACCCGAAACCAAGTTAATTAATCGGAATATCGACAACAGGGATAACAAATAAGAATCATCAATAAGAGAGTTCAGTAATTTGTATCCACACAGGAATATTTTAATAACACGTCGATTCCATATTATGTTAATTTTAAAAGCCTTACATAAATGAATAGATGAATACATTGTGAAGTTGAAATCTGGAGGTCTGTTATTGTATTTTTTATGATAAAGAAATCTTAGAAACTTTGTATGCCCTTTTTCTATGTCTACTGTGTATATCAGATTGCGAATGCCATAGGAGCGAAGTATAGATCTGACTAAACTATTATACAGGGTGTCCGTGAAAGGTTGGGAAATCTCGGAGTTGAAGATACCGGTGACCAAAAATAGTCGATTGAGCAAAATATGCCTTATCCGAATGTTGCTGGTTTCAAAAATACAGGGTGTTCAATGCTAGAATATAAAAATAAAATTAATGAAGAAAGATAAAAAAGAATAAATCAAATAAATAATAAAACGTTTTTTAAAGCCGTGTATGTTTGATTACATATTTGATTACAAGCCAAGAGAAAAAAAAAGAATAAAAACAATAATAAAAAGTTTTTGTCTCTTCTATATTTATATACTTATTAGTCATAACATCCCAATATAAGTAAAACTTTTTATGAATAATACCTTTTTCCCAAAAAATTAATAATAAAAAAGTTTATAATGTTTGCTGTAATGCTCGCATGAGAATGTTATAGACATTAACAAACTAAGACACTGAATTATACCCCTTTAATTTTCAGCAGAATATCAAGTGGTGTTTGTATATCGCGATGGCCACAGTTTTGTTCAAAATGCTGTACTGATAAAGAAAAAGAAAAGAAATGCATAATGCAATTTTTTAATAATAAACAAATTTATACATTGTTTTGTTGCGAGTATTTGAAGAATGGCCTCTGACTGTAAAGTTTTCTCTTCTCTTACACACAATCTTTGCAATCCAAAAATGGCTTACACTACTGCATTAAAAACATCAACGTGAGCTTCATATATTAAATCAAAACTTTATAATATATTCTCGGAAAAACTTTTGCGGCAAATAATAAAAAAGGGTTCAATTTCAATCTCAATCTCAATTTAAAAAGCAAGATCGTGGAAAAATAAAATTTAGAAGAATAAAGCTGAGGTTTAAGAATTGTTGATAAGTGAACTCGGCACGTTAAGTTCTACGCTCCCTGACACCATCTTATCTCTAAATTTCAGAGATCCCCAAAATTCATCAAATTTATTCACAGTATAAGGCCTGGGGGTCAACTCATTTATCCACACTTTTAAAATAAAAAAAAACTAAAGTAATATTCTAGAGGTGCTTTCGATTTTATCATATATATGAATGGAATATTCACTTGATTGAAATAATCACTTCTACACTCAGAAAAAACAAACTCTAGGAGAAACAGTTTTCTTGATATCAAATATTTTATTGTTGCCACAAGAACATTTTCATTAAAATTACTCTACTCCCACATCCAACGTCATTTATCTGGCCAAGAATATTTGCGCGCACTATAACATTTAACAACTGTTAGAATGAATACAAAATTTACACGTTTCGAACGTTAGATTAACAATACATGATGTTTATATAGAACAGTTTCGCAATTGTTGTTTGAAATCTTTATTTCAGTTAATACAATCAACATGTTCCATGTTTGACTACTAGTCATGGCTTCCCAAGATAAGTAAAACTTTTTATGAATAATACATTTTTCTCGAAAAATTAGCAACAAATATATTTACAATAGTGCCGTAGTCCATGGAGAGACACACTGTATGTTTACTGTAATGCTCGCATGAAAATGTTGTAGCCATTAACAGACTACGGCCATGAATTACGCCCCTTTCATTTTCAGCAGAATATAAAGTGGTGTTTGTAGGATGCGTGAACGTCATAAGCAGCACCTTGGAGCGCGTACACATATCACTTGACACAAGAGCTTCGCTGATTAATGTAAATACCTGCATTCAGTGTTGTCGTTTGCATGCCTTTCATCTTAAATTGTATGTTTAATGCTTGCTCATCTTTCGTCTCATCCGGGAATTCACTCGAGTACCTTTTCAGTCCGTTCAGCGCTCGTCAACAAAAAAAAACTGTAACACTAATTTGTATTTACGTTTTCATTCACGGTTAAGCTCGAGCAATTAGGGGACATTAGTCTCTTTTATAAAACGATTTTTTATATCCAGTCAAGAACAAGATTAAATTGTTCTGTTGAGTTTTCTCATTTGCTTCTACAGATGTTTGTTTTTTTAATTGATTTCGTTCTTTTTCTTTGTAATCCCCGTCTTTCATTCCTCTTTGTTTCATTATCTCCAACAAATGTCACACGTTTCCAAATTAATTCAAGCCTTACACACGTTTTTCGCTACATTCAAACAGTAAGTATTCAATGCAATACAATATACAGGGTGACCAGATGAAAACGAAGCAGAGCCATGTTCAGCACCAACTGCACCAAGATTGTAGAAAAACGCTCAGACCCGTCGATTTAAGATTAAAGGGGGACATTCTTTGCTGGTATTTTTGACTCAGCCACTTTCACCCCCAAGCGAGGGTAAGCATCACCCCGAAATATTGAAATAGCAGTGGGGGTTCAGTTATTTTGAAAGCTCTTACAATTCTCTTTACAACAGACTTTAAATTGTATAATAGTTGTCAGAGAAACATTAAATTGATAAAATGGTGATGCATAGTTGGCTATTTCATTAATGTAATTATACAAAGTTGATGCATTCTACTTTAGTGACATAAA
Organism: Monochamus saltuarius; assembly: GCA_025584915.1. NCBI lineage: Eukaryota > Metazoa > Arthropoda > Insecta > Coleoptera > Cerambycidae > Monochamus > Monochamus saltuarius. Next base: position 5,914,417 of record CM046726.1, read on the forward strand.
GAAAAATGTATGCAAAATGAACAGTTGTGTAAACAATTAAGTTAAAAATAAGTAGTTAATATTTGTATTGCTATATCTGACGGATATTTAGCATCATAATTAAAACCCAAATTACATATTTAGTGTATATAGTCAAGGATACTACTACGTATCCCCTATTTTATAATTTTCATGATTATATTTAAAATCACTAGAAGAAAAATTTGAACATATTTTCGATGTTAAATATTTTTAAACAGTTTTTTAACATAACTATTTTATTAAAATTATTAAAATGAATTAAGTTTGGTTTTATTAAGATAGACAGACAGACAGATAATTATTATGTAATGGGAACATATGGCACAAACACTTAAGTTAAACTACTAACTAACTAAAGCTCTGCATGTTGTCCTCCAGCCTCTACACATTTTTCTAATATGTTCCCATTTTCTTCGTAAACTAAGTGAATCGTATTTTGGTTTATGTCGTATATTCCTTCTCTAATTTTTTCCTTACATCTATGATATGCATTAAATTACGTAAATATACTTTTTGCTTCAAATATGCCTGTAAAAAATCAAGGGGGTTAAGATCAGAAGATTGTTGTTGTCACCAGATAGTACCTAACAGTCTCAAAGTATGCGGGGCAACCATGTGGAGCTTTGGTTAGTTAAGTAATTTCACTTAGGTGAAAGTATTTTCTGTTTCTTTTACTTAATAATTGTGTTCAATCGTAACGAAACAAAAAATAAATATTTTCATATATAATCTTGAAGTTCATACATGAGGTTGTATTGGTATTAGAAACAAATTTTATCTATAACATTTTTGATTTCTTATTAAAAAAAGTGACACTTTACTCTTGGCACAATTTTACATTTTCTTATGTTTTTAAGACAAGCAAAACTTTTTTGAAACAATTACTTAAAAAAAAAGTAAAATAAAAAAGTTCACAGGTATAGTTAGGTTCATCCGTGAACATACTGTATACTGTGATGGCCATAGCTTCATTCAAAATGCTGCAACGGTGAAGGATAATGCAAATTTTAGATAATAAACAAACTTATACATTGCATTGTTGCAAATATTTGAGGAATGATATCTGACAATAAAGTATTACTCTTCTCTTACACACAATATTTAGCATTGCAATTCAAAATAGCTTACTGCAGCATAAAAAAACAACAACGTCAGCTCCATATATTAAATTAAAACTTTATAATATATTCTCGAAAAAACTTTTGCGGCAAATAATAAAAAAGGGTTCAATTTCAATCTCAATTTAGAAAGCAAGATCGTGGAAAAATAAAATTTAGAAGAATAAAGCCGAGATTTAAGAATTCTTGATAAGTGAACTCGACACGTTAAGTTCTGCGCTCCCTGACACCTTCTTATCTTTAAATTTCATATTTCCCCAAAATTCATCAAATTTATTCACTGGGGTCAACCCATTTATCCACACTTTTAAGATAAAAAGAAAATAAAGCAATAGTTCTTGAGGCGCTTTCGATTTTAACATATATATGACTGGAATATTCATTTGATGATTGAAATAATCACTTCTACACTGAGAAAAGCTAACTCTGAGAGCAACAGTTTCCTTGATGTCAAATTGTTTATTTTATGCAACGCGTATAAAAAGCATTTATTGCACTCGACGTGTTGTCCTACTCGGCCTGAAGGCCTCGTTGGACAATTTCACGTAAACACTTACTTTTTGTACTTGTTGCATAAATAACTATTTGTGTTCAAATCCAGTTTTGCAAAATGAGTATATTATAACTGGTTGACCCAAAATATTAAATGAGCATATGAAAATATGTGAAAAAAAAACTAATACTCAATCAATAATGCCAATATTTTAAGCATAGCCATTTTATTCTACGTATTGCTCAACTAAAGGAAGTACACATAAGTTTATTAATAATTCTGCGTGAATATCACGTCTAGGCGAGTTACGAGTATCAAAATAGAAAGCCATTGAACTTGTCATACGTAAACTACCCCACGTAATCTTGCTAACAGACGGATAATTAAATTATAATAACAGTTTCGAAAATTTTAACGAACCGATTAAATACAATTGGGGAAAACTTGAAGGGAGTATATAACGAGCAAAAACTCCCCTATTAAGTGAAAGGTTTGAAGAACATGATTGATTGAAAGGTTGTTGGAAAGTAAACAGTCGATGTTATCGTTTATTCTGGATACTTGTTAGGAAAACTCGTTGCATAATTCTGTCGAGAATGTATTTTTGCTGGTTACAGGTAGGAAATGATAACAGAACCGGTGTTTGAAAACAAAATTGATAGGCAGAAAGTCAGCACATTTTTTTTCCATTTCGAAGACCGTTTTCTATTGTTTTCTACAGGGTGGCATTTTACATAAGTTTAATCTCAGAGTTATGTTGATTATTATTATATAATTTTAATGAGTTATTTGCCGACCAGTTTTTAGATATGTAAATGTTTTTTTTTATGTTTTTACTGTTCAATTTATTTGCTGTTTTTGTCATTTTATACAAAAGTTAATGTTATTTCACTTGTTGTGAACGTTATTTTAGTGTTATTTACATGTATCTTTCATTTCTTCCATTTTTTAACATTAAAATGTTTACACATGTACCAATTAATGATTTGATTTGATATTACTTACACAAATGGTAAATATAAAAGTTATCGTACTCTTGGAAACAAATTCTGAAAACGCATGAGATGACAGGGAACAAAATTGCTAAATAAGGTTATTTATCTACCTGATATGGCTTCCGAAACTGATAAAAAACACTATAACAACATATATTTGTATTTTTGGTCAAATTTATAGAACATAATTCACGTACAGCCTTTTGATATAATACAGGTGCTTTTAAAATTTTAAGCTAAACTGAAAGATGTAGGATGTATATATGATTTTGGCAGTATCTACACCGAAAGAAAATTGGTGCCTGTAAAAAAATGTTCCATGAAAATAAATTATTTGTTTGTATAGGGCCAAATAAATATTTAATTTTTGATACCAAATAATTTTTTCGAAAAAGCAAAAATACAGTTATTTTGTGTAAAGAACATTAGTGATTAAAAAACATTATTTCCTTTTCAATGACACACTTCTGGTGTTGATTTAATTAGGTATATTCTTGTATATTTCAAAGATTTCTTTTCAATGAAACAACTGTTATATAAGACACCTTATTGTTCAGGAATTTTAACAAACAACTGCGGGCTAATACCCCGACCAGCATCGAATTACATCTGAACATCTATAGCAAATCAACATATATCGATTTCGAGCTTATTAGGTCTCATCAGTACGTCAGAGGTGTGTGGTGAGTAAACTGACTAGTAATCCTAGCTGTTCATGTCTCAAACCCGAGATAGATACCGGAGTACGCGAAATCTAGTATAGCTACATCTAGCCACCATCTGTTGACAACTATTTTTTGTTTATAGTAAACAACTCTAATTTTTCCTTTGAAACAAATACTTTTTTCTATGATACGCTTATATTAGGAAATTGCAATTTTTTAGTTTACGGGTTTAAAAAATATATATAACTTAAAACCTCATTAAAATATTTTACAAAAAGAATTAAAATATGTTAGTATTTTCCATTTTCACATCCCTCAATTAAAATTATACATTTTTGAATTAAATAAACACATAATTCGATTCGAAATGCACATTAATTTCAATAAAAAAAATATATTTTTTCAAAATGTTATTTTTATATAGATTTGAACAAATTGTTAAGGAAAATGAAAAAAAAATTATTTATTTGGAAATCATTTTTTAAAATTAAGTTTTCATAAGATGTTCAAATGGAAATGAAATTTCATTTAAACAAATACTCGTCAGAAAAATTACATTTTCTTATATTTTCTTAATGAAATTTTCTTACCAAATAAATCAATTTATTTTAGACAAAAAAGTAACCATTACATCAAAAAAGATTTGTTTTCCGAGAATAAATGGTTTACATAAATTGAATTGTTTACTGAAAAGAATATTTTTTCGGTGTTCATCTTTATTATCCTACAATTTTTTTACTAAACATTTTCGAAAACGTTATGTCACTCCTGTTTCAGTTTGGCATCATATATTAGAAATACTCCATACAATCTATAATTTCGCTGTGAACATATTGAATATATAATACTCAAAAGTGTCAGTTTGTTCTCTTTGAAATAATGAAGGTTACTTTATGAAATACACTTAAATACGTAATGATTCATGGGCAAGATATAACCAAGGTACGTAAATAAATTAAGTTCAATTAATAACGCAATTCTGCAAGTGCGTGTTCAAAATTTACCTCAAAGTAATTACTGCCCAAAATCGCCCAAAGATCTTGAAACAACAAATTACAGGTACAAAAATAGCTGCCTTCTCACACACGTTACAGAACAGAACACAAAGAAAAAACTCTGTGGAATAATTAACGCAAAGGTTGAACAATAATGTTACAGCTAATTGAAATAATGAATAATGTATTTGAAAAGAAAGAATCCCCCTGACTTACCTCCGCGGTTTTCACTGTCCGCTGGTTTCACTTGGATGGGGCGGTTCATCTGAAAAGAAAAAAAAAGAAATAATAATTCTTGTTAGTCGACTCCGCGAAAACAGTTTTGTAAAAACTTCTCAACTTTTAAAGTTCGTAGTTTATACAAACAATTCCTTGAAAGCATTTTAAGAGCATCTATTTAATTTGTAAAAATAATACATATAGAATAAGTTTAATTAAATTAAAGTTTGGAAAGTCATTAAAAGCAAGAGCGTCGATTTTAATTAGCCCGAGATGAGGGAAATATTTTAATTTATTTATGTTCAGTACTTTTTTTTTGAAATGCTGTTAGATGTCGACGATGTCGAACTAAATATACAAAATGAAAGCGATGTATTGCCTTGGTGTCTAAACAGACTCTGATAGAGTTAAAACACTTTAAATGTTGATAATGTTACAGGGTGTTTCTAAATGGTTTGTTTGTACAACGGTTCACTAGATATAGTACGGCTTAAGATAAGTCGATTTAACTAAACTTAGTAAAAAAAATTGATAATAACGGAGCTGCCAAGTCAATGTTGAAAACTGCGAGCTAAATTCGTAAAATTTCATATTCAAAATTTATCGACGATTTCGTTGTATTTTGTAGAGAGCGCTACAAGCAGCTATTAGGACGCATATAATCTGCCAAAACTTTTTTGTGTTACGGTTTATTTTACTTTGGGCTGGAAAAACCTTTTCTCCCAACTTTTCTGCTTAAAAAATACAATAGTATTACTTTTACACATTTCAGTGTTATTTGCGTCATTAAAGGTATATACTTTACATATTCACATGTTAATTTAATATGGAAGCTCATGTATACGTTTTTAATTTGTTAATTATGTTTCGGTTTGCTCGAAATAATTTTTAATAAATATAATATTTATAATACATATATTTTGACGTTTTTTATACATTTTTCCAGTCGTCGAGAATGCATCCAACATAGCTTGGAATGTTCCAAAGGTGGGTGAGCTTCAGTTTAAATAAAATAAAAAATATTTTACTTTCTATGATTTTATGAAAAATACATTCAGTCCAAATGAATGACGAGAAAGTACCTTTTTTATAGTCTAAGGTCGAAGCTACCCAGATTTACTATTTTAAAGTGTTTATCACACAGGGCGTTCAAAATTTATGCATTAAGTTGTAAAGCTTAGCCCGCCCCTGACCAACTAAAAAGCTAAATATGTTTTCAAGGCACTATTTTATGAGGTCCTCACTAGTGTTCACCACATTAAATTATATTAAGTAGTTTTAAAGTTATTCAAGAAAAAGCGATATCCAGCGGCGTCCTTCAGGGACACAGGAAAAAAATTATAGGAACTTGTCAGCATATTTGGGATATCCCACATTTTCCTGAACACCCTGTATATATTTGATTGAAAATCAAGCGACTTCGCTCTCCAATATTTAACGATTTCTTATTTAAACATTTTCAAATTCTTTTATAAAATTAAAAATTTTGTTGTGTCCAAAAAATTATTAGTTCAAACCTTTATATTGCTGAACAGATATCATACAAATCGCTACCTATAGTATATAAATATAGATTTTCGTGATTTAGTGAACTATATTCCTCTTATTTTTAAAAGAATCAGCGTCCATTTGTTACGACATAGTCCACCCACACTCTTTTAAGTACAACCGGAATTTGCACAGCGTTTACCTCAGCATTTCCAGTCTAGCAGGAAGTAAATACTCAATTTATACGAACTTTTATAAAAATGCTTTGGAAGATTTTACTTCCAACAAACAAACACACAAATACATCATCACAATCGCAGTGGAATACGAAGTTATTAGGATATCCGGCTTAAACTAAGAAGTAGTTCCAACTGCTTAGATAACTTTTTATTTATTTGACCCTCTGAAACTGGAATATGTTATTAGGTGCACGAGATCGGAAGATGCATATCTGTAGGGCTTAATGGGGTGCATATTAAGGGATAAATGGGGACAAAGTTCCGTATGCGAAGGAAATATACGTATTGACCTTTTTCTTGGTAGGTAATGGGGTTGACCCAGCCTTGATAAGGTTAAAGACCATACCTTTTTATCAGGCGCGTTCTTACAATATCTGTTCATTAAGAACCCTCCTTCTACTTGATTAATGAAGAAATTTTATTCGGAGGAAAGAGGTGCGTGATATGTCTGACGAAAATAAATGCCAGTAGAGTATTTTCCTAAACACTCAGAAACATAACTTATTATGAGAGAAAGTTTCACCATAATTAATTCAGTAATACCTTATTGTGTATATTGGACAGACTATATTAAGAAATTTATAATTTCCCTTAAATTATTTTTGTGAGTAGAAAAAGAACTATCAACATTTGAACAAGTGGAATATCAGAAAACAACTACTTTGCGGACTATTTGTTCCGATCAGACTTGAATTACACCTGAAAAACAGCCACTCAGTTGGTTCTTCAAATTCCACTTTTGCAAATATTGTTATCGCCGAATGTGATTAAGGTCGTGGTCTTTCAATGGTACCTACAGCATTGTACAGTGTCTCAAACTCGATAGTATGGGCCTACTGCGAGAATACAAAAAATTTACATAAAATTTGGGACACATGGTGTTAAATGGGATTCATTTTCAATAGAAAGTATTATCTTTGGGATTTCACAGATACGACTAATGATGTCATCAATTATATTTTTTCCAGAAACATACCCAAATCATTTTTCTGTTAAAATGTTAAACTTTGTCATTAAGAATAAATAAATAGATTAAACTCAATAATTCTTTAATACAGTTAAAACAAAAGGTGATGATAAACTAAACTTAATAAATGAGACAAACGCCCTCATACTACATACATATTACAATCTATTCTCTATATGACCACCCTTTATTTCAAGATATATCCAATTTTCGCCTGACTTCTTTGTGGAGTGCGTTTATTAACATTTCGTCGTTTAACTTATTACAAGTGTTTGTGTTTTTTACTTTCAACTGATTCATGTGTTTTGTAAACCTTATTTTTTAAAACCTCTCATGAAAAAAATAGAGGGGTGTTAGATGAGAGGATAACTCACGTTGTTCAACGTATGTTCATAAAAATAAAGTCCAATTAAATACCTACGGATGATGCCGCACAATACATTTACTCCAAAATGGCCTTGGCTTTGGACTAGATTTACAATGTACGGATTTTCAATGTACCAGTAGTGTTCGTTGCGCCTGTTTGGCAAACCATTGATGACAAACCGACTTTCGACATTACGGAAAAGTCAAGTATATGTGATTTAGGTAATGAAACTAGGAAATTTCACGAATTATGTGGTAATACAATGTACCACGCTTTACTTTTCCTCAATTTATTATGAAATTTTATATATTTTTTTCTGTGATTTCTGATGCACATGCGCAGAGGCACATCAGTCTAACCTATAACCTAACATTCTGGTTGTGTTAAAGTGTGGTAAACAAACATGCACGGTTCAATAAGAAGGATTTTATTGTGGAATATTCGGAAAAGGATAAGTGTAAAATTATATTTTCTAACGTGCACTTGCAGCTTATGTTAATTTAAATGTTATGCATTTTATAAATATAGCAAAAACTAAAACGATATGATGCTTAAATCAAAATTGCGCCATTACCTGTGTCTCTAAACCATACAACAACATTCATTTCACACAACATTATTCATCTTTGCGATAGTAAAAATAGTAATATTTTACAACAGATATTAACATTAGTTGTAGTTACGTGAATTGTAAATTTACTGTAACTAGAAATATAAGGATATAATGTTTTTAGAATAAGATGTCTCTTTCAGTGAAAACATTTCAAAACATTTTCTAATTGTAATGAAAAATACATTACAATACATTTTTAGATGATGAATGAACAATATACTTTTAAAGAAAGGGCTGGATAATTCACATTTAGAGGATGGATGGACGAATTCCACTAAAAATACTTCTGTTAAATAATATCACATAATTATATTGTGAATTTTATGAAAACAAATTATTGCGTAATGTATGATGTAGATATGTAGGTATAGCAATTGTTTTCCGTGATATTAGTTGATATTACAGTGAGTGTAAAAGAGACAGCATCATAGTCTTAAAGAAAACTTCCATAGAAGTGGCAGTAGTGAGCCATGCACTCACTCTTCCGTGATTGGTTATATCTTAAAATTTGAAAAACATATTTGTTTTAATCGAGAGCAATTTGAACTCAAATAAAAAAATGTCTACATCGTTTTATAATAAGAATTTGAATTTGTCATGTTACTATTTGACTTCTTTAATTTGATTTAAATGTATAATAAAACTGAGCAGTTCTTATTTCGACTAAATATTTTTGAGAAGCAAGAGAAATATTTTGTTAAATTAAGAACTGACTTATATTTGTGGAGAAGATTGGCACCCACTCTGCGGACATGATAGGGTGGAAGAACGTTAGCTTGGATTAATGTGGGAGATTGATGCCGGTTGACGTTTGACCACCTCCCTAATTAATGAGGTTTTCCTCATTTCTACACTGAATGGTGATAGGGTGAGCCGTTTCTGGGCGCAAACGCGGCCTGCTTAATAATAATATTATTATTATATTAAATGAATTAAATATGTGTTAGATATGTTAGATATATATTTCAGTTAATTATATTTAATTGACAAAATATGTTTAGCAGAAACGAACAATTATTTTCCTTTCGTGTATCTTTAGAATAAGATGCAACCAGACATATTTTTGTCATTAATAATTTAACGAGAAGCTCGCAGTGAGCAAGTACGTTATACTTCGATAGCAGGTGTTGCAAAACTCTTCCCGCCATTAGAACTTCGCGAAATATGCAGTTAATGCCTAATTCATCTGCTTCGGGATTCTAAAAGCAGGTACCTGCCTAGATCAAAAAGACGTTTATAATCCTATTTCATGAGGAAAATATGGCGTTAGGGGTAAATGCGGCTCGGATGCGGCGGTGGAGGTTAAACTTCATTTTTGCTTATGGATCTACTTACTTCAAAGAACTAGTTTAGACATGATTTATAATTCATTTGTTTTCTTTAAGATGGCAGCCCGGATAAAGTTGTGCGGTTTTAATATTTAAATCGTCTATCGTGCTGGAGTGAGCTGACGAGATGATATTGGGGGACGTGACGTATAAAATTAATAAGGGGGGAGATTTATATAGCCAACTATTTTTATATTGAGAGCAGCTGTCGACAATTTTTAGTATCAATTTGATCGTGTAAAATCTTATTTATAACTTAACAAATATATTGGCCAATTTTTTTGTATTTTTCACTATTATATTTGGTTTTTACAAAATTTCTGTACCTGCATCTACATATTTGTTTGCAAAACATATTTTTGAAATATAATAACCTGTAATACAGGGTTAATTATGACTAAGTATAAAAATTTTAACCACGTTCTCAGGGAGGCCTAAAAGACAATAAAAAAATATTCCAGAATTTTAGCTCGATATTTAAAAAAATGGGGTAAAACCCTTTTTTCCTACGGAAAGTGGGCACCTATGCTAAACATCAACTGAGGGGGCTTAGATTTCATAGATAAGCTTACATCTGTCAAAAATGTCAACTACCATGCGGTCGTTTTGTTGCAGCGTCTCTAAATGAAGAAACGACAAAAATTAACATTCTTATTAGTAATAATAGCTGATAGGTAACAGTTAATCCACTTAGTTCCAGTATTTTGCTCTCGTTTTTCATTATTTCGTTACAAACTGGCAAATCTACATCTTCACTCATTGCAACCACTCGCTTCTGATAAAACACATTTCCCGTAAGTACAGTTAAATGCCTATTTATTATAACAAAATCGAACGAAAGGGATAGGTAGGTACTAATAGATAATAGAAAACTTTTAATAGTCTTGGCCCATAACTTAGAAAAACAATATTGTGGGAAAATATCTGTACCCGGCACATATTCCTTTATTTAATAACTATAAAACGTTTAGAATTAAAATAAGGCACTAACAACTAAAGAAGGACACAAAACTACAACGTAAATACAGGAATTGAGTTACATGACAGCGAATTTTGCGGCAGATGGGTTGCATAGACGGCGTTAAATAAGGATTTAATATAATATCGAAAAACAAATTGGTCGCTTTATAAATAAGTTTGCAATTTTTTTGATGGGTGGTTCTATTAATTCTTAGTTTTCTCTATCCCCACTTAAAATATTTGTACTTAGTCAGTGACCCTGTATATGGATGTAAAATTTGTCGATAATTTTTTATATAAAAGTTAAGGTTATTTAGAAGCATTTCTATAAAATACCAAGACAATTAGATATCTATTACAGATGCGCGAAAATGGGCGCAGTGTAATTTTCGGTTATGGATACCCATTCTAGTTTTCTATGTTCATAAACCTTTATTTGTTTTATTAAAATCAGACCCACGACGTGAAAATTAATATGATAATAATATCTCTACCCCTCATTCTAATCACAGGGATTAGCCCAGAAGTCGGAGACTTGTGCGGGAGAGGGGGCGGCATATTATTATTAAGCAGGCCGCATTTGCGCCCAGGAACGACTTACGTTGGTAGGCCCTAATCACTATTCAGTGCAGGAATGAGGGAAACCTGGAAAACCTCATTAATTAGGGGGGTAGTCAAATATAAACCGGTATCAATCTCTCACATTGACCCAAGCTAACATTATTCCACCCTACCATACCCGCAGAGAGGGTGCCAATCCACTCCACGAATATAGCTTACATACGGTCTACCGGCAGCTGGGCGCGAACCAACTCCGATCTAGTCACCTCGATTCAAGTACTGACGTCTTAAACCGCGCGACCACTGACCGAAATTAGAAACAAATTTGAATTTCTGGCCCTCAAAAACCCCCGATCTCTAAAATGTATGCATGAAAATATTGGAATTTTTTAACTATCGCAAATAAAATTATAACCTTGACACAATGTATCTTTTTGACTAAAGTAAATTTGCACTACATCGCATTATTTGTATGTATTTTGTGTGTTGCATTAATTTCGAGGGATTGTATACAAAGCCACCCTAAAATTCTCCGTATAATTCAAAAATGCAATAATATACAAGGTGATTCATTTAAAATAATGAAGTTGTTGTCGACTTCCGGTATAAATGGAAGTGCTAGAGGATTCTAGATATTTTAGTTGTGTTCGCCACAAGAACTTTACTATGTGTATGTACAAATTTTCAAATGTTTCTGATCAGTATTTTGCCAGATAACGATCGATGTAATTCTCGGTGGGACGCCCTGTATAGAAATATATCTGCCCCGCAACAACTTTACTACACAAAATAAAAAAAATCAACACATACAAAATAATGTCTGAATAATCAGTAATACAATGCTTACTCAGCGTTATATGATTAAACAATGATAAAAAAGTATTATATCTACGCCTATACAGGTACAGTCATATAAATAAAAATGCTTCGTAGTTATTAGTGCAACAAAACGAGGGGAAAATTTAATAAATTTCCCTTAAATCGAGCCGTGTACATTGTACCCGTACATCTGGTATAATTACGATTTGTTTGCGCTATCATAGAAAGTGCTTTAAATGAATATTTTATTAACATTAGTTTCCCTACCTTACCTAATGGAAAATCATTAAATTTCCTGCTGAATTTTTCATTACGTAAAAGACAGAAATTCTGGAAATGATATATGAGTACACGGAAAATTATAATATAATTTCCTTAGGTTTAGTTGACATTCGGAAAAATTTTCCCCACCGTAATATCCAGAAACCATTTTAATTCTCTCCATTACTATCTATCAAAGATCATATATATCAGGGTTTCTTACTTAAATAGCCATGTAAGTATTTCTTTTCAGAAAACTAACACTGCTTTAATCTACTCTTTGAGAAACTTATTTGAACTCATTAAACTTTGACCAAACTATAGATTCCTGCAGACGAGCTCCAGTAATCTTGCCAAAGTTCAGACCACTAAAAACAGCACACATTTTTGAGAACAGTTCAAAACGGACACCTTGTGATTTAAATGCAGTTTCGATTTGCTCAATAGACAAAAACAAAAAACATGTTAACAATTTTGAAATTGAACATGTATCCTTGAAATAGTGTTTTTCACAAATATAAATAATTTTAGACATTTAAGAACTGAAGAGTACAAAGTTTAGTAAATAATAGGAATGTTACTTCATGCTACCGAATTTTCAAAGGTATCGAAGCAAAACAAATATATAACAATATAAAGCTGTCTAACCAACAAATTTTTTGATACAGAAATATATAATATTGTTGTAACACAAACTTACATACTTAGTTCTGCATATAAAATTGTTCACTTTTGTTTATAAGTGTGTCAAAATAATTATTAAAATGTGGGGTTAGAATAGCAAAGTAATGTGTGTCTTACAAACGCTATTTAACAGTTAAAGTGAATAAACAAAACACCAAGAAATTTATTTTTGATATTACTTTTGTTATACGTGTTTTATTTTTCAAGATGGCTGTACCTAAAGCACCATAAATTTGATCATTTTACGGCGAGAAATACGGCGACCTTAATGTTAATTTCGGCATTTAGGCAAAATGCGGAAATTGTTAACAAAAGATATGAGTATAATAAAATATTAATTAAAATTTCAAACTCAGAATATACACTGAAAAGAAAATGTATGTGAATATATTGTAATTTTGCCAAAAAACTTGTGTATTATCGCAATAACGTTACTGTACAAATATACTCGCGACCAGAATTCAAACCACCTACGTCATCCGAACAAATGAATAATTCATTATATTTTCATCAAAATATTTAAGAATCTGCAACTGATAGTAATAAATCTGTATACTACACTAATAGTTTGCATTTATTGCACTAAATTGCAAAAAATATTGTTTTTAACGCGACCAAATATCGAAAATTACGTTGACAATAAAAACAAATGTGTAACGTCAGCCGTGACGTAAGACGTCTGAATTATTGACGCGAGTATACAAAAATTACTTAAAAAATAGTAAAAATGTTCTTTTCTGTATGTCAGAGACGCTCTTATTGCAGCAGACGCGTGCGTTATTATTTTTGAAGACAGTAAAAAAAGATCTGTCTCGCCTTTGAACAAGAGACTTCGAGTATTACATTATTATGCATTGCGCCTATACAGGGTGTCCGGAATATAACTGCCAATACTAGTCTGAAGCGAATAGTTTATCTACAAATACCTACACTTCAAAAATAAAAATACAACTGCAATAAATGCAAACCTTTGTTATGAAGTTACAAACCAATAAGGAACAAGTAAAGACAAGTAAAAGCTACTGATGTAATTTGTTTTTGTACTGTAACGTACGACATTATAATCGATCACCTGCTGCTGTTAATTTAAAAGTATTATTAGGCTGAGCAGAGCGTTTTGTTTCTCTGTACACAGTGACTGCTTGAAACATATAAGTACATAAACAAAAATAATTTATAATAACAATGACAGCTGCATGACATTTGTATGGTATTTGCAACCTTTCATTTTGAACACTTGTAACTATATTTCACATTTTATTCTGTGTTGTGAAAACTAAGAAAACACTTCAAGTATGTTTAAGTGAATTTGTGATGACCATGTACAAATACCTGACAATCCTGATATGGTAAGTGAGCGACGTTGTGACATATTCACGATCTGTTTGCTGTCATAAATCTGTCAGACAGTCATATTCCGCACACCCAGGATAACTCCATTAGTTTGCAGGTTTGTTCTTTACTCCACTCCATTAAAAATAAACTTAAAATATTGCGACGTATGGCATACGTGCGGTAGGCAATATTTTATAGAATTATTCTAACTTTGGCATTATTATTGTACTGCTGGTTGCATATTTATACTTCTCTTGACGTCATCGAGATACAGACGTACAAGTCCTTGCAATAATAGATACCTACACCCCCAAAACAATTTTTAATGAACTTTTCGTTTGATCTCTATTGGTGAGTGGAATAATTAAGAGCTTATGCCAAAAATTGCAAGTAGATCTCTTTACAAATACGTCAGCAGTTTAAGTCATCAATTTCATTTTAACTCAGTCAAGCTTATTTATGATGTCTAATACTAGTGAAAATTTTAAAATTTGGCAACGTTGCTGAAAAGGGGTTTAAAAAAAGATTTGAAAATATTTCTTTTCAGCATAAATATGCATTTAAATAACTTTTTTAGGCGCATCATCGTATTATACTCATTCTCAATATCATAATGATATTATGGCTAAATCACTCTGTAGATATAAGTCCCTATATTATAGCATCAATTCGTAGTGTTCTATGATTTATAATTACTAGCGTTATTTTTGTAATATATTAGATATAATATTATTACCGCTTCCCGTCTGTAACCGGCTTTATGAGACATGGAGAATAGTGACTTAGTAAAAAAGTGTAATAAATAAAAAAAGCACGTTTCTCCCGTATCGATCGTGAGGATTTGAAATATGTTTACATTTTACTGAAGTATCTCTAGAGTATAAGATACAAGGAGAGGATTACTCCATAGCCAGCGCCTGTGTTGCTCCTTAATCCTTAAAGGATCAAGTTAGCAGAAACGGATCTGAGATAAAAGAAAGAAACAGTCTAGAGAACTATACAGCGCCCCGTAATTAGATTTTTTTTAA
Organism: Monochamus saltuarius; assembly: GCA_025584915.1. NCBI lineage: Eukaryota > Metazoa > Arthropoda > Insecta > Coleoptera > Cerambycidae > Monochamus > Monochamus saltuarius. The sequence continues at coordinate 5,929,573 of CM046726.1, forward strand.
ACAAGAGAGGTGGTAATAGGTCATTTCGCGTATCCGGTGATCATCTTGTACTGAATACATATCGGCAGTATATCTCAATAATAGCTTTGAAACTGGACTATAGGTTTGGTGTTAGTGGAATGTAGTGTGAAAGCGCAGGCCAGCTGTAACTATGGAGATAGGCGATAACAACATTCCTCCCATAATGGACAGAAGCTCGACTTTAATTTCCTGTCATCAGAGTAAATTAGAACCATGTTCGCTGCAACTGGCACACACGAGATATGAAATACATTTGTAATGTTGTAAATGCCGTTAAAATACTCATTTTGGCAATTATCAACACTTTTATACATTATGTTGTTAGTACGCCGCTGCTTTATTGTGTTTACTATTAATTTCCCCTAATTGTAATTCAATTTACTCCGAACTGCAATAATTACAGTGGGTATTTGTGCGTGAATTTTGTACGTTTTTCCTAAAATAATCATTTTATATATACTTTCGCGTTGCCTAGTACAATCGACTGCTTACGTGTTCCAAAACCGTTGGGACAGGGCACCGAATTTAAATAAATTGGCCGTGAAACTTGGAATATAATTCACAAATTATACAGTCGAAGTGCTGAACTGTTGGTTTTTACATTAATTTATAATTACATGCAGTATTTTATTAATGAAAAGATAACAGTTAAATACTCTTCTGTGCTGTACGAGTATATAAAGGCTATAATTTTAATTCAAATAAAACAACAGGACAAATATGGATATGGCTACCAAAAATGTACAAAAATATTATCTGTGAAAATATGACAGAAGGGTAAAACCTACTTGTTTCTGTAATTATTTACTATTTATGTTTTTTTTATTATTCTGGGTAATTCTGCGTAATTTGAAAAGTAAGAAAGTTTTAAGACAAAAATAAAGCATCAAAAAGCCGAGTTTTACGTTTCTTGATAATTCAATTGTCAAGAAGCCATTATTCTAAATTATTTAGAAGAAACTCTTAATTCATTTGCTTCCTGCCCAAAGTAAAGTATGGGTTTGTCATCAATTCTTCAAATCTATCAGTGAAGTCAGTCGTAGGATACTGTATTTTGAAAATATTATTGAACAGGTACACACACACGTATAATAACAATTTTAAGGTAAATGTTCACCAGTTTTGGATTATAAGGCATCAGAATTTATTTGGATTATTTATATATTTTTAGGTATTAACAATATTGTGGAACTAACTACTCTGCGGATAAAGCTCAGACCAGCGTTGAATTACACCCACAATATGTATCCATATTATACAGGGTGTATCTTAAATGATGACTTTAATTTCAAGGGGTGATCCCTTGTCATATTTTAAGCAAAAAAGTACATATGAACATCGGTCCGCAAGTGCTTCGTTACCGAGATACAGGGTGTCAAAGTTGGGAAAGTTGCTTAAAATATGACAAGGAATCACCCCTTGAAATTAAAGTCATCACTTAAGATACACTCTGTATTCTTTATTATTAGCTTTTGTAACATTTTTTAATGTATTAGAAAGGTACTTTAAGCTAATATCTATCAAATCTCCTACAATTCCTATCAATGAAGTCATATGTATGCTCTCTGATACCAAACATCTAGGTATGCTAATGAACAATTCCACAGACAAAGCTCTATTCAATAATTACCTAAAAAAAAACAATTTAGCTAAACTGGTTTAATGAAAACATTCTTTAAATATCTAAGTTCACTTTTAAAACTGTGGGAACTACTTTATATTTATTTAAGTGTAATGTAATACATAAAATATATAAGAAAAGATATCCCAGGTGTTATTTCTCTGAACCGCCTTTGATCGCCAACTTATTTCTATATATTTTTACATAGAATTTATCTTTTAAATATTGTCGTCTCACAATTCTCTAACATCACTGGAAATATTCAAATTTTACGAGACACAAAAATATTATAAATGAATTTTGCAATAGAAACTTTTAATTATTATGGCTGTATATTATAAGAAACTAATAGTGTGATCAGGAAGATGAAAACTGGAAAGAAATAACATCCTGTATGTATTTTTTATATGTGTTAATGTAGAGTACACTCAAATAAAATCCAACCTCAAACCTATATTAAAAAATATCATTTGATAGTACCACGTAGATAAAGTAAGAATGTAGAATAATAAGAAGGCGTAAGTGATATACCAGTTACGTGGTGAAAGACGTGATCCACAATTTGACATAGAGCGTCATATCCATCACACAGTAGGCGTTCTGGTATTACGTGCTATCCCGTATGGTAGCAGATCACCACTGGTTTTCATTAGAGGCAACATAACAGCCCAACGCTACACCCGGAAGTGGTGGAGCCATATGTCATTCCATATCTACACACCATCCAAAACGCCATTTTCCATTAAGACAACCCTAGACCTCTTGTTGGCACACAAACAATAGCTCTTATGGATCAAAATCAGATTAACCGTTTACCTGACCACAAAGATCGCCAGATTTGTCACCTATTGAACATGTCAGGGACATGATGGCCACAGACTGCTGCATTTACAACATCCCCACAGACTTTAGCAGGTCTTACACATAAAGTTGGGATAGTTTGAAATGAGATACCCCATGGTCTTATCGACAACCTTATTAGATCCAAGCCCACACATATCAAAGGGTGTATTAGGAAGCGTGGGTTTTCAATACACTATTGAACAGTTTTTGCAGTAGATTCTCTGATCCTGCTGAAAATCTAACCATTAAATAAGTAAGTAGTCCTAAATCTGTGTACCAAAAATTATTAACATCTAATGAACATATGACGTTTACCTTTCTTTGTCACCTAGTATATACAGATTTAGGGTTTATAATTTCAAGTTGTAGTGTAACAGATGCTTACAGTAATAAAACCTAGACTGTTGTTGTTAACGCAACAGACTACCTATTAATATTATTACGGATAATATTTATTTAAATATAAAATAATAAATAGGTCCTAACAACAAAGTTACATTTAAAATACTATACATAAATCATTAATCACCACTGATCTATATCTGCATTTTTTATTGCCACATGTTTACTACCTATGTCATGAAATATTATAGCAATTTGTTTGTTAATTAACACGACATAGTAACCCAACTAGAATGATAATAGGTTCATGTTTTTTATCATTTATTTAAATTCTATTATGTACGTAAACACCACTTTGCTTCATTCGTACTTGCCACTGGCGGGGTGGATGCGTCAAAATTAAAATTAAATTTTATTTGGGCAGTATTTTATGAACCAAAATATTATAAAAAATATAAAATTCCACCCTACGCTGTTAAGGACCCCTCGGTGTCCTTTAAAACTGCGCACGCAATTATTTTATAGTGGATAAAAAATTCTCTGTGTTGTATACCCTCGCAAAAATATGATACATGCTACTGACACATTTAGAGATTAAAGTATAACTATATTTGCTTTGCTGTGTAAATTTCATTTATGTTCCTCATTTCGAATATTTACGAAGGGTCTGTGCGGGGGATTGGTCGAAAATTAATTAATTAAATTCAATTCGTTCCCGCTACCCTTCTACCATACATTACAACCGTGTGCTGTCACAAAACACGTAATATTGCTATTTATTAATCGAATATTCTGTTAAATGCTAACATGGCTACTTAGCTTGCATGATGTAGGTTCAGTAACGACCTTCAAAACGATTTCCCCAATTTGCGAATGAAATTATGGCAATAGGAAAATCTGCTGTTCATTTATAGGTCACATCGCTCTGTATTGGGTGTCTCAAACTCGATAGTATGGGCATATTGTGAGGATATAAAAAATTTAAACACAACTTTGGAACACGTAGTGTTAAATAAGCTCCGTTTTCAATCAAAAGTTTATCTGGAATTTGACAGAAACGGTTATTGTTATCAATTATACTTTTTCCAGACACATCCCAACATTTTACTGTTAAAAAGCTTTGTTTTTCTAATAAACATTTATTAGAGATTTTTTTTGTATTACTTCTCGTTTGAAGGTTATAAGCAATATCGTCCTAAAGAGTCTCAAAAGAAATAACACCTAAAAATCACATTAGCGGTAAATGAAGTACCTAGTCGTTGGAAATTAATTAATAGATTGATCGACTTACCTGTAAGGATGATCGATCTGAATTATTCGAGCTGTTGTCCGGAATGATTATTACACACTGTAGTATGCATGATTCATGCTGGCTCGCACAACTAATTCCAATATAAACAAAAAATCGGACTTTTTCTCCTTTCGGTTCGTTCTTATCACTTCATTGTATTTATTAGTTGTTAATTAGATCGAAGGGAATTCTAGAGAAATAGAATGTGGGTAGGGTGGGATGTAATAATCATTCCGGACAACAGCTCGAATAATTCAGATCGATCATCCTTACAGGTAAGTCGATCAATCTATTAATTATTCTTCGCTGTTGTCCTACATGATTATTACACACTGTAGATGTTTAAAGAAAACCAATCTAATTAACACAAAATTATATTTAAATTTGAACAATACATGATACAGAACTTTTAACCATTAAGAAGAATTGATATTTACATACCATAATTATTACAGTTTAACAGACAAACATTCTTAACTGCTATACTTAGTTTTTGCTAAGTGGTAATGGAAACCTAAGCAATCAAAATCGATATAATACATATTAGTATTTATATTTATATACTTATATATTTACTTATTTATAACTTAATTGCAAAAAAGCAAACTTTAATGTTCAGAAATTGACCTTGCAAAGTCGGTTCGGCAGGTTGTCAGAGGTCTGTTGTAAAATTTAACAAAAACATTCGACTTTTCTGACCAACCTGCAGTCTTTCTAATCGTTTCTATGTTTATTCCTGCTTTAAATGCTGCCGAGGTACTTGCGTGTCGAGTACTGTGTGTTGAAAAACATGATGTATCTATACCGCTTTTTGTCAGAATGACTTTTACCCATCTACTTAAAGTTTGTGATTATTAGTTTTAATATTACTTAAATCAAGTTTTGAAAGTGTTTGAATCCTATGACCAGACGTTAAGACTAAAAGTGCAACTAATTTATAACTAAGTAGTTCTAAAGACAATGTCTCCAAACGAAACAGGTTTTCTAAATACCTTAATACAATATTCGGGTCCCATGTTGATGTTGAGGTCGCTGGTAGAAAAAACTACTGCTAGTTTTATTTGCAGTTCCACGTCTTGGGAAGCCCGACGGCCCCGGTTGAGGATCCTTCGTGAAGTAAGACTTTTTGAAACTAGAATCTAGTTTGAGTTCCTTGCTGGTTTTAGTGACTGTTCTATCCGACTGGATTGATTCTTGTAATTTGTTTCCAAATAAAAACTCGTCAATTGGGCATTCAGTTAAAACTTTGCGCTTTTCTTCTTTCAAAAGGGTATTATGAGAAAACGCCGATGATTTGATACTTGGTGTACATTATCGCATAGGATTTGTCCACTGTCGGCTAAGGTCACCAGTATTTGTTGGTTTTCCTCGCTCACTTCATTATTTCCGTCCTCGATTATTTTTGAGACTATTGAGCCCATGGCCGATAAAACACTTGCCATTTGCATTTGCAAGTGTACTAAGAATTGATCTTGTTTTTTGACATCTCTTGTCAAACAGTTTTCAATCTCAGTATTCAATCTTGGTGGCGTTATGTTGCAGTTTTTAGGGGCTGGATACTTTTTAACAATTCCCTCAATTGTACTTTTGTCGACGCCCTTCCTAATATAATTTTCCCAACGAACAGCTACTTCGTTGTGGAAGTCCATTCCTTGTTCCCCTTTAGAGGTTGGATTTGAACCAAGAATTTCGATTAACTTTTGAGTTTTAGGTGCATTTGGGATACAGGAGTTGGTCCCGTGTTCCTCTAGAAGAATAACATGAATTTTAGCCTTTTGTCGCTAGCAAGTAAGATATACAATCTATTACTCGTTTTAACATGATGGTCTTAAAGTAAACTATTTTTTATGCTGTAATAAGACAATTCCGTCAATTATTACGTAATTTAGAAAAAATAAGTGAACAAGATATAAAATCAATTGTTCCTTCATAAGCCATCAAAGCAGTAAGACATTTGTCGATTATTGCGTAATTGTATAGAGTAAGATATGAAATCGATTACTCTGTTCGAAGTTCTCCTCCCAAGTTTAAAATAATAAATTACAGTTATTTACATTTGGCGGCTCTTTTAAATTAGTATACATGGTGAGTCGGAAAGAATGGGTTAACACTAAGCTGTATATACTAGACAACAAAATATTATGTTTGAGCTCATTATGCCTTATACAAATGTCGCTGGTTTAAGAAATACTGGGTGTTGAGGGTTTAAATTTGACACATTTTTTTTTTTATTATTTTTTTTTTGTAATAAGGCAATTTCGTCAATTATTACGTAATTTAGAAAAATTAAGTGAACAAGATATAAAATCAATTGTTCCTTCATAAGCCATCAAAGCAGTAAGACATTTGTCGATTATTGCGTAATTGTATAGAGTAAGATATGAAATCGATTACTCTGTTCGAAGTTCTCCTCCCAAGTTTAAAATAATAAATTACAGTTATTTACCTTTATCGGAATCACTAAAGACTTCTGCCCTAGCGGTGTCTTGCACTTCTTGTTGGATTTCACGTAGTTTTGCCATAATTTGCTCATATTTTTGGTCTCTGGTTTTCGTTCTCTTCTGAGGCACAGATTCGTGACGGTCATCTTCACTATCCGAGTCGGATGTTGATAAAATACGCCTCCGATTTGTTTTTAACATTTTCCACCAAGTAGTTTAAATCAAACGAAACCCGAAGGTTCACCACAGTTGTTGCTAGCCCGGCACAAATAAATACAATGAAGTGATAAGAACGAACCGAAAGGAGAAAAAGTCCGATTTTTTGTTTATATTGGAATTAGTTGTGCGAGCCAGCATGAATCATGCATACTACAGTGTGTAATAATCATGTAGGACAACAGCGAAGAATAATTGAATGTTCGTTGTTAAAAGTGCGTGTCATTAAGAATAAATAAATGGATTAAACTCGATAATTCTTTACACTTTTACAGTTACAACAAAAGGTGATAATAGCAGTAACGAAACTTCCTCACACTACATATATATTACAGTCTATTCTCTACCTGACCTCCTATCATTTTAAGACACATCTTGGCCTTACGTCTTTGTGGGCTGTGTTTTTTTATTTATTTTATTTATTTCGCCGCTTAACACATTACAGGCGTTTGTCATTATTCTTTTCAAATGATTCTCAAGGTGCGATCATAAAAAAATCGAGGGATGTTAGATCTGGTGAATAAGCCACTGAATAGGTGTCTAAATATTGTTGCACAATCTTGGTCATGTGCGGTGGAGCTCCGTCGTGCTAAAACCATAGGTGTTTCCTTAGCTGCAAAGACACATTCTCCAGAAGTGCAGGAAGTTCTACTTGTAGGAAATTTAGGTATCTCACGCTGTTCAATGTGTGCTCATAAAAATAAAGACCAATTAAATGCCTAGCGATAATGCCGTATATATTTACTCCAAAATGGCCTTGGTTTTGGACTGGTTTTGGAAGGTGGGGATTTTCAATGGACCAGTATTCGTTGCGTCTGTCTGGCAAACCGTTACTGACAAACCGACTTCCGTCCGTCCATAGGACGTTCCGAAAAAGGTTCTGATCAGCAGTTTCTACATTTATTAAAATTTGAACTATTAAATTATTGTGAATTTTGTAGTCATGATACCCATTGGCCTTTAAAGTCTGTTACCTGCTATGTAGAATTTCGTGGATTTTTTTCGAAAACAGTATGGCTGTATTAACATTGTTTCTTTTCTTTCGGTCAATTATTTGATTCTTCTAAACTGAAAATGCATCTTTATTTCGTCGCAAGGTCGCGTCCAATATTGTAAAGGTTTTATGATCAAGATTTTTTTGACTCGCCGTAAATTAGCAACATATCACCCTTTTCTGAATGAGAAAATAATTTGTAATCACAAAATTTATTCGTTTGACATTTGCAATGAGCCATGACAACTATTTTGTGACACTTGCGCATTTTAAACAACGAACATTCAATTATTTTTCAACGACTACTTGATCCTTCCTAATGTAATTTTTAGGTGGTATTTCTTATGAGACTCTTTAAAACGATATTATTGATAACTTTTAAATGGGAAGTAACACAGAAAAATTTCTCTAATAAAAGTTTGTTAGAAAAAATAGAGGTTCTCAGTAGAAAAAATCTTCATAGTGGGCCTATACTATCAAGTTTGAAACGATGTGTACAGCAAATGGGTTTTCTAACATTAGGATCACGCAGAATTCCTATCGCTACGTTCCTAATACACGTAGAAAACAATCACGGTCCGGTCAAAGTCTTACCGCGGTCAAATATTCTAGCATATATATTATACAGGGTGATTTTCGAGCTATACGCATAAACTTGTGAAATTATAGATGAGGGCAAGTGACAAAAGAAACGTATTCTAAAAGCCCCATTTATTTGCTAACTTTTTATTCTCAAAGTTTTTTCGAAAAGTTAAGGATTTATGATAAAATAAATAAATATATTGTACTGCTCTTTTAAAAAAGATAGTTTTTTAACGCGAGTGTATTTTACCGAAAGATCTAGTGGCATGTTCTTTGCAATGGAATCCATAGTATTTTCTACACAAAATCATAAAATTTGTGAAAGGGTACATAACAGTAACAATAATTTTGTTTTAAGATAAGTTCTAAATCACCCTGTATACAGTTAATATAATACTTTATTCGACTCTATTGTAAGCCCACGATTCTTAATGTATCTTTTTACTAAAGGATTTTAACTATAAGGCTCATGGTTAAACTGAAACTATTGTAAACGGTGGATATGCGAGTGGTAGAAAATATAATTTTGATTAATATCATCCAGAAGGTTTTCAGGGATACGTGTTTCCGTACAATTGACGGGCATTGCGCTGAATTTTTATTGTGGCAAAATACTGATACGTTTTATGGTGGGGTCGGTAAGGTTAAAACACTAGTCCATAATTTATAAATTTTCCTAAAGGACTCTATATATCACGAGCAGCCAATCTTCAAGGGAACTGAAAGGAGAGAAATGGTATTTTATCGAGTGAAAAGTACTTGCAATATTTCTAATATAAAATTTAGGGGACCGAGCCCAAATAACTTTTTACTGCGCGATAACTTTGACCAACGCAAATACAAATAGCCGTAAAACCTTATCTCCTTAGGAAACGCATTTGCGGCGAGAATATGCTAAAACCTATAAAACATTAGGTGTCAATTTATAACAGAGAACTGAAACGTATTTTAAATGTGATGATACAGACGTAGAGATACATCATCGAAATATACTTCTAATAAGACCACGAGGTATCAAATGGGATCGATAGAAGTAATAAAGGCCCTGCCTCTATTAAAAGGGATGACTGATTCTCTATCTCATCCCCCGCACTCTTAAAATAAGGGGACCAACTTCTGCAACTCGTGACTCACCCAGGGCTCGCCAGAACCTCACTGTTATACAATATTACAAGGATAATATCAGGGACGTCCCGCTAAAGGTCCTCAAAAATATCTCAATTTATTTTTCTCTTTCTTTATCGGGTAATCATTTATCGTTTAGATTTGCACATTAATTTATTAGGGAAAATATAATAATTAATGCCCTGACGTTGGCTGTTGGGTTGAGTGTGTGCTAGCTATAACGCAGTTACGAAAATTACTACAAAATGCCAAAAAATTGTTTTACATATATTTCACTTATAATTGCACAAGAGTGCAATACAAATGTATCCGGTATCAATACAAACATCGAGTGTAATTCGGCAGGACAATTTAATGAATAATAAATTTAGAAACATCACTGCAAACCACTAGTGCATTTGTCATTGTAAAAGTTCCAGGTCACTCAAAGTGACAATTACACTGTGGCATATGGGCCTTTTTATATATAAGTTAAATTGTCAGAAGAAAATTAATAACTTCACTTAATATTCACTATTGTAATATTTTATTAATTAAAATATTATATTTTAAGAAAAACATGCGCACTTTGTCATTCATCACGTTGTCTCTCGAGTTGTTTGCCACGCTAAATTTTGCTTTATTATACAATACTGTCCCTGTCCATTATTTTATTGTTGACATTTCGAGAAAAACTTATTCTTAATAAAACTCTTTGCTTTCTTGAGACCGTGTGCAGTAATCAGTTTTATAATCAAGCTTACATGGTTTTGAAAATGTAAAATTTCCTTAAGCAAAATAGCTTTATTTGTAATTTTTGTTAGAAACTTTGTTCAACAAAGTTGTTTGAAAACTCAAGAAATGCTGAAACTTTAACTATGTTAATTAAGCATAGAAATAAAAAAAACAGTTCAACTTTTATTTTAAATATTGTTACAGAAGCTCACCTTTCTTTTTAGTTTGTTAATTACGTTCCTGTTTACGTTAGAATTTATAATTGATGCTCAGTACCTACCTCTTTAGTTTGTTAATTATGTTTCTGTTTATGCTATAATTTATAATTTTTGTGATGCCTTTATTTTGACGTTTTCTGAAACATTCTCGGCCACATATTTGATTCTCGAGACCGCGGAAAACTTCTGGAACTCTAAAAACTTATATAAGCGGATCGGTTTCGCCGCTGGAGTGAGTTTATATTGAGCAGTCAGACGCTAATAACTGAAACGTCAAGGTAAGGAATCTGACAGTTGTGAATTTGTTGAAGGATATTTATTGTGTAATCAAGAGTGCCAATAAAGTTTGTTTTTCTACGTGACGTGTTTCTACGCTAACCCAATTTAGAGGTTTTAATATATTTAAATTCAGTTTTTTGCATACAGACGATCATTTCTTCGTCTATGGTAGCAATGGTTTAGAGAATTTTTGTTTAAAGAAATCAATGTTGTCAGAATCTGTATATACATATCGTTTAAGTATCTCTATAGTATATAATCTAATAGAGAATCACTTTTTATTTGACGTCGTTTGAAATTCAGGCTGTCATCACTTCGGTTAAGCAGTTTTTGATTAAATACTGCTTTGAATGGATGAATTTTGCTGATACTAAAATTCTTTGAACTATATTTTCTGATTATTTTCGTATTACTTTCAAGTACAGAATCCACAACTACAACAGTAGCAGCATCCCCATTGCTGTATAAATTTTTTGTCATTTTAATATTTGATACAAGATCAAATTAACTCGCATGAGTTCTACGAGTGACAGCCACACTGGATATTTTTCATTAAAAACTTGTCGGCATATCCATACAAAAAATTACCAATTCCATAATATTTCACAAGGAAAATTCCTTGTTACAGAGTTGGCATTAAATAAAAAAATCATATTTATATTCAGTGAACAATTAATAAAAATAATAAGTAAGATGTTGCTTAAAGTAAAAGTTGACAATTGCATCGTATTGCAATAATTACAAATAAAAATTATTGTTCTTTCTTTACTAAATCCAGAATTTTAACATCTTATGAGTTTTCAAATAACTGTTGCAAATTATTGAATATCCAATGCTTACGTGAATAATAGCCATTAGTTAGTATTAGTGTTATATACATAACACGTTCCGTCGTTTCAACCTGCCAAAATATTTGTACCCATTGCAGGTCCATCAGGATCATCTATTAACAGCAGAAAACCATCGCGCAATTTAAATGTTTAAATTCCAAATTGTTGCTACTAGGTACCATAATTCATTTTATTGAAGTAAACCTGTATTAAAAAGAACATACTACAGAAAATATCTACTATAAATACTATAACATCGCTAAAGGAAAATACAAAAATATTTCATTACTACAACTGGCAACACATGTGACACTGTTGTGTTGATGGTTACATAATTAAGATACAGGATGATGTCTGACATTTAGAATTTCATAACACCAGAATTGAGTGCGGTTGAAGTGAATTACTTGTAGAACAGATATGTTTAATATGATAAGCCAATATGAACAGTACTAATTTTTGACTACCTCAGTTTATTAACAAAATTGGTGTATATGGGTCGATATCTTTATTTATATCTTCTATTCTAAGTTAACCACAAACTCATACGTATATCCTTGAAAAATAGTGACGTAGCGGATTAATAATTTGATTGAGCAAATTCGTAGTATAAGTAAATTATTATTCGTTGTTTGTCTTGGTGGTAGAAAACGTATTCAACTGTAAATAAGTCGGTAATTGAAAATATACATACAAATTGAAAGCGAGGCCATATGGGACGGCACTGTACCTGTACGGGAGAAATATTGAATACACACAAGAGGAAATACGATTATCGCGGTGAAGCTGATATGTAAATAGAAATACGCATGCGAATTTATAAATCAGAGATGGGGTTGGTTTCAAAAACAGATATCATGCCAAATCCGAAGTTTGTAAATGAGTAATTCATTTTTGTTATTAAATGATAAAACTATACAACTATAAAGTTCTACACAGATCTAAAAAATTATATGACTTCATAACTACAGAACTATTTCAATTTCATATCCATTCTCAGAGATTCTAATATGTTTTTTTGAATAGGTGTTTACATTTTTTGTACAATCAGAAAACTATATCTCCGACTCAACATGGTTTTCAGTTAAAAAAATCAACGGGCACTGATTCTATGAAACTTTTTAAAATTCAGTCGAAGCTGGTAATAATTGCCCAGTAGGAATATTCTGCGATCTTAGCACAGCCTTTGATTGTGTTAATCATAAAATTTTATTTAGTAAATTACCAGAATATGGTGTGTGAGGAATATCCTTAGAATCATTAGAATCCTTCCTAAACAATTGAGAACAGCATGTGAGTATAAGACATAAAACTAATTCCAGTATCAGTTACATAAAGTAAGAGTAATTAATAGCTAATGTAGGAGTGCCACAAGGTTCAATGTTAGGCCCAAGATTATTTTTATTATATATAAACAACATAGATACTTTTTGCCCAATATTCACTTCACAATGTATGCAGGTAATATATCTTTCCTTGGCACAGATAGTAATTGGAATAATTTACATACGTGATTTAATGTCCCTGAACTAAATTTAAGTATTGATAACAGTTTTGTCAATAATGTAAGCTAAGTTAGATTTTTAGGGATCGAATTCAATAATACTTTGTCTTGGAGTGGTCATTGTTCTAGCTTGAGATCTAAATTAAGCTCAATTTGTTTTCTATTTTGAAGTCTTCAACTGGTGCTTACGATACAATAACTTATAATAAACTTATATCATGCTCAAACAAGAAGTAGGATAACTATGGCATCTGTTTAGGGTGGGTCTGCTATGGTTAATGTGTTTGTATGTCGAAAACAAATTTTAAGATATTTGAAACATACCCTATTTTGACTGTCACAGGTTTATATATTTTTATATATAAACTTCAAGTTAACGGTCGTCTCCGGTATAATTTTTATATACCTTTTAAAAGATTAAATGTTGCTAAGAACTGTCTTAGCTGTTTGGGTCTTAAGATTTTTTGACAAATTGGCAGTTGATATAAAAAACTGCTGTACTTTGTATAATTTTAAAAAGCAATTAAAATTATTCTTACTGGGGTATGAGTCCATATACTTTGGATGATTTTCTTCAACTTAACTGTTTTTTTCTTGTTTATTTTCACTAATATGTGTTAATTTCTTTATGTATAGCTTTCTTTGACACATCACTATACAAATTGTCTGTGGATTAAATACATGTGCATTAAATGGTAATTTGATTTTAATTTTGTTTTTAAAGAAAATCTTATTTTAGAATATCTGACAATATCATTTGTCAAAAATGAACGGGCTCCTTTGTTGCCGCCTTTTTTACGTTTATTCTACGTTTTATACTTTCTATATGGTTTCATTTTTGAAAGCAAGATATAAAAAAAATATGTTGAACATTTTCGCTCTACTGACAAGTAACGTACACAAAAACTGCAGCTGTAAAACGGCTTCTCCCCTCTAGATTTAAATAAAACTTTACTGGAGTCGTGTCTCATAAGCAAACGAAATAGCACCGCTTGGGGAGAGAATATGAAACAACATCCGCTAAGCAACACCTAATAGGAAATTATTTAATATTAGGGCTGCCATCTTCATGACACTCGTGGCAGGTTAAAAGCAATTTAAAATATTTTAATTTCAGCACAAAACCAACTCACAGACTTTTAACCAATTTTTAGTACGAAATTCATTTTTCAAACTCCAATATAAGGACTCTACTACAGGGTGTAACAAAACAACATAGTAGACTGAAATAAATCAGTTAATTGGATAGATGGGTTTGAAGAAACGATTATCACAAAGGATCTTCAGATACAAACAATTATCTTGCTTTCTTGTAACAATATTTCACGTTTTATTTATACTAGAATATAATGTTCCTACTCCGTGTTATTATTGTAATACAGGGTGTCTGGAATATGAGTGCCGTAATTTTAAAGGTTGACCAAAAGCAAGAAAAAACTCATGAAAAAAATGTCTAAAACGCATAGTTTGTCTACAAATGCATGTCAAAAATAAATATACAACTGCAAACCTATGTTATGAAATTACAAACTAAGGTACAATTAAAGTTAAGTAAAAGTGCCTGTAACGTAAATTGTTCGTAATTTGTTTTTTTTTTATATTAGTATTAATATAGTAAACAATTGAAGTATCCGAGAAACTAGTTCAAACTGTAACGTAATGTAACGTTCGACAACGCTGCAATGTGTCAGGCTGCTGCTAATAACCAGCTAATTATTAATTATAGTAGTGCGTATAGCTAGTGCGTTAAATTTTTGTCTACTCTTTCTTTGATGCATGTGAGTGTACATAAACAAAAAATGGAACAATTTAAGTAACCATGACCAGCTGCATTACATGTTAATTTAAGGCGAATCTAGGCGAACTCTCTGGCTACGAGACGTTTGTATGGTAAACGCTTCTTGCAAGGACCAGAAGTCATTTTAATCACTTGTAACTATTATTCTCTGTTGTGAAAAGAGCTCTAAGAAAACCATTCTCAGTGAATATCTATGTTCAGGTGTACTTATTTGTAATTATTATGTATAAATACACAAATCCTAAGATAGTATGTGAGCGACGTTGTCACATATTCAAGACCTGTTTTCTGTCATAATTCTGTTACCGTTGATTAGATAAAAAAAATTGTTAAGTCAAATATGTTCTGTTTAGTTCAATATCATATGGAAAAATTAAGGTACTCATATTCCGGACATCCTGTATAATATTGTTATTACCCCCTTCCAAATCGGCTTGTTCGTTGCCCTTCAAAAATTTTCGACATGAAACTAGAAAGGAATATACTACGTGTCGTCTTTATTGCCCTTCCCTTCTTTCGTTTTTACCTCGCCATAAACGCTGGACCTGCTGGACCATGGCATTGTGATTTTGCACGTCTTGAGACAAGTTCAAATCCATTATTAAGCGAAATATGAAATGTGTAGAAAATGTACAAAATTCGTGGGAATTCAAGAATTTAGTAGAACCGTTTATAGGTATGTTTTCATTTTTAATTAATTGCATTTTTTACATAAATACGTCATATGTTTATATTTAAGCACTTAGTGTTCGTGACAAACAATTATTGAAGTAAATGTTTCCATTAATTAAAAATATGTAGGTATAGTTACTTAAAGTATTACAGCACAGTAAAAATATTATATACCTAGGTAGATATGTTCATGAACATTTAGATTTCCAAATAGATATTTCATAAAAAAAACTTCTAGTTTTAAATTTGAAAAAAGGTACTAGTTTATTTTTAATTGTATAACAACTGTATTGATTTCATTCTTATTTGGCAGGTATGTTTTGTCTTTATTTTTTTCGAAATGTTAATCCATACTATAATTTTTTATTAGAGGTGTATTTATTAGGTATACTTAATGAATAGATTTTTTCTTGTTTAATATACTTCAAAATTGAATTATATGTAGAATACATCGGTAGAAACTTAAAATAGCTACAAATTAATTAAAAAATGTAAGATATACAACATCCTGCATCAAGGAAACCACAGATCTAAGTATATATAAATATAATATAATTTTTTCACACTAAATGTGTTTATATTTCACTTCCTTATAATTTAGTTATAATACCTAGGATACAAAACATATAAACATACCCATATCACCGCGGATATATGCATAATAAGCTATTCTATAGTCCCATATAGTTTATAAAAATGTAATTATGGTTATAATAATTCTTATACTCGTTGTAATAATTTTTTCTCTGTGCAATAATCTAGTCTACACCCTGTATGTCTAATTCTTTAAAAATTGTTCATTTTACTTTCATTTTATTCCTTTCTGCTTGGATAATGTATCCAAGCGCAATATTTTTAATAAATGCTACAATTTATGTAAGCATATACGAATGCGGTGCAATAATTGCTACCTACTCATATTTTACCCTGTCTTTTCTGTGTTATCAAAGCAGGATAATGTCATTTCGATTTTTTTTTATCTCTACTACGTCGCTTTATATTTACTGTCATAGGTGTATTTGCGTAAGCCCCCCATAATGGTTTATTAAATTATAATTTGTATTCTGATACAGACTTTATTGCAGCGTACCTTTTTTCTCGTTACTGTCGTTATCCTATGTAATAGCCTTTTAATTGCAGGTTTCATGAATATATTTACCGTGGATTTTTAGACTGATTACAGGTTATTTTTAAACATACTGGAAATATTGGATCTTCGTTAAAATACAAAACAATCAGGTTTGCAATATAAAAATATAGTCAAACAGAACAGTTACCCTCATACATGAATTATTAATAAATGGTCAATATTTTTCAAATATTTACATAGCCCTTTAGTTTTAAAAAATAACATTAGCCATCAATATTTTATTATGGGTTTAATTCTTAAAACAAGGCTGAAAATTTCATTTACAAGATGAAAGGTTATCCAATGTTTTTCTGCAAAAGGACTTCCAAATTAATGTTAACTACAAATAATAATGCTGAATAAGTAACTTATTTAAATATAAAATAATATCAAATGATTAGAATCTACACCCGCAGCAACATAATGGTTTCCAGCCCGAATCAGTATCTTCTGTTTAAACGATGACGGTAACCGCATGATTTTAAGCATTGATTAATTTATTTTACAATTAATAATTTCATTATTCCAACACAAAGGCGTATTTCTGAAACATAATAAATGTTTTGGAAAATAATTGAATAAGTCTGAAAGTTAATTTTTTGAAATACAAGAAAATAAATGTATTACGTTAAAAAAATGACATGACGCTTTCTAAAATTAAACTGCAATTTATTTTAGGTAAAAACAATAGCATAGTATTTTTTTACTATTTAGTAAGTACACGGAACATCATCAGTCATCACTATAAAAAAATGCATGAAATAAGCATCTTAAAGTTGAATGAACACCTATGAAATAAATTTAAAACGGTCGGTTCTGGTTTAAGTCTGGATTGTTTATAAAATTCCACACAAAAAATGTTTACGGCATGTGTGTGGCACGGGTATAATGTTATTACAAGTGAAAATATAAACAAAAGAGGAACATGTGCGGATAACTGGGAAACGAACATATGGTCGCAAGGTTCTGGCGGACGGCAAAAAGCAAAGCAATATCCGGGGAACAAAACTGTGAATTAGATTTAATTTTTGAGACCATGGCAAACTATAGCACAATACAAAGTTTTTTACTTACTAGAGAATTTTTCTTGAAGAAAACTTCATAATAATTTGGTACTTATATGTTCAATAAATACTTTTTTTCAAACGAGATGAGGGAGTTACACATTTAAACACTAGAAACCATATTTAAATATCAAAGTCTTTCAGGATTTAGAACAGAGCTGATGTTTTCTAAAACACACTACAAATTGCTTAGCTTCTAGAAACCGATAAATACGTTAGGGAATATTTTCTTTTTGGATATAACACAGATACAACATTATGAACATTTAGTAAATGTTCAGAAGGAGAACTGCATACATTTTGATCACGTAGAAACAACATAAATATTACTAAGTATCAAAGTCTTTGAAGATTTAGAACAGAGTTGATGTTTTCTAAAGCACACTACAAATTCCTTAGTTTCTACGAACCAATAAATACGTTAGGAAATATTTTCTTTTTAGATACAACACAGACACAATATTATGAACATTTAGAAAATGTTAGGAAGCAGAATTGCATACCTTTTGATAATAATAAACTGATTTACTGATAATACATCTAAAAATAACATCAATATTCCTAAGCTAACAAAATATAATTTTGATACAAATGTGCCCGACTTTTTCCAAGACCCAAATCATGGAAAGAGCGCAAACAAAATCTACGACGCATATTCACAGGTGTGTGATGTGTGGTCTGGTTTTTATCTTTCTTTTTCACAGACATAAAAGGTCCGTCTCATTTTCAGTATAAAGATGATATCGTAATAAAAAGTTAATGCTGGAAATGGTGTTACATTACGCTAGCGGTAGATATTAACATGACAGGAAAATACCACCCCGGATTAAAATATATTAATGACCAGGGAACATAAACCACATTCTTTCTTTCACTGGAACAGTAAACCATAATAAACACTTTTATTTGTGGTATATGCGGAGTGATAAAATGGCACTAAAAAATTAATAACCTTTTACGGCCGCGGACACTCCAACATTACTTACAAAATATTCCAGAGAGGGAGATAAATCCCAGAGTTTCTTTCTATGAATGGTCCGCCAACATAAAATCCATTACGAATAGACTTCAATTATTGGAAAGGCGCAGATGTTCACGACAGCAGCGGGCGCCCGTTAAAGGGGGCGACAGTAACTTATTGTAGCGAAATAACAAGTGAAAGTGTTACTTACTGAATTGGACAAGTCGAAGGGGTTCGACCTGACCACCTCTAGTACTTGCACCATATGGAATTTGTGGACGAAACTCGTGCTTGAAACCGTTACGGGTGAGAGTAAAGTCCGCGCGACACTTATCTGAGACAACAACAACTGCGTATCGCCTGAACTAGAGCCGGGTGCGATGTAAGTTACGCGCGTAGCTAGGGGTTACAGAGCAAGGGTAGCTGACGTACGCAACCCTCAAGCTGCAGCAGCGTTCTGCGCGGAGAGCGGCGGTGTGCGAGGTATCGACAGAACGCAGCCAATCGCACGCGTCTCTCGCACGCACTCCTTATAGCCATTACGCTTTCAGATCGATCGCAGCATCGTCCGTCCGTGCATTGAGATGTGTAGTCAGATGGAGTGTTTTGCTACGACCTGGAGATTGTGTCGCTCCTCCGTCATCAGACAAAAACATTCGGTTAACAGACAAAACTGTATCGCTGAAAAACTTCAGGTACGAAACAACCCTTCCCAGATCTAGAGCCAGTTAAATAGCCGCTATAGACGGAGTTTGAAATTTGAGGGAACCTTGGGGATCTCGGAAACTATAAAAGATACGAAAATATGTTGGAAATGCGCTAGAAAACATGAAAAACCGAGAATTGTACCTTATCACCGTGTGTTTTATACACCGCGAAAAATACTCAATAATTTGCGTCAATTCAAGTGTTACTAGTTTTTTAAAAGAATTTTGCGGAATGTGATATTGTTTACAATGTCTTATACAATTTTCTTAATGTGTAGTTAATCATTATATAATAATAATATGTCTACCCCTCATTCTAACAAGTCGGAGATTTGTGCGGGAGAGGGGGCGCCATATTATTATTAAACAGGCCGTATTTGCGCCCAGGAACGACTTACGTTGGTAGACCCTAACCACCATTCAGTGCAAGAATGAGGAAAACCTGGAATACCTCATTAATTAGAGGGGTAGTCAAACGTCAATCGGTATCAATCTCTCACACTGACCCAAGCTAACATTCTTCCACCCTACCATACCCGCAGTGAGGGTGCCAATCCTCTCCACAAATATAGCTGATATACGGTCTACGGGCTGCGGGGCTCGAACCCACAGCGATCTAATCACCTCGATTCAAGTACTGACGCCTTAAACCGCGCGACCACTGACCATAAAAAAAATAATTTAAATTATAAAATAAATCCATTCATTAATTACTGAAACTAGACTTAAAGTAATAAAGCTAAATTAATAATACAATTTTTTTAAAGGTTGAAACAAACGTAAGATATCTTGAAAAATATTCATTTATACAATGTATTTAAACCTGCAGTAACTAATAAAGGAGGTAATTGTTTAATTAAATTTAAGTAAAAAAGTTTATTTTACCATGGCTAATTTTCTAGACACAGAGTGTTTTGAACAAATATTATTGTGGTTTAAAACACATACAGCAAATACAAGTAAATATATCGAAAGCTATTTGATCTAATTTAATGAAACTGACAAAGTGATAATTTGCGTTGAATTATATCAGTCAATGCCTTTACTAAGAACCCTAAAACCTCCATAATTTTGAGCATTTTGAAAAAACGAGTCATTTTCAAGTTATTATTATTAATTGTTATTCTAGAATACACTTAACCTAGTTTTCAATAAATTTAAATTACCCTACAACTGTTCGTTGACCAGACACATGTAATTTTTACTTGCAGCAAATAATTTAAATAGAATATGCACTGATAAAAATGCTCTTTTTATATAATATTTTCTGGTAAGTTTGATTTTATGTTTACTTAATAAAGTTAGGAAATTTCAGAAATAATGTGGTAATACAATGAATTACTTTGGAACTATTTATTCAAAGTACTACAAAATTTTACAGAATTTTTCATATAATTTCTATTGCACATGCGCAACAATCTCACCGAATGCATTTTAGTTGTGTTAAGGTGTGGTAGACAAACATGTACGGTTCATTAATAAAGACTTTTTGTAAGATATTTGGAAAATAGTAAGTATAAGATTTTATTTTGTAACGTGTGCACTTGCAACTTATACCAATTTAAATGTTATAAAATTCATGAAAATAAATAGAAACCGAAACAGCACGTCGTTGAGATGCTGTATCAAAACTTCGCCATTACATGTGTCTTCAAACCAAACAACAACATTCATTTTACACATATTTACCTTTTTAAAGAAATAGTAATAGTTTACAAAAGATATTAACATTAGCTGGAGTTACGTTAACTAAAAATCGAACTAAAAATATTTATTTTCACACATATATATGTAGCTATATCAAGAAATATTTGCAAAAGCCAAAGAACATATATTGTTTGAAAAATAAAATATTATTTTCAGAAACAATATTTCAACACATTTTCTAATGGGACTGAAATTCATTGCAATACATTTTTAAATAATGAATGAACAACGTTTGAACTTATTACTGATTTCTAATAATGAAATCGACTGTATTTCTAATAATTTGTTATTAAGAAAAATCCTGCATATGTTGACTCACTTAGACCGAGCTTAAACCTGTATGTTTGTTTATTTTAATAACAACATTTTTTGTCCGGAGCATTTTTTTCCATGACATTAAAAATAAAAGGTTTTCCTTATTTTTAACTTCTTTCTATCGGCACACTCTTTTTATGTGTCAGAAATTTACGTGGAAATAGCATAATAGTTGTAAAATCACATAATATAAAACTTTATCCATGTTTATTTCTGTAATATTACAGTGTAGGTACTTATTTTATTTATAAAATTAAGTATTATGTAATTTTACATAACTTGCTTGTTAGAAATTCCCAACATAAAGTTACAGATACATTTTTCTGAGTGTGTAGCTAATCTATAAGTACAATTTCAACCCATTGAAAGAGCACTTTGTATCTATATTATTAAAATTATCAATTAATGCGACTAGAGTAACGTAGTCTAATGAACTGTGTTCATATTGGATACCATAGTATGTAATATAAAATATAAAAAAATGAAAGGGTATTTATATTGTTATCCAATGTAAAGTTCATTTAAAAGAAGTTAATCGAAAAAGGCAATTCCATTTGTACTGTAACTCTATAATTAAATGTACTGTACATGTTTGCTGTAACATGTCATATGTTACATCATATTAAATATGTAGGTAATGTTTAACGCGGCAACTGAAATGTGTAATATAAAAAATACAGTTTCAAGTCCAAGGATATCTCGCTGTCACAAATAAATTGGAATCAGTTGTAAACTGTCAAGTTTTAATTAAAACATTGATTACTATTTTACCTCTAAACAGCAATAAAAATTGGATAAAGCCAAATAGAAACACACATGTCACTTCTGTATACTTAAGGCTGAAACTGTTTCATATGTGTGAAAGCATCCGTGTTGAAAACCTCTTTTTTAATATTTCGATCGGAGTACTAAGCTTTGTTTAAAAAATGCAAATAGAGGTAAAGTGCTTCCAAGGGTTCTTCAAATAAGCTTTAAAAGTGAGTTTAGATAGGGGCCTCTCTCATTTGCAAATTCAATAGAAGCCATCTACATATATTATGATGTAGGTCAAAACTTTCCTTTCTTTCTTTGCCTCCTATCACATTTTTATCTACAGGTTGCGTTTGCATTTGCGTATGAACTTGTGCACCAGAAATAATGTAAAATACATTTAAAAGTAGCTTACACAAGTTATACTATATAATAATATATTGTAGTTACAGAAAGTAATTATATTGAAAAAGCAGCAAAGTACTAGGTTCTTTTATATACAAATATATTTTTGTAAACAAAATATAACCTAAAGTGATTCCTAAAATCTTTAAGACCTAAATAAGGGAGATAGGCGGTTAGAAAAGGGCACCTTTAGTTACTTTTATGGTGCGGCCAAATTGGGACGCCAGCCCTAATATGTATGTATACGGGATGTGGTCGAAGATGTTGCAGTGGGGTGGAAAAGCTTCTAAATAATATTTAAAGGCTACCTTGCAAGCTCCAAAACTGGAGAAGTTATGATGAATGTCAAAAATAAGAGGGGACTATGGACACCAATATATCTAAGATTAAAGATAGTTACAAGCATGAGGCTATAGAAAAGGCTCAAATCTCAGTTTCAGAATATACGCGGAGCTAGTAGTAGTAGTAGCCATCTATTATTATGTAATAGACTATACGCCTACAGATAGATAGCACTAGAAGATGTCAATTCGTACCAGATCATATCCAGTTCGGTCTGTAGCTGCTTGGATACTTTGGTAAGATTCAGAAGTTGATTCGAAAGAAAGATGTGACCTTAAGAACAATGAAGTACTGAAATGATCTAGAGCCAAGGATCACTGTAAAATAAGGAAAATGGTAGCAAGACCTATAGATATAGGGCAAGCTTATAATTTCTTAAAAGAGCAATCAGTTGAGGGCAGATCTACTGAATCACATCATTAAGAATAATAAGATAGTATGACTGCTATCAGGATTTCGCAGACTCACAAAGCATCTGAATTTATTTATGGGAAAACAGAGTCTAGTTAGGTTCTGCCAACAGGAATGATATCTCATGCGAGAGTCAAAGTTCAAATTATTATTTACTGTTTGGAAGAGCAAAAAAAGACAAGGTATAGGAACTGCAAGACTATAGAAATCGTCATTAGATCTGTGATTAGTAGCAGTGGAAAATGATGGTGTATCCGCTCTGTACTCTTACAATTTGCGCTTTATAAGGCATTTATGATTATTATTGAACATGTAGACTTCAAACTTGCTCTAGGTAGTGCGTAGTTCCTTCCAAACTTTCTCTCTCACTATAAAACCTATTTGATATCAGAAAAGATCTGTCTATATTGACTGTTGAAATTTTTTTCCGTAGAATGTACTATTTATGAATACAAGGGCTAAACGTGGCTAATGTTGGTGAAAAATTAGAACAAAAGTTGATTTGATTCAACTGTCGCAAAAGTTTAAATTTGAAATAATCTATATATCCAAAGATGTAGAGAATATTACCTTCCAATATCAAACAAATTTTTTTAAATGGTTAATGAATATATAGTTCAAATATATTATTATAACAGTAAGTACCAAATTTAACGTCAGTATTTTCAAATGCTATAGAATATCTAGTTCAAATCTATGTTTCATATGTTACCCTAGAACATTAATTGAATAATCGTCAATTTTTTAAAGAATATTTGCCATTCGTTATATTTTATGGAAAATAACAACATAAACTTTTTTTCCCTGTAGTTGTCTGGCCAACTTTTTAAATTTTTGTTTCAGGTATGGCAAAATACGCAACTTGCGATAACAATTTCTTATGAGGTTATCCCATTGACTTCTGCTTCTAATATAACTTTTGGGAAACAACTTATGAGGAGATACAACAAATCAAACTTGATGTTTCAGAAAGGTAAAATATAATTCTGCCTCAGGATTGTGTAAAGCAAATTGCGATATAAAGTTGTTTGAAGGTGAAGGTGAGGAATTTATAGGTTACTGCTATAAATCACATAGCTCAGTAGTAATTCAATAATAAAGCCTCATGGATTTATCTCTCCAAGGTATCGTACATCATCTCGTATATTGTTTATTGGTAAAACGGCTCCTTTTTTAGCTCGCGAACGGTATTGTTATTAATTATCTTTCCCGCTCTGCTGTATACAAAATACTTTTTTTATTCTCTGTTCTGCAATCTGGAATTCTCAATTTTAATTAATCACACACATAATGTCCCAAGAGAAATACACACAAATTTTAGGGAACATTTCTGCATGAAAATAATACAAACCTGCGTGATAACGATTGTACTTGCTAAAACAATATTTTTTTTTAAACTGAAATTTGTAGGTTAATTTAAACAAAATCTGAACTTAAAATACAAAAATAATAAAAAATAAAGTTAGATGCTAAGTACTAAAAATATGTAAACGTTGGTTAGTGCAGTTTACGCCTATAACTTTTTTATTGATTTTCCAAATTTGTTCTTAAACAGATTTTATTAAAGTCTTGAGAGTTCTGTTTTCTTAAGTAGAGGTCAAAAATCTAGAGGCCGTTTCTGTGGTCAAAAATAGAGCTTTGTTGTTATATAAATGTGAGGCCGTAGGACATTCATTGTCCAGCTACAGCGTTTCAAAAATTAAAAAAAAATCAGTTTTTAATTTCTATACCGCTTGAGATAATTTAACCAAATTCAGTGTGCAGTAGATATGAAACAAAAAAATGCCAGTTTCAGAAACTTACCAGTGGCGGAGGTGTGGATATCATCGGTCATAATATGCCAAAAATATATATCACCTTGTATAATATTACAAATAATCATATGCGTCATTGCATTATCTTAGCTTTTTGTATTCCAAACTCGTTAACAACAAAATTGATTTATTTGAAATGCTAAATTGGCCAATATGGTTTAGATTTATGGCCTTGCAGATGGCAATGGTACTGAGGCTAGGAAAAATTATATAGAAATATTTCCAAATCATCCAACTTCAAATTCAAGAATGTTCAAAAATGCTTTTCAACGTCTTTCGGAGTCAGACTCATTTCAGAAAGGTCCAATTCCTGGAAAACCTTTGAGTGTTAGAACGCCCGAGTTCAGAAGAACCTATTTTATACGAAATTGAAAAAGACCCAAATACTAGTACTAGGAAACCCCTTCAAATCTTAATGTAAATCATTAATTAATTTGGTCCATTCTGAACCATCAAAAGTTATACCCGTATCACATACAAAGGGATCAAGCCTTACTGCCGCAACATTGAACAAAATGCTGCCTTTTTTTGGCAAATAATGATCGATGATACCTACACCTCCGCTACTGGTAAGCTTCTAAAGCTGGTAAGTTTTTGTTTCATACCTACTATCATAACTAAATATGCACACCGAATTTCGTTAAATTATTTTAAGCGATTTAGAAATAAAAATGTATTATTTATTTTAGTTTTTGATACGTTGTAACTGGACAATGGCTATCCTAAAACCCCACGTTATTCTACGTTCAATTTTAAGCAAAACATTTCCGATGAACTTAGGTCTGGAAGCGCTTCGTGTAGGATATAGAGAATGTCAAATTTAAAAAAATATATTGCATTTTCTTTAAAACTTTCAATTACTTTGAGATAAGTTCATGAAATTTTCTGCACAATTGTCTGTATCTCCAAGATGGCGCCACAAGCGGCCGTTAGGATCCTTTTAAATTGTTTGTGCCACGGTGTATGTCATTTTAGAATAGAAAAACATTTTCCCCTACATTTTCAACTTAAAAAATTTACACTTTGTTGAAGTCTCTAGGAGCAGCCGTTTCAGTTAAAAACTCATCTAAAGATGGTGATGCATGCAAATTATGTATTAGAGTGAATCGATAGTTATTGTTCATGTTGTTTAGAGATTTTATTTTTGCAATTCTCACAAAAAAATCAGGCTGTATTGATTAAAAACTAATAGTTCTTAGTCTTTAAAGTGCTATGCCTTGTTCTTTAGATACAAGTAAGGTAGCACTCTAATACGTCATTTGCATGCATTATCATCTTTAGATGAGTTTTTAACAGAAACGGTTGCACCTGGAGACCTCAATAAGGTGTACATTTCCTAAGTAGAAAAGGTAGAGGAAAATGTTTTTCTATTCCGAAATGACATACACCGTGGCACAAAAAGAAGCGATATAAAAGGATCATAATGGCCGCTTGTGACGCCCTCTTGGATATACAGCCAATTGTGTACAAAATTAGAATTTCCCGTCCCAAGAAACCTCCCTATACAAAATTGCATGCATTTAACTCAGAGTAGTCGAAAGTTATTAAATAAAATGTTATTTTTTTTAATTTAACATCCTGTATATTCTAAACGAAGTGTTTCCAGACCTAAATTCATAGGAAACCTTTTGTTTAAAATTGGACGTAGGATAACATACTGAAGTACGTACATCTCCTCCTGAAACACCCTGTATAGAAAGAAACCCTCATCTTGGACATAGAATACGTTCCTGGGTTTTTGACCTCTATTTAAGAAACACCTTGTATATTAATCGTTGCCAACTGAGACCATATCTTTGGTGCAAAAATTAGTGAACGGATTTTTATCTAGGGTGAGTTGAAACATAAATATACCAATTTCTTATTTTTTCTAAAGTTGAGTCTAAAAATATTTATTAGGTTATTGCGCAACAAATGTGTCAAAAAACCTGTTAGTTTTCTTGTGAAAATAATGTATATTGGTGCTACAAAAATTGGTATATTTGTATTATTTTGAGCATAAAGTTTGTTGGAATGTTTTCCTTAATAAACAATATAATTTTTAAATTAAAAAAAAAGTAAATAATAGTCACAGTTACCGTAGATTTAAACTGAATGTGTCGTGTTTTCACGATGGCTTTATTTGATAACGTCGATATTAAAATCAGCCAATAAATAAAAAAATTGCAGCAGTACTTAAAGTTTTGCACATACGGGAAATACAAACAATGGAAAAATATTCTTGTATAAATTTAGGTAGGTATACGAATTTTATATTTCATTTTGTTTTGTAGTAACAACATGCTTTACATAAATAGTGTAAAAATGTTTGTTATTTAAAATTAATGTGCCACAAAACAAAAATTAATATGTTAATGTTCAATTTTAATCACTGACAAAATTTAATGCTTTTTGGTATACCTCTGTATGTTTTGAAAAATAATATTTCAAATTTGAGGAAAAAATACAAGTATCCCTAGAGAATGTGTATTTTGTATATTTTAAATACTTTATAATTCCTATTTATTTTTTATATACAAGTATTTTTATAAATATTTCCATAGTTCCAATAACAAATTTACCAAAATCTTGTCGGCCAATAATAGCAAAGCAAATCATTGCACTTATTTCGAACTAATTCATAGATACGAATAATATATTTTCCGTATCTTCAATCTGGCATAGAGTTAAGTGCTAAGTTCCCCTTTATTGTGATTTTGGCACATGACGACTTGGGCGCAAATTTTAATTAAAACTCTGAAATCCTTACCAAGGCTTGAAAATCAGTTGAGGTGCAATATAATGGAATTTTTATTAAAACGAAATTTAATTTTCGATAATATTTATATTTAATAAGAATCTGTTATGTTTGTATTTTCAACGAAAGTGAAGATGCTAAAATCTAAATTAAAATTTTGTTTATTCACAGATTCTGTAAAATTCAAAGGAGTGAAACTTATCTAACGGTTGGTATTACTGTTTAAACGGCTGCGTAAATATACATAAAAGCGAAGTGGAAAAGTAGGGCTTGATCGAAAATGTGTTTACCAGTTTACAAAACTTTTGGTCGGTATATTCATCAATGCGTTTCAGCTTTCGGTTCTAGTAAAGTTTGCCGCATTCAGCGCGAGAGGCGGGGGTAAGTCACATTTATACAGAAAAAAACTTTGTCGCTATAAATGTTTCGGGCAATTAACACCGATAAACTTATGTAAAAACACACGTAACACAAATACTGACAAGTTCCTCAAAATGGATTCATTCCATTATCATTAAATATTGATGTAGAAAGGCACAATAATGCTAAAAGTTTGTTTTTTCATTTCCGATACAATATATTGAAACATACAGTCAGATAATGACACTTAAAAACGAATTTGGTGACTTGTTTTAAACTGCTGACGTATTTGTGATGAGATCTACTTTCAATTTTCGGCATACGCTTTTAATTCTCTCACCAATAAAGATATAACGAGAAGTCCATCAAATATTGTTTTGAGAGAGTGTGATTATTATTGCAAGAACTTGTACCTCGATGAAGTCGAGGGAAGTGCAAATATGCAATCAGTAGTACAATCACAATCCCAAAGTTAGAATAAATTTGAAAGTCATTGCCTATCACACGTACGCCGTACGTTTTTCGTATTAGTTTTTGCATCCAGACGTGTTCCAGACCTTGCTTTGGGATATATCTGCATTCTGCAACCACCTTGAAATTGTTGTTGTCAATAAAGAGGCTTCCTAACTCTGTGTGTGTCTATTTGGGGTTATATTTTGTATATTCGAGCATTATTTAGTGTTCTCACCTTTTTGATTAGATAAAATGCGGTGTGCCGTTTTGATTTAAACAAGAAATATCTCTGCTTTATTTATGTCCTTTTAATGAAAGTTGACTTTGGGTAGTGTCAAACTCGTACTCAAAACGTGTTGGATGACTAAGTTAATACTATTACTAAAATCATTTATAAGAGAATTCACCATTGTCCTTTATTTTCTTGGATTTTATAGGTTTTGTACATATACGTAGATATTAGCGGATAAATAGTCTGTGAAAGATCACAAACATTTAGCCGTGATCTGGCAACGCAGATTTGACATTGTTCGTTTCATCGCTCAACACTTCGATGTTGTGACTAGGAAATTCTTGTCGACACGGAGCGCCGTATTACTGGGGGTTTATTTGCTTCAATTTAAAAGGTCAAGTAAAAAATTTAATTTTTCAATGTCCTGTCTTTCTTCTGCGTAAATATACTAAAGGCGGACTGGAAAAATTGGGATTGATCGAAAATGTGTTTACCAGTTTACAAAACTTTAGGTCGGTATTTTCGTCAATGCGTTTCATCTTTCAGTTCTAGTAAAGTTTGCCGCATACAGCGTGCGAGGGGAGGGGACCATGTCACATTTATACAGAAGCAAAACTTTCTCGCTATAAATGTTTCGGGCAATTAACACCGATACACTTATGTAAAAACACACGTAACACAAATACTGACAAGTCCCTAAAAAATTGATTAATTTCAGTTCATCAGTTTGTTCTTTCAGTTCCGACATAAGTGAAGATAAAGATATTCATATTGAAACTTATACAGTCAGATAATGACACTTTAAAACGAATTTGGTGACTTGTTTTAAACTGCTGACTTGTTTTGTAATGAGATCTACTTAAATTTTTTGTCATAAGCTCTTAACTGTTCCACTCACCAAGATATCTGACGAGAAGTCCACCACGCCTATATCTGGATAAATTCGAAGTTTGTTTGTTCATTTCCGATATAAGTGAAGATAAATACATTCATATTGGAACTTAAACATTCAGATAATGGCACTATTTAAAAAGAATTTTGTGACCTGTGCAGTTATAAGAAAATTCACCATGCTCCTTTATTTTTTGGATTTTATTGGTTTCGTACAAATTAACGGATAATAGTCTATTAAAGAACAGAAACATTTAGCCATGATGTGGCAACGTAGGTGTGACGTTGCTCGTTTCATGTTCCACACTCTCTGATGTTGTGACTAGGAAATTGCTATCAACACAGAGCGCCGGGTGATATGGGTTGAAAAATTTTGTTTCGATTTTAGGTCTGAATACGTGATTAAAATTAATAATTGAATCACTGTATATTTCATTCATAAGCACCTATAGCTTTTGTGTATCCATAAAATATTCTTAAAAATCTGTAAACAATAAATTGACTAAAACAAAATACTTCTATACTTACCTATCACTAAAACATATCTCACAAATCATATACAGGGCAATTCAGTCATACTGTCATTCATTTTAATAAATTAAGAAAAAAAAAATTAAGCGAAAAATGAGTGCAACATGAATACA
The DNA here is from genome assembly GCA_025584915.1 of Monochamus saltuarius. Lineage (NCBI taxonomy): Eukaryota > Metazoa > Arthropoda > Insecta > Coleoptera > Cerambycidae > Monochamus > Monochamus saltuarius. Next base: position 5,959,986 of record CM046726.1, read on the forward strand.
CACTTAAAGTACATTTACGTTGAAAAATTGTTTTGAAATTATTATTTAAACCACCAGAAGCGCCGTGTTACCAGGATTTATGGGTTGGTTTGCTTCTCTTTTAAAAAGTCGAGAAGATTTTTTTTCGATTTTTTATTAGACCTCAGAATACGAGTTTAAATTAATTATATTATGACTGAATCACCCTGCATAATATAACCTCAAAAGATTTTACAAATGGTCTCAATTTGAATCTTAAAAAATATATATATCTCTGTACAATTTTTTAAAACCTCAATAAGCATCGCATTTTTGGCTAAATTTCTATTGCAAATCTCTAATTTTTTTAAATAGTCAATAAATTTATTCAGTTATCTATATAACATACATTTATTACATTTATTTTAGAAAATATTAGTTGACCTAAAAATTTGTTTTAAAATTCTACAACTGGTAAATGAAAATGATAGGTAGCAATTTTTTAAAATATATATAAAAAACAATTGAACAGTTAGAAGCAAATAGACAGTCTAGGTTAAAAGGCAAGATACAACATATTTTGATGGTGAACTATAGTCTGCAAAAATCTGCAAAATCAAGCGAGTCCTGGAAATTCAAAAACTATTAGTTTCTTCATTCGTAAAGTGACTTTGAAAGCATGGCCCAATTTGTTAAAAAAAGCAGCCTGAATCACAGAAAATCATTTTCAACATTTTTAAAAAAAAAAGGTCTTGAGAAGAGTAATCAAGACAGTTAAAACAGTACAGTTAAAATGAAAAAGTTAGCCGTGAAATAAAGCTGTAATTATATGTAATATAAAATATAACAACCTTCAGAATACTGTATTGGTAGGTAATAATTATTGTGTGTTTGCAAAATAGAGTGTTTTTTTTATAAGTATACCTTTTTATTTAATTTTTAATATTTTTATTTAATTAACACATCATTTTCATCACACTCATGATGTAATAGACTATAGCATGTCAAAACCAACATTTAATTTGTATATTATTTAACCTGTCATTATCTGAAAAGATAGTAAATGACCCACTTTATCTCTTCACATTGCCTAAAAGCAGTTGCACCGAAGTTATTAAATGTTTATTCTTATATACCTACGTGTACGCTAAAATTGGATGATCTCTATGTGCACGTTTTTCAACCGTGTTCAAAATGTCAGTTAGTACTAATGCATTTGACTCTTATTGTTATAAATTAAGCATTAGAAATACAAATGAATATTAACGCTTATACAATGACATTGTGCGTACCACGTAAAAGAGTCTAGTTCGGCAGCGACTTCAACCGGTTGTGATTCAGAGCTGGCCACCCTCCCAATGTGGAAAAGGGGATGTGAGTGACGTACGCACTTAGTAGGGACAAGGGCGGTGCAGGGGTTATTGACCGGCACTGCACCGACTTACAGATTCCTATCTGGGTCACGTTCTGGTGCATTTTTTGTGGGAAGTCACACACAGAGATGCAAATGGTGGATCTGAATGGGAACCCATTACCCACGCGTGATCACGGGCGATTTATCAAGAAGCTGCCACTTCAAATTTATTCGATTCGCTCAATTATGGTAAAAATAAGTGTGCCAGCCCCGTCGGAGGTAAATAAATTTGCGTTTTAGAGTAAGAAAGGTGGTATGTTGACGGTAATCGTGCGAGTATGGCAACGCTTTTCGAATTAGCCGAAGCATATAGCAAGGCCAACTTTTTCAAAATACGTTTAATATCACAAAATAAGATGTTTTGCTATGATAGATCTACAGGTCTACCGTATTTTATTTTTAAGGTACAGGGCAATGTATCAATTACTTTAATATTCATTTGCCAATGTTAAATCGACATATGGATATGTATTAAAGTTGATAGTTTGATTTGTTTTTAAGTATAGTATGCAGAGTGTTTTTCATGTGTTCCAACGAGGATTATTGCATCTGAGTGGGTAACAATTAATGGAAATTTTGTCACAAATCATGCGAAATCATAAGAAATTTCGAAAAATAGTGCGAAGTGTGGCAAAATCCTGTATTGTCTGGAAGAAAATTATCCTTAAAGACTGACAACACCTTGCGTCATTATCGCGCACATTATGCCTGCACGGACCAGCACGGAGCAGCACAGCACGGACTTGCAAACCTACACGACTTTGCACACTTATCAAGCACCAACCAGCAACTTTTTGTACAGCTTATGAGTGAAGCATACGCTTCAAAGTTTTTAGTTGAGTGTAGCTCGGAAAAAGAAATTTTTATTTCAGTGATGTTGTATGAAGAAGAGGAGGGGGAAGAAACCAAGAAAATGAGAAAGTTTTCGGTTAACTCTGTCAATGAAAAGAGAAAGTTGTATAGTGAAATTCATCGTTTATTTTCTGAATTGGAGATAACAATTTTTTTTTCAGTATTTCCGAATGGTACAAAAAAAGTTTGAGCTCTTGAATCGTCCTCGTCTACAGCATCAAAACACAAGATTCCGCAGAGCATCTGACGAAAGACCTACTGTTACGTAAACAGAAGTTGTTAATAAGCGAAGGTGTCCGACAGTTCAGCGACACATCCACAACTTAACTCGTCGAATATTTTTAACAGTTGGAAACCAATCTCTGACATTTGTGGGACAGAACTTACGTCGGATTAGGGCGGCCTGGCATAGAAATTGCAGGCTACCGACATGACCTGAAGTGACGATACATGCAGGTGCTAGTCTAGTGTGCGATGCTCCATTAAATGACATGGGAACCTTCATGAGCAGGCTTTGTAGGTTTCTTGACTTTGGACTTAGACGTTATATTTTTAAGCAGTGCCCCCATCCATTAGATTATCTAAAAGGTTCTAAATATTAAAACCAGGCACTCTGTACCTGAAAGGAGGGGGGAAGTCAAGAGTTATTCTCAGCGATTCACACCTTGTGAAACGATTTAATTATTGTGCAAAACTTAAAAAAAAATTGCACTTCTAAGAGGCTGTTAATTTCACATTTTTTTGTCAATCTGAGAGTTTCAACCAATGTCGTAAAGTGACATCTTTCATATTCGCCGCTGAAATTGAAGAGGTTGAAGCAAACACTAGAAAATAAGATTACTTTATAAAATTTGTGTAATATGTAATAAACTAATGACCACTAGATGTAGACACTGACATCCTGCGCACTCATGTTCTTCGATACATCTACTCTTCTATCGGCTAGATATAGAATCAAGCAGCTACGTTTATCGTGAGCCGAATCAAAACCGGTTGGTATATGTCTGGTACCACCTGGATGCTTGCTATGAAGTTTTGGAGTAAATTCACTGGCGGGTATAAGCCCTCAGTGTCTCAGTATAGCTGTTTCTAATAAAAATCGATATATCTAAACTAAATTATTACCATAATTTGAAAATACAGTAGTACTATAAGATAAGTATATTTTTTATTAGTGCTGAAGAATACGTTTATTTTCTGTGATATTTAAACGCAGTTTAATAAACGTTTCTTTTCTAATTAAAATTAATATTTCTCGCACGAAATTTTTTAGTTATTTCAATCGCTTTTAAAAGTTTTTTAACGGTATGCGTATATATAATACATCCATATTTAAAAGAAATTAGGTATCTATTTTATGAAAAAGTTGTCTTCATACTGACGGGAGGAAGCCTTATGAAATATTGCAATATCTGTGTTTTATTCTCCCAACTTCACGTTATTTCTGGTCTGTTCACTAATCCTTTAAAAAAAAAGTGAAAATTCAGAATGTGTTATCTTAAAGAATGCATAATTCCATCTATAACAAATATAGTTAAAAAAAAATAATACATTTGTAAGTATTAATCTAACTTAACAAGCGAACAGTAGTATTTGACCTTTCATCAATTCTTTAACGGCACCTGATACTATCGCCAAATAGTTGGCCAATAGGTTATGTCTAGTAAAAAACTTCCTGTGTTGTTAAGCTGTTTGCCTAACCGAATACATCGCTGTCAATACCCTAGCTGACATTATCTCTCCACCAACACCATTAATCTTTTTGCGAATCCTCCATTAATTCCTATTAAGGCAAATCAGGCGTCGTGAACTTTAATTGCAACACCACTGTTCTTCATCCCGACCGTGATGATTTCTAATTATGGAAACAAGTAGCAATGCATGAATTAAGTCTTCTAAAAACATAAGCATGCATTTTTACATACTTATTTAGATTTTATGAACACGTAGATGTTGATTTTTATTATTTATCGCGCATATTTACAATTATTTTATAGCTGTTAAATTTTACATAATTTTGTAAATAAATTTTTCGAAAGAATATAGTAAAACATTTAATTTTTGTTAGATACGGAATATATTTATCTTAAAATAGTAAATCTACAGTTACTGACTGAAAACTTGAATCTGAAAATCATCCAAACCTTATTGAATAACGCGGGATCCAGTAGTCAATAATTTATTTTAATTTTGCAATAAGTTTACATTTTTCCTCGTACACCTGATTTTAAATTTGATAAAATTTTAAATAAATAAACTTAAGAGTTGACAGCCTATTACTACAGTTTAAATATATGTGTATTTATTCCTCAATTAGAAATTCAAAACATACACTGAAAAATAAATGATTGTAAATTTACACGTTGCTCATATACATACAAAGTAAAATGTTATTTAATTTAATTTCATTGTCACTAAGTATATATAGACATACTTGCAGAGGTACAGGGTGTCTAAAAATGGGTAATCGAGTTATATCTCGGGGCTTTTATAATCAGAGACTGTATATTACTCAAAAATAAACTCATACTTCATAAATTATTTCCGCGGGATGCCGAAATAAATAATGCAGCAACCGGCGAAATAGATTTGTGATTTGTGCATGTGTTTATAAAGCATGAGGACTGAAACATACCCGCTAATGGAGTGCCCATATATCGCGTAACCTCAATAAAATAACGCACTACGACGTTACCGTAGCAGTCGTGAAAGCCGATGGTGAAATATGTATGCGGCGAGGTCTAAGTGCGTAATTCATATTTGGAGCTCTGGGGAGTTCGACGGCGAGAGGGCGCTCTGGGACGGCGGGATTGGCTTATCTTGGCCGCCCAGCAACCTAGAATCACGGGCCACCTACTCGCAGAGGACATGAAAAATAACGACTCTAATAATGCTATCAACGTTCAACTGAACATTGCGGAATGCCAAGAAATTGTTGACTTAAAAATACACATTCACTATGAAATATCACAGATTAGCAACCGCAAACTCACTGTGTCGACTCTATCTATGTATCTACGCTAATATTCCTTAAGGCTCGGCAATATCTACAGGTTTCCAGTGGCGTGCTCCGCAATGTGACGTTTCAATTTACAAGGTTGTTTATCAGATATTTTGTATTATATTTACACAATGCAGGAAGGAATGTGCTATGACCGAGACAATGATATATTTTTGGATACACGATCTAATAAATTTTTATAGAAGGTGTCCAGAAACTGTCAAAATGACAGGGCCTACGGAGCGAGTCAAAATATTTTTACCCTATCTAGCTTCCTTACATGAACACTGTAAAAAAAGTTGTTGTGTAAGTGAGGTTTTCCACTGTGGAATTTAGGATGTGTAAAATTTCCGGATTAATAGTTTAATACACTATAGCTCTTTTATATGTTTCAAAAATTGAGTTATAATTACTATTATAACAAAATATACTGAATTTCGTAATATTTACCAGTGACGTGTTAAAAGTACACCATTTTGTGTAAACTTAAGACATTTCTGTGTTCTATATCCTTACCCCTGATTGGTTGAGCACAACTGCGCAGCTGCAGTATATCAGCTATTCCAACATACGTCACTACGCCATTTTGGTTGTGTGGCGTTGTTGTGTTCAGTTACCTGTAGTTCGCTGTGTTCAAATGAAGAACATATAAATTTAAATTGAGATTTTATCAAAGAAAACAGTAGGTAAGTACCTACTTACTTAACTATAACAAAAATGGCTGATAATTGTGACTAACACTAATTGGGACTATAACTCTTAAATATATAAGGAGTTCACTTTGAAGCTTTAGATTACTCTGTATTATGATTTTCTTGTAACTTTAGAGAAAGAAAATTATATGTTCAGATCACTACCAGTTAATTTCCGTAAACTTGCTTTATGTAGTGCCTAAAAACACCTTTGTTTAATGTTTGGTGTTTTGTTCTTTATGATTTACTAGAACGTTATTAGTTTATAAGTATTAGAATATGTACTATTACTAATTTTGCTTGTTCGTTTGAAATAAATTATATATTTTTAATGAAATCATGAAAAGTAAAATATCTCTTATTTTGGTTTTACTATAACAGAATAATTCTGAAAATACTAAAATACTATACAATGACACGGAAGCTCTTCTACCTTATTAGATTGTTAATTATGTTCCTGTTTGTTTTTGAATTATAACTTTTATAATACGTTTATTTTGAGGTTTTTTCAGAATATTCCAGATTGTATTCGATGCACTCTTGACGACTGGGAAAATGTCAAAATAAAGGTTATTACAAAAATTATATTTATTAGAAATTATTTGGAAAGCAAACAGGAGCATAATTAACAAAGTAAAAAGGTATTAGATACTATGGGACAATCGAACTACGAATGTAAAATGTCAAATTTGGCAATACTGTCAAAATTGTATAAATTCTAAAACTTAATTTTGACCATACCTGTATCATGAAGCATTTCTAGTTTAAATTTAGATAGTTAAAGTTGAGTTGTATTACTATGAGTTAGCTAAGGTAACGGTTGAAAAATTATGACTGAAATCTGTAAAGAAGCCACATAGAACAAATACAATTTTGACACTCCCTGTATGCTTTATCATTTTTGACTTTGAACTTTAAATATATGTCAAATTTATGTTTATTTTCTCAAAACCGTTAACCTTTTTTGATATAATTTTCATGCCTTTTGAACAGGCTAATACGAATCAAGCTGCCACACGCAAAGCAACGAGAGCATACACTCTTGAAGCTGCAACATATGCTGTGAACTATTAAAATTTCAGAAAAAAGCGAAGAATTTTATTATAAGAAAGCAAATCTCCACTATTGACAGACTGGGCTAAACAGCTACTTAAATAAATAACTTTATAAAGTTATACGTTTATTTTATGTATGTTTAGGTATTAACAATATTATGTGAAACTAACAACTCTGCGGACTAAAGCACCGACCAGCGTTGAATTAAATATTTGACTCAACTTAAAGGAGGCCACCTGAAGAGGCAATCCTAAAAATGCAGAAACAGGTCAGATCTCATCTATTGTGGTTGAATTTTCGAGTTCCCACAGTTTCAAAAGTGAACTTAGACATTTATAGAATATTTTCATTAAACCAGGTTAGTAAATTTAGCTAGATAAATCTTTTTAGATAATTATTGAATAGAGCTTTGTCTGTGGAATTGTTCATTAGCATACCTAGATGTTTGGTATCAGAGAACATACTACATATGACTTCATTGATAGGAATTGTAGGAGATTTGATATAATATATAATATTATATTAGCTTAAAATACCTTTCTAATACAGTAAAAAATTATACGTTTATATTTATTACAAAAAAATACTTCACTATACTGGGTCTCCCTCTTTTTCCGTTCTCAACTATGGCAAGGTTTCAAGATATACCATGAAATTATTTGTGCAGGAAATATTCACCTACATATGAAAGTGCATTTCCTTATTCTGCTAATAGTTTGCTAATAAGTTTTTTTGGGAAGAGCAGTTTTTAGTAAATGTTTTCCAGGCGAATCAAATGATTCGTAATATTAATGTGTAGTTATCTTTTTATACGACTAAACCTGCGCCTCTTAAAGTGTATATTTAGCAGTTATGGCCATCGACAAAACCCATCTTCCGAAAATTAAAAAGCGGCGTTTAAAGAATTTTGATATATGTCTCTGTTTTCCTGAAACGCGCAAAAACCGAAAATTTTATCGTGAAAATAGCAAAAATATATGCTGTGTTCGAGTAACAGAAATGGATTTCAATAGTCTGACACCCATATTGCATTTATAATGAAGTAAAATTTTATATTATTTAAGTACTTCACAGAATTGCATTGCAAAAATGTTACTTATATTTTGAATTCTATTCTTTGTGTTTGTATTTATGTTAACATTAATAAAATAATGACTGTTTATTTAACTGAGATCTACAGTTTATGGTATTTGTACAAGTCGGTAATTTATATTAATTATATTAAGAAAAGCCTTTTATTAATAAACTTTCTTATTACAAATTTTAATCGTTCAACATTTTCCGATTTATTACTGATATTGGTATTTTTTCAAAAAGTTTAGCTCTTCCTAACGCTCAAACGGTGCATTTTTGCTTATAGGTAAATTAGCATAAATAGTCATATTTTAACCTTAAAAATCAGAATGGCTCGCTGGTACATACATTTTAGAAACACTCTATATACTGTATACACTCTCTTATATACATTCAGAATTATTTCTTTAAACTGCATTTAGTGAGAAAGTTCCTTCTTTGCCTTCAGTTGTAAAATTTATGATAGAAACTAATTGAACTAGAAGCTCAAGTTTGACAATCAATGGCGGATATTCTGGATATATTGCAGTTGCATCGAATTGACTTGACACTTCCAGACAAGAAATTTTAACAAATGAATATTTTTACCGACTTTAAGCAAAAAAAAACATTTGTACCTATTTTTAATGGCGTTTGTAGAAAACATAGTGTGCTAAAAGATATTTAATTAATAAAATGTCACTTTTCCAAACTAATACAATTATAGCCGTTGAAACATAGCTACGACTATTGTAAGAACTTTAAAATGTTTTGCAACTAGCCATGGGCACGTAATAGAAATGTTCCCATTACGTACCTATGATGATATTTTTACCGATTTTAAACAAAACAAAAAAAAATGTAGGTACATAAATAATTAACTACAAATACAGTAGATGAAACAGAAAACTATCTGACACTGGACTAATTAAAAGCATTTTACTAAGCCGCAAATCCTATTTGTAGAAATTTATATTATATCCCGTTACAAAACATTCCTTAAGCTCTGGCAATATCTACAGGTTTCCAGAGGCGTACTGAAGTGAACCGCCCCCGGCTTCGTATCTAATTGGTTTCATTTCTACAACGGCAAGTCCCCAAGACAAGCTTCACGACGAAGGCTGACATCGCAATATGCCTTCCACAAACATGAAATAACCTTCAACTCACTTGCTATATGTTGCTTTTCCTCGGAAAGTTAGGAAGACTATTAAAATCTTTTACGGGAGCGGCTGTGTTGTACATACGCGAACGTTGTTAAAATGGAAAAATACGCAAGAAATTTTCAGAGTTAAATAGAAGCAACAAACTTAAACGCTTTTCTACTTTTAGTTATGCATTTATGCAAGTAGTCGCTGGAATGGGGTGGAGTTTAGGTAACAACAGAAGGTAAGAACGTTTGTTGTGAAGTACTGAAACCTGTTTCGCTTTTCTAATTGTTGATCTAATTATTGTTCAAGAAGTTAGTCAACAAATTATTACAATTTTTATAGCGTTATACATATTACAATAAATTTATTGCTGTATGCTAATGAACAATTCCACAGACAAAGCTCTATTCAATAATTATCTAAAGAAATTAATCTATCTAAATTTACTAACCTGGTTTAATGAAAACACTATAAATATCTAATTTCACTTTTGACAGTGGGAACTCTAAAATTCAACCACAATAGATAAGATCTGACCTATTTCCGCATTTTTAGGTGGTTGAATTTTCGAGTTCCCACTGTCAAAAGTAAAATTAGATGTTTATAGAGTGCTTTGTTTAAATCAGGTTAGTAAATTTAGATAGATTAATTCTTTAGATAATTATTGAATAAAGTTTCGTCTGTGGAATTGTTCAATAGCATACCTAGATGTTTGGTATCAGAGAACATACAGACTTCATTGATAGGAATTGTAGGAGATTTGATTTATGTTAGCTTAAAATACCTTTCTAATACAGTAAAAAATGTTACAAAAGCTAATAATAAAGAATATATGGGTAGATATTGTGGGTGTAATTCAACGCTGGTTGGTCCACAGAGTAGTTAGTTTCACACAATATTATTAATACCAAAAAATATATAAAGAATAGCAAGTGTTCCACCAATTTGACAATCCGTTTGGTTAGCTCTGTTTTAGCATTAAGCATTTTGGTGTCCATCTAAGTAATCATAATTCTTTATATAAATCAATCATACCGTTTTAGAAACGACTCTACGAAAACTTATACTGTTGCTTTAACTTACTTGGCAATAGTTACTTATCAACAAACGATCGAATTTTCATTACCTTAGCAACAATAAACTTCGGACAATTGGATTTCAAAATAATATTTCATAAATGCAATAACGTTGCGTTGATTTGTACTTTTATTGGTATTTGTATAAAAAAATACTGTGCTAAAAGTGATTTTATTAATAAAATGTCACTATAGTAAGAACATTCTAATACATCCTTTTTTAAATAATTCTTATAAATGCATATTTTTAATAAAAAATTATATAATCATTAAATGTTAAGATTAAATTCTTTATATTTAGTCCTTTAGATGACTAGTAAATAATACATGATCTACAAACCCGTTTTGTATAATATACTAAGAGCAGAACGAAGTTTACATGAAAGATCTCATACAATAATGGTTACCGCGGTGAATTTTCTAGGGAACCCCTTCGTTTTAGATTTATCAGGAAGATTTAATTAAATGTGAAATTACATTACTAAATTCCGTTGTCCTCTGTCAAAACCTTGAATATAGGTAAGAACCGTTTTCACTACTTAGTTCTCATTCTGCAATAATGAATTGCTCACAGTATTAAATAAATGTTGTATGCTTTGTTTAACTTCTTAAACAAATCACAAGCTTTTAAATAAATGAAAGAATGAAAGCTCGTTCATACATGAGTTTCCTAGCAAAGAACATCTAGTTTCACATAGGTATGCTTTCATATCTTATATAGATTACATACAAGGTCAACAAAAGCTTAGTGTATACACGGTTGGAAAACGGTGATGGTCCATCTGCCGTTACATGAGAGCGACAAAGTAAAGTATAGAAATCCGTGTGATAAACAAGGATGGCTATAGGAAGACGTTTTATAAATTAGAATAACATATGAGCAGTCGCTCCCCCTTTTATTTGTTTTGAATGGCGAAACGGGCGGTGACTATTTAGATTTTAAAACGTCGTCAATATAGTCATCCTTGTCTATCGCTCGGATTTCTATAGTTTACTTTGTCGCTCTCATGTAACGGCATCACCGTTTTCCAACCGTCTATATTAAGCCGGTCCCAGACGATGTGGCGAATGCCTTCCAACGTTGGACACATCACCATTTGCCACATCGTGTGGGTCAAAGCCGCGTCAAAGGAGCTTCCAGCGTTGGAAGCATGTTGGAAGCATCGTTCGTCACACACCCACACGAGCGATCGTGACTTTGACCCAATCCAGGAGCGCACATGTTTCTTTTTTTACTGTTCTGTGGATCTGCAGTATAAGTACGACACTGACGAACGTTGGTCCCACATGTGTTTACAATGTTGCAACAAAAGTTCACCCCATCGTGTAGGAGACACACTTGCCACATTTGTAAGACGCAAATTGTGTCCAACGTTGGCACCAACATTTGAACCAACGTTGGACACATCGTCTGGGACCGGCTTTACGACAGCTTTCAGACAATGTCTTTGAGATTATAAAATAACTGATGATTCTCTTTCAATCCCGACTTGGCATCTGATCAGTTTCTTTTCAGCGAAAAATCTTATACGTTTTATAGTTTATAACAAGACTAGGAGAGCAAGTTTAGTCGTAGTATCTATTATCCTGGAAACAAAGAATTCTTTGTGCCATGCACACGTGTGAGTGTTTCTTATAGTCTCATTGATAAGGCAAAATATCTAACATTTACTATTTTCATAAATGCATGTGTAAATACAAATAATATATTTAAATTTAATTCAATATGGCGTTAGCATGAACTAAGAGAAGCATCTGTTGCAAATCCTTTCCTCAACATTAAATGCACTGTATCATAATTCATAATATAATTAATCACATTTCTGTTTTTTTATGGTAATATATGCAGGTGAAACTTTCATTCTGTCTAATTATTATGGAAAATTTCTTAATCCTTTAATAATTGGACAAGCGTCTGGACATATTTAGCGGCGATGTTTATACATTAAATGTACTTATATAAATTAACTTTTTACTAAATAGTTTGTTAAATTCAATAATTTACTTTTTATAACAAAATTACATTTACATAAAATAATTCCTGTTCAAAACCAATTATATGGGTTAGTTTAACAACATAGTTCCTCATTTAAAAGCATCTTTAACAAAATGGTACTGTTAAATTTGTTAAAATATTTATTTCGTTAAACAAATATATGTGTTGTTTCAGCCGAATTACTGGTAAAATGCAACACAATATTTTATTATACAGGGCATCCGGAAAATGTGGGAAATCTCTTAGGTGCAGATAGAACATGAAAAAATAAAATGTTCCTATACAATTTTTTGCTACAGGTCCTCCTTACGGAGATATGTGTCTCTGAAGGACACTGCTGGATATCATTTTTTTAAAATAACTTTTAAAGTACTTAATATAATTTACATTAGTAAGGTCCTAACCTCTTAAAGTAGTGTCCTTGAAATAAATTTAGCTTTTTTAGTTTACCAGGGACGGGCAAAACTTTACAACTTAATGCCTAAATTTTTAACACCCTGTATGATAAAGACTTTAAAATAATAAATCTGGGTAGCTTCAACCTTAGACTAAAAAAAGATACTCTTGTTTATTGTCGATAAAATGAACCGTTTACAAGAAAAATAATAATAAACGATTCCATGTTTTATTTTTAATAAAAAAGGCCACGATTTCTATTTTTTCTTTTCTCGACAACAAAGTGCGATACGAAAGTCATTGAAACAACAGGAGAGTTTCATTTTAAGATGTTTAATCCGAAAAATACAAAATTTAAAAAACGTAGTGGTGTCCCAGAAGGCACCTTAACGAAATTATTGAAAAACTCAAAAGGGGGTTCAACATGCAACATATAGGTCGAACTTTTTCTCGTAAACGGTTAATTTTAGCGACAATAAACAAAAGTACACCCTGATGCATAATGTAGTTACATTAAACAAGCAATATGTTAATAATAATTATTTTACTTGACTTCAAATATAATTGTGTATATGCGACATCCTTTTGTTAAATATTATTAAATTAAACAAACTTTTTCTGTGGGCATAGCGATTATGAAAGAAATAATGAAAATGATCTGAAAATGTTCATAGTGACTCTCGTCATACTTTTAAGGTAAATACTTGAGGTATTCGGCAATAGGAATGCCAAGGCTGGTCCTTTGTATTCACATTAAATGAAAAATGGCTGATACTGTAATATCTAAATTTCGACCAAGTTTTCCGGATGCCATAAATGCGGAAAGGCGAGCGAGAACAAAGAACGGGCATAATACAGACTAATGAATAAATACCGTGTTCCCCAAGTTATCTGATCACAAACGTATCCATTGTGATGTGCAATAATTCGATGATCCCGGGATCCCACCTTCCTGGAATGTCTTATATCGAGGTCGGAGGTCGGTCCTCTCGGGTCATATCTGCATAATATTATTGGATGGAAATGCGACCGTGTTTTTTGATTAAAGAATTTTATGTGGAACTACTGTCAGGAGGAGTGGGATTTCAGAAAAAAATAAAAGCTTAATCGCATTTTAGCTTTTTATGACACTTAACGTCAAGTCTACTTTGTCCCGCGAGTGAACCGTACGTACTAAATCTCGTATAAAAACGGATATAAGCGCGCATAGTTGAAATGGCCAGAAAATAAACGCGATATAAAATATCTTTATTATATTATACGGTTGCTCCCAGGCGGCGCCTTTATTTTTAATGCAGTGCCGCGTACCTGGGGGCGCATATAAGTGAGATAAATAGATGGCCGTGTGTGCCGCTAGAATTAAAGTGAAACGTGCCCCCAGACCGCACATCGGCTATGGGACCGTGTCCGAAACGACCACACGTCCCGTGGCGATTGCGCCCTACGTGATACCATCGCGCCGCACGATCTTTATTTTATCTTTCTTCGTCGCCGGTCACTCGATTTTACTAAACATCCCTACATGAAAGGCCTAATAACAATTAAGGTAGGCCGTGAGAAGCTGGCCAATCGAAACAATCAAGAAACACCTATGTCATAACTTCTATCCGGATCCTTTCCCATTGAATTACGTGAACTGATTACTCTTTTTTACTGCATTGTAAGGATATTTATGCAAATTCAAATCAATCTTCTTACAATTTGTGTTAACGAATTCATATTGTATTTGACGTATGCTAAGTATGTGTCTTGCAAGTCGTTACAATAATTTTAGGAAGTGACAGAATACGTGATTTTGAGTCTATTGAAACAAACATACCTATATACCAAGTGTTACAATATATGTGATGATAAATTTTTTTAATATTTTTAATAATGAAGCAATTTTTAAATATTAACACTAATTTTAAAAATACTGGACATTTTTTTAAATATCTACCTGTAACTGGTTATTAATTTTTAATCTATTAAAATTTTAGCTCAAATTCAAAGATGATTCATTTGAGGAATATGGATCTTATCCTGTAGTTATTTTAATTTATACAGTGACGTAGCTAATTTCTTTTAAATTTTATCCCGAAATCAGTTACCTAACACGCCACTGTCTTTATTGTATTTACATGAAATTGTACCAGTTGATGACGACAACATGCTTTTTCGAAGAATTTGTACTTTTCAAGTCAAGTCACTAGTGATAGTGATGGTTGTGTGAATGATTACAATGTTTTATAGTTGTTTCTTCTATTCAGAATTTTTCACAAATGATCACGGAGTGGTAATAGGCATAAGCGTGGGAAATGTTTCTTTTATATCAGAATATATTTTTTTGCCGTACTTAAATCAAGAAATATAAAAATTTGCAGAAGCTTGTAATTGCTTAAACAAAATATGAATAATAAGTACTTTTGTTTTATAAGAATTAACTTTGCCTACTATGTTAAAATGAATTTGGAGAGAATTGGAAAAAACAACGAGTTTCCCTTCGTTTGGGGTGAGTCTCTAAATGGCCACGCTAGAACACCACTTAAAACAATTTTATGGTGAAAAAAATTAACCCAGATGATTTAAAGAGAACGTGTACGTTTAGATTAATATATTTTATGATCACCACATAAATTATACAAATTGCTTGGTGTTCGTGTTTACGAGAAATGGTAACGGTCGAGATTATAGCTTTATTACCATTGACGGCAGTCGGATAAAAGAAATATATATAACCAAGGTCGAGTGTGTACCCACTCAAATGTACAGACAACAGCTCAGTAGTTTATATTTTTACTGTTATACATAACACAGTTTCAGAATAGAGATGAAAATAATCTGAAAGTGTATTCCTGTTTTTCTTTTCAGACAAATATCTATACATGATTTGTTAGATGTACTAAACCAATATGTGTGGATGCTTCATTTCATTTTAACAATTTGAAAAGCTTACTTTGACATTAATTGCTAACTTAAGACACTTAAGCTTGCATTGTACTCCTTCTAATGATATTACTGAATGTCCCATAATTTTGTTACAATTAAAATCTAGAGGGTAATTTCAAACTTTGTGGTAGTTTAAATTATCTGCATACTTTTATAAATATTATTAATTACATTCATTTCTTAGTACTATCTTTCTTTATTATTTTGTAATTTTTTTGTAAGATGAAATGATTTATAATTTATTTTTTTATGCGTTAAAGCGGACAGATTTCCATTATTTCAAGCAAAGTGAACTTAGATATTTATAGAGTGCTTTCATTAAACCAGGTTAGTAAATTTAGCTAGATTAATTTTTTTTGATAATTATTGAATAGAGTTTTGTCTGTGGAATTATTGTTCATTAGCATACCTAGATGTTTGGTATCAGAGAGCATACACATGGCTTCATTAGTAGGAATTGTAGGAGATTTGATATATATTAGCTTAAAATACCTTTCTAATACAGTAAAAAAAGAATAACATATTTTATAATAATTAATAATACCTATCTTAAATTTAAAATGCAAATATAATGCAAAATAATATTTATAGATTATATAGATTATATTAACACAACACTTGGTGGTGATAGTTACCCAAACTGTAGTATTATTGTAGTATTATTTACTATAAATTGTATTACAGTTGTGTATGCAGGTGGACCGCCAGGTTCAGCCATGTTGTCAAAAGATGTAGTTCCATATTGCATCACGTCTACTAAGGTTTCCTTTTGTCGGATATCGTCGGTTGCCTAGCTTTTCCTGAATTTAACAGTTCACTGTAAGTCCTTCTTTCCTTATACAAATAATTAAATACTACTGGGTGGGTATTTATTCATATAATGTGGGTGGAGTAATAGCTACTCTAGAAAGGAATACAATATAGCAAGAATACTGAAATTCTAATTAGTTCGTTTAGTATAGCAACTAGTTGCACTGCCACTGACCTCTCGATGAGAAGTAAGAACTGAAATTAGAACTGAGCAACTGGTGTAACTATCTAAGAATGAAAAAGAGACCTGTTTTGAATTATTGAATCAAATTACTTCATTAAAAAAGCAATACAACATTATAATATCAGCTGTATTGTAAAAAATGTGCATATACCTATAGTCGGCTTAGCCAGTACGAGAATGTGCGGCTAAAAGGTAATTTTCCAGGTTATTTTCATTAGTTAGTGAATGATGCCATATTTTACATTAGCATATCCTTTATTTTCTCAAACGTACATACTCTGTCTCTAATTGTTGTAATTCACCACACCAGTCGCAAAACAGGCAGCAATGGACTCTACGATCCTGCAAATGTATTTTTCTGGTTTCAACGTACCTCCTTCAATTTACATATTCAACTTGTAATTATGCAAAACCTACGAACTGTCGTTCTGTATAATTGAAAGTGGGTCAGTCGTATAAAAGTATGCACACGTCCACACATGAGAGATCAAAAGGAAAGGGACGGACACCCGAAAAGGAATCAATACGAGCTACATCATTCAGATGCTTATTTCGAAATAAAAAAGGAGACAATGGAGTTATACTCGGTCATCCGTAGAAACTGCTACTAAATCTATCTTTATGTGCTTATATCCTCTACCAGAAAAATGGTTATGGTTCGGACAGAGGCAAGGTACGGCTTTGTATTTGCAAAAAAAGGCAACCCTTAAAAATTAGATAACCCTGAAACAAGTGGATGATGCTGATTTCGAATGCTAAAATTCTTTCACTGAAATAAATTCACATCATGGAATAATGTAATCTTCAACTCATTTTATTATACTTTAAAAATTTAATGCAGAATTGCAACAAATAAATGAAAAACGATATACAGGGTGAGTCATTAATGTACATACAAGCAGATTGTTAACGTCAAAATAAAGCTATTGAGCCCAACATGCCTTATTCAACAGTTGCTCATTTTCATTCTACAGGGTGTTAAAGTTGAAACAATGTTTTCGATTTTTTGCTATATTTTAAAAACGTATGGACCGATTGTTTTGAAAATTTGTAGTCTTATGATTTTTGAGGTGGCAATTATGAATATGCAGACAGTGTTGAGGCCACGTCTAGGGGGCGCTAGTTATACTGCGCTGTCGATGTAAAAATATGTATAACTTTTTGTATTTTATACTTTTGAATTTTTTAATAATAAACTATTGAACTGCCTTCAATTCTAAATGGAAAAGGTATACCTGTTAAAACTCGATAAACTCGATTTATGTTTTTGAGACTCGACGAGAATTAAATTAGAAATTAGGGAGACAAACACTACAACAACTGAAAATTATATTATGCACATCTTAACAAATTATTAATCATCATAGCTTCTCGAAATGACTAATAGCGACTTTAATGCACTTTCTTAGCCTCCCTGCTACCGTTTCCGAGCTAGTTACAGACACTTTTTTGAGATGCATTCGCTAGCAAAAAAATAAATATATTAATATTTTTAGTTTTTGTGATATGACGACAACTTGCATTTTTTTATATGGAACACTATATTTTATAAAAAAAAAAACAGAAAGAGGGTTAAAAATGCTTTTTAAAAATATATGCTTACTGCCTACAATTGAAAATAGAGGTCCCTTGCTAAGTCTGAATTTTCATTTCTTAAATTAAAACATTTTATTAAATTGGATTTGTCTTCATTTTAGTAACAAACCATTTTTGATTTGTGTTAACATGGTTCTAATAACGTTAAATGTCAATTTTGTTTTGTTTTCAAAGCCTTCTGGATCAGAAAACTTAACTACCGTTGGTATTTTGAAAATTTTACATTTTCTACAAATCCACACAAGAAATAATAAGTAAAGTATATATACTTTCTTCTGTTTTTGAAATAAAATACATGTTGTTTCTTATAAAAAAAACAAAACTTGTGGTCATATAACAAAAACTAAAAATATTATTGGGTACATTTATTTTCATGCCATCGAATATATCTCAAAAAAGTTAATGTTCAAACTGATTTAAGAGATCTTGAAAGGTAAACGAGAAAAAAGCAATAGTTAGTTTTCTCAAAAAACGAGAAACGTCTTATAGCTCTAAAACGGTAACAGATAGAGACATGGTTTGTACCATTGTTATTTTCTCGAAAAAAGAGCACTGGACACGTATATCAAATTTGCTCTATATATGACAGATTGGCAGCAACCCTTGAAAATTGACCAATAATTTGAACCACCCTGTACACTAGCTGCAACATAAAGGTTTCCAACTCGAATAAGAATCAAATTTTGTTTAAATTATGCACGGCTTAATCGCTTGTCGGTCACACATGTGCTTAGACATTAACACCTATTGACACAAGTTGATCATTAATATGCCTCTCAAAATTTCTATTGTCTACCCGCTCACTCCTTTAAAAGTAGTGTACACGTGTTAGGTTGGAAACCTCTGTGTTGAGGCACCACACATGCAATTACATTGGAAATTTCTTATCTATAATAAATGAATCAAGAGGGATACAAAATGGTTTTAATTTACTGATTAATTTTAGTTACATTGGGACTTGCTTTTATTTTATTTTTTGTTGCTGCAGACGCATAGTGTGGTAAACGTTACATTATGATTTGTCATTTGCTGTTATTATTAAAATTTGTCACTTCGTGCATAAATAAAGACGAGATTGGTTGGGTTTCCGTATTTTGCTCTATGGCACTGTGGCGTGGCTCGATACGACAAAATATTTCACAAGTAAGAATGCTACATCTATCCATACAAGCTAAGCCTCCGTTTTATTTGGTAAAACTACTATACCTACGAGTATTAAACATGTTTATATAGACTAACTACAATGACACCAAATTATATTAGAACTTGTTTGGTTGGTATCTTGCATATTTACTATATGATCAATTTTACAAAATCCAGTATCGAATTCTCAACATAGCCGTCTGCCGTGGAAGATTTTCAGCCGCCATGACGCTTTAACATCTGCATATCTGCACCGCCATCAACCAAAATGGTGGCTGAGGACCTTCAAAAACAATGTCCACTTTATTCCTCAGGATTCGTCAATCTAAGCATTATTGCAATCATTTTTGGAATGCTTCCAAAAGTATTAACTACGACAGGCAGGAAGGTACATTTTCCTAGTCTGTAGAATACAAAAAAACCACCTGTGAGTTAGGAGAAGTTCAGCATATTTTCGAAAAATATTTGTTCTGTCATAAAAATATCTTGGACAATTTTTGTTGTCGTGCATGGAATCACATTGTTTGTATACATGTTATTGTACTGAATATCATCCAGCATTAGCTTAGTTAATTCTTCGCGACGACAGACTCTAAAAATGATGATTATCATGAGTAAATATGTTTCATCATCTGCAGTACTTATATACTTCTTTCTTTGTGGACTTATTGGTCTTGTAACTCTCTGAACTTTTTTCAAAAATGCGATTAGTTGAGAAAATCTACTTACATCTTGATGTTTCTTATCTGAAATCATAGTTCTCAACACTGAGTAGTGAGTCCATAGTGTAGTTGGTTTCTGAAGTTTCCGAAGAAATAAGTTAAAAGGATTTTCTCAGACATCTCCATTATATTGTTAGCTTTGCACCGATTTTCAAATTTCTGGTACTTCAACTCATTGGGTTTTGTCGGAACTAAACTTGAGATCGCTCTGTTTGGCGTTGCTTCTATATTAGAGGGTGAACTTCCACCAGAATCACTCATTTTGAAAAGCGCTTTTCATATTTATTGGGTTGTTTGACAAAGTATTGACAGTGATGACGTGAGGTAACAAGGTACTTGATCCATAAACTTAATAGCAGGTACTTTTTTTGTTTATAGAAAATACATCAACTCATTGTCACGTCATTTAACACTTTCTGCCAAATATATATTTTTTCGTGTTATTAAATGAAAGTAGATAGAATTTTGTACAATATTCTTGTTGTAAATTCATGTCAGGAAAATCAATACCTATTACTTTTATAGAATGAAACGATGAAATAATTTAAACTATTCTTGTTTTTATAAAACCTTATAGTAAAATTAAAAATATATATAAGTTTGTACATTTTGTATGATATATACGTTTCAGTCTGTTTAGTTTCGTCTTATTATTAAATTAAAACTATTCGGGGTCCAGCTTCCCCTAACACCGATCGGTAAATTCAGCTCCGCCATTAATTATTGATGAAAATAATCCATCACGAGTACATTTCTGTCTATTTAATTTAATTGGAAATGTCTCAGTTATGGACATACAGAAGGAAATATATCTGGCAGATTGATTATTTTCCTTAAATAATTGATGCGGTGTACCGAGTTTGTCTAGAAAATAAATTCAGGAGCAGGTGAAAAACATGAACCGGGAGCCTTAAAGGATTCCCGGAGTGTACTGGGTCGATCTGGAGCACGAGCTTTCCTCATCAGTCCAAAGTGGATTTCTACGGCGATTGAGAACGAATGGGGGCAACATCTTGTCCACTTGATGTGGTCACTCGCCCGCCACTACAAGATGGATAGCTGCCATTAAATAATCACTGGATTACTCTATGGAGTGTTATTTTGTTTCATTTCCTCCGTCGAAGTTAGTGAAACACATTCGTGGTGAAATTGAGAACGTGTGGTGTTGATCTCATGATGGATGATTTGAGAAAGAATTACTAAAGTTTACAACAAAAGTGTATAGTTTTATCGGGGGAAATCTCGGAGGCAATCCCGCGAGATGAGAGATCGGTCACGTTCCACTATACTCCGTAGGTAGGTGTATGTGGGGTGGGCGCGAGAGGTACAAAAGTTACGCCAACTTTTAGCTCTAATATCGAGTGTGATACAGATATAGATTACCTTTCTATAGAGGGGTTTTCCACGCCCGCGGTTACGGCACGCAAACTACGTTTTAGGCGAAAGACAGGGAAATCTGGCCCACCGAGCCAAATAGAATTCGGAGATAGATCCGGTACGTGCAAAAAGTGGGCAAAAAATTTGCGTTTAAATGTCGGCGTTCATGGAAAACCCAATAGTGTCGGCTCGGCATAATTTCCAGGTGCTATTAAAGCCTGCCATTAGTTCCCTTTTCTCCCTGGATAGAATGATGACTAATATAAAAAATATTAATGGCGTTTAAATACGACGAGGCATTTTATCACTTTATGAAACAAAAGAGGCACGTAGAGAATGTTTAAAAATGCAGACAAACTGCAGGAGCTTATTTCTTACTGCTATACAAATAATTGTCTAATATAATATACAGCTAGTATTTTTTTCTACGTTCATGCAAAAAATAAAGCTTTACTGAACTATATTTAGTGGAAAATGTGGTTCATTTTTGCACTAGTGCAGAAATTTTTTATTGCACTCATCTGTCATTCTACTGCAGCATTTTGTGATCGTGACAAATATAAACGTTCAAATCGACGTCGTATCTATAGTCTATTTTCTGTGAGGTTTTAAGCAATTACTAGAAAATGGAATTTATTAAAAATAAAATTAGTTTCCTTTCAATATCAACTGAATTACAAAATATTTATTGGTTTCTGCATGAACGTAGACAAAATATTGTATGCAACTCGTATAAAAAGTGTTTATTGCATTCGACGTATTGTCCGACAATTTTACGTCGCGTGCATTATAAACACTTACTTTTTGCAATTGTTGCATAAATAACTATTTTCTACGTTCATGCAAAAACCAAAACTTTATTGAATTATATTTAGTGAAAAAAACTGGTCCTTTATTGCATTAGTGCAAAAACATTTTTTTTGTACTCATCTGTCACTCTAATACAGCGTTTTGTGATCATGAAAAATATAAACGTTCAAATCGACGCCACATTTAGTCCATTTTCTGTGTGATTATGTGACGTTTTAATGAAACTTATACAAATTGTACATTTACTAATAAAATTTGAGTTAAATTGTTCCTAACATATTAGTTCCTAACTTTCTCAATGCAAGTCGGTAGTGTTAGTTAATTTTAAATATTTTTCTATTACATTACGCTTTTTATTTTCCTACACTTAGTGCCACCTAAATAAAACATTTTTTGGTTTTTGCATGAACGTAAAGAAAATACTGTATGCAACTCGTATAAAAAAAAATTTTAAAATTACTATATTATGAAATGGCTTTTTGAAAAATTGTCCAATCTTCTTTATGATTTGAAAGAAATAAAACTAGTATTTTTTAAAGGCTACACTCTATTTATACCGGGTGGCGATAAAGTTTCACTAATACTCATTTCCAATTTCATTCCAATATCTTTTTAAAGAGCAATGCTTGTCCTTAAAAATGTGTTTTTCCAGATTTTATGTTGGCTTACAGTTTTTCGAGTACAAATATACCCAATATTAGAGGTTTTCTGTTTTTAAGATTGAGGTAGGTTTTTTAAAAAAGTTAAAGCAAAGTGCGGCTTTTATTTGGAAGAAGGTATTCAAAGTGTCTCCAGTTAACATTCCGACATAGCCGATATGAGTATAAATACTTCATATTGAACGTTCAATCATTTCCGAGGTGTTTATATTTTAGTTCTAATTTGTAGCTATAGGTCCTCTAAACTATTTGCCTTATTAAAATAGACCCGTAATTTTAAGTAATCCCACAACAGTATCCAAGAGGATTAAATCAGGTGCACGTCGTGGTCATTCAGTTGGTCCTCGTCACCATATGCATCAGTCAGGGAAAGTATTGTCAAGAAATGCCAACATCAACGGACATCAACATAAAAATGAGGTCTTATTGAAACCATATTGTTGAGTGGGGAACGTCATCGTTATCCTCATTGTTAGGATAAAGAACTGCTAAAGCTGTGACTAAGTCAAAACATAGAAAACACAAATATCTAGCAGCAATTATCTGATTTTCAAAGTAAGATGTCCTACTATTCCAGCATTCATTTTACATTAGTGCTAACTATGTGTTTCTTAAACCCAATGAATATTATTTTGAGACCTGCAGTTATAACGATTTACAGTCCCATTCAGCTGCCTGGAAGTTGTCATCGACTTCACGTCTGCCTTTCCGAAGCATATCAATTACACTACCAGTTTCCAAAAATTTTGCGACTTATTGTTGTTTATCTTAAGATATTCTTTATTGGATAACTGACAAACCTCCTCATGAGATCTTAATTTGTCACTATATCCAACCATCATTAATACTTTCTCTCCCTTTTAGTTAAAATAATTGTTTTTATTCACACGTTTCCTTATTAAATTTACAATTTTTCATAACTGCCTGATAAAGTCAGATGTTATCAGTCAGTTCATTATACCTAGATATCTGGTATAATCTAATATAATCTGGTAATATAATCTAATTAGTTACAGTTACAGTTTTTACAGTTATTCGCAGTATTGGAAATTCAACAGTATTTTGATAAACACGTTTGGCTTTAACCCATAAATAACGCGGTTATAGCGATAAATAATAAGAGAGAATTAGCATTAGTTCTAATTTGCGTGAATTTATATTCACCGAAACATTATCATTAGATCGTACAACGGTCATTTAGAGTGTTAGAGAAACCATTTCCAACTAGTATATAGGTATATATATAATGTCAGACATGGCTGAAATAAAATGGCAGCTTAAAAAACGGACCAAATAATTCAGCGGAGATTCCCCTTAGGACATCGCTAGAGAGTTCTTCAAACAAGCCAAAATTACAGAAACAAGAGTAATGGAAATATATGTTTCGAAAAGTTTTAAACGTATTACTAAGCCTTGTTCAGCTGTCTAACATAAATTGGATCCAAAAAACAAGCAAAATTGTACCTGTGGGGTTAGCCGTATCATAAAGATATACAACAGAGACTCTGAAGTAAGAAGTAAATTATTATATGAAACTATTGGTCAATCTATTCAAACTTAACAAAAGCTAGAATAATTTCGCTGTCGTATACAGCGTCTCTCCTTAATGACCCAAATAAAATAATGTTGTGCAACATTACATTTATTTAATTTTTTCAATATTAATGTTAAAGTTGTCTTTCATCTATTGAAAATCGTAGATAAGGTAGTACTTTAACCGCAAGGGTAGATAAAACGATACTTTAACACCAAGCATAGATAAAGATAGTAGTACTAACAACCACTCACTTAAATCATCACCTACCATTTGTGAATACAAATATCAATATTACAATTAACATTCTCAGAAATATGAATGGAAAGAGAAGAATTCTTTTTTGCTCCGACCAGGATACTGATGTATTGGAGTCAATGGTCTCATTTTCCATGCTGTTAAGTATGAGTTCTGATACAGCATGTTGGCCACTGATTCTTCACATACGGATTCATCAACAAGGCGTAACGTTAGTCAGACTAGCGGAGGTTACGCGAAAAATTTACGCATCTGTTGCACTAATTTAAATAAAAAGCATACTCCTATTCACTACTATGTATAATACTTACTTTATAATATGTTAACTAATCCGTAGTACTGAAAAGTACAGTTTTTGAATATAAATACTAAATATACAATGGGAAACGAAAGGAACTAGAGGCCGAAGTTACGCGATATTTAGACAGGTACAATACTGGGTCTAACTTTTGGCGCACATATGGACGTAAATAAACAGCCTACCTAGCAACGCATGCTTCGCTACCTAGCAACGCATGTTTCGTGAATGAGCGCAAAGCTGGTTAGGCCAACTAACGCGCTTTACACGGGCGTAAACTCGTTAGTCGGACTAGCGCTACGCCCGTTTCATGAATCCGGCTGACATCAGTGTTAGTCTCTGCTACGGAAAAAAACTGCCAACCACCTAACCGCTTTACTATTACCAAGTTTGCACTAGACTTTGCAACCATCGCAGCTGCAGAAAGGTGGCAGCTTCAAAAGCTCTAAATTTGTGGAAATTTATGCATGGTGTTTATTCCCACAGGTTGAATAGTGCATGTCTTCTAGCGATAGTTCATGAAGAATTTGTTATAGGGCACGTTCTGAAGGGGTATGGCGATGTATTTTCATATAATATTCAAGAGACTGTCTCAAGATTTCTTATTCGTAATACAGATCACCGATCTTTCTTTTTCTATATTTGGGCTATAGAAATAAACATTGTCTCCCGAAATTATTTTTTTTTGACAGAAAATAAAATAGTATTTTATAACGATGCAAGACGATAAAATACCATACAAAATTGATATTGATAAAATAACATTTTATCGTCTTGTATAAAAAATAACTATTACCTATTTAAAATTAGTAAACGCCAGCATCTTACAAAACTGCATGTAAGAATAATGAGGGAAAACGTGCTAGCAACAAAAATTATTCGTATTCTAAATGTTAGATATCCAAAAATATGTATTATCATATTTTTGGAAATTTAAAAATTAAAAGCGTAGTGATATATATTTTATTTATGTTATTTGTCATGTTTTTTATATATACCTACCTAAGTCATAAGCGCGACCGCACTTAATTGTATGTCTGGTATTGTGTACTTACAACAAAATTTTATAAAATTATTTCCCTTTATTTCGTTTGCTGTTACTCGAATACCAGCTTCAATACACAAAAATAATATCTGCGTAAATAATTCATATGATTTCGACAAGATAACTTGGAAGTTTTAAACGCCATTATAATTTGGAGATATGAGCAGATGAATAATACATTTTCATTATGACATAGTATAAGCACACAAAGAAGACAAAAGAAAGGCACTATTTACCCTTCATGTTTTTATTATTTTAAGAAAAGACACCGTTGCGTAAGAATTTCAGTTAAAGTAGAATTTATATTTATTAACAAGCTATTTCTAAAAGCATTCTGGCTATTTAATTTGCTGTCTGGCAAAATATTTATAGGAACAATTATTGTGCTCTCATAATGAAATCGAAAGTAATGTACTAAAATTTATTAAATATCAAAACACTTCTTATACATACTGCGAAATAAATTGCTTGCAAATTAATAATTTACAGTAACACTGAGTTTATGAAAATAAATATACTTATTAATAATAGATTTTATAAATAATATAACTTACCGCTCTGTTTATAGCGATGTGATTTTTTTCAATAGCGGCACAAGCAATTGAATTTGCTACATAAAATAGGCGTTATAAAATGTTATTTATATCTTTCTTGCGGAATTTCTTTCAATTTTTTGTCCAGTTGCCCATTGCATGCTTTGTCGCCTTTTCAGCTTTTACAGTAGCCTAGTCTCCAGTGCCGTGCAGAAGTGTATTTTTAAATTATTTTTGAATTGCCCTTTTTATATTTATTTAAAAAAATTGTTTTTGTAAGTCCAAAAAAATTTTTTAGATAGATTTTTAGAAGTTCTGAATCACCCTGTACATACCTCACTTGGTGCTCTATATTAAACTTTAGCCTAAGGTCGTCGAGAATTACGCTGTAGTGCATGCCGTCAATTTTAAATCTATATCATGGAGACTTACACATCTCAATATATAAGGGTAATATGGACTCGACCCACGCATCTAAAAGGCCTTAGCGGACCACCGAAAACCCCTCCCACACGATATCGAGGAGATCTTCGATTTCGTCTGCAAACAAACACATGTTTACACAGTTCACTAAACAAGTTTTGGAAACGTATAAAATCGAGAAATCTATATTCGGACGCGCATATGAATGTTTGTTATTTGTGCCGAAGATGCGCTCAATTCCCTTAGCGCCGCGGCGGGCACGTACTCGTTATTATTGTCACAGGATTGCCCAATCTCGTTCCTTTCAATCACGTAAACCTTCAGCCCCATAACACCCCCTCCGGAGCAGTTGCTGCTGCGAACGCCTACGGCAATTACACCAGCTGTTCCGTTAATTGCGAGTACTTGGTTTTAATCCGACGGGCTTACCGATATGAATTATACTGAAATGAAGGAGCCACTGTTTGGAGAAGAATTAGATACGTCTTTAGATCGACGTGATGCTGTACCTAAGCGCAGCGAAGAAGTGTTTTATAAATCGTAAACAAGGGATGCTTTTAAAACAACGCCGGAGCGATGAGAGGAATCTTAAATTCAACTTATTTAAACAATTTCTTTTGTAATTATCTTTTTAGTGTAACAACTTAATATACAGTATTGATTTATATCTTCTTCTGCAGAGAGTACTAGCTAAATATTCTTCTAACTAAGTAATAGTTATTTTATATACAGAAAAATAATAATTTTGAGGGATAATAGAATTTATAAATGATTTGAATAAATTTTAAATTAGAAAAACATTTGTACAGTTAGCATTGGTTTCTATGGAATTTGATTATTAAATAAAGTCATCACTTTGGGATGGCATTGTGGTGTCAACATTTATTTCTTCCTTTGTGTCATTTTGTGTGGTTGTTGGAGGCAGAAACATCTAAAATATCTAAAAGGAATTATTATCATCCAATATTCGGATTGAGGTGTCAGAGGTCATATCCAAGTTATTACCATCAAAATCTCGATTAACCTGCGAAAAGGAATGTAAAAAAAAAATAATAGACCAGCGCTAAGAACATCAAGTGAGAATGTATTGTTGGCATATTTTTCGGAAAAATCAATGAAAATGCAGCCTTCAAGTTTATGATCGTATTATTCAATGCTTAAAAGTAGAGGCCATACTGATGAATCAAAATATCGATATTTTTAAGGTAAGGATGACTGAGGAATTGCTTAAGAACACGAAGTGTCAATTGAACTTTTGTTTGTAGATACAGCAAGCTCAAAATTTCCAACCCGGAAGATAATAATAACATTTCTACAAACTGCTGCAGTTAATGAATATCTCCTTGTCAAGGTAAAACTCAAAACTCTAAAATAAATGTGTATATTACTCATTTGGCTTACAGGTTGTAGCTACAATGGGTTTACATGGAGCGTGCCGTTTGGATGAGTTGCATAGATTAGAAGTTGGAAACATTGACAATATGTAACGTTTGTTTCTCTTCTCTACACCAAAACCAAAAGAGACCGGTCGTTCTGTATTACGAATAAGAAATCTGGAGACAGCGTCTTGAAGGTTACATGAAAATACATCACCATACGCACTCAGAACGTGGCACACAACAATTCTTCATCAACTATCGACAGAAGAAATTAATCCTGTAGGAATTAACACCAATTATAAAATTCCACAAAAGAGAGCAGAGTTTTTAAAGCTGCCGAATTCAGAAATGTATACTGGGCATTGTTTCCGTCGTCTGCAGCTACGATGTTTGCAAATTATTAATTACCTAAAAAATAAAGGTCGTATCATTTTATCTACCCTTGCGGTTAAAGTACTATTGTATCTACGATTTTTAGTAGATGAAAAGCTTTATTAACATTAGTTATAGAGAAAAAAGATTTTATTAAGAACAAATGAATTTTAATGTCTACAGTACTACAAATTAAACAATAAAAATGGTCTTTAAATCGAGATGAAATCGAATTCATTTAGAGAATTTTGGAAACAGATATATTCATTATAGATACCTGTTACGCTAACCCAAACACTTACAACATGCTTACAACGCAGATAAAGTATTGATTCTGCCTCTGTTTGGAGGATATCTCTGAAATAAGTTGATAGTTGTTGTGTTTGGGGTACAACAGTATAAATAATGTGCTGACGGTCGCAGCGACCTCAGACAGAATCAGATTTGTTTTGAGCAAACAAATATAATCAAAACAAATGAATGAACCACGGACAAATGGCTACTAAATAATGTTTTGCTATTTAATTTGGAATTTACTATTTTGTAGTATTTATTGTTTTATACAATAATATAAACTTAATTACCAGAAACATTCTGATCGTGTCACATGCCATATACGAGTACGTATACTTAATACTGACTGTTATATACAAGATGTTCAATCATAATGTCATTAATTTTAAGGAAAGATAGATAAAAATGAGTGTAATATACGCGATTGAAAAATTTGTATTAAATATAGAAAACAGTTTAACAAAATACAAACAAAATAAGTGGGTAATTACTTTTATAGAAACATTTGTTAAGTACAAATAATTATAAAAAGTCAATGTACAACTTTATGAAAAGAGAACAAATAAATATAAAAGTCAATGTACAACTTTATTTATACTTACTGTTACTTTTCTACTATTATCTGTACTTAGCAGAAATGTCTCTTTATTTCTATAAAAATATATTGTTTATATTTTGTTAAATTTATATTTATTATAGAAACGGGAAGTTTCCAAATAATGTTTATGAACTAGAGAAAATAGAGAAATAGTTGGCTAGTTTTAAATACTATCCAAGGAATTGGTCATTTTGTGTTACCAAAATCATTATTTTCTTTCTCGCTAGACCAAATTAGATTGTTTATAAACCAAAAAAACTATTTTAGTGTCTTTGATTATTTCAAGTATTGGGTTTATATAGTATCTACTAATACTGTAGAATATGCTTTTTCTACCAAAATAATTAAACGTTTCAGTTAACTTCGATACTATTAGCTACCTAGTTTATAAACTAAGTTTTGAATTTAGCCGTAACATATACACATATATCACCCTGTATAGTTGCGGCAAGAATTCAGACGGTATACGTCATACGAACAAATGAATAATACATTTGTATCAAAATATTTAAGAAACTGCAACTGTGAATAATAAAGCTATACAGGGTGTCAATTAAGTATGTGCACAAAGTAACTAAACTTAATCTATGATTGATTTTAAGAGAAAATGTTCATATAAACATGGTTCCGCAACGGCTTTGTTTTCCAAATACAGGGTGTTAAACTTTGAAAAAATCAAATTTTTTAATCTATTTTCTGAGTAGTAAGAGCTACTTAGTTGAAACTTGGCACACTCTAATAGGAGACTACATTTTGCAGGTATTAAATTATTTGATTTTTTTTTCCAACTTTTAACACCCTGTATCTGGAAAACGAAGCTGTTGCGGACCCATGTTTGCATGAACTTTTTGTCTTAAAATCAATCATAGATTAACTTCTTAAAGGTTGTGCACATACTTAATTAACACCCTGTATACTACACTAAGTGTCTGCACAATATTTTGCACTCAATTACAAAAAATAATTGCTTTTAAAGCGACAGACTATCGGAAACTATATTATATTCCGATGCATATGGATGATTGATAAAATAGGAGTTTTTTTAATTTTGACAGTTAAAAGAAAACTAAAGCCATGATTCAAAGGCGCGCTTTAGATATTTCTATTTTTGATATCCGCACGGTGAACATTCTTAAGTGACTTACCCTGAATACGTTAAGTGACTGCTTACCAAAAATTGATGTCAGTTATTATTACTTACCTGAAACAAAAGAAAACAATAAGTATAGATGAAAATGTAAACACCGACATTAAACAAAATTGTATTCAATTAGATTTGTTAAGGTCAATATAACAAACTGTTAAAATATTAAATTATAATCGAATTTGTCAACTGTGTTCATTGATATAAATTACTTTATTTTGAAAATAATATTTTTTCGTCTCAGGAATTTTGTGACAGTTATTTCGCCAGTATCTTCGTGGATAATATTTATGACAAATCGTGGGCTATTTGAACAGAAGCGTACAAGACAGAGATATACGAAAACAAAGAATAAAGCACGATCCAAAATCATCAGTAAATGGCTGGGTGCCAGACTGGTAAACTGTCAAGTGGAACTTAAGATGAGACCAGCAAGGCAAACATCGGTATTTCCCTGGGGGTAGGGAAGTTGCCGAGTTATTTTTTATTCGGATGCGTCTTATAGATGAATCATATAGACCCGAGAAGGAAAAGTCTCTTACAATTAAGGCTACATCAAACATCATCTGATAAAATGATTTTTTAATACATCTGGGAATGCTTCCAGAGGCGGCAAATGAAACAAAGTTTTACAATTTGTCAAGAAATGGAAGTCGTCAAAGGAAAACATATAATGTAGATTAAATCTCCCTAAGAAAATTTTCTTTTAAAATTCATTCCGTTTTTTTACAAAGCACCAGTGGATAATACCGCTTTTTAAATATACAAGTTTTTGCACAGCAGGTGATTTAAAATCAGCACATCTGATAAAATTGTTTTGCTACATGTTTACTTATAAATATATACCTCAGATTTCACGATTTTCACAAATATTAAACTCGAATGTAATAGGAAAGTGCCCTACCTTGATACCAAAAATTAGATACGTAAACATAACACGAAAAAAGTTATAGAGATCTTTACAAATCTCGTCAACTATCACATTTTTAAATGTCAACTCTGAAATGACAGGGTTTCGTTATACGCTACATATTTTCGTCTCAAAATCAAAAATGCAATAATGTATAAGGTGGTCCATTTGAAATATAGAAACTCACGACTACTTCTCGTACTTCCTGAAGAAGTCATTTGTTAGTTAAGAAAATATTTTCTTTAAGTATATCCTGCTCTAGAACAGAATACTGGGTATTGTCTGAAGCTATTTATTTGTGGCATAATTTCAGTTTTTCTTTAGTTTTATTGGGTTTTTGTCACACTTCTGAAAACATACTAAAAATTAATTAAACAAGCCCTTGCGCCAAACGGAACAGTCAAGGATTATTTTTGAAACTAAGTTTGCCTAACCAAAAAATCTCACACTGAAAAAAGCAGATAAGTGATGTGACTTTTGTTATTTTTTACAAACCTTTTTATAACAAATATTTCTATACATTTTTTATTAGGAATGAATGGATTCTTTAAATTATTTTACTAGTAAAATCTAAAGTGGCTTCGTTACTTACCTACGTAGAACGTTATAAATATTGTTTTTCTACATTGTAAACGCAAAGAGTCAAATTTAAATGTGGATTTTATTTAAACCTTTGTGTGTAGGTTTATCCAGATATTATTAAAAACTTACCTAGGCAATGCTCTTTCAGTTCTTAGGAAAAGTTTATAGATAAAAATTCTAAAAATTAGGGAAATTAATCTTATCACTTTCAAGTATGCAGTGAGCGCATTTGCCAAAACAAAGGACAGCCGTTTGGTATGTAATAAAAATGGTTTAAGAAATGAAGACATTTGCTAACAAGAACGCAAATCTAAAGTTACGGCGTAAAAAGAAAAATCGATGTTTCTATTAAATAGCTTGGTATGTTATGAGAAAATAATTATTGTCCTTAGTTTCCATAGCAACCGTAAATGTAGATCAACTGTCAAACAATACGTTCGAATCTCACTTAAAGTGTACTATGTTGAGACTCTTAGACCCTGGGTCAAAAACGGACAGAGGGCTAAAAATGCATTCCAAAAATATGTACTCTTTACTTAGGTATTATTCGTTGAGTAGATTTGTGGGAAAATATAAAATACCAACAATATTTAAGAATTCTGACTGAGGAAGCTTTGAAAACAAAGTTTAACATTTAACATTATTAGAAGCGCGTTAATACAAATCAAAAATGGTTCATTACTGAAATGAAGACAAACACAATTTAATAAAATGTTTTAGTCTATGAAATGGAAATGCAGATTTAGCAAGAGATCTCTATTTTCACTCACTTTATGTCAAATATTATTTTAATTTTACTACATGGTCTTGTCTAGTAGATTTGCTCTATCTATGACAAATACAGTAACCCTTAAAAACAGACCAATTGGAACCACCCTGTACAGCTCTGAACAAAAAATGTCCTACCGCAGGATATTGAAAGCAGTTTAAATAGCAAAAATAACAAAACCATATTTTATAAAGAACCACAACCTATGTAAATTGGCAAGTTTTTATTATATGCTGCTGCATTTCCAACGGTATATTAATTATTAATTAGTTGAAAGTCAATACATGTGTAGTTAACCAAACACACGTGTTTTGGATTTAAAATCAACTTGAACATTTTATAGAAGCATCCAATTAAAATGAATCAATTCATTAATTATTAATTTGCTGTTATACTACACACCTGAAAATATCTAAACTAACGCATATTTAATTGTTAATGATTTCCTCATTTACCAAAAATTCGATCACTATTCATACAGATACAGCGCCATTTTCCCTACGGTGCGCACCCTGGTTACAATTTTATCGGTCGTTTAAGGTTTTTTATCTGACAGTTATGCACGAACTTTAATAGTCTTCCCCGTACTATGAAACAACCATAAAATGAATGCTGCATCTCAGACTCCTCCATAACCACACGTGCTTTCACACCGCCTGTTCATCACGTAGGTGTAAAAACGTAGACTATTTGTAAAAAACTTTCCCATCATCTCAAATATATAGTCGCGCTCGCAGACGGAGCGCTTTAAAAAATACTACGATATGTCTATTGCGAATAATATAAATCGAAGACTAAGTTTTCTAGTTATTAAAGACTAATAAATAAATATTAATCAGTTTGTAGTGAGAACTTAGCATTGTAGAGCTCCACGTTATTCAAAGCAGCGTCAAACATAATTTTCTTTAACATTACTAAGTAAACAACTACTAAGAGTTCATTTAATGTTACTGCTGGTAATATTTCACCGGTTATATTGTTACGGAAATTGACTTACCTTTTTAGTTTGTTAATTATGTTCCTGTTTGTGTAAGAATTTATGATATTTGTAATACCTTTATTTTGACGTTTTCTAGAACATTCCAGGCTATTTTATTTGTTTCTTGACATGTTCGCAAATTCAATTTTATTATCCATTTTGGTATATCTTCTAGAGGGCGCCACCGGCGACGATTTCGAACTATTTAAACCATTACAACTTTTTTGTTCCACCCTGTATATTATTTTGGACTAGAAAAATCTCTTCTCCAGTCTTTTATAGTTAATAAAGGTTACCATATTGAAGTCGCTTGGAGCAACGGTTTTCGAGAAAAACATATCTAAATCGAAATTTATTGTATAATCAAGTAGTGACAATAAAGTTTGTTTTTCTACGTGACGTATTTCAAGGGGAAATCAACGTTGAGGTTACATGGTGTCAGAAGTGTGACGTACCACACAGAAGGAATTTGAATAAATTAAGTTACAAAGGCGATGTTTACAGAAATGGAGCAAACATTCAAACAGTATACGGAAATGAAGAATCAAGACGAAATGGGAGAAAATAAAAAAAGAAATGAAGAACAACCAGGACGAAACGAAGAGTAGCCAAGAATAAATAAAGGAAGACATAACAGAAACGAAGAACAGCAAAGGTCAAGTGAAGAGTAGCCAAGATGAAATGAAGGAAGATTTGAAAAAGATTTCCGTAACAATATTTTATTTTTATAACTGGGCTGTATCTTAAATATACAGGGTGTTCACATATTAGTGGTAAAAAATTAACCTTTGACATCCTTTGACACATGTACTGTATCTTCTATACATGTCAGTACAGAGTAGAGACTTTGGGTTTCCTATGGATATACACGACTTCTAAGTAAGAAGTAAAATACTGAACTTTTCATAACTTCTGAACCGTTCGTTGCCGTGGCAACCTCGAAACTTGGGTAAAGCCGTAACGCATAGCAATACAAATGTACTTACGAAAACAGCTTAGTGCTATATGTAATAATAATTATTAATATTCAAGTTAGCATTGCCAATCAAAAAAGTATAAATAAAATAATGACTAATGTTAAGGAATATTTTCAATAATACCACCTCGAGTTTATATACATATATTTTCTAAAATTGCTTAAAACACATGAAACACATGTTGGAATCATTTCAGATAATATCACAGACATTTATAAGTCGATTTAGAAGCTCTTCTCTAGTGTTCACAGAGATAACTAATCCTTTGAAGTGTCTCCAAAGAAAGGAAGGTCAGGCGATCGAGGCGGCCACTGGAAAGGATCATCCTTGACTGCCCTGTTAAAGTTTTCTAATTTTAGTTGTTCTTGTAAAAAATTTAAAAATTTTTCTCGCGTTAATGCTTCGTCAATTGCGTATGGTCCTATCACGTAGTCATCAATTATCTCCACCATATAAACTAAAATCTATGCTGGTGTTTAGCTGTAATGATGGAATGTGCTCCAGACATGTACATAATGTGAGTTAATTACTCCATCACGGGTAAATTCAGAGTAAAAAGCACTTTGATTATCATACCGGGCAGATTACTTTGTTATTCAAAAAACTATACGCAAAATTGTAAATGTGGACGACAGTCAGCCTCAGTCTTCAGGGTAATACTTGTTCTTGGAATATTTAACGGACTGTCGACTTTTGACTTGAATATTTGATACCCATGACAATTTTCTGGTACATATTGTAAGATCTACATCCACTAATTCCAAAACCTGTTTTTCACGTCAAAAGTTCAATCAGTTCCTGGTATTTTGCCTACGTATTTTGGTCTAAAGGATCCTACTAGTTTCACGTTACCTGTTTACTGTATAGAACAAAACAGTTCATCTAATTGCTCAATATTGCAATATGTCATATTTAAGAACAGATGCCACAAATCGTAATGGCCCATAAATTGCAAGACTTAGCTTTAAAATCAGTATTAATGTTATATGGTATGTTATGTTTGTAGAAGAATTAGATCGGCAGATTATCCTGCAAATTGATGTTAACATTGAAACCAGTTAAAATATAATATACTCATCGACAACAAAAAGACAGATTGTTTTGAACACTGTTGCTCCATGGGCTAAGAAATTAACGCAGTGCACAACACTTTCAGCTTTGCTATTTACGGGACATAATATATTGCAAGCAGACAACATCCAAAATTATTTTATTAGATTAACAACTTGTAAAAATTATGGTCGAATTTATTTGTGACGTCAGTCTCTCATCGAAGTATAGTTCAAGCAAAACACTTAAAGCGTGCTAACTCATTCTAAAGAAACCTGAACCTTATCGTTACTTTGCTGAATCTTGACATAACACGAAAAGAAATTACACTACGTTTAGTAGATGCAGAAATTGGGTCACACTATGAATATATGATTGGAAGTGTATGCTGCTCGAACTGAAATACGAAGATGTAATATAATATACAGAATATCTGGAATATAGGAGACTTGCATATCTGACCAAAAGCAACAAAGAAACTATATATTTCAAAAATAAAAATACAAGTTCAATAAAATGCAAAATGTGTCACGAAATTACAAATTAAGGTAGAACTAAAGTTAAGAAAAAGCTTCTGTAATGTAATTTGTTTTTTGTTTAATCACTATTGAAGTAAACAATTATTGAAGATTACCAGAAAGTCCTTAAAACTCTAACGTACTGTAACTTACGACAACCTTGTAATTTATCATCCGCTCCTGTTAACCTAAAGATATTATTAGTCATAGTAGTATCGTGGCTAGCGCATTTCGTTTTTCTGTACGTAGTGCTTGCTTGATATTTGTAATTGTACAAAAACAAAAATGGAATAATTTATAGTAACCATGATGAACTATATGACGTATTAATTTATGGCGAATTTGAGCAAAACTCTGACTACGAGACGTTTGTATGGAAAACACTTTTCCAAGAAACATACAGATTTGGAAAGTGATGATCTTGATGGTGAATTGTATTTTGCCGCTTGCGTGTATTTGTGTCATCCTACACGCATACTTCGACAGCGTGTTATCTATTAAAAAGCATGAGATTTTGTAATCAAATTATGAGAGCATGAGATCTGACAACACTGGCATCAGTTGACCAGACAGTTAGATTTGCAATGGCGAATTGGCGTTGGTGATACGGAACCGATTACCGTAGTAGTGGGGAATGCTAGACCAATGCACGTCGCCGCCCCTCTTAAAGTTCGTACCTTCCCTGGAATGAAGCGGCAATTTCTACTTTATCTGTAAAGATCCGCAATTTCCAAATCTGTATAAGTTATTTTGATAGTTGTAGTCACACATTGTTTTGTGTTGCAAAAAGAGCTCTAAGAAAACCATGACATGGATAGTTGTAACTACTTCACAGTTTATTCTGTGCAGCAAAAAGATCACTAATAAAACCATTTACAGTAAGTATGTTTAGGTGTATCTGTAATTATTATATACAAACACCCATTTGCTGTCATAATTCTGTTACCGTTGATCAGAGAAAAAAAATATTAAGTCAGATAATATGTTTTGCTTGGTACAATTTATCATACATCATAAAATAAAGGCATTTATATATTAACACCCTGTTCGTTAAAGCTCAATGTTTTAAAAATGAGGAATATATTATCAAATTGTTAAAATTAGTTTCGAGGAAGTCTGACAGCTCATTTTTCAATTTTTAAAACTTCCCAAACCAACCCTTATCTTTGTTTATTACTTCCACGGATTTTATTCTATATGCAACATTTTCACAGAAAACTATAAGCGGAACACTACTGTGATCTTTGGCTGCATTTTAGTCTGCGCTAAATTCGCGGATGTTCACAGTCTATTTCATTTTCGATGAGAATCAAACGTATCTCGGCAAACTGAAAGTTTCTACATACATCCTCGGTATCGCTTCCTTAAATCTTTTTAAAGTTGAGAAGAGATCCGAAGTATATTTTTAAAAGCAGGGGTGAAAATTGACAACTTTATCAATGACTCGTGTCTCGATCGCTAATAAGTAGATACCTAGGACATCTGAAAACTTCTGAGTAATGTATATTGGTGAAATTAACATTTTCATGATGAAAACTTTGATGGATCCTTTTTCAAATTTGGTTAACTTTATAAATGAGATTGCAGTTTTTAAGTTTAATACGGAGGCATTTCTAATCCTTATAGATGTTTGGGTATTGACTATGTATTTTTTTCACGTTGTCAGTTTTGTTGAATTTTCGGTCAGTTTTGTGAAAGACAAAAAAACAATTGTCCAAGGTGCTTCACAATCGTATGTCATACATATGTGAGCGTGTTCAATTAACAAACTTTTAATGAATAAAGGTATAACTGTAAAATTTAAGGTACGGGGTGCTCTAACGAAAGATATCTACAGCATTTATTATCATAATATGACATTTCAACTACAGTCAGTGGCGTAGTTGTAGGTAGCGTTTACGATCGCGATCTTGGGCATAAAAATATGTAACACCACTGATTCAATTTCAAAATAACACATTGCTAAATTTTGTTCATAACAAAAATAGTACTATAAAATTTTTCGTGCTTCTCATAATTTAGCAATTTTAAAATTAAAAAGTGCAATTAATACCGAAATGTTACAACTGATTACATATATTTTTTACTGTATGAGAAAGGTATTTTAAGCTAATATAAATCAAATCTCCTACAATTCCTATCAATGAAGTCATATGTACGTTCTCTGATACCAAACATCTAGGTATGCTAATGAACAATTCCACAGACAAAGCTCTATTCAATAATTATCTAAAGAAATTAATCTATATAAATTTACTGACCTGCTTTAATGAAACAC
Source organism: Monochamus saltuarius (assembly GCA_025584915.1). Taxonomy (NCBI): domain Eukaryota; kingdom Metazoa; phylum Arthropoda; class Insecta; order Coleoptera; family Cerambycidae; genus Monochamus; species Monochamus saltuarius. The sequence continues at coordinate 5,998,801 of CM046726.1, forward strand.
TCTATAAATATCTAACTTCACTTTTTCGCAGTGGGAACACGACAATTCAACCACAATGGATGAGATCTCACCTATTTCTGCATTTTTAGGATTGCTTTTTCAGGTGGCCTCCTTTAAATTGAATCAAATATCTAACTATAAAAATTATTATAAAAATTAAAATTATTTGTTAGTTAAATATCGACAATATTAGTTTAAAATACCTTTCTAATACAATAAAAAATGTTACAAAAGCTAATAATATATGGGTAGATATTGTGGGTGTAATTCAACGCAGGTTGGGCTTTTGTCCACTGAGTAGTTAGTTTCACACAATATTATTAATAACTAAAAATGATTAAATGTATATTACAATACCTGAATTACTTTTTTAAATTGAAATTTATTGAAAATGTAATGGATATTGTGTTGTAATGTTTCTTATCTAATATGCGAATTTAAATTACTGTGATTTATAATAAACATGTTATTTATAGAGTCCTGAAGCTCTGACAACTATATAACTTTTTGTGGTATAAAAAATTGACCTAAATTTCAGCAAACCTAACAACGTAAGGTCTCGAAATCTCTTTGAGATGAACAAATTTTTACTTTCTATAACTGTTTTAATTAATAATCCTTTTCTATTGATTTTTTATTAAATTATAGTTGTTGGACGCATAATAACCGACACAGAGCAAGTGCATGTAGGAGTTCCAATATATTGCAATGTGACTAAATATACCTATATATAAAGTTACACACAGGCGGTATTACAGGCCTTTACCCTGGGGTAAAAAAATTCACTGAATTACTTTAACATGAAATAACCAAATTTGGTACATGATTTAGGTTTATTATTATTGGTCTTCTTTGACGGTCCAATAAATTGAAACACTGAGAAAGTATAAATCATATTTTGTTATGAATAATCCAGTAGTTTCGCAGTTAAGGAAAGTCAAATAAGCAGGTTTCTTAAAAGTCGCAGTTTCATTCAATTATTTTATTTTATATTTGCCAAACGAAACTTAGGTAGAGCAAGGTCAAATAACCTGGATTGCAATTTTTATCAGAGTTCTACTATTTGTCTTATAAAATAATATAATTACCGAGAAAGTATAAATCATATTTTGTTATAAATAATTCGGTAGTTTCCCACTTAAAGTAAAGTAAGCAGCTTTCTTAAAAGTTGCAGTTTCATTCAATTATTTTATTTTATATTTGTCGAACGAAACTTAGGTAAAGCATTTTAAAGTGTCCCTACAGTATTGCCCTCTAACGGGAACGGTCGAGTCAATTTGCATTTTAGAAAGTCCCCTCGTCGAGATACGAACCATAAAAATTACAAGTTTGTTTAATTAAGGACATAAACTGGCGAATTCATAGATTTCCGGTTTTCACGAACTATAAAACAAACCCTCGCTTATCAGGGGGACAATTTGAGAGTTCCGTTGCGTCTGACGGTGGTCATCATAATCGGGATTTGAACGGATGAGAAAGGGTTGACTGCCATCAGAATCACCACGCGTCTCTTTATTGATCCTTGTCCCCGAGGTGGTAGAAATGAGTCGGCGGTGAGAATGGCGGCATTTTCAACATTCGGTGATACGACAGCTGTCAGATGCATGCTCGAGCTAGCTGCAAATAATGGCGACACATGTACGGGCGTACGATTCCGACCACCGGCGCAAATAATACGAGGTGTCACACCACATAAAAATATCCAAAGGGAATGTAATGTGACTATATGAAATTTTTATGATCTTGGATTTTTTATGCATGAAATTTTCTCTCAAATGGAAACATTGTAAATGTTCCAGACAAATGAAATATTATTTCCCGCCGGCGAGTAAATTAAGACGGAACTGCAGGAATTTTCGGCAAATTGGACACATTGCGAATGTCACCAGCCAAACTGGCTCCCAGCAACAGTATATAGTGAAATAAAGAACGTGAAGTCTAAATCACTTTCTCGGCACGGACAAATGGCGGATCATTTGTTGTAGCGAGTGTGTGACCGTTACAGGTTCGTAATTTCAGTAAATAGGTTATTATTACAGGTTTATTTTTACAAATATACTAGTTATTACCGAACAAGCGCTGTGCAACATAACAGTACATTAATTAATTCATATGAATTTAAAAGGGTTGTAAATTTGCCACTCTACTCTCTACTCCATTTGAGAGGAGAGACAAAATATTCAGTTATTCAATATTTATATACAGTGTGTCCTGTTTTCCAGGAAACCCCTGGAAATGTAAGAAGGCTGTGGAATTTCGGCAAGTTATTTTTGTACAATTAGTACTCTGAAAGGAGGTTATATTCTACTAACCACTTTATTGATGTGACAGAAGCCTGGCCTACAACGATATTTTGAAGCGTTCGTTTTTCTAGAAGTGGTATTAGGTATTTTTTTTTATAAAAAGAAAATATTACCTGGCTTTTTAGCACCCGTCAACATACACATATATCAAATTTGATCGAAACATATATATTGTATGTTTTTTAATGGAGGTGACAAAATTTGGAAAATCCGACAACTAAAAATAATAACTATAAATTTTTGGAGTAAGGTAAATTTGGCATCATATTTTAGCGTCATGAAATTGTGTTAGTGTTTTTTATTGACCCTTTAGTGACACCCTATATGACACGGACACGAAGCAATGTGGAATTTCATATTATCACCTCTTTGCCTATTTTTTAATTAGTTACTCCTAAAAATTAAAGATAATTTAGATTCTTAATAAACATTTGTGTTTTATTGTAGGTATTTGTAATTATGTATTATGTAGGTACGTAGAACATTTAGTTATATATTGTTTTATTAACCGGAATGTAAAAAACTCTAATAGGTATGTTGACATCCTGTTCAAATTAGATGTCAACTACAAGAACGTCTTTTAAAGTGTGTAGCTAAACATATGTTGATTAATAACACGAGTATTCGTGGCATAGGAAATAACGTGAGACCCGCTACCTATGTCAATAAACCCTTACATATTTAATTATTATTAATTTTAATATTGCGTATTGTCAAATTAATCTTATTTTTCAAAAAGATTGAGTTTTGCTTATGCATATTCAAATGCTGAAATGGCCAATATGGTTTACATGTATGATCTTGCAGATGGAAATAGTACTGAGACTAGGCAAATGTATATGAAAAGATTGCCAAATCATCCCACTCCAAATCCAAGAATATTCAAAAATGTTTTTCAACATCTTTCGGAGACAGGCTCGTTTCAGAAAAGTCCAATTCCTGGAAGACCTTTGAGTGTTAATAATAAAATTGAAGAAGAGCCAAATACTAATACTACAAAGATCGCTGTAAATCTTAATGAGAATCATAAATTAGTTTGGTCGGTTCTGAAGCATCAGAATCAGTATACGTGTATCATATACAAAGGGTTCAAGCCTTACTGCCGCAAGACTATCCTGCTCATCTACAATTTTGTCACTCGATTTTACAAAAAAATTAACAAAATGTTGACTTTACCGCTAGCATATTGTCTACTGGAAAGCTAATTTCTTCAGAGATGCTATAATGGAACTTCCACAATACACACGTTTGGTCTGATGAAAATCCTAATTCAATAAAGGAATCTCGAATTCAACATCAGTTTTCTTTGAATATATGGGTAGGTATTATTGGAAATTTTTTTATCGAGCCTTACTTTTAAATAAGAACTTTAAGGTGCCTCCTAGAGACATTTTCCCTGAACTACTTGATGATGGTCCCTATGCGCTAAAACAAAGAGTGTGGTTTATGCACGACGGGGCTCGCCCACATTTTACTTTGACTGTTTGTGAATTTTTAAATGAAAAATTCGGTAATAACGTCATTGGACACTCAAGAACTAAGACGACCTTGGCCACTCAAATCACCCGATGTGCTTATATTTTAGCTTCAGAAAATTGTGTTAGTGTTTTGTGCAGACCCTTTAGAGACACCCTATATAACAGTCAATTGTGCAATAGCTCATTGACAAGAAACAATGTGGAATATCATCTTACCACATCTTTGCCTATTTTTTCACTCCTAAAAATTTACGATAATTCTCATTCTTAATAAACATTTGTGCTTTATTTGTAGGCATTGAATGCTTGCCTGCTTAATGAAAAAAAAAATATATATATATTTAACAGTTATGTTGACATTCTGCTCAAATTTGATGTCAACTACAAGAACGTCTTTCAAAATGTAGTAGCTAAACATGTGTTGATTACTAATACGAATGCTCGTATGGAATAGGAAATAACGTAGGGCCTGCTACCGGCAAGCGATCATTCCGAATATTTCAACAAAACCTTACATATTTAAAGCACAAGATTAGATAGAGGCAGGTAATCGAAACAGCGCTGGTTTGAGCGCGTAGCGGAGTCCTTTGATCACAGTGATGTGTACACGGCACAGATGATGGGATTGAGTTGATAATTTGGTGTTGGGCCAAACTCAAACCGCCGCCTTACCATGTTTACAATGTTCTAGATCACTGATTTTAGGTAAAATTTACATTAAATTTCACGTTCTCGGTAAAACCTTTCAACCGCGTTTTACTGAAGCCCTATTAATTTTAAAAACTAACTTGAGGCTTTGTAGTCAGAAACATGATTCCGGAAGACTATGAGCTTCCCTTTGATAACGTGCTAATAACTACCTATATTATCAGTTTAAAGTTTAAACATCCGCCTCTCCCGGATACTGTTCTAGGAGTTGAATTCACAATTTGAATACAAATAGAGGAAACTACGTTACTGTCCTTCTTTTGAGGAAACATATTGAGCAACTAGTTTCAGAATATACCAATTAAAGAAGAAGATTTCCAGCTCCCATGACGCTTTAATAGCTGCATCTTCAATCCAAGCTTTGTTGCAATCATTTTTGGAATACAACTAAAAGTATTAACTCCGACAAGCTGGTAGGTACATTTTATTGTCTGTACAATACAAAAAAAACCTGTCAGTTGCATTAGGAGGACGAAGTTCTGCATATTTTCGAAAAATATTTAAATAATTGATAGCTCCTACATTTCCCTCTGTTATAACAAAATCTCGAAAGATTTTTGTTTTCGTGTATGGAATCCACATTGTATTGAATATGATCCAACATTAGTTTAGTTAGTTTTTCGCGACGACAGCTCCAACTATCGTAGCAACTTTCATGAGTAAATATGTTTTATCATCTGCAGTACTTAGACTTAGATGCTTCTTCTTATGTAGAAATTTTGGACGCTTTGGCAGTGGCGGCTCGTGGTAGCTGCAAGAGGTGAGGCCCAAATAATACCAAAATAGGAATAAATTTACACGTCCCCCTGAAGTAATATTCCTTGATGCGTTGACCATTTTTTATTATGGAGGTCTTCGCCAATAGCCCTACTATAACAATAAATCAAAAAACTAAATAACATCAGAACTCCGATTTTTATTTACAATATAAATAATAGAAAAAATATATGTTTCAGCATCTAATAATTTAAAAAATTGTTCCTATGTGTTTAAAAAAATTAATATAAAAACCAATTTTCAACTACTTATCTATTTACATACAAAACAAAGCCACTTTTACCAAAAATGTTTTAATACTTTCACTTTTTATAAAACAAGTCTATTCGTCGCTTTTAAATTCACAAATGTATTTATATAATGTCTTCATAAAATTCGGAATCGACGTTAAGACTTTGCAACAGTTCTTTTTCTATAGCCATAATCGATAAGATGTTTAAGCGTTCTTGTGTCATCGTATTTCTTGAGTAAGTCTTAATGCGCTTAAGCACGAAAGTTCGTTTCGTTCTACTGAAACACTTATTGCAGGAATTGTTAAAACTAAGCAAAATAATTTGTTTGTTTGTATAATATTCCTACCGTTTTCTGAACTTCTGCCAATTTTGAAACTTTTGATATTCCAACTCATATGGCGCCTTGGATTGTATCGGAACTAGGCTTCAGAATCTCAATCAACTTCAAAAGCTCTTTTTATATTTATGGGTTTATTAGACAAAGTTTTGACAGTAACCATAAAAAAGGTAACATAAGAAAACTTGATCCGTAAACTTAGGTACTTCTTTCTTCTCATACAAAATATGTCAGCTTCTTGTCGCATCATTTGACACTTTTTGCCAAATATATATGTTTTCGTGTTACTAAATGAAAGTAGATAAAATTTTGTACAATATACTATTGTTGTAAATTAATATTACTGCACTCAATATCAAACTCGGCTGACGCCTCCCAAAATTAATCATCTCGTATTATAATATGAATCTTTACAACACTTATATTGTAAACAACTATTACGGACATTGTTGGATCAGTGTGGCGCAAATAAAACAATAATAAGCAACATTCGAAATGTTATTTTCTCTGACATACTGCATTGACACAAAAGTTAAACTTTATAACGGCTGATGTCACATACCTCGTATTATATTTTATATAGAAATAAGAAAAATGAACGGCATACCTTTTCAACAATGTTATATAATACAAATTCGGATACAAAATGAAAAGCGTATGAATAGTGAACATGAGCAGGCACCTGTATTGGTGCAGGTATGCATAGGTGTCAGATGCAGTGTATCTTCCTGCGACGATATTATGAAATATCAGTCGATACCAGCCGAGGCTGGAACTGCTCGAATGGAACTGTGTTACACACGTTGACTCAAATTACTCATTGTGACAAAGAAACAGTGTAGTTGAATTACGTAATGATTGGAATTATTAAATTACCCAAAACCATTCTACTGAAGATGCACGGTTCCACATAAAGTACAAAGGGCATGATTGCATGATTTTTCCCAATACGTGCAGAAGGAAGAGTGTATTAGTTTAATCGAAATGACGTTTGTTCTAGACAATTCCGTGGAAAAATAAGCCTAATATTAGTATGTAAAAATTTAATCTGGCCAAGCCCCCACAAAACGGTCGCTGCCACAGCATAGACCTGTGATATCAGACGCCGTTCGCTAAATAATGCTTTCAGACAGCGCAGTAGATGCTTTAGAAGAGTTAATTTGTCATTTGTGATGTTATTAGATGCTACAGCGCCTAATAAACAATATTTCACCATGCCAAAATATGACAAAATTTGATGTAGGGCGATGAGGCGCGACGAATAGCACCATTGCAACATTATTTGCTTGTGAACACTATTTTAATGTACTTAAGTTTAATGAAAGTACAGGTAGGTTTAAGTTCAGCAACATAATTATAGTGTAAAGTTGTAAGGAATCAATTAAACTTTTCCATTAAGCTACCAAGATGTATACAGAGCGTTTAGAAAATTAATGGTAAAGCAAACTTACATTTTTTCTCATTTACTGTATTCAGCTGTTAATTCCGATTTCAAATAACATATTCTGTATTTGCTCCTACCAATTACATGATGTAGAATGTTATTTGAGGTATTTATAAATTTTGCTATCTCACTTCACTGCATTAAATTACCTGTTTTATTCTGGCAACGTCATAAACAAAAGTAATATATAAGATTATTTTTTAAATATTTAAGGAGAAATTAAATCAGTAGTAAATAGCAATAAAAAATTATTAAATTAATTTTAGAAAAATTAATAAATTTTAAATATCATTATTAATTACTTTTACTTATTATTTTTCAAATTAAAACACGCAGTTTCTGTTAAAATAGATGGTATAATTTTATATACAGGGTTAACTATGACTTAGTACAAATATTTTAAGAGGGGATAGGGAAAAATAAGAATTAACGGACATATTTATAAAGCGAAAAAAATAATGTTTTTTTCAGAACTATATTAAATCCTTATTTATCGCCGTCACTGACTTTCTGTCAGCCGCGAGGTTAGGTATATTCTGCCAAAGTCAAAGGTGTCAAACGTAGTGACAGGTCACCGCATTGACATGTGTATCAGTTTAAGTCGCTCTGAATCTTTACAAAATGTAGATTATTATTTAATGATAAATACGGTATGGTAGCACAGGAAAGCAGCACCTACCTTACTAATATTTACTTCCAGGATTGATATTTGGAAAGATTTTAAGAATTTTGTATCATTTTCTGTTTTCTTCCTTGTTTAAATTAAAACCTGCAAAAACTTGTGTACCTACTTGCTGTGGTTCTCTCCTTCCTTCGATCGTTCTTTTTGTGTAAAGCGAGGTACCTACTTGGTTTGGCGGTCATGACCAGGTCGATTACTTACGTTGGGGAAAAACACAAAGGATAACAAAATACACGCAAATGTACAAAAATACATAAAAACACTGACACACGTTTAATATTATTTAACATCTACAGCCAACATCTGACGACATCTGTAGGCCACTAATGCACTTCACGGCGATTAATTTTTAAACTTCTTGCGTTGTTGTGGAATTAAATTTTGTTAAAACTAATAATAGCAACAATATGAACAGTAATCGACTATGTTTGCATAAAATAATTAGTAATATTTTAAACTATAACATCCCAAGATGTTTACAGTGTCCTGCAAAAATGTTTCTTAGATACTTAGAAATAACTAACTTCGCATGTTCTTTGAGGTCTGGAGAGTTTGCAACTAGCTATGCAGTATTCTAGGTTATGTTATTTTAAAACAGTTAAGTGACTAATTTTAAACGTGTTATAGTAATGAAATAAAGTATAGATATGTTAGTGGATAATTATGATAAATCTACAAGGAGTGAAAATGTAGTTTTAGCAGTGTGCAACGAAGGAACCAAGAACGAATGCAAAATACTGCAGGTAACCGGATTAACTGTTATCAGGTACTTAGGCGTTATTATTATCAATGAAAATGTTTATTTTCGTCGTTTCTACACTGCAGACAGCGCTGCAGAAAACGACCGCACGGTAGTTGACATATCTAGCCATCTCGGACGATGATTTATTGTCATAGGCGCTGACTTTCTCTAGGAAAAGAAGGTTTTGCCCGATTGTCTATACATTGAGCTAGAATTCCAAAATATTTTTTTATTGTCTGTTGGAACTCCCTGAGCACGTGGTTAAAATGTTTGTACTTAGTCATAGTTAACCCTGTATACCTCAAGTAAAATCATCTATCTGGTACTTACCCAATAGTATTGTCGCCGTAATTGTCACGAGCGGATCTATGTTATAAACAAACAAACAAATAAGTTACGGTTAACAATACGTGCACTTGTATCTGCAGAAACATAAACCGCGCCGAACGGCATGTGACGTCACACCAATGATATCGCGTTTTCGGTCACGTGGTTTTGTTTACATTCCATGGCAATTTATTAATGTCATATTTTAATTATTATGTGATTGCCGTCAGACACTAACTCTGATCTTTCAATATGTGAAAGATTGCTCTGTAATATATTTCAAGCCAATATAAAATTCGTGAAACTTCTCCAATATAGTATGCCATGCGTCTAAATGCTCGTAGCACACATTGATTACAAATTGGTGATACTTCACTCCGGTTCAATATGAATAGGGTCTGTTTTCGTATAAAATTTTGGAAGCCTTTGTTTGCCCTGTTAGAAATATAGGTAACAGGGAATCAATATAATTATCACGGTGGTGAGAATAAGGCTATGCAAACTTATCGATTTATGCCGTGGTATCTTTGTTAAATATTTAGACAAGTTTATCTTAATAACAACGTTATCAAACTAACGGCTTAATGGGCTTTCATTATGTGCTCACAGAAAGTTGTGGGAGATTATCTTTGATTTATACAATTTAGTTCAGTGGTTATGGCGTATTAAACATGCATACGGTTAATAGAATTGAAAAACTACAAACAAGCAACGAAACTGTTGTTCAATATGATTACCTTCAATGGGAAATATACATAAACCAATGAATACAGGCAATTTCGAACAGTTGGTTGTTGAAGGAAAGCATTGACTCTGTTCAGCATAACAGTGAATATTTGCTATAAGTGTTTCGTAAAATCAGTTGAAACAGTGATGTAGAAAAATCATTCAAGTTTTCTATCAATCTCTGTCCCAATTAACTCTTTTGAGAAATTTTGTATTGAAGGTCACAACTACAACCAACTATTTCCTTGTATGACTGAACGAAACAACTTATGAAAACCTTTCAAAATTACCACAAAAGAGTAAAGTTTTATTAGTATGAATGTTCCCTAGAATAGAATATTATCACTTATAATATAGTTCTTAAATAATTTCCGGAAACTTTTCTAAGGTAGTAGATATTTTGAAAATTATAATTTTCTAAAAAAATATTTATGGACTGGAAAAAATATAAGGTTATTAATTTAAGTTCGTGAGATATTCGGTAAGAAAATTCACACCAAACTACTTTGAAGCTGCAAATGGAAGATCGCGACATCTAACCTTTGTAATTAGAAATATTTACTTGTAAAATACAATAAATATAAAAACTTATTGTTTCTGATTGTTTTAATATATCACATAGAACTCTAGAATAAACTTAAGATGTCATGTTCTGTGAAATAAAATATCATTTTTTTTATAAACGTCAAAAGATTTCCAGTGTGTAATTTACTTGAAGCAAGTTGCAATTTTCAGGAATTTTTTTAACTGTTTAATTTGCTTAGAGATCCACTCGTGACACTTATGACGACAATGCTGTTGGATAAGTACCAGATAGATATAAATGCCTCAAATAATGTTCTACGTGTTAGAAGAGCACTTTCTGTGTCCATTTTTACGAGGCCATTTTACTTTATTCAATACCAATGTCGATTTAACACAATAACAGCTAATAATATCACAAATGACAAATTAAGTCTTCTAAACGTATGTACTGCATTGCCCGACAGCATGGAAATCGTATACAGATATGAATTAAAGCATACTGCTGTATTTAGGTATGCACGTTGGACTGGCGTTTGAAGTCACAGGTTTACGCTGTGGCGGCGACCGTTTTGAGGAGGCGTGGTCAGACTATATTTTTAAATGCAGTTTACGACAACTACCCTTTTAGTTAAAATAATACATTCTCTCTTTGCACGTATTTGGAAAAATCATGTAATTTCCACATCATGCTGATATAAACGATTAATTTTTTGTACCAGTGTGTAAAATATGTATATACATGACTAGAATTAGTATTTATTACAGTCAACGTACCCTAAGATAAGACTAAATTATATTTTTCATGAGAAAGTTTCCTTTGGACATGAGTAAAAAAAACACCCATAAAAATGACGGAGGGTGATAAAAGCGTATTGCCAAAAATACATTTTATGACTATCTTTATAGTAATTGCAGATAAAAGTTGTTAGATACAGTCGTGGCAAGAATTCAGACGACTTACGTCATAGGAACAAATGAATAATTCATTATATTTTCATCAAAATATTTAATAAACTGCAACTGAGAGTAATAAAACTATATACTACACTAAATGTTTGCATTATATATTGCACTAAATTGCATAAAATGATGTTTTTAACGCGACCAAATTTCGAAAATTATGTTGACAATAAAAACAATTGCGTAACGTCAGCTGTGAAGTAAGATGTGTGAATTTTTGCCGCGATAATACATTAATTTAATGATGTATGTTTTCGATATAATGAATTATTGAGTATGTCCATGTTTTTCACAAAATTTCAAATACTTATGTGCTTTCCTTTTATGTTTAGTTCTTTTCATCATTGACTTTCCGGTGTAATCTAAGAAAACTGTTTCCCACCCCCGGCTCGAGCGCCAGGTCTCATTAAGTGGTTTCCCCTGGTAACGGTTGTCAGAGGTCGTCAGATCCCCGCCTGTATTATGAGCAGCGAGCGATTGTAACTGCTACATTCCAGAAAAATAAACCTATGAAAAGCACACTGGAGTTCTCTGCGGCAATAAACGAATATTGCCTTATTTATTCACTATACTTTAGCGACTCTGATTTGGCTTCACGAGGTGTAATTGCGATTTTGGATCTCATAGCCAGACGAGTCGATGCATAAACTACAATGTTCTGTTGCCTTTTTTCGTACTGAAAAGAGTTCATTCATTTCAATATTTGTAGTTGCTACATTCTTATTCTTTCGCTACTTTATTCTCATTATATGTACGTCTATTATTATGAAGGCAACTATAAAAATTGGCTATCGTCAACAGAAAAATCACTGATTCAGTCAGTCATGGGCCTGTTATTTAGTGTTGTTCGAATCAGACAGACTGGTTTTATAAATCAGGTTGCTTTGACAGTTGACAGAATTTAGAAGTAAAAGCAAGTTATAAGGTTATGTTTCTAACAGGAATTTCATTTTCAATATTGACAAGAAAGGAACGTTTTACCGTAATTATAGCTAATTTAATAATGAAATTCGAAATCCATACAACTTTTTCTTAATGGCCTAAAAATATTTTTGTAAAAGCGTTGCGAAATTGACAAATTTTGATATTGATTAGAATTTCTAATGACACTTTTTTGACATACCTCCAATTGTATTGATTCCAACTGGCAGGGTACAGCATTTATTACTTTGATATGTCAAGAAAGCAAAGCAAAATGGTTGTTTTTGTTCATAGAAAGTCATTTTTATTGAAAACGGTTGACTTTAGAGCAATGAACCAAGAGAACTATTTTTGTGTAAAATGCATTGACGCTTCAGAATTTGCTGTCAAATATAAATTTTTCCAGTGGCGTAAAAGTTATGGGAGAAAAAAACCCTTCCGATACCTTAAAATCTCCACCACTGGTACGTCCAATGAATTCGAGAAGGATGCAAAAAAGTAGCTATTAATAGTGGTAATGTGTTTACAAAAGCTCAGCCCTGTTGTAAAGTAATGTTTTGACACCGTGTATCTCGAAAACAAAAGCCCGGAGAAAAAAATGGAAGAGGAAACAAATGTTTCATTTTTCAAGGGGAATTTACGTTGCGACACTTATTTAGGAACACCCTGTATATACAGAGTAATCCGTAATTAATGCGCCATAGATTAAATGTGGATTCCAAATATTAAAATATACCATGTGAGCCATATTGTTTTAGCCGAATGTCAATATTAAAAAAGATACGGGATGAAATAGCGAAAATTTTCAAATTGATTTTTCTCAATATTTCAAAAAGTTTTAGAGACTTTTTTTGAAATTCGGTATAGCTAGGATTTTTTGAAATATTGAGAAAAATCAATTTGAACATTTTTGCTTCTATACCCTCTTTCTTTTTTAATATTGACATTCAGTCTAAGAATATGGCTCAGATGGTATATTTTAATATATAGAATCTACAGTTAGTCTATGGCGTATTCATTGCGGATTACCATGTATAGCGAACTGTGCAGCTCTTGTACAAGAGTGTAATATGGTATAACGACGTCAGAGCATTCAAAAGGTTACATAAAGTTTCTGAGGAAAATTCAGATTTAATGGTGTTTGATACATTTTCAATTTAGTTGTGGTACCAACTAACTACAAATATGCTAATTGATTTTAAAAACTAATTTAAGTTTTCTTACTTACGGTAGCTGCATTTCTCTGGAATGGACACTTACCTGAAATAAAAAAAGGTTTGTTAGACTATAATTTCGACACTTAACGTTTTAGTTGGAATTTAGCGAATCAATTTCTCTTATTCTTAATTCTTCGACTGTTTTTTTCATTCTTAAAGAATAAGAATTAGTTAATAATTATTAATTTTTATATTCTACATCAATATGTCCCGTCAACCAAATTATATTAGAATAAAATTGAGAATAGAACCATGTTTATATGTATGGACATAATAAGAAGCTGATGAAGGAGAAATAAAATATGTAGTTTTATCCTTATTACTGTGGAATATCGTAATACTATACGTATATATTTTGACATTACCATTTATATTCCTATTCTTATAAAACTAAATACAAAATCCTCTTACCTATATACATAATATATATTTAAGGGCCGACTTTCTTCCTTTGCAATGTTCCTCGTAAGCAGCTTGTTATGTATTAAGTCAAAACAGATTGGAAGAAAAAGATGGCGAAACAAAAAAGGAAAGAATAAATAAACGACAGATATATTACATCTTGAAACTCAGTTTCGGAGAAAAAGTATTAAAGTGCTGGAGTACAAGACAAAGATTCATTTTGTTCGGCCTTTGTTATAAAATATGTCTGAATTAAAACTGGTACAAATATTTGAACTGCTTCATAAAGAGATCTGCTATGTCAGCCTTTTATTCCACTTTTTGTTAGCTTTGGAAAAGTTAAATTGATTCTTTATATAGAAATTTCATAATCGATGTTTAATGTGTGCTGTATTAGTATTTTTTTAGCAGTTTAATAGACTGCCTTTTTATGTATTTAATACCATTTTCATACAGAACTTTGACTAGTTTCAGTTTTTACTATTGAAAAATATACCGCAACATAAGGAACGAAAACGTTATTTTTTATAATATTGTTATGTAGCAGTTGAAAAAAAATTGATATAAACATTAACTAGGGGCGTGTTATGTAGCTAAAAATAAAGGAATTTAACCAAATTCGATCTGCGTTAAATTGACAGTAGGTATGAAACAAAAAATTGCCAGCTTTGCAAACTTACCAGCGACGGAGGTGTGAGTATCATCGATCATTATTTTGGCATTAACATGTCATGTAGCTGGTCATGGTTACTATAAATTGTTGAACTTTTGTTTATATACACTCATTAGTTTCAAAGAAGCATTATAAAAAATGAAACGTGCTAGCCACAATAATACTACTATGATCAATACTATTACTTTTAGGTTAACATTACAATGTTGTCGTTTATGGATATTCTGATAAACTTCAATTGTTTACTACATTAATACTGATACAAAAAGTAAATTACGTTATAGGAGCTTTTACTTTACTTTAATTGTACCTAAATTTGTAAATTTACGCAGTTTGAATTTCATTGCAATTGTATTTTTATTTTTGAAATGTATTTGTAGAAAAACTACTCGTTTTAGAAATTTTTTCATAATAAAAGTTTTTTGTTGCTTTTGGTGACATATATAGGGTTAACTATAACTAAATACAAACATTTTAACCATATGCTCAGGGAGGCATAAAAGAAATTAAAATGTATTTCGGAATTCTAGTTCTGTTTAAAAACGGAGCAAAACCCTCTTTTTCCGCAGAAAATCAAGAATTCAGACGACTTACGTCATACGAACAAATGAACAATTCATTATATTTTTATCAAAATATTTAAGAAACTGCAACTGATAATAATAAAACTATATACTACACTAAAAGTTTGCATCATATATTGCACTAAATTGCAATAAAACATTGTTTTTAACGCGACCAAATATCGAAAATTACGTTGACAATAAAAACAAATGTGTAACGTCAGTAAGACGTCTGAATTCTTGATTCGAGTATACCTACATGTCACTTTTTACAGCGTTGTCAAATGTAGAAAAAACGGAAATAAATATTTTTATTAATATGTAGTACCTGATAAGTAACAGTTAATCCATTTAGCTGCAGTATTTTGCATTAGTTTTCAGTTCCTTCGTTGCACACTGCCAAAACTACATTTTCACACTCATTACAAGCCCATCAGAATTATCCACTAATAGGATACACAGACCGTGTTAAATAAAATAACCTTTTATTATAAGAAAATTGAAATTTAATGTAAGAAATACCTACTAATAGAAAACTCGGAATGTACCCGCGACAGTCTAGTACTTGTGTAAAATCTAAAATCGTGTAGGTACTATTGCCCTTGACTCTAGAAAAACAAACAGTACACATCATAGGGCGAACTACGTTATAGGTAAATATCTAAACGTTTAAAACTAAAAATTGACAATTTGCATTGCTAGTTGCATACTCTTCAAACATCAAAGAGCACTGATCAAAGCTTAGAATGAATATTCGACGGGATTTTAACCGAACACTGTAAACATCTCAGAATGTTATAGTTTAAAATAGTACTAATTGTTATATGCAAACATCGTTAATTATTGTTAATATTGTTGCTATTATTAGTATTAACAAAACTTAATTTCCCAGCAGCACAAGAAGTTTAAAAAAATATCAGCGTGAAGTACATTTTTTTGGCTACGGCATGCATGAGCTCAGACAAGGAAACTTGCATCAGATGATCACAAATAAGATATCGCGTGCGGTAATTAGTTTGAAATAATTAAATTTTTCACGTATTTTCTGTGTAATTTATGGGACAAGTGCATATTATCGTGTGGCAGCGTAATACCAAAGACGTTTTACAAGTACACAAAATATTATACCGAATCCTCTTTGAACCACAATGAATAACTGTTCTAATGCTTTGGTGCTAAATATAATATGGCAGTGTTTTTATGTATGTTATGTTATAACAACATACGGTCGAGCGAAGGAAAGGTCTCCAAAATTTTAGTTGTTCAAAGCAACGTAAACCGATACACGTGACAACGTGGTACCCTGGTACTACATTTGACACCTTTGACTTACGGCATATACCTAACCTCGAGGCTGACAGAAGGCCAGAGTCTGCGATAAATAAGGATTTAATATAGTTTAAAAAAAAATTCGCTATATAAATACGTTTAGAAATTTTTTGATGAGTGATTCCGTTCATTTTTATTTTTCTCTACCGCCTCTAAAAATATTTGCACTTAATTATAGTTGATAACCCTGTATAAGCATTTAAAATTACAGAAGTCATATTCCGAACACACTGCATAAAGAAATTTACATTTGTCGAAATATCGCCTTTTCAAAATTTATTCACCATTTATATGGCCTTTCGCCTATAACGATCCAAAAAAAAAATCGTTCCAATTACATAATAGGGACCAAGCAGGATGGCCTGCGCCACCGAAGCAACGTCGTATAGGAATCAATAAATCGTATCGGCAACTTTTTTTATGTGCCAATGTTAAGCACTGCTTCCCGACACTGTGAAAAGGCTGGACACCTGCCAATTACACTGTTGCATGTGTAATATTTTCCTGGGCCGACTGCGACCACCAGTTGCTTAGAAGCCTCCTCTATTCGCGGTGCCTGTTGCGTCGAAAAACTATTTCTTGTAGCGTGATTTACTACCAGCCAATAAGTCCAAAAGCCGAGCACAGTTGAACGCTTAATCGATTAACACTGAATAAGAAATGAATCGTTTTTGATTTCATTGTTAGGGAAATGCGATACAATGTGTTACGGATTGAGTCATAAATCATTTCCCTTTTAGGCCGTAATATTATCTTTCCCCGGTGGATGGCTCTGAAAAATTTTTTTGGAGAAAGACCGCGATGATTTATGTGAATCGCGTTTATACTTCCAATTTTAAGGAATTAATTATGGCTGCGTTTGATTTACTCGGTTAAGCCAAAAAGTGGAGATTTATTTAAATATTGTATAATTTAATGGCTTGGGAAGAAAGGAACGTAACTGTTCGATTTTATAAAATGTCTTGACAACAAATATTTTGTCACACAAAAATGATTTGAAAAGACCACAGATTTCTTAGGTGAAAATAAATCGATTTAACATAATATACCTACATCCCAAGTCACATAATAAAAAAGAGAAAGGGTGTCAAAGTTAAAATGTTATTTTCGATATTTGTAGATAACTTATAAAAAGAATCCAAATAAATTTGTTTCTAATTTTCACGTCACTACTAGAGGGCGCCACTTGTGGCACATCATGTTTCTTTTAAATGGCAGAACTTTTTTTGCTGCTTAGTGTATCCATCTGACTATAGAAACAATCGATTTTCCTACCTGTAATATCTGAAAAAGGTATACCTTGTTGCAGTCCTTAGGCGTAACAGTTTCCAAATAATCCTGTGAAATATTCAGTGCACCGATTGAACTGTTATCGTTTCAGGTGCTTGTTCTACTGAAAATATAGCTATAAATGTTATTTAAAAAGTTGTTCAGAACAGTAAATTATGGAGACATGCAAAATTTCAAAAAGATCGGCCTGCTCTGATAAAATCTTGTGCTTTTTTGAAAAACGGTTTCATAAAACCTCGCCGATCTTCTTTTGCACACCTCCATAATTTACTATTCTGATGTACCATTTTGAACTTTAATTTACAAAAGATGGCCACCTTGCAAAAAAAATTAGATAAGCATGGTTTGAAGAGTATAGGCAGATTGACGCCCTGTACTGTACTGAAACTTAAATATTCATGACTTTTGATATTTAACCATCTCTCTCTTTCTGCCCCCTCTCTTACTCTCTCTGAAAAGGAATGGCAGATTGAACTTCTCAGGGACGCCTTATATTAGGCTTGTTTTTGCGTCACTTGAAAACGGTTTGGAAACTATCAGAACTATTCGACCAGTTAAGTTGAGAACGCGTTACCATTGAATTTGACGCAATAAATAGTTGGACGGACATTTCTGATAGTTTCCAAATAGTTTTCAACTGCTGCTAAAATAAACCTATTATTATTAGCGATCTTCTGCAGTTAGAGGGATTAGGCCGATTGTGGCTTGAATGTTATTCGGTTTCTTTCCCATTCTGCTGCTTGCCATAATCTAACTAACTATAACCTCAGGAAGATAGCTACAGAATGAAAGCCAAATCGTCGAGAGAAGTTAATATTTATATATATTATATATAAACGCATAAATAGCAACACAGCATGTAATTTTTATCAGTGTACAATTCGTAAGCATTATTACAGCGTAAAATATTTATGACTTTCTAAAACCATAAATTCATCAGTGCTTATTAGGTATGCTAAACGCCACATATAAAATCATAGTTATAATGTTTACTGATGTAATTTAATCCTTATCTCTGTAATATTCATTTATTAATAATTAATTTGGGCAAATTTCCATAATAAAGTAATTTAATTAATTATTAATATACAAATATCAAACTATATCATGGATTATATTGGATGTCAATGAGATTATTACTATATAGCTTGCAACTTTCTTTTAATATAATTTTGAGTTACATGAACGTTTTGTAAGCATACAGGCGTAACTATGACTAAGTACAAACATTTTTACCACGTGCTCAGGAAGACCTAAAAGACAATACAAAATTTATTCCAGAATTATAGCTCGATATTTAAAAAATGGGGCAAAACCCTCTTTTCCTACGGAAAGTCGGCGCCTATGATACGTACGATTGAGATGGCTTAGATCCATAGATCAGTCAACAATATCTACTACCATGCGGTCGGTTTTTGCCGAAACGACAAAACAATTAACATTCTTATTAGTATTAATACCTGATAGATACGTAGGTAGCAGTTAATCCGTTAGCTTCATTATTTTGCATTCGTTTTTCATTATTTCCTTACAAACTGGCAAAACTACAATATTTGCATTCATTATAATCACCGATAAAACACACTTCCTGTAGGTACAGCTAGATAAAATATCTATTTATTATATCGAACGAAAGAAAACCAAACAGGCGAACTATATTGTGGGAAAGTATCTGCACCCAACACAAACACACACTATAAATCGTTTAAAAATTAAAAAGGCACTAAAAACTGAAGAAGAACACAAATCTACAACGTAAATACATGGTAAATACAGAAATTAAATTATGACTTGACTGGAAATTTTGCGGTCGTGTTGCTAGTTGCCTACCTTACCTAATCTGATTCTTCAAACGCGTGACGGACAAGTCGCATAGGCGGCGTTAAATAAGGATTTAATATAATTACAAAAAAAAATTTTTTTCGCTTTATAAATAAGTTTGGAATTTTTTTTAGAGTGATTCCGTTAATTCTTAATTTTCTCTATCCCCTCTTAAAATATTTGTACTTAGTCATAGTTAACCCTGTATATATTATATTATGACTAAAGTCATGTAGCCGCTGTAACAATATTTTTTAGAATACACAAGTAAAATATAATTCACAGCGATTACTCTACCATTGTCATTAAAATAATTTTTCAAATTATATTTGGTCATAAATGTTATCCGTTTATTGTTTTCTATATATACTTTATGAGACATTAATGGATTTCAATTCGAAAATTCATCCGGGTATATAATTTATGTGGTAATTTAATATTTGTTTATGTGTAGTAGTATTATCTACGAATGATTAATTTTATAGTACTTAGTTTAATAAATAAAATACAAAATACAACTAAATGTTCGAGTGAAACGGATATCTGTTATTATGAGTAAACTGATAATAAAAACTGCATTCTCTGCAGTTCCAGTTTATATAATAATATGTATAACTAAAATTCGTCCACATTTACATATATAAGCTTTTGACTATACATATACAGGCTGTATCACATAAGAGGGCCACTCCCATGTATCTCGCTTAATATGCGAGACACGTCAACAATCTTTATATGTTATTTGTTGCATTTTCGGAGGCCTTTATGCTCGTAGAAACAAATTTGAGATCCATGGCCAACTTTATGAGTAATAACAAAAAAACCTGTAAAGTGCCCAAACTTTAAGGCTGTCTAACTTTTTTATTTTAAGAGATAGAGAAAACTTATTGGTAATACATTTTTATTGCAAAATTGATACCTTCCACCTGATATAAGCACATTTGTGAAATATGGCATGTGGTTCGCTGCGCCCTCTAGGCGGATAAAAATTTTTTTTATTGAAGCAGACTATGGCCACAAAAAATTGTCTGTTTTTTCGTCTTTCATGCAATATACTACATGTTGCCCTTATCTTTCGTATTTATTACATTTTTTTCAAACACGTTTAAATCGGCTGATACTTTGAAACTTCTTTATTCAACTTTAGTTAGGTCAAAATTGGAATATGCCCTTGTTGTTTGGTGTCCAAATTATGTAACATATATTGACAGCTTAGAATGAGCTTTTGCAAAAGTTTTCTCTTAAATCTTTGGAGGACAGACGTAGCATTGCTTATTTAGTATTTTTATTTAAATTATTAAACAAACTAACTGATTGTGGTGATTTATTAAATAGACTTAATATTCATGTTCCCAGGGCGGTTTCAAGACACGCTGGTACTTTTTACTTGCCGACGCCAAGAACTAATATTAAATTGAATTTTATGTGCAATACTTATAACAACTTAAAGTCATCGGTTGATATATTTCATTGTTCTCTTGCAAGCTTGAAACAGGCAGCACTATGAGCAGCTTTTTTTAATCTGATGCTATTTTCTGTATCTTAATTTAAGTTTGTTTTGGTTTCTGTATTTTGTATCTGTTTAGTATTTCTCTTTCTTATTTCTAACATATGGTTTGTTTGTTATTTTTACTGTATATGTTCTTTGTATATCTTTTTTTGTATGTGTTTCCCATTCTGTAATTGGGCATTCGCCTGTTGAATGGTGTAAAATAAAGTAAATAAATAAATAAATATAGGCCCTTGGATTTTTGATCGCTACTTAAGAAAAACCCTGTATAACATGTTAATAGTATAACATTGAGTACTTAATTGTTCATGTGTACTGATAAAAAATATCGATAATTACTACTCGTATGTTACACGTTTGCAATGTAAAAGACATTGTGAGTGTAAATATATACCTGTCATTGGTCCTCAATGTGTATGTTAATCACTATCAATAAAAATAAATTTATAAAGTGTATTAATGTATTCCACCTTAGTAATTATACTCGATAATTAATTATACAATTTTTGAGAAAATTATATTATAATTAATTAGCTACGTTTCAATGACTCCAATTTTTATTTTTTTTTGTTAAATGTTGATACTTTTGAACAAATTACCTTATATACCAATAAATTTAACCAATCTAATGAAGTGGTTGAAAGAGATTGCATACCTAAGTAATTCGAGTCCCCATCAATTATCCAAATTTATCAGGGAATTAAAAGAAATCAATAATAAAAAAGTCAATTTAATTGCTCGAAACGGAGCTAAAATGGAAGCCATAAATAACTTCGACCACTTGTTTGCTTCCTCAGTATCTGTCACCGAAGGCTGCAAAGCCCACCCTCTACCCTTTTTGCTCTTGCCAACATGACGCGAATTTACAATAAGGAGCAAAGAAATGGGAAAAGAATGTAGTGACAACTTATAAAAATATTCAGGCGACGTAGCCCGCCCCTGGCATAATATATGCCATAAACTTACCTGATGCAAACTTTGAGCCTTAATAAATATTACATGATGTATATTTTTTTCGCGTTAATTTTAATTTTATTTATGCTGAAATATTCCGAGTTTTAAATTCATCTAATTAATATTCATTTCTGGGGCAAGCCGTCAATAGCTTTACTGGAGTTAATTAACATTTTACAGAAATTTCAGTTAAGTCAACAGTACTATAAAAATTATGAAAAAATCCCATCCACAATTCACTTTTTGTTTAAACAAAGTCCTATGATTTGTAAATGCTCAAATGTCTATACATTTGGACATTTACAAACCAAATTCAGAGTGTAGCACTAAATTTAAACAAAAAACATTGACGAGACACCCGAGAGTATACAGCGTGTAACAAAAAAGCAGATCATCCCGTTAACTGCGTGTTTTTGGCGAAAATATAACGATTTAACCCTACTTACCTATATACAAAATATGCATCCCTTAAAATATTTTAAAAAATTCAATTTTTGAGCAGGCAACGTTATAAAAAGTCGTCCATAGACGTATGTCAGAAAAAAGTAGGGTGATAAAATAAATAATTTAAATAAATAGGGGTTTTTCCATATTAATATTTCTTTTAATATGTAGGTATTGTTTTCGATATACACTATATACAAATTTTGGTAAATTCGATAAATTAAATAAGGAAGATAAAGAAATCGAATTTGTCATGATAGATAAATAATAAATATTTGTATTATACTTTAACATCCTTTATGTGAAAAGCGTTTTGAAGAAATATTCGTATGAATAATCCTATCTTTTCAAAGTTCTGTTACAAACTTCCAATATTAAATTTGATTTACCCTGTATATGATACTTTCATTGACTTACAGTTATTTATTACACACTTGCAAATAAAAAAAATATGAAGGAAAGGTCTAAAACCACTGATTTTCGAAATATAGGATTTTGAAGTTTAAAAAGACACCACATCCAAATATTTCTGATGAAACTTGGATTATGGCATCATATTATAATAAATTAATATTAATACATTTTCAAGTACTATGCCAGTTAACCTACTTTTCCTATACTGTAGTGATTGTAAAATTAGACACAGCATATTGGTTGGAAATTATCTGGAATTGGAATGGTTTAACGATTTAAAATATTTTCCTCTTTTCATCATTATATAACTATTTAATGGTTTGCAGCTAGTTATTGTTCCTTATCGCAGCTCCTAACAGATTTAAAAGTTGTTAGTTTTCTTAAAAAATGTGTGTATTTTAAGTTTAGTGCAACTAACACGGTAAAATAGTGTTTGTGTCTCATAATACAACCATGAAGAACTATGTACAGCTTTAACATCTTTAACAAATTTCCTTAAAACACGTTATAGAGAAACATTTTTGTTTATCTCTTCTGTATGACTTAATACTTGTCTGAACATGCACAAGTTAATCGCACTTAAATTGTACTTTTATTACCCAGTCCTGCAAAATCCTCTAGACGGTAGGTGTTGCACGGTTTCGTGATCTTAAATGTTTTTCTACTGTATTTAATACCACCCGTAGTATCCTATAAAAAGTTTCACAAGACATAAAGACATCACGCGATGTGAGAATTTAAAAATTATGAGCAACTTAAGCACAGGAAGATAGGAAGTTTGTGTTAAAATTTGCATGCAACTTCGTAAGGTATTTTATTCTTAATTAATCTACTACTACTACAGCTGACGTCACAAGCTTCGAACAAAGCCATGTGAGGCAGACTTTGTCAGCTAAGCA
Organism: Monochamus saltuarius; assembly: GCA_025584915.1. Classification (NCBI taxonomy): domain Eukaryota; kingdom Metazoa; phylum Arthropoda; class Insecta; order Coleoptera; family Cerambycidae; genus Monochamus; species Monochamus saltuarius. Next base: position 6,022,480 of record CM046726.1, read on the forward strand.
GGCAGTCTAGCCTGGCTTTGAATTTCTGTTGTATGTCGAGACGATAAGCTCTAATGCTGACGACGTTTTGTCAATGATTGCAGGAGATATGTTCAGGGCAGTTTATGTCACCATTCATGCTAGGAAGTGTCATACCAAGTTCCTCTAGTTGAAATGCTTGTTAACTAATTAATGTGCATGTCTGAAATGTAATATACAGGGTGTTAGATTTTCACTGACATAAGTTCAGTATAAAATAATGTTTAAATGATGAAAAGTAAAATAGTACAAGGACAAAATAAGTCGAGTTATTATATCAAGGAAATTTATCACAACGTGGCAACAGTGCGAATACACGAACTAGGTCGCTGCACCAGCTGAGCGCGTTTGCGGGTTGCCTACTACGCACCAGCTTGATTTCTTCATGGTGACAAAATTTCAAAGATAAACAACTTTTGTGAAAATTACAGAATTTAGTTTAGACAACTTCAATTTTATTATTGATCAGAGAATGGTAGAATAAATGATTTTTTTAATATTAAGATCAGGGCGGGATGCAGAGGTGTCGAAGCTCGGGGCAATGGAATAAATGGAGGCTCTTTCATACTAAATAAATATCTTCATTTTTATTTACATTTAAAAAACAAATTTCCACTATCAAGATATATGTAGGTACTACTCTCTATTTCGTAATATTTTATATTGTTCTCTAACGAGTGATGAACAATGGTAAATAGTTGTTAGGTTTACTATATATATTTAAGTGAAATACAATTTACGTGCTCTTTGAGATCCAAATCGAAATGAAATAATTTGCGCTTGAGACATATTGTTCTTTGGAAATAATAGTTATTTATGTACCAATGAAGATACAGGGATGATTGTGCTCGCAGGCGATAGGTTGCCAAAGTGTATAATCATCCTAGTGTCTTCCGTGGTGCCTACAACGTTTTATATTTCACTTCATACGAAATAAAAACTATAAAAGGTCATAGCTTTGACGTTTCTTGATTTGTGGTTATGACTGATGCAAGATATTTTCAAACATATCCATAACCACCACCAAAGCGTCATTATTTTCAAGTTCTCATGGCAGCGGACGTGAAAAGATCCATTACGAATGTGCGGGGTGATATGGGTATATTTATATATCTTGTATCCTAAGTTGTACTTGGACTTGGTTGTATTTTGCCCTTTCAAAGTTTGCATTTTATCTCGTATTTAGTAATTTTGACCCTTAACCAGAATACCTTGTGCCCCGTATCCATATCCTAAACAATGAATTTTGGCGCTATTAAATTTTGCGTTAGTGCCAAATTACGTAGTACTACCACTGAATCGATATTAATTTTTTAGATTGATATTTGACCCCACTTAAAAATCTCATCTATTGTGGCTGAATCAAAATGATTGAAAAGTGAATTTAAGTTTTGAGGTAAATATGTATTTTTGTTGTTGGTTAATTTAGCTAGATTAACGTTAGATAATTATTGAATTCAATATTGCATACGTTGTATTATAAAAAAATGGAATGATAATTATATATCATCAAAATAATCAAAACCTTACGGGTACTTAAGTAGGTACCTTTTTTATAATTAAGGTAGTGGTGTACCATTTTTATTGTAAATAAAAGAGTGTCACAGGGTTTCTACGCCACTGGTCATAATGGGAATATTTAGACTGAATAATTAGACCTAAAATATCACATTACAACCTAGTAATATTGTTCTTTTATCACAAAGGGTTTCCAAGTAAATAAATATAATAAAAATGTGAAAATCTTTGACATCTCGGAAACGGTGAATTTTTAGATATAGGTTCTATCACCCCTTCCAGGATGCCAATGATACCTGAAACACTCTACATACCTTGGTACTGTAAATGTCTATAACTGATTTAAATTACTTAATTGTGAGAATTTCCTTGTTCAACTAAAAATTTACATTTTGTGAATATTTGAAAGAAATGCTCCTGCGAAGCAATTCCCGATTAAAATCAGAATAGTTGAGAGTAGAATTCTACGTAGTATACATTTTCGTGATTAAGATCGATGCGCAAAACATCCCTCTGAAAGGTTACTTCTTGATGCCATTGTTAGAGCTAGCTTATGCAACGTAATCATTTTTATACACTTTTCAACAAAGAAACTATTTAGGGGATAACTGAAAATCGATAAGACAGTTTAGAGGAACAAAAAATCCTGCAGACTGAATGGTGTGTCAGCTGGGTGCAGTTAAGAGCACGAAGGTCAGAGGCGGTACGGACGAATGCGATTGGAAACAGAATTAAATTACCTAGCCCAATATGGCTTGAGAATTTTTATTTTCTGAGATGTGATCATTTTATTACATACTTTTATGAATCAAATTTACATTTTATTGTACTGGGTGTAGCAGTCAGCCATGATAAGATAGATTTTAAAGACTTTCTTTCTAAATCAATTTCGAAAGGTTCTGCAAAATCGGTTATCTAATATAATTATAATACTATTTCCATCCCTCACTCTAATCACGAAGATTAGCCCAGAAGTCAGAAGACTGCGGGTAAAGGGGCGGCAGAAATGATTTACATTGGTAGGTTCTAACTACCATTCAGTGCAGAAATGAGGGAAATCTGGAAAACCTCATCAACTAGGGGGATGGTCAAACTCCAACCGGTATCAATCTCTCACATAGATCCAAGTCAACGTTCTTCCACCCTTTATACCCGTAGAGATGGTGTCAATCCTCACCACAAATGTAGTTAATCTATTGGAGTTGATCTTAGAAAAAGTTTCCCAGGTCCCCCGGTTTCAAGACTGCTGGATTATGATAAGTTATTGTACAACTAATTGCTGGTAAACTAAATTTTATTTTAGTTTTTTCATCAATAAATATGTTGTTTTTTTAAAACAGTAATTCAATTGAAATTTTAAAAAGCACTATACCAATATAAATTAAAAAATCCTGATCGACATTCAACATTATTTTGATAAAAAATCATTACTTTCGTTGTTTGTTGAAGGCAGAAATTACTGACACAATTTTTAGCTTAGAGTTGAGACTAAGTATTAATTTATTATTAACTACAATAAATTTGATAAGTAGGTACTGTAAGTAATATTTGTTTATGCAATAAGTGGGATATAAACATTATTACCGTGCGCATGTGGAGTTTGTAACTATATAAGTGCGGTAATAATGTAGTATTCCACGCATAACATACAACGTTTGCATAGAGAAATCTTTATTTTTCGTGTCTCGATATATTATAGAATAGTTAGACAATTAAATTATAACTGTACGAAATTAAGTGGAATAGTGAAATCATAATTGTTTATTCCAATTTATATTACATGAACTGTTTACTTTATTCAATTAATCTCCATTTTTTACAATTGGAGTGATCATGAAGGTGATGTGGCGTCGGTGGCTCGCAGTCTCTACTTTCTCTATTTTCTTCAGTTTGCTCAGTGTGTCCAGTTTCTTTTACTTCTTAATTCTCTTCATCCGATAGTTCAACTGTCAGGAAATTCTCGAAATCAATGTCAATAGGTTAATCAACGTTTCAAGTTTGACCTTCGCAAGTGGTAAAAGTGATCGAACAGCTCATCCCAAGCTTATGACTGCCCCAATTGCCTTTGCACACACTTGGTCAATTACAAGAGATTATCTGAGTAATGTTGGTGGAGCTGCTTCTTTTTCAGTGGTTACTAGCAGTAAACCGTTGATAGTGCGTTTCCAACCCCATTCCGTTGGTTCCATGAGTTTATTTCTAGCTCTACATTGGGTGATAAATTGTACACACCCGTATGGTTGTTCAAATATGTAGCAGGGTACAAAGGAATATTTGGCCACTGCCTTTTTGAAACACAGAAATTGTATTATGCATTAACCAGTGCCACTGATAAAATGTAACGTAACGAGGCATTGAATGGCATGGTTTCAGTGTACACACAAAGTACATAATATGACACATCACGTCGGGTGGCGTGGCATCAGAGCAATGTACCCCTGTCTTAAACATAGCTGTCACTTAATAATTGTTTTTCGTAATCAGTGTAAAAATGAGTTCAAGCGATGATTTGCTATGAGATATAGAGAATAAAGCATCGAGTGGTCGCTCTGAAAAATGGTGTAGAGAAAAAAAATATATTTCATATAACTAACGAAAAAGGATTATTAATGTAATTCAGTGAACTATGCAGAACACAGAAGCCTTCATTTCCTTAGTGCTATTACTCAAAGACAAAAATAGAAATTGCATGGAAGAAGAACATCAATGTCAAAATTAAATTTGATTGCATTTTTGAAGCGAAAATCATAACCATAAAAATCTAAGCTATTAACAAAGAAGGAAATATCCAGATTTTTAATGAATTGTGTACGATGATGAATTTCTACTCATGAAGGTAGCTATATTACAAATATGTTTTTTTGTAAAAAGAGCCTAGAGAGATTTTTGTCAAATTAAGAAATGATATCTTTCTTTGATGTAAAACTAGTAAATGTACAATGGTCGTCAGCTTAAAGTCACCACTTCCATGTTTTGTCCCTTTCTAGCACCGTGTATAATAAATGGCACTAGAAAAGAATGGACCATGGAACTGGTGACTTTAAGCTGACGACCATTGTACCAAGCAACTTATTGGTATAAATATATACTATTGACATTGAGCTTATAACTGATTGAATGATTCCTTAAACTACCTAGTCCAAATTCATATACTGGGCACTGGTTTTGATGGTCTTCAACCTCCCTTTTAGTCGATTGTGACTCAGATTTTTTCAGTATAAAAAGACACGGTGACTTTCGCTGAAGACTACAACGAAACTTCTACTGAAAACAAGAAATGAACGACTATGAAAATTCTAGGCGAAAGCGAGAATATTTCCTTGGAAGCCGAAAATATTCCCTCAGCATCCAAAGTTATTCCATCAACACATAAAATTATGTTTACTAATATGCCTTCTAGGTATATTTGCTCTGGATTTTTTGCAGAATTTTCTAAAAATACTAGTGTTACTGAAGTTACAGAAAGTAGTCCTGCAAAAGATGTAGAACATAGACAGGACAAGTTTTGTCCTAATTTTTATAAGTAATACCGTTATTGTTTTATAACATATAAATGTAATTCATACAATGTGGTATACAAAATCATATTTTTCCTCGACAATAATAGAGTATACACTATTAGTTAAAAGAAAGTGAATATTTAATCCAGTACAGTAACTACAGTTATTAACGCCCAAGGGCGATAATAAATCCCTGGGGCGTTAAAGTGACACTCATTACTATAAAATTTAAAGATGATGTGTCATTATGACATTAGAAACAGTGTCAAATCAAAGTCACTGTGTGACAGTTGTATATAAAAAATTGTAAGTACATATAATATTTTTCAGCCTGTTATCGCATTTTTAGCATTTACAATATACCTGCCTCCATCTCTTGAAAGCTCATCTCATTTCAGTATAATTTTGATGATTTTTTGCAGAAAGGTTTTAAAGAAACAATCTCACTTATGGAAACGTAGCCTATTAGTATTATTTTACATTGGTTAGAAACAGACGAGCCGCCGCTGAAGAAGGTGAACAACAAGTGAGATGGGAAACTTGAAACACACTTCACAACGCCGTGGAGAAATAGGTCACCGCACGGGGACAAGATAAATGAAGTGCGAATAAGAGAAAATAAGAAGCTGCGGACGCAACAATACTATTCACACAGGCTGAAGATACAATGGAAAGATTTTAAAGTATAAATCCTCTTTTTCATCAAAGTACTTTGTTCGCAAAATTTGTAAGCATTTTGGCGCTACTGGGAACTGATAGCGACATTTCCACGAATTAAAATGTACTGACGGTTCCGTCGCGGCTTAACCCCGACAAATTGTTCATTCAATTTTATGCGAAAACTGGCATTAAGAATTGAAACTACTAAATATTAAATTCAGGAATGCTTATGAAATAACGACAGAATTTATATTAAAATATATTTTATTCAGATTTGATTGAAATTGTAATTCATTTAAATTAACTTGTTTGTCGTATAAACTGCATAACCCGTAATGCATGTGGATATTGTATTTATTCTACGTTTTCACTATACGATAGAATAGGTAGTTACAGTTTTTTTTTCTAGTTTAATTGGGTATTTTGCTACACTTCTGAAAAAATAAATATTAATTGAAACTAAGTTTGCCCAACCAAAAATCTCACACTAAAAAAACAGATAAGTAAGTAAAAAATAACAAAAATCACATCACTATCGCGCCTTTTCGTATTTTTTGACAAATAAAATATACTAATCACAGAATAAAAATTCCATCGATATGTTTCTATATGAGAAAGATTAAGAAGAATCCGTAACATATTTGATATTAGAACAGTTTTCCAGGTAACTAATACTGTACGAAACTTTTTGTCAAAAGCAGGTCCAAAAAATGATATACAAAATTAAAAAAATTGCATCTACATATACCTTGTGAATGCAGTAAACATGTTTATACAAACAGGAATTTGAAAAATCAAAAATTTGTGAACATGCTTGGGAAAACGGTCATTTGATTCAATGGGATTCGGCAAAAAATTTAGAAAAGGAGGATGATGTAACAAAAACAAAATTAAAAGAGACCGCGATTATTTTCTTGTTGGATATAAGTGTGTATCAAACTATTCAGTAAACATTGATCATTGTTGGCTACAGTTGTATCAAGAAGAAGTAAGTAACAATAATGATTTAACATCTCTATGGAAGCAGATAAAAAGATTTAAACTGTCAAATGTGACCTGCTATTAATACAATTGCCATTATTGAGAACGAACATGTTAAAAACAGAACAAATAAAAAATCATTGTAACTACCTATTAGAAATTTATAATTCTATTTATAGATTTGACAGAAGAAAAATTTATATCACAATAATGTAATATAATGTTAAACTAAAATTATGAAAGATAATAATATAAACTGGTGACTTTTTTACAATACCAGATTTCGTATTGGTTACTGGTAAATAAAATGTACCGTTTTGCCTAAGACGAAAACTAGAACAAAGTATTCTAATGACATACAATCTATGTTGTTAAATAAATTGTATAAAAATAATACATTATTTCTAGCTTGTCTTAGTTTCAATGGGGGAATATTGAATTTACAAAGTAAGAGTTCATGATTGCAGTCCCAAGTGGGATATACACCATCATACTTAAAAAGAAAGAAATTTTAAAAATTTAAGCAGTAGGATGGTTATAATAGATATCAAATTATAACACCGTATTACAACTTAGACCGCACTAACGAAAAATACAGCATTTTTAACGCTTTGATATTAGAAAAATATCTAGAATTTCTTATGAAAAAGCCTAACATTTTCAGTGTGGAATTAGCAACACTATTAATATGTACACTATTAGTATGTTCTAAATTGACATTTTCTCTATTTAGAGTCAAATACAATGTCCAAATCTCTTATTGAATACTTCTTCTGAGAACCCGTATTGTTTAACGAATAAGGAAATAACATCGGTTTATGTCTCCTTGAATAAGTAACCACTTTACTTTTGGATAAGTTCATAGTCGTACAAATGATCGAAGAACTCAGCCCAAGCTTATCATAACCGCAATTTCCCTTGCACCCACTTCGACAATTACAGGAATCTTGAGGAATTCTGGCGGCCTTACTTCTTTTTCGATGGTTACAGGCCTTTAACCGTTGATGGTGCTTTTACAACCCCATTCCGTTGGTTCCAAATGAATTTTCACAGCTCTGTATTTGGTGATATACTCTCTATGCATGCTATCGTAAGGCTGTTTGAGTAGGTGCCAAGACACGAAGATTACAGAGATTTTTGGCCACTGCTTTTTTGAAACAGATATGTATTATATTGTCACGGATTTCCCAATCCGTCTTTTTCTTATTCCCAGAAAAACAATCCGTTAATTAATCACTTCTTTATTAACTGCTCAGTACACTACTGACTACTAATTACAGGTCAACTAAACACTTATTTAATTAATTGCTATCTAAATCGCTTTGATCTCTCTAACTAAACACTTCACTTCAGACTGTAACACAAGACTAATACAAGACTAACTAACTCGGCTGTTTATTCTTCTTTTATAGACCCAACGAATATTCCAGGTATATTCCAGTATCTCTAGATCCCTTTTCTCGTACGACTGGAACGCTTCTCGTCGTTTCCCCAATTTTCTAGTAACGCCTCGATTCACGGCATTCAATGGCGTAGGGCCGATCGGGGCAATTTCGTGTTTCGCGATACCACATTCGTCGATTTTGGGTGTGAGTGGGGCAAATTCCGTGACAATATATTAACCAGTGCTAGCTAGTTACCCCCAATAAAGAAATTGAATAGACCTTTTTCGTGCAGAATTTAATTAGATTTTTTTTGTATAAAATATTCTACACTTTACTACTACACTTTCTAATTACAGACATTGCCTATTTCCAATTTTTCTCTCTTCATATGTCAAGAGGAAACAACTTCAGTAGCAATTATTCGAAGAATCCGGTGATTTTGAACCTCTGACTCCTAAATTATCTGCGAAAATTAACTAATTACCACATAAAAGAGTTCAGTTGCAAATTGAAATGTCCATAGTTGGTATATGACTTAAGTAAGCATACATCAGAAGATCCTGGTTTTCAGTGTCATGTTAACAATATTTAAATTTATTACTTATAAATTAGATGGTGGTTATCATTCGCAAGGTTGTTTTAAACACATCTATTGTATCTATTATAACCAGAAACAAGGCTAGGGAGGTATATTATATATGATTTTTTTGCATTATTTTACATAAACACCTTATTGAAACAATTCTATTCAATATAAATCTATTACCAAAGAGAAATGTATAGATTTCAGATTCAATTTATCAATGGAATATATTACCATAATGGTAAAAAAGAGGGTATTGTAGTAAACAAACGAAGTTTTATACATATTTCAATTTGAAATATCTGAAAAGGTTTATTATTGCAAAACAGAATAGAGTTCTTAGATATTAAAATATTTTATTGTTGCTTGAGGTACGTTTTGTATAATGCCGTATATTTACATTCCAGATTGTCACGGGTTTTATTCAAAACGTTTTGCGCTTAAAGTATTATATCACACGTTTTACATATCACTTTGCCGTTTCAATTTTATTACCGTTGCGACTGAGACTGACACACACAAGATATTTTCCTATTCTGTGATTGAATAAAATTATACCGAACGTTTGCATTCACAAAGGAAGGATATATGGAAGAACGCTGATGTGAATCTTTATGTTCTTCTATGATATGCTTTATAGTCATCATTTGTTTCACTAATGTACAATCGTCTATTATAAAAACATTGAGATATTACTTAGTTTAAAATTGTTTGATGCTAACGTGGAAAGAAGGTAGCAGATATAAAAATCTTGTTTACTGTACTGCTTTTACTTGGTAATTTGATGTGGCTTTTGTGTTTAGGGCACTATTTGCATTTAATGCTATACCTACGAATATGTAGGTATATATTCTTAAAGAAAATGAAGCATATTATGAAATTAAAATAGGAATGATTAATATAAAAATATATATGTTATTGTTATTAAGAACCTAATTATTTAGACAATGCATGCCATTTACTTTATTGTGTTCATATTTAAAAAAATTTGCAGGAGCAGTATAATACAAATTTCAGCAACAGCCTGTACAGTAACATCAAGGTTAAAATTATTATTCTTTATAATTAAAATCAACAGCAATGGCCCAAGTATTGATCCTAGAGGCATACCAGTTCAAATATAAAACTTATAAAAAAATATACACATAAAAAAGTATTAGATTTACTCAAAAACTGTTAGATTAACAGTTTTTCATAGTTATATATGGCGAACTGAAAAACTACTTCACTTATCTTTTTAAAAATGCCAACAAATATTTGTTAATTCAATATTCTATTATTATTTTAGTTCTTAAAAGTATTGGTTAGAGGAACCTAAAAATTTATTTATTCAATATATGATGTTGATTTGATTAATTGAAATACAGATTTCAAATAACAATTACGAAACTGTTTTATATAAATATTATATTGTTAATCTAACGTTCGAAGTTGTTAAAGTTTGTTTTGTCTTAACAGTTTTAAACGATATATTGCGCGTCACTATTTCTTGCAGGACAAATGATCACCCACATTCTTGCGCTGAAGGAGCGGACGCCATGTAGAGGTGGATCCCCAAGCCCAAGAAAATATTTGATTCAACATTTTTTTTGTCGGAGAGAATTGATTATTAGAAATGTTTAATTTAAACAAAATAATAGTTCATATAATATCGGTATAATTTTATGTCAAACAATAATGAAAATAAAAAGAATAAAGAAATATCATTGAATGAAATCATCAGAAATTGTGCCCAATTAAAAAAAATACTTAAGATAAAAAAGTAGAAAACGTATATGTAACAAATTATGAAGCTGATGACATCAAACAGTTAAAATCGTTGAATTAAGCATTAAGTCATCAAAAATTTTATTTTATTTTTAGTTTAAATAGTCAGCGTAGCTTTATTTGACCAGCTTTGTTTTATTTCAAGAAAAATGTTCTTGAGGCAACAATCAAAATGTTGACATCATGCAAACTGTATAGAACTAGTCAAATATAAATTATGACACCACAAAATTTAAATTTGTGTGAAGAATTAATTGAGTAGGTTTGGGATTGGAATCTCAAAAACTAGCCAATTTCTTAAATGATACATTTTAGACCATTCTGTTATTAACTTACGTGTCAGGTTCTAAATATTTAGACTTTTGTGATATTTTGGAGAAAGCAGATGTGCATTTTCGAAGATTTTCTCCAGTTTCTTAAAATTAATTAACATTATTACTGATGCCTTTTGCAATTAATGTCTACGGCTTTACGTACCTTAGTATTTCGACTTATCAACTTTTCCTTTCTTATAAACAAAAAAATAATATAATTGATATATTAATAGAGATTCATAGAAGCACACACATCTAAACTACAGTTTCTATATTTCTTTACCTCTGAAACTATTAAAAATTATCTATCAAAAAATTTGACTCCTGTTAGATTATTTCGAAATGTATTCTTTCTTGAAATACAAATCATATTTGTTGAATATGAACAACAATAGTTTAAAATTTGGAATTACTGGGAAAATGTTTACAAAAAACCACCAGATACTGGTATAGAAAAATGACCACAATCCTTCATTACTGTCTAGTCTATATAAAATATACTACGAGGAAAAATATCATAACTTTTAAAGCTTATAATAATAAATTTTATTACATTTAGTTAAATAAAAATCTTAAAACCTTTTTTATAATAAAATATAGATTTCTTTATACATAAATACCCTGTCATGGAGATGGTTAATACATAATATAAAATATGTCTTTCTTTTGAACATTTATATATTGATAGACTTTCAGACAATGGCACATGTTTTATGTGTTTAAATTATGATTTCTTTAAAATAAGATTAAAGAATAGTAAACATATTAATTTTAAAGACATTTAAATACGAAAAAAATATTTTAATATACCTACTTCTAGTAGTTCAACGATCTATGAACTACAAGCAGTTAGGTAATTCTGAACTACTTTTGAGTTTTGCTAAATACCTATTATTCTTTTATACAAATTTAATGAATTCATCAGCATTAATATAATTCTCTCCGCTTCTTAAGACTTTTATGTAAGAGTTCTTTTCAATTTTCTCATTTTTTATATGTTATATTGTTTACGCGTATTTAATATCTCTGGAAATGAGTTGAAAGAAGATTCCCTCTAATTAAGCAGTTTTAAATAGTCATTTTATATTCAGCTCCGTTCCGCTTAAAAGAATGAAAGTAAACTTAATCAAATGAAGTCATACAAATACGCCATTAAATTAAGGTAAATATTTAGATGCTCTCTTTAAACTTTATTTATATAATATTAATTACGTCGAAATTTCAGGGACACAAGAAATGTACTAATCAAAAACGAAATTATGCATGCATTAATAAGCACCAGTAGTAAAAATATCTTCTAATGGTACAAATTCGAATAATATGTTTCTGTATAATGCGTAACAGTCAAAATATGATTGTAATTCGAAAGTCACAAATGTATTAACGATTGAAATTACATCGTCGACTAGGGTACTGAGCTTTACAATGTGGATAGTTTTGCTTTGTGTTGGTGGTCCTACAAATTCGATGGTTATTTTGCAAAATGAAATTAGTATATTTTAACCTACACTAATAAAAATGGGTGGATATTTTCATGTTTTGTTATGCTTTTTTAATATTATAATAGTATTTACTTGTAGCTCTTAATTTACATCATATATTAAAGAAAAATGAACTATATACATTTTTACGTAATACAATTAGCAAATTTCAGGAATAATGTAGTAAAATAGAGAATATTTCTTTTACCCGAAGACACGCGCAGATGGACATCACTCTAACCTAATGCATTTTAGCTGTGTTAATGTATGGTAGACCAACAGTTAAAATAGTAATAGTTTACAACAAATTAATATTAGCTGTAGTGATGTGTATTGTAATTGTACTGTACACACATTTGAAAAAACAATATATTAATGTTTTAAGAATAATATGCCGTGTTCAGAAAATACATTTCAACGCAGTTTCTAATGTGAATGAAATATATTGGAGCATATTATTAGATATTGAAAAAGTTTTCTTTATGTGTATGTTTCAATTGTAGTTGTAGCTGTAAGCATATAAAAAATATAAGAAAATTGAAATTACTGAGTAAAATTACATATATTTTAAAATTCTAACTTAAAAATTACATTACACAGTTATAGTGCCACAAATTTACGATAGTTGTAAAATCCCATAATATAATACGGAATTTAATCCATATTTATTTCTGTACTATTGCAGAGAACTTATTTCAATTACAAAATTATTATGTAATTTTACATAATTTAACGCTGGTCACAAGTTGCTAAGGGAAAGCTATGTGAAATTACCAACAAATATTTCTATTAGTGTATTATCACTTTTAAAAGTGAATACATTTACTTTATATAGCATTAATTATTGAGTTACGTTATAGTGAGGGTCTCTATAGAAAATGGCGGAGGCGCCGTGGACTTACAATATTCACAAAATGTTTAATTTCTCTCACATCGTTGATTTTATCGAAATCAAATACAATATTGGTTGGCAAATCATTTGAGCAACTTACTTTTAGGATTTGAAGATCGTGATCGTTCAGATTTATTTATAACGTCCAAAACGATATGCACACGTGTCATCAAGTACCACATTTGCAGCAAGTTTAAATGCATAGTAGAGAGTATAAACAAAAACATAATTTCAATTTTTAAATAGCTTAATTGCTAATGTGAAAATAAGACTGGCAAATCATACAAAATGTATATACTTGTATAAACAGAAAATACATAAATAATTAAAGAAAAATACTGCTGCTACTGTAAATAATAAAAAATAAATTGAAGCAGGCCATACCAGCACACAAAATAAAAAAACTCACGCACTCAAATTAGCATGGTGACGATCATAACCATTCTTGAATGAATTGATACATCAAGGACAGAGTCAGGTGGATGGTTTAATAATTGTGAAATTATAATGAAAAATTAGCTATCGAATAAAAGAATATTATTTTCACAGCTTTTATTTAAGAGCACAGGGTTCAATCACACTGATGTAATGATATTCCATAGTTATTAAAATTACACAAAGCAAATAAACTGTACCACCTCAAAATACACATCATAGCAAGATAAAAAGTAATGACGTCGTGGTGAACTGATGTGGCTACGATATCCTTCGGCAAATTTCACCTTTATTCGTGACGTATTAGGTGGTAAGTACTTGCGGTAAGTATTGCAACAATACTTAAACAGCAACACAATTACTTGTCTTACCGATCTGTCCCGCTGTGACAAGATTGGCTTTCACTTATGATAATAATTTATGTTTCACAAATCATATTTATCAGCTACAGTTATTTATACAATAATTACAAGTAAACTAACGACTTACAGGAAGAGAATTTTAATAATAATAAAAAAAATACTTTACTGTTATTTTACCTGTGGGTAATATTTAAGACACCTACATCAGAAATATTTACGGTAATTAATTTTTTTAGCAACTTAGTTAATATGCGCCATATATTTTTTTAATTTCAGTTAAATTATCAACAAGAATTTTGTAAATAGCGAGTTGTAGTTTAATGCTTCGAATTCTTGTTATTCTGTAACCGGAGTTGGTTGAAAATGTGCACCCTCAAATCAGAAAAATCCTCGCTGCGGCGTATTTACATAATAATTTATAAAATCCAAACGAACCTCGCGTCTCGGCGAACATCTCGGCAGATATCTTGATATTATAATGTACGAGTACAAAGGAACTTTGATTTAAAGTTCGAAACGCGAGTTTCTAATAAAATCATGCAGCTATTATGGTTAATTATAATATACACAGCTATTGTAACGACAGTTTGGAAAGTTTGAGGCAGATTTTGGTTTAGTCGGGCGTTTTGCGATCGAATTCCGTCAAGCCTGTGCGGCTCGAAATGAATAGGCGAGTCGTCGGGAGCCATTTCGATGATTATACGCCACACATTTCATCAAGGTATCACAGAAATTCGAACTTGAGATGTTACCCAAATTTAATAGTCTGTTCCGCATATACTTCTGCATTTCCACTAAAGCACGAATTTAATTGGAATTTGGGGACAATTACGGTAATCTAAAGCGCTTACTGGTTGGCCGATTGCCCGGTGTTAGTTTCCCAAACTTCAATAATCAAGGGATAACTACAATTTGTTAAAATCATTTGGCCCTTCGATTTTGTACCACAGTACTGCATACCTTTCGCAAAGTTTACGATGTAGCGGAATAACCAAAGAAATGTTTTTGGTACATTATTAAAAATTATAAAGAAAATTTTTAGCCATTAAATTTATTTATTTATACACAAGAAACAAACAGGTTATACAAAAACCTAATTATATGTATCCGCTAATTGAAAAGAAGTACCTACATATGTTGTAATATATTTCTCTAATTTATAATTAAAATATTAAAACTGCACATTTACTAATATATAACGAAAGATGCAATACAAAATAAAAATAAATAAACTATAAACAAACCAAAATGACTTACAACTCAGAACCAAAATCAATGTGACCAAGTGACAATCATGACTAATCCGAGGACAAGTCTGCATTTTTAAACACTTTAGTAAGCCAATGAAGTATCAAAGATGTCTTGTAATTTATTCCTATGAGCATTAGTCATTAACGAATATTAAAAAAACAATTTCATTATTTTTGGTCATACAAATCACCCAATCATTTAAACATTTAACTGATAACAGCATTCAGGGATGTTTTCAACCACTATGACAACAAGTTGATAGCTTCATATTTCAAATAAATTTCAAAATGTCACGTTTATGCAATGCAAATTTTGAATCCATTACCACGCTAATTAAAGAAAAAAATTCATAAACAGTCACAAATGCACGTGAGGAATATTTATGGAGTTTTGCTATGAACTAAAATACGAGTTAAATGAGCATAGAAGCGTAGAACTGACACTGATACTAAAAGATCAATTTGAGGAAGAAAGAAGGAACAGAATTCAAATAAGCAGCAGTAAAGACTATGTGGACTCTTTCCCACAACTTTTACAGGAGAAGTATTATAATGACTAAGATTATGATTTACCCATTGAACAGCATAGCATGCAACCAGGATGAAACTGCAAACAGATCCATGTAAGCGTGAGACCAATTCAGTTTCGTTAAGTTTGTCGGAAGTAAACCGGATAATATTATTCTGGGATGAAAATACCCCTAGAAAACTTTTGCGTAAATTCTACCATATCGCTGCTGTATAGAATTAGCGCAAAGAGGAGCGGAGGCAGCTGCCTGTCTCTTGGATATTTTTTCAAATCGAGAAAAATAGCGATGGTTCCTCAACAAACTGCATTGAATATAACCCGGGATTCAGTAAAACTTGCCAAGGCGGTTCAAAAACCCGTAACTACAAATAGTAAATTGTTGGTTGTCAATAGTAAAAGTCAAAGACGCTTTTTTTCATAAATTGATATCAAGACGAGGCGAACCTATTACCTCACCACGGCTGTTCTTAAAACATAATCGACACTGGAAAACGGAAACCGATAATTAGTGGAATAATGTTCACTTTAGAAAAAATACTATTAATGGATGGACTAATTGTCTGCTGAGGCTATTGGCCTGAATGTAAGGACAAAAAGATAACAAACAGGTCAACAGGTTATCAACACAATTTTTGAGCAGAGAGATGGTTTGTGATAAAAAAACAACGAAATATATTGACAATATAACTCAATTTTGTAGTACCCATAGCTCAGCATACTTACTCAAAAGTTCTTCGATGTTACTCATAAAAGATTTATCAAGCTAACAAATAACTGAGTTAACATTGATCAACGAATTGTGTTATTATCTTAACACAATCGGGTGTGGACTTGTTTAAACAACCAGTTGCGTTAATTTTGAGTGAAATTTGCTAATTTTTTTTACGGCGTAATATAAAAAATAATAAATCTAATGTTAAAATTTTAATAACTGTCTTTACCAGCTATATCTTTAATAAATAAAGATTTGTTTTGTTGTGTGTTGTTGTTTCTTGTGCAACTTGATTGTTTTGTCAAAAAATTTTCTGTCCCAATATAACTGCTATTGACAAATGTCTCAAGCGCGTTGCTTGGTAACAGGTTTTCGGTGTCGGGCAAAATATTAGTCTAAAGCGACATGCTATATAGGTTGCCATAAAATTATCTCGTACATTGTTATCAATATCATAGGGATATTATGTGGAAAATTTATTACTTCTGTTTTACAAGTTATGGCGGAGGCGCCAGTGATACAACAATGCCGCAATTTTTTATGTAAAACATTAAAATAACTGTTTGCAAGAAAAACTGAAAAATACTAGTTGTTTAGTCATACTTTAAGTCAAGCTTTCTTGGACAAAAATATTGTGAATTAAATCAATTTACATTAGTACAATTAAGAAGTTATAGGCCTGAGAAAGTACTTTTTTGTTTATTTTTTTTTACGATAATTTTCTTATTACCCAAATTTTGGTAAAAAAGGATTTTTTTAAATAAATTTTTTAATCAATTTGAGGTTAAATTTACACAGCGTTATTTAGCATGCCGATCTTCTTGTAATTTTGCACGCCATCATAATTTACCAGTCTGAATAACTTTTTCAGTAACATTTTGCTGTATTTTCAGCGGAAAAGGCTTTTTCCCTGAAACCAAAACAGTTTCTACTCAGTGCACAATATTTCAAATAGGATTATTTCAAAAACGGTTACTCCTAATAACAAGATTTAGAGATTCAGATAAAAAAGGTAAAAGAACCGACTGTTCCAATAGTCAGATGGATACACTTAGCCGCAAAAAAGTTCTGTCATTTAAAAAAGCATGATGTACCTACCATAAGTAGCGTCCTATACTAGCGTACTCTACGTCAAAATTAGAAACAAATTTGAATTTCCCGCCCCCCAAAAATTCCCGTTCTCCAAAATGTATGCAAATATTTGGATTTCTTAAAAAGTTATTTACGAATATCCAAAATAAAATTTTAACTTTGACATCCTGTATCTTTTTAACTATCAACTTTTGACTAAGGTAAGTTTGGCAACAACGCATTATTTTGTCGTCAGGGATCTCTCTTTTGCTCTTGCTCTACGTTGCATTTATTTCCGGACATCCTATATAACATGGAAGGAATATTGAATTAAATAATATATTTAGTAAATTCATATATTTTATAAAGAAAAACAATCTTATTAGCCGTTCGCATTAATAAAATATTTCGTTGGACGGAATTCGGTCGCACATAAAAAATTGAAGACGCCCACTAAATTATTTCCAGAACGGGTGATATTAAAGGAGTATATTATTGTTATATGTGGTATAAAAATATCATGAACTATAATTCCGGCAAGACATATTTCGCCTTATAAATTGATTTATTTTTAATGAACGTCGGGGAAAGTGGAAAAGTGTCATAAATCAAATTACTTTTAGATATTATAAGGCCATATCACATGTCTTCCAAGCGCTGAAATGTTGATGAGATATTTCTAGGTGTTCTTTACAGCTAAGGGCACACAGCGGTCATCAAGAGACCACGAAATATACCTTAGGCGCGTGGCCATTATAGAATGTCATCATTTATGCATTGCGAAGCCGTCTGCAAAACGTTCTCTTGGGGGCAGCCAATAGTTTCACCTGTTGCACGGGGAACAAAGCCCAGTACAGCTATCCGCGAGCATGATATGTAATGAAATGAAAGACGTGAAAAATTAATAACGGCAGTAATGTACTTAATTGCACAGTCGCTGCCTCTCCGTTTCGAATTTGATGCACACCAAAATCCTCAGAATAAATTGTATATGAACAAATTAAATTAAATAAACTGTAGTGAAGGTTATATGAAATATGTTCAAAATTACAAAAGAAATCTAAAAATTGAAGAGTATTCAGGGTGTTCTATTTGAAACAAGAGTACTTTCGTGTACATGACGTGCTCAATAAAAGTTCCAACCAGTAAAACAGTTTTATAATTTTCAGGTTATACTTTTCATTTATTGTCGTATTATTTTCGAAATACATATTTATGTTATTATAGCGGCAGGTACACTGATAAAAATAGGTAAAAATTTCTATGTTTTGTCATGCATTTACTCGAAAATTTCACAATAGTATTTTTCAGCCAATTAAAGGCCTGTATTTTGTAGCGTTAGTATAGCAACTAAGAAAATTTCCGGAAATTTTTCTCATCCTTGGGGAAAGGAGCATGAAATTATACTGGAAATTTTTTGACATTTATAAATAAAATGACATTTATATTTAACTTCAAATTTATTCTATCATAATTTAATAAGTACAAATCATTTATAAATAATTATTTACCAAGTATGTACTTTTAGTAGTTTTAATTAAAGCGTCCAAATGTTGCTGAAATTCCTCAGCCACGTCTTCTTTTCTTAATGGGGAATAAACAAGCACACATTCACTAAAATTTATAAAATGTCTGTTTCAAAAAATAAATGTAGTACTTTGAAACAATCTTATTCTGCTGTGATCCACGAAGAGCTCCATATTTCTTACACACCAGAAGCAAATGAATTTTAATAATCCCAAACAAGTTTGGCAATAAATTTCTGGCCCGCATTCTTGTAATAAATACATTAAAAATTTAGGTTCCGATGATACATTTTAATTTCAGTAACTTTTTGCAAAACTTGCATAAAACGTATTTCTCAAACCGCTCCATTTTTCAATTGTACAACACAACGATTTTAAAGAAAATGGTCAAATAACGTCACGATTACCTTGTTTGACATGGATTCCATGGCCTTCTTAATAATATATACATATGAATTTTATATAGTGCTTAAGGTTCTTTGTAAGAAAATATATTTCTACCAACTTTAGTAAAATGAGTATGTGGAAAACTGAGGGATTGATCTACTATCGACTTATTTTTTATTATTTTGCTTAACTAAAGTCGGTTAGTTGTATTTCTTTTTTTATTATGTCCTGGTTTTCTTCTCCAAAACGGGACATTTTTCGTAAAAAAACACTAAACTTTTCACTTTGACACCGTGCATATAAAATGACATTTGTTATCCTTTTTGAATTAACATACAAAGCCTACTGTCTCTTCAAAACAATCAAAAAATTTTAATATCTTTATATTTTTGTCGATATTTTTTAACACTTCATTGTGAAATTTTCTTACCGAATACCACTCTAGCTTCAATTAAAAACTGGAAATTTTTTCTTGCACACGAATATTTTTTAGAAAATTTTCAAAATATTCGTGTGCTCGAAAAAATTTCCAGTAATAATTGAAGCTCTAGTGGTATTATAAGTGAAAATTTAAATTTACATTATACAGGGTGATTCAGGTTTAATCTTTATAACTTCTGGAATCGATAGAACAGGTTAAAATAATGTTCATTTGTGATATAAACTTATTTCTTAAAACGCATCGTTTCCGAGATAGAGGGCGTTGAAGTAGGAATTTTTATCTCGTTTTCCCCTCATAACTTTTGAACGACTTATGCGATTTAAGTGAAATTTGGAACACAAACACTCCTATAAGCTTACATAAGCTTCTTAAGTTTGAACTACGTACCCTCTTAGAACTGTATTTTGTATGCTACCCCCTCTTACTTTATTTCAAAATTACAAAAAAAGTTATTTCAATAAAAATCTACACACCACTATGACCTGATTAATTTCGAAACTTTTTCGTCTCCTGTTTTTTCGCCGTTTGGTCTTGTTTCTCAGATATTCAAAGAAATTGGTGACGGTGTAGCGCACCAGCCGCGTACATTTCATTTAACGTTATAGCAACCCATGAAAACAAAACTCACGTGATTTGTGTAAACTGACGTTTGTGAAAATCATTGTCAAAAGTATTATTTAAAGAGCATTTTTAGTGGTAAGAAAAAATGCCAAGAACGTTTACAAATGCTGAATATGCCGATATACATTATTGTTACCTATGGTTTCTGTGACGGAAATTTCAACGCGTCAGTTCTAGAGTACTGAACACGTTTCCCTAATAGAAAATTTCCAAATGCAGAAGTTCTTGTAGATGTACATTGTCGATTTTCGGAATATTTCCCTACACAGTTATTTGTGCTCCTGACAAGACAGGCAGTTTATTCTTATACAATGACTATTGTCAACATCGCAGCGAGTGGGAAAAAAATGAAAAGAGGTAGCGCATTTAGAAGCAAAGTGAAGAAATGTTATCAAAATTAAGAAAAACTATGAGTTTTATCCTAAAATTGATTATGATAATATTGTAAATTATCATTGGAGTTTCTAGAATCAAATCCTGAAATTGATAAATCAATTCAGTTCTTAAATATGAAACAAATTATACGTTCTAAATTTACATCCACTAAGATGAAACTGAAATATTCTAAAAACACCCACCTGAAAAATTTTTTTAATATTAAATTTGATAGCTCATCTAATTATTATAATTCAATGTTTCCTATGTCATTTTTGATCACTAAATCAACATATTATGGATTAATTTTTTGTCAAAAGGGACAAATAGATTAAAGAGAATACCATTTCAAGAACTCTATTGCATTACACGAGTAGAAATGCCTGAATTGTTATTTTAATGATAATAAATGCTGCAAACACGTCTCGAATTTAGACTGGAATCGAAACCATTTCAAATCAGGCCCTAAGTGCTTACATTATACACCATTACATTCGACCTATTATTCTTCTGATAGACCATTAAAACGAATTGATCGGAAATTATTATAATTGGAACGATATCGCTAACAGTAAAGCCCGTAATAAACATTATATTGTCATAGTTAAATTTTAGACAACCATGGAATAATAACTATAATAGAGATATTAAAATGACTCTTTGTATGAATTTTTCATGTAAGCGCTGACAAAGGAATTCATCAATTTGTATTCATGTAGTTGTTAAGGCTGGTTTCGCAAATGATAGAAACCGACTCATAAAGAAGGCGTGTCACAGTTTTATACGTAGCGAGTAACACCCGGCTTCCGTCCACTACGATAAAACAGTTTGTATGCGATACAGACAAAGACAGCGAACATCAGAGAAGCTCGCATAAAACCAGACGCATTTGTAACCGCCCAAAAAACGAGAGCCACGTGTAGAGTTTACGTTTGTTCAGATATGAATGAGCGTGCTTCCCCGGCTGACCTGTCTTCGCAGCTGTCCACAAATAATCTTGAAACGATTTCAAATATTAATTTACAAGAAACAGTGTACGGACAAAACATATAGGGCGATTTAATATCTGTAGTAGTGTATCCATAAATAATTTGAAATGATTTCAAATATAAATTTACAAAAACAGTATATCGACAAAATATACAGGGCGATTAATATTTGCAGTAATGTATCTTCACAGCTGAAACAGTATACTATTGACAAAATCTACAGGGCGATTATATTTGTTGGTACTACTTTATGTTTCTAAAATTATAAATATAATAGATCTGTAAATATTTATACTTCGCATCTACTTGAAATATTTGTATATTTACCGCAAATAAAAAGTGAACTGAAATAATCAATATGACACATTTAATAATTTTTTGGTTTAGTTGTAAAGTGTGTATAATGTAGTTCTTTGTGTGGATACATTTTTTTTAT
Source organism: Monochamus saltuarius (assembly GCA_025584915.1). Classification (NCBI taxonomy): domain Eukaryota; kingdom Metazoa; phylum Arthropoda; class Insecta; order Coleoptera; family Cerambycidae; genus Monochamus; species Monochamus saltuarius. The sequence continues at coordinate 6,044,714 of CM046726.1, forward strand.
TATTATGTGATAAACAGGGTGTTCACGGAGTCTTTTAAAATTTATAACTCATGTAGCATTCAATCTCTGACATTTCTATTTAGGGTGTCTCACTATTAATTAGCAGAACTTAAGAATATTAAATTCCTTCGTTTCTGAGGTGCAGGGCGTTGAACTTTATTATTTATTTATTTATTTATTAACGAAATAACCGCTGACAAACAAAAATCTGTATGTTGCGGCGAAAGGTAGGTATTTGAGAGCAAATAATTCGTCACCGAAAATCATCACATATTAATTTTAGTGGTGGAAATAGAGGGGTGTCTATGAATTTTTTGCAAAAAAAGTGGCCTAATTGAAATTTTGCTAATGTTTTTGGAAAATATGAAAGGGTATTCAATTATATCCAGAAGAAGCCCTCTTATGACTTATAAACAGTGTTTTCTGTTTTTCTTGAAAACGCCATGTCGTATCGACTTCAATAAATAAATAATACAATTCAAGGGCCTGTATTTCAGTTAACAAAACATTTTAGAACATATTTATAGGGACTTTTAGTCTCAAAATGAGGTATTCAGAATAAATTCTTGCTGTTTGATGCCCATCAAAAAATATACTCACTTTTTATGAGAGCAAGATGCGGAGCCCTTGGCTGGTAATGTAAGCTTTGAAGATAGTAAAAAACGCGTCTATTTTTACAAAATGAAAACGGGCAATGGAAATTGAAAAAAGGGCATAGTTATTATTATCAAATACAAGGGCAGATGGCAATAACTCGGGCTAAATACTGTTATTTTATAGTTTGGACTCCTCTAGGAATGGTTGTAGAACAATCTAGTAAAGATTTATGCCCATTAATTATTTTGTGTATCTATCTATTATAGGTTGAAAGAGATGATCAGTTTTGGGAATGTATGGTGATAAAATTAAAACATTTCTATTATGATCATATGTTACCTGAAATAGTAAAATTTCATAATTTAATAAAATTATTTATATAAGTATGTAGTTTAAATTGTCTGTAATGTATGAAAGTGCAAATAATAATACAATTTGACGTTTGGATATTTTTTCCATATTATTGTGGTTCCAAAAGTTAAAAAGTTAGATCTTTTCAATTTAGAATTAATGTCTAATTTAAAATCGCATATGTGTTGATATATACTGAAAAATATTTGAAATGTAATACTTTTGTAAAAGATTTGATTAAAACGTATTCTTTTCCTGCAAAATAATCCTGTTTAAACTTCGGCCAAATATTTTAAACAAAAATCACTGAAAATAGTAGTTCAGTTAAACATTTATGAATGGCTGCACATTGACTATTACTCACCACACTATACAAATAACTATACACACTGTATAACTAAAATAAATAATCTGCATAACGTGTGATTATTTCTTTCAGTACATTAATTATTTCAGATTCTTATGTTATATAAATATACGTAATTATTATAAATTATGTGTCCTATACCTACCTACAAAATTAATTACCTTCAAATTCAGAAATTAAATAAAGTACAATTAAAATAAATAAATTTTCAGGTTGTTTAGAGATTGGTTAGGTTTCTTTAAACATCCTATATTTTTTTCATTGATTAGTGTTCCAATAGAGTATTGTTAATACATGTTTTTCTAATTCCATAAATTTCTGGTTATTAAATATTGGTTAGGCTCTTTTAAACACCTTATATTTTTGTCCGTTAATTAGTTTTCTAATAGACCCTGTTAAATATTTTATCAAAAATTTTTTATATTTCCATAAATTTATTTTTATTTATTATAGTTTTCAGAGATTGGTTAGGCTTTTAAACACCCTGTATTTTTTCATTAATTAGTGTTCTAACAGACCCTTGTTAAATATTTTATCCAAAATTTTTATAGCTCTATACATTTTTAGGGTTTTTAGAGATGGGTTAACTTTTAAACACCTTGTATTTTTTCGTTAATTGCTTCTTGACCCTTGTTAAATGTTTCGTCAAAAATGTTTTGTAGTTCCATAAATTTTTAGTGTTTTTAGAGATTGGTTAGGCTTTTTAACACCCTGTATTTTCTTTAATTAGTGTTCTAATAGACCCTTGTTAAATGTTTCATCAAAAATGTTTTGTAGTTCCATATATTTCTAGGGTTTTTAGAGATTGGTTAGGCTCCTTCAAACACCCTGTATTTGTTTCGTTAATTAGTCTTCTAATAAATTCTTGTTAAATGTTTCATCAAAAATTTTGTGTATTTTCATAAATTTTTAAGGTGTTTAGAAATTGTTAAGCTATTTTACACACCCTGTATTTTTTTTCTTTAATTAGTGTTCTGATAGACCCTTGTTAAATGTTTTATCAAAAATTTTTGTATTTCCATAAATTTTTAGGGTTTTAGACATTGTTAAGCTTTTAGACACCCTGTATATTTTTCTTTAATTAGTATTTTAATAGACCCTCGTCAAAAGTTAGATATAATTTTTTTAAATTCATTAATTTTCAGGGTTTTAAAGATTTAAACACCCTGTATTTTTCATTAATTAGTGTTTTAATAGACCCTTGTTAAATCTCTGAACAACATTTTTATTATTCCATTAATTTTTAGGGTTTTTAGATATTGTTGGGTTTTTAAATACCCGTATTTTTCGTTAATTAGTGATCTAATAGACCCTTGTTAAAAGTTTCATCATTTTTTTAAATCCATTAATTTTCAATGTTTTTAGAGATTGTTTAGTTTTTAAACACCCTGTATTTTGTTCGTTAATTAGTGTTGTAATGAACCCTTGTTAAAAGTTTAATCACAAACTTTTTTTAAGTTTTATTATTTTGAGGGTTTTAAGAGATTGGTTCAGATTTTTAAAATACCCTGTATGTTTTAGTTAATAAGTGACCTAATAGACTCTTCTTAAAAGTTTCATATAATTGTTTTTAATCAAATAATTTTTATGGGTTTTAGAGATTATTAAGTTGTTTTCAACACCCTGTATATTTTTCATTAATTAGTGTTAAATAGACCTTTGTTAAAAGTTTAATCAAAAACTCTATTGAAATTTTATTATTTTGAGGGTTTTAAGAGATTGGTTAATTTTTAAAATACCCTGTATTTTTCGTTAATTAGTAAGGTAATAAATAGTCCCTTTTGAAAGATTCATCTAAAATTTTTTTTAAATCCATTAATTTTCAGGGTTTCTAGAAATTGTAGTTTTTTTTAAACACCCTGTATTTTTGTATTAATTAATATTCTAATAGACCCTTGTTCAATCTTTGATCAAAGATTTTTTTTATTCCCTTCATTTTTAGGGTTTTTTAGAAATTGGTTGGGGTCTTTTAAACACCCTGTATTTTTTCGTTAATTATTATTCTAAAGAACCCTTGTTAGACGTTTTACCAAAAACAATTTTTTAGCTCTCTTGATTTAAAGTTTTTTTTAATGGTGAAAAATTTTTCAACACTTTGTATACAGAACGGTCTTTCGCAGGTTTAATAACCGTTCCGAAGTTAAATCTTCAAAAATAAAATTTCCTCGAAATTGGAAATTTTATTTTCTCCTTATCAATTTTTATATTAACACCCTGTCTATCACTCTGTTAAATTATAGGAGTAACATCTTCGAATTTTATGAATGAATTGTGACGTGTAAAGGCGGAGCTTTATTTCAAGTTCCACCCAAACGTCTCACGTACCAAGTTAAAATTTCAGTAAATTTAAGAAATTATTGGAAAATTTGAACCCATTTTTCTCAGTAATTTTTGTATATATTGGTATGGGACAAACGTGAAAAATCATTAAAAAAATATATCTATAACTTGCTCGTGGCCGAATTTCCGCTTATAAGGGAACCAAAAATCGAAAATTATTTTTTTGCTGTATTTCTGAATTTATTATCAAAATTTTAACGCGAGGAAGTAATAGATAATTATTAAATAGAACTACAGTTAAAAAATGAAATTATTCTGTCGGAAAATAAATGAGAAAAATGGGTTACGGCTTATTCAGGCACTGCGAAACCAGCCTTAAGCGCAGAATGTAAGGAAAAACATTGGCGCACCTGTTATTATCCTTTCGATACGAATAACAAAGTTATTGAAATAATTGGCGACAAAATTCTGTGTTCATTATTATCTTCTGAATAAAGACTAGACTTTTGAATATAATAATTATGTATTAGTATCTTCCTTGTTACATATTACTATACAGGGTGATTTACAACTTATCTAAAAAATTTTGGGAAGCGTCATTAAGAATGGAGTGAATACGTAAAAAATATTTTGTACATTCCTCACTTATACTTTTCGAGAAAAAAATAATTGAAGTAATAGTATTTTAAACCTTTACATCGCTGGGCTACTTTAGTCTTTAACGTCATCGAAATGTAGGCGATTCCGAATCCTGAAATCGGATTGTAGTATCAACTTCTCAAAAATTTAATTTAATTTATGGTGAAGTAAGACAAAATGCTTTAGCAGTTTCACGCCTGTAAGGAGAACGATTTCCCGGTAGACATGAGCGAAATGCAGCTATTTTTACCGCAGTAGTGCAACGCGGGCGTGACACAGGAAATTTGAAACAGAATCATGGAAGAGATGGAGGTACAGAGCGTCTACAGCGTATTGCAGCAGGAGAAACACATTTTAGAAATTGTTGAAGAGAATTCTCGAATAAGAAGCAGTCAAATCGCTCAATAAGTACAAGGAACAAGGCTCAATCACAGCCTTCTTCATCTAACAAGCCACGAAATAACAATGGCAATACCGCATAATACTGGACCCGTAGGCCGGCCGGTTCGATATGAGCTGTTCCAATAATACTTTCTAAACGATAATCTAATCTAGAATTAATATATATTTCATCGATAAGCAGTACTACTATTTTCTTAGTATCTGATAGTGAAGATGATATGTTTGTTAAATAATGTTGGGTACTGTTTTCTTTATTTGGCGAAACATCCGTTGCAGATGATAAATATTGTAAATATCTATTACAAGGCAGAAGTAAAAATGTATGTAACATATTGTATGTAGTTGGTGACTGAATATATATCATAAATGCTGTTACGACTATTGAAGCAGAATATTTTCTTTCTAACGTGGTCATTGGAACTATCTGATCTACAGTAATATCAAGTTGATTAGAGTATTTAAAAGTTTCATCAGTGTGCGAAATTGAAACAGCTTCTTTCAACAAGATCAAAGCTCTTTCTAGCAAAATTGGAACTGATTTTATTTGTGAACTGTCCTTATAATCTCTCTAATAAATTCTGTAGCTGTGAATATCTGACAATTTTCATATCATGCTGTAAAACCCATTTTAAGTCACTGAAATAAAGTTGATTGCTCTTCACGAATATTTTAATAGATAACTCATTATAAATTAAAATTTGATTCTCAACTAGGTATAACCGCATCACTATCAAAATTTAAAGTATAAAAAATAACTTTTCACGGCAATATTTTTATATTCCAATTAACATAAATATTTAACTTCTCGCGTAATGTATTAATAAAATTTTCAAAATTTTCGAGAACATCTTCTTTCTCAAAGTTTTCAACAAAAGTCGATATATATAGATATCGATTAATTACATTCTGACGTCTAATTTCAGGAAGAAATTAGGAAAATAAACAAAAACTCGAACCGTAAATTATACCAACACGACTTTAAGCAGTTGCTTTAAAACGACCGATAACTTATTATATATACCATAATAAAACAGTTTGTTTTTAATTTAAAATGCACAAGTAAACAAAGACTACAGCGTACAGAGTCTGCGAAACCCAGCCTACTGCTACGTTTCCGCATTCTCTCATTTCGTGGCTTGTTAGATGAAGAAGGCTGTGGCTAAATTATGCCCTTCTGAGTTCAAAACAGATAAGAACCAGAAACATTTATGTTAGTTACTGAATTGGGTAAGATGGACCGAAATGTACGTTGGTGGACAAAATTTTGAACAGTTGTTGTAGGAGTGGGTATGTCAAATTATTTTATTAATTAAAACCACAAATTAATTTTATTAATTAATAATTTCATTCTTCGGGATATTCTTTAAATATTTTATCCGTTAATTTTTATTACACTTTGCGCAAGGTCAGGTTTTACAGTGAACCAGTTTCAGAAGTTCATACTTTATGCGCGGAAAGAAAACTATACATACTAATATCAAGATTAATATACTTATTCCAATCCTAGCTTAGTTTCACTATTATTCGTCAAGTATAGTAATACTTTATTGAAAAATAAACATATTCTAGTATAATAAGATTATATATTCTTCATTTAAGAATAAAAATTACTTATAGTTAATATAAAATATTTTATTTTGATAAAATTAATTACTTGAGTTAACAATTGTTATTCTCAAAATAAGTTGTTTTCTTTATTATAAGTTTTAAGTAATTTGAATTACTGCAAATATTTGAAATAATATTAAATAACTTGAAATAATAGTATATTATGCAACGATCATGTAATGATGTATTAATAACCATTACATGAGAGTTGCATACGCTATTTTTTCTACACCAGATAAATAATCAAAAACCATAAATTTTATATTTTTATTGAACACAATAGGTAACAGTAATTATTAGTATTTCTATAAAAAAAATTTAGAAAATTGTAATTAATACCTCGCGTATTGGTATTGTCATAGATACAACAAAACTATAAACATTTTATTTGTATTTATATTCAACATATAATAATTGTAATTAATCCGATTCGAAGTTTAGCTAGGTATCTACGAAAATTTAATACGTACTGATTTTGACATCTAAAATAATTACAAAGGAACCTAGAATAAACGTCAAATCCACAGCATGCTTGATTGAAAAATGATGGGTTTGATTAAAAATTTGTATCGTAATGAAAAATCTGTATCGTAATGGGTATCATTATGAAACGGATTATGGGCATATAAGTGCATTGTTATAATACGGGTGTAGAAAAAGTAAATAATAACATTGCTTTAAGAAGAAATAAAACTGAAGTACATATTTAGTATGTCAGTATTCTTGCTAAATTGTATTTATTTCTAGAGTAGTCATTACTCGACCTGTCTTATATAAATAATTAAATTAACTACCACTCACTCAGTCTCAATATTATTTAATTATTATTTATATATGGAAATAAAGACATAGCAAACTGTCAATATCATCCATTAGCGACACACCAAACATATACCGCTTTTAAGCTTGTCAGCTCGTAGGAGGCGAGGCAACCGACGACTTATCCGACTGAAGGGAACCTGAGTAGATGTAATGCAAATAGAATTACATCTTTTGGACAAGTGACATATTAATATTATCTATAAATATCATTATTTTGCACCGTAGCCGCATTTTAAATTTTACAATATGGCATTTATTACGAAATAAATTTTAATTCGTGCATATCTAAACATCTATAATTTAAGGAAGAATACCCTATTCTATAATTAATAATATTTTATTTATATTTTAACAAATGATCCTTTAAATAAATCTTAAATTTAGTGTCATTTTAAAAAAAAGTGTTGAAGTAAGTATCTATAAAAAAGATTGGATGTCAAGAATATGTAAATATTTGTATCACACATATTTTATTACTGAATTAATACAGATACACTTGAATGAAATTTAAAATTTCAAGTACATTAGATTTTTTCCGTGTGCACACACTATATAAGTTATTAGGTATAGAATCACAATTCATTTTCAAGGTACAAAATGCAATGAATAATTTACTTAATAATGAATTCCTTCTCCATAGTATAATAATCTTTATGATCTAAAATATGTTTTACAGATGCAAATAATTCGTAATAAAATATGCTCTAAAGCATACGCTTGCAGGAAAATCATATTTGCTACGGAAAAAACGAATAAAAATTTTCTCAGGTAAGAAAATTACTGAGAGACGTAGAGTAAGGTTTAATATAGACCGAAGAACACGACTAGGTATTTCTATAGACTTAAAGAGTAATTTATTTTATGCATGACATCAACAAAAATTTTGAATAACGTCTGGAGTTTACTTTGAGGTATTCTCTTTGACGCACAAGGAGTAGCAAAAGATTTAATTTTCTCTTATGGAAATATATAAGAGCTCTAAACTAGTTACAATATAAATGGTTCCTGTAATCACGTCTCATATCGGAAGTAAATTGATTGGGACCCATAGTCACTCTTCCTGCCCGTATTATAGGACAAAACCGCTTTTCGATAACCCTCATGGCTCTTTCAAATGAATTTCCTTTGAAAATCAATAATAAAAAACCTTAAAACATCACGTAGTCTCCGTGAATTTTCTGACTTTTAATTTTAATTACCAATTTAAGATTTTGTAAGAGAATATTCCCCAATATTCAAAAGGATTGTTCAGGGGACAAAAGTGAACATTAAAGTCTAATAAACATATGGTCGAATATCAACGATTACTGAGATAACAATGAAAATATTTTTAATTACTGTAATACGTCAGTAGAGAAAAGTGTCTATTCTGTAGGGATTATAATATATAACATTCATTAAAGATCTAATAAACCGAAATTAATTAATTAAATTTTCAAATATACCACCGTCCGCCTCGATGCATGCATCAGCTCGTTTGTGAATTGCACGGGTAGCTCGTTGAAGTGCACGGTGATTTTCTCTTATGAGTGCTGCATAATTGAAAATCCGATCGAATAACGCCTTTATTGTGTTCACTTTTGTTGCATATCCTAATGGTTTAAACCGTCGCCAAAGGTAGTAATCAAGGGAATTCAAATCTGGTAACCTTGGTGGCCAATTTTAGTAACCACTTCGGCCAATCCAGCCTTGTGGAAAGCGATTGTTAAGATGACTGCTAATACGACTAAAATGAGCAGAGGCACCATTATGCTGAAAATGTTTTGCCTGATATCCAATGGAACATCGTCCAGTACATCTGTCAAATTATTTTCTAAAGTTCTATATACTAAGACGGCCATCTAGCACAACTGGGCCAAGTAATTGATCATTAATCATACCACACCCCACGTTAATGTTGAACCGATGCTGAAAATTACTTTCCACCGTGGCGTGCGGATTTTCATCTGACCAACGATATTCATTGTGACAGTTAATTACTCCATCACGAGTGCATTGAGCATCATCAGTGAACAAAATGTATTTGTAATGTGTATAGTTTGCGTTTATCTAATCGCAAAAATGCAACCGCAAATCATTATCACCATCCTGAAGATTTAGGACGCGCTGAATATGGAAAGGTTTTAAACAATTTTTGTGAATGATTTTCCATGCCGTAGTTTGATTAATTTGAAGACGGGCTTCACTGCGCCTAGGCACCTAGGCTACATTCTAACATATTTAGAATTTCTTCTTCCACTGCCAGCCCAGGACCAGCTTGTCTCTCAGATGTAATTCTCACACTGGGAAACATTCCAGTTTCACGAGCATTGTTGAAGACTGTCTGGAACTCTTCTGTTCGGGAAGCGACGTCAATATTCAGCAACTGCACGTTAAGCGCTACCGTTGCAGTACCCATAAATAAAATTAATATCAGCATATTCTCGATGACTAAATGTGTCAGGCATACGAAATTATGGGTGTGCAATACCTACTAAACGAACGCACATGTTATAAAATAAGCATTTAAATCTCAAAGGTCAAAATAGATGTCACAATTATTAAACACTAATTTATTCACTTTTGCCCCCTAAAAACCGCCTGCGAATATTAGCGGTTCAGCCCCAATCACCTTGTATACTGTGAACTGGTCATTTCTTGATGCATTTGAAGATGTCAATGTGGCATGTGAATGCTTCTACAATAAACTGTATTCTATAAATGAAGCCCGCGGAGTAGTTGTTTCGTGCAGTATTATTTATAGATTTAATACGCGTCGCCCAGGGCGAGAGGTCTGTACTTACCTACTGCAATGTAGGTCGCTTCCTGAAAGTCGAGCAGCTTAGGCCGAGCAGGAAGTAGCAGACCAGTTATATCTCACCATATCTCAAACTGTATTCTATTTTTGATCTTAATGTCCCTCTATACAAAAATTGTTGCATCCCATATAGTACGGTTGGAATCAGCTTAAAATGACCAGTTACATGCTCCATCCTTTTCTAGTGCCATGTGTTATGCACGGTGCTAGAAACGGACAAAGCATGCAAGTGGTGACTTTAAGCTATCGGCCATTCGCTACTCCATGCTTGACAGAAAAGCCACAGACACATGCAGTAGACACCATTGAAAACTGTCGATCTTTATCGCGTTCGGCGAGAAACGATATTGTGCAAACACGGAATTTCAGGAAACACCTACTGTGCGGGCTAATGTCCCGACCAGCATTGAATTACACCTGGAAAACCTATAACAAACAGCTAGAGTCACTCGTCACCAGCCCACCAGATATGCACCGGTTTTGAGCTTATTAGCTCTCATCAATATGCCAAAGGTGAGGTACCTGACGAATAATTCTAGCTGTTTTGGTCTAACCCGGCAGAAGGGACCATGAGTACGCAGTGTAGGTGTTTTACTTCAAGTTGAAAAATTCCATCGTTCTACAGTATTCTATTATTACCTAACCAACTTAAGATTTGTTATATTTGACACCCTATACAAACATTAATTACATACAGTACATTTATCACCGCAAAATCTTATTACAAAATGAGAATCGATGAGTAAAACATTAGACGCTTTGATTTTTATTAAGCGAAGAGACGGCATTAGAAAGTCCTATATCTCAAAGGTCTGGGTAATGTTAGACTGTGTGCTGAACAGATAATGTAACTGAATTTTCTATAAAAAGCGAGGCAACGAGCTACAGTGCACTAACTGCATTAGGGACAGTACACTTTCAGTTAATAGGCTGCTTTCAGCCAGTCCTGTTCAGTAATGGACTTTATTGTACCAAATACTACTATTAGTGTAGTCGGGTTGGTCTTAGTTAATTTGCTATAAAAATGGTCGAGGAAACTTTTTACTAGGTCCTAATTTTAATTGAAAATTTAATTCATCACTCATTTACCACGTTTATACTATAATATTTCATATCATACATGTTGAATTCATTTACAACACTGGCGCAAAAAAATTATTAATAAATAAATTTTATTTACGTGTATTTGTGTTTGTTATAAGGTACATCTGAATTGTGCAATATTTATTTTGTTTAAATGACAATATGTTCCTAAAGTCGTACCTAATTGATATGTGTCCGTATTCGTTAAATGAATATTAAGGTTTAAAATTGCGATTTTGTTTTTCTTTATGTGATTTTGTATGATTTAGTGTGTTGTTTATTTATTTACTTTATTTATGGATTGACCATTTCTTATACAGTGTAAAACTGTCCATTAGAAAAATAAACAAACAAACAAAATGAATAAGATATAAGTTGGCAGTTGTTTATAGCGAGCCATCTTTTAGATATTATCTTAATATGTTACTTATATGTGTAAGGTAGGTAATCTTATAAATATTCACTACACGAATATTTTTACGAAGTAAACAATCTTCCAGGTTTTGAAAAATTATGAAATAAGTCAAAGAATTGCAATTTTTACAATTTTGTTTTGTTTAATCGGGTATGATTGCCACTGAAATATTAACAAATAATCCATTGTAGCCAATGGATCAGTCATGGGGAAAATTTTATAAATTTTATTTCGCCTAAAAAACAAAATATCTTACAATGAGAAAGTAAATAGTTCCACTAACACTAAACACATGCATATAAACAAACAAAATCATTGAAACGTAATATTTGACAAATTTTGATAACAAAAATAGAGAAATTTTCGAAGTGTTAATTATTTTTATATTTCAGTGGTAAAATACCCGAGTAAACAAATAAAAATAACAAAAAATGGCACAACTAAATAATTACAGACAATATTGTAATTTTGGTTAAACTTCGAGTATAACCCTTTTCGAGTTATCAGTGGTATCACCCTTAGACTGCGTTGACGCCGTTGCTTAAGGTCGTCCTATTTCTAGTCTTAAAATGAACAAAATTCTGTTTGTTTTAGACACAGAAATTGTGAAAATTAAGACATGTAGAACAAAAGTAATATGAAAAATAAAATTCTTCATCTTTTTTTTATTCATTGTTACTATTTAAATGTTCCTCAAATAAAATAAAAAAACAGAACTGTGTAAGTTTAGGTTATAACAATATTTACTTCTACAATTTAAAAAAAACGTATTTTCAAAGATTTCTATACAAAAAAAATTATTGGTTAGATCGCTATCTGTCGTTATATATTCGTTTTATTTTGGTACCTTTGAATATTCGCAGGTGGCATGAGAAAACATTCCTGTCATTTGCTAAGCTCTAAATTATTCAGTTCTTAAATGTCCAAAATTATTTATATTTATAGCAAACACTATTTCAAAAGTACGGCGCCCTTAAACAGAATGTAATTATTATTTTCAGTACTAACAATTGAGTTAGATACTACGTTATATATTGTACTATTCATACTTGAAGAATGCGTTGAAAAAGTAATAATGTCCATTCATAAAATTTATTAATAATTTTATTATAATATTAAATCTTAATAATTGACCTTACTGTAGATATCAGCATCTCCATTGTTTATGAAATAATTTAAACATTAACTGCTTTAATATTTCTTAGTGCTCACTTACTTTACCCACTTAATTAATCGACAAATATGTTAATAATGATTTGCTATATAATTACATTCACCATACAAAATTTTAGTTACCTACCAGGTATAAATATTCTCAAATTTATTAGGAGTGTTGATCAAGGTGATAGTTGAATGAAAATACACACATATTCACTGTTACATTAGAGCCCAGAATGATATAAATATTATTATTGACATGAAAACACACTACAATGTGATAATTTAAAAAATTTAACAGTATTGCACAGACATACAACGCGCTTGCTTCTCTCGACGCCTCAAACTGACCGCTCAAGCAGTTTGACAGTTTTTGCATCATCAAAAAAGATTGACTACTAAAGTAAATAGTAAAATACTGCTACTATTTTATGTACCTGAAGATTTTTTGCAGTAGAAATTGTACCGAACGAAATATTAGCTGAGTTTGGTTGCCAGGTTTAAAGCATTCTAAATTTTCAGTTATACTTGTTAATAAGACAAGTAAATTTGTTTTTTGATTAATCAGATTGATCGGTATTTGATAATCGAACACATATATTTAAGTATACTTAGACATTATTGTTTATTATACAGTGCTTCCTAAGTACGGTCTGTAACTACAGGGTGTAATTCCTTGCCATATTTTAAGAAAATAAAATCGTATCAACATGTATCCTAAAACACTTAGGTATATTCCGATACAGAGTGATTGAAAAAATCTATATTTTTTGCATATAAATCTGGAAAATTTATTTCTTAAAACATTTTGAAAATTTTATCTTATAAACTGTAAGAGATACAAACATTCTTAAATTAGGACAAAGTTGCATAATTTGGTGGTTAATTAAATGTCGTTTAAAAATTGGAGAAATTCTGAATACTTCTGGGGATATCAGGAAAGAAATTAAATTTTAAAAATTATATTTTATTCCTTCTAACTTTATTCAATGTAATTTTTAAATAATGAAGATCTTTCTGTTTTATTCAAAATTCAAATGAGATACCCCAAATACAAGAGAAAAATTAAAAAGAGAATTTTATATTGAAAACTATAATTTACAAAGTCAGTCAAAAATAACAGCGTGTATACTCGCGTCAAAAATTCAGACGTCTTACGTCACGGCTAACGTTACACATTTGTTTTTATTGTCAAAGTAATTTTCGATATTTGGTTGCGTTAAAAACAATAATTTTTTGCAATTTAGTGCAATATATAATGCAAACTTTTAGTGTAGTATATAGATTTATAACTATCAGTTGCAGTTTCTTAAATATTTTGATGAAAATATAATGAATTATTCATTTGTTCGTATGACGTAAGTCGTCTGAATTCTTGTCGCGAGTTTATGTAATTTGTCTACCTACATTTCAGTAATATATTACACATAAATAATTAAAGATCGAAAAAGATTGAATCGTTTTAAAGTTTGGAAAATAATATTTCGTAATGCAACTTCAATTTTTTCATGGCTCATAACCAAGATATCCTCTGAGTTGCTGAACAACTAGATTTTTTATCTAAATTATTGTATTTCTAAAGTCTATGGGTTGTTCTGCAAATAAAATAGTATTGTTATACATATTAATGTGTTCGTAATTTTAGTTTACATCTATTACTGTCAAGATCCAATATGGCATCCATAAGAAAAAATAACAACTGAATGTTGCATACGAAACAGTAGTCGGAGAAATTTTCTTTCCACGAAAATCGATTTCTTGTATATTCTTATCCTCCTGTACAAAATGTCAGCTCTTTTTGTTGAAAATAGTGACATAGTATTTTCTAAAATCGCTACCTATTTTCAGTATTATTATTATATTTCAGCAATAACAGCACATATCTTGGATCTCTTTGATTTATCTTAATAACTAACCATGAAGAGGCGCAACTTTTTTGTAATTTGATTCATCCTGTATTTTTTACCGAAAACGGACGACCCTGGATAACGACGCAATAACATGAATCGTTATTTTTACTTGGTCTATCTACTCACAAAATTATAAGGATACAATTTGTCATACACTGTGTAATTGTTTGAATGTTAGGCGCAAATTTAGGTAAGTATGTATTTGATACTTTCCAAAAACCATTTAAAATTATCTGATGTGCCATCCAACTTTTACGGAAATAAAGCAAAAGGGAGAAGAGAAGGTAGCAAATGTCGGGGAAGTTAAAAACTAAACGTAATGATTTTCGTAATAAATTCAATCCAAGATAGTTTTGTTTGTTTCTGCTGTATTTAATTACGGTCGTAGCGCTTGTAAATTCTTGGAGAGAAAGACAGGAAAACAATCTAGAAGAAAATTACTCGCATAAAAGTCGTTGTAAGTAAAAGTGCTTTTAAAGTGAAATTTGGCCAAGACGAATATGCAGAGGTAAAATGAGAAAAACAATTGAAGCAATTAATCCAAGAAAAACTAATCAAGCAAGATAAATTGCTAAAAGGGAACTTGCGCGAAATTACTTTATAGTCGTGATAAAATATCTACCTATTTTAATTGAGACTACAATTTATAAAACTACTGTGCATACCGGGGATTTAATTTTTCCGGATATTTATTGTAAGTGCCGGATCTCCACATTAATAATTATTCACTGCTGAAAAATTGGAATTATAAATGTAAAAACATTTATCTCTATGCATTTATTCCTCCAAAGTTTTCAGCATTCTGCAATTTACCTTAATTTACTACTCAAAGAGAAATGGGACAGATATTGCGTATTCGTAATGAAACTTTTATTTTAGGCTTTGTAATTATCAGAAAATTTTCAGATAATCCACAGCTTGCCTATACAAAAAACTTCTCCCGTAATAAGTGCAGTTTCACAAACTTTGCAAATGTTATTAATTCTAAGGGAATACATTTTTGAGAAAATAAAAAAGTGGTACACGAAATGTTGCAAGTTACATCTAGTGGCCACAAACTGAAGCAATGACGGGTCATACAGGGATGGTCAGAAGTACGGAATAAAATTCATATATTTTGAATGAATGTTTTTTTTTTCAAACCCCGAAACACGTTAACTGATCTTGATATTTTCCCATCGTTCGGTTCTATAATAATTATTTTTTCTTCAACTTCCTAACCTCCAGCTACCCCTACTTTTTTTCAAATAGAAACATAAGCCATGAGGGGGCTCATTGAAAAGCTTATAGAAAATCGAAGAGTCATTCTTGAATCTGACGTATTGAGTAAATTCAACTTAAATGATCTGACATCTTGACGCACCTATTTTTCACTGTTATTTTTGTTTTAGCTGCTTAATAATAATGATAACTCGCGTCAAGAATTCAGACGTCTTACTTCACGGCTGACGTTACACATTTGTTTTTATTGTCAACGTAATTTTCGATATTTAGTAGCGTTAAAAACAATCATTTTTGACAATTTAGTGCAATATATAATGTAAACTTTTAGTGTAGTATATAGTTTTATTCCTATCAGTTGCAGCTTCTTAAATATTTTGATGAAAATATAATGAATTATTCATTTATTCGTATGACGTAAGTCCTCTGAATTCTTGTCGCGAGTATAATAATAATTGCTTGTTATTTTTAGTATGCCATCTTTCTATTCTCGCTCCTATACATTATAATATTTGTCAATGTCATATATAGCATGTCATGCAACATTCGCAAACTTCATTCGTCATCTTAAAAAAATGAAGAACCGATAGTATCATGTGAAGGCAAAAAACCATGAATTATTAATGGATGAAGAGTATAGAAGTTCAAAGAGGTTGAAGTATAAAAGTAAATATATTTTTCTCCAAACGTCATAAAACTAAGACATTTTTTTATTGTCAGGAGTATCTAAGTTTAATATTTTCCTTACTTACTAGAAAAAATGTTAGCAACAAAACTTTTAATCCTAGGAGTTAAAGTTTCAGGAAATTGAACTACAAACAATCACAAATGAACTCAGTCAGCAATATAGCGACTAATGTTTGACAAAGTAACCATGATTACATCGATATATCCTAACTTAACAATATACCCACTATTTTTCAATACGCGGCACTTTTCTTGAATTCATATACTAATTCTTATACAATGTATACAAATGTAAAAGAGAGGAAGAAGCTCGCAGGCAACACAAAGTATCTGCCGATACCAGTGCACCAGCGTCGCTAAATGCATCTGCTAAGAGTTCCAACTTGAGCGCCTGGGCCATTACCGCCGATCTTTGTTTTAATTAAATCATTTCCTGAAAGCCATGGCAACATCCGTTGTTTAAATTTTGCTTTATGGCCAAGGAAAAGCCAATTATGGCGCAAATTAAACTCGTAATGGCATGTTCAAGGTAAAATTCGTTATTTATTAACTTATCTTCGGTTCCGGTGAAATCAAAGCACAACTACAATTCGGTTAGCTGCGTCAGAAAATTTCAGGGAATCAATTATATTTTGTTTCAATTGAAGCGCAAAGCTTATCGATTTACTATTCCGCGGATTTACATAAAGACAATTAGATAATTTAAATGCTTATACGAAGTGATGTACCTACTAACATAGATATAAATAAGAAAAATAACATTAATTTCATATTATACAGGATGTCTCATAATTAGCTGCCAACCCTGAACAGGCCGATTCTATGACCAAAACTAAGTAAAAAAGTTCATATGAACATAAGTCCGGAAATGCTTCCTAAGGGCACAGGGACCCATTGAAGAGGGAGGAATGGAAATAACTTTTTTGCAATATCTCGCAATCGCGTTGTGATAATTGAATGAAATTTGGTATACACAGCTAAATTCTAATGAGCAATTTGATGGACTAATCCATTTATTTCCACAAGGTCCATTGGGGTGGGTACGGGGGCGCCCTTGTAACTTTTTCATCTTTGACTTTTTAACAAATTGGATAGCAAATTCCGTTTTCCCAAACTGTTTTACGTTGAAAAGGTACTTTTGTTTCAAATTGTTATCTTTAACGGTTTCTGAGAAAATCGCTGTTGAATTAATCCCACTTTGGTCAATTTCATAGTAATTTAGGGTTGGCAGGTAATTATGAGACACCCTGTATATGTATAATGTACTATAGCCATTCTAACGAAGTTTTGGGTCGTCAAAACTACCCCCCATGAAAAGTCGTTAAAGCACTTTTTGTACGAGTTGCATACAATATTTTTTATACGTTCATGCAAAAACCAAAAAATGTTATTTAGATGACACTAAGTCTAGAAAAATGTGACGTCTATTTGAACGTTTTTGTTTGTCATGGTGACAAAACGCTGTAGTAGAATGACAGATAAGTGCAATAAACATTTTATTGCACTAGTCCAACAAAGAACCACTTTTTCCACTAAATATAGTTCAATAAAGTATTGTTTTTTGCATGAACGTAGAAAAAACTAATTATACTAATGTATAAACAAAAATAATAATCATTGTTATAGCAACGATTATTTTTATTTATCAGGCTACTGCTTTGACTAAAATATGAAATTAAATTTTTTAAAATGCTTGTAACTTCTAAACAAAATCAGACTTATATTCATATAAGAAACAATGTTTGATATTATCCCAGCTACCATCTATCAAAGCTTGTAGAACACTCTGTATTCCTAACTTTTAAACTTTAACCTTTAATAATTTTATAATTTTCGTTCAGAGGTGTTTTGTTCCATAGGGTGTCCGGAATATGACTGCCTTTATTTTGCGTGCTTCAAACGTTTCGCTGAAACTATATTCCGGTGAGAGACTGACGTCATAAATAAATTAAACCATATTTTTTACAAATTGATCTAATAAAATAACTTTGGATATTTTCTGCTTGTGAATATATTATCTTTCTCAAACAGCCTTTTGCACTGCGTTAATTAATTAGTCCATGGAGCATTAGTGCCCAAAATAATCTGTTTTTTTGTTGTCGTTGAGTAACATTTTAACTGCTTTCAATGTCAACACGGATTTGCAGGATAAACCGACATTGTAATTCTGCCCCAAACAAATCGTACTTACTATGGAACATTAACATTGATATTGATATTGTTATTTATCTTCTTACTGTCTTAATTTAGAAATCTGCAAGGAATCGATAGTGCATAAAAAAGGTATAATGTTTCAAAATGTAACAAGTGTTAAATTTTTGGCCGCTCAGGTGTGGTCCAATCAAAGTAAATTTGATGTTTTTTTTTTGTGGGTTGGTCCAAGAGTAACAGAATGAGGGAAAAAATGATAAACCTCTACTTTTTGGCTATTTTCATTCTGCTACCGATGAATTAAGTTTTTGAACTTACATAGGACAGGGACTGAATTAGTGTGTAGGTATGGCAGAGCATCCATCCATATGATGTTCAAAAGCAAAAAGGGAAAATTAGTAACGACTTAGTTTGGTATTGATATATCGATAAGAGTGTGCAGCTATGGTAGTTGTAGCATTTTTGACACGTTTTGGTTTGAACACGTCAAAATAATGGTCATGGGACGAAATAAGAATAGAAGAAAATAGCAATTGTGCCTTTTAAACTTTAATTACCAAAAAAGTAACGAAGGACAAAATAAAAATTTATATAATCTGCTGGATTTTGTAACTTACATAGTTACCAGTTTTTTAAACATCATAGAATAAATATGGGCCTTATTCCTGTACCTGTACCACCCTTATGTGGCGCCTTTAATGTAAAAAAGAATAAACTACGGATTCCTAGGAATATTCGGAATAAAAAATCTTATATTCACGGTTTGCCAACAAAATTGAACTTCAATTTTGTAGTGAAAAAATAAATCCTAGTACGCCCCTTGGCCAAAATGTTACCGCTTGAGAGCTATGAACCTAGAGATTGCCTATCCAAAGGCCAGGTCAATGTTGCCAAATGGTATGATTTTACGGAAATGTGTAAAACGAACTAATAAAGAGATAATGGGTTTTCAAAATGAATGTTGAACTGGATTTTTTACGCAAATTTAGGCCAGTTGTTAATATAAACCTGGTATAACCTTAGCGACATCACAATCATTTTTATTGTTTATTCAGGGCCAGAGAGAGAGAGAGAATGGGAAAGAGGGAGAGATTCAATAAAAATAATAATTGCGGTTGGCAAGGCTTAAAACAAGTGTTTCTTTTCTGTAACAAACCTAAATTCCCGTAAGAAATTACTTGTAATTAACACTGTTATACACTGTTCTGTTACTCATATCAAAATAGCAAAACAAACACAGCACAAGGCAAATCCATAAATACAATAACTTAATACACTGATCTTTTTATAAATCGAATAGAAAATGTATAAAACCGAAAAATTGTGATTTGGAAAGATCTTTTCTTCACATAGGTCAGATTTTCGGTAAAAATTCTTTAATGTGAAGAAAATATCCACATCTGGCAACATTGATCTGGTATTCCCCACTGCATATCACTTCACAGATGCATATATCGCAGAGCGGCCAGGACCAGCATTAATTGTTTATATTTTTTTATAAAATATTTTTAAAATTCAATTCTCATATTTGACCCATGATGACCTATATTATTTTACTTCATTTGCTGTCAGAAGTGTAGATTTTTAATATTCTGCATTAAGAATGTCATGCCTCTTACATCAAAGATAATATATAAAAAACCCAAACAGATAATTTTACGTTGTAATTCAAAATATTGTAATTGTATTGTATTTCATGTGTGGAAAGGGGATGATAATTGAATAAAAACCAATTTAACCAACATTAGAAATATGCGGTACGTGACTAACACTTTACGAAAGAATACCTGTTGCCTTACTCGTACACCATTTTAATTGCTTACTAATATGTATTCAGCAGGCGCCTGGAAATCGATGCCGGGGCAAATGCGTGTAATTTTCGAAACAAACGAGGTCATACGCGTATTTTGTGCCATCTCCCGTGACGGTATCGATCGCTGTATCAACAATGTTTGATCAGTTTCCAGCCGGCTCCCCATGCATGCCACGGGTTGGTGAGAGGACTTTGAAGTTACTTCGTTATAATTTAGTTCCGTTTGAAAAGTTTCTAGCTAGAAGGCGATGTCAGCCCGAGAGGGAGGCGAAGGGGGCCGTTTCTTGTTTCGCAGGGAACTATTCCAAGTCTCCTAGGTGAGGCAATTGTTCCGAGTGACGTCACCGCTAATCATGTTACACCTCATTATAAAGTTCGCCGAGAAGTGTGCGTTAACTCGATTAAGTGTGCGTTATCGCGGCGCGGCGCCGCCCCTCGCTCGCAGCCCGCTCTGTGTGTTTTGTAAAATTTCGTTGCCGGAGAAGCCCCGCAAATGCAAATTACTTTTAACGGACTAATGGTCGCCGGTTTGCGGTGTTGTGTTTTGAATTCGTTAATTAAGTTAACTGGAGAAGAAAACGTGATTTTACCTACATTTAGATCGGGAGAGGCGCCGCGAGACGAAAACTTACACAACTGCTCAGATACAGGGCGATTCAGTCATAATGTCCTTAATTTTATGAGAAGATGGGGAAAAATGAGTATAATACGCGATTAAAAAAATGTTTAGATGCCTATTTACATATATATTTTGAAACCATTATTTAAACCCTCTTTTCAAACTGTCACTGATCGCTGGCGGCAATTAAACTCGGTGTCGCCCTGACGCGACGTTGCCAAATTTAAATATTTTCCTATAGTATGTACTTATTGTAATACATAATTAATGTTATAAATTATTTTTTAAGTATGCAATTAACATGTTAAGTTTCACCATACAAATTGAAATTACAAAACTCCAACGGATCAAAATAAACCATTCACATTTCATTACATAAATAGTGAAGTAAAATCTAATCTGAGTAGGTGAAATTATTACCGATTCAGTGATCAACGATCCGGCAATCCGAGTCTTGAACTAGCGTATTTAGGTCAATAACTTTGTTTTTAATGCCTACCTAATGACAAGCGCTGCAGAGCTGCATAACCGCTAAATAATAACAGAAACAAACAATAATTAATTTCTCATTTTTATAAATAACCGGTGTAATCAATAGGAAATAATGAATATTTTATACTTAATATATTCCAACAGCAGTAATCAGCGGCGACATCAGATGTTGGTACTCAGCTAACCACACAGCTAAAAAGTGGACAGTTCAAATTCGCGTTTAATATTTTACTGGCGGAATAAGTCGAACATCGTTCGGGTACGTTTTTCTATGCAGGCGAGCCCGCTGTCGCATCTAAAACAGATGAACGCGGCCCGATTTCTCTCTCTCTCTCCCACTTCTTCAGCCATCAGTCATTATTTTCGCGTAATAGAGGTTGGTGAATTTCCTGCGTTTGCGTCGTCAGTGTAGTTTATAATTATTAATAATATTTTTGCCTAAATAAAAGTGCAATTCAAGTTGGGTAAAGTGGAGTAGTGAAAGACTGCGGTTATCTTCCACTGAACAGGGCCATGGAAAAATTTAAAAAATACATTTTAATACACTTTTGCGTCTGTATTGTCCGTGTACGTCTGTGTTATTCGGTACTTACTGATCATGAGTAATTTCATTCATATTCATAATCAAAAGCGATTTGCATTATTTGGGAATATCAACGTACGAGTTCAACTTGATTCTGCTTTCAATAACATCACGAAAAAGTGACAAAAAATAGTTGTGTAGTTTTTGTAGAAGAATTTTATGGTTAATTCTGTCAAATGCTTTGGCACAGTCGGTAATATATATAATCAACCTGACTCCCGTACTGGATAAGAAGAGCTAGTATTAGACCTTTCTTTCATAAAACCATGCTGACATATTTGTTGAAAAACCGAAGAGTAGATTGTATTATACAAAATACTTTAAAAAATCGAATTAAAAATAAGTTTAGCTATATCCCATTATTTTTTCATTAGGAATCCACTCTTGCTCTATTGTCATTAATTTCGGGACACCCTGTATAATAAATAGTTACAATACGATACCTGCTGAGTTCATCGTATAACTCTATTCTTTGAAGCAGTTACAATTCGACTGCAGCAATAAATATAATTGACCACACAATCTTGTTTGCGTCGAAAGGACGTTACATATATTTTCCGGTTTCCGAAGCCGTATCTTTGATGAATAAATGCAATAAAGAACGTAATGACATACCACATCTTCATAAGAAATAACAAGGCGTTCTCTGTATGGCCTCACTTCTATATGGGCATCCACGACCGCTAACAGCAACAATAAAGAGATAAAGAGGACTTGCTCTTTTTACTTTTATATCGTTCGATTGAAAGATAAAGGTTAATGTTTAATGAAAGCGGTTTTCCCGAATACTAGTGGTGCGTTAAGCTGGGAAACGGCCGTGGATAGGAAACCTTTATCGATATATTGACTCATGAGAAATGCATGAAAGTGTTAATAATAAGTGAAGTAGGCCGGTGCGAATGCCCACGTCGACCAAAATAACCTCTAAAAATGCCCTTGTTAAAATAATTGACCATATCAATAATGATATTAATAACTCATGATATAGTGCGGACACTTTTACGTTCCACAATTTGCGGAGAATATAAAGTGATGGGAAAAGTGTCTCGTTTTTTTTTTGATGTGCGATCCTGTTGAATTACAGGAAATAAAATAAAACGCTCAAGAAACTTGTACAGATATTAAACGTTTTTGTGATACGAGACGACATTAGTTTTTCCAGTGTCAAAAATTGCTTACGTGTATAGTAGCAACTCAGAGTTGATGGATATCGTTTTTTTTTATGGCGATGTGAAAATGCTTTAGCAGAACGATTTCCCAATAAACATGTGCCAAATGCAGCTACTTTTAATGACTGCAAGTGTAGAGCAACGAGGGAGAAATTTGAAACCGAATCGTGGAAGATATGGAGGTCCAGGACGTCCACGGCGTATTGCAGCAGCGTGGCGTATCAAACACGAGGCTCAATGATATTCGTACCATGTACAGCGTGTTCAAGCATTAATACCACGGGATTGGTCGAGGAAGATCGGTACCATGGCCGCCACAATTGCCTGAATTTAAATCTTTTGGACTTCTTTTTGTGGAGGTATTTAAAAAATGAAGTGTATCACGCCAAAGTGATACACTTCATACTATTGATGATTTACGCAAACGTATCATCAATAATAATAATACCTTCATACTATTGATGATTTACGCGAACGTATCATCAATAATAATAAAAATAATATCTCTACCCCTCATTCTAATCATCAGGATTAGCCCAGAAGTCGAAGACTTGTGTGGGAGAGAGGGTGGTATATTATTATTAAGCAGGCCGCATTTGCGCCCAGAAACGACTTACGTTGGTAGGTCCTGACCACCATTCAGTGCAGGAATGAGGGAAACCTGGAAAACCTCATTAATTTGAGAGGTAGTTAAATGTCAACCGGTATCAATCTCTCGCATTGACTCATGCTAACATTCTTCTACCGTATCATACCCGCAGAGAGGGTGTTAATCATTTCCACGAATATACCCACACCGGTCTAGCCACATCGATTCAAGTACTGACTCCTTAAATCGCGTAACCACTGACTGAATTAAAACCGAATTAAAACCACAAATTAAATCTATTAATAACAATAGCAGCAAAAGCATGAATTTACTGCATAAAATGTTATTTATTTATTTCCTTGAGCATTCCTTTCCATTTTTTGTCCGGTAACATATTGCATGCTTTACCGCCTTATCAGGTTTTACAGTGGACTAGTTTCCAGTGTCGTGCAGAAGTGTATTTTTAATTCATTTTCTTTCTGTTCTTTTTGATATTTTTTTTACAAAATTGTATTTGTAAGAGTCATTTGTACACTCAAAAAAATTTTTTTAGATAAGATCTGAATCACTCTGTATATAAATGACAGCGAGAAATAATTATAACTATTCAAGGATCATTCATATTGAAACCAAAACAAAACTATAATATAATTATCACTGTGTCACCTTAACGAAGAGAACGCACTATGAGGTCGCAGTCTAGACGCATCGAGGACTCGAGCTTTTACAAAGTCAGTCGCTTATGTCGTTCTCTATGCGTTTCCGACTTGTTCTACTGTACTATTTAGATGTCAAAATTTGTTCTGTGGATATTAGTTCTTTTTAATAGATGCGATTGGCCCAAATTCTCCAAGACTTTTCGGCGAGTGCAAACGTGTAGATTTAAAATCATTAGAAGATTCTTCTCTAGACGAGAACGAGACTAACATGCTCTGTGGTGTGCCTAGAACGCTACAGCCCACTGAAATGTAATTTTATATTATAATGACTGGAATGCGCTAAAAGCTGCGCGAATGGATTATTTATGATCAGCGCCATATTTTGTTTTGTGCCTCTAGCAATGGCGGAGCAGTAGGGGTTTAGCTGATTGTAAATTGAAATGAAATTGAATTCTGGATATGGAGAATTATTTCGCGCTATATGCTGGTTAATTTTACAGTGCCTTATAAAACATATTCCAACAATAACACCCACAAAAATACACAAAGAATAACACTAACGAGATACAAGAGAACAGAAGAAACCACACTGTACGCCAATGACGTGTTTACAAACAAAATAATGGGAAATTAAGAACACAATTCATATCGTACGTGCAGATGGTTGTCTCTCTCGCACCCACATACATAACTAATGAAGTATGTCTTTGCTGAGTTTCATGTGCCTCCTTTTGTCTGCTCCTAGGCTTAGTACCTTTATTTGGATGCGCAAATGGACTAAACGCATTCCATATCGTACATTTCAGTGCTACAGCCTAGTGTGTTTGCTCTGTGCTATAGCACTTTATTAGAATATTTTTACGATGATTACTGTTATACCCGCTCTATGCTTGCGACGCAATAGGCCGCAAAGGAATGTGGCGTTCCGGGAATTATATGACTTGTTTTGGTTCTGGTAGCCAACTGTTGCAGAAAACATTCTAAGCGATGACAATAACAATAGAACTGGATAACTATTTCGAAGTGTTCTAGAATCATTCATATTGAAACCAAAACAAACCTATAATATAATGATAACTTTTATCATCTTTACCATAGCACTGTATTAGAGCATTTTAACTATAATGACTGTTATATACGATCTACACGGCTTTGCGCGTCGTTCCACGTTTGAGTCTATAATTGTGCCCGGCGGTTAAGAATTTTGTGAAGTTTATAGGCAAAAGCATCTACATTCATGTGCAAGCGTAGTAATATCTCAGAAAGTAAACATTTGTCGGGTATAATTTATTCAGCAAACTAACATTATTTTTTATGATGTATTGGTTTTTGAGTTTGATTAAAAAAAGTGAACCAGCCTGTATTTTTCTGATAACTGTAAAAGCTATTGAGTGTTTTAATTGCTCAAGAACGGTCTAATGTGATTGTCGTGTTAAATACAGATGTATAAATAAATAAATTTGGGTCTTACTTGTAATCAAAAATTAAATGCGTACTTCATTGAAAATAATTATTGTAGACAAATTGACTGAAATTACCTTAACCCTTTTACAACAATGTAGAGAACGAATAACTAATCAGGCCGTCTTCTAAAATGTTCTACTTATAAATATCTGAGTTCTTAATCTTAACTTTTTATTAAACTCATAGAAAGACTACATATTTCAGATATTAAAGAAAATGCAGGCATCTGCATTAACCATACTTTTATAAATTTCTATGGGCATGATTTCAAATTTATATCTGAAAGCAGTATTAAAATATTAATGGATATGCGCTCTTGACTGGAAAAGATTTAGTCAGTGGCTTTTAGTTAAAGCCGGTCCATTAGTAAAATAAATCCCCTTGATGAAATATTTATCGACATAAATTATTTGTATATTGTAAAGACACAGAATTTAATATTAATGACGGGAATTATATTCCTGCTAGAACCCTTATAGATAATGTAAAAGGTCTGAAGGATTTAGCCATTTATAGTATAAGTAAAAATGACATATCTTTATGTTATTTGTCTTTACCTACTTTCAAATGATGTCTATGCACATATAGTGTTCCTTTATAAATGTCGCTCTCTACTTTCCCAGTTATATTTCAACGAATGAAAAAAGAGTGAGTTTAAAAGTTTTTCAATTTTCTAATACCAAACTTGTGAAAATAATTTAACATGGGGATACAATTCTATAAGCTAGCGATATGAAACATTGTATGAGGATGGCAATTATACAAAAATATGTTTTAGGATGTCCACTTTTATGACCCTACAATTTTTTATAAGAGGGTATTAAGCTAATAGGACATTTGTTGTTTAAAAACGCCGTGTATTATTATTATTATTATTTTTTGAAAAACCGCATCGATTTAATCGGAGTGTTGATGCCTTCTCAGTTTATTTACGTTACAAGGGGTTTGAGAAAATTACCTCGTAATACAGCTATAACATTGTCCCTCTCTAAAATCAACAAGTGCTTGTACATATGAATTCATACCTGTTTGCCAAGTATCAAAGCTACATGTAGCGGTCACTACTTCATGCTGGACTGGCCAGTCAAGAAGTATTCTCTAATGACCAAAATAGAAGTCAAAGTAATTTCTGAAATATTCTAATCCTAAATAGCAATTTGGTATAACAGCTACAAAAACGAATCAAATCTTATAAAGCAGCATAAACCACAAAAACATTGTAAGAATGTTTATACAGCAACTATACATCCAAAATTAGCACCAAAATATTGTAGCCGTTGATATTTTGGTAAGCCTGTTGAAACAAAAAATAGATTTATAATAGTAACAAATCACCTAAAACAATAATTTTATAAGGGTATATTTTGATACCTTTAGTAGCAATAATACATTTTTGTAGCATAAAATTCATCAATAAAAGTAAATTTTTTATTGAGTGTATCGTAAAGATATCAGAAGCTATAAAGTAACTAGCATCTCTATTTAATCACAATATCTGCAACTGAAATGTTATGTGGTGTATTACTCAACATTATTTTACGCGTTTTACTACACTTTGTGAAAGCAATTTTTATTGCGGAGAACATTTTATTGTGATTTGTATGGTCCATATCTAGTGAATGCGCCGTATGTTAAGTGATTGTTTATAATATTATCGTATTTAAAATATAAAAGGTTTTTTGACATCTAATGGTTTTTGACGTTCATTTCAATTGTCATAACTTGTCATAATTTTCTTCATTTTAACTATTCAATATTAGGAAACTAAACTAAATTAAATTTGTGATATTTTTATTGTCGATTGTCAGCGTTGTGTCAAAGTGTCTGCCGCTAATAAAATAATTTGGTTATAAAAACAGTGTTAAATGACAAGTAAGCTAATGGATCGATTTCTATAAAACACTGGAAATTATGATTATATAAAGAATTTATCATAACAGGGCCGGTTTCGTAAATAATACATGATATATAAATGATACTGCAGATAACAACTACTCCGCCGACTAATGCCCCGACCGGCATTGAATTACACCTGCAGTATCTGTGTGAACAGACAAGAACCCTTGTCGGCCACACCATCAGACATATACCGGTTTCGGCTTCTTAGCCCTCATCAGTATGCATCAGTATATGTGAATATACCTATGTATGTATGTAAGGAACAGCCAATTCAATTGTCGGTCATCTCAACCATGGCATACTGATGAGGGTTAACAAGCCCGAAACCGATCTATGTTTGCTGGTGTGGCCGAACTATACTTTTACCGTTCATTATGACACAAACAAAACAAGGTTACGCTATTTGGCTGTTTTAAATTTGTTTCGTAGAATGATTTATCAATGTAAATTTGCGTCAAAATAAACGTTTTTCTGTTGTAATTATTATATTACTATTTTTGTTTTACAACTGTTAATATCATTACAAATAACTATATTACAGTATATAGCTATTATATAATAGTTTTATAGGTAGATCTAAGAAACAACTAAGTATAATTTTTTTTATATCGCGGTTAGAAATACTACGGAATATTACTAAAAAATGATTATAAAACACTTTAGTTTTATTAGATAAAATATTTCATAAGTTTGTCACAGAAATGTTTACAAAATAGTTGCATATTGGCCGTATAAGCTGTTTTAGGATTTAGTTATTTAGTTCTCAGTTGCTGACAACAAAGTAATGGTACTTGCCGCTATAATAAAAGAAATATGGATTTCGAAAGTAATAATAACACATCTGTCGTATAACCTGAAAATTATTAAATTGTTTTGTTGGTTGGGATGGGCCGTTATCGTAAGACAGCCTGTATATGTACCTACTTATTTAATTCATGTATAAGTTTTTAATCAACTTTGCATCGAAGCGGACTTTATAAGTTCCTGTTATGAAAAAAAAATATATTAAAATTTCAGGCCACTCCTCTCTCAACACCGCTTAAATGTAAATTGAGTCAATGGGAGTCTAAAGAAATGTGAACCCAAGCGAAATTAAAATTGACTAAGGACTAATAATTACGAACTAATTGGGTTTTTCTATCTACTTTGAACGCTGCCGGATTGATAATAGAGGTGGATCGCACTCCAGTAGAGGCCATATTGGAGGATCTTTCATTCCGTTTTCACAAAGGCCCAGAAATCTGCTTAATATATACAAAGGCACGACAAGGGTCTTCTTAAGCTACAAACTTGTTTGGAAACCATTAAGTGGTAGGATATTTCTTTAGAATAATAATTAATGCTTTAAAATAATAGTCAGTCATAACCCTAATAAATATGATTTTTATAATTCTACGAACTAAAAATACAGGATTCTTAAGCAGAGGTCAAAAATCCAGAGGCGCATTCTGTGGCCAAAAATAAAGGTTTTTTGTTATTTAAATATGAGCTCTTAGGACAGTCATTGTCCAGCTCAGCTGCAGCGTGTCAAAAATTTAAAAAAAGAATCAGTTTTTAATTTCTAAATTGCTTGAAATAATTTAACCAAATTCGCTGTGCATATTTAATATGACAGTAGGTATGAAGCAAAAAATTACCAGATTTAGAAACTTACTAATGACGGAGGTGTGGGTATCATCGATCATTATTTGCTAAAAAAAATATATCACCCTGTATAATATTACAAATAAAATAAGTCATCATATGTGCCATTGTATTATCTTCACTTTTCGTCTCTTAACACTTCTTTTGTATTCCAAACCGTTTAACAACAAAATTGATTTATTTGATCAAGTACATTTTTACACAGTTACTTAAATTATTTCAACGTATCTTAGGAAGGCCATGCAAAACAATAATAATAAAAAGCCGTCATCTTATTTAATATTGTGTTTTGTCAAATTAAGCTTATTTTTTTAACCTTGCCGATGGAAATGGTATTAAGACGGCGAATTTACATGAAAAGATTTCAAATTCATCTAACTCCAAATCCACGAATGTTTAGATATGTATTTTCAATGACTTTCGGGGTCAGGCTCATTTCAGAAAGGTTCATTTTCCTGGAAGACCTTTGAGTGTTAGGACGTCTGAGTTGGATAAAGATGTTCTACGCGAAATTGAAGAAGACCCATACTAGTTCTAGGAAGACCGCTGCAAATCTTTTGTGAATTATAAATTAGTTTGGTCCATTCTGAAGCAACACTAGTTATACCCGTATCACATACAAAGGGTTCAAGCCTTACTGCCGCAAGACTATCCTGCTCGCCTACAATTTTGCTGCATGATTTTGCAAAAACTTGAACAAAATGTTGGCTTTACCGCTGGCATATTGTTTACCAACGTAGTTATTTTTTTTCCAGAGATGCTATAATGAACAATAAACACGTTTGGTCTGAATAAAATTCTAATGCCATAATGGAATCTCGATTTCAACATCAATTTTTTTTTAATGTATGGGTACTCCTGGAATTTTTGCATGTGTTCGAATTGAAGTTTCAAGAAGATCTGTAGCATGTATTTTGGCTAAAGGTGGCCATTTCCAATATTTGTCCACTTCTTGTTTTTAAGCTGCACTGCGCTGATGAAGGGCAAAGACCTAGACACAACGTTGTTGGCAGTTGCTTCGTTGTTCCTTTCATCTGTTTGCTTCGGATCTTTTAGCTGTTAAATTCCACCTGTTTTGTTTAATATTATGATCCGTTAAGTTCCTTTCTTATATATAATAAAGTATACGCCCTTGCATTTTTGACATATACTTAAAAAACACCCTGTAAATTAAATGAATGAATTGTTCGAATTTTATTGCAAGGGAGATACAAATAAAAAACGCCTACAATTTTTTATGAACCGTTCTTAGTTATTTTAACTATAGATTGTCTAGATATATACTTTGCGACGTACAAATTTCACTCTTATTTTCTTTAGATGTTTTCTATTTCCGTTTAAAACGTTTCCCTCGCTGTGTATTAAATGTACTCTTTGACACAATCGCCTGAATTTGTAAAGAATCACAAGTTAGAATAAGAGACGGTTTGTAGCCTGTCAGAAACATACCTTTTGTAAAACTCCACGGCTCAATCTTCGATATCTAAGAAATGTCATACAGACGCGGAGGCTTATTTGGTAAAAATCAACTGCAGACCAACGATAACTTAAAATCTTTAAATTTACAAAAGTAAAGTTTCGACAGGATAGGTGGCAATAAATTTAAATTTTTAATAAGTGGATGGCAGCAGTTTTATTACGCTCTTGAACATTTCTTTCGTATTACAGTCCTCGATATTTTGTAAATCAGCGAAAAACCAAATATATATAAAGTAAATTTAAGACCCGTAGGATGAAGATAGTAGCCCGAAGCTTAAGCAGAGAATATTAAACGCATTATGACGCACGAGATTTGTACAAAACTTTACACACAGCCGATATTTGAACATTTGCTATACATCATATTATATATTTGTGGAAATAAGTGTCTCGATAACTAAAATCAACTAATTTTTGTTGGAACCGAATTGGCAGTTATGACGAATGCCTAGCAATAATATGAACAGATTTTGTTCGTACATAATTCGTTCCTGGGAAAATCAAAAAAACCTTACAACAAAACTTATGATGATTTTGTTAAATGGTATTTCTTTTAAAAACGTGAAACGCTACACGGAAAATGTGCTGCTAGCCATATTTTGTGAAAAAATGTGAGAACTGTAAACCGTCGTAACCATGTTAAAGACAACGGTACTTTTACTTCATAACATTATCATTAGCAAATATTCAAGATTAATATCATTCTTAAAAATAAAAATGATGGTTACAAACCGAAAATGTCAAGAATATTGATGTAAACTTTAAATGTAAAGCAAAATGTATCTACATTATGTGTTAAATTAGGTGGCACTGATTTTTGGCATATGTGGAGCTTGTCGTAGAGAAGAGTTATACAATATATGATATTAAGGTTTAGATAAAACTAGTAACTATAAAAGAATCCAATATAAAAATACAGTACGTATTAAGTATAATTAATAATAAAAACAAGTCACCACGACATTTAGATATGTACAGAAGATATGCGTTTCTTTGTCAACTGGATACTGCGCATTGACGTTTTTTTGTATATTATAACAATAATAAATACTTCAAGCAACCAAGCTGGAGCAGATATAACTAATATTAAGCGCCATGGTGGTTGGAAATCAACTACACTATTCCTGAAGGTTATACTTAAAAGTGCCCAACAAAGTGGAAATAACAAAAAAGAATATTGGCAGTAACTGGTAGGTACTTTAAATCTTTCTCAGAATTTTCCAGAACTTGTAATTACTGAAGTTACAAAAAGTAAAAAATGGACAGGATAAACTTTGTCCTAATATTTCAGTTAATTATATTGTAAACATAACAATGTAATTCATAATTATATTAGTATTATTAAATTTATTGTTTATAGTCTTTATCTTTTTTCCTCAAATGTGGTATAAAAAATGATATTACCTTCAATAAAAATAGAGTACACGCCATTAGTTAAAGGAGAATTCATATTAACTACAGTAACTAACGCAAAATGTTGTTATTGAGGGCGTCAAAATAACGTTTTATCGTCGGAAAAAAATTACTACAAAATCCAAACCACTATCTCCATTTTTTTTATATATTTTTTTTACTGTAATATGGATGAAATTTTTCAAAATTAAAAGATTTTCTCGAAAAATCAACAATAAAAAGTTTTCAAGAATACAGTACTAGTTCCAGATCACTAATTTCTATAACTCAGACACGATCTTTTACTTTCTTGCGACATTTCAATTAATGACCGCATAGTTATCCTTTTCGCAAAATAAAATATCCACGCAACTGTGTCCCTAATATATTAATTACTCTGTATTGCCAGCCCGTGTCTGCGCGCTCTAGTCTGGATGTGCCGACCAGGGCGGCTGCCCATTATAGGCATTAATGAAAATGGGCCTAGCGAAAGGATAGCGGGCACGGACAGGGGAGATAGTATCGAGGACTGAGTGTGTTTTTATGTTCGCTTCAAATGAAATTGTCAGCCTTGTCTCTCATTTAAATGTGACTCTGCCAATGGATATCCCGTCATTTCATTCGGAATGAGAAGAAAGTCTTACTTTTTCCCTGCAAGCTTAATGGGCATTATGGAACGTTCCTGGCGAGCCTGGAAAGAAATCGACCTTATCTCGTTACGGCATAGGGCGTATTCCGGGACTCATTTACAAATTGCCCTTCACAAATTTTGACCTTATTCAAATACCTAACTGAATAACTGTAACAGTGCCAATAATGGGATTTATTTTCTGTTTATCATCGCTGGAGGTACATTAAGTTAAAACGAAAGCCCCATGTCGAGTAATCAATAGGGCAATAAAAAAGCAATGAAAACGACAAAGTAAGATTGAAATGTAAATTCTGACTAGATGCTATTTACTTTTGAAACTGTAACAGTGTACTGAAAACTGGATTCGTAGTTTTAAATAGTTTGGCCGTGACAATATACACAAAGAGAGCTATACTAATATCAAGATCAATACACTTAATTCCACCTCTGGCTTAGTGAACACATATTGAACATTAACATAATACACTATTAAAACATCATGCATTAATATTTGTATTATTTCAAATGCGACAAACGAAAAATATATTCCAGTTTGCGACTGAGTATTTCGCCACAATTTCTCCTAAGTGATGGATTGGGAGACGAGATTTTCTGGAATAGCCACCTGGATGGCCAGATTTAACCCAAATGGATATAGTATTTAAAATTAAACTTAATAATTAAGAAGACTGGAAAAAACGAATTAGGTACAACATATATGAGAAGAATAACATCTGATATTTAAAACAATGTTAGATATTAGTTCCGTTGAAAATTGGAAGTTAACAAGTTACTGGATAACATTTGCAGTTGTAGTGTATTTTACAACTATTACAGTTTTTACAATTTGTATTAATATTATCCTTGTTTTTCCAAAAAGTGTTAACATATCAAGAACTGTCAGAGATGAAGATATTAAATGTAGGTTAATAGAAAAACATTTTAAAAGTACTATCCAGAAATGCCTTAAAAATTATACCGTCAAAACAAAACAAAAAAATACGTATGGCATCATATACATCGGTCAGTGGTCGCACAGTTTAAGACGTCAGTACTTGAATCGATGTGGCTGAACCGGTGTGGGTTCAAGCCCCGCAGCTGGTAGACCCTCTCTGCGGGTATGATAGGGTGGAAGAATGTTAGCTTGAGTCAATGTGAGAGACTGATACCGGTGGACATTTTACTAACCCCCCCCCCCCCCTAATTAATGAGGTTTTTCATATTTTTCTCATTCCTGCACTGAATGGTTAGGGCCTACAAACGTAAGTCGTTCCTGGGCGCAAATGCGGCCTGCTTAATAATAATATGCCGCCCCCACTCCCACACAAATTTTCGACTTCTGGGCTGAACCTCGTGACTAGAATGAGGGGTAGAGATATTATTATATTATTATTATCATAACTCAAAATCTGGTGTCATACTGATTGGTAGTTTTTATCTATTGCTGTTAAAATCCAATATGGCGCACATAAGCAAAAAGAATAAATAATTGAATGTTGCATAATCGAAACTAGTGTGCATAAAAATTGTTTTTCGACAAAAATAGATTTCTTGTATATCCTTATTTCTATATATCAAATTTCAGTTCGTTCTGTTCAGTTCTGTCGGAGAAACAAATGCTAGATACCATTTTCCAAAATCGCTATTTTCAGTTTTTCACAATATTTTCAGTAATGGCAGCAGATATCTTGAATCTGTTTGGTTTATCTTAATGGCCATGAAAATGAGAACTTTCTTCCAATTTATTTCAGCCATCCTGTAAAAATGGACCACCCAGTAAAAATCTATGCTGTACAAAAATATTAGAAAAACAATGATAGAAATTAAAACAATACACTAAAAAAGATTATTTGTAACACACATGCTTAAATTTTGAAAACGAGAAGTTTACGATAAAATATGTATTGAAAAAAAAAACACGCTGTCTCATTAAGTCGAGAAGA
Organism: Monochamus saltuarius; assembly: GCA_025584915.1. NCBI lineage: Eukaryota > Metazoa > Arthropoda > Insecta > Coleoptera > Cerambycidae > Monochamus > Monochamus saltuarius. Next base: position 6,079,578 of record CM046726.1, read on the forward strand.
AATAAAATACCCAAATACAGAAAATTGTTCCACGTTATTTTTTACGTACTCGTACGTTTCATTGTACGGTTTTTATACAAAATATTAGTCACGTTGTCAGACCTTTGTTATCGTCCTGCTGACATTGTTAAAAAATTCCCTAAAAAAGTAAGGGAGAAATAAATACATCAATCCTGGAAAAACAACTGCAATTCATTCTTCAAAATTACCCACTTCAAATCATTTATAATTTGACAGTCATTAATATAGGGTAACGTTTTTATCAATATCGGATTTTTACGAGAGGATATCCTGAAAGGTCTGAGCGAAGTAAATTTGACGAGTTTGGCATCGTCATCGTTTATGACTTCCACATGAACTGCTGGAGTCTATAAAGGGACAATGTTATCTGTAGTCCATCTAGAAACAGTTTATGACGCTCCTAACAATCGACCAGCGACATCTTAATCTGTATGCTAATGGACACCGAACCATAGGCGTGCTAGTTCAAAAATTAATTGGGATACAAATAAAATTTTCTCTATTTAAACTGTTACTCGTTTAGTCGTAATTAATAATTTGATTTAGGTGTATCCTAACTTTATAATGTTGACTAGACATTACTCCTACAGAGTCAAAATAATGTGGTACGTCCTATACATTTTTCTTCTGTCTTGGCTTTTTTGCTTCGAAATTCGCCGAAAAAGAAAAAAATATTAAAAAAATGTGCAAAAAAATTAAAAAATATCTGCAAAAACAAAATTAAAATATGTACATATATATGTACAGATATGGGTATAAGTATAGATACTTATCTTTGTTTAAAGTTTGTTGTTTCGTTGTTTATAATTTACAAGAACGTTATTTATTTTTGTTGTTAAGTATGTGGCGCCCTCTAGAAAATACATCGAAATTGTTAACAGCTTATGATTTCTCGTATCCAAAAACACGACCACTCACAAATTTGTCCGTTCATGCATTTAAAAAAGTTATAATTATAACGAAAATCCAATTTTTAAATTCGAACTTTGACATCCTGTATCTTTTTTGTTGCAATAATATTTTGAAGTACAAAACCCAGTTTGTCTCTATGGACTACCCTCTATACAGGGTGATTCACAACTTATCTAAAAACGATTTTGAATGTACAGACAACTCTTACAAATTCAATTTTGTAAAACAAATCAAAAAGGGCAGCTCGACAATGATTTAAAAATACTCTTCTGCACTATACTGGAAACTGGTCTACTGTACAACACGGCCGGCGGTTGCCGATGGACAGAAAGTTGAAAGTATTTCCCAATAAGAGAAATAGATAACATTTAATAATAACTATTTTATATCAGTAAATTCAACTGCTTTTGTCGCTATTGTCATTATTAATTAATAAAATTAATTTCTGGTATTAATTAATAAAATAATTTGGCAGACCTGTTACAACTGTTAAAATTTTGCAAGCCGACATGTAGACACATTTAACCCGTTTTAACCAGTTTCTACGAACTAACACAAATATTTCTGGTTCTTGTCCCATTTTAAACTTGTAAGTTATTGGCATAATATAGCCTGGTGTATGATACATCACACAGTTCATTTCAACATTTTTTTTTTACTTGTTGAGCTGTTTGCCTCGGACTCTCTTCAGTAATTTCTAAAATGTGTTCCTCAGCTGTTGCCACACCCCGTGGACGCCCTGGACTTCCATCTATTCCACAATGCGGTTGGAAATTTCCCGTGTCACGCTCGCGTTGCACTACCGCGGTAAATGTAACTGCATTTGGCACATGTCTATGGAAAATTGTTCTGCGTACAGACGAGAAATCATAAATTAAAACGATATCCGGCAACTCTGAGTTGCTATACACGTAAACCATTTTTGACACTTGAAAAACAGTATCACAAAAACGGTGATGAAACTAGCATCGAATAGAAATGGATGGGTAAAGAGAAAGCGCGTGAAGACTACTTACAGTAACCCAACGATGTAAAGGCTGATAATACTACAACTTAATAATTTTCTTCTCGGAAACTGTAAGACCTTAAAAAATGTTTTGCAATACTGACATTGACGCTTTTCATGAAGCATATTCTCAAAAGATGTGAATCACCCTGTATTTAATTGAAGATATTGACATTGACATTGACATTTTTCATGAAGCATATATTCCCTAAAGATATGAATCACCCTGTATTTAATTGAAAATTTGTGCTCATTAGTTTTCCCTTTACTTTAATATACTTTTCAAGTGATATGCTCAGAAAAGAGCTCTTTGGAAAAAAGTACGAAAAAGGAATTGGAGATGCATTACAAATATACCTACATGTCCATACAATCCCTTTGTGGTTTTTGCAGTGCGTAACTGTTTGGCTTTAGAGTGGCACTTTACAAACCCCTTTGCGAGAATATTCGAAATCTACGTCCATGATTTGGTCTTTAACTATTCGATGCTGATTCCCGAGCCCAGCCTTTGCCGGACATTTTTTGCCCGTGCCTAATGGTAACACGCGGCCCATTACACACAATACCCGAAAGTGATTTGCCAAAAACATAAAAGGATTGCTTTGAATTTGAATTTCACTGCGTGCAGCATAAAATTTTAATACGTTCAAGTATTTTATTCGTATGAGCGGGATAATCTGCGCGCTCCCGGGCGAAACAGATTAGGTTTTTTCCTTCGAGCGATATTTTTTATTTGGAAAAAAGGAGATGTTTTATGAGCTTAAATTTTGTTTAACTTTTTTACAGCAAAGTTTAACTTACTTTCCAAATATTTAAATAAGTTGTTTCAGCTTCATTGCAGCAGGCACGAGTAAAAATTCGCCTCATATATCAAATTTCGAATAACGAAAATAACGTATCTCGCATAAACAAAATATTAATTTTAGGCATTTATCGCATTAAGGACGCCGTATTCTTGAAATTGTGTTTTTTACAGATAAGTATAAATAATTTTAAACATTTAGTAATAGCAGTAACAGAAATGTCATGCCACCTGCTGCAGTACTATACTGAAAAATTTCTATCCAACAACCCGAAAGAGATCAACGGTGTTAACAACCACTTTTATGGTAGTTGTTAATATCGAAATTTCTAATCCCACTGAAATAGTAGATGCTTTTGACGAATATGTTAATAGGTACAGTATCGACCGATAGTCACATCTAGTTTTTCATATGATGGCAGTTTCAGTGTACTTATCGTTAAGTTAGTTATCAGGTGGGATTATGTCTTACAAATACTTAGGCGATCCAAGGACTCACTCACTATGGGTGTGGACGGTGTTGTTTTACAATGACATCTATTGGGTTACTGCCTAATTAATATCCATAAAACAATATGGATTTATGCACGAAAGAACGACTATTTTGAATCTTGCCGTTTTTCACAGTAAATTTCTGAATTTTAGAAGGTGGAAAGCCGATAGATGTGATATTTATTGATTTCAAATATGCCTTTGATATAATTAACCACTACATATTATTAAATAAATTGCATTGAATCATATCTAAGACAGTTTCAAGTCAGATATTCAAACTTTACGTATCGTTCGTTCCATTCCTCCTCAGGCGTTCCCCAAGGATCTAATGTGGGACTTATGCTATATCTTTTCATTATTAACGATCTTCCTACATACTGTAATTATATAATGAATATAATCTGTGTTGAATTACTGAAAGATCTAGAAATTACCTTTGACAGGTATTTCACTTTTGTTCCGTATATTAACAAAATTATATCGAGTGCTATCCAGACTTAAGGCTATATACATCATAATTGTAGGGATTTTAAGGATGTACTGACGTTGTTCGTTCTAAAATGGAGTATGGTCTATTAGAATATGATAGAACCTGTGATTGGGGCTTTTCTTTGTTCGAATAATACAATTACTGTTACTACTATTATATAAGGTTGTTCACTTTTATTTATAAATATGTGGAAATTGTTAAAACGCGAAGTTAGAATAGAACAATAATGTATGTTTTATAAATGTTGTATAAAAGTTTATTTTATTTGACTGTAAACAATGACAATGAATAATCAGAATAATATTTTTAACATTACTTTTGTTCTTCATATTTTATTTCGATATTTCTGTACCGGAAAACACCACAAATTTAACATTTTAAGGCGGAAAATATAGTTAGACAAATGATTAAACCATATATATGTATTTTTTAATATTTCGAAGAACTTGGTGATTTTCTATACAATATACACATGTATTTACAACACGAAACAATTTTTAGTAGAAACTGGAAATGTAGTAGTAAAGTAGAGAAGCGATTAGACGACTCTAGTTGGGTTTTAAAGATAGAATGAAGACATAATTAAATTATAGACTTTACTAGGTTAATTAGGTTTTGCTTAACTAGGGAAAAGTTTAAGAGTTCAGACGTGACGTAATTATTTTTTAAGTTTTCGATGAATTGTTCAAAATTAGCAGGCATTCAGACGAGAGCTTGTTAAAAAACTTATTTTCATAAAATGGGAAATTGATTTTTAAAACTCTTAATAAATATTCTGAATCGTAGGAATAGTTTTTAAAGACTTAAACTTTAGGAGCATGGTTTTCAAGTGTAACATAAATACTAAGAAATCTCCTACTTTTTGGTGTTAGGAAAGATTACAGGGTGTTTCATAATTCTCTCTAATTTCTACAGCTCCGTTTTCAGCTATAGGAATTAAAAAGAAAACGATGTCTAGAAACAATTAAGGTCGCTGTATAATATTCAAATTTGTGGTGATTTTTAGGTACAGAAATCGCGAAAAATAAGACTCGTAGAACAAAAGCAATATCAAAAATATGTATTGTCTATCCACTTTTACGACTTAAATTCTCCTCAAATAATATAATAACTTTTAACATGCGTTTAAAAGACACACATTATTTTGCTATTCTAATCACACATTTTAAAAATTAATAGCCCTCTTCGAACAGTTGGAAACCATTTCCAATCGTCCGACGCACACTCATTTTATTTTTATTTATAATAATACTTGCATAAGGTTGAAAATCCATTGTTTTAGTTGAAATGCGCATGCACCTGACGATTGGAAACTAATTTGTGTATTGTGCGACCAAAGCTATTATTTTCACATACTTATAAACAATAATGAACAATCTTATATGCAGAACTATGTAAGTTTATGTTATAACAATATTTAGGTACATCTACAGTTAAATTAAAAAAAATACGTATTTTGAAAGATTTCTATACCTAAAACTTTGTTGGTTAGACCGCTTTATGTCGTTATATATTCGTTTTACTTCAGCACCTTTGAATATTCGCATGTGGCATGAGGTAACATTTCTGTTATTTGTTAAACTCTATATTATTCAGTCAGTTCTTAAATGTCTAAAATTACTACTAAAATGACGCCCTTAAACAAAGTTTTCATGTCATCTCTGTTAATAATAATATAACAATAATAATATTCCTTGATTAATGTTTCATAACTCAAATTATTTATAAAAAAATAATTAAGTAGCACACTATGATTCTGAATTTTTCATAATAATAAATTAAAGTTTTAATTGTGGAATAATTATTTAATCACCAATATCTTGCAAACAGTAAAAGACCCATGACATGTTTGAATCATACTTTTATGATAATATAACATAATTACGGCAAATAGCAATAATAAAAAATACAAATGAAATGTTAGGTGATTTATTTTTGCGAGAAGCGGTAGTGCGTACAAATAACGGATAATTGTGTATTTTAAAATGGAAAGGGGACTAACAAGATAGATCGCGTTTTGATATGATGAGGTTGGTATCTATATAAATGCACTCAAGTCGACGATCCGCGTGGCCATAAAATAAATTTGAGTGTGTGTGTGCAGGGAAATGATTGATTAGGTTCTGATGATGCGACACTGGCTTCAATCCTATTTGTATTAAACAAGCGGCTGGATTAGAGTTTCGGAATTTTTTTTTTGAAAATTACATGCATAGCGGTGGCAACCAATGAGACGGCTTACGTCACACGAGCAAATGAATAATTCATTATATTTTCATCAAAATATTTAAGAAACTGCAACTGAGAATAATAAAACTATATACAGTGCCTTCATAAATGATTACAAGCCAAGTGATCAGGGTCGAGATTCTCAAATCAATCGCAGAGCAATTCATATGCGAATATCATTTTCCTCACTACGGCAATTGAGAGAGACAAGAGATATATTTGCATACGAGTTGTTCTTCGAGAATCACAGTCCTGGTCACGTGGCTTGTAATCATTTATGAAGGCACTGTACTACACTAAATTTTTATTGAAAATTATGTTGACAATAAAAACTTGCGTGACGACAGCCGTGACGTAAGTCGTCTGAATTCTTACCGCGATTATATGTAATAGTTTCTATCACTGTCATAACATAGGCAAGTTGAAATTTCTAAATAAAATAAAACAGTAACATACTATATACATTTAAAAAGCAAATAATTTATGAATACTTTTTAAAAACGTGTAAAAAAACCTTTAATATAGATATTTTTGAGTAAAAGTGATAGTGTAACGAACTTACCAAAATTTTTTAAAATATAAACAAAACAAGCTTCAGCTGCAATATTTGACTTCGCAGAGGAATGCTTTTTGACACATTTCCAGCAGAGGATTCCGCAAATATGCCAAGCCAATGTCATTATTTTGCTTAATTTCTTTAGAACTAAATACAATTGTGGGCAATAAAAAATTTGCGACATAACCGCCTGTGGTCTTTTGTAAAACAAGATTCTGTGAGCTTAGTTTTTTTAAAACGCTTGCACTGTACCTACCAAATTCGAACTTGAATTTTAAAATAAAGTCTTTTATTAAATGTTACAAGACACAATATTTTTTTTAACAGCGATTTCAATTTTGAAGATCAGTAGTTTTAACCAGGCCTTTAGGTAAAAGTTTATTTCTCTGATATCTCTGTCATTATTGTACTGCAGTACACTCTGTTCAAAACCTACGAGTTGCAGGAAAACCCAAGCCTAAATGGTCGGTCTGTTTATGTTTTAGCATATGAGTTATTTATTATTCAATGGTTGTAAGTTTCCTACAAGTAAATCTTGTCTAATATATAGTGTGATTCAAAGAACCGCTGACGGAGTTCTAGGGTAGAAAGCATGTCAAAAGATAAAGCAAAAATTCCTAATAAACATGGGGTCACAGATGGGTCCTTAACGAGATATAGATAATTTACCACATACAGTTGGCATCTAAAGAGTCACTATTTGAAGTACTACTCAATAATTTACGAACAACAGTGCCGTAGAGACAGGGGCAACGTAAATCTTTTTTAAAAGTATTTTTACGCCACTGTTAATTTTGTCTAATAGTTACAATACTCGTACAGAGTATTCAATTATTTATCAAATTGACGTCTTGGAAATTTTTTTATAAAATCAACCATTTTTAGATAAAATACGTTAACAAGAATTGTGCTGGCTCCCGCCTCTACGCCACAGCTGTACTAACTGAGTAGTATATCAAATAATTAGTCTTTAGATCCCAACTGAATGTGGAAAATTTAAGATTAAAATGTTTTCAATTATTGAAGATGACGTATAAATTTAAAGAAACTTTAACGCCCTGTATCTCGTTAAGGTCGCCGTATTTCTCGCCGTGATGGGGTACAGAAATCTCAAAAAATTAAACACATAGAGCAAAAGTAATATCGAAAATAAAATTATTGATGTTTTGTTTATTCAATTTTCCTCAGATAATATAATAACTTTTAAAATTCATTTGTATGACATACAATATTTTGCTGTCCTAACCCCACATTTTAACAATTATTTTCACATAATTATAAACAAAAGTGTACAATATTACATGCAGAAACATGTAAGTTTATGTTATAACAATATTTACATCTACAGTTGAATTTAAAAAAATACGCATTTTGAATATTTTCTGTACCTCTACCCAATTTGTTGGATAGACCGCTTTCAGCTGTTATATATTCGTTTTACTTCGGTACTTTTGAATATTCGCAGGTGACATGAGATGACATTGCTGTTATTTGATAATCTCTATGTTATACAGTTCTTAAATGTCTGAAATTACTTGTATTTATAAAAAACACTATTTCAAGAATACGGTGCCCTTAAGGAGTCACCTGCGACCTCATGTTTATTAAGAATTTTTGCTTTAACTTTTGATATTCGTTCTGCCCTAGAACTCTGTTAGTGTTTATTTTAATCACCCATACTTTTCGAAAACTATGAAATGTGTCAATTATACACCATTACAAAATGTACGCTTTCAATAAGGCCTATTTTCGGCTATTATTACAACATTTAAATTATATTCTGACAAAACCCCTGCATCGTTCCGATTCGTTTGATATACATTAAATTATTCCACTGAAACAACACCGAATTTTAATTTACCGACTTTTCACACCGTTTGTAATGTGCGGTTCGAATAACTATTCAATAACTATTTTAATGAAATATTCCATCATATTGGTTTCAATATAATATTATTTTTATATTAAATACCAGCCATCTAAATCAAATTAGTTCCAAATTCACAGGGAAGGGAAAACAAATTTATTTAATAAAATTTCATACGCCCGTATGAGTGATATTAGGCATGTATTCTACCCTCATCGATCATCTTCCAAAATATCAACCTTTTGTCGTAGCAGAGCGAAATATAAAAGACAATTACTATTTTAGCGACACTAAAGGATTACGATGCATTATTTAAGCATTATTTAGTGATGTTAATGAATAAAAAGCAAAAAATGGAAACAAACTACTACCTAATTTTTTAGTAGTCAAAACTTATGATGTTTTCATCAAAGCAAAGACTAGGAAAAAGTTTAGTTTAACTTAAAATACTTGGAATGTAGATATGACATCCTCAGTCCAATGATTGCTATTTATTTATGTCGGGATAGAAGATCTAAATTTGTTCATTTGTATCTACTATACTTCAGGTCCAAAATAACAGAGCGATTCATGTTATAAACCCGTTCACCATTCAAAACAGTAAACACAAAGATAAATACATGCTGCCCGTATATTTATCGTAAAACATTAAGTGCGGTATACCTCGCAGAACATATCTGGTGCATCAATTACGAATGTGTTACATTAGAATGCTCAATTTCTATTGGTAGAGACGCCTTAACGGATCCAGCTGTTCCATCTACAGCACTACTATGGGCGTGTGCGTGGGAAAATTTTGGGTATATCTTTCCGTTAATATAGATGTAATTGTAATGAATTTATAACTGATTCTGTGTTTATGTTAGAATACAATAGAATAGAATAGAATGGTAATGATTTATTGTGTAAAAATTACAAAAGAAAAAATAATTAGTACATAAACCGTTGTGTTAAGTAGACTCAAACAACAGCTCTTCAATACCCTTACAAACAAGTTGAGTGGTAAATGCAACATATGAAGGTATTTATTTAATAAGTTAGAAGCCATATACAAATATGTCCCGTCAAATATTTTGATATTACATGTTGAGAAATCGTATATAGATCGTTTCTGACAAAATCATTGTGTACATCAGATCACTTAATTAACAAATCTTGCAAATATGAGGGTGTTTCATACTTGCATACTTTATACAATAACATTACGTATAAATATTCCACTCTAAATTTCAATCTTGGCTCAATCATTCTATTTAAATTTGCTGTGTTGCTAAATGTGTGAAACAACAGACAAATCATACGCAGGCATTCTGAATCCATTGAATGTTGGATTGATGATAATTTGGAAGAAAGTGAAAGTAAACTTGGCTGCAATAATCAACGTTAGGATAAATTAGAACTTTAATTCATTTTAATTTAGTGTGTTCGTCAAGTTGATCACGTAGATGATGCATTGATTGAAGCCGAAAGAATGATCTTTTGGCTACCTGATTAACATGATCACTGAAATCTAAACAATCATCCACAGTGAGACCGATATATTTTGCAGATATTACCCAATTAATGCATGTATTAATAACTATGATGTTATAGTTATTGAATATATATTGTCTTTGCTTTTTGTTACCGATACATAATGCTACAGTTTTACTAGGATTAACTGTAAGTTATCAGCCCACCAATTATTAGAACTAAAAAAATCCTTATTTATTTTAGATGTTGCAGCCCCAGCCTGTCTCTCACCGTGCACGACTTATATAATTGGACGTCATCTGCATAAAGATGTAATTGAATAAGTTACATCAAATGTGTAAATAGAGAACAATATTGACCCGAGAATATTACCCTGTGGTACCCCATTTATGACAGTCGTAATTCAGCAAATTGACAATTATTATTTAATTTAACGTTCTTAGGATTTATTTAAGCTCTACATCGTGTTTTCAAAATCATACACGCCCTAATCTATCTAACAAGTGAAAAATATGGGATGATAATAAAGTTGTAGGGCTGGAGACCAAATTATAAGTGTAACTGACTCGATTAAAATATGTAGTTAATTATCAAGAGTCTCTGTAAGCAGTGTATATAGTGCAATTAAAATGGCAAAGAAGAATATATAACTGTGAAACGAAAAATACTGAAAACTCGCAGAAGGAAGAAGTTAAAAATAAGCGACAATAAAAAAAATCAGTTAGCTGTTTCATAGAATGAAACTTTGCCAACTAGGATATCTTGAATGGTGCTTTCGCGATTTATACGTGACATGAATTTTCGTTTTACAAAACGAAACTGAAAGAGTCTGATGATAGAAAAAGACAAAATAGTGATATGACGAAGAAACTATTTAAAACAAATCTTAGAAGGTCAAAATCTGAATTGAAGAATATATTTTATATACCTATATATTATACAAACACACGAAACATGAATAAATGAAGGCCATACGATGACAATTCTGTTTGCCTCTCTGTCTGTGTGACATTGTTTTGGTACATATGGAACCTGGTATTGTCGTGGTTATATGTATTCAATGGGTTTGTTTTGGTTCTACATTTTAATAGTCCTAGAACGATTCTAAGTAGCCAACCCAGTTCAATTCTCAACTTATTATCGCCTGGTACTTCTTTTTATTTAAATGGTCATTTATTTTGAACAGTTCTAGAACCGTTTGCTAGCGGAACCAAAGTAAGCATTATAATAGCTTTGTTCATAGTACCTACACCAGAATCAGTTTTCAACCGCTAGAAGCATGTGCATTGCATCTAAAACAAAGCATTTGCAACTTTATGTGAGCATAAACGCAATGCGGGTGCGTCTAATGGTTGGAAACCGGCTGTAAAGTATTGTAACGTACGACAACATTGCAACCAATTACCTGTAGCTAACTTCAGACTTGTTGAGCATCGTATATGCATACTTCGTAACGTGCATTTCGTTATTATGCACCTACTGTTTGTTTGATATTTGTGAGCATACTTAACAAAAATGGAGCTTTTCAGTAACCTTGAGGGCATGCTTAATTTATGGTAAAACTAAACAAAATTCTCTGCCTACATTTATACGGTGAATGTTTTCTGCAAGCAGCATAATTTTGAACACAAAAGCTCTAAGAAAACTATTCACGGCAAGTATATGTAGGAGAACTTGCCTGACATTTTATAAGGATGGATAGTATGCAAGTGTAATAAAACTTATAACAATACAGGTAATATCAATAATGAAATTGAGAAAACCTTTGCTCTATGTTAGAGATTTTATACTTACGTACTAGTGGGTTTCGCTATGTTAGTTTCGTATACGTACCTGCAAAAAAAACACTAATAAATTGTTAAGATTAATGCTATTTTCAAAAATAAATATGATTCCCTTCCATTTTGAGAATGACGACAAAATTTATAGCAAATAGTATTAAAAATCGTATCACCAAATCGACAAAATAAAACCAATAAAAAATAATGGTATAAATCTATAATTAAATAACAACAATAAATTACAAATTCAAAAAAATTGTTTTGTATAGTAAAACTAAATTATAAGAAATACAGAATAAAATCAATTAAAATAATCATATAAATCTATAATTAAATAATAGCAATAAATTACAAATCCTAAAATTTTGTTTTGTATAGTAAAACTAAATTACAAGAAACCTTCTTTAATAACTAAAATCATTCCACTTGATCTAAATTTATATTTGGCGACTTTGACACAAAATTTTATATCCCAGTAATAGAGTTGTTAATTTTGAAATTCATATCAATACGTCAATTAAAACACGAAGGTAATTAACTCATTTAAACGTTTTGTTGATTATTGAAACGTAGTATGTAATTATATCATGTAGGTATAATGTATGTCATTTTTTAATTACGATCGAAAATATGACTACCATATTACCAGATAATTTTTATATATTACTTGTAGAAACCCAATAACAGTAGCCTAAAGATAATAAAACTAATATGGGAATTAGTAATGTTACCATAGTTATTTAAGTAGATATATATTTAGAAGCTGTGCTTGAAATATTCAAAGATTCAACTATCATTACTGTCGCTATATTCCATTTTCCAAACTGTTGGAATTCTGTTTTCTAATAGATAATAATGTTTCCTGTTTAATTCCAAATGGTAAAAAAACCTGAAACAGTTAAAAAGTGTTATAATTTAAAGTAAAACACTTTCTAAATCTGCTTTATAACATCGATATCAATTAAGTTTCCATCATTTTGCATTTGATGACAGTTCATGGTTCTTTTTGTCTATGATATCTATCAAATATTGTTGTGTATTAGTTTTAAGTAAATAAGCTGTAAGCTTTAAGTAACAATAGCAGATAATGTAAAATTTTCGAATGGAGAATACAGAAATATGCATTTTATTTTTAGGGAATGCCATGGAGGAGTTTTAAGATCGCGAAGATTGTACCTAACTTACTAGATATCGATGTGTAAATCAAATATTGGAGAGAAACTACGCGTAGGGTCTTAAACTTTAATTTTTTACTCAAAACCTAAACTACTTATCAAAAAATTACTAGAGACAAAAACCATTCTAAATTCAATGATCATGACCAATAATATTTTTGTGGCATGTCACAAAATTTTTAAATTAATATTACGTAAACGGAATAATTTATCGAAGTAAAACGAGAGTACTTTTTTTTGTAACATTGTTTAACATTTTTAGTTTGTTGATCTGACGGTAAAATCCTCGGGACATGAAAAGTATTATCCAATACTCCCCCCCCCCCCAGTTTGGCACGCTTATGACTAATTATGGCATTGTTTTTAAAACATTAGATCCGCAATATAATTGCGATTCTCAATTTTAAATTGGATTACTTTATCTCGATCCGTTATGAAAATATTTAGAGAAAATCAAATTTAGGACTCCCCCTTTAAAGAGCAATAGCTCCGTTAGAGGGCGTTTACGGACCTATGTTTAAATACATTTTTTTTCTTATTTTTGTTCGTAGAAGCCACAGTTAATTTTTGGCAGGCTAATTTTGGGACACCCTGTATAAGGATGACTCGCATGCACAATAATGGCCGTATTGTAATAATATTTTCTGAGGTGTGTCCTTCTACCGTCAAGATTTACCGGCCGAATTATTTACTTGTGACAACTAATACTTGAGACAACTAACCCCCTCCACCCCAATGCATCCTCCGTAGCTATCGACACCTTTCATTATATCTCAAACGGTTTTGAAGAAATTTAAATTTTTGTTATTATTTTTCTTTAATTAAAATTGAACACCCTGTGTATCCGGAACGAAGTCTTTTTGAGCTATATAGCAAACTAGACTTCAATGTACATGTACAATCGTTTGATAAATGAATAATGATGATTTCTTTTGAACTGCTGACGTATTTGAAATGAAATATTATACTTTCAAGTTTTAACATTAGTTCTTGTTTCACTCACCAATAGAAATTTAAAGAAATTACTACTTAGAAGTTCAAGAAGTTCAAAAACTGTTTTGAAGGAGTGTCATTATTATTGCAAAAGCATGTACCTTATGTGTACAAAATTAAACGGTTTCCGCACTAACCAGTTTCGTTGAAAAATGCAATACACGTATGTAATATACCTTAGAAATGTGGTAAATTCGAATATGTAAATTCTGGTATAAAATCAGTTGTAGAATATTAAAGGCTTAAAAAATATAATCTCTTGACAACTGTCAGCGTACCGTGGAGAGTATCTGTGTCGGATATATTTGTTCGAGCGGCAAAAGTATTTTAAAGGTATGAGCGGTTAGAGTACAAGGCGATCTATTGTCAAACCGACTGAAATCAGGTGAACCGGAAGTCCTTTAGCCTGTCGTCATGCCTCGGCGAGCAGGAGAAAGCATGTGCAGCGTCTCACGACCCTAAACAAAACAGCAGCTCCAACGCCGCAGCACCAAATCGCCTTTTGTGCGAAAATAAACCCTCTATACGTTGTTTAAGTAAGAGAAACATATTTTCAATAAGCTACTTTAAAAGAATTACGCTTACGAAGCGGTAAAACTCCACAAAGAAAAGTTGTGTGCGATTCTACAGGCGGCGCGTCAGACCAAAAGAATAGTTGGCGTAATGAACACCGCTGGAGTTCACTCAGGAGGGAATATAAAGAAAACTTTAGTGCTGAAAGGGGGAATACGTGTGAGAGAAAACCGAGGAGCAGGATGGAGGGCATGAAGCCGACACTAAATTTCATTTTCTTGTTGGGTAAAGTTACTGCTGGTGTGGCATCCGTACGTTGGATATTTCATTTTACAAGAGACAAATTCTCCTCTATGTTCGGAATTTAATTAGCATGAATGAGAAAACAAATGGCCGAACTGATCCCTTCATGATTTGTGCTCCCAACATGCATGTCAGAATTTTAATATTCCAGCCAATGGAGATGAATTCAAATTTAATTATCCTCGGAATTTCATTTCATACATTTGCTTCATCCTAAACCTCTTTAACTTTTTCTCTTCTCCTGCTGCAACGTATTATATTACATTTTCTTACCTTTCAAGGAAAATATTTCTTACTCTCGCGGTAACTGTGGTTAATGAAAAATACTTTCACCTCTATTATAAATCCTATTTTGTTATAAAAGAGTATAATTACATAATTTAACTTTTTAGTAACAAAATTACTACACACAAGCATTTAGAAAATTATACAGGGTATATTTCAATGAAGGAGAAAGAACACTAACGCTACCAGCTAAATTTAAAACCAAAATATAATGGTTAGGTCAAAAAATATAGTATATACCTCAGTTCAAAGTTGCATCATCTAAAATATACTTATATATAGATATTTACGTTGCTGGCAAAGAAAATATTTTTCTCTGCAACTGGCAAACTAGTCCAATGGACACGCATACGTTTAAAAAACATTTAAAAGTGGCTAAAAACTAAAGGTTGAAACAATGTCAAAATGTCGCGTGAAAAAACGTTATTTTTAACGAAAAGTAAAGTTAATAAACTGTTATGGAAAATGTTTTATTTAGAGTTTAATTAACGTATATACAAAACAGCGGAACTTCGAGAAATAACTACTCTGCGGGCTAATACCCGAATCTCTCGACCAACCAGCAGTGAATTCACACCCAGAGAACTTACATCAGACATCCAGGTCCAGAGAGTGCAGGTGCGGGTGACTAGACAGATAGCGATTTCGAGCTTGTTAGCTCGCTACCACCACTGTTATCAAATTCCTAACAAAGTTCCATATTTCTCCTTTGTATGCAAGACTTTCGTAAAACTTATGTATGAGTCTTTCCCAATTGCGAGACAAGAAATCTGCGAAACTGTCGCAAGGCAAGACAAGACATGATATTGCAAAATCGAGCAAGAACAATACTCTTGTCTTCTTTTGCAAGCCAGGAAAGGAGTTTTTCAAATTTTCTAAGGTTTATTGTCTCAGCCAACACTACTTCTACATCAAAACTTTATAAAAGAAAATTCGTTACGAAGCAGAACTAAGTGAAATAGTCAATATCTATACAATTAATCTTTCTTAAGACAGTGCCAGTTTTTTCCAATAGTAAATATATTGTTATAAAATAAATAGATAAATCAAAAAGAAGAACCCCAAAATGCACTTTGAGAAAGTAATTTCTAAATCTCTAAATATTTATGCCAGTTGTCTACAAAATATATTGTTATAAAATTTACTGATAAATAATCAAAAGGCAAAATATCTTTATTTATACGAGTATCTTGTTTGTAGCTGTACTTCTTTAGATATTGAATAATTCGTATGAACTACCATTTCAAATGTATTCATAATAAAATATGTTGTGTAAAGAGCACAACCAGTATTATATTTAATAAACGATATTGTAAAATATGAAGGCTTAAAATTATTACAGCAAAAACATTAAAAACCATAGATATGTATATTAATACTAATATCACTACCCATCATTCTAATTACGAGGATTAGCCCAGAAGTCGAGGACTTGTGCAGGAGAGGGCGCAACATATTATTATTGAGCAGGCCGCATTTGCACCCAGGAACGACTTACGCTGGTAGGCCCTAACCACCAATCAGTGCAGAAATGAGGAAAACCTGTAAAACCTCATTAATTAGGGGGTTAGTCAAATATCGACTGGTATCAATCTTTCACATTGAGCCAAGCCAATATTCTTCCACCCTATCATACCCGCAGAGAGGATGCCAATCTCCTCCACTGATATACGGTCCACCGGTTGCGGGGATCGAACCCACAGCGGGCTAGTCACACCGATTCAACTACTGACGCCTTAAACCGCGCGACCAATGATCGACCATGTCGGTCATATACATGACTACAAGTTTTTTTGTATGTTCCAAAGCTAATGGCCCATATATTTTTTATAAAACGCAGCAACTGCAAAACGAGGTCATTTAGGATTAAACAAGTTGGACGCATCATACCTGCGCATACACATCTCATTATACCGAAGATAATAAATTTAAAGGAATAACATCGTCTGTATTTTACAGATTAAATTTGGCGATACAACTTACGCAGCCTGAAAGTTTCAGTAATTAATATGACGAGAAAATCTGTCTAGCCTCAGGCGATAAAATAAGTTTGCTAAGCAAAAGCGAGAACAAGCTAGCTGAGAGGGAGTAAAAATGAGTGCAAATGTAATTTCGAGATTAATTTTCAGAGTGTGTTTGCCTGGGGATAAAAAACAGTGAAAGTACAAAGGGTCGAAAAGTGTACAGCAAGAAGAAGTTCAGGGTTTAGACGATTACATATTCCGTACGTCCGTTCAGCGAAATTAAGATGCGCTAAATAGCTATCCTGGTACCAAAGCAATCTCTTAATAGGTTATCTATGAAACTGCCATATTTTATTCAATTTATTATTTACATGTACGCCCTGTATCCTGCTTTAATTAAAACTCAAATTCCGCACTTAGCTTACACACTCTCTCCAAGTTATAAAATATAGACGGATTTCTTTTAAGTCCTATGGTAACTGCAAGAGGTTGCTGATAATTATAAGTAGAAATTCAAATCTATGAACTAGTGGTACTGGGAGGCACTATAACTAACAATGATAGAATGTCGAACCCACTGAGTGGGGTTTTCGATCCATTATTGTTTAATTTTGGTAAAAGCATTTCACATAAAACAAATCTAACGTAAGTCAAACTATTCATTTATATTTACAAAAAAAAAAAAATATTTTTCTCGATATACCTAGAATTTTTAATTAAATATAAACATTCGAATATTTATATTTGAATGATACCTAACCTTATTTTAAATTTATTCCAAACTGGTTCATTTTTCGAATAAATTTTATTATAAATCAAAATTGTTAATATCAATTTACAAAATTCTCCATAGTGCTGAAATTTTGAGTTACTTAGCAACAATTAAACTAATTACTGATAAGTACACAAATTTAGTAAATATTTGTTTCTAATTAGTTATTAAATAATTAGTTCAAGTTTCGTCAACTATCATTAAATATTTTCATAGAATGTTAAAAAAATATCTGTTTTGTAATAACATACTATAGTGAACCAGTCTGTAGGGAAATAGAAAGTAATTTAGATGTAAGAATTTCCAATATGAGATCTTACATATACATTATATGTACAAACAGGGTGTTCTAGAGGCTCTATGACTTTAGCAGATGGTAAATGAGTTAATATAAAACATTTTTTTTATATGAATATATCCGATTCGATTTTTTTTTAGATGTTACAGGCATACAAATCCATAAAAATGATGGTAGCTATAACAATTACTATTTGTGCCATTTGTTTATTTATTTGATACTTACCATTAAAGTGCTAAATAAAAAATTTATTTGTTTACAACTAAAGAGTATGCAGATATTGTCTTTGTATATGGATATTTCAATGGAAATGCCAGATAAGCAGCCCGAGAATATCCACAAAGATACCCAAATAGACAGCCATAAAGTCTTTAGTGCATAATTTCCTAGACTTTGAGAAGAAAGTAACCCCGCTGCAAAAATGACCATTCGTCCTACAAAAGTGTATGTGCAAAATGAACAAGATATAATAGATGATGTCATTGACAACTCTTCAATTAGCATTCGACGTATAGAATGCAAATTCCCTTTATCACCAAATTTTGTATGGCGGGCAGTGAACAGAGAAATGTTCATTGTCAAAATGTTCAAGCGTTACATGCTGGAGATGCTTCTCAGTGATTGGAATTTTGTTGCTGGTTACTTCAACAACATGTACAAAATGACAGATTCATTTTGCTAGTCATGTGGTCCGATGAAGCGTATTTTATTAGGGACGGCATAAATAAGACTTATGATGAACAATCTCTGGGTGTTACAAAATCCGCATTTAGTTAGATACTTTGAAATATGAAATTATATTTTTTAAAATGCTTTTAACTTCTACGCAAAAACGAATGGGACATTTATTATGTCGAACTGAATTGTGTATAAGCCTGTATCGCATTATCTATCCCTTTAAAACAATTTGATTCATATATAATTATAAGAATTTATGATTCGGATATTGCTGTTACAGGAAACTTTTTTCGTCAGTTATTCTAGTTTACTGAATTTTTATTATAAAAGAGCTAAAAAATGGGAACTTACTCATGTTATGTAGCCTATCGTTCTGATGAACTTGAAACAAAAATATTTTATTGTTGGAAATTGGAGTTAAAACTGTAGATTATAATCCAGCGTAAATTATTCAGTATCTTTTATAGATTTACTTGCAGATTATCTATGTGAGAAACTTATTTATATTTTTAGTTTTTAAGTAAAGTGCCATCTGCCACCATAGGAGAATAATCGACTTGTTCAAAGGAGCCTTTAGACCGCCACAAAGGATTTGGAGTACGTCTGTTAGACGAAACCTGAATTGAATTTACGTCTAGCTTCTTTGATTAACAGGAGATTGCAGGATCAAGCCATGTTAACAAGTCTGGATAACTTTTAGTTTTCTTCTTCGATGAATTAAAATAAATTAAATATTCTTAAGTAATTTGAAAGCTGCCTCTTTTTATATTACAAAATTGTCGAATCAGCAGTAGGTGTAGACGTTGCAGAGACAACCTTATTACTGCTCAGTTTTCTTTTTCGGTTCTAATATAAAGATATTTTCTTATGAATTGATGTAAATGAAAGAAACAATTTCTCACACAAAAATGGTGTTATTAATGTTGAATGAATGTTTTTAATTTATATTAATCTAGATACATTATCAATACTTTTATGTTTCTATTTTAAAAAGACGCTATTTGAAGAAGCAATCTTGGATATGTAGAAATCGGTCAGATACATCCCTTATGATGTGTATTAACTTATGTTCGAGAGTGAATTTTAACTTTAAAATCTCTTTAATAATTTAATTATGCTATAGATATATGTTTTTCGTTAATAAAATTTAGCAAAATTAAGTTGTATTAGACATCTATCGAATTCAATCTTGTCTATAGAGTAAGAAGATTAATCGAAAATTGTTTGGTAGAAAAATTGAAATATATTCAAACTTATCCAGTAGTTTTCTTATGATTCTTTAAAAAATTATGCTTGAAAACATTTGTACGAATGAGCTTTATACTATTATTGTTGGTAATATAATCAGCAAACTTCTTATTGATATTTCACATCCACATTATAAGACAAATTAATTGTTAATTAATAATTCAATGAAACTGGAAACATAAATAATAATAATAAAATCTTATCTGAAAACACAAATGCTTCTAACCGTATGTGATACATCAAGTAGTCTATTGAACTAAAAAATAGCAGATGGAAACGCTTGTTCCTTTTCTGTTTGACGCTCCATTTTTTTTTTCAAATAATTTACATAATTCATGCATACATTTACAAATTCGAATTAATTATGACATTAAAACATCTTTATTAAAGCTATCACAACCTTAATGCAGTTTTTGTCCAATTGGGACAAAAGTTATTGAGTTATTGTAAACTACAGAAAATATGGTATATGTGTTTTCTATATTGTCTATATTATTTAATATTTAATTTTATTTAATTGGAAATATATTTTTGAATAATTTATATTAAATAGCAGGAATCGCATGCAGAATCTACACTAAAAGGAGTAAATGTTGCACGATTTCGAAGCGACGAAAGGTCATGGTTGTGCTGCACCAAATGATCAATATTATATTAAAAATTCAATCCAGATATGTGCCCAATAGGCTTGATCCGATGACACTGTCAGGTGCGGTTGGTAATGCCGCCATTATAGACGTGTCAGCGTGTGATGGATATAGCCGATATTGATGACCGAAACCGCACACCGTTGGTAGCTTCTCCCTTCATTTGCGGTGGTTGTGTCTATATAATGACTATTAAATCCTCTGTTTTATGTTAATAATTTTATACTCGAAAACAGCATTAAAATTGCGCGGCTGCAAATATGCACGTCAGCTTTTTGTTGCATGCTTTACTAGGAATTACTGATAAAATAGATCATTATGGATTTATGGCTTCATGCACTTCCCAAAATCATTACCCAATTGTACTCATAAATATTTTATGATCAGGTGGCATAATGGCATCGCAGCCAAACTAGATATACGTTATTAATTGTCCGACAAAATGTCTTCCGTTTATGTGCCTATTTACCATAATTTTTCGGTAAATTTGCATAACAAAGGATTAATCATAGTTAGTACCGGCCATAAACCATTAATGTACTGTGAAAATGCAGTGAAATAACATCATATATAATATTTTTTATCCGCAATCACTGTAGGGTTTTTTGCTTAACAGAAACAACGAAATGTTAATGTTTATCGACGACTGTCACTTTATTATTTGCCGATAGATAAAATCTAGCAAACCCTCGTTGTCTGTAACAACCAAATAGACATCGTTCTTTTAAAGTAGCAAATTTAACAATTATTGTGAAATTTAGTAAAACTTGTGCAATTTATTTTAGTTTAAAAAATGATGAAAATTTAATATAGTGACAGTGATATCCCGAATACATCTCTGGAGATTAGAAATGCTACAGAAACCGTAACTTTATATTTGTTGCCAGAACAATCACAGAATATATACAAGAACCAATATAATGTACTTGTGACATGGTGTAAGTCAAAGACACGTACTCCTCACCTATTTTTGTGACAAAGCAAGACTCTCAATCGTCAATTACCTCGGTGCTAAAATTCCCATTATCTACAAAGAATGATATTGACTACAAAAAGTTGGCGGCATTTTTAAAGAAGGGAGGATATCCAACTCCTTCCTTCCTTAAAAGTCTAAGAAACGAAAAAAACGTTTTCGAAAGCGGAAATATACAGATTTTTGTGGGAATCCAATGACGAAACATATTTATTAAAAAAAGTAAATCCTGTACATATTGATTAATGTAATATCTGTAACTTAACAGAAACATCTTATTATAGATAGGTCTAGTTATAGGAATGAATGTTAAAGATGTTGAGGACAAAAGATCCATTTTGATAGAGATTCAATGACAAGAAGAAGTCGAATTATTGATGTCACAAATAACGTTCAAGATAATTTTATCAACTTTTTCGTCATTTAATAGGAAGTATGTAGGTTTGAGACCTAGAAACTAAAATACACGATCACAATTATGCCAAAAATTTAATAAAGGCAAGTGTTTTAATCAAGTGGTAGGAATGAATGTTATTGCTAGAATACCAAACGATATTGCTAATTATTTTAACTTACCAGAAAGTCATTTATATACAGAGCATTGCTTTCGTCGAGCATGGGCTACTTGATTGGTCCATCGTGGAAGTGACATTATATAGGTAACTGAAACGACACGGGGGATAGAAGAATTCTACAGTTGCAGAAGGATACATAGATAATAACATCGATGAAAAAATTGAAACAAGAAAATTTTGACTAGGCCATCAAATAATATACAAGTAGTCGAATGTAGCAATCGCAGTGATGACAATTTTACCATATCAGAATATATCACTAATGTGCCTTCTCGATCAGAAATTATTATTAGAGATTGTAAAGACTGTTCCTTCAGCATTCAAATTACGAATTCTAACAAATGAATTTCTTGCCTTTGTTCTATTTGTTGTAATTAATGTTCTCGTTGTAATAAGTTAATAATTGAAGTTTTATTTTGAATGATTATAAATAAAAATTTGTATGCATTATTAGCAAAAAGGGACATTACTGTCACTTTCGAGCAATAATAATCACTCATCGCTATTAATACATAAATAACTATTAGATAACAGAACCCTGGAATCAAAATGGTATACCAAAGAAGCGAATAGAAAGGTGTAGTACAAAAAAAATTTCAGGTGATCAAAGTATGAAAGAAAAACAAATAAGTTATCTGAAACCTGGAAAGGCTTGGTTTTAGAAATGGATGTTGAAACTTTGCATTACCTATACCCTCACTGAAAACCCCATAAACTCTATGCCAATGGCATTTTTATGATACAATTACTGAATTGCATTATCAAATCATCTTTGAATGTGACATAACTCTAAAGCAACTAGTCGGTTCATAAGATTTATTTTTCTAAAATACAAATTTGAATACATGTAATCATGAAAAACCGAAGAAAGTACTTGCAGTAATTTCTTTTCTTGGTTGCTACCTGTTACTACCAATAAAATTCAAAATATCTTTACGAATTATTCTTTCTGAAACTGTATTTGTAGTACCTATTAATTTATTTCTTACCATTAATAAGCTAAATTGTTATCTCAAGCTTCATAAGTCTACACCAATTGACTAAATGTTACGAGTATTATACAAAATGAAAAACTGAACTTGTTCAGTTTTCATTTAGTTTTTATAAATATTAGTCATTTTCAGTCATATTATTCAACTGATTTAATATTTTTCTTAAATTACAATTTTCGCCTTATTAAAATACTGAAATTCGCTTAGTTTTTAATTTCTAATTTTTTGTAACCAATGAGATTGTTTTTGCGACCTACACACCGAAGAAGAACAGATTCGATTCGCAGAATTGGGTGTGAATAGTTCGCCGCATTCGCTACATATCGCTACATATATACCATATACATTCGCAAATTTTTAAAAGTGCAAATAATAACTCAATAAACTTTTCGATAATTAATTTTAGACTTTAGTGCAAATTTAGTGCAAATTTAGTGCAAGAAACCAAGCTACATTTTAGTTCACCAGACTCCGAGAGGCGCCTCTCTAAATAGGAAACCAGGAAGAGCACGGTGAGTCGCATATTATATTTTCTCATTGGTAATTTATTTTAAAATTATATTTTTTCGGTTAATATTTTTTAATAATGCGCTCCCCGCATACAGTCCATTTTTCTCTAGTAAAGCTATTACTAAACAGAACTCAAAAGATTTATTTCTGGACACTTTTTCATAGGATAATTTATCTATTCTTAGCGCAATTACGTGAATTTAAGTTTTTAGCAATTAATCCTGATGTAATCTTATTCCTTAACTGGATGCAGTAATTTCAAAACCAATTCTCATATTTTTCTGAATAGTATAGCTTACTTACAAACTTATAAATATCAAATTAAGTAATTTTTGTTAAAAATAATAGAAAATACGAATGAAAAGAATACTTTCATATATACACTGGGTACTAGACATTTATGTGCTAATCGTTAATTAGAATATTCCTTAACCTGAAATATAATTCGAATTTTGGATGAAATAATTGATCAAAAGTTTGCGAAAAAGATTGAGAAATTTTTAAGATGACTAGGTACTCGAAATATTAAAACACATTTGTCCACGATGATTAATTAAACTATTTTTTTTATTATATAATTATTTCAGTTACTATTAGGTAGGTACTTTAAGAAACAAATAGTGAATACAAAAGTTGTAAATAGGCACCTATGTATAATATTTTAATACATAAATAAATTTTAGATGTTTATATTAAAAATATAATTCCCAATTCTCATAGTATTGAAAGCGCTGTATAAGAATTACTTTAAGGAAACTTGGCATATTTAGGTTTTTGAGGGCGCTGAAAAAGGCAAAGTTATTAGACTTTTGATAAAAAAAAACACTGGTAGGTTGTACAGTTCCACATGAACGGTTTTTAGTTACAAGAAAATATTCATCAAAATCGCACTACCCACTACAATTTTATAGGAGCACAAAGGTGAGAAGTGAGACACACTTATAAACGTAGAAATAAGTGGATCAAAGTCAAAATACTTAATTCCGTCTCCTACGTAAAACGTAATAAGAAAATTCAATGAGTGTTCCACTTGGGAGTTATTTATTTATGTTTAACTTTGGTTAGTAATTTGGATCAATGGGGCATTTTTTCTATGCCAACACCCCGCGGTTATGATTAAGCAATAAATCTCGTCACATGAGCCAGACGACATATTTTACGTAGGAAGATCACGTCTGGAATAATTTGGGTCCTGCTGCGGTTCCCTAATGGTTCCACATGTTCCCAGGAATAAATTAATGTTTTGGCAAATAATTTCTTAGTAAATTTCGCTGTGGTACAAAGACCCAGTTCATTAAGGGAGAGTTGACTAAGGATACGCAACTTGGAGCGTAGCAAGGGCGCCGCCATACAGCGAGATGATGATTTTCACCGTTCCCTGCTTTACGTGCGCGGGCCTATGTAAATTTCATTTCCCCGTAATCCACTCGCCGAGATTGGTCTCGATTGATGGACGCAAATTGGAAAGTAGAGAGGGCAGAGCGCTGCGTTGCCACGTTACTGACAGCCACCCCCAGCCTCATTGTTCTGTTTACTAGGATGCCCCGCACTACATTATCTATCAGAGGTTCATGTAACATGATAGATTAAGAGTGACCCCTCGTCTAGTTTCATAATTGATTATTGTTTATGAGAACACGATACTTCGTGTTTATTTATCTTATTTATATCATAGGGGAGCCACATTTTATGCTTGTAACTATTCCTCCTTCCTATTCACCACACGGGAACAACTGAATCAAATGAAACTTAATAAATTTGTACTACCTGAATCAAGACAGACAATTATATTGCAATAATATATTTTATAATTTTGACATATAAAGTAACATCTTTTGTTATCGAAACAATTGTCAAAATGTTCTACTTTATGTAACTAGTTACATAATGAAAACCATTATGCAACTTTTATTGAAGCCAGTAATTTTATAAATAACACTACTAATTATTAATTAATTATTATTATTCAATTATAAATATTCACAACGCAGTTGGTACAGTTAGTCAAACTAATTCCAAAAGAAATCTTATTTGTTGAATTTGCAGTAATATTCCATCATACTGGTATTACTCGGTTCTCCAAGAATATCACCGGAAATTGTTTTTTATTTTGTACAAAATTTTCAACATATCCTTCTGCAACAGAATTTAACTTCCAACCGACGTATTGTTTTATTTTTAAAATATTGGCCCCAGAATCCGCAAGTAAAATGGCCGAGGATCTTCTGAAACAGTGCCCCGTGAACAATGCACAACTCGACAAACCAATCATTTGAGCAATCATCTTTGGTAACTGACCAATAGTATTAATTACTGATTGTACACCACATTTACCATTTCTATATCTAACAAAGGATCTATTGATTCTTGACAGCTCAGGTCTCAATATGGAGTACTGTGTCCATAGCGTAGAAGCCTTCAAATTCTTCTTACCTTCAAAATATGCCAATAGTAATAGTGTTCACGCCATTTCTTAAATGTTTCATAAGCCAAGTCATATACCGCTTTGGATTTTTCAGGAATCAGTGAACATACGGCATATCTTGCAGCTTCCTCGATATCGCTCGGTATATCGTCAGAATCTAAATGTAAATCACATATTTTTCCTATTAAATGGTAATAGTAACGATCAGCGTCACAGAATAGATCATCGTGAATAAAGCATGCTATTTTTTCTCCAACCAAAATCCCCCATTTAATTTTTAATTTGTGCTTTAAAATTATTCAAACCAACTTTGGAAGCAAAGTATTAAGGATATATTGATCTAGTTATGGATAGTCAAACATTAGTAATCATATTGCTAATCGAGTTCATTTGTAATTATTTGTAGTTCAATTTGCTGAAAGTCTGTAAAAATGGAATCTAATGAAGATATAGGTGTACCTGAATATATACTGGAGATTTTATTGAATTTTCTCCCAAAGAAATCTCGAGAAATTTATGAATGTATCTACCAATATTTTATTAGTACAAAGAAAAAATGTTGTATTCAGGAGATGAATATTTCTCAAACTAAGCAATTAAAATAAGCTGTCAGACGCTTTGATCACAATATTCAATGTTGCGGTCAACGTTGGATATAAAGAAGGAGATTTCTCAAGAGACAAAATGAGGGATATGTACCGAAAAAATCGACTATTTACAAAGCAGCAAGTTGATTCATTTTTGAATAGTGCACCTGATAATTTATCATTGATGATGCAGGTAAAAGCTTTAAAAATAAAGGAACAACAGTTTTAAACAGCTTCTTTATAGGTCGTCCCAATATTGGCAGGCACATGTCGTTCTGATGAATTAGTCAATTTATCAATTGATAATGTTGAAGGTGTGAAATCCGCCTCAATTATATAAAGAGACCACGTTCGCTTAGTATGCTGGGAGATAACTATTCAAGTTTTTATCGAAAATATGTTGCTTTACGTACACCCAGATTATTGATTATTTCTCAAATATGTTAGTGGAAAATCTCATGGAATGGTGCTCGGTGTTCATAAAATCAGTATCATCTTGCAAGAATTGTTAAAATTTTTGACGCTGGACAATTGGAAGGAGTGCAGTGGACACGCATTACGACGATCGTCTGCTACCCTCTTAAATGACAGCGGTAGTGACCTCATTGTCTTAAAAGACACGGAGGATGGAGATCGGACACTGTGGCGAAAGGTTATATTGAAGACTCGCTTTTGTGTCAAAGTCGATAGTGGTAATGATAAACCAGGCACCGTTGTCAATTCTGATTTCACAACATCTGAAAATAATATAACTATTAATGAAAACGTGTGACTAGTTGGACCGTTTCAGTGGTTTATATAAATTTGATATTTGTTCAAACTGTGTAATGAATATCAGTGTGAATAAACAAAACTCAACTTTAGCTCCTAGGATTAACTGAATACTTTTGTTGCAGTAAGGAAAATATGTCAACCTTAGAAACTCCTGGTAGTCAAAAATGTCATAATTTTGTGACAGAATGGCTAATGTTGCCTATCTATAAGTAGCGATTAAAAATTTCGTCTTTTTCGACAGTTAGACAAAAATAAGAAATATTTCAGTTATTTTTTCATACACAAACATAAAGTCGATACAATTATGTTTTTTGACGTGTCAAAATCGAATAACTTGTCATTTTTGATGTATATTTTTTTTTGGTTTGATTTAACTGAATCTGTCACAACTTTTTTGTACTTTGCTCATTTATAATCTCATTGCATATTTTTTTTATTCATTATTTTTAACCAAGAATAAAAAAATGTTTTATCTTCCTAAGATGCACCCTATTAAATATAAAAAAACAAGTAACAACAACAAGTAGATACCCAAAAATATTAAATAAAGGATTGAAAAAATATGGAATTGAAACAAAAAACTAAAAATATTGGGCTTATTTGGGTCAATGATAGAAGAATCGAAAACTAAATATGAGCGTTTTTTGAAATGAAAAATTATATAATATAATAGCGATTAGATATAAAGTGCGAAAAAATAACAAAGGGGAAAGGGGCCTTAGAAAGGTGGAGGAAACATTTCCGTACATTACCAAATTTAGAACACAATGGTGATAAAGACACCACATAAGACAGGAAGTTTTATTACCACAAAATAGCAAGGGACGAATTTAAATAAATAATCTTCAAAAAAGAAACAAAAATAATTTTTATGTAGGGAAATTGGTGTAACTGTAAAATGTAACTAATCATCATGGAGTTTCAATATGTTTTAGAAGGTATTTTCTTAGAAATGTTGTAGATATGAAACAGTAGGCTTTGATGACTCATTTGAGTACTTTGAAAAAAATAATATTTTTTGGGGTTCTGCGTACATCAAACAGAACAAATTTTCTAACAGAATAAATCTACATATTGGCTGTACTTCTATTAATTTAAAAGTTACAACTTATTGAAGAGGTTCCAGTTTAGTCGCGAGAATGATACGTGTGGGACAGCGTGTATCAGTCTTAGCTCCTGTATTCGACAGTAAAAACAACAACTCTTGTCGTCTTGAGTGTTTCTCAGTTTTTTTTCCCAGAAAGCGCTTTGTGATCCGATTATTCATTCAAATTATCATCCGATTATTGGTATCAATCAAATGACGAGTATCTGATATTGATTGATTATTCGATTTTTGACATCACTAAATTCTATATGAATTCTATATGATGCATGTGAATATTAAGTACAAATTTAATTTGGACCACTTAAGGAAAAAATCAACAATTGATTTAGCTAATTTAGTCTAAAGAGTGTGGTCATTCTCATAAGAAAAACATTTCTGACATATCTCAGTGCCTTCAGTAATAAATCAGTTGCCAAGTTCTGACAAAATCGGTCAACAGGCAAACAACCAACTCCAACTGAAACAATTGAACTTTGAAAGACGTTCGGATAAACTGTGGCATAAAGTTTACGGGGCAGATAAATATAGAACGGAATGACATTAACATGCGCTAGTTTACTTAATGTACACAGAACTGCAGGTAATATATTTTTTCTTCGTATGACAGAAGAAAACACAAGTTAGTGAAGTATCGACCACAACAGGAGATGGCGCCGCGGTGCCTGAAAACTATGTAGACTTCGAGGAACTCTAAGGTAGATGAGGTGGTGCAGACTTGTGTAAACTTTACTTTTCGCGAGCCAAGTCTCCAGATAAACAGAGTAAAATCGACGACTTTCCGCATTGTGTACTTTTGGCATTTAAACATATTGACTATTAAGAAGCGTGTTTACCTCTTTGTTTTCAATTAATTTCTCTCTATTCGAAAACATTTCGAATCTAAGATATAGATGGCACCTGGTAACTGATCGACAAGTGAACAAATGCTTCTTTATTCCAACTTCTAAAGCAACATATTAATCATTTAACAAATAAAATACAAACCTGCTGCTGGAATTTGTTAACTTATAATTAACGATCATAAATTTGGCAACAAAAGTTAGTTAAAACGTACTGGCACTTTTGAAATTTAATTGTAAAACCTCAAAATGTGGCATTCAAATTGAGTTAAGCGCAGAGCTTTGAATAATCTGTAATTTCCTCTTTGATAAAGGTCAGAACTTTCTAATGAACTAACTAAATAACTAATAAACATCAATAAAAATAACTATGTGAATTCAAACTCAAGTATGAGTAATATTATTGAGGTGTTGAATCTCGAATTAATTTAACATCGTAACAAAGAATTGAGGTCATCCATGCAATTTTTGATGATCGTGAATCGGATCAACTCAGCGCTATATTAAGTGTTGTGTTGATATGGTATTTCGAAATTCATTCAACAACGGTTATGATCGTCACATGGCTAGTTTGAGTGCACGAGTTTGTTTGTTGCTTCATTGTGCGGGAATGGCATATTTCTTTCTTTTTCATTATTTAACATTTCAGTGTATTTTGAACCATTTTATCGTGATTTCTAATTATTTATTAATTTTCTGTTTATAGAGTAGTTACTTTTACCGCGGTGTGCAGTGAGTGCAAAGCGAGGGGAGTTTGAAACCGAATTGTGGAAGAGATGGAGGTCCTAGGACGTCGACGGCGTATTGTAGCAGTGTGTCGTATCATACACAAAGCTCAACTATATCCGTACCATGTACAGTGTGTGAAGGATTAATACCGAAAGATTGGACGAAGAGGGCCGGTACCATAGCCGTCACGATCTCCTGACTTTAAATCATTTGGACTTCTTTTGGTGGGGATATTTAAAAAATGAATTGTTTCACACCGAAGTCGATACCTACTATTGATGATTTACGCAAACGTATCATAGTTGCTCTTAATAACTTTCTGAATTCAAAACAAACAAGAAGCAGAAACATTTGTATTAGTTTGTAGAAATTGTCTATTCTATTAATAATAACAATAGCGGCAAAAGCAGTATAAAATAAGTGTTATAAAATGTTATTTATTTCTTCCGTTGGGATATCTTTTCATTATTTGTCCGGTCGCCGATTGCATGCTTTGCCGCCTTATCAAGTTTTACAGTGGACCTGTTTCGAGTGTAGTGCAGAAGTGTATCTTTAAATATCTCCCTAGAGCCACTGTGCTAATCCTGACTAAACCAAAACCCCTACCTGGTCGGAGGCGTTCGCGCCGCGGCCAAAACATGACTACACCGGGGGTTAACGAGTCAGCGAAGAAAGAAGAGAAGACAGAAGAGCGCCAGAAGATAAGCCCTTGCCGACGCTTGCCAGGACAGGAGGA
Organism: Monochamus saltuarius; assembly: GCA_025584915.1. NCBI lineage: Eukaryota > Metazoa > Arthropoda > Insecta > Coleoptera > Cerambycidae > Monochamus > Monochamus saltuarius. The sequence continues at coordinate 6,110,334 of CM046726.1, forward strand.
GGTTCCCAGAGCCGCAAGCATCGGCCACAATTGCGGTCGAGGCTGACCGGAGAAGGGAACCCACCTCTACGAGACGTCCAGGCCTACAGCCTAAGTGGGTAAATAGAGATAGTCCCTCTCGACCCCGCTCATCCGAGGTCATTTACTCTGATAAGAATATAGGCGCGATATTTAAATCATCACTGCCCTTTTCAATTTTGTTTATAAAATTACATTTGCAAGAGTCCCCTGTACATTCAAATTTTTTTTAGATAAGGTCTGAATCATCCTGTATAAGACCTAACGTTATTTTAAGGAGTTATGATATCCTTTTACCAGGTTTATTGCATTTGTCACTTTTTATTAAAAATTAAAAATAAAATAAACTAATTAAGTTATGTAAGTGACGAACACAAGACAGAAAATCGTTTTAAGGTCTATATTGTGCATCGTTTTAATTTAATGGAAGACTATATTGATTTACAATTTTCAGAAAACAGTAAATTCTTAACCCTTTCTCATAAAGCTCAAACAAAATGGCTTATTTGTTCTAAGTGATTAAATTGCTCGTTTTATAGCAGGTATAAATCCGCTAGTCGTTAAAGGAATAAAGTTAATTGTCAATGTATATTCGTGTAGCAGAATTATTATACCTACTTTACTAATTGCCGCTCAAAACGAGTAACATAATTCAAGTACATGCAATTGAAATAAATTATCAATCCTAATGAAAACACCTGTTGACAAAGGAGTGTTATATGTGTATCATTTTCATTGTGTCAAATTTCTATATCTGGAAGTATGCAAAGGTATTGCAAATATGTATTCGTAAACTTAATTTGTAACAATTATAATAATTGTATTAAATTTGAGCAATGAGATATTTACATATAAAAGTGTATGCTGTTTTATTAGTGAATAGAAACTATTCAACATAAAAATTAATTCAAACTGTTAGCGATTTCGATTCTATACAAAATTTAATATAATTTTTTAATTTTATAACTGATTAATAAGTGTTAAGTTTGAAGTAGTACTACTTCCTACAAACAGATGGCGCAATACATTTGTTCACTATTTTGAAATTAGAATTACAAATGGCAATTATTCTAAGATCGTAGAAATACTTAATATCAAAATGTCTTAAAATTTGTTTTCTTCGAAATAAATTAAAAATTAAAACAACAACAACAGTCTAGCAAACGGTACCTGCAGCGGAATTAGCGCTTGTAGCAGCAAGACCCATTTACTTGCTATAGGTTAGGTTCTTTGTTCCGTTATCGTTTTATAACTTTTGGTTTTAATTGAAATATAATTTTTGAAGTAAATATAGGATAAACATGAAGCAGTCTGTCAAATAAAAAAGCAATCAATAAAAAAAATTAAATTAGGAGCATAATTTTCAAATGAATTTCTGAATTTGCTTTACTTTTTTTAATGTAAATCGTTTTATAATATTTTTACTGAACATCTCTATTATATTTTACTTATAGCATTTTTTAATGATACTAGTAAAACATGGATATACCCACATACGATGTCTTCAACTCATTAAAACTTTATTGTATAGTAGGTACGTTACATTTGTCCTTCAAATTTATTATTTTAAATTGCTAGGTAAATAATAATTTCAAATAAAAGTAGTAAAATATAAGTTTATTTCCAGATTATTTCATTGTACTGTAATAACACCATATTCGCGACTAGGACGAAATAAGAAACCTTGAGGAAATTTAAGAAACATATGTTTTGGTAAGAATATGACCTGGAAAAGAAATAAGCTTCTTATATGTTAATAATTAAAAGTAAAACTTCTCAGGAAGTACTTAAAAATTTTGCTCTTGATTGACCGTAAAATATTTTTAAGGGAAGCACCCACTTGCAGTACAGAAAAATAGATGCAGAACTTGTTGCACAAACTTTCCTACAAAACAACCTACCAATGACCATAACTTATATCCTGAGACACTTTACGAATTAAACTTTTTATTCTGAGGGATGAAACAAATATATTTAAATTTAAGAGTCCATAAAAGTCTATTTCTTAATATAACTAACTATGGTGGCACCTGTACAAAAGTTAGTCTGCTCAGGTAATAAATAGCATCATAAGAACAGCCTGAATTTTTAGGAGCAGATAACATCACTTTCCTCTTCCTTTTCTTACAGGGTTTGCTACTTTGGCGGTGTTGTTTTTCAGTAAATAATGGGATCTGTCATTTTACATTACGAACCCAAGCGCCTCTGGAGAAAACCTTCAGCCTACATCCAAGTAAAGTCTGAAATAACTAGCCGACTCCCTTATACATTTTTCTTCTAGATATATAATGCATATTACTCCTGATTTTCGTTTATTATCATTTGATTGGCAGGTGAAATATAAGATGGGATATATTTCATCAAGACAAATAACAGGGTTAACCGATATACAATAAATCAATTTTAGAAGCTGACTATTTTACGAGTTGTTTCTTGTCTTTATATATTTTTAGGTATTAACAATAATATTGTGTGAAACTAACTATTCTGCGGACTAAAGCCCTGATTAGGGTTGAATTACACCCACAATATCTATTATATTAGCTTAAAATACCTTTCTAATACAGAAAAAAATTGTTTTATTTTCATGCATAATTTGAAGGTTCATTGAACTTGATTTTAACTAATAACAAAAGAACTTTTAGTTAAACTGAGTGTGTGAGGAAAAATATACGCTTGAATATACTTAAATAACCTATTTGACAAAAATTTTAAAAAGACTTAATGTGAAATGTTTAGTTATATAGGTATCCCTTCTTATATTTCAAAGCCTTCTTGTCTTCTCTCACTAACCTTTTTTTAAATCTTGCCTTGTCTGGCAATTCAAACTGTCAAGTCTTGTGTTTTAATGAATTTTATATTGATTTGAAATGTAGATATTACATGGTAATCTTTCAAACATATTGAAAAGTCAGAACATGGATCTGGTGGTCACATAATAATTAAAATATTAACATTAATACATTGTCACAGAATGTAAACAAAACCACATGGCGGAAATCGCTATATCATTGGTGTGACGTTACACGCTGTTCAGCGTGGTTTGTTTCCGTGAACACAGGTGCAGATTACGGTGTTGGTGATGTAAACAGGCGTTTGTTTCTTGCATTTTTGTGGCATTTGTGGGTCATAGATACGTACTGTAAATACTGTGCAGATAATGTAATAATTATTAGTGGTGATGTGGTGAATTTACGGTATCGTTAAACGTAGTATATGCTTCGTTTATAATATAGATCCGCTCGTGAAAATTACGGCGACAATGCTGTTAGGTAAGTAACAGATAGATGGTTTTATTTCAATGAAATGGTATTTATAATATTATACCATCTGATTTCACATTAAACCACTTGTTTAATTTAAAAAATAATAAGTAAAAATAATGTGTAACGATATTTAATATTTATTGATTTTTTAAAATTAATTTAATATATTTCTATTGCAATTTACTATTGATTTCATTTTTCTTAAACATTTTTAAAAAATCCTTATTTATTGCCTTTGTGTATATGTTTTCACAGTAAAACAAGTCAGATAGCAAAATTGTATAAATGCGTCAAATAACATTCTCTATCATATAAATAGTAGGAGCAAATAGAGAACATGTTATATGAAATCGGAATAAAGCGTTGAATACAATAAATGAGAAAAAATGTAAGTTTGCCTTACTGATTTTCTAAACGGCCTGTATATATTCTACTGCTTAAAAGTTTAACTGATTATTTACAATTTTACATTTTAGTTTTTTCGATGGGCTGTATTTTCTATTACTTATATTAAAATGGTCACAAACAAACAATGTTGCAATGCTTTCTTTCCTCGCGCTTCATCGCCCTACACCACATGTTTCTTTTCAATATTTGCAACGGTGAAATGAAATGAAATACTACTTCCATTTGCCAGGTGAGATGTACTTTCTGTGTCCACATTACGAGTCTATTTTGCCACATTATTCAATACCAATGTCTATTTAACACAATAGCACCTAATAATATCACAAATGACAAACTAACTCTTCTAATCGTATGTACCGCGTTGTCCGAAAGCACAAGTATACAGATGAAACTCGTATACAGATATAAAATATAAAGCACACTACTGTTTTTATATGCCGTTTTTAGGCTTATTTTTCCACGAAAGACAAACGCCATTTCGATTAAAATAATATATTCTTTTTTTTTCACGTATTTGGAGAAATAAATTTTCCCATTGACAATACTAAAGTGAACAAGCCAAACTAATTTTCATGTCCTGTTATAAATATGGAGACTGAGTCATGTCAAAATGACTGTCTTTGAAATAGGAAAACCATTTTCTGCTTTCAATTAAACAACGTTATGACATTAAAACACTTTGACATCTGCCTAACAATAGATGTCTGTTTATTGAAATGCTTATGATTAGCAGATTGCTTCTTCAAAAAAGAATAAAAATTAAATAAAGGAAACCTGTGAAAAAGTAGAGAATTCATATCTGACAGTAGTAGCATATTCAACAACACAATATTCAAGTTATTTCACCTAGTTCTAGGTTATAATATGGTCAGTTTGATTTGAAAATTGAATTGAATTTAAAGATTAAAAATGGTGAAATAAAGATAATTATGTATAGTATTGTCGGTAATTTCTAGGATTTATCAAATGATTGTATTACAATAATTACTGTTAACAAATTATTACTTAAGTAGAAATAATTTTTACTTTAACTTAAAGATTTCTTTCACGTACAGTAATGTCGTTGGTATGGCAACCAATTTTGTTATTTTAAATGGTACCATACTCTTTTCGGTACTTATTTGGAATCAATTTTTATTTTGTGTACAAAAGAAAAATGTGTATGGGGTTGTATTACAAAATATAGCATTTCGGTAAAAATGCAAAAATTCTTATTAAAAATTTTGACACTTTTGCATGCATCAGCTTGATCTGGCAATTTAATGGCTCCGAAACAAACTCAGGGTTACTACAACGTACAAAAAAATATTTAAGAGTTTTTTTAAAAAGGTTATAAACATTATTCTATACATATTCTGCATCCTATATTGCTGCTAAAAACAAGAATAGGATAGATAGTTCTTTAAAAATTTGTAAAATTGTGTAGTTTTTATGTTTATATAGTTCAAAAGAATGACTAAAATTATTTATGTGCAGGAAACGAATTATTGACAAATTCTCGTCGATATACCTATATATTTGTGCAACTGTTTTAATTTAAAGAGCAGCCATGCGAACTAATGCTCTCAGCAAACATTCGAGCAAACTGAAAATGTGGATACTCAGTCTGTTTAACTAGTGGCCAAAGCTGAAAAAGTAAACTCTACCACAATGCGTTCAAATATACATACGCTAATGTCTCTCTACTTGCTTTGAATAACCCCCAAATAATGTTCCCAACTAGACGGTCTCCATTTCCGGGAAAATAAACATTTTACTTTATGTTACTTCCGAAATGTTTCGTAAGTTTTAAAAAGATAACCACCAAGACAGTTTTTTTATAGCAGATCTTTTTTCAAACATATTTTGTTAGCTGAAACTATCCAATTATTAAATATATGGATGGATACATATTAGTTAGGATTCTGTATTAAATTAAATGAAAAACATAATTTATTCTGATTTATTTGTTACTGGCTGCTGTTCGTGGTTTTGTTTGAATGAGAAACTTGAGAATCTTACTTTAAAAAGCAGCAAGAGTAAACTAAGTGGTTATGCAAGATTATGGACACATTTTTTTTTTAATATCTGAGTACTAGAAAATTATCTTTAATTAATGTTGCCACTGGGTGTTTAGAAACTTAAAAAATTGGAATATTATAACTTCACTTCACTTATTTTTATGACACGAAAAAATTCTACTACTGCTCTAAAATGGAGAAATTCTATGTTTTTCCAAATACGTGCATAAGAAAGAATGTATTGTTTTAATTGAAGTGGCGTTTGTCATAGACAATTTCGGTCATGCCTTTACAAAACGGTCGTCGCCACAGCGTAGACCTGTGACGTCAGACGCCGTTCGTACGTGTATACCTAAATACAGCAGTGTGCTTTAGTATATATTTGTATACGATTTTCATGGTTTCGGGCAACGCAGTACATACGTTTAGAAGAGATATTATTAGGTGTTATTATGTTAAATAGACAGCGGTATTGAATAATGTTGCAACATTATGTACGAATACAGCATACAGCGCCTAATAAAAATATTTGAATTATTTTAATGAAAAGAAAAATGTGGCGTAGGGCGATGAAGTGCGACGAAAGGAAGTCCAACATTGTTTGTTTGTGGAGACCATTTTAATGTAAGTTAAATTAGAAATACGGGTAGGTTTAAGTTTATCGAAAAAATTAAATATAAAGTTGCAAAGAATTACTTAAACTTTCTTATTAAGCTACCAGAATGTATACAAAGCGTTTAAAAAATCAATGGTAAAGCAAACTAATATTTTTTCTCATTTACCTATTGTATTCAGCGTTTCAGTCCGATTCCAAACGACATGTCCTGTATTTGCTCCTACCATCTTCGTGATGTAGATTGTTATTTGATTCAATTATAAAAGTTTACTATCTGACTTCGCTACATTAAATTGCCCGTCTTATTCTGAAAACATAATAAACAAAAGTAATATATAACGATTTTAAAAAATATATTTAAGGAGAAATGAAATCATTAGTAAATAGCAATAAAATATTATCATTATTTTTATCTATTATTTATAAAATTAAAACAAGTAGTTTAATGTGAAATCAGACGGCATAATTTTATAAACACTTCAAGTAAAACCATCAATCTGATACTTACTCAACATCATTGTCGTCGTAATTGTCACAAGCGGATTTGTATTGTAAACAAAGGAATATGTTAAGTTTACCAATATCGTAAGTTCACCACATCACCACTAATAATTATAGCATTACCTACACAGTATTTACACTATGTATCTATGGCCCACAAATGCCACAAACATACAAGAAACAAACGCCTGTTTACATCACCAAGACCGTAAACCTGCACCTATATCCACAGAGGCAAACCGCGCTGAAAAGCGTGTAATGTCGCGTAAGGGAACCAATTGTATAACATAGAGAGAATTAAGGTTAAAACCACATATTTTCCAAAATATCCGTTAATCTCTAATTAAAAGAGCCTCAGCTGAAAGTGAAGTTGGTACCATATTGAACATATAGTTTAATTGAGTTAAATTTTTGTTTTACTGTTTGTTGTTATTGGTGCCGTTTATTTTGTTCAATTTACTGAATATCATGGAATATAATAAAGGTTGCAATATCTCAAGGCTCAAATCAAAATCTTAACCATAGGCTTAACAAAAAAAAATAGAGGGTCCGTGGGGAGGTACTACCACCCCCCTTTTTCCGTTTATGCTTTGATATTTAAGACCAAAATTATACAGAATGTGTGCTTAAGATAAATATATGTGCCACATTTCAACAAGTATCTGTAAAACCACCAGAGCTATCAATAAAATTCAAGTTTAAAATTTTTATTTTGACATTGTATTTTGGAGCTTCAAAGTGAGAAGTGGCATAAGAATAGTCCCTTCATTTTGGTCCAAAGAATGTGTGGATAACGGCTTGACTTACTAATTTGTAACGTCCTGTATATGCTTCAGGGGTTCTTTCCCATGTAAAACATTTTAATGCATTTCAAAACTATGGTCATCTGAGTATTGAGTGGTACAAATCAGATTGTTAGTAACTACCGATTTGGAATTCATAGACAATGTTTAAAATTTCATGAATGCGGTTGTCTATATGTGCGGGCCGGGATACACATTAACGAATATGTGTGAATGCTTTATAAAAACACGTTTTGATGAGCTGACAAAAACAGTTACCCGCAATTGCAAACATATCAAATTATTGCGCACTTCAAATTTTCCAATCTATTGCCATTCCACTACTTGATACTGCTCTATCGGCGTCCATAGACCTATTCACGAAAATAATTTCGCCGGTGCTTTTTTAAATATACAATCAGCAGTTTTATTATCCGCGCTGACAGGCAGCAATTTGCAACCCTTTCAAACTGCTACACTTTGTGAATTAACTTGGTCTATAAGTGAATAGAATTTCGATCCATATAAAATCCCCCATACTGAACTACATATATCCGGCAGCTATCGCAAGCAAGCATGGCTAACTCAATGAAGTCGGCCAAATACAAAGTAGATGAGACAGGCGAACACAAATAAAACTTGTCTACTTTATTTGAAATTCAAAACGATGATCACTTTCTTCCTGCCATTCAAATGCTAAAATGTTTATTGAAAGAAACGTAATGAGTCCTTTTAGGTTGATAAATGGATTATAATGCTCTTTGTGTGGAATGTCTGATTAAATTATTACGTTTATAGTGATGAATAGGTACTATAGAAAATGTATTGTACAATATCCTATACACATATTAAAAGGTGTTTTCAAGAGCTAAAATTTATTATGTTAATACTGCTCTAAATTAATTTTTTGTGTATTTACAAACATGTCGTATTCAAATGCCTAGATGACGGATAAGGTATTATGGGAGTGTGACAAGTGCATATTATATTGTGGCAGCGTAATACCAAAGACGTTTTCCAAGTACACAAAATTTTATGTTTGTAACTGATATAATGTCTTGGTGGTAAACGTGTGGCAGTGTTTTTATGTATTTGTATCATAGAAATCATAAAATATATAACCAAAAGAGGTATCGACCTAAGAGAAAACGCAAGTCTGGTAATATTGCAGTAACTTAGCTTTGATGAGTTGGTTACACTAACGGGGTAGCTTTACACTAATAGGCGGGAATTTCAAAATATGAAAATTTTACGTCCAATTTGTGATTTCTATGGTCCACTTATAAACACTCCGTTTTGGATTCAATTTTCCCTAGATGGCTGCTTTCTAAGCCCCTCCATAGTCTGACTATTTCTGAGTGCCTTATGTAAAGACTTCTGGCGTTTTATATACATATTTTATGATTTCTATACATTTGCGTGTATTTTTTTGTTAACATTTGTGTTTTTTCCGACGCAAGTAATCGACCTGGTCATGACCGCCGAACCAAGTAGGTAACAAAAAGAACGGTCGAATGAAGGATAGGTCCCCAGCAAGTATAAAAATCTTTGCAATGGCAGGTTTTAATTTAAACAAGTAAGAAAACAGAAAAGAATACAACATTCATCTCTCCAAATGTCAATCCTGGAAATAAATATTAGTAAGATAGGTGCTGCCTCCCTGTGCTACCATATCGTGTTCGCTCATTAAATAATACTTTACTTTTGACAAAACGCCAGTGACGGCGATAAATAAGGATTTAATAGTTTTGAAAAAAAATTTCGCTTTATAAATAAGGTTGGAAATTTTTTGATAGATAATTCCGTTAATTTTTATTTTTTCTATCCCCTCTTAAAATATCTGTACTAAGTCATAGTTAACCCTGTATAATGATACAAACACGGAATTCCAGGAAGCAACTACTCCAGCAGTCACAGACACGAAGCATTCTACATCACAGTAGATTCTTTTGAACGCTAGCGATCTCTATCGCGATTTGTTATGTTACAAACACAAAATTCCAGGACACAACTGCTATATGCTACTACTAACTGCCACTGTTTGCTATAGGTTTTCGAGGTGTAATTCAATGCTGGTTAGGGCATCAGCCCGCAGAGTAGTTGTTTCCAGGAATTCCATGTTTGCAAGATATCGTTATCGCCGAATCGCGATAGAGGTCGCTAACATTCAAAAGTTTCTATGCGATGTAAGCGTTCCATGTCTGTGGCTTGTCAGTCCCCATAGAGTAGAGAATGGCCGCTAGATGTGGCTCTGCTACTCCACGTTAGGATAACAATTTATACACAAAAATAATTAATCAATAATTTATATTGTACGAAATGTTTGTATTTAAATATGACTCATTTTTATTATTAGTATTTCTTCTATAATTTTTCATTGCAGAAATACGTAATATACCGCTTCTGCATACATGGGCATTCCTGAGTGACCCAGACATTCATTTGTGATTTACGCGAGTGTAAATGTCACTAGTGCGAGTGAACGGTCGCAGCTTCGAAAGATTCAATGTGAGCGGATGAGTAAATATAAAAAAACCTCGAACGCGCCTATCCAATGGATATTATTATTATTATGTACCTAGGACAAAAAATGAAGCTTTAAGGTATGAGTACCCTAAAGTTACTTTTCGTCCATGGTACATAAAATATTTTGTTTCAAACTGCATTCACATTATTGAAATAATAAAATTAATCGTAAATATATTTGCAACTTTTCGTTAATTGACAGAAATATCAAACTGTCATGTCACGTTTCCAAAATGTCAAAAAATATATTTTACTTTATCGCCCTAGTACTTTAAAGTTACATTATTCATCCTAAAAATGATACAAAAAATCATTATTAAACAGTATGAAACAAAACATTTATTTCATTCATAATTGTCTAGAAGTGCAATACAAATATATCAAGGAGTAATGCTTGATAAAGCTACACAAGTTATATTCACTAAGTATACGAATACAATCAAAACTCATGACAACTGGAAAATGAACATCCAGTATATATTTAAAATTATTTATATATTTTTCATTTTCTCATTTGCTTTTTTATAACCTTATTCAATTCTCTTAATTCCGTTAATTCTCAAAATCAATTTGAATCGACATTTACATTTTCGGTATTGTTTTGAACCGTATCCTGTAATTTTTGTCAATTTGTTTTTAATATAATAATTTATTAAAGCGTTGTAGATATTGGTATTTGTCATGTATTTTATTGAATATTTTATATTAAACAGTTTTATGTTATTCAGAGTTTACAAAAAAAATTATTTTAAAATAAGTTTTAGATTTTTGTATTTTATTAATATTTCGAATGACCGACAACTCTTGTGTATAATTATTTGTACGTAGGTATTTTGGTTTTTTTTTTAAAGTATTATTTTAATGTATTAAATAGTTGTTTTTTATTGTAAAGGTTTGTTTCACCACCTGTTTTGTTACATGCTCTTTATAATTTTAGTCTTTCGTTTACCTGATAATGTAGTTTTGAAACTACGAAACCGGTAGTAAATTAAAAAAGGGTTATGAGATAATTGGATCTACTAAACACTTCCTTATCATTATATTACTCATATGGGTTAATCTATCCAATATAAAATACATAAATTAACACATCTGAATAATGAGAACTTTGAACATTCGTTTTTGTGGTATATAGCAGAAGTCCCGGTCAGACTTGGTCAGACAAATTGGGCTAAGCACAAATATTATTCTTTCCTGGCGAACGTCTGAAGAGCGGACATTAATTAAGATTCATGATTCAATCAAGGAAATTTACATTTGTAATGTAAATGTTTCCCCTCAAATATTGCCTCATTAATAAGGAACTGTTTGGCCAGAGCAATTTCCCTTTGAGGACATTGATTGAAGTTCCACAGTCAGATGTTAATAAGTAAGTCACACTAATGTATCGCTTGTCTGAGAGTCCGCCGTCCTGTTGGCGGTTTCAATGCGGTCTCTTCACACAAACCCACCGTCCAAATTTCGTTAAAGCTTAGTTGTGATTCACGGTCGAAGTCCCAGTTAAACCCGATTACAGACAGGTTTCCGAGTCCTTACAATCCTTACATAATGTACGCGAGGTAAAAGGGTCGTGAGTAAATTCGGTGCGGTAAGATTTACACTGGTCAGGAGAGAAATATTCAGTACCGATGGCAAGAAAAAACATTTTGTATACTCGATTGAATCAGAAGCAATACGTCCTTCGTATTCAATATAAAACATTAAGGAGACACTTTATTTAGACAAAATAAGTGATCGAAATGAATCTTTCACAAAACAGTGGACATTATTGGAACAGCTGTAATAGAAGACACAAGAATTGTGAATTTATTCTGTGATCATTTTTCTTCTGTTTATGTTAATCATAATTACTCTGTACCTGATTGTATCATTGAGTGATGTTTTTTTCTAAAACATTATCTCTGAAAGATAATTTTTCCTCTGACCTTGATGGCCTTCCTTCATTTTCATTAAAGCAGTGCATTTACTATGTGCTTCTATTACTATTACTTTTAATAGATCTCTCGCTTTGGGTGTGTTTCCTGACTTTTGGAAGTCTTCCTTTATTAAATCAATATTTAAAACTGACTGTAAAAAGAATATTACTAATTATAGGCCCATTTGCTTACAGTTAAGTATTTCTAAGATTATAGACTCGCTGGTTGCCGATTCGATATCGGATTTTAAGAATTTCACTAGAAAGGTGGCAAGTCGGCATTCGCCGACTTGACCTTTCTTGAGTAGTTAGTTTTTTTAAACACCATGTATTTTTCGATAATTAGTGCGTTAAGAGACCTCCGATGGAAGTTGAGTAAAATAAATTAGTCAGTTCTCTTAATTTTGAGACTTTTTAACGTTCAACATTTTTCCAACACTTTGTATATAAAACGGTCTTTCGTACATCCGACAACCCATCCGAAGCAAAAATAAATTTATTCCATGAATATTGGGAGTTTCAATATTGGTTCAGTTTTCTTAAACACCCTGTATTGTTTTCATTAAAATAGTTTCCATATAGACCATTGTTAAAAGTTTCATCAAAGGAATATTATACTTCCATGAAGCTTTCTAGAGAACGGTCGGTTTTTTAAACACCCAGTAGTTTTTAATTAGTATAGTTTTCTTACAGACCGTTGTGAAAAGTTTCATTAGAAAATATTCCATGAATTGTGAGGATATTTAAAGAATGGTTTGGTTTTGTTAAGCACCCTGTATATTTTCATTAGTATAATATTTTTACAATCGTGAAAAGTTTCATAAAAAAAAATAAATTCCATAAATTTTGTGGATCTAGAGAATGGTTCTTTATTTTAAACCCTGTATTTTTCATAAGTATGTATTCATATACATAATAATACCAAAGTATATATTTTTATAGTTTTTTACAAACTATTGTAAAAGTTTCATCAGAAAAAAAAAATTTAAATCCACAAATATTCAGGATTTTTAGGGAACGGTTCGGTATTTTTAAACCCCCTGTATTTTTTCATTAATATAGATTTTTACAAACTATTGTATAAAGTTTCATCAAAAAGAATTTTCTAATTCCATGAATTTTGAGGATTTTTAGAGAATGGTTCGTTATTTTTAAACACTCTGTATTTCTTAATTAGTATATTTTTCCTACAGAACATTGTATAAAATTTCATCAAACAGAATTTTTTAATTCCAAGAATTTTGAAAATTTTTAGAGAATGGTTCGTTATTTTTAAACACTCTGTATTTTTTAATTAGCATATTTTTCCTACAGAACATTGTATAAAGTTTCATCAAAAAGAATTTTTTAATTCCATGAATTTTGAAAATTTTTAGAGAATGGTTCGTTATTATTAAACACTTTGTATTTGCTTCGATAGTGAGTGTCATAATAAATCCTTGATGGAAGTTTAATAAATAAAAAAAAAATTTCCATGAATTTTGGGAGTTTCAATATTTGTTCAGTTTTCTTAAACACCCAGTAGTTTTTTAATTAGTATATATTTCTTAGAGACCATCGTGAAAAGGTTAATAAAAAAATATTCAATGAATTATTGTGGGGATTCTTAGAGTATGGTTTGGTTTCGTTAAGCACCCTGTATATTTTCATTAGTATAATATTTTTACAATCGTGAAAAGTTTCATAAAAAAAATAAATTCCATAAATTTTGTGGATCTAGAGAATGGTTCTTTATTTTACACCCTGTATTTTTTCATAAGTATGTATTCATATACATAATACCAAAGTATATATTTTTTATAGTTTTTTTACAAACTATCGTAAAAAGTTTCATCAGAAAGAAAAAATTTTTAATCCACAAATGTTCAGGATTTTTAGGAATGGTTCGGATTTTTAAACACCCTGTATTTTTGTCGATAATTAGTGCGGTAAGAGTCCCCTGACGGAAGTTTCGTACCAAAAAATGTTCAGTTCCCTTAATTTTGACATTTTTTAACGTTTCACATTTTTCCAACACTTTGTATTTAAGACGGGCCTACGAACGTCACAGAACCCCTCCGAAGCGAAAAACCGAAAATTTCCTCGAATCTGTAATTTTTATTTTTTCTCGTCAATTTTTATCGTAACACCCCGTACATCGAGCTTTTTGAGTCGCACTGTATATAAGCGAAGCGACTTGAAGTCTGCCATATTGTCTAGCTCACTGATACCACCTATTCATTCTATTTATGCAAAGTTCAATGCAAATAGCAATAGCGGATGGAAATATTTGACAGCTGTTCTATGGCTTCCGTCATTTTGACCCCGTCTTGGTCTGCCATATTGTCTAGCTCACTGATACCACCTATTCATTCTATTTATGCAAAGTTCAATGCAAATAGCAATAGCGGATGGAAATATTTGACAGCTGTTCTATGGCTTCCGTCATTTTGACCCCGTCTTGGTCAGGATTTTCGCAAATTTCGATACAAAAACGAATTCAAAACCCGGCGCTCGCCTTACACAACGTATCTAGAGACTTCAAATTTACCGTTTTCGGCCTTTGGGGGGCTCCGGTCGCCCCATTTAGCAAAATTTTCAGAGATTTATTCGAAATGTCACCGCGCACTCGCCATTTGACGTTTCTGTAGTCGACGAACATTTTTGCTATTTTCACTATAAAATCGAATTTTAAACCTAAACCTGAGGCACACGACACATTGTAGAAGGTTCAAAGTGTACGTTTCGATATGGCTTTATGGAAATAAAGGGGTACTTACTTTTCAGAATGTAATCGTTTTGAAGGTTTTGTGAGGACCCGCCATATTGCTAGGCTCTTCTCCACGTCTCGGTTTGGATTTAAGCAAATTTTTATGGAAAAACGAACTCGAAATCCAGGGCTCGCATAACGGAAAGTATCTAGAGACTTTAAACATACCTTTTCTGGCATTGGCGGCCCTCCGATCGACCCTTTTAGCGAACGTTCCTAAGTTTTATCGGGAGCTGTCACAGGCCGTGCACCGTCCTGGTAGCCGTTTGACGTTTAGGACGGCCGGCGGCCGAGCGAATGCGAATACCGCCGAACGTGTAATTGAGTAAAACTTTCGTTATTTTCACTATAAAATCGAATTTTAAACTCAAACCTGAGGCACGCGACACATCGTAGAAGGTTCAAAGTTTACGTTTCGACATGGCTTTGTGGAAACGAATGCGGAAAATACGAAAATATCGAATCCGAAATCGTTGGACGTCTACCCATATCTGACGGACGTTTCTCGAATTCCCGGCTAGATCCATCTCTTTTTGTCGCGACATCCGCGCGAAAATGGAAAACTGGCGGCCGCGGACCTCCGGAAAACGCAAAATTCGCCCCGAAAAAGGTAAAGAGAAATCACCAAAATACGCCCACCGGACAACCGAAGGACCGAACTCGGCTTCGCGCACCCGGGCTCGCCGCTGCGCGGCTCGCCTCAAAAGCCTTAGGTAATGCAAAACGCCACTTTTTCGCGAGAGAGAAAAAACAACGGATTTTAATATATAAGAACTAGAAAGGTGGCAAGTCGGCATTCGCCGACTTGACCTTTCTTGAGTAGGGTTAGTTTTTTTTAAACACCATGTATTTTTCGATAATTAGTGCGTTAAGAGACCTCCGATGGAAGTTGAGTAAAATAAATTAGTCAGTTCTCTTAATTTTGAGACTTTTTTAACGTTCAACATTTTTCCAACACTTTGTATATAAAACGGTCTTTCGTACATCCGACAACCCATCCGAAGCAAAACAAATAATTTTATTCCATGAATTTTGGGAGTTTCAATATTGGTTCAGTTTTCTTAAACACCCTGTATTGTTTTCATTAAAATAGTTTCCATATAGACCATTGTTAAACGTTTCATCAAAGGAATATTATACTTCCATGAAGGTTTCTAGAGAAAGGTCGGTTTTTTAAACACCGAGTAGTTTTTTAATTAGTATAGTTTTCTTACAGACCGTTGTGAATAGTTTGATTAGAAATTATTCCATGAATTGTGAGGATTTTTAGAGAATGGTTTGGTTTTGTTAAACACCCTGTATTTTTCATCGGTATAATTTTTTACAATCGTGAAAAGTTTCATAAAAAAAATTAATTCCATAAATTTTGTGGATCTAGAGAATGGATCTATATATTACACCCTGTATTTTTTCATACGTATGTATTTATATACATAATAAAACCTAAGTATATATTTTTATAGTTTTTGACAAACTAATGTAAAAAGTTTCATCAGAAAGCAAAAAAAAATTTTAAATCCACGAATTTTCAGGATTTTTAGGGAACAGTTCGGTTTTTTAAACACCCCGTATTTGTTCAATAGTATATTCTTCCTACAGAACATTGTAAAAAGTTTCATCAAAAAGAATTTTTTAATTCCATGAATTTTGTTGATTTTAGAGAATGGTTCGTTTTTTTAAATCCTCTGTATTTCTTAATTAGGATATTTTTCCTATAGAACATTGTATAAAGTTTCATCAAAAGAATTTTTAATTCCATGAATTTTGAGGAATTTTAGAGAATGGTTCGTTATTTTTAAACACTCTGTATTTTTAATTAGTATATTTTTCCTACAGAACATTGTATAAAGTTTCATCAAAAGAATTATTTAATTCCATGAATTTTGACGATTTTTATAGAATGGTTCGTTATTTTTAAAAACTGTATTTGCTTAGTCAGTGAGTGTCATAATAAATCCTTGATGGAAGTTTAATAAATAATTTTTTTTCCATGAATTTTGGGAGTTTTAATATTGGTTCAGTTTTCTTAAACACCCAGAATTTTTTAATTAGTATAGTTTTCTTACAGACCATTGTAAAAAGTTTCATAAAAATATTCAATGAATTATTGGGGATTCTTAGAGTATGGTTTGGTTTCGTTAAGCACCCTGTATTTTTCATTAGTATAATTTTTTATAATCGTGAAAAGTTTAATAAAAAATTAAATTCCATAAATTTTGTGGCTGTAGAGAATGGTTCTTTATTTTACACCCTGTATTTTTCATAAGTATGTATTCATATACATAATAATACCAAAGTATATATTTTTATAGTTTTTACAAACTATTGTAAAAGTTTCATCAGAAAGCAAAAAAAAAAAAAATTTTAAATCCACGAATGTTTAGGATTTTTAGGGAAAGGTTCGGTTTTTTGAAACCAACTGTATTTTTTAATTATTATAGTTTTTTTAAAACTATTGTACAAAGTTTCATCAAAATGAATTTTCTAATTCCATGAACTTTGAGGAATTTTAGAGAATGGTTCGTTATTTTTAAACACTCTGTATTTCCTAATTAGTATATTTTTCCTACAGAACATTGTATAAAATTTCATCAAATAGAATTTTTTAATTCCATGAATTTTGTTGATTTTTAGGAAATGGTTAGGTTTTTTTTAAACCTCCTGTATTTTTTCATTAGTATAGATTTTTACAAACCATTGTATAAGGTTTTATCAAAAATAATTTTTTAATTCCATGAGTTTTGTTGATTTTTAGGAAATGGTTATTTTTTTAAACCTCTGTATTTCTTAATTAGTATATTTTTCCTACAGAACATTGTATAAAGTTTCATCAAAAGAATTTTTAATTCCATGAATTTTGAGGATTTTTAGAGAATGGTTCGTTATTATTAAACACTCTGTATTTGCTTCGTTAGTGAGTGTCATAATAAATCCTTGATGGAAGTTTAATAAATAAAAAAAATTTCCATGAATTTTGGGAGTTTCAATATTTTTTGAAACACCCAGTAGTTTTTTAATTAGTATACATAGTTTTCTTACAGACCATTGTGAAAAGTTTCATGAAAAAATATTCAATGAATTATTGTGAGGATTCTTAGAGTATGGTTTGGTTTCGTTAAGCACCCTGTATTTTCTCATTAGTATGATTTTTTTACAATCGTCAAAAGTTTCATAAAAAAAATAAAATCCATAAATTTTGTGGATGTAGAGAATGGTTTTTATTTTACACGCTGTATTTTTCATAAGTATGTATTCATATACATAATAATACCCAAGTATATATTGTTTACAGTTTTTCTACAAACTATTGTAAAAAGTTTCATCATAAAGCAAAAAAAAAAATTTTAAATCCACGAATGTCCAGGATTTTTCGGGAACGGTTCGAATTTTTTAAACACCCCGTATTTTTTTTCAATAATTAGTGCGGTAAGAGTCCCCCGACGGAAGTTTCGTACCAAAAAAATTTTCAGTTCCCTTAATTTTTACAGTTTTTTAACGTTCGACATTTTTGCAACACTTTGTATATAAAACGGTCCTACGCACGTCAGAGAACCCCTCCGAAGCGAAAGAACCGAAAATTTCCTCGAATCTGTAATTTTTATTTTTTTCTCGTCAATTTTTATCGTAACACCCGTACATCGAGCTTTTGAGTCGCACTGTATATAAGCGAAGCGACTTGAAGTGTGCCATATTGTCTAGCTCACTGATACCACCTATTCATTCTATTTATGCAAAGTTCAATGCAAATAGCAATAGCGGATGTAAATATTTGACAGCTGTTCTATGGCTTCCGTCATTTTGACCCCGTCTTGGTCTGCCATATTGTCTAGCTCACTGATACCACCTACCTATTCATTCTATTTATGCAAAGTTCAATGCAAATAGCAATAGCGGATGGAAATATTTGACAGCTGTTCTATGGCTTACGTCATTTTGACCCCGTCTTGCTTAGGATTTTCGCAAATTTCGATACAAAACGAATTCAAAACCAAACGCTCGCATAACACAACGTATCTAGAGACTTCAGATTTACCGTTTTCGACTTTTGGGGGGCTCCGGTCGGTCCATTTAGCGAAATTTTCTGCGATTTATTCGGAAATGTCACCGCGCACTCGCCATTTGACGTCGCAAATTTTCGCAATTTTTACTATAAAATCGAATTTTAAAACAGATCTGAGGCACACGACACATTGTAGAAGGTTCAAAGTTTACGTTTCGATATGGCTTTATGGAAATAAAGGGTACTTACTTTGCAAAATGTAACATTTTGAAGGTTTTGTGAGGACCCGCCATATTGCCAGGCTCTTCTCCACGTCTCTGTTTGGTATTACGCAAAATTCGATACAAATTGGAACTCAAAACCCAGCGCTCGCATAACAGAAAGTATCTAGAGACTTTAAACTTACCGTTTCTGGCTTTTGGGGGGCCTCCCATCGGCCGGTTTAGCGAACGTTCCCAAGTTTTATCCGGAGCTGTCAACGGCACCGCACCGTCCGGCTAGCCGTTTGACGTTTCGGACGGCCGAGCGAACGCGAATGCCCCCGAACGCGTAATTGACCCTAATTTTCGTTATTTTCCCTATAAAATCGAATTTTAAACCTAAATCTGAGGCACGCGACACATTGTAGAAGGTTCAAAGTTTACGTTTCGATATGGCTTTGTTGAAATGAATGCGGGAAAATACGAAAATATCGAATCGGAAATAGTTTGACGTCTACCCATATCCGACTGACGTTTCTCCGATTCCCGGGCGATAAGCTCCTCCCGCGCTATCTCCATCCCTCTCGCCGAGAACGGCCGGCGAGGACCCTCCGAAAATCGGAAACGCGAAAAACGGCCCGCCGAGCGCCTCGTCGCGACGGAGAAAGGACCAAATAAGGAGACTCGCCCGCGCCCGCGTCCCCGACGGGCTCGCCCGAAAAACGTCGCGCGGAGCGAAACCGGCCTCCGGGCGGCTTTCGGGCTTCCGATAATGGGCGTGGTTTTCGACTTTGTCTCGTTTCCTCGCGAAAATCGAAAAATAGCTGCCGCGGACCTCCGGAAAAACGCAAAATTCGCCCCAAAAAAAGTAAAAAGAAGCCACCAAAATACGCCTAAGCGACAACCCGGGACTGAAGGGCGCTTCGCGCCTTCGGCTCGCCGCGCGGCTCGCCTCAAAAGCCTTTGGTAATGCAAACGCCACTTTTCTCACCCCGGTGGGAGCGAGAAAAACAACGGATTTTAATATATAAGAACTAGAAAGGTGGCAAGTCGGCATTCGCCGACTTGACCTTTCTTGAGTAGGGTTAGTTTTTTAAACACCATGTATTTTTTCGATAATTAGTGCGTTAAGAGACCCCGATGGAAGTTGAGTAAAATAAATTAGTTAGTTCTCTTAATTTTGAGACTTTTTAACGTTCAACATATTTCCAACACTTTGTATATAAAACGGTCTATCGTACATCCGACAACCCATCCCAAGCAAAAAAATACATTTATTCCATGAATATTGGGAGTTTCAATATTGGTTCAGTTTTCTTAAACACCCTGTATTGTTTTCATTAAAATAGTTTCCATATAGACCATTGTTAAAAGTTTCATCAAAGGAATATTATACTTCCATGAAGCTTTCTAGAGAACGGTCGGTTTTTTAAACATCCAGTAGTTTTTTAATTAGGATAGTTTTCTTACAGACCGTTGTGAAAAGTTTCATTAGAAAATATTCCATGAATTGTGAGGATATTTAAAGAATGGTTTGGTTTTGTTAAGCACCCCGTATTTTTTCATCGGTATAATTTTTTTACAATCGTGAAAAGTTTCATAAAAAAAATTAAATTCCATAAATTTTGTGGATCTAGAGAATTGGTCTTTCTTTTACACACTGTATTTTTTCATAAGTATGTATTTATATAGCTACATAATAATACCTAAATATGTATTTTTTATAGTTTTTTTACAAACTATCTTAAAAAGTTTCATCAAAAACCAAAAAAAGAGTTTTTAATTTCAAGTTTTTAGAATTTTTAAAATGATTCGATTCTCTTAAACACCCTGTATTGTTCTCATGAAAATAGTTTCCATATAGACCATTGTTAAAAGTTTCATCAAGAGAATATTATACTTCCATGAAGGTTTATAGAAAATGGTTCATTTTTTTTAAACACCCAGTAGTCTTTAATTAGTATAGTTTTCTTACAGACCATTGTGTTCATAAGAAAATATTCTATGAATTGTGAGGATTCTTAGAGAATGGTTTGGTTTTGCTAAACACCCTGTATTTTTCATTAGTATAATTATTTTACAATCATGAAAAGTTTCATAAAAAAAATAAATTCCATAAATTTTGTGGATCTAGAGAATGGTTCTTTATATTACACCCTATATTTTTTCATACGTATGTATTTATATACATAATAAAACCTAAGTATATATTTTTATAGTTTTTTGAGA
This sequence comes from Monochamus saltuarius, assembly GCA_025584915.1. Classification (NCBI taxonomy): domain Eukaryota; kingdom Metazoa; phylum Arthropoda; class Insecta; order Coleoptera; family Cerambycidae; genus Monochamus; species Monochamus saltuarius. The sequence continues at coordinate 6,131,544 of CM046726.1, forward strand.
AACTATTGTAAAATGTTTCATCAGAAAGCAAAAAAAAAATTTAAATCCACGAATTTTCAGGATTTTTAGGGAACAGTTCGGTTTTTTTAAACACCCCGTATTTGTTCAATAGTATATTTTTCCTACAGAACATTGTAAAAAGTTTCATCAAAAAGAATTTTTTAATTACATGAATTTTGTTTATTTTTATAGAATTGTTATGTTTTTTTAAACCTCCTGTATTGTTTCATTTGTATAGTTTTTAACAAACTAATGTGAAATGTTTCATCAAAAAGAATTTTTGAACTCCATGAATTTTGAGGATTTTTAGAGAATGGTTCGTTATTTTTAAATCGTCTGTATTTCTTTATTGCGATATTTTTCCTACAGAACATTGTATAAAATTTCATCAAAAAGAATTTTTAATTCAATGATTTTGAAAAATTTTCCATGAATTTTGGGAGTTTCAATATTGGTTCAGTCTTTTTAAACTCCCAGTAGTTCTTTAATTAGTATAGTTTTTTTACAGACCATTGTGAAAAGTTTCATAAAAAAATATATATTTTTTATAGTTTTTTTACAAACTATTGTAAAGTTTCATCAGAGAGCAAAAAAAAAATTTTAATCCACAAATGTTCAGGATTTTTAGGGAACGGTTCGGTTTTTTTAAACCTCCTGTATTTTTTCATTGATATAGATTTTTACAAAGTATTGTATAAAGTTTCATCAAAAAGAATTTCAAATTCCAAGAATTTTGAGGATTTTTAGAGAATGGTTCGTTATTTTTAAACACTCTGTATTTCTTAATTAGTATATTTTTCCTACAGAACATTGTATAAAATTTCATCAAACAGAATTTTTTAATTCCAAGAATTTTGAAAATTTTTAGAGAATGGTTCGTTATTTTTAAACACTCTGTATTTTTGAATTAGTTTATTTTTCATACAGAACATTGTATAAAGTTTCATCAAAAAGAATTTTTTAATTCCATGAATTTTGAAAATTTTTAGAGAATGGTTCGTTATTATTAAACACTCTGTATTTGCTTCGATAGTGAGTGTCATAATAAATCCTTGATGGAAGTTTATTTAATAAATAAAAAAAAAAAATTCCATGAATTTTGGGAGTTTCAATATTTGTTCAGTTTTCTTAAACACCCAGTAGTTTTTTAATTAGTATATATTTCTTAGAGACCATCGTGAAAAGGTTAATAAAAAAATATTCAATGAATTATTGTGGGGATTCTTAGAGTATGGTTTGGTTTCGTTACACCCTGTATATTTTCATTAGTATAATATTTTTACAATCGTGAAAAGTTTCATAAAAAAAAAATTCCATAAATTTTGTGGATCTAGAGAATGGTTCTTTATTTTACACCCTGTATTTTTCATAAGTATGTATTCATATACATAATAATACCAAAGTATATATTTTTATAGTTTTTTACAAACTATTGTAAAAGTTTCATCAGAAAGAAAAATTTTAAATCCACAAATATTCAGGATTTTTAGGAACGGTTCGGTATTTTTAAACCCCTGTATTTTTCATTAATATAGATTTTTACAAACTATTGTATAAAGTTTCATCAAAAGAATTTTCTAATTCCATGAATTTTGAGGATTTTTAGAGAATGGTTCGTTATTATTAAACACTCTGTATTTGGTAATTAGTTTATTTTGCAAAGAGAACATTGTATAAATTTTAATCAAACAGAATTTTTAATTCCAAGAATTTTGAAAATTTTTAGAGAATGGTTCGTTATTTTTAAACACTCTGTATTTTTAATTAGTATATTTTTCCTACAGAACATTGTATAAAGTTTCATCAAAAGAATTTTTAATTCCATGAATTTTGAAAATTTTTAGAGAATGGTTCGTTATTATTAAACACTCTGTATTTGCTTCGATAGTTTGTGTCATATTTAATCCTTGATGGAAGTTTAATTTATATTAAATAAAATTTCCATGAATTTTGGGAGTTTCAATATTTGTTCAGTTGTCTTATACACCCAGTAGTTTTTTAATTAGTATAGATTTCTTAGAGACCATCGTGAAAAGGTTAATAAAAAAATATTCAATGAATTATTGTGGGGATTCTTAGAGTATGGTTTGGTTTCGTTAAGCACCCTGTATATTTTCATTAGTATAATATTTTTACAATCGTAAAAAGTTTCATAAAAAAAATAAATTCCATAAATTTTGTGGATCTAGAGAATGGTTCTTTATTTTACACCCTGTATTTTTTCATAAGTATGTATTCATATACATAATAATACCAAAGTATATATTTTTATAGTTTTTTACAAACTATTGTAAAAGTTTCATCAGAAAGAAAAAAATTTTTAATCCACAAATGTTCAGGATTTTTAGGAATGGTTCGGATTTTTTAAACACCCTGTATTTTTTCGATAATTAGTGCGGTAAGAGTCCCCTGACGGAAGTTTCGTACCAAAAAATGTTCAGTTCCTTAATTTTGACATTTTTTAACGTTTCACATTTTTCCAACACTTTGCATTTAAGACGGGCCTACGAACGTCACAGAACCCTCCGAAGCGAAAAACCGAAAATTTCCTCGAATCTGTAATTTTTATTTTTTCTCGTCAATTTTTATCGTAACACCCCGTACATCGAGCTTTTTTGAGTCGCACTGTATATAAGCGAAGCGACTTGAAGTCTGCCATATTGTCTAGCTCACTGATACCACCTATTCATTCTATTTATGCAAAGTTCAATGCAAATAGCAATAGCGGATGGAAATATTTGACAGCTGTTCTATGGCTTCCGTCATTTTGACCCCGTCTTGGTCTGCCATATTGTTCTAGCTCACTGATACCACCTATTCATTCTATTTATGCAAAGTTCAATGCAAATAGCAATAGCGGATGGAAATATTTGACAGCTGTTCTATGGCTTCCGTCATTTTGACCCCGTCTTGCTTAGAATTTTCGCAAATTTCGATACGAAAACGAATTCAAAACCAAACGCTCGCATAACACAACGTATCTAGAGACTTCAAATTTACCGTTTTCGGCTTTTGGGGGCCTCCGGTCGGCCCATTTAGCGAAATTTTCTGCGATTTATTCGGAAATGTCACCGCGCACTCGCCATTTGACGTTTCTGTAGTCGACGAAAATTTTTGCTATTTTCACTATAAAATCGAATTTTAAACCTAAACCTGAGGCACACGACACATTGTAGAAGGTTCAAAGTTTACGTTTCGATATGGCTTTATGGAAATAAAGGGTACTTACTTTTCAGAATGTAATCGTTTTGAAGGTTTTGTGAGGACCCGCCATATTGCCAGGCTCTTCTCCACGTCTCGGTTCGGTATTACGCAAAATTCGATACAAATTCGAATTCAAAACCCAGCGCTCGCATAACAGAAAGCATCTAGAGACTTTAAATTTACCTTTTCCGGCCTTGGCGGGTCTCAGATCTGCCCGTTTAGCGAACGTTCCCAAGTTTTATCCGGAGCTGTCAACGGCACCGCACCGTCCGGCTAGCCGTTTGACGTTTCGGACGGCCGAGCGAAGGCGAATGCAGCCGAACGTGTAATTGACCAAAACTTTCGCTATTTTCCTATAAAATCGAATTTTAAACCTAAATCTGAGGCACGCGACACATTGTAGAAGGTTCAAAGTTTACGTTTCGACATGGCTTTGTGGAAAGGAATGCGGGAAAATACGAAAATATCGAATCGGAAATAGTTTGACGTCTACCCATATCCGACTGACGTTTCTCCGATTCCCGGGCGATAAGCTCCGCCTCCGCTATATCCATCTCGCTCTCCGAGAACGGCCGGCGAGGACCCTCCGAAAAACGGAAAATTTACCTAGAAAAACGCGAAAACGGCCTGCCGAGCGCCTCGTCGCGACGGAGAAAGGACCAAATAAAGAGACTCGCCCGCGGCCGCGTCCCCGACGGGCTCGCCCGAAAAACGTCGCGCGGAGCGAAACCGGCCTCCGGGCGGCTTCCGGACTTCCGATAAGGGGCGTTTTTTCGACTTTTGTCTCGTTTCCTCGCGAAAATCGAAAACCGGCGGCCGCGGACCTCCGGAAAAACGCAAAATTCGCCCCGAAAAAGATAAAAAGAACCCACCAAAATACGCCTAAGCGACAACCCCAGGACCGAAGGGCGCTTCGCGCTTCGGCTCGGCCGCGCGGCTCGCGAAAAAAGCCTTTGGTAATGCAAAACGCCACTTTTCCGCGCCCCCGGTGGGAGCGAGAGGCAATCGCGTATTTTAATATATTAGACTAGAAAGGTGGCAAGTCGGCATTCGCCGACTTGACCTTTCTTGAGTAGGGTTAGTTTTTTTTAAACACCATGTATTTTTTCGATAATTAGTGCGTTAAGAGACCCCGATGGAAGTTGAGTAAAATAAATTAGTCAGTTCTCTTAATTTTGAGATTTTTTACCGTTCAACATTTTTCCAACACTTTGTATATAAAACGGTCTTTCGTACATCCGACAACCCATCCGAAGCAAAACAAATAATTTTATTCCATGAATTTTGGGAGTTTCAATATTGGTTCAGTTTTCTTAAACACCCTGTATTGTTTTCATTAAAATAGTTTCCATATAGACCATTGTTAAACGTTTCATCAAAGGAATATTATACTTCCATGAAGGTTTCTAGAGAAAGGTCGGTTTTTAAACACCCAGTAGTTTTTTAATTAGTATAGTTTTCTTACAGACCGTTGTGAAAAGTTTCATTAGAAAATATTCCATGAATTGTGAGGATTTTTAGAGAATGGTTTGGTTTTGTTAAACACCCAGTATTTTTTCATCGGTATAATTTTTTTACAATCGTGAAAAGTTTCATAAAAAAAATTAATTCCATAAATTTTGTGGATCTAGAGAATGGATCTATATATTACACCCTGTATTTTTTCATACGTATGTATTTATATACATAATAAAACCTAAGTATATATTTTTATAGTTTTTTGACAAACTAATGTAAAAGTTTCATCAGAAAGCAAAAAAATTTTAAATCCAATGAATTTTCAGTATTTTTAGGAACAGTTCGGTTTTTTTAAACACCCCGTATTTGTTCAATAGTATATTCTTCCTACAGAACATTGTAAAAAGTTTCATCAAAAAGAATTTTTTAATTCCATGAATTTTGTTGATTTTTAGAGAATGGTTCGGTTTTTTTAAATCCTCTGTATTTCTTAATTAGGATATTTTTCCTATAGAACATTGTATAAAGTTTCATCAAAAAGAATTTTTTAATTCCATGAATTTTGAGGAATTTTAGAGAATGGTTCGTTATTTTTAAACACTCTGTATTTTTAATTAGTATATTTTTCCTACAGAACATTGTATAAAGTTTCATCAAAAAGAATTATTTAATTCCATGAATTTTGAGGATTTTTAGAGAATGGTTCGTTATTATTAAACACTCTGTATTTGCTTCGTTAATGAGTGTCATAATAAATCCTTGATGGAAGTTTAATAAATAAAAAAAATTTCCATGAATTTTGGGAGTTTCAATATTGGTTCAGTTTTCTTAAACACCCAGAATTATTTTAATTAGTATAGTTTTCTTACAGACCATTGTGAAAAGTTTCATAAAAAAATATTCAATGAATTATTGTGGGGATTCTTAGAGTATGGTTTGGTTTCGTTAAGCACCCTGTATTTTTTCATTAGTATAATTTTTTATAATCTTGAAAAGTTTAATAAAAAAAATTAAATTCCATAAATTTTGTGGCTGTAGAGAATGTTTCTTTATTTTACACCATGTATTTTTTCATAAGTATGTATTCTTATACATAATAATACCAATGTATATATTTTTTATAGTTTTTACAAACTATTGTAAAAGTTTCATCAGAAAGCAAAAAAAAAATTTAAATCCACGAATGTTTAGGATTTTTAGGGAACAGTTCAGTTTTTGAAACCTCCTGTATTTTTCATTAGTATAGATGTTTTAAAACTATTGTACAAAGTTTCATCAAAATGAATTTTCTAATTCCATGAACTTTGAGGAATTTTAGAGAATGGTTCGTTATTTTTAAACACTCTGTATTTCCTAATTAGTATATTTTTCCTACAGAACATTGTATAAAATTTCATCAAATAGAATTTTTTAATTCCATGAATTTTGTTGATTTTTAAGAATTGGTTAGATTTTTTTAAACCTCCTGTATTTTTTCATTAGTATAGATTTTTACAAACCATTGTATAAGGTTTTATCAAAATAATTTTTAATTCCATGAGTTTTGTTGATTTTTAGGAAATGGTTAGGTTTTTAAACCCTCTGTATTTCTTAATTAGTATATTTTCCTACAGAACATTGTATAAAGTTTCATCAAAAGAATTTTTAATTCCATGAATTTTGAGGATTTTTAGAGAATGGTTCGTTATTATTAAACACTCTGTATTTGCTTCGTTAGTGAGTGTCATAATAAATCCTTGATGGAAGTTTAATAAATAAAAAAATTTCCATGAATTTTGGGAGTTTCAATATTGGTTCAGTTTTTAAACACCCAGTAGTTTTTAATTAGTATACATAGTTTTCTTACAGACCATTGTGAAAAGTTTCATGAAAAATATTCAATGAATTATTGTGAGGATTCTTAGAGTATGGTTTGGTTTCGTTAAGCACCCTGTATTTTCTCATTAGTATGATTTTTACAATCGTCAAAAGTTTCATAAAAAAATAAAATCCATAAATTTTGTGGATGTAGAGAATGGTTTTTATTTTACACGCTGTATTTTTCATAAGTATGTATTCATATACATAATAATACCAAAGTATATATTTTTACAGTTTTCTACAAACTATTGTAAAAGTTTCATCAGAAAGCAAAAAAATTTTAAATCCACGAATGTCCAGGATTTTTAGGGAACAGTTCGAATTTTTAAACACCCGTATTTTTCGATAATTAGTGCGGTAAGAGTCCCCGACGGAAGTTTCGTACCAAAAAATTTTCAGTTCCCTTAATTTTACATTTTTTAACGTTCGACATTTTCCAACACTTTGTATATAAAACGGTCCTACGCACGTCAGAGAACCCCTCGAAGCGAAAGAACCGAAAATTTCCTCGAATCTGTAATTTTTATTTTTTCTCGTCAATTTTATCGTAACACCCCGTACATCAGGCTTTTTGAGTCGCACTGTATATAAGCGAAGCGACTTGAAGTGTGCCATATTGTCTAGCTCACTGATACCACCTATTCATTCTATTTATGCAAAGTTCAATGCAAATAGCAATAGCGGATGGAAATATTTGACAGCTGTTCTATGGCTTCCGTCATTTTGACCCCGTCTTGGTCTGCCATATTGTCTAGCTCACTGATACCACCTACCTATTCATTCTATTTATGCAAAGTTCAATGCAAATAGCAATAGCGGATGGAAATATTTGACAGCTGTTCTATGGCTTACGTCATTTTGACCCCGTCTTGCTTAGGATTTTCGCAAATTTCGATACAAAAACGAATTCAAAACCAAACGCTCGCATAACACAACGTATCTAGAGACTTCAGATTTACCGTTTTCGGCCTTTGGGGAATTTAGCGAAATTTTCTGCGATTTATTCGGAAATGTCACCGCGCACTCGCCATTTGACGTCGCAAATTTTCGCAATTTTACTATAAAATCGAATTTTAAAAACAGATCTGAGGCACACGACACATTGTAGAAGGTTCAAAGTTTACGTTTCGATATGGCTTTATGGAAATAAAGGTACTTACTTTGCAAAATGTAACGTTTTGAAGGTTTTGTGAGGACCCGCCATATTGCCAGGCTCTTCTCCACGTCTTGGTTCGGTATTACGCAAAATTCGATACAAATTCGAATTAAAAACCCAGCGCTCGCATAACAGAAAGTATCTAGACTTTAAATTTACCTTTTCCGGCCTTGGCGGGTCTCAGATCTGCCCGTTTAGCGAACGTTCCTACGTTTTATCCGGAGCTGTCACCGGCCGTGCACCGTCCGGCTAGCCGTTTGACGTTTCGGACGGCCGAGCGAACGAATGCAGCCGAACGTGTAATTGACCAAAACTTTCGCTATTTTCCTATAAAATCGAATTTTAAACCTAAATCTGAGGCACGCGACACATTGTAGAAGGTTCAAAGTTTACGTTTCAACATGCATTTCTGGAAATGAATGCGGGAAAATACGAAAATATCGAATCGGAAATAGTTTGACGTCTACCCATATCCGACTGACGTTTCTCCGATTCCCGGGCGATAAGCTCCTCCCGCGCTATCTCCATCCCTCTCGCCGAGAACGGCCGGCGAGGACCCTCGAAAAACGGAAAATTTACCTAGAAAAACGCGAAAAACGGCCCGCCGAGCGCCTCGTCGCGACGGAGAAAGGACCAAATAAGGAGACTCGCCCGCGCCCGCGTCCCCGACAGGCTCGCCCGAAAAACGTCGCGCGGGTAGCAAAACCGGCCTCCGGGCGGCTTTCGGGCTTCCGATAATGGGCGTGGTTTTCGACTTTTGTCTCGTTTCCTCGCGAAAATCGAAAACCGGCGGCCGCGGACCTCCGGAAAAACGCAAAATTCGCCCCGAAAAAGGTAAAAAGAACCCACCGAAATACGCCTAAGCGACAACCCCGGGACCGAAGGGCGCTTCGCGCCCTTCGGCTCGCCGCTGCGCGGCTCGCCTCAAAAGCCTTTGGTAATGCAAAACGCCACTTTTCCACCCCGGTGAAGGCGAGAAAAAAACAACGGATTTTAATATATAAGAACTAGAAAGGTGGCAAGTCGGCATTCGCCGACTTGACCTTTCTTAGTAGGGTTAGTTTTTTAAACACCATGTATTTTTCGATAATTAGTGCGTTAGAGACCCCGATGGAAGTTGAGTAAAATAAATTAGTCAGTTCTCTTAATTTTGAGATTTTTACCGTTCAACATTTTCCAACACTTTGTATATAAAACGGTCTTTCGTACATCCGACAACCCATCGAAGCAAAACAAATAATTTTATTCCATGAATTTTGGGAGTTTCAATATTGGTTCAGTTTTCTTAAACACCCTGTATTGTTTTCATTAAAATAGTTTCCATATAGACCATTGTTAAACGTTTCATCAAAGGAATATTATACTTCCATGAAGGTTTCTAGAGAAAGGTCGGTTTTAAACACCCAGTAGTTTTTAATTAGTATAGTTTTCTTACAGACCGTTGTGAAAAGTTTCATTAGAAAATATTCCATGAATTGTGAGGATTTTTAGAGAATGGTTTGGTTTTGTTAAACACCCCGTATTTTTCATCGGTATAATTTTTTACAATCGTGAAAAGTTTCATAAAAAAATTAATTCCATAAATTTTGTGGATCTAGAGAATGGATCTATATATTACACCCTGTATTTTTCATACGTATGTATTTATATACATAATAAAACCTAAGTATATATTTTATAGTTTTTGACAAACTAATGTAAAAGTTTCATCAGAAAGCAAAAAAATTTTAAATCCACGAATTTTCAGGATTTTTAGGGAACAGTTCGGTTTTTAAACACCCCGTATTTGTTCAATAGTATATTCTTCCTACAGAACATTGTAAAAGTTTCATCAAAAGAATTTTTAATTCCATGAATTTTGTTGATTTTTAGAGAATGGTTCGGTTTTTAAATCCTCTGTATTTCTTAATTAGGATATTTTTCCTATAGAACATTGTATAAAGTTTCATCAAAAGAATTTTTAATTCCATGAATTTTGAGGAATTTTAGAGAATGGTTCGTTATTTTAAACACTCTGTATTTTTAATTAGTATATTTTTCCTACAGAACATTGTATAAAGTTTCATCAAAAAGAATTATTTAATTCCATGAATTTTGAGGATTTTTAGAGAATGGTTCGTTATTATTAAACACTCTGTATTTGCTTCGTTAATGAGTGTCATAATAAATCCTTGATGGAAGTTTAATAAATAAAAAAAAATTTCCATGAATTTTGGGAGTTTCAATATTGGTTCAGTTTTCTTAAACACCCAGAATTTTTTAAATTAGTATAGTTTTCTTACAGACCATTGTGAAAAGTTTCATAAAAAAATATTCAATGAATTATTGTGGGATTCTTAGAGTATGGTTTGGTTTCGTTAAGCACCCTGTATTTTTCATTAGTATAATTTTTATAATCGTGAAAAGTTTAATAAAAAAATTAAATTCCATAAATTTTGTGGCTGTAGAGAATGGTTCTTTATTTTACACCCTGTATTTTTTCATAAGTATGTATTCATATACATAATAATACCAAAGTATATATTTTTTATAGTTTTTTTACAAACTATTGTAAAAAGTTTCATCAGAAAGCAAAAAAAAAATTTAAATCCACGAATGTTTAGGATTTTTAGGGAACAGTTCGGTTTTTTGAAACTTCCTGTATTTTTTCATTAGTATAGATGTTTTAAAACTACTGTACAAAGTTTCATCAAAATGAATTTTTTAATTCCATGAACTTTGAGGAATTTTAGAGAATGGTTCGTTATTTTTAAACACTCTGTATTTCTTAATTAGTATATTTTCCTACAGAACATTGTATAAAATTTCATCAAATAGAATTTTTAATTCCATGAATTTTGTTGATTTTTAGGAAATGGTTAGGTTTTTAAACCTCCTGTATTTTTCATTAGTATAGATTTTTACAAACCATTGTATAAGGTTTTATCAAAAATAATTTTTAATTCCATGAGTTTTGTTGATTTTTAGGAAATGGTTAGGTTTTTAAACCCTCTGTATTTCTTAATTAGTATATTTTCCTACAGAACATTGTATAAAGTTTCATCAAAAGAATTTTTAATTCCATGAATTTTGAGGATTTTTAGAGAATGGTTCGTTATTATTAAACACTCTGTATTTGCTTCGTTAGTGAGTGTCATAATAAATCCTTGATGGAAGTTTAATAAATAAAAAAATTTCCATGAATTTTGGGAGTTTCAATATTGGTTCAGTTTTTAAACACCCAGTAGTTTTTAATTAGTATACATAGTTTTCTTACAGACCATTGTGAAAAGTTTCATGAAAAATATTCAATGAATTATTGTGAGGATTCTTAGAGTATGGTTTGGTTTCGTTAAGCACCCTGTATTTTCTCATTAGTATGATTTTTACAATCGTCAAAAGTTTCATAAAAAAATAAAATCCATAAATTTTGTGGATGTAGAGAATGGTTTTTATTTTACACTGTATTTTTCATAAGTATGTATTCATATACATAATAATACCAAAGTATATATTTTTACAGTTTTTCTACAAACTATTGTAAAAGTTTCATCAGAAAGCAAAAAAAAATTTTAAATCCACGAATGTCCAGGATTTTTAGGGAACAGTTCGAATTTTTAAACACCCCGTATTTTTCGATAATTAGTGCGGTAGAGTCCCCGACGGAAGTTTCGTACCAAAAAATTTTCAGTTCCCTTAATTTTTACATTTTTAACGTTCGACATTTTCCAACACTTTGTATATAAAACGGTCCTACGCACGTCAGAGAACCCCTCGAAGCGAAAGAACCGAAAATTTCCTCGAATCTGTAATTTTTATTTTTTCTCGTCAATTTTTATCGTAACACCCCGTACATCGAGCTTTTTGAGTCGCACTGTATATAAGCGAAGCGACTGTGCCATATTGTCTAGCTCACTGATACCACCTATTCATTCTATTTATGCAAAGTTCAATGCAAATAGCAATAGCGGATGGAAATATTTGACAGCTGTTCTATGGCTTCCGTCATTTGACCCCGTCTTGGTCTGCCATATTGTCTAGCTCACTGATACCACCTACCTATTCATTCTATTTATGCAAAGTTCAATGCAAATAGCAATAGCGGATGGAAATATTTGACAGCTGTTCTATGGCTTACGTCATTTTGACCCCGTCTTGCTTAGGATTTTCGCAAATTTCGATACAAAACGAATTCAAAACCAAACGCTCGCATAACACAACGTATCTAGAGACTTCAGATTTACCGTTTTCGGCCTTTGGGGGCTCCGGTCGGCCATTTAGCGAAATTTTCTGCGATTTATTCGAAATGTCACCGCGCACTCGCCATTTGACGTCGCAAATTTTCGCAATTTTTACTATAAAATCGAATTTTAAAACAGATCTGAGGCACACGACACATTGTAGAAGGTTCAAAGTTTACGTTTCGATATGGCTTTATGGAAATAAAGGGGTACTTACTTTGCAAAATGTAACATTTTGAAGGTTTTGTGAGGACCCGCCATATTGCCAGGCTCTTCTCCACGTCTCTGTTTGGTATTACGCAAAATTCGATACAAATTGGAACTCAAAACCCAGCGCTCGCATAACAGAAAGTATCTAGAGACTTTAAATTTACCTTTCTGGCCTTGGCGGCCTCCCATCGGTCGGTTTAGCGAACGTTCCCAAGTTTTATCCGGAGCTGTCAACGGCACCGCACCGTCCGGCTAGCCGTTTGACGTTTCGGACGGCCGAGCGAACGCGAATGCCGCCGAACGTGTAATTGACCAAAACTTTCGCTATTTTCCTATAAAATCGAATTTTAAACCTAAATCTGAGGCACGCGACACATTGTAGAAGGTTCAAAGTTTACGTTTCGACATGGCTTTCTGGAAATGAATGCGGGAAAATACGAAAATATCGAATCGGAAATAGTTTGACGTCTACCCATATCCGACTGACGTTTCTCCGATTCCCGGGCGATAAGCTCCTCCCACGCTATCTCCATCCTCTCGCCGAGAACGGCCGGCGAGGACCCTCCGAAAACGGAAAATTTACCTAGAAAAACGCGAAAACGGCCGCCGAGCGCCTCGTCGCGACGGAGAAAGGACCAAATAAGGAGACTCGCCCGCGCCGCGTCCCCGACGGCTCGCCCGAAAACGTCGCGCGGAGCGAAACCGGCCTCCGGGCGGCTTCCGGACTTCCGATAATGGGCGTGGTTTTCGACTTTGTCTCGTTTCCTCGCGAAAATCGAAACCGGCGGCCGCGGACCTCCGGAAAACGCAAAATTCGCCCCGAAAAAGGTAAAAAGAACCCACCGAAATACGCCTAAGCGACAACTGACTGAAGGGCGCTTCGCGCTTCGACCAGCCGCGCGGCTCGCGAAAAAGCCTTTGGTAATGCAAAACGCCACTTTTCTCACCCCCCGGTGGGAGCGAGAAAAAACAACCGATTTAATATATAAGAACTTGAGTAGGGTTAGTTTTTTTTAAACACCATGTATTTTTTCGATAATTAGTGTGTTAGGAGACCCCCGATGGAAGTTGAGTAGAAAAAAATTGTCAGTTCTCTTAATTTTGAGATTTGTTTAACGTTCAACATTTTTCCAACACTTTGTATATAAAACGGTCTTTCGTACTTCCGACAACCCATGCGAAGCAAAAAAAATAATTTTATTCCATGAATTTTGGGAGTTTCAATATTGGTTCAGTTTTCTTAAACACCCTGTATTGTTCTCATTAAAATAGTTTCCATATAGACCATTGTTAAAAGTTTCATCAAAGGAATATTATACTTCCATGAAGGTTTCTAGAGAAGGGTCGGTTTTTTTAAACACCCAGTAGTTTTTTAATTAGTATAGTTTTCTTACAGACCATTGTGAAAAGTTTGATTAGAAAATATTCCATGAATTGTGAGGATTCTTAGAGAATCGTTTGGTTTTGTTAAACACCCCGTATTTTTTCATCAGTATAATTTTTTTACAATCGTGAAAAGTTTCATAAAAAAAATTAAATTCCATAAATTTTGTGGATCTAGAGAATTGGTCTTTATTTTACATCCTGTATTTTTTCATAAGTATGTATTTATATAGCTACATAATAATACCTACCTAAGTATGTATTGTTTATAGTTTTTTTACAAACTATCTTAAAAAGTTTCATCAAAACCAAAAAAGAGTTTTTAATTCCAAGTTTTTAGGATTTTTAGAATGATTCGATTCTCTTAAACACCCTGTATTGTTCCCATTAAAATAGTTTCCATATAGACCATTGTTAAAAGTTTCATCAAAAGAATATTATACTTCCATGAATGTTTCTAGAGAATGGTTCAGTTTCTTTAAACACCCAGTAGTTTTTTAATTAGTATAGTTTTCTTACAGACCGTTGTGAAAAGTTTCATTAGAAAATATTCCATGATTTGTGAGGATTCGTAGAGAATGGTTTGGTTTTGTTAAACACCCCGTATTTTTTCATCAGTATAATTTTTTTACAATCGTGAAAAGTTTCATAAAAAAAATTAAATTCCATAAATTTTGTGGATCTAGAGAATGGTTCTTTATTTTATACCCTGTATTTTTTCATAAGTATGTATTTGTATACATAATAATAATACCTAAGTATGTATTATTTATAGTTTTTTTACAAATTATTGTAAAAAGTTTCATCAAAAACCAAAAATGAAATTTTAATTCGTTTTAAAGATTTTTAGAATGATTAGATTTTTAAACATCCAGTATTTTTCATTAGTATAGTTTTGCTTCAGAATATGTAAAATGTTTCATCAAAAACATTTTTAGTTCCACGAATATACTTACATGAAGGTTTCTAGAGAATTGTTTGGTTTTCTAAAACACTCTGCATTGTTGCATTAGGGTAGTTTTTTTGCAGCCTATTGTGAAAAGTTTTATAAAAAAAATTTAATTCTATCAATTTTGAGAAGTTCAAGAGAATGATTCGGTTTTTTTTGAACACCCTGTATTTTTTCATCAGTATAATTTTTTTACAATCGTGAAGTTTCATAAATAAATTAAATTCCATAAATTTCGTGGATCTAGAGAATTGGTCTTTATTTTACACCCTGTATTTTTTCATACGTATGGATTTATATACATAATAATACCAAAGTGTATATTTTTTATAGTTTTTTTCAAACTACTGTAAAAAGTTTCATCAGAAAGCAAAAAAAAAAAATTTAAATCCACGAATTTTCAGGATTTTTAGGGAACGTTTCGGTTTTTTAAAACACCCCGTATTTTTTCATTAGTATATTTTTCCTACAGTACATTGTAAAAAGTTTCATCAAAGAGAATTTTTTAATTCCATGAATTTTGTTGATTTTTAGAGAATGGTTCGGTTTTTTTAAACCTAAATTATTTTTTCATTAGTATATTTTTTTACAAACTATTGTGAAACGTTTCATCAAAAAGAATTTTTTAATTCCATGAATTTTGAGGATTTTTAGAGAATGTTTCGTTATTTTAAAACACTCTGTATTTCTTCATTAGTCTATTTTTCCTACAGAACATTTTATAAAGTTTCATCAAAAAGAATTTTCTAATTCCATGAATTTTGAGGATTTTCAGAGAATGGTTCGTTATTTTTAAACACTCTGTATTTGCTTCGTTAGTGAGTGTCATAATAAATCCTTGACGAAAGTTTAATAAAGAAAAACAATTTTTTCTATGAATTTTGGGAGTTTCAATATTGGTTCAGTTTTCTTAAACACTCAGTAGTTTTTTAATTAGTATAGTTTTCTTACAGACAATTGTGAAACGTTTCATAAAAAAAACATTCAATGAATTATTGTGAGGATTCTTAGAGAATGGTTTGGTTTCGTTAAGCACCCTGTATTTTTCCATTAGTATAATTTTTTTAGAATCGTGAAATGTTTCATAAAAAAAATAAATTCCATAAATTTTGTGGATCTACAGAATGGTTCTTTATTTTACACCCTGTATTTTTTCATACGTATGTATTTATATACATAATAATACCAAAGTATATATTTTTTATAGTTAAACTATTGTAAAAAGTTTCATCAGAAAGCAAAAAAAAATTTAAATCCACGAATGTTCAGGATTTTTAGGGAACGGTTCGGTTTTTTTAAACACCCCGTATTTTTTTCGATAATTAGTGCGGTAAGAGACCCCCGACGGAAGTTTCGTACCAAAAAAATGTTCAGTTCCCTTAATTTTGACATTTTTTTAACGTTCGACATTTTTCCAACACTCTGTATATAAAACGGTCTTTCGCACGTCAGACAACCCCTCCGAAGCAAAAATACTGAAAATGTCCTCGAATCTGTAATTTTTATATTTTTTCTCGTCAATTTTTATCGAAACACCCCGTACATCGAGCTTTTTTGAGTCGTACTATATATATGCAAAGTTTTTCTGCAGACTGTTTCGAAGAGTTTCAGAAAAAAATTGTAAATGCACGAATGTTGAGGAATTTTAGAGAATGGTTCAGTTTATTTAAACACCCAGTATGTTTTCATTAGTATATTATTCCTACAGAACATTGTACAAAGTTTCATTAAAAGAATTTTTAATTCCATGAATTTTGTTGATTTTTAGAGAATGGTTCGGTTTTTAAACCTCCTGTATTTTTCATTAGTATAGATTTTTACAAACCATTGTATAAAGTTTCATCAAAAAGAATTTTTTAATTCCATGAATCTTGAGGATTTTTAGAGAATGGTTCGTTATTATTAAACACTCTGTATTTGCTTCGTTAGTGAGTGTCATAATAAATCCTTGATGGAAATTTAATAAATAAAATATTGTTTTTCCATGAATTTTGGGAGTTTCAATATTGGTTCAGTCTTCTTAAACACCCAGTAGTTTTTTAATTATATAGTTTTATTACAGACCATTGTAAAAAGTTTCATAAAAAAATATTCCATGAATTGTTAGGATTCTTATGGAATGGTTTGGTTTCGTTAAGCACCCTGTATTTTCTCATTAGTACAATTTTTTTACAATCGTGAAAAGTTTCATAAAAAAAATAAATTCCATAAATTTTGTGGATCTAGAGAATGGTTCTTTATTTTACACCCTGTATTTTTTCATACGTATGTATTTATATACATAATAATACCAAAGTATATATTTTTTATAGTTTTTTTACAAACTATTGTAAAAAGTTTCATCAGAAAGCAAAAAAAAATAAATTTAAATCCACGAATGTTCAGGATTTTTAGGGAACGGTTCGGTTTATTTAAACACCCCGTATTTTTTTCGATAATTAGTGCGGTAAGAGACCCCCGACGGAAGTTTCGTACCAAAAAAATGTTCAGTTCCCTTAATTTTGACATTTTTTTAACGTTCGACATTTTTCCAACACTTTGTATATAAAACGGTCCTACGCACGTCAGAGAACCCCTCCGAAGCGAAAAAACCGAAAATTTCCTCGAATCTGTAATTTTTATATTTTTCTCGTCAATTTTTATTGAAACACCCCGTACGTCGAGCTCTTTTGAGTCGCACTGTATATACGCGAAGCGACTTAAAATAATTGAAGTCCGCCATATTGTCCAGCTCATTTATAACACGGATTCATTCGTATTTATGCATAGTTCAATGCAAAAATAAACTCAAAACAAAGCGCTCGCATAACAGAACGTATCTAGAGACTTCAAAGTTACCTTTTTTGGCCGTTTGACGTTTCGGCGGCCGGGCGCCGGCCGAACGTGTAGTGGACTAAAATTTCGATATTTTCACTATAAAATCGA
This sequence comes from Monochamus saltuarius, assembly GCA_025584915.1. NCBI lineage: Eukaryota > Metazoa > Arthropoda > Insecta > Coleoptera > Cerambycidae > Monochamus > Monochamus saltuarius. The sequence goes on from CM046726.1 coordinate 6,148,909, forward strand.
ATTTTAAACCTAAACCTGAGGCACACGACACATTGTAGAATGTTCAAAGTTTATGTTTCGATATGGCTTTATGGACATAAAGGGGTACTTACTTTTCAGAATCTAATCGTTTTGAAGGTTTTGTGAAGACCGCCATTTGCCAGGCTCTTCTCCCCGGTCTTGGATCGGATTTTCGCACATTTCGATACAAAAATGAATTCAAAATCCAGCGCTCGCATAACAGAAAGTATCTAGAAACTTTAAATTTACCTTTTCTGTCCTTTGCGGGTCTCCTAAGTTTTATCCGGAGCTGTCAACGGCACCGCACCGTCCGGCTTGCCGTTTTACGTTTCGGGCGGCCGAGCGAATGCGAATGCCGCCGACCGTGTAATTGAGTCATACTTTCGTTATTTTCACTATAAAATCGAATTTTAAACCTAGACCTGAGACAGGCGGCACATTGTAGAAGGTTCAAAGTGTACGTTTCGATATGGCTTTATGAAAATGAAGGGGTACTTACTTTTCAGAATGTAATCGTTTTGAAGGTTCTGTGAAGACCGCCATTTGCCAGGCCCTTCTCCCCGGTCTTGGATCGGATTTTCGCACATTTCGATACAAAAACGAATTCTAAACCCAGCGCTCGCATAACAGAAAGTATCTAGAGACTTTAAACTTACCTTTTTGTCCTTTGCGGGGGGCTCCCATCGGCCCGTTTGGCAAACGTTCCTACGTTTTATGGGGAGCTGTCACAGGCCGTGCACCGTCCGGCTAGCCGTTTGACGTTTAGGACGGCCGCGGTCGAGCGAATGCGAATGCTGCCGAACGTGTAATTGACCCTAATTTTCGTTATTTTCCCTATAAAATCGAATTTTAAACCTAAATCTGAGGCACGCGACACATTGTAGAAGGTTCAAAGTTTACGTTTCGATATGGCTTTGTTGAAATGAATGCGGGAAAATACGAAAATATCGAATCGGAAATAGTTTGACGTCTACCCATATCCGACTGACGTTTCTCCGATTCCCGGGCGATAAGCTCCTCCCGCGCTATCTCCATCCCTCTCGCCGAGAACGGCCGGCGAGGACCCTCCGAAAAACGGAAAATTTACCTAGAAAAACGCGAAAAACGGCCCGCCGAGCGCCTCGTCGCGACGGAGAAAGGACCAAATAAGGAGACTCGCCCGCGCCCGCGTCCCCGACGGGCTCGCCCGAAAAACATCGCGCGGAGCGAAACCGGCCTCCGGGCGGCTTTCGGGCTTCCGATAATGGGCGTGGTTTTCGACTTTTGTCTCGTTTCCTCGCGAAAATCGAAAACCGGCGGCCGCGGACCTCCGGAAAAACGCAAAATTCGCCCCGAAAAAGGTAAAAAGAACCCACCGAAATACGCCTAAGCGACAACCCCGGGACCGAAGGGCGCTTCGCGCCCTTCGGCTCGCCGCTGCGCGGCTCGCCTCAAAAGCCTTTGGTAATGCAAAACGCCACTTTTCTCACCCCCCGGGGGGAGCGAGAAAAAACAACGGATTTTAATATATAAGAACTAGAAAGGTGGCAAGTCGGCTATCGCCGACTTGACCTTTCTTGAGTAGGGTGAGTTTTTTTTAAACACCATGTATTTTTTCGATAATTAGTGTGTTAGGAGACCCCCGATGGAAGTTGAGTAAAAAAATTGTCAGTTCTCTTAATTTTGAGATTTTTAACGTTCAACATTTTCCAACACTTTGTATATAAAACGGTCTTTCGTACTTCCGACAACCCATGCGAAGCAAAAAAAATAATTTTATTCCATGAATTTTGGGAGTTTCAATATTGGTTCAGTTTTCTTAAACACCCTGTATTGTTCTCATTAAAATAGTTTCCATATAGACCATTGTTAAAAGTTTCATCAAAGGAATATTATACTTCCATGAAGGTTTCTAGAGAAGGGTCGGTTTTTAAACACCCAGTAGTTTTTTAATTAGTATAGTTTTCTTACAGACCATTGTGAAAAGTTTGATTAGAAAATATTCCATGAATGTGAGGATTCTTAGAGAATCGTTTGGTTTTGTTAAACACCCCGTATTTTTTCATCAGTATAATTTTTTTACAATCATGAAAAGTTTCATAAAAAAAATTAAATTCCATAAATTTTGTGGATCTAGAGAATTGGTCTTTATTTTACATCCTGTATTATTTCATAAGTATGTATTTATATAGCTACATAATAATACCTCCCTAAGTATGTATTGTTTATAGTTTTTACAAACTATCTTAAAAGTTTCATCAAAACCAAAAGAGTTTTTAATTCCAAGTTTTAGGATTTTTAGAATGATTCGATTCTCTTAAACACCCTGTATTGTTCCCATTAAAATAGTTTCCATATAGACCATTGTTAAAAGTTTCATACTTCCATGAATGTTTCTAGAGAATGGTTCAGTTTCTTTAAACACCCAGTAGTTTTTAATTAGTATAGTTTTCTTACAGACCGTTGTGAAAAGTTTCATTAGAAAATATTCCATGATTTGTGAGGATTCGTAGAGAATGGTTTGGTTTTGTTAAACACCCCGTATTTTTTCATCAGTATAATTTTTTTACAATCGTGAAAAGTTTCATAAAAAAAATTAAATTCCATAAATTTTGTGGATCTAGAGAAAGGTTCTTTATTTTATACCCTGTATTTTTTCATAAGTATGTATTTGTATACATAATAATAATACCTAAGTATGTATTATTTATAGTTTTTTTACAAATTATTGTAAAAAGTTTCATCAAAAACCAAAAAAGAAATTTTAATTCGTTTTAAAGATTTTTAGAATGATTAGATTTTTTTAAACATCCAGTATTTTTTCATTAGTATAGTTTTGCTTCAGAATATGTAAAATGTTTCATAAAAAACATTTTTAGTTCCACGAATATACTTGCATGAAGGTTTCTAGAGAATTGTTTGGTTTTCTAAAACACTCTGCATTGTTGCATTAGGGTAGTTTTTTTGCAGCCTATTGTGAAAAGTTTTATAAAAAAAATTTAATTCTATCAATTTTGAGAAGTTCAAGAGAATGATTCGGTTTTTTTTGAACACCCTGTATTTTTTCATCAGTATAATTTTTTTACAATCGTGAAGTTTCATAAATAAATTAAATTCCATAAATTTCGTGGATCTAGAGAATTGGTCTTTATTTTACACCCTGTATTTTTTCATACGTATGGATTTATATACATAATAATACCAAAGTGTATATTTTTTATAGTTTTTTTCAAACTACTGTAAAAAGTTTCATCAGAAAGCAAAAAAAAAAATTTAAATCCACGAATTTTCAGGATTTTTAGGGAACGTTTCGGTTTTTTAAAACACCCCGTATTTTTTCATTAGTATATTTTTCCTACAGTACATTGTAAAAAGTTTCATCAAAGAGAATTTTTTAATTCCATGAATTTTGTTGATTTTTAGAGAATGGTTCGGTTTTTTTAAACCTCCCGTATTTTTTCATTAGTATAGTTTTTTACAAACTATTGTGAAACGTTTCATCAAAAGAATTTTTAATTCCATGAATTTTGAGGATTTTTAGAGAATGTTTCGTTATTTTTAAACACTCTGTATTTCTTCATTAGTCTATTTTTCCTACAGAACATTTTATAAAGTTTCATCAAAAAGATTTTTCTAATTCCATGAATTTTGAGGATTTTCAGAGAATGGTTCGTTATTTTTAAACACTCTGTATCTGCTTCGTTAGTGAGTGTCATAATAAATCCTTGACGAAAGTTTAATAAGAAAAACAATTTTTTCTATGAATTTTGGGAGTTTCAATATTGGTTCAGTTTTCTTAAACACTCAGTAGTTTTTTAATTAGTATAGTTTTCTTACAGACAATTGTGAAACGTTTCATAAAAAAAACATTCAATGAATTATTGTGAGGATTCTTAGAGAATGGTTTGGTTTCGTTAAGCACCCTGTATTTTTCCATTAGTATAATTTTTTTAGAATCGTGAAATGTTTCATAAAAAAAATAAATTCCATAAATTTTGTGGATCTACAGAATGGTTCTTTATTTTACACCCTGTATTTTTTCATACGTATGTATTTATATACATAATAATACCAAAGTATATATTTTTTATAGTTAAACTATTGTAAAAGTTTCATCAGAAAGCAAAAAATTTAAATCCACGAATGTTCAGGATTTTTAGGAACAGTTCGGTTTTTAAACACCCCGTATTTTTTCGATAATTAGTGCGGTAAGAGACCCCCGACGGAAGTTTCGTACCAAAAAAATGTTCAGTTCACTTAATTTTGACATTTTTTTAACGTTCGACATTTTTCCAACACTCTGTATATAAAACGGTCTTTCGCACGTCAGACAACCCCTCCGAAGCAAAAAAACTGAAAATTTCCTCGAATCTGTTATTTTTATATTTTTTCTCGTCTATTTTTATCGAAACACACCGTACATCGAGCTTTTTTGAGTCGTTCTATATATATGCGAAGTTTTTCTGCTGACTGTTACGAAGAGTTTCAGAAAAAATTGTAAATGCACGAATGTTGAGGAATTTTAGAGAATGGTTCGGTTTTTTAAACCTCCTGTATTTTTTCATTAGTATAGATTTTTACAAACCATTGTATAAAGTTTCATCAAAAAGAATTTTTTAATTCCATGAATCTTGAGGATTTTTAGAGAATGGTTCGTTATTATTAAACACTCTGTATTTGCTTCATTAGTGAGTGTCATAATAAATCCTAGATGGAAATTTAATAAATAAAATATTGTTTTTCCATGAATTTTGTGAGTTTCAATATTGGTTCAGTCTTCTTATACACCCAGTAGTTTTTTAATTATATAGTTTTATTACAGACCATTGTAAAAAGTTTCATAAAAAAATATTCCATGAATTGTTAGGATTCTTATGGAATGGTTTGGTTTCGTTAAGCACCCTGTATTTTCTCATTAGTACAATTTTTTTACAATCGTGAAAAGTTTCATAAAAAAAATAAATTCCATAAATTTTGTGGATCTAGAGAATGGTTCTTTATTTTACACCCTGTATTTTTTCATACGTATGTATTTATATACATAATAATACCTAAGTATATATTTTTTTAGTTTTTTGACAAACTATTGTAAAAAGTTTCATCAGAAAGCAAAAAAAAAAATTTAAATCCACGAATGTTCAGGATTTTTAGGGAACGGTTCGGTTTATTTAAACACCCCGTATTTTTTTCGATAATTAGTGCGGTAAGAGACCCCCGACGGAAGTTTCGTACCAAAAAAATGTTCAGTTCCCTTAATTTTGACATTTTTTTAACGTTCGACATTTTTCCAACACTTTGTATATAAAACGGTCCTACGCACGAAAATTTCCTCGAATCTGTAATTTTTATATTTTTCTCGTCAATTTTTATTGAAACACCCCGTACGTCGAGCTCTTTTGAGTCGCACTGTATATACGCGAAGCGACTTAAAATAATTGAAGTCCGCCATATTGTCCAGCTCATTTATAACACGGATTCATTCGTATTTATGCATAGTTCAATGCAAAAATAAACTCAAAACAAAGCGCTCGCATAACAGAACGTATCTAGAGACTTCAAAGTTACCTTTTTTGGCCGTTTGACGTTTCGGCGGCCGGGCGCCGGCCGAACGTGTAGTGGACTAAAATTTCGATATTTTCACTATAAAATCGAATTTTAAAACTAAACCTGAGGCACACGACACATTGTAGAAGGTTCAAAGTTTACGTTTCGATATGGCTTTATGGAAATAAAGGGGTACTTACTTTTCAGAATCTAATCGTTTTGAAGGTTTTGTGAAGACCGCCATTTGCCAGGCTCTTCTCCCCGGTCTTGGATCGGATTTTCGCACATTTCGATACAAAAATGAATTCAAAATCCAGCGCTCGCATAACAGAAAGTATCTAGAAACTTTAAATTTACCTTTTCTGTCCTTTGCGGGTCTCCTAAGTTTTATCCGGAGCTGTCAACGGCACCGCACCGTCCGGCTTGCCGTTTGACGTTTCGGGCGGCCGAGCGAATGCGAATGCCGCCGACCGTGTAATTGAGTCATACTTTCGTTATTTTCACTATAAAATCGAATTTTAAACCTAAACCTGAGGCACACGACACATTGTAGAAGGTTCAAAGTGTACGTTTCGATATGGCTTTATGAAAATGAAGACTTACTTTTCAGAATGTAATCGTTTTGAAGGTTCTGTGAAGACCGCCATTTGCCAGGCCCTTCTCCCCGGTCTTGGATCGGATTTTCGCACATTTCGATACAAAAACGAATTCTAAACCCAGCGCTCGCATAACAGAAAGTATCTAGAGACTTTAAACTTACCTTTTTGTCCTTTGCGGGGGGCTCCCATCGGCCCGTTTGGCAAACGTTCCTACGTTTTATGGGGAGCTGTCACAGGCCGTGCACCGTCCGGCTAGCCGTTTGACGTTTAGGACGGCCGCGGTCGAGCGAATGCGAATGCTGCCGAACGTGTAATTGACCCTAATTTTCGTTATTTTCCCTATAAAATCGAATTTTAAACCTAAATCTGAGGCACGCGACACATTGTAGAAGGTTCAAAGTTTACGTTTCGACATGGCTTTGTGGAAAGGAATGCGGGAAAATACGAAAATATCGAATCGGAAATAGTTTGACGTCTACCCATATCCGACTGACGTTTCTCCGATTCCCGGGCGATAAGCTCCTCCCGCGCTATCTCCATCCCTCTCGCCGAGAACGGCCGGCGAGGACTCTCCGAAAAACGGAAAATTTACCTAGAAAAACGCGAAAAACGGCCCGCCGAGCGCCTCGTCGCGACGGAGAAAGGACCAAATAAGGAGACTCGCCCGCGCCCGCGTCCCCGACAGGCTCGCCCGAAAAACGTCGCGCGGTAGCGAAACCGGCCTCCGGGCGGCTTTCGGGCTTCCGATAATGGGCGTGGTTTTCGACTTTGTCTCGTTTCCTCGCGAAAATCGAAAACCGGCGGCCGCGGACCTCCGGAAAAACGCAAAATTAGCCCCGAAAGAGGTAAAAAGAACCCACCGAAATACGCCTAAGCGACAACCCCGGGACCGAAGGGCGCTTCGCGCCCTTCGGCTCGCCGCTGCGCGGCTCGCCTCAAAGCCTTTGGTAATGCAAAACCCACTTTTCTCACCCCGGTGACGAGAAAAAACAACGGATTTTAATATATAAGAACTAGAAAGGTGGCAAGTCGGCATTCGCCGACTTGACCTTTCTTAGTAGGAGTTAGTTTTTTTAAACACCATGTATTTTTCGATAATTAGTGCGTTAGAGACCTCCGATGGAAGTTGAGTAAAATAAATTAGTCAGTTCTCTTAATTTTGAGACTTTTTTAACGTTCAACATTTTTCCAACACTTTGTATATAAAACGGTCTTTCGTACATCCGACAACCCATCCGAAGCAAAAAAATATATTTATTCCATGAATATTGGGAGTTTCAATATTGGTTCAGTTTTCTTAAACACCCTGTATTGTTTTCATTAAAATAGTTTCCATATAGACCATTGTTAAAAGTTTCACCAAAGGAATATTATACTTCCATGAAGCTTTCTAGAGAACGGTCGGTTTTAAACACCCAGTAGTTTTTAATTAGTATAGTTTTCTTACAGACCGTTGTGAAAAGTTTCATTAGAAAATATTCCATGAATTGTGAGGATATTTAAAGAATGGTTTGGTTTGTTAAACACCCCGTATTTTTCATCAGTATAATTTTTTACAATCGTGAAAAGTTTCATAAAAAAATTAAATTCCATAAATTTTGTGGATCTAGAGAATTGGTCTTTATTTTACACACTGTATTTTTCATAAGTATGTATTTATATAGCTAAATAATAATACCTAAATATATTTTTATAGTTTTTACAAACTATCTTAAAATGTTTCATCAAAAACCAAAAGAGTTTTTAATTTCAAGTTTTAGGATTTTTAAAATGATTCGATTCTCTTAAACACCCTGTATTGTTCTCATGAAAATAGTTTCCATATAGACCATTGTTAAAAGTTTCATCAAGAATATTATACTTCCATGAAGGTTTATAGAAAATGGTTCATTTTTAAACACCCAGTAGTCTTTTAATTAGTATAGTTTTCTTACAGACCATTGTGTTCATAAGAAAATATTCTATGAATTGTGAGGATTCTTAGAGAATGGTTTGGTTTGCTAAACACCCTGTATTTTTCATTAGTATAATTTTTTACAATCATGAAAAGTTTCATAAAAAAATAAATTCCATAAATTTTGTGGATCTAGAGAATGGTTCTTTATATTACACCCTATATTTTTCATACGTATGTATTTATATACATAATAAAACCTAAGTATATATTTTTATAGTTTTTGACAAACTATTGTAAAATGTTTCATCAGAAAGCAAAAAAATTTAAATCCACGAATTTTCAGGATTTTTAGGAACAGTTCGGTTTTTAAACACCCCGTATTTGTTCAATAGTATATTTTCTACAGAACATTGTAAAAGTTTCATCAAAAGAATTTTTAATTCCATGAATTTTGTTGATTTTTAGAGAATGGTTCGGTTTTTAAACCTCCTGTATTTTTCATTAGTATAGTTTTAACAAACTAATGTGAAATGTTTCATCAAAAGAATTTTTAACTCCATGAATTTTGAGGATTTTTAGAGAATGGTTCGTTATTTTTAAATCGTCTGTATTTCTTTATTGCGATATTTTTCCTACAGAACATTGTATAAAATTTCATCAAAAGAATTTTTAATTCAATGATATTGAAAAATTTTCCATGAATTTTGGGAGTTTCAATATTGGTTCAGTTTTAAACTCCCAGTAGTTCTTTAATTAGTATAGTTTTCTTACAGACCATTGTGAAAAGTTTCATAAAAAAAATAACTTCCATAAATTTCTAGATTTCTAGAGAATGGTTCTTTATTTTACACACTGTATTTTTTCATAAGTATGTATTCATATACATAATAATAACAAAGTATATATTTTTATAGTTTTTACAAACTATTGTAAAGTTTCATCAGAGAGCAAAAAAAAAATTATAATACAAAAAAGTTCAGGATTATTAGGGAACGGTTCAGTTTTTTTAAAACCCCTGTATTTTTTCATTAATATAGATTTTTACAAAGTATTGTATAAAGTTTCATCAAAAAGAATTTTCAAATTCCATGAATTTTGAGGATTTTTAGAGAATGGTTCGTTATTTTTAAACACTCTGTATTTCTTAATTAGTATATTTTTCCTACAGAACATTGTATAAAATTTCATCAAACAGAATTTTTTAATTCCAAGAATTTTGAAAATTTTTAGAGAATGGTTCGTTATTTTTAAACACTCTGTATTTTTTAATTAGTATATTTTCACTACAGAACATTGTATAAAGTTTCATCAAAAAGAATTTTTTAATTCCATGAATTTTGAAAATTTTTAGAGAATGGTTCGTTATTATTAAACACTCTGTATTTGCTTCGATAGTGAGTGTCATAATAAATCCTTGATGGAAGTTTAATAAATAAAAAAAAATTTCCATGAATTTTGGGAGTTTCAATATTTGTTCAGTTTTCTTAAACACCCAGTAGTTTTTTAATTAGTATATATTTCTTAGAGACCATCGTGAAAAGGTTAATAAAAAATATTCAATGAATTATTGTGGGGATTCTTAGAGTATGGTTTGGTTTCGTTAAGCACCCTGTATATTTTCATTAGTATAATATTTTTCAATCGTGAAAAGTTTCATAAAAAAAATAAATTCCATAAATTTTGTGGATCTAGAGAATGGTTCTTTATTTTACACCCTGTATTTTTCATACGTATGTATTTATATACATAATAATACCAAAGTATATATTTTTATAGTTTTTACAAACTATTGTAAAAGTTTCATCAGAAAGAAAAAAAATTTTTAAATCCACAAATATTCAGGATTTTTAGGGAACGGTTCGGTATTTTTAAACCCCCTGTATTTTTTCATTAATATAGATTTTTACAAACTGTTGTATAAAGTTTCATCAAAAAGAATTTTCTAATTCCATAAATTTTGAGGATTTTTAGAGAATGGTTCGTTATTTTTAAACACTCTGTATTTCTTAATTAGTATATTTTTCCTACAGAACATTGTATAAAATTTCATCAAACAGAATTTTTAATTCCAAGAATTTTGAAAATTTTTAGAGAATGGTTCGTTATTTTTAAACACTCTGTATTTTTAATTAGTATATTTTTCCTACAGAACATTGTATAAAGTTTCATCAAAAAGAATTTTTTAATTCCATGAATTTTGAAAATTTTTAGAGAATGGTTCGTTATTATTAAACACTCTGTATTTGCTTCGATAGTGAGTGTCATAATAAATCCTTGATGGAAGTTTAATAAATAAAAAAAAAAAATTCCATGAATTTTGGGAGTTTCAATATTTGTTCAGTTTTCTTAAACACCCAGTAGTTTTTTAATTAGTATATATTTCTTAGAGACCATCGTGAAAAGGTTAATAAAAAAATATTCAATGAATTATTGTAGGGATTCTTAGAGTATGGTTTGGTTTCGTTAAGCACCCTGTATATTTTCATTAGTATAATATTTTTACAATCGTGAAAAGTTTCATAAAAAAAAACAAATTCCATAAATTTTGTGGATCTAGAGAATGGTTCTTTATTTTACACCCTGTATTTTTTCATAAGTATGTATTCATATACATAATAATACCAAAGTATATATTTTTATAGTTTTTACAAACTATTGTAAAAAGTTTCATCAGAAAGAAAAATTTTTAATCCACAAATGTTCAGGATTTTTAGGGAATGGTTCGGATTTTTAAACACCCCGTATTTTTGTCGATAATTAGTGCAGTAAGAGTCCCCGACGGAAGTTTCGTACCAAAAAATGTTCAGTTCCTTAATTTTGACATTTTTAACGTTTCACATTTTCCAACACTTTGTATTTAAGACGGGCCTACGAACGTCACAGAACCCCTCGAAGCGAAAAAACCGAAAATTTCCTCGAATCTGTAATTTTTATTTTTCTCGTCAATTTTATCGTAACACCCCGTACATCGAGCTTTTTTGAGTCGCACTGTATATAAGCGAAGCGACTTGAAGTCTGCCAAATTGTCTAGCTCACTGATACCACCTATTCATTCTATTTATGCAAAGTTCAATGCAAATAGCAATAGCGGATGGAAATATTTGACAGCTGTTCTATGGCTTCCGTCATTTTGACCCCGTCTTGGTCTGCCATATTGTCTAGCTCACTGATACCACCTATTCATTCTATTTATGCAAAGTTCAATGCAAATAGCAATAGCGGATGGAAATATTTGACAGCTGTTCTATGGCTTCCGTCATTTTGACCCCGTCTTGCTTAGAATTTTCGCAAATTTCGATACGAAAACGAATTCAAAACCAAACGCTCGCATAACACAACGTATCTAGAGACTTCAAATTTACCGTTTTCGGCCTTTGGGGGCCTCGGTTCGGCCCATTTAGCGAAATTTTCTGCGATTTATTCGGAAATGTCACCGCGCACTCGCCATTTGACGTTTCTGTAGTAGACGAAAATTTTTGCAATTTTCACTATAAAATCGAATTTTAAACCTAAACCTGAGGCACACGACACATTGTAGAAGGTTCAAAGTGTACGTTTCGATATGGCTTTATGGAAATAAAGGGGTACTTACTTTGCAAAATGTAACGTTTTGAAGGTTTTGTGAGGACCCGCCATATTGCCAGGCTCTTCTCCACGTCTCGGTTCGGTATTACGCAAAATTCGATACAAATTCGAATTCAAAACCCAACGCTCGCATAACAGAAAGCATCTAGGGTCTTTAAATTTACCTTTTCCGGCCTTGGCGGGTCTCAGATCTGCCCGTTTAGCGAACGTTCCTACGTTTTATCCGGAGCTGTCACCGGCCGTGCACCGTCCGGCTAGCCGTTTGACGTTTCGGACGGCCGAGCGAAGGCGAATGCAGCCGAACGTGTAATTGACCAAAACTTTCGCTATTTTCCCTATAAAATCGAATTTTAAACCTAAATCTGAGGCACGCGACACATTGTAGAAGGTTCAAAGTTTACGTTTCAACATGCATTTCTGGAAATGAATGCGGGAATATACGAAAATATCGAATCCGAAATAGTTTGACGTCTACCCATATCCGACTGACGTTTCTCCGATTCCCGGGCGATAAGCTCCGCCTCCGCTATATCCATCTCGCTCGCCGAGATCGGCCGGCGAGGACCCTCCGAAAAACGGAAAATTTACCTAGAAAAACGCGAAAAACGGCCCGCCGAGCGCCTCGTCGCGACGGAGAAAGGACCAAATCAAGAGACTCGCCCGCGGCCGCGTCCCCGACGGGCTCGCCCGAAAAACCACGCGCGCAGCGAAACCGGCCTCCGGGCGGCTTCCGGACTTCCGATAAGGGGCGTTTTTTTCGACTTTTGTCTCGTTTCCTCGCGAAAATGGAAAACCGGCGGCCGCGGACCTCCGGAAAAACGCAAAATTCGCCCCGAAAAAGGTAAAAAGAACCCACCGAAATACGCCTAAGCGACAACCCCAGGACCGAAGGGCGCTTCGCGCCCTTCGGCTCGCCGCGGCGCGGCTCGCGAAAAAAGCCTTTGGTAATGCAAAACGCCACTTTTCCGCACCCCGGTGAGCGAGAGGCAATCGCGTATTTTAATATATTAGAACTAGAAGGTGGCAAGTCGGCATTCGCCGACTTGACCTTTCTTGAGTAGGGTTAGTTTTTAAACACCATGTATTTTTCGATAATTAGTGCGTTAAGAGACCCCGATGGAGGTTGACTAAAATAAATTAGTCAGTTCTCTTAATTTTGAGACTTTTTTAACGTTCAACATTTTTCCAACACTTTGTATATAAAACGGTCTTTCGTACATCCGACAACCCATCCGAAGCAAAACAAATAATTTTATTCCATGAATTTTGGGAGTTTCAATATTGGTTCAGTTTTCTTAAACACCCTGTATTGTTTTCATTAAAATAGTTTCCATATAGACCATTGTTAAACGTTTCATCAAAGGAATATTATACTTCCATGAAGGTTTCTAGAGAAAGGTCGGTTTTTAAACACCGAGTAGTTTTTAATTAGTATAGTTTTCTTACAGACCGTTGTGAAAAGTTTCATTAGAAAATATTCCATGAATTGTGAGGATTTTTAGAGAATGGTTTGGTTTGTTAAACACCCGTATTTTTCATCGGTATAATTTTTTACAATCGTGAAAAGTTTCATAAAAAAATTAATTCCATAAATTTTGTGGATCTAGAGAATGGATCTATATATTACACCCTGTATTTTTCATACGTATGTATTTATATACATAATAAAACCTAAGTATATATTTTTATAGTTTTTAACAAACTAATGTAAAAGTTTCATCAGAAAGCAAAAAAATTTTAAATCCACGAATTTTCAGGATTTTTAGGGAACAGTTCGGTTTTAAACACCCCATATTTGTTCAATAGTATATTCTTCCTACAGAACATTGTAAAAGTTTCATCAAAAGAATTTTTAATTCCATGAATTTTGTTGATTTTTAGAGAATGGTTCGGTTTTTAAAATCCTCTGTATTTCTTAATTAGGATATTTTTCCTATAGAACATTGTATAAAGTTTCATCAAAAGAATTTTTAATTCCATGAATTTTGAGGAATTTTAGAGAATGGTTCGTTATTTTTAAACACTCTGTATTTTTTAATTAGTATATTTTTCCTACAGAACATTGTATAAAGTTTCATCAAAAAGAATTTTTTAATTCCATGAATTTTGAGGATTTTTAGAGAATGGTTCGTTATTATTAAACACTCTGTATTTGCTTCGTTAGTGAGTGTCATAATAAGTCCTTGATGGAAGTTTAATAAATAAAAAAATTTCCATGAATTTTGGGAGTTTCAATATTGGTTCAGTTTTCTTAAACACCCAGAATTTAATTAGTATAGTTTTCTTACAGACCATTGTGAAAAGTTTCATAAAAAAATATTCAATGAATTATTGTGGGGATTCTTAGAGTATGGTTTGGTTTCGTTAAGCACCCTGTATTTTTTCATTAGTATAATTTTTAATAATCGTGAAAAGTTTAATAAAAAATTAAATTCCATAAATTTTGTGGCTGTAGAGAATGGTTCTTTATTTTACACCCTGTATTTTTCATAAGTATGTATTCATATACATAATAATACCAAAGTATATATTTTTATAGTTTTTACAAACTATTGTAAAAGTTTCATCAGAAAGCAAAAAAAAATTTAAATCCACGAATGTTTAGGATTTTTAGGGAACAGTTCAGTTTTTGAAACCTCCTGTATTTTTTCATTAGTATAGATGTTTTAAAACTATTGTACATTGTTCATCAAAATGAATTTTCTAATTCCATGAACTTTGAGGAATTTTAGAGAATGGTTCGTTATTTTTAAACACTCTGTATTTCCTAATTAGTATATTTTTCCTACAGAACATTGTATAAAATTTCATCAAATAGAATTTTTAATTCCATGAATTTTGTTGATTTTTAGGAATTGGTTAGGTTTTTAAACCTCCTGTATTTTTCATTAGTATAGATTTTTACAAACCATTGTATAAGGTTTTATCAAAAATAATTTTTAATTCCATGAGTTTTGTTGATTTTTAGGAAATGGTTAGGTTTTTAAACCCTCTGTATTTCTTAATTAGTATATTTTTCCTACAGAACATTGTATAAAGTTTCATCAAAAAGAATTTTTAATTCCATGAATTTTGAGGATTTTTAGAGAATGGTTCGTTATTATTAAACACTCTGTATTTGCTTCGTTAGTGAGTGTCATTATAAATCCTTGATGTAAGTTTAATAAATAAAAAAAATTTAAATGAATTTTGGGAGTTTCAATATTGGTTCAGTTTTTAAACACCCAGTAGTTTTTAATTAGTATACATAGTTTTCTTACAGACCATTGTGAAAAGTTTCATGAAAAATATTCAATGAATTATTGTGAGGATTCTTAGAGTATGGTTTGGTTTCGTTAAGCACCCTGTATTTTCTCATTAGTATGATTTTTACAATCGTCAAAAGTTTCATAAAAAATAAAATCCATAAATTTTGTGGATGTAGAGAATGGTTTTATTTTACACCCTGTATTTTTCATAAGTATGTATTCATATACATAATAATACCAAAGTATATATTTTTACAGTTTTCCTACAAACTATTGTAAAAGTTTCATCAGAAAGCAAAAAAATTTTAAATCCACGAATGTCCAGGATTTTTAGGAACGGTTCGAATTTTTAAACACCCCGTATTTTTCGATAATTAGTGCGGTAAGAGTCCCCGACGGAAGTTTCGTACCAAAAAATTTTCAGTTCCCTTAATTTTTACATTTTTAACGTTCGACATTTTTCCAACACTTTGTATATAAAACGGTCCTACGCACGTCAGAGAACCCCTCGAAGCGAAAGAACCGAAAATTTCCTCGAATCTGTAATTTTTATTTTTTCTCGTCAATTTTATCGTAACACCCCGTACATCGAGCTTTTTGAGTCGCACTGTATATAAGCGAAGCGACTTGAAGTGTGCCATATTGTCTAGCTCACTGATACCACCTATTCATTCTATTTATGCAAAGTTCAATGCAAATAGCAATAGCGGATGGAAATATTTGACAGCTGTTCTATGGCTTCCGTCATTTTGACCCCGTCTTGGTCTGCCATATTGTCTAGCTCACTGATACCACCTACCTATTCATTCTATTTATGCAAAGTTCAATGCAAATAGCAATAGCGGATGGAAATATTTGACAGCTGTTCTATGGCTTACGTCATTTTGACCCCGTCTTGCTTAGGATTTTCGCAAATTTCGATACAAAAACGAATTCAAAACCAAACGCTCGCATAACACAACGTATCTAGAGACTTCAGATTTACCGTTTTCGGCCTTTGCGAATTTTCTGCGATTTATTCGGAAATGTCACCGCGCACTCGCCATTTGACGTCGCAAATTTTCGCAATTTTACTATAAAATCGAATTTTAAAAACAGATCTGAGGCACACGACACATTGTAGAAGGTTCAAAGTTTACGTTTCGATATGGCTTTATGGAAATAAAGGGGTACTTACTTTGCAAAGTAACGTTTTGAAGGTTTTGTGAGGACCCGCCATATTGCCAGGCTCTTCTCCACGTCTCGGTTCGGTATTACGCAAAATTCGATACAAATTCGAATTCAAAACCCAGCGCTCGCATAACAGAAAGGATCTAGAGACTTTAAATTTACCTTTTCCGGCCTTGGCGGGTCTCAGATCTGCCCGTTTAGCGAACGTTCCTACGTTTTATCCGGAGCTGTCACCGGCCGTGCACCGTCCGGCTAGCCGTTTGACGTTTCGGACGGCCGAGCGAAGGCGAATGCAGCCGAACGTGTAATTGACCAAAACTTTCGCTATTTTCCTATAAAATCGAATTTTAAACCTAAATCTGAGGCACGCGACACATTGTAGAAGGTTCAAAGTTTACGTTTCAACATGCATTTCTGGAAATGAATGCGGGAAAATACGAAAATATCGAATCGGAAATAGTTTGACGTCTACCCATATCCGACTGACGTTTCTCCGATTCCCGGGCGATAAGCTCCTCCCGCGCTATCTCCATCCCTCTCGCCGAGAACGGCCGGCGAGGACCCTCCGAAAAACGGAAAATTTACCTAGAAAAACGCGAAAAACGGCCCGCCGAGCGCCTCGTCGCGACGGAGAAAGGACCAAATAAGGAGACTCGCCCGCGCCCGCGTCCCCGACGGGCTCGCCCGAAAAACGTCGCGCGGGGCGAAACCGGCCTCCGTGCGGCTTTCGGGCTTCCGATAATGGGCGTGGTTTTCGACTTTTGTCTCGTTTCCTCGCGAAAATCGAAAACCGGCGGCCGCGGACCTCCGGAAAAACGCAAAATTAGCCCCGAAAAGGTAAAGAACCCACCGAAATACGCCTAAGCGACAACCCGGGACCGAAGGGCGCTTCGCGCCCTTCGGCTCGCCACTGCGCGGCTCGCCTCAAAAGCCTTTGGTAATGCAAAACGCCACTTTTCTCACCCCGGTGGGCGAGAAAAAACAACGGATTTTAATATATAAGAATAATTGATTAGCAGCATGGCTTCTTCAGGGATAGGTCTACGATGACTGCCCTGTTGTCTTATCAGAATGTGATATTGGACGCCTTCGAAGGGGGTGTCAATTACATTCTATCTATACGGACCTCTCGAAGGCGTTCGATATGGTCAGTCATGATTTACTGATTGCTAAGCTGATGGTCTATGGAATTATTGGTTTATTTTTACATTGGATTGGCAGTTTTTAACGAATCGTTACCATCGGGTTACTGGATATAAATGATTGTGTTAAACTTCAAAGTGATCTTAACAATGTTATTGATTGATGTTTGGATACGACTATGGATTGGAATATTAGTAAAAAATGTTTTCATATCAACTTTCATAGATTACATTAATTCAACAAATCTTACTCAGGTAACTAATAAGATATCCCGGTGTATTATTCCCTTATAAACTTTCCTTTTCACAGTACATAATCAATGTATCTTTGAAATAACGTAAACTGCTTGGTTGTGTTCAGCGAATTATTAAAAATCTTACAATACCCTTGTTTAAAATTATTTACTGTGCTTTTGTTCGTTCTTGAATATGCTTCTATTGTGTAAAATCCACATTATCATGTTCATATCAACATGCTTGAGTCAATCCAGCATACATTTTTGAGATGATGTGGGTATAAAATGGGCATTCAGGCCGTTGATTATGAGTATGATTACTTTGAGTTTAAAGTTCTTGAAACCAGACGGGCCTAGGCAGACTTGTATTCTTTTTAAATTCATTAATGGCATTATATATTCTGCTAATCCTCTTGAGAGTATTGGTGTTAAAGTGAACACTGTTGATATCTAATTTAATGATATGTTCATGTTGATGTGTACATTAGATATCATAGGTGAAATTATGGATTTTGTTTTCTGTTAACAAGAATGGTCTTTAGTTAATTTCAGAAAGAAAAGTTGTAAATTGCTTGTTACCTACGTAACTTTTTTTTGTAACAGTACTGTACTGGGAAGCCTTCCGTTGAAATAAATAAGGGAAACATTATTTTGTAATTTTCTTAGTTGGACAAAGAGATTAGGTATTTTTACTATACACTGAGTACTTATTGGCAAAGGAATGTAACAAATGAAAACATGACTATAAGAAGAATAAATTCATTATGTTTATATTGGACATATTTGACAGTAAACCATTCAGTGTGATTCAGAGAATCAAATACTACTATTAATACTACAAGTTAAATATAATTGGTTTATATTTGAATATTGAAACAAATTTCTATTCCGGCAAACTAGATTTCCAAGCCCTATGGATGGTTCAACTAATCCATTTAACTATTTTCCAATCTAGTATAAAAACCTAATCAGCTTAGTTCCAGCCGGACTTGGCTATTAGGGAATTAAATTACGTGATGTTTTGTGTGATACTTGAATTATACAATACAATGTTAGCGATGTTGACTTCACCTGTTGATCCTATTCAAATACTAATTCTCTGATAATCTGCCTCCATGGAACATTTGCTCTTAAATTAATACCAAACTAACCCGAATAAATATAAAAATTATTTTTTTACTCAAGCTTTAGGCTTTAGCAGCCGTTATTTTACGCGAGAAAAAATAAATTCATGAAAAATATTTTGGAACGTAATCACTTAGGTATAATATCACTAGTTTTACAAGAATATTCTTGATCAAGAAAACAATGTCTGGGTTATGCACATATTTGAGAAGAAAATTTCACACCAAAATTGTACATGAAATATAAATCATAACATTGATTGATCCAAACCTCTTGCGTTTGTTGTGTTTTAACATCCACCTGCTCCATCTATTCACTGAATTATACAGAGTGTTTTATAACTATACCGACACAGAGCAGGCACGTGTAGAGGATCTTAAAATATGCCGCTTTGTTTTGTAATATATTTTTTTCATGACGTTGAAGAGATATTGCCTCTGAGGATGAGTGTTAAATTTTGAAAAACAATAATATTTCAGCAATGGCTTAACATACAGCACACAATAACCAAATTTGGTACGTGATTTGTGTTTATTGTTATTTTTAATTGGTAAAATTTGTTGGAAGTCTAAATAAGGACCGGACTGCTCAGTATGCCAATTACTAAATAGTTTTACCAGTATTACAGGAAATTAAATTTGAAAACTATTTTATACCTACAAATTTTACAAAAAAATAACGTTCCTATTGAATATTTTGGATATGATAAGGATGAATCAGATTACGTCTTATAATTCGATAAATCGAAGCATGTGGTACATTAAATTGTTTAGATAATCGCCTAGTGCTGATATGAGGGTCATTTTCAATACTTCTTAAAAGTACCTCATTTTATTCATTTACTGCATTAACACCTCCTCCTCCTTCGTTGTTGACTAGAAGTCAACATTAGCAAAGGTCTTCCGGCATGGAATCAAACGATCAGGAAATTTTCTTCAAACTCATACTTCATCGACAATTACCCTCACAAAACCTCAATACTAACAAGTCAACTTTTCTCACGAAATGAAAATTTTGCAGGCATTTTCCAAGATAATGGAATAGCAGGTGGTAATTTATAGTCTGCGTCAAAAACGAAACATGAAGACATAGCCTACAATTCGTAAAACTGCATACTATACTTTTTCGCTGTTTCTTAAGTTTTCTAAAAACCGTTTCTTCGAAAATTTTGTAAGAATAAAAAAAATTTAAAATTAAATTTTCAGTAATACTGAGAAAACTATTTAATAATTAGCATGTTAATAAAAAAAATTATATCATTTTAAAGGCGCCCTACCCCTAGTTCGGATCTTATTTATATTTACCAATTAAATATAACAGTGAACGCAAATCATCTACAAATTTGATTGCTCTATGTGGCATTGCAAGGCCACGGCAAGGCATTGCTGAAATATTATTGGTGTTAAAAATTTAGCATTCATTTTCAGAAGCTAACATCTCTTCAAAGGTGTCAAAAATATTACGTAACAAGGCGACACATTTTAAGATATTCTACACGTGTCTACTTTGTGTCGGTAGAGTTATAAAACACCCCGTATATTAACTTCTACAGGCCTTTGCGACCTGTTCGCCGCACGTTACCGCAAGTTTACAAAGTCAGAGTAGGCAACCAGCAAGACAACGATAAAATTTGCTGTGATGTCATAATTCAATTCCTGTGGTTACGTTGTAGTTTTGAATTCCACAGTTTTTAGTGCGCTATTTTAATTTTAAACGTTTTATAGTTATTTAATAAAGGAATTTGTGTCGGGAACAGATATTTTCCCACAATATAGTTCGCCGGTTTATTTTTTCTAGGTTATGGGACAAGACTGATGCGGTTGCATTAAAAGTTTTCTATCTATTAGTACCTACCTATTCCTTTCGTTCGATTTTCGTATAATAAATAGGTTTCATCTAACTGTACCTACGGGAAGTGTGTTTTATCGGTAGTGAGTGGTTGTAATGAGAGAAATTGTAGTATTGCCAGTTTGTAACGAAATAATGAAAAACGAATGCAAAATACTAGAGCTAACTGGACTGGTCAGGAATTATTACTAATAAGAATATTAATTTATGTCGTTTCTGGGTTTAGAAACCCAGCAAAATAATGACCGCATGGAAGTTGACATTGTTGACAGATGTAGGCTTTACCATCTAAGCCATCTCAGTCGATGCTTATCACAGACGCCGACTTTCCGTAAGAAAAAAGGGTTTTGCTCCATTTTTAAAACATCGAGCTAAAATTCTGGAATATTTTTTTATTGTCTTTTAGGCCTCCTGAGCACATGTTTAAAATTTTTGTAAAAACAAAACGTCATATTTTGCATTTTTAGTGTCAAATTGCACACGCCAATGAATGCATATGTGATGCATATGACAATTCAAGGATGTGTAGCAGCTTACCACAAAAAGGAGGAAGACAGATGACAAATGCCCTACATCAGGGTCGATAATATCCAATCAAATAACGTGGTGCAAAATAGCAGGAAGGATGCGGCGGCGACAGCGGCCCTGGACAATATATTCACTGTTAATTATGGGTAATGCAGAAATGTGGCCGGATGCACCTAAATGAATACGGCTGATTGAACTTGGGGCTTTGTCATGCACTAGGTGAGATTACGATTATTAGTTCCTTTGGGAGGCGGCAGATTCTATTTCAAAGTCCCCGTCGCGGTGATTCCTGCTGCCCTACACCTAGTTATCTAAAGGTAGGCGGCAGTATTACCCAGCCATTAAGATTTAACTTGTTTATTTAAATTTTCATTATTGTCATGAATAATATAATGGCTTATTCGGATGGAAATTTTAAGGGAAATTGAGGGTCACGTTTAGGTATTAATAAAATTCAGCCAGTTTCATTTATGTACAAATTTGGTAACGAAATATCCGAGATAAACAATTTTGGTTTGGTATTTGCCTAAATTAATGTAGTGAGCAAACCAGTTCGGAGTGTACCCTCAAAAAGGTCGTTTCGTTGTGTAAATGGATAAAATTAAATTCAATGGTGAATTATAAATTAAAAGATGACTACCACACATTCTGTACGCCGACCTAAATTTTATAAATGCATTTCGATATTAATCAAAACGTAAATGCAGGCAAAACTAGGCAAATGTAAAACTACACTTGAATCAAGATTTCTGTAGGTATATCTAACTTTTTTAAAATGCTATTTTAAAAAATACAATTTAAAGACATGTATTTAGTATTTTGTTCCTTTTGAAAATCTAGGAATCTAGACACTAATTTACGAAGTTATTAGCCTAGACCTTGTACACAGCAGAGGTTCAGGAGGCAACTGTCACTATTTCATCTAGAAGACTTTTAAATTTAAAACAATCAATAACTGTGGTTGCTATGACATCGTCGTCAAATAAGTGCACCTAATAAATTTGAATTTCAATTTATGAAAACGTTTCTGATATTTGAAGATAAATCGAATCTGCAAATAAAATCTATTTGGATCATTATAGATTAAATTTTGAAAAATACACACTTGTGTAACTAAATCTTTAACGTTTCAGTATAGTGTTCATATCGAACTACATTACTAACTATAAAAATTTCATTGCTTTTTCACACAAACCTACTCTATAATAATCAAAAAATATATTAATAAGCTACCTGATTTATTTGTTAATTAGTAATTTCACTCATGAATGAATTTGAATTTATACAATATTGTTTTCTTTACTATGTAGAATTTACGCCTTGTTGTATCCACATATACTATTTAAAGTTCTTAACATATTATAAATGTTAATTGATTCAACATGCTTTTTAAAATATGCCTGTTAGGGTAATGTGAACGTATTCCGGCGATTTTATCAGGTAAGCTCAAAAGCTAATCCCGCAAACCGCACCCTTAAATTTGAGTGTGGAAATATAAACGTTCTGTGGTGGTTGTGGGTATTAGATGACGAAAGCATGTCTTTTCACTTGGCTCTTGGCCAAAGGGCGGTACTTCCTTTCATCCTTGCTTTTATAGCGGTCATACCGACATGTGTCCGGTTACTAACCTGTCATTACTTCAACCCGCCCATCTTAAATTGCAGCTTTATATTTGTGTGCGTTATAAAGCTCCTCTAATCGTCCAACCTACTACGGTATTTTTGCTTTGTGGCCGTTATGTGTACAGCTCTCGGAAAATAACAATTTTAAATAGAATTAGCTTTCGAGATAAAGTATTACATACTTCCTGCTATCCCATTGTGTAAATCTAAGTAATTGTTTTATAACTAAAAGATTTACTGGCCTCAATATGATATGGCTGAAATGTCAATATTGAGATTGCATATTTTGTTTTAGAAACTTGTTGGTGATACTTCTTCATTTGTTCAATATTCGGTTTAACCAGAAATTATTTTTTTCTGTATTTATATTAGGGTAATGTATATAAGTATCACATGAAATTTTTAACAGTCAATCAAGCTATACAGAGTGACCCTTAAATAAATACAATTATTTTAGCCAGCATTACAGTTCACTGAGTAGAGCATATTATTAATAGTTTTTCTTTACAAAAAAATAAGGAATAAAAAAGGCAAATATTAAATAAATGTGATTTTTCAATAGAAAACTTGTTGAAGACCGCACGGTCACTCCAATATCAAGACTTTTATGAGTCATAGGTACTATTGTGTAGATTGGATTGTTCATAAAAATGTTTCTGACAGCCTTTGGCTATACCTATACATCACCAAAAAAAGTATGTTTATACCTTGTACCTATATGAAATTGATTTCAAACCATAACATAGATTCTCTACTCACAGAATCCAGAATTTTATCATTATCCATTTTTACTACACTCCAAATGATTTATCATAATACTATCGTTATCACTGCAGTCCGTATCAATCTTTTCACTGGTTGAATTATACGCCATATTTTACTTAATTATACTGTATTTTACCAAAAATATTAATTAAATGCACTTGATGACACTTAAAAGGAAAACACTGGCCGTGAAAACACTAAAACGATTTAAATGCATTTTATACGTTCGTGCTGCAACTCTGAAAACAGATGCATTAGGCATTGTCTTACAACAAATATTGCATGTTTTCTTTTTACTTGTACCTTGCCTTGCAGTTTCTGCACCGGTATCAACTTAACCTCTTTGTAGACTCCGATGGCTGTTCGTAAATATAATAAAACGATTTAAACACGAGTTTTTACAAGGTGACGAATTTAATATGAGAATAATAAAAAAAATGTGCAATGGTTATGTGAAGGGACGGCATAGAAAAAATAATTGTGGCTAAAAATTAAAATTATGTATTGTATGAAAATCATAGTTTTTCGTTATTCTTCATAAAATAACTTGAGGGAATAATCTGTCTCTTTCTAACAGTGTAAATTGGCATTAATATAAAAACTGTTTAAACACTTGTTTTTTCAGCAAGTACGTAAGCTTTTATACACCTGTATGTATAATTTTGAAATAATAGAAAAATATACCTTAATTGGTAGCATCGAACTTGCGGAAATAAATTTTTTAATCGTTTATGGTAGTAAGGTCAGTTAAGAAGCTCAAATTTGGGTTAATATTACTGCGTAGCGTACTACTTACGCAATTTTACTTTACTTATCGCTTAAAACAAGTATTTTTAAATTAGAAACATTCTTAAAGATTTAATTTATGTTAAAGTAAAAAATATATTTATTTTAGAGGCGATATGACAACCTCGCCTTCAACAGATCATATGGTTTATTAGGTTCGGCAGCGTTCTATCTGGTTAGTGGTCGTTAAAATGTGGCTATTTGTTTTTAAATTAATATCGACGTATTTAATTGTTATTAATAATAATATTTAATATTTGAAACTTTTAAAAATGACATCACTAAACTCATCTGTATAACGAACTATACTTGCAGTAAAAAAATTTCTACTTATTTAAGGTTCATCCTTCATATACAAATGTACTATATGTTTTATAATCAGAATAAATGATAAAATTTTACGAGCAACCTGTGGAAAACGCAACAAGTACGCATTATGTATTTTGTTAAAAAAAATACTATTAATGCATCTGCAGGATTTAATCAGTGACTTCGGCGACAATTCTTCTAGAACATATTTTTAGAATTTTAATAGAGATAAACTGTTCACTACCTACTTTAAAACAGGTTAATTTATTTAAATTCGTAAGTTTAGGTAAAAGATCTTGCTCATGTTTCGAAAAGTATGTGTACAAGTCGACAATTGTCACTATTAAGAAACATCGGGAAATCACGTGAAATAAAAAAAATTAGACCGGCGACGGCGGCTAGAGTATAACAAAGAAACTACGGTACAAATTTAACATATAATCACTTCCAAATCGAATTCCATCTAAAAAGAAACCTTAAAAACGCGTTTGCAGATACGTATTTTTCTTATATCCCTCTCAATTTCCTCGCACTTTATCGAATTGTAATTGACTGGCAGTTCTGAAAAGAAATTCGATGTTACATTCACCAGAAGATAAAAACTTCTCCAACTATTTAGGATACGACTTCATTGCAATTGAAGGGTATTTGAACTGAATAAATGTCTTTCCAAATTCAAGTTAGACTCGTTAGATGTGTAAAAAACGAACATTCCGCATGGGTTTACCAAGTTTCAAGTTTCCGACGCGGATCCAAATATCATCTCATCGCTCGGATACGCCGTCTATTAACGGCGTTACGGCAAGATCGCTTAAAAGCGCCGAAAATTATTTTATCATTTTCTATAGTTAAATTCTATTATATTCTTCAAATTTTCAAAGATTTCAGATACCAGAAGAAGTAAAAGTATTGATTACAACTGTGTCGAAAAATTTATTACAACAATGTATGAATATAATATTTTTTTCTACAAACGTCAGTAAAAGTATATGTTTTATAATTATTTTAAAAAAAAATCTGTAATCTGTGAACGTTTGTGAACAGTAAACCCCAATAATTAACCTCGGTATTAATTCTTTATAAAACTTCAGTAGGTGTGACGCAGATTCTAGTGACACCTACTGAAAATTCTGTAACAGAAAATGAGGCGGACGCTGACTTATGTACATTGATTCCTCAGAAATCGAGGAAATTGAACCAAAATTTAATATTTGGTGTGCTGTAAGGAGGGTATGTAATATTTCGGAGAAAGTTATTCTAGCGTACTTGTCCCAGTTGTCTTTAAAATGTGCACCCTCTACATTATGGAGTAATTATTCCATGCTGCGAACTATATTTTATTTGGATAAAAATATGGATATTAGTAAATATACCAATGTTATTGCTTCCTTCAAAAGGAAATCAAGTGTTTATAGATCCAGAAAATCCAGAATATTTTCCAAGGAACAGATTGAAAGGTTTATCCAAGAGGCAGATGATGAAACTTATTCCAAAAAGTTGTCTTTATGTTGGCATATATCGAGCCCGTAGCAAAGACTCGTTCATTAAAGTGGCTATTTCCAATACCAAAACTAATGTTCCTAGATTATTTACAAAATCAGAGAGAGATGTGGAATCAGTTTATTTAGAAATTTTCCGCAACTATGCAAGTCTACGTCCATCCACTATTGATTACAACACAATCAGTGTGAATAAATAACATAGGTTCAATTCCTAATAAGATCGCCGAATTTCTTGAAAGGTTGTGTTATTAATATTTATAATAAATAAATAATTTAAAGTTCAGTAATTTTATTTTACTTTTATGCATATGTGCGTAAAAAAGTTTTTGTGAAACTTGTGCCAGGGTAGGGAACAGTGATATTCGCCGAAGTTTTGGACAAAATTTGGAACGAGCCTTCTACATAACCCTCCGCTACTGTACTGGACTTCCATCCATGTCTCTTAATTGTAATAAGACTAGCACCAGAGTCTGCCAACAAACTAGATGAAGATCGTCAAAATGAATGTACAGTATAAAGGTGAGAATCAGGCAAATTTATAAATTCATAATGTGCCTAATGTACAAATATACAAATTCTTGAATGATTAGTATTCGCTAGATGAAGAGTTATGCACTTTTTTATAATAGTTCAAATATAATGTACTAGTAATAATGAAAATTCATCACACATTAGTTTGTGTTTTTGGTATATGCACGACTAGTGAAGTTTCCAAATCCGATACGTATTATTTAATGTCAAGTTGCACGTTCTTCGCGACAACAGGCTCCAAATACATCTAAAATTATGGCATCCTTCTGCATGACATGTTTCATCCTGCGCTTCTGCAAGAAATTTATCGATTTGTTTCCTGGTCAATACTATCAACTTTTTCAATCGATATCTTTCGCCTTTTTGCTTCGAAAAAGCAACACACTTGTAATATTTGCTTATGCCCTGATTATTTATATCATCGTCTTCAGCATCGAGTAATTTGACCAAAGCATTGACGATTTCCATATGTTGGACTTTTCTTCGAAGTAGGTATGCCAAAAGCACTTTTTCACTGAACATGCCACTAACATTTTTCAGATTACAGGGGTATTCTTATAGGGTCATGAGAAATACATTTGTTATCCACAAAATAGATGAAGGAAACTAATAATATATTTTTATAAACAGACAGATAGGGTCATTCGCTCCCCTTCCTTTAACTCTGTAAAAATAATAAGGAATTATAATTTCTGAAAATATAAAATTTTGATCGCATTAAAAAATAATTGAATTAAAAAAATATCGGTCTAATTTTATGAAAGATAAGATAAAGTAATGCAAAAAACAGTTTTAGGCTTCAAGCTTAATATATGACTCCAACTGATATTAATGTTACGCTTGAGATATTAACATTTTTTGCACAGTTAAGCGAGAGACCGAATGTCTAGACTATAATAATAAAATGGAAAGCTTATATTAGTTTTTGTTAACGGTCATACACACATTATAGCCAATATCATATAAATAACCATAAAAATGTATAGAACCCTTGGAAGTGTAATTTGGAACTTCTAATATCACGTAATACAATAAGGTCATTTCCAATTAAAATATATTTTTTAAACATTTAACCGTATTTGAAATTTATTACATTTTTTATATTATCTGATAAAAAATATAACACCTTCAACTTATTTATATTTTTTCTAATAATTTTAATTCGCTCTGATTTGGTTACAAAAGTGGTGGCAGCAATTTCCATTTCAAAGAAATTCTCATTCACAAGTATGACGTTTAGAACAGTGTAAAATCAAATTCTTTTGAATAAATCTATGAATAATTTTTGAATATATTCATGAATAAATTGTAAATGACTGTAAAACTTCCATTACTATAATCATATCACTGTCGATATCCACGATAATACCTAAAGAGTATGACTGATGTCCATAGTACTACATGCATTTATTTATATTCGCCTTCTAAGAATAGAAAATAACAATATTTCACTTATTAGGTTTGTAGCAATCCCTTCTGTTCATAGTTCAACATATTCTACATTGTCGGTTCAGGTTTCTTGACATTTCGAGAGACATGTTGCCTTCTTCCCCAGAACCAAATCTTTACCTCTGACTTTCTGAATTACTGGTACATTGAGGTTATGTTTTTTGCTCTGTTATTATTACTCGATAAATAAAGTCAGCTTTGATCCAAATAAACTACATCTTTCTGTCTTGTTCCTAACAATACTAATTATCATCTCATAATATTCTTATGGGAATCAATATAATCAATAATCTATCCTTTTGTGTACGATCGCCTTGTCATGGCTTGTCTTCGTCCCGGTATTGCTTTGACACTTATTCCTTTCACTGTTGTCAGGCAAAATAGTGTCTCCATGACCATTTGATGGTAACTGGCAACCTATATTGCGTTACTCGTTGCCATTGTAACCGATCGTTGATATTACAAAACACTGTAAACGTCCCGGGAAGTTACAGTTTAAGATAATACTGATTAATGTATACAACCATCGTCGGTTATTGTTAATATTGTTACTATTATTACTATTGATTCACAACAACACAACAAGCTAAGAAGTAAAAAATTGAAGGGCGTGAAGTACCTTCCGCTGGCGGCCTACTGATGGTAACTATATCAGATTCTATCGAAGACAAAATATCGCAAACGGTATTTGAATAATATTTTTATATTTACCACGAGATGACAAATATGGCGCTGATTGTGGCAGTGTACGGGTAATACAAAATACGCTTGACACGATACGCCAAATCTATTTTGAGTCACTTTGAACAACTGATGCAGTGCCTTAGCAATAAACGTTTGGCAGTGTTTTTATTTGTGTACATTTACGTATGTTTCTTTGTTACCCTTTGTGGCTTCCTTACAGAGTTGATCCACCTGATCGTGGTCGTCTAGCTGAGTACCTCTCAGTAACAAAGTACAAAAGTAACAAAAAGGATAGTCAAGAGAAACGAAGATGTCTCCAGCAAGTACAAACATCTTTTCAATGACAAGCTTTAATATAAACAAGTAAGAAATTATTCTCAAATATCAGTAAGGTAGGTGCTACCATATCGTGTTTCTCATTAAATAATAATCATTTACATTTTGTAAATAACAGTTTTTCTTTAAAAATCCCGTAAATTAAAACACATGACAACGCGGTGCCCTGTCCCTATCTTGACTTATGCGAAATATCACCTCGCGGCTGAGGAGCGGCCACAGTCGTCGATAAATGGAGGGCGATTCCGTATTATTATTTTTCTATGTTCTCTCTTAAAATATATGTACTTAGACATAGTCCTGTGTATAAATTATAGAATATCTGTGTTTAAATCACCCATTAACGCGGCAAATATACGGTAATTATACTGGTCAAACCTTTTGCCAAAATATGTCCACAGAGAACAATTGGGATTAAATAACCCTTTGAATCTGAAAAAAAATAAAATAAAAATGCTGAGCGTCGACAAAAGCGAGATTTGGTTCAACTACATTGTAAAATATGCCATACGGCCTGCACAGTAATTACAGATTTTAAAGTGATGTAACCTAATAAATCTTTAATTAAAAACTACAGTTGATTTGTTTCATGATATTCAAACGGGTTATTTCAAAATACTAATTTTGATTAATTAACTGAAATATGTAATAAAGCAGCTCCATAATAATTAATGAAGCCATCCAGCGGATTATTTTTTACAAAACTTCATTCATTTCAGTCATAATGACAAAGTATAAATTAATTAAAAGCCTGTTATTCGAAGCGGGCAGATTCATAGTTTTTAAATGAAATTATTTGCGATTTTCGAATAAATAGCTTCTAAAGTTTATTATTAGATCCTCCGCTACGAGTAATAATTTTTTAATTGAAGTGTCTAAATAGACTTTTATTCCAAGGTTGAAATTTTTAAATTGCTTTGTTTAACTTAATCTAGCAGTTCTATGAAATAAATTTTTCTTTAATAAAATATTGCGTCAAATCTTAATTTATTCAGCAGTTAGAAAGCAATTATGTTCAGTTATAAAATAAAAATATAATGTTATTAGTCAACAAAAATATGTTTTTAATGAAAATGTCTAGATACTTCATTGGTAGTGCTTAAATCAATAAAATTTACCAAGTACTAGTATTGTCAGATAATTTTTATATAAACATAGACATATAGATGTATTTAGTTAATATTTGTAGATTACTTTTGACATACTGTATCATTCTTTTATCTGTTCGGTAGTTGTACGAAAATAAATATAAGTAGTAGTAAATATATATTTAGTAAAATAGATATATTTTTACCAACTTCTTTCTTGCTAATATATATTTTATATTTTTTACTGTATTAGAAAGGTATTTTAAGCTAATATATATCAAATCTCGTACAATTCCTATCAATGAAGTCATATGTATGCTTTCTGATACCAAACATCTAGGTATGCTAATGAACAATTCCACAGACAAAGCTCCATTCAATAATTATCTAAGAAAATTAATCTATATAAATTTTTATTAGAAAACACTCTATAAATATCTAAGCCAACTCGAAAATTCAACCATAACAGATGAGATCTGACCTATTTCTGCATTTTTTAGGATTCCTGCTTCAGGTGGCCTCGTTTAAGTTGAGTCAAATATCTAACTGTAAAAATTATTATACCAATAAATTAAAATTATTTGATATTAAGTATCGACAATGTCAATAGTGAAGCTGTCAATAACGACCTACTTAATTAATACAAAATTTTACCCTTTACGTAATGTTTTTTGTTTTATATATATTTTTAGGTATTAACAATATTTAATGTAATAAAGAATATATGGGTAGATATTGGGTGTAATTCAACGCTGGCTGGGGCTTTAGTCCACAGAGTAGTTAGTTTCACACAATATTGTTAATACCTAAAAATGTATAAAAAAAATATAGTTTATATTTTGGCTATTTTGCTTCTTGTGTATGCTTTCATTGTGATTAACTAAATAATAATTATTTATTGCATAATTGTTTTAAGTAGCATTTTATCCATGCAATAATGTTTGAACATGACAACGTTGGTCGACCGTTCAATATTTTTAAGTGGACAAAAGGAAGTTAAAACATGATTGCAATACGTTTCAATCATAATCATATCACAATCATATTTGTGATCAGAATTATCGGAATTTAATAAAAAATAGTTGCACGACTTGATAATTCTTAGTACACAAGGATATGTGGTAGGTTTCGTTATACTGGTTGCTATGTTACGTTGTTTATTATCAATTTTTTAATAAACAATGCTATCTGAATTTGGTAACAATGCAAGAAAGTAATTGTGTTTCTGTGGCTGTTTTCCAAGAAGCTCAAGAAACAATTTTCCATTTATTGGAGGATAACGGAGAGTAATGAGTAATGACAATAAATGAAGATATCATGGATGCTATCGTGTTTTTTAAAATTTGAAGAAAAAATATGCAATTTTGTCTGTAGTCGATGTTGAAGACTACTATAAATGTCTGCAAAAATATTGATATTGGAAAATATAACAAACTAAGTTGCTTCATTTCTGAATATCGCATATCCAGAGGCATATACTGGCCATTGTTTGATGCGCAGAAACTTTATTGGCCAATAAACTTACAACCATTGCACGGCACGGTGGATGGAGGAGCTCCTTTGTAGCAAGATGTTGTGTTGAGGAGTCCATATCTAACAAACTTGATATTACAAGAAAAATTTAAGGAAAATATAGCTGTTGATTACAAGAAGAGACATCCCTAACTTGTGCAAATTCTTCACACACTTCGGCAGATGTTAAGCCGTCCCAAAGAGGGTTGTTATTAAGAGAAAGGAAGTTATATGTGATAAAACAAAAAAACGATACGTGTAGGTATTACTATAGATGTACATGTTAATCAGCAAATAAATTAAATTTGATTTATTATAGGTTTATTAATTTTTATTATTCTACTAGTAAAATAAAGTTATTTTATTCCACTAGTGGATACAGTATCACTTTAGACGGTTCATATGTGTGGATGAAAGTCCGATTATAAGGTGACCGTGGATAAATAAATAAATTTGACCAAAAGATTTTATTTTTTTTCGAAATATAAGGTGGTTTCCAAAAGAATATTATATCGCTAAATATCTTCTGAACATTGAAATAAAGCAAAATTAAAAAATAACTCAACTTCCAATCAATTCGCCATTGGAAAAACTAATTTGGAACGATTTTTACTTTAACGAATTTACAAAAATGTGTTCAAATAGCGTTCCTGTGGTAAAAATAAAACATTTTCAACAAATATCCTCACTTTCTTAATTTGCCGATACTCTTTATTGAAACATTAAACAAAAAATTTTCTTAAATATGGTGTAAATAATCTTTTATTTTTGACACATCGTTGTGCAGCATCCTTTATAATTTTAAGTTTATTTAAATGTATAACATTCGTAACACGGCTAATTATACAAATTTATAACTGACACAGTTTTGGAATTTGATTATTGTAACACATCGTTACAAGTTTTAAACTGTTAGTATTGTGCAGTACCGACTACATAGGCGTAATTACTGCATACTGTAGACTTGTGTCCAATTAGAGGAAAGCAACTTGCGAGTTTATTGTTCGGCAACGAAAACATGTCTAGGCTTTATTAGGTTCGGTGGGTTACACATTTCCATGTTAACAAAACAGATTGGTGTTTCAATTTATAAACCTTCACGTTTGTGTAGAAAGTTTCCTCAGGTGCGAATTCAGTACGAGGTCTACACGACTTTCCACTTATACATATAATAATAAAAATGTTATTACATTGAGTAAGTTCAAAAGCATTTACGAATGAATTACTTTAGTGTTGATTGGAAAGTCAGAATTTGTGTCATATATGGATGTGGTAGAGACAGGTAAGTGACAATGACCATCATCTGATACAAAAAAATTGTTGATTTGCTTCTTAAATCAGAAAACCTATCTTGTGTGTGTCATTACATGATTACTATTTCATTTGATCCTCAACTACTTTTGAAAAACAGATCAAACCTGGAAATTATTGAGTTAAACAGTTTATTAAATAAACAACCATTTGAACTTCATCCGTTATACACCACTGTGGATTTTGTGAAACCAAAGTACATATTTTGTTAAATATAGAAGCAATGTATTGTTTAATAACATAATAAAATAAAACATGCTTACGTACTGCGTCATGTTATTATTTACAAATATACTCTCAACCTATATATTATTCAGCCAGCAAACTTTTGTTTCAAATAGTGTGTACTACTAGTAGTAATAAATATTAT
Source organism: Monochamus saltuarius (assembly GCA_025584915.1). NCBI lineage: Eukaryota > Metazoa > Arthropoda > Insecta > Coleoptera > Cerambycidae > Monochamus > Monochamus saltuarius. Next base: position 6,182,075 of record CM046726.1, read on the forward strand.
AATACAATTATAACAATGATTATTATTTTTGTTGTTGTTATTGTTGCTTCCACAATTCCATTAAACAATATTGTGTATTTTCTAAATAGGTTTTCTTTTTATATACTAATTATTTATAATAATTCTATTATTATCTGTTATTAATATTAATTTAATTATAATTATTTGTAGTCTTATTAATAGTAATAATAATAATTATTATAAAGCAATAATTTACAATCCGTCAAAGAATAATCACGCTTAATAGGTACACAATAGGTCTAATTTTCATAAAAAACAGTGTAACAAACAACACAGTATAATGAAAAATCATCATTTTGAGTTTGTTACAACACTAAAATTATATAAAGTAACTCATTACTGACTTAAATTGTATTCAACTTGTGATAAAATACCGAAATAGATTGATAATATTTCTCAATTTTGTGTTGGGATAACACATAGTTTAGAAAGCTAACTCAAAAATTTTTCAGTGTTATTCTTAAAGATGTATGCAGCTAACAATTAACTGAGTGAACATTCGGGTGTGGACTTGTTTTGACAAACATTTGTGTTGATTTTGAGTGAAATTTTACTCAAAATTTTTTAAGAAGGAAAATATAAATCATTTGTATGACAATTAAAGCGCGCATTTTGTTGACAGATGACGTCATTATCAGGGGTGCAGTTAGGACACTAAGTAAATGTTTGTAGAAACCGAGATGCAAACATATACCTACAAAAAGTTAAAATCAACATCTTACCTTTTACTGGTAATTTATAACATCCAACATTATTCAAATTAAGTTTATTAGTTTACAAAACACTCTACATAACTATTATTCACTTGTGGTACTGGAATAATATTGAATAACCAGCAACAGCTGTATATCTTCAGGTGTTAGGCTGTGGGGTTTGTTGCTAATAATCCATTTCGGTTTCAAAAACGTGTGTTTGACATCCACAGCGGTCACTGGGGCATATTTAAAGTATGTATATATTATAATTGTTGATGGATGGCACATTTAGGGTGAGTTCAGAAAAATTTCTACTTCTTTGCCATTAAAAAGATCTACTATACTGCTTAAAGTCGAGCAATTGCGGATTGATCTTGTTTTAATATAAATAAAGCATATTTAAATATTAAAGTCGTCGCCAAGTCCGGACCTGAGATCTGCCAACGAAGTGCGGTCTTTAGTACTAATTTACTTCTATAATGAGTTATTCGTATAGTAAGGTATGCTTCGTGATAAGAGAGAGAAAAGTACTTTTCTGATCATACCTCCTACCAATCCATATTTAAAAGCAGACGTATTTTATGTCATCTGTCTAATTTATTCTTATTAGAAGCAACCCCAACTTTAGTCTGTAGGGGCGATACCACATTTCTTGTTACAAGACAAACATTTTAATATCCACGAAGAAAGAACCCAAACAGAGTCTGAGTACGTATTTCTTTTGTATCGATGGACTAATAAAATCTAGACCTACAGGCATGATCCCCCAACACTGTGATAACATCACAGTTATGCGCTCTTCCCATTCTACAAATGCCATGGAATTGTAAACAGACTTGATTTGCATATTAAATCAATTCTGGGATTTCTTTCATTGCCTTAATAAATTGAATGAGATTTCCTGATTTAAATTTGATGTGAGAGAATATCAAATTTTAAGAAAGTACCTATTCGACGATGTTTCATTTAAGATTTTTTATCGTCATCTTTAACCCTGCCAGCCAATTTTTCAAATCCTTTTTTTAACTTAACGGTACTGGATTTTTAAATTTTCATCAAATGAAGATACAAATGCTTGTCATGACTTCATTTAGCCAAGGTAGTTATAACGAAATAGAAAGAACGATACAGAATAAATAAATAATAATAATTAATGTCCTAAGGAAAATAAAATACAAATATATAACATTATCATCAGTTACAACACTTTAAATTTAAACAAAAATTCTATTCTAAAATAGTAAATAGTATGTTTCTTATTAACAACTAACATCTAATAATATTTATATCCCTAACCAGAAACAAATTAAAACATCATAAGTTAAAGGCTGGTTTTGGGAAACATGTAGAATAGTTATGGAAGAAAGAATGTACAAGAACGCAATGTAAAATAAGATTTTAGTAAGTATTTACATATTTTTTATTTTATGTTTATTTGTTATTTTTATATAAAAAATCTTATTATATTATGTAACCTAATTATTTTTTAAATCGATAAGACTATGTACATACATCACTAAGTTTTCTTTGATATGTAACTTTCCTTAATTTAATTTTCTTACAGAAGGTACAGGAAAGTTCGAATATACACGAATGCAATAAAATAGTACGATCTCTAACAATTATTTTTTTTAGCTAACATCATTAAGCTGTGTATTGTGCAAATGCTTAATACGAGTTAAATTATATCCACTTTGATGTTGAAAACAAAGACCTTATAAGCATATAGCTGTTTGATGTCAAACTTATTAGATTCGTTACACAAAGTTAACTGTGACTAAGTAAAAATATTTTAAGAGGGGATAGAGAATAATAGGAATTAATGGAATAACATTTTCAAGAGTGAACTTAGATATTTGTAGTGTTATTATTAAACCAGGTTAGTAAATTTAGCTAGATTATTTTTTTTAGATAGTTAGGTATGTATCAGAGAACATACATATGACTTCACCGATAGGTATTGTAGGAGATTTGATATTTATTAGCTTAAAATACATTTCTAATACAGTAAAAAATGTTACAAAAGCTATTAATAAAGAATATATGGGTATATATTGTGGGTGTAATTTAACGCTGGTTGGGGCTTTAGTCCACAGAGTAGTTAGTTTCACACAATATTGTTAATACCTAAAAATATGTAAAAAACGATTACATAAAGGGTAATTTGGTAGATCGTTATGATGTTCATTGACAGATTAATCAATTTTGACATTGTCGACATTTAATTTCAAATAATTTTAATTTATTGGTATAATAATTTTTATAGTTAGATATTTGACTCAACTTAAAGGATGCCACCTGATGAAGCAATCCTAAAAATGCAGAAACGTTTTATAGTAATTAAATAAAGAAATTTGTGTCGTGTACAGATATATTTGCCTATAATATAGTTTGTGTGTTCGTTTTTCTAGGTTACCCGACAAGATGCGAGTGCAATCAAAGTTTTCTATTATCCATTAGTATTCCTTTCTTTCGACTTTTTTTATAATAAATGGGAATTTTATTTAGCCATGCGCGAAGTATGTCTTATTGTTAATGGGTAATCCTGACGGGCTTGTAATGAGTGGAAATGTAGTTTTGACAGTCAAAAATTAAAGAACGGAAAACGAATGCAAAATACTGCAGCTAACAGAATTAACTGTTGCGTATCAGGTATTGTTATTAATAAAAATGTTAATTTGTGCCGTTTCTACATTTGGAAACGCTGTAAAAAACGATCTCATGGAAGTTAATAAATCTAAGCTGTCTCAGATGATGCTTATCATAGGCGTCAATTTTCCAGAGTTTTACAACGTTTTTTAAATATCGAGAACATTTTTTTATTGCCTTTTAGTCCTCCATGAGCACGTGGTTATATGTGCTTCATATTTAGTACACAAAAACCTCTAGCAAAGTGACAGATTTTTTCATACATGATTGGAAAATATGGATTTCAATAGTGACAGTAGGTACTACAGCAGACATGAGGAAGCGAAATGAAGCCTGTTGTCGGAAAAATCAAAAAAACTTTACAACAAAAGCTATGATGGTTTTGTGATGATGATGTTCCTTTAGAAGCTTAAAACACTACACCGAAAATGGACTCCTTGCATATTCTTTGGAAAAATGTGAGAACTGTAAGCTGTTCTCTCTGTAGACATATTACTCTATGTTAATGACAACGATACTTTTACATCATAACATGAACATTAGCGAAGATTAATAACATTCTTATAAAGAAAAAATTATGGTTACAAACGAAAAAATTCGAGAATAGTGACTAAAGAGGAAATTGGCACTTTTCTGAGAGCTGCTACCGATGAAATATTTTTTATGATCAAGGTAACTTGTCATCGTGAAATGTAACATTAACTAGGTAGCACCGATTTTGGTCATATGTGAATCTTGTCCTTCGACAAGAAGAGTTTTATGTAACATAACAATAGATGATATTCAGGATTTAGATAATACTGTGCTAGTAACTATAATATAATAATCTTTAGTATTATTGATAATGAAAACAAGTCGCCAAGATATTTGGATATGTACAGAAGATAGATACAGACGTTTTTTGTATATTATAATAATAATAAATGCTCTAAGCAAGTGATTGGGTCAAATTCCGTACAAAATAACAAATTATCTTAAATTACCAAACGCAAAGGAATATACGCGAGATATATAAGCTTTCGGCGTTTTTTGGTTACTTTATTAGCCAACACTGTAGCAGGTACGTATAGCTAATATTAAGCGCCATGGTGGTTGGAAATCAACCACTGTTACTGATGGCTATATTGAAAATTCAGTGTCCAACAAAGTAGAAATATGCTTTCAACCAGTAGGTGCTCTGGATCTTCCGCATAATTTTTAAAATATACTAGTGTTACTGTAGTTACAAAAAGTAGTCCTGCAGAATAAGTAGAAAATGGACAGGACAAATTCTGCTTTAATATTTTTATAATTAATTCCATTAATTATATTGTAAACATAAAAGTGTAATTCATAATTATATTAGTATGATTAAATTGTAATTATTTATCTTTGTAGCTCTTTATCGATTTTCATAAAATGTGATGCACGAAACTATATTTTCCTTCAACAAAAATATAGTTCACACCATTACCTAAGGAGTTAATATTTGGTGTATTACAGTAACTTTAGTAATTAACGCCCGATGGCGTTTAAAAGTCTATCGGAGGTTGTCCGAAAAATGTTACTATAAAATACAATTTAACGCCCGGCCCTATATAAAGTTATTTATGTTAGTATCCATTGCCTGAATATAACATTTTTTAAACATAATTATCTTAACAATTAGAAACAATGATTAATGTTATGACACGGCATAATTAGCTAAAAATGTAATGCTTTAAATTAACTTTTCACGAGATTATTTTAGCATATATAAATCTGTTATAATTTCCGATGCCCTATATCAATTCCTCCGAAATCAAGTTCAAGTTTTTTGTTCCCAGTTAAATATTTAATAATGTTCTAACCCTAACACTTTTCCGGGGGCTATAAATAACTCTTGATGAATAATCGAATGCTGTGACTGATTAATCCTGGAAGGTTTGTAGAAATGAACTTCGCTCGAGGAGAGGATTATGATTAACAATAATTCTTCCACGACAAGCAAATACATCATCATCTTAAGTTGTCTTAGTCTCCAGTGGGATAAGCGGCACTCCAGAAGTCTATTTCCGGTGATGTATCTGCAATGACCATATTTTGGACTTTGGGGCAGGGGAGGTGCCTGACGCGTGTGATATTTTTCAGCTTTAGAAATATTACTGGGAGGGCGACTCAGCAGATTTGGTTTAGATTAGTTTCAAGCACTGCATAAGATATACGAATTTGTTGTAGGTATACTCGTATATCATTTTTAAAATAATTCAAAAATAGAAGTGGTAGAATAGAAGCTGTAATAAAACTGAATAAATGTCATTTTTATGTTTTAATTAAACATTAATTAATCTTCAATATTTAGTAACTTTTTGGTAGTTCAATTTGAGTAACAAATAATGCTTAACTTTACAACAGACAATATTGGATTTAAACGACATATAATATAATACCTATTAAATAGCTAATACTGAAATATATTTTACAAGGAGCTGTGGACGCGTATATGATAAAAAATATTTCTGATATTTGTGGTAAAGTTAAAGCTAATCAGCACTGTTATAGTCTAAAAAATATTGGTGATTTACGAAATACGAACATATTACCGTATTTTGTTTTTATTGTGACTTTAGATAAAGAGATAATGTTCAGATCAAAACGACTTAATTTTTGTAAACTCCTGATACGTAGTGGTTAAATACATATTTTGTAATGTTTTGTTTTTTATGAGTTACAATGTTAAATATTTTGTTACAAACGTTGGTTGTTAATAGAGAGTTATTGGAAATCCCTTTAATATCTACTGCCAAACAGTATTAGGAACGACTTTATTTAAATACTGCTTGCCCTTATTTTGTTCACAAAAATATAGATATTGGTTAATAATTTGACGGATGGGATTCTCTTATTCTTTTCTTTATATCTCTCAATTATTGACATTTTAATGGTGAATGAGAAAAGGAATAGAAGTCAATATTTTGAAAAAAATTAAATAAGTTTACTTATCCTTATTTGATTTTTTTTAAACATGCGACGGAACTCATTTTAAAAAAAAACGAAAAACATTTTATTCTTAATTTAGATTAGGACGGGTATGACCGATTACGGCCGAACGAATCGATCTATCAAATAACGAATTGCTCAACGCTACCTTAATCATGCATAAATATGGTCGAGCACTATCCTTAGTATTGCTGCCTTAATAATACAGCACGTATGCGCATGCTTAGATGTCAATATAAGGGAAACCTAAATACTGCTTAACCTTATGACACGTCCAATAACTCTATTAACTTTTAAGCGGTCCTTAATTCACTTTAAGGTAATAAGTTCATGAAAATTGCACACCCTATTTCAATTTTAGTCAATTTTCTTTTAACTTTTTTTATTCTAAAATGTCTTCGATATAACAGACATTAGAGCTCTATATTATTCGAAAAATCCACAGTTATACTCCTCTTTTGAATACATTGTAGGTATAACTATAGGAAAAGCACTTCGGTAAAAATGATTTGAACGTGCTACAAATGTTTAATGTTGATGATACAATGTGGATATCCAGGTACAAGGTATATGGCAAACTTTGCCAGTGGTAGCTGGGTTACTAAACATATGAACATAGGTCCGATTCGTTTTTGTATAGAAGTTACAAGCATATTAAAAATATATAATTTCATATTTCAATAAAAGTAGCCTTGTAAGTCCACCCTCAGCTCGAATGCTAGCCTTACGTCGGAGAACTAACGATTCCGTCACTCGATGGATGAGATTTGGATCATTTATTAGTGAAGCTGCCTCGTATGTCCTCATAAATAAAAGTACATCCTCAATGAAATCAAAAAGGTTATTTTCCAAGAAATTTCTATGCAGATCTGCATTTAAACGATCATTTAAAACATGTATAGGCAGTATATTATTATTGAAAATGCTACCCCAAACGTTGCTGAAATCATCTTGATATAATTGCATGCGGATTTTATAACGCCTAGATATGTTCATTATGATTATTATTTATGGCGTCTCTAATAAAACACGCTTCATCAGACTACATGGCATGCGAAATTAATTTATCATATTGTGCATGTTGTTGAAGTAACCAGCGAGAAAATTTTAATCGCTGAGGAGCATCTCCAGCATGTAACGCCACTCAAAATTCGGTGATAAATGATTACTTACTACACACCGAATACTAACTGAAGGCTTGTCGATGACAACATCTATCATAATATTTTCTTAATTTTGTACATTCACTTCAGTCGGAATAATGGCATTTTTTGAAGTGGGGTTACCTTCTTCTAGAAGGCTACGAAATAATGCACTAAAGATTGTGGCCAGGTTGATGTCTAATTGGGTATCTTCGTCAGTATTCTCGAGCTACTTGTCTGGCGTTCCCATTGGAATATCCATATACAAAGACAATATCTGCGTATTCTTCAGTTGTAATGCTGTCAAATGAATAAACAAAATGACACAATAATTATTTATGTCAGAGCATCCATCATTTTTATTTGCTTGTAACTTCGAAACAAAAACCAATCAAACCTATGTTCATATAAGAAGAAAAATTGGAACTAACCCAGCTACCATCTGCCATAGTGCTTATAGAATATCCTGTATAGAGAAAAAATATGAAATTTTTGATAAAATACCAGAAACGTGATAGAGGAGTTATTATTGCATATAAATGGAGTTTGAAGGTTTTCAGGTTCATCTACTAGGTCTTCAACTTAATAATCCAGTTAAGTTAGCAACACAGGGGATGCCAGTGAATCGACGCCTCCACACTGGTTGGTAACCCACGAATTTGCAACCGCAGTGCGTTAATAAATATTTATCTGCATGCATCAGACCATAATTATTTGGGTGAATCGGGATGAGTGAGCACCCGCTAATAGTTTAGCATACGTTTAAGTTATTGGTACTTGGGAACCACCGTAACCAACCAGGCTGTTTGATAAACTGGATTAAGTACACACTTCGTGCATCCTCTGACTCGATTTTACGCTAACATAACCGCTTACGTGCATTAGATTAACGGAGTTGCCCACAGCTAGTTCCGATTAATATTGCTCCCTTCAGGTCACGGTAAGTCAACCTGCTGCTTTTGATGCAACACTATTTCGCTGCCGGTTGGCTTTCAGCCAATCAATTATTATCAGCTGGGAAGGAAGATGCTTATTAACAAACTTGCATAATGCGATCAGCATCACCGCAAATCTTTCAATCTTTGCGTGAACCTAAATCACATATTTTTAAATTATCCACTATGTGCTCTTATTAAGAGTTATTTATCTTTTCCACCGCACATTTTAATACGTTCTGATGGCTTTAAATTTTCATAGATAGGTACAGTCAGATTTTATGATTTTTCGTAATTTTTTTCAGTTTATATAATACACTTTCAAGTTTTTCGTTTTTTGCTCAACGTATGACAAGCAAAATATGATGAAAATGAGTTGAGAAGGTAGAAGGAATATTTTATTTTAAGAACAACTTATAAGCGCAAATACTAACATCTCGACTTTTTTAAGCAAACGCCAAAAGTGCTCAAAAACAGGTATTAAAAATCGAGAATGAACTATTAAATATATTCGTCCTACAAAAACAAAATCAGAACTTTTCCAAACTATAGAAGAAGACACACCAAAATGAACATGTTTAAATGCTTATGTCAGTCCGAGATCCCTAAACAGAGTTGGTTGACTACAGATTTTCTTCCAATAGCATTAAAATATTTTAGAAATAGGATGATATCATTGGTATATAATTTGATTGCCGATATCCAACTCAATGTTCACGATATCTGAATTTTCAGTCATTTTAATAATTTCTGTACGGATATATGTACTATTAACAGTTTACAACGTACCTATAGCAAAAAAACAGACAGTTTATTATTATTATTATATTAAGTAGTTAGGTATGCCAATTATTTTCGATACTGCTAAAAAATTTGACTCAGACATCAGATGTTACACCTTACAAATCATAAATTTATGACTTAATTGCAGCATGAGCAAGTTATTCTTTCTAGGGAGCACCATATAGGTACGAAAAGCATATTTTACATAATTTATACCTCTAAACAAATTCAGTTCATCTAGTGCGTATGTAGCAACACATTACCTATAAGCACGTATTCTTGAAATATGGTACATAACTAAGCACATATAGTAAAATACCGTATATTTTTACCCTATAAGCGATAAACCACCATAAAAATTCTTAACCTTACAAATTTTAGCAGTACTGCCAATTTAATTTTTATTTATCTAGATCGAAATTTTGATGACGTAATAAATTTATAAAAAAACTCTGTCATAACAAATTTATACATCGACACTGTTTGGTTTTGAAAATTAAAGTTTGAAGACTTGGAAACGTATTTAAATGCAAACTTACCCCATAGTTAGAACTCTTATAAATCTCATCTGTACTTATATCGGATCAAAAAAGAGACAAAAGTTGTACCAATTCCAAGCAATAGAAAATCCCATTCTTTTGAAAATCAATATTTATTTGCTTAAGCAACATCACATAAAGAAATGCAATATGAAGATAGGTATACTCGTTGTTACAAACAAGTAACTCCAAGTGGTATAACGCAATCTCAGTTACCTACTGTTCAGTTAATTTTAGGCACTTACTTATTTGATTATATAAAATATTATTAAAATTAAATTGGTGACTGGAGCTGCTAGTGACAATACTATGGTGACCATAATTGTCTTATTGTGACTATCAACTTGGAAAGTCACCTACTAAGTATCTTTGCTATCATTTTTGTATGGTATTTTAAAGATCCTGCGTACTGGTACTTGATAAAACGGTTTTCACAGAGCAATTACACGTTGTAGACTTCAGATTATGGTAAAAATTTGCTAAAATGATTGACCTAATGTAATAGCTGTACACAACACATGACGCGACCACATTATTTATACCTGTAAGTTATAATTTCTCTGAAGAACGTCATGTGTCGTCTACAAGATAAGTTTCGTTTTGCATTTTGGTTTTACAGGTACACAGTATAGATTGTGCCTCCAGAAAATATCGCAACATAATTGTTCGTATGCAGCACTTAAATAACAACCAAAACGTAACTGTGACAAATACCAGAACAACAACTATTACGCCAAAATACGGAAATAATTCCATTAACACAAAAATAATAACACAAGACACAAAGATATTTTTAAAACATAAATAACTTCAATTCTCTTCGGTGTTTTGTGTAAAAAAACTGACGCTACAGGCTTCTCTTTCAAAGCTAACTATTAGAAAAATCTTGATTCAACAGTGAGCACACTAAAAAAGCGCTGATCACATTCTCAAAAACTCTATGGTGTTCTTGTGTCTAATTTTCTTTCACGGAGAACGTACAAGTCACTGAGAACACTGAGTGTTTAACATTTTGGCACGAATTCTTTAGTATTTCGTAAAAAAAATTAAGCTTCGGAGTGATACTTGCAAAGCCACCTATTAGATTAAATCTTAATTCGTCAATGAAAACAAAACAAAAAAGACTCTTGAAATATAAAATATTGGCGCCATTAAGCTAGCTTCTATAATATTTATAAACTCATTTTAAACTATTATTGAAAATATATGTTTCTATTATCATTGAGTATAATTAAATGCAAATTCAATATTCACTAATTTTACAGATAGCAAGTATTTTAGAATTCCAATCCAAACAATGGAATCTACCAACTCGTTGAACATTGATGAGAAAACTGCCATATGCTGGTGATAGACATCAAACAAACATTTCTATTATAATGACCTCTTCGTAAAATTCTATAAAACATACTGTTCTAGTCCTGACTATAAAAACGAGAATTATTACAGTACAAATAATTGAACATTTGCAAATTTTTTAATTGTTAGTTTCGGCAGTTCTATGGAAGCAGTGAAATATGATGTCTTACAATGAGCGTGAAATAGTTGACGTATTTCGAGAACTAGATATAGTAACAATCTAAATTTTAATTTGTAAAAGTTTTCCAAACTATTGAGCTGAAAAAAAATGACGTGGCACATCACATAAAACCAGAAGCAGAAGCCCACTTATTCCAACTAGAACATGATCTTTTTTATTTTATTTTCAAATTTTATGTTCACATAATATCCAGAATAGACATAGGTGTATCTACAGGATGCTGAAAAAAGGTGACCAATAGTGAAATTTTAATAACTCGCTTATTATAAATAAAACGTTCTCTATATTTACCATCTTTCTAAATATGCTATTTCCTTACAATTTCTATAGGTATAGTGGGTGTTCTTGGACCAGGCTTTTGTAATGCTTTTGGTAAAATTTTAATGTTAAGGCCAAAGTTAAAATTTTAACCTTCAATTATTTAACCCGATACTATATTCCGTAAAAATTTTAATAGGTTTATTTTAACCACATATGTTAAAATTTAACGGGACCAAAATAGATGCTGCTAAAATTTAACCTATAGTTTTGCTATAGTTTTTTTTCATGCGTCATTCAATGCCAGTAGGGCCCGTATAGTGTTTGTTTCCTGAAATACCGCTTTGAAAAATATCGTAATCGCCGAACGCGACATAGGTCGGGACTAAAATATAGTGGGTAGTTCTTTGCTTGTGGTCATACCATTACCATTAACGTATTTTTTAAGAAAAAAATACTCACATAACACCAATGCTTAAAATTGGATGCGAAGCTTTTACATTACTATGTGCACTTAGAGACTTAATTTAATTTTTGGCGGCACTCTCTTACTTAGCGGGGACCACTTAGTTGTACCATTATACGTAAAAAGTTAGGTAAAGAATTAAGAAAAATTATGAGAACCTCTTAATAAGAGGTCAAATTAAATTTTATAAAAATTCCTTGTTGCGCTGCCGTAAAATTTACAAAGTGTTATAACCTTGAGATATCTCTAGACATTCACAGCCGAGGAGAAAATTATTTTATCATCTTTCTCGCTTCCATTTACGGCATTCGGTGACACAATGGAAATGTGATTTAATTATTCGCATTTTATAGTTGAGACTTTCGGTTCCGAGAGACAAAATAAAATGGACTAAATGTAAAGCTTAGTTGGAATTAGTTTTATGCCTGTCACCAAGAAAATGCAACTGAATGTAATGGAATTTTATACTTTCTGAATTCTATTCATAAATGTTGCTCGAAATTAACTCGGCACTATGCACAATTAAAATAATTAACCCCGAGACGTTATCCCTTTACTTGGTATGGAAGCTAATCATACAACGTTAATTTTACATTTTCTAATTAAATGACAGCAGGGAAAATAGATTTAAGCATCCACTCAGTAAATCTATTGTAGTATATTCAAACTAGACACATTTAATTCTTTTACTTCTCTTCACTCTATTTTAGTAAATGCTCTTACAATACAATATCATATAGAAACGATAGATAATATCATAACTATGACTATCTGCGATATTTAATTGACAATTTTTTTTGACAATTCTTACAGCCATTTAAATTTCGTTATTTTTTGTCATGTGACACAAATCACTCGATTTAAGCATTTAACTGATAACGAATTATTTGATGCAGAAAAGACACTTTTCATACGAGTTGCACACATAATTTTTTAATAGTGTTTTGAAAATAGCTCAAATAACTATAGTTATCAAACTATTTATTGAAAATTATGAATTTCGAACATGTGAATCAAGAATTCTGAGAGGATGTTGATATAGAAACGAGTTTGTTTATTAGGTTTTTGTTAATATTATTGTGTCAATGATTTATGAACATTATCAGAATCTTCTGCTTACAACGATAATATGGAAGATGAGGTAGAACAATTATTATCAAAAATGGCGATTTAAACATTATTGTCGACAAAATCCAAAGATAAATATTAAATAGCCTATCGCTTATTTGAAGATTGAAATCATTAAAAGGGAGTAACTGTTATCACTGAGGCAGTTCTACTAGCCTATTTTGAACAAAAATCCAGAGTATTCCAGAGTTCTACGCTGTGTAGTATTTTGATAATAATAACAACACTGTTAATGAAAAATAATATTGACAAAGAAACTTTCAAGATTAATTGGTTTCGTTAAATCTAAATCAGTGGGACATAGATCCAGGAAGTAAGTCTAGTGTTTTAATAAAATCAGAAGTTGAGAAATTTTTGAAAGAAGTAGATGATAAAACCTACATGATGATGAAGGTAAAGTGTAATTTTCATACTTCTCACCAAATATTGAAATTGTTTCTTACTTTAGATAGTGTTGATTATTGGTATCAGTGGAGCATGACGTCGTGAAGAACTAACACTTCTTCAGCTTGAACATTGTAAAAGACATGGGAGAATATATACTGACAGATTCCCAACAGAAAGACAAACGTGAGAAGAGAATTTAGTATATCTAACGGGAACATCGAAGAAACCAGTCTTGTTCGAAACTATTCCTCTCTTTGTCCGTCACCAATTGAGCATTCAAGACTCTTCCTTGGATATAGAAATGGAAAATGTACAAAACAATGTGTTGGCATAAATTCTATAGGGGTTTCCTTAAGAAAACTGCAGAATTAGTTGAGAAGTTCAGAAATTTTATAAAGAAGTGATGCAACCTATTTCATGATGTAGAATAAGTGTAATACACAGGTGGATTTTGATGACTAGAGGATCTAGAGAAAATAGATGGAAGGAACAACGAAGCAACTGCGGACAACGTTGTTTCTGGGTTTTTGACCTTCATCAGCGCAGTGTAGCCTAAAAACAAGAGATGGAACAAGAAGAAAGGGCAAAAAACACGAACACAAGTAGGAAGCCTATCTCTATTTGCCCTTCCTTCTTGTTCCATCTGTTGTTTTTAGGCTGCACTGTGCTGATGAAGGGCAAAAACCCACAAACAACGTTGTCCGCAGTTGCTTCGTTGTTCCTTCCATCTGTTTTCTCTGGATCCTCTAGCCATCAAAATCCACCTGTGTCTTGTAACAATTTGATCCACTAAACTCCTTCCTTTAATAAGTGTAATTTTCTTACTTCTCTCCAAATATTGAAACTGTTACTTACTTTAAAAAGGGTTGATTATTGATATCAGTGGATCATGCCGTCGCGACATATCTTTAGCTTGAACATTATAAAAAACGTGGGAGAATATATATTGATAGAGATTTCCAAAACAAAGACGAACGTGAGAAGATAATTTACTATTTCTAACGGGAACGTTGAAGGAGTCAATCTTGTCAAAATGTTTCGGAAATATTACTCTCTTCGTCCGTCACCAAGTGAGCATTCAAGCTTTTTCCTAGGATGCAGAAATAGAAAATGTACAAGACAATCCGTTGGTATAAATTCTATAGGCGGTTTAGTTAAAAATATTGTAGAATTTTTGAAAATTGCCGAATTACACAGGCCACTGTTTTCACAGAACGTCTGCTACGAGACTGACTGATGCAGAAACAGATATAACCACTCTGAAAAGGCATGGCGGATGGGAAGCAACGTGGCAGAAGGATATATAGAGGATTCCGTTCAACAAAAACTTCAAATAGCCTCAAAGAGATCAATATAAATACAAACTCGGCCTCTACTTCATCAAATACATGAACAGAGCTTTCCATATCGAATTATAAAAAAAGTTACGGTTAAAATTTATAATAATGATAAGAAATTATTTAACATGATAATAAATGAATAGTTAATTCAACAATTATGATGTATTTTTTGAGTGCTGCAAAACTTTGAAATCAATAAGTGCAAATGAAGACCCACATGAAAAATGTTTACATAATAAAACTATCAAACAATGGAAATACATAAGTATAGAATTAGCCTTTTGTGTAATAAGTTAGCAAAAGTGACTTTTTTCCTCATCAACTGATATAAAAGAATACGCCAAATTTTTCCCGCACTAGTTAGGAAAAATCGAATTTTTTCCTAACTCAAATTACATAGTTACTAAATGTACAACTTCTCCAAATATTACATATAAATTTGTTTTTATATTTCTCACAAATAGTAATTTAATAAAAGCACAAATAGTAATATAATTAGTTTAGTATAATACGTATGTACGTAAATTAACAAAAGTACTTCGAGTCGTGAAAATTAGCGCAACGTACTACCACGAAATCCTCTAAGTGAATAACACTTTATTTTCCCATTAACATATACTTAAACTCCGTAGAATATTAAGTCAGATTAGAGTGCAGCGGCCAGAACTGGGGAGAAATGATTTAATGCAAGTCCCTTGTTGTAACGTCGGACTAGTGCGAATCAGAGCCGTTCCGGAAAGTGAAGATAATAAGTTTTGGAAGTTAATATGGGACAGCGGCCCCAGACACAGTTTCCACCATATAACGTAATATGAGTTGACTGCTACACATGTTGCTGTTACCTAGTGGAAAGTGGCAGCAGGGAACACTACACTATCAGCCAAAGTCTCATCTAATCCGGGACAAGCGCGGGCTTCTGGGATTTTCCAAAATTCCGGGACACATAAAGCTTCGCTCTGCCAGCTCCACTTTAATAGCAGGGGCTCTGTCGCGCAGGGATATAAAATCCGGTTTAAATTACTATCAGATGAAAGTGATTTCATCGCCATTAAAAAAAACTCTTAAATATACATTTATTACGGTACAGAAGCTTAATAGATTCTAAAACTTCTCCGGGATTGACTTGAAAAACTTATTTATAACTGATAAATTCATTCATGGAGACACGTGATTTATTAAAGTGTAAACTTCATCTTCATTGTATGTTAATTACTTTATATGCATCTCCGTGAATTTCAGTTTAAGGGCCTAACGACTTCAATAAGGTATACCTTTTCAGATATAACAGATAGGAGAATCGATAGTTTCAATAATCAAATGGATACATTAAGCAGCAAAAAAGAAACATGATGTTCCATAAGTGGCGCCCTCTACTTGTGACATCAAAATTAGAAACATATTTGAATTTCTCGTCCGCAAAAACCAACTTACTAATTTTATGTAAATATTTGGTTTTCTTTAGAAGTTATTTACAAATATCGAAAATAAAATTTTAACTTTCACACCTTGTAACTCCGTTAATAATCAGTTTTATAAAAAGAGGTAGCATATATTTTCGGTCTAAAATTATTCCCTGAATTTTTTGCTCATCATTTCCGGACACCTTGTATATTGATTTCACTTCGGTACCTTTGAATATTCACAGGTGGCATGAGATAACGTTTTTGTTATTTGCTAAACTTTATATTATTCAGTTTTTAAATGTCTAGAATTACTTGTATTTGTAGAAAACACTATTTCAAGAATACGGCGCCCTTAAACCTTGAAATAACGTAAATATTATTATGGCCAAAATGGGATACATACTTGAGCTTAATGTCTACATGTTTTATTAGCAATATGTGGTAATAACTTAACCAATTTCTGTTTAAATACTTTCGCCTGTACAAATAATAACATTTAGTTTATATTTTTGAGATGTTTCTTATACTATTTTGTCAAAGCTAATATTTATTAAATTGCTAAGGTCCTCCATCAGTACACCACCATTTGGTGATATACCGGTTTCAAACTTATCAGTTCTCATCAGTAAGTCACAAGTGGAATGACCTATGAATGATCTAGTTATCTTTGCTATCTATTTACAGGTAATGTTTTATTTATCATTCTATATCTACTTTGAGTTACGTAAATTATTCAATTTTTAGCGTTTGATAAGATGTTAGTAAACTTTGATACATCTACAATAACGAGTATTATTTAGATATATTTTTATATGTACAGGACGATTCAAACTGGTATGTTTTTGAAGTATATACGGACGTAGATATGCAGTAAGGCACTTACCGCCAATTTTTCAAATTTCGTGTTTCTACTGTTTTGTGACCAGACTACATGTATTTCTTTTCGCAAAAAGATTCCAACATAAAATTTTAACTGTAAAGCGATTTTATCATAGAATTCGTTATTGTGAAATGCATAACTAAAAAGATTTTTATGCAATATGGAACCAATAACATATATTTACGCAAATAAGAACCAAAGACAATTATGTTGTCGTTTGGTTCTTTTTTGCGGAATGACAAATCGTCACGCCTGTTTTTTTACATGAAATTTAATATTAGTTTAATGTAAGCCTGCAGGAAAAAGAAGCACTCTATTGTTGAAAGAATGAAAAAAGAAGATTTTTTTTCAACTAAGGAAATTGAGAAAAAAAATACTAATAGAAAAATAAACACAAACAATGAGAAAGTAAACTGGCTTAATATAAAGGAAATAAAAATAAACAAAAATGAGCCTCTTCTTCTGTTTTATAAAACAGATTTTAAAGAGGCCCACCACAGAAAAATTAACTTACAAAAAAATATAAAACGTAGAACAGCAGTTACCGAAAGTTTTTGGAATATGAGCGTCCTATGGCCTAATGGAAAACCAATTTCTGAGAAAAAACTAGAAGATATTAAGTCATACCTGAAACTCATTCCTGACCATCTTCAAGAATTTTATAAGAACCTTACGGTCGACAATAGTATTGAGGATGATATAGATGGCTTTAATGGAGATACTGATTTTGATATAGAGGTGGATTAATAATAATACTACTTATTAATAGTTCTTAAGTAACAATTTCCTTTGTAATATAATAAAAATTCTTATTGCAAAACACATTTTATTATTTAAAATCATTTTCCAAAAAAGAACCAACTACCAAAAAAAATATTCGCCGTTTAAAATTTAATTTGCATTTTTAAACACTGTGTACTTAATAACATAATACATTCACTGTTAAATTTTCAGATTTTTACAATCATTTATAAGATTTTAATGAATTAGTTAATAAGAAAACTTAATTGTCTCATTATTTCAGATCGCTCAGTTGGTAGTTGATTCTTCATTGCATATCTACGTCCATACAATGTATAACGTCCACTAATTTGAAGTTATTCACTAATTTTCTTGGGTTTGTCGTAATAAGAAGGGTGCCTAAATTGTAGGTAAGTACTTTTACATCAAAGGACCACCATAGGAAGAAGGTGCACATTGGTAACATTTTTTAATTTGTAAATTAGAATCGAACTGCTTTGTACGCTAAAAAATATGAAATTTATAGGAAAATAAAGTTTATAAAATGGCCCTAAAATTTCTAAATTAACATTTGCTATTTGTGAAAATGCCATAAAAATTAAATACTAAACAGTAATTTGCCGAAATATCTCCATTTTAAATAACTAGGTTCTCTCATTTTTATATACCACCTTTTTGGGAGTACGTTATACCTCAATATATATTATAACATTCTGGTAAAGAAAACTGACACATGGAAATGCGTATCCCTATATCGATTTTATGAAAATGCATCAATGCATTCATTAAATTTTTTATAAAATACATTAAATTTTACCACATTAAAAATATTTTACTTTAATTCACATTGAATTTAACAGACCAAACGTAAACAAAATGTATAAAATAGTGTGTTACGCTTCAAAACTTCAATACAAATATTGAAAAATAATTTATATTTTAGTATAATACAGATTTTTTGTGCTGTAATAGTGCACCATGTTTCCATAACGCCAATATAAGCATTCAAATTTTACTAAAAAATATATATTTAAATAATTTAAATAATAAATGTTTATTTTAATGTGTTTTAGACTTCTCTTAGATATTTTTTGCCCGCATGCAAGTCATTGCATATAAATGTAAAATACAACATAACAAAAACAATACGCAGCTGAAATAAATCTCAAAGTTCAAACGCTAAAAATGGATTTCTTATTCAGAAAATTATATTACAGTTTAAAGTTAACTATTTCCAAAGCAATTTGATTTTAATTATTTTATAATTTCTACCTACAGTGAATTAGCATTGAATGTAAAATAAAACACTTTGAATCTACTCTTCGAGTAAATAATTTTATTAAGGCTTCGAGTTGACTTGTAATTTGATATAAACTCTCTGGGCGTTTAAATTAATATTTTAGCATTATTTGTATTTTATTCTATTTCTAGAACAGCAACAGTATTTGAAATCATTTATAATTATAGAGCACATGGATAAATATGTATCATTTGATCTTCCCATTTGATTGTAATGCAAAATTTGGGACACACGAGTACAACAAAAAAATACAAAAAATAAATAAAAAGTACTGAATGTATTTACAAAAAATATCTAATTTATTCAGATATCAGTGATCCTGTGACACACTAATAACCTATCCTTAGTATCTTTAAAAACTGCTCAGTCTAAACTAAAAATTTAAATATTTCAACTGTGTGGAATTCTTTTTCAAGGTAAATATGCTTTGGCTAGAGATATATAAGTAAAATGACATGAGAGGAAATCATACCGAGAGCACAAAATTTGTTGTTGCAAATTTTTGATATTTTTGTTTTGGATGTATTGCGTTGATGTTCTTGATTTCACATACTATAATAATTATGCTATCGAATAGCATTCGTACTTGTAAATTTGTATTTTTTTTGCTTGCTACATTATGAAGTACATCTTTTCATATTAAATGTTTGTTGGTATTGACTTCGAGGTCATGATTTGAAGCTAAAGAAGGAACATTTTCACACCCGCACCAGACTGCACTTCTTATCGAATCGTGCTTTTGACATGCGGAAGTCATTACCAAATTGTGTGATTTCAGCAAATTCTATTAATTCGTTTCTGAGGTTAAACAATGTTATCTAAGCAAAGTAATTTTAAATTTAGGAAGACGATTGGGAAAAATGTGTTCGCCTGGAAAGAGGTATGGTTAGATTAAACTTTTGTGTTTTTTTAACAAGCTAGTATTTATTACATTTTTTGTACGTTAATAATTTTTACTTTGGCCGCAATTTAAATGTGTTAAACTTGTAGTGTATGTGTACTTTGTCTGATTGTTATTTGTTTTCACTTTCACGGCAATCTTTGACCTGCTTATTTTAATTTTTAGTTGTCTGATTTTTCGAAGTTTGGCACCCCATAAAAACACTCAATATACATTTGTCGATCAAATTTGGTATATCGGTATTTTAATGGGTGTTGAATAGCCTGGCGATATTATCTTTTTCATAAAAATGCCTAATACTACTTTCTGGGAAACCAACCCCTTTAAAACATCATAGTAGACCAGGCTTTTGTCAAATCAATAAAATGGTTAGTCGAATATAACCTCATTTCAGGGTACTAATTGGCTTGCGGAAATTCAACAAGCTTCTTACATTTCCAGAGGTGTTAATCTGAAAAACCGGATACACTGTATAAACTTGATAATTAATTGCACTCGACCTATACGTAGACTTATTTTGTATCCATTTTATTTCTTTTTGTTATATTTTCTTTGTTATATGTATTATTTCTTTTTTGAGCATTATACCAATAGTATCACGTTATATTATGAATATCATGTTTTATAACTAAGCTGAAATAAGCTTCGGCTCACTCTAGGCTCAAATGTAATATAGATCTTTTTTAATAGTTGGCATATTGGTTTTATTTATACCATTAGATTCAAGCTTATACAATCAATGTTTGTACCCCTCTCCGTTATTTGGTACAACATTGTCACGTTGACAAATTGACGTTATATGCATACAATTCTTATTTTTACTGAAATTAAACGAAATTGATTGTCATGGAAACAAAATTACTGAATGGCTCCGAAACAAACCCAAGGTTACGAAAAACTGCAAAAAAATGTAACTAAAAAAATTGGTATATAAAGAATTTTTATTACAGAGTATTTTAGAAAACAATGCTGCATGCAATGGGTGCTCTGTACGTATTTATGAGTAGTTTGCTCCGTTCTTATTAAAACGCCTCATATAGAGAGGAACTGATAACATAACTGATTCAAACCTAAAATTAAGCCTCCTAATAAGCCTCAACAGTCATTACAAAAATTCCTTCGCCCATTATCCCCGTTTCTACGGAATCCCAAATCCGGTATGGTTGCCGCAAACCGCCGGATTCCTCGATAATAAAACGAATGTATTCGGAATATTTCAAAAGCTTTTACGGCCAGAGAAACAATGTACCGGGGTCATCCTTTATTTGTAGCCATAGGAATTATGGAGAACAGATAATTTTAGAGGGCGGTTGTCCCGTTTACAAATGGATATTTCAACGTGGACGGTGCTCAATTAGCATTAGAGTTTGTGCACAAACACGGAGGGGTGGCTAATGGATCTGATGGAGCAAGCCTGATTGGACTTAATTAGCTGTTCTCTATGTTTACAGAAGAGAGGTCTTCACTGGACGCAAAGCAAAGACCCAGTCCACTCCAACAGTTGTCTGGCCAGGTCCGCGCAAATGGGGAGTTGATGTTGGCCATATTGACGTAATACCGAACCCGTCCAATTATCGGCATGATTTCAGCTCCGCAGCCGTGTTTATGTTACGCTGTTCAAGGTATTTTTGCTGAAAGGGCTTAAGGCAAAGATTATGTAAGGTGTAGGGACTCATATGGCAAGATAGGTCACGTAATCGGTGCAAAGTCGTTCTTTCAAAATTAGACAAACATGATTTTAAATTTGATACAGAGTTATCTAAATTAACGAAGTCAGTAAGTAGTAATATAAATTGGAACACGTGATGTTAAATGCGATGGGATAAGCTCCAGTTTCAATTCAATTTTATTATCTTTGGAATTTGACAGAAATTACTAATGACGTCATCAATTATAATTTTTCCAAAGACATACCCAATTTGTTTTTTGTTAAAAAGCTCTCTTTTTCTAATATACTTTTATTGGAGACATTTTTCTGTATTACTTCTTGTCATTAAGAATAAATAAACGGATTAAACTCGATAATTATTTAATGCAGTTAAAATAAAAGGTGATGAAAACAATAACTAAACTTAAAAAATGAGGCTAACACCCTCATACTACATACATTTAACGTATACGTTTAACTCATTACAAACGTTTGTGATTTTTTCCTGTCAAATGATTAATACATCGCGAAGGTATTTTGTAAACCTTATTTTTTAAAACCCTCATCCTATAAAAAAATCGAGAGGTGATAGAGAGCTGGTGACTTTCCGGGCCACTGAATAGGTCCATTAATACCAATCCATGTTTCTGGGAAAGTGTTATCTAAATATTGCTAGACAATACTGGCCTTGTGGGGTGCTGCGTCTTGCTGAAACAATAGATTTCGGCTTAGCTACAAAGGCACATACATTCTCCAGAAGTGCAGAAAGTTCTTCTTGTAGGAAATTTAGGTAACTCCGCTGTTTAATGTAGGTTCATAAAAATAAGGCCCAATTGACTGCCTACCAATGACGCCACACCATACATTTAATCCAAAATATCATTGGCTTCGGAGTCGATTAACAATGTGAGGATTTTCAATGGACCAGTAGTGTTCGTTGCGCCTGTTTGGCAAACCATTACTGACAAACCGACTTTTGTGCGTCCAAAGGACGGTGACCAGAACCGTAAAAGGTTGTGATCAGTAGTTTCTGCATTTACTACAATTTGAATTATAAAATTAAGCCTGTTTTCAATGTAATGATCAGATAAATACTGTAAGTTATGAATTTTGTAATCGTGATACCCATTGGTCTTTAAAATTCGTCGAACAGTTGATTTATTCAAATTCAGTTCCCGGCCAGCATGCCGTATAGAATTTCGTGAATTTTGTATTACCATTGTTTTTTATAAAAGTTTATTACAAAAAGAGAGCTTTTTAACAGGAAAAAGATGTGGGTATGTTTCTGGAAAAATATAATTTGCAAGATCCCAAAGATATTTTCGATTAAAAATGAAGCTTGCCTCAATCCATTTAATACCACGTGTCCCAGATTTTATTTAAATGTTGTGTATTCTCAGTAGGCCCACACTATCAAGTTTAAAACATCCTGTAGAGTGCCTCTAAAAGGTCTATACAAAACACTAGCACAAATTCCTGAAACTAAAATATGAGGATCTAATTCAATTTACCTTAGCAAAAAAGTTGATACCTTCAAAAATACAGGGTGTCACAATTACTATTTCTCAAAACTTTTTTTGTACATACTTATCTTATAATAGCATAATTCGTACGAAATTTGGTAATTGTGGCCTTTTTAGACTGAGAAATCGAGATCTGATTACAATTTCGGTGTACAGTGCAGAGAGCGCCATCAGCAGCACTTCGTGTACATCTAAAGCAGAGGCTCCCAAACTTTTTTGTGTGGTAGACCCCCTACTTACCTGATATTGATTTTTTGTAAATTTCTAACTGTAGTGAAGTTTAGTGTTAAAAACTTAAAGTAAAAACACATGTTAATTTATACATTTATTAATTGAATTATGTATGAAAATATGATGGCATTAGATACGCGTTGGCTCCTAAATTTATACGAGGTATAGCATGTTCAAAATATATAGGGCTAAGATACGCGTTATAGATTCTTAGTTGTTTGGCGCAAAAATTTAAATGCAATCAAGATACGAGTTGTATATGATCTGATGCGGCAACCACTGATCTATGAATAAACCGCGTATCTCAAATTTTAATCATTTTGAGATACGAGGTTATAGTTAGAACGATTTCTTGTTCGACGATATGGCACTTTGATTGATTGATACTGGTATATGTTATGTGCAGGTTTTTACAAGTTTAAAATGTATTGCGACCACAAAGCGAATGCCTACATCCTACAACTTACACAATTTTATAAACCCCTTGCAGGTTGTCATAGACCCCTGGGGGTCTATACAGACCACTTTGGGAATCACTGATCTAAAGCTTCATCATTTTTTTGTGCCTCGGTTATAGTTAAAATTTCTTGTTTCCTGGCTTATTTTCTCCAAAAAAGATGTACTTAGTAGGTGTTGCTTCGAACTGTCGTTTTTGAGATAATCGAATTTAAATGTTTTATTGCATACTGAAACTTACAAAAGAGTACTGTGAAACGATTCAATATGACGTTAGTAATATTTTCAAACTGCAAACTGCCAGAAATATTCAACCAGAAAAGTTATGAATTTGTTTTCAGTAAACATCCTGCATGAAGTAGATGAACGCACGTTTAGAGAGTTTGGAAACAGTCTGGATTTCTTGCTTGAACAGACCAGTAATAATGATTCAAACTGTGTGACATACATTTATTTTTGTCATTAAGTTGCCGCACAGAAAAAAGTCTAATCTCCATAACTGTCATTATTAAATGTTAGAGAACATTTTTAGTAATCAGAGCAGCATAAGGGTTGACGTGAATTTGTTGATTTGAATTTTTCATCTCTAATTTCGAGGACTATTTTATTTAAAAAATATTATCAGAAAGAAATTACAGATTCCTTGATAATGTTTCCCATTTTTACTGACTCATTTCGAAACAAAATCTACGTATATGACTTTATTTTAATATTATATAACATTGATACCTATGTGCTACAAACTAGGATTCCAGAATTTAATTAATTCGAATTCCATTTCCCCAATTCAGATATAGCTGTTGTTGCCTTTTTTGTATGGGCAATTAGATAGACTTTACTATACCAAACCCACACTTAAATGTTCGTTTTAATGACACTGGTTCACGAATCGGTTGAGTTAGTTTCGTGCTGAAATTTGTTGGAACCATTGTCTTTTACGAGATCACTAGTGGAATACCTACTACAACAATTACGAAAAGTATGTCTAATCTATTAACAAAGCACCTATATAAATATTTAATAGTATTAAATAGCATTCAACTTTATATTCACTATGTTATATATTGAATAGACTTTATATCCATTAGTAATAGTTAATTTGGAACTAAAGAAATATTTCCCAACATCCAAAAATATTGCTGTATACAGTGTTTTCAAAAAAATTGCACTAATGGTACCGGTGAATCTATAAACTAACAGAACACGTTTTCATAAAAATGACCTCCGTAAAATGTTCATCCCTTAGGAGATACAAAGTTTCTAAAAAATATGGAATTATGCTACAATATGAAAGCTAAGGTATAATAATCAAATTTTACATAAATTTTCTATTAATGCATGTGCAACTTTTCAACAATTTTTCGAAAATTTATTCTCCTGGGAAGGGGTTTAAACAAGCATCCCATAAATTATTTTCCGCTCAATTTATTTGTTTGAGAAAAATTGAGTGTTAAAAAATAATCACATAGCATAGTTATTTTAAAACTTTCACCTGTCTTACTTTTTTGCTTTAAAACTAACTGTTTATTAACAAAAAAAAAATAAATAAAAAATAAAATTCAGCATCATACGCCTTACAATTCACACGATTGCAACTGAGAAATATTTAAGTAGGCGGCTGTCATTCTAACTTCTGTCATTTTAAAACTTTTTTTTTAAACTTAATCCATGTCTCGACCGTATCTATAAAACTATTTATACACGGTGTTTTTTATAAACCCAGGAGTAGTATGTCAAAAAATAAGAATTTTTTGCCTATCGCCTCTTGAAAATTTCGGTGCGAGATATTTTTATGAAATTTGATATTCCGGATTTTCAAGAACGCCAAATACGATGGTATAATTATTTTTTGGATATTTCATAGAGGGCGCTAGTTGTTATGCTACATTGCTATTACATTTTAAGTTCTAATTTTTTTAATGTCATTTAAGTTCCATTGTCCAATGTACAATTTTATTTTCTAAAAATAATGTACCCTTATTAGAACTTCCTAATGTAGACGGTTTTCGAGAAAAAAGTTGTTTAATTGTAATCTTACAATATTACAGTCTATAACATAAGTGACTTTTCTCGAAGTAGGTTTATGTCAAAACTTGTTGATGGATTGGTTTGAATAATTAGTCAAATTAAATTGATTATTACTAGTTACAACCACTAAAATTTTGATATGAAGTTAATTAGAGTTTAAATATTACCAGTAATGTATGACTTGTTTATGACACATGAGTCAACAATTTTTAACATAAGCCTACTTCGAGAAAAGTCACTTATTTTATAGACCATAACAGTTCAATTAGAAGCCTTTTTTTTCGAAACTGCCCACATTAGAATGTTCTAACGAGAGTCCATTATTTTTAGAAAATAAAATTATACATTAGAATATGGGGCCCGAATAGTAAAAAAGCATAATCTTAAAACAATTAGAACTTAAAATGTAAGAGGTATGTAGCATAATAAGCGATCTCTATGAAATGTCCAAAAAATAATTAGACCAGCGTATTCGGTGTATTTAAGAACCATGGAATACCAAATTTCATAAAAATATTTCGCAGCGTTTAAAAATTTTCGTAAAAATTCTATTTTAACATTTTATTTTGCTACTCTGTATCTCGAAAACAAAAGAAGCTAGGCATATAAGCATAAGAACAAAACTTTTTGACGTACTATCACCCTCTGTATATACGGAAAGTTTTCTGAAACACTCTGTATGTAGGCATCTGCTTACATGAACATTTAATATACCTAGCCATAGAAAAAAAATTAGTTCCGCTGCAAATTCTCTAAGTATAGAGGAAACACCACAACAAAGCTATAGTCCTTGTTGATAAAACAAAATCTTACTAGAAGTCATGAAATTATAAAAACATACCCCTGAGAAGATTACAACACCCTGTAACATTTTGCTTTAATACATTTTCTTACAAATGTACCTTGGAAATTCTATCGCCAGTTTGGAGGACTATAAATTTTGTCCATAAAGTACAGAAGTGCAAAATAGTTGTTAAAAGAAGTGGAGTTTAACGTATTGTGCATGTGGCACAAAACCTAAGCCGGGAAGCGAATTACTCACCGTTAGGAGAATTTAAATGTTATTAAATCTAAGACATGTATTTTACTAAAGCTACTTGTTCCAATAAAGAAAGGGATGTGAATGAAGGCTTCGGGTTCAAGGAAATGGGAATCCGATATTGGAAAACAATTTTTCTCTTGGAATCTTTCCTCTTCCTTGTAGATATTTAGGTAAATTGTTGGGTTTGTATTTAGGACTACTAACTTTAACTACGAGAACGCGCCTTACCTATTAAAACCTTATTCGAGAGCAAGGATCAACTTCCCTTGTAGTCACTTACCTGAAACAAAGAAAGAAATGTAGCGGGTGGTAAAATGCAGTCATTGATAGCAATTTAAATTTTTATAAAAATATATTACTTACATAATAACATACATGTTAATTTATTATGATTAGTTTACGTTCTTTGGGTTTCTATATAAGAAATTTCAATTTAAAAAAATATTGTCTAGTTAAATAATCTTAAGATATCTGATATAGGATTATAGCCAAAAAATTATTTAATTAGATTCATATGTGCTATTCTGTGTTTTGCAAAATAGGTAAGTGCATTGAATTCCTAATATTATTTCTTAAGAAACTTCTTACATTTTATAGATATTAATGAAAAATTGTATTCA
Organism: Monochamus saltuarius; assembly: GCA_025584915.1. NCBI lineage: Eukaryota > Metazoa > Arthropoda > Insecta > Coleoptera > Cerambycidae > Monochamus > Monochamus saltuarius. Next base: position 6,209,689 of record CM046726.1, read on the forward strand.
AAATAGTCTTTAACGTACACGTTTTTATTGCCTGAGAAATAGTGAGTTGCATAACTAAAAAACTAAAATAAAAGATTAGCAACCAGTATTTTCTTAAGAAAGCCATTTGGCACTGTAGTTTCAGTTTAGTTTTTATACATCTAGTCACGCACACTGTATACACTAAATAAATGTAATTAAATATAAACTAGACATACTTATTCAAATTGTGGAAAACCTAGAGCCGTCATATTTTATTTTACATTCGTATAAAATTTAAGGCTTCTCTATGTAGTTAATGTTTTAGAATAACCAATATATCATTATTTAAAATGAAAAATGATTTATACTCTATTTTACTTATAGATAATTATTTACTAGATTAAGTAAATGCCTTTATACTCGCGACAAGAATTCAGACGACTTACGTCATACTAACAAATGAATAATTCATTATGTTTTCATCAAAATATTTAAGAAATTGCAACTGATAGTAATAAAACTATATATTACACTAAAAGTTTGCATTATATATTGCACTAAATTGCAAAAAAGGATTGTTTTTAACGCGGCCAAATATCGAAAATTACGTTGACAATAAAAACAAATGTGTAACGTCAGCCGTGACGTAAGACGTCTGAATTCTTGACGCGAGTATATTAAAATTTCTTTAAATAAGTAGAAACTAATATGATGTAATTATTAAAGTCTACTTTAAGATTTTAATCAATAAATCTCCAAAACTACTGAACTGAAGTACATGGTATTTTACATCATTATAAAGGGAATTGAAAGACCTTTAAAGCGATGTATCATTCGACCCCCCTTCCCATTTAAGATTTTAGGGGTGGTGCCATCCCCACCTACGTGTAAACGTGATTTTATGCCAATTTTGTGTCCCCTTAGAAAACAAAATCGACGTGTCTGAGCGTTTTTCAAAAAGAGAACTGAGCTGCCAGAAAATGCCTCAGTTTCGTTTTGGATGCGCCACCCTGTATATTTACAAATAAACTCTAGCAAGTTGTTGTAGTGTCTTAGGATGTTTTTTATATTAGCATGTTATTTGTTCGCATTAAACAAGAACCATAACAATAAGTTCTCATACAGGTAGAAAAGCAGATATACTCGCGACAAGAATTCAGACGACTTACGTCATACAAACAAATGAATACTTCATTATATTTTTATCAATATATTTAAGAAACTGCAACTGATAGTAATAAAACTATATACTAAACTAAAAGTTTGCATTATATGTTACACTAAATTGCAAAAATTGATTGTTTTTAACGCGACCAAATATCGAAAATTTCGTTGACAATAAAAACAAATTTGTAACGTCAGTCGTGATGTAAGACGTCTGAATTCTTGACGCGAGTATACTATATCGCGCAATACATTTGTGTTTATATTGAGTTATTCTGTTCGATACATCTGGTATACGTAACATTATCGATCGCACCTGGTACATGCCTCTTGAAAATCCGGTACAGAACGGCATCGAGGAACAAAGACCTCGTCCAAATTAAAAGCTACTACCTACCGTGACAACATCTATTATTGTACAGTGAGAAGTTGTGAATAAAACATTTGCTTTTAAATAGTTGGAATATAACTTCACAGGCGTGCGAGCAGAATGGGCGAACTTTGTTTTATTCCTTTATTTAGTCGAAGACGTGTTGGAAACAATTCAGTTAATATTTCTTGCAAATAATGAATTTACAACGTTTGTAGATATTTCAAGTAATCGTGAACAACCATAAATTACGAGGTGGGTTATACAGGTCTGTGGTATTAGGACATAAATAACACTTTGCTGAAGTGCTGATCTTTCGTGCGCCTGAATAATGATGACACAGCTAATTAAAATATTGCAATTATAGAAATCCTCTTTTGTTTGCTGGCGGTAATCCGATGCGCGTCTCTTTTTACGGAGCTCTAACAAAAATTACACCTGACGGAGCAAAAATTTGTATTTAACCAGTATGATAAAAATACTGAAAATTAGAGTATCTGCCTCAAACAAGGATAGTCAGATTTCTTTTTAAAAACAAAATATAACAGCAGGAATGTAACTAATCATTTTCGCCACAGATTAAATTTGCTAATTTGGGTTATCTAATCATAAGAAAGGTTAAGTGGTAGAGCAGGACCTCTCTTGTACTTACGTGCAGGTGAGCAACTGAACTTCGCCTTTTAAGTTAATCAGTAATGTTCACATTTATTTCTACAGATATGTATTTTTTTTTGTATTATTCGTTTACGCTGGTTCTCTTAATAAAGTTATTATTATTATTATTATTATTATTATTATTATTATTATTATTATTATTATTATTATTATTATTATCAACAATATTATTATTATCAATATCTTTCATTATGGCCTAGTGTATGCATGTTTGAAAATATTTATTTGTGGTAATGATTTATCAGTATAACTTTTATTAACTTTTTTTTATTAACACAAAATATTCTAATAAATAGAAAACAAAATCTAGTATATTTTCAGACTAATTAAGAGAAAACTGTATTTTGCTTCTTACATTTGATTGTTTATTATAAGTTTTATTATTTATTTTTCTTCATTAATTACCTACCTTCATTATACAGATTAATTCAGTTCAGTTTAGTCAACCTATATAGTTTTTCTAAATTGACTTCAGTATACTGTTGACAAAATGATAGATAATTTATATATGCTTAATGTACCGCAGTTTGAAAAAGTAATATTTATCAATATAATGGTACTTGATATGACAAGGTAAATCTATTCCATGAATAGGGATTACTGATTGCAATTAGGGTTAAATTGGGTTAGGTTAGATTAGGTTACTAATAAGTGGACTAAAAATTAGCCTTTTTTACTGTATTAGAAAGGCATTTTAAGCTAATATAAATCAAATCTTCTACAAATTTCTATCAATGAAGTCATATGTATGCTCTCTGATACCAAACATGTAGGTATGCTAATGAATAATTCCACAGGTAAAGCTCTATTGAATAATTATCTAAAAAAATTAATATAGCTAAGATTACTAACCTGGCTTAATGAACACATTCTATAAATCTATAAATGATAATGTCCACCTATGGCATACTGATGAGGGCTAACAAGTCCGAAACCGGTCTTTGTCTGGTGGAGTGGCCGACAAGTGTTCTTGGCTGTTTCACACAGATACTGCAGGTATAATTCAATGCCGGTCGGGGCATTAGCCCGCGGAGTAGTTGTTTCCTGCAGTATCATTTATAGATTTAATGGCGCATCGCCCGGGGCGAGAGGTCTGCGGTTAAGTACCTACGATATTGTAGGTCGCTTTCTGCAAGTCGAGCCGCTTAGGCCGAGCAGGAAGTAGCAGACCAGTTACATCTCACATTCTATAAATGTCTAAGTTCACTTTTGAAACTGTGGGAACTCGAAAATTCAACCACAATACATGATAAATTTTAAATTAAACATCACCTGCTTAAATAATCAAAAAGTGTTTTACCCTTTATGTAATCGCATACATATGACTTCATTGATAGGAATTGTAGGAGATTTGATTTATATTAGCTTAAAATACCTTTCTAATACTGTAAACAATTTTACAAAAGCTAATAATAAATTGGTAGATATTGTGGCTGTAATTCAACGCTGGTCGGGGCTTTAGTCCGCAGGGTAGTTAGTTTCACACAATATTGTTAATACCTAAAAATATATAAAACAGAATTACATAAAGGGTACAAAAATTGTTTCGTAATCAATTAAGCTATTCAGATCATTAACAAAGAGACAAAAAAGTAGAGGACCTAAATTTGACCCTTGCGGAACGCTAGAAGATACTAAATAAGGAATGGATTAAATCTATTATAAGTGACGGATTGAAAATGGTTAGACAAATAAGACCGAAACAAACTGACCAGATGGTGGGAGAATCCATAACCGCTTAATTTAGATAGTATTGATGGTTCTGTTGCCTGTTTAGTATTTTTCAATAATTTCCATACTATTAGACATCGATCCCCCAAATCCTATATTACTGTAATCTTGAGAAAAAAGAACATGCGATATGTACAACAGTGTTCCACAAAAAAGAACAGAGTTGGTAACTAGTGTAAATCATATTTTACTTTACTTCTCCGATCAAAGTCGACATTAATTCAAATGTTTTTGATTGATGAATGATGATTCTGCAATTTAAATTAACAATTCATTTTAAGAAACATTCTAGTGCCTAAATTGTAAAAGACGGGACTGAAAATCCAAAAGTGAAAATGGGTTAATTAAGGATTTATCCTTACAAAACCGTGGCAGGAAATAATTTTATATTAAATCCTGTGCAGTGGTTAAGTATCAAACTGAATTTTAACTTCGATTCTGTTCCTGTCATCGTTTGGTCCTTGAAGTTCCATCTCCGTTACTCAGCCCCAATTTGCATTTATATTTAATAGGTTTTGCCTATTCCTTTATGGCACTAGCCTTTTAATATTCCGCTGTGTGCTCGACTTTAAACGACAACTTCTTACTTAGAATACAGTTATTAGCAATCAAGCAATTGATTTTCTTTTTGTTTTAAATTGAATGTATAAGATTCATGCAAATTTGCTCCATTATTTTTAATTATCACGTGCTTTCTGTTGCCGTCTCTGAGTAGGCCGGGTTACAGTAAATGTTAATTACTCTACACTTTTTAAGATTCAAGAATCAAAGTTCAACGAGGCAACTCAATGAATAAAAATGTTCACATCTTCGGGGAACATTTTATTCTCGCTATTACTTATCTTGTCTAATTAATGATAAGATACGTAAGTCAAGTACGTAATTAATAGAAAAGATAATAAATAAAACAAATAAGTGGTTAGGTTTTTTGACGATCAGTTCTAGTTGCAGGAGTGACCATGCTGAGATGGCATATATTTACAAAGATTGGCAATGTGGAACAACATAATACAATAAAAGTACGTATAATGTACAGCGTGTCCCAATTTTGTTGTAATTGCAGTACACAGACACTACAAGGGATACAAGGATGCTGTTTCGCAACCCTGTACAATTTTTCGAACATGCTTTTCAAATGTTAATTTGTAATTAAAGATTACACATAGATGGCAAAAATATTCGGGACGAGTCATCTAGTTTATAATCGAATTCAAGGGCATAATCCTTTGAATGATATGAAACAATATGGAACTTAGCGATATTCAGTGGATGTTTGTTGTTTCGACACAATTCATATACTTTATTTAAGTTGCTCTGAACTTTTAGACAATCATTATTGGCTATATTCTCCAGTAAAGTTTTATATCATCTGCAAACAGCAAGCAGTGCACATCCAAGCAATAATGCCATTAATAAACAATATAAATATAAGAAGACCTGGTATGGAGCCTTGAGGAACCCCTGTAGTTTTTTGTTATGTTCAGTTAAATTTCTTTTGCTAAAAATAAAAACGAAAAAAATCGATATTTCCTTAAATTAGATTTTTTATTACGAATACCCTGTATTAACTAGGCCAATAAAAATAGTATAATTTCAAAGCCATAGTACACCTCTATCGAAAGAAAAAAATCACGAAAATATTTTATCCTGTTAATACAGGGTGCTCCCAAACATTGGTATTTTTCGAAGTTTGCACCTAAATTATAAACACTCTGTATAAGATGCAATTTTGAAACTTGGTACTATGGGTTTCGAAGCATGGCTAAATCGATTAAACAAATTGTTTTTTTTGTTAAAAAATGCCTAATACTATTTTGCTACTTTTGGGGCCATGCAAAGGGCCTAAATAAAAAAAATGCACATCACTGTGTAGAGCTTTTTAAGTACAATACATTTTAAAAAGGAAAAAATTAAATCGGTTGTTCCATTAAAAAATACTGATATTTCAAGTATCAAAGTGAAACACCCTGTATACAATAATGTCTCCATTCGCTTTTTGGAACAAAATCCTCTCCATATATCCTACTCCTTTTTATCTGACAACAAAATTTATTCTTATTTAAAACATACCACAATAATACAAAAAACAAAGTATGCACAATCGTTTGCAATAATAATGGCACTCTTTAAAATTAATTTTGCGATCTGACGTATTCGTGATGAAATCTACTATCAACTTTTAATATTAGTTCTTAGTTGTGTCACTCGCCAATAGGGATTTGATGAAATTTCTACTCAGAACGTCCAGAAGTTCAAAAACTATTTTGAGGGGGTGTTTTTATTATTGCAAAAGCATGTACATAACAAATTTGAAATAGATAGTTGAATTAAACAACAGGTAGGTAGCTGACCGACGAGCAAAGATACACATTGTTCATTTTATTGACAATATGTATTAACCTAATTTAAATCCCAAATGTAGGTAATGAGGTGTTTATTTTAATCATTGAAACTTACAATGCAATAAGCAAAATCGACGGATTTACATGTTTCCACCTACAAATACCTCCAAAAATTTGAGGTCTTTTTTATGGCAATGTTAAGCTTGACTGACTTACTATGGTAGTTAATTTATATAAAAATACGTAAAAGTCGCCACGCAGACTTTTCAGTTACAAATACCGATCCTGATATAACTATGAATTAACTTTAAGATCCAAATAATTGACACATGACAGGAAAAATTGCATTCTTGTAGTTCGATACGGCAAAGTAGTTCTAAGAGACAGCGATGAAGTAGAGCAAAATTCAGTTTCATTGTTTCGCAGTAACCCTAATAAATTTTAAACAAAAAGAAGTAGGAAGAACCCCAATAATTCCCGTTTCACATTCACTTTCGAAGTTTCCCTGGAAATAAATTTATCTATACGTATATTCCCGAAGTAGTCCATATGTACAATTCAAGATCGATAAGAGGATCTGGGAGTCCCTTAGGGCCGCATTATTCCTTCAGCCTTATTGCTCGTCACCCAGCATCATCAATATGACCACAGTTAAACCATATTGCGTTTCGTAAACATGAAAAGGCCTTTTGATTGCCGTTCACGCTATATTTAGTAACTTGTTGGTTCTATTAGGAAAATTCTCTATCGAATTCTGATGATAACTAAGCGGGAATTTTAATAGACATTGACATTTCCACATGAACACAATAATTAACAAACGGTTGCTGAAATTCGTGTTGGTCAGGACTTGCTTTGTGCCTTTGCCATGCTGCACTTCAGGGTAAACTGCAAAATTGTAAGCATGCAAGACTGATTGAGTGCAACGTTATTAAAATTTACAAATGAACTTTGTGGATCAATAAGTAATTCAGTCTGTGCAGTATTTCCACGGAATTCGTCATCAAATTGAAAATGAAGATTGAGACCAGAAATATACTCCGCAGTTTCTCGGCACAACGTCAAATCCACTCTACTTTTATATCAACATCTCAAAAATAATTCAAACCTATATGCCCTAACTATACAAAGAAAAATATTAATATATGTACAAAAATGAAATTGTATGAATGTAACAAATACGTTAGAATGAGATTCAGAGGAAAGGAAGAATATGAAACGCTACTTGCATCCACGAGAACTGTCAATCACGACTTCAGGTGGACTTCCGTAGCAGAACTAGTCATTTTTTCATTATTTATTGCCAGTGATATGATATTAACTATACCGAAAAAAAATTTGGTGACTGTAAAAAATTGTTGTTATTTGTTTGTATAGGACCAAACAAATAATTTCCTAATACCAAGTAATTTTTTTGAGAAAGCAAAATACAGTAATTTTGTGTAAAGAAAGCATTTGTTTAAATTAAAACACATTATTTCCTTTTCAATGAAACACTTCTGGCATTGATTTCATAATATTGTATGATAAAACAATATTTGCATATATCAAAGAATTTTTTCCAATTAAACATCTGCTTATTTATGTCAACAACTTATTGCTCAGGAATTCCAGGAAACTACTGCAAGTTAATGCCACAACCAGCATTGAATTACACCTGAAAACTCTGTAGAAAATAGTCAACATATACCGGTTTAGAACTTATTAGCTCTCATCAGTACGCCACAAGTGAATGAAATTTTTGGTTATAGAAAACAAATCGAAATTTTCATTTAAAACAAATACTTTTTTCGACGATACAACTATCCTAGGAAATAAGTTTTTTTAATTTACGGTTCTTCAAAAGATTATATAAAATAACAAAACTTCATTTAAAAACATTAGAAATAGAATTAAAAGATTACATAGTTTTCTTTTCCACATCTCTCAATTAAAAATATGCATTATTGACTTAAATAAACGTATTACTTGATTTGAAATGCACATTCATTTCAAATAAAAAATATATTTTTTTATTTCATAACGTTATTTTTATGCAATGCCCTGTGAGAGCCCTGTTGGGATCTTTTGTGTTCTAAGTAGGGCATTCGACTGCATCAATCACAATATATTACTGTCGAGACTTTAGGAATATGGTCTGAGAGGTAAATCATTACAGTGGATTTCTTCGTTCATTAAATAAACAAAACAATTTACTTCTATTTACTATCGAGATGATAATTATGTAACATCTGTTAAATATGAGTTACGTGCAGTTGAATCAGGAGTGACACAGGGATCGGTTTTAGGTCCTATTTTGTTCATATTATATATTAATGGTGTTGAGACTGGATCATGTTTGTTTTTCATTATATGCAGACGATCTCTCTGGTTATATCACACAGATTAGATATAGATTTATAAAATAAATGCGACGAAATTATGCGGTCCATATGTTATTGGTTTAAACAGAACCATTTATATTTAAATATGTAGTAGTAAAACAAAAATTATTAGCTTTTATAATCGACAAAAAATGTGTAGAGGGTAATAATTCTATATTAAAAGTACCTCAGAACAAGTAACATTTTTAGGTATTATGTTAGATGAGCATCTGACAGATTGTGAGAATCTCGTTTCATTTTTCAATTGAATGAATTTTTTATTTAAAAATATTAATTATGTCTTAACCAGGCAACAAACTCTCGTGTTCGTTATGGCATTTGTGTGTGGGGAGATTTGACTCTGTCTCAGACGGTAAGGCTCAAAAAAAAATTCCAAGAATTTTAGCTGGTCTTTCAAGCACTCATACTTGTAGGAGTCTTTTTGTTGAGTTCAGTATTTTAACTGTGACATCATTGTATATTTTAGAGTTATGTGCATATATTTATAAAAGTAAAAATTAATTCATGCTTAATCGAGACATTCATTCTATAAATATAAGAACTGAACATCAGTTTCGTTTACCATTTCTGAAATTATCAGTTGCTTCCAAGTCATCTGACCACATTGGCTTGAAAATTTTCAATGTACTCTCTAGTGATATAAAGTCAAGTGCAAACATGCATGTCTTTAAATCTATTCTTAAAATGTTCGTGATACGTAAGTGTTTCTATACTCTTCAAGAATTTTTCTCTGACATGTAGTATTTTATATACTTCTATTTTACGTAATGGTTTTTATCTAGTATTTGGTGTTTGTTTTGTTTTATATTCATGTATGCATTTTTTATATTGACTTTTGTTTTTGTACTCTATTGATTATTGCTATACATTTCTTTTATAATGTCAAATGGGCAAAATAAATTTATTATTATTATTACAGACAAATTGTTTAGGGAAATGAAAATCATTTTTTAAAATTAAATTTTCATAAGATAATGGAATAACTGTACTTAACAGATAGATAGGTACTCGTCAAAAAAATTAAACTACTAAATAAATCAATTTATTTTTGACAAAAAGTGAGAAAAAATTTTTGGTGTCTAAAGCAGATCACCATGATCTATTGCAAATGGAACAACTAACCTAATTCCACGATACAGTATATCTTTTATTTCGTATGTTCAATAATGATGAATTTTTAGGGTGAAGAATGGAATTAGTACCTACTTTAGAGACGATGAAGAAGTAAAATAAGGGAAAGAAAACTATTAGTGCTATATAAAGTTTAACCGTAATTTCTTTAGGTCTAAAATGAGTAGCTAGATAAAAAAATGTAATTAGCAAAAAAGTATATAATTTATAACACTAAAACAGTAAAATTTGTATAAATTCTTGAACAATAATTGTAATCAGAACTGTACACTGTAATTTGAAATGATTTCAAAAAAAGAATGATCTTGTTTCCTTAGCTATATGTTATTATTAAATACCTAACTTCTTATTAAATATCAGAATTTACGTTTTATTGAGAAAATTTGTATAAAATTTATTTATTATTACATTGGTGAGTATTGTTACTATTTCTTGGAATGACAGTTACTAAATACAGGACGGTAAAATAACATAACTTATTTTCAAAGAGAAGCGAAATCATAAATTAAAATTTCTTAAACAAAATATATCAATGTACAAATAAGATATAACTCAGAAAGCGACCAAAAGAATATAATAAATTATTAAGAATTTCGTACCCTACTGCAAAATCCTTTCAAAGCTTTAATAGCTTCGAGTTTTATTATATTTTACTCGACACACACACAGTTTTGAAGGCAACGTTTAACCCTAATGTAACGTCGAGAAACAACATTTTTTGTTGATGAATGACGGCTAGCCATCTAAAAAATATCGTATCCGTTTTATACGAGCTAGATCCTGACCTCAACGCTATCTTTTACGGTTTATAGATTATTCATTTTTTATATCACTTAAAGCAAAATAACAACGCTATGTGAGTGTATTCCATGTTTAATTTGCATGATATGAATTTAAAAAGACTACGTGTATGTAGCGGTTCAAAAAGCTGGAGAAAACAAAAGAAATAATTTGCAGAATACATCTTGGTTTTAGTGTAAATATTTTCGAATAATGTAGCAGAAACATTTCTCTTTTATCTCTTTGCCTGCTGTTGTTCTCTTTATTCTCTACTGCCTAATTCTATAAAGTATGATTTCCGCTTCAAGGAAGCACAGATATGTTCTAGACGTGAGTAGCAGGCTAGTGTGTAAATATTTCATTGTCTGTTATAATATTAACTTAGGGTTCTAATTATTATTTTTAACTTATCTTCTTTAGAAATAATGTTGAAATATACTGCATTATTCAGTTTTCCGTCTTGCTAAATAGTATTGATGACCACAAAGCATGAAATATTTGTGACGATTCATAAATAAACTAATTATAATTACGAAGTTATATGAAATTAATCGCGTTTAATAATTACTGAACTAATTATTGCACGTGTGGACGTGTGACATTTGTGACAAACTCCAATCAAATGTAAGACACGCATCATAGATTAATAGGAAGATCGATTTTTCATTGTAACTTTTACCTATAGAATATAAATGCGTTTCTTTTATTGAAGCATTAGTATTGATAATAGTTGTTTACGCGATAAGAGAGATATACCTAGACATTGTTACCGGACGCATGTGAAGTTTGTATAATCACATAAGTGCGGTAATAATGTACACGTATTGCATAAAATGTACAATAATAATAGTATTACTATACATAATTTCTATTTTAGTACGGTATAAGATAGCTGTCATTGAATAATTATTTCCTCATAATTGTTGTAAATACGAGCTCTTTGATTTGAATAAGCACAGAAGAAATAGGAACAGGCATTTGAATCGCTATGAAAAATGGTGTATGGAGAAAAATAGATATGTAACAATTTTAGCATCGACTAAGATGGTTTAGATCCATAGATAAAGCTTACACCTGTCAACAAACGACAAAAATTAACATTCTTATTAGTAATAATAGGAAACAGTTAATCCAATTAGCTCCACTATTTTGCAATCGTGTTTCATTTCATTACAAACTAGCAAAACTGCAACATTTTCATTCATTACAACCACTCACTACCGATAACACACACTTCTAGTAGGTGCAGTTAGATAAAATTCTTATTTATTATAACAAAATCAAACGAAAAGAATAGATAATAGAAAACTTTTAATGTACCAGCGGCAATCTTGCCCCATAACTTAGAAAAACAAACCAGCGAACTATATTGTGGAAAATATCTGCACCCGACACAAATTTCTTTATTTGATAACTATAAAACGTTGAAACATTAAAAAAAGGCACTAAAAACTGAAGAAGAACACAAAACTACAACGTAAACACATGGTAAACACAGGAATTAAACTATGCCATAACGGGATTGACGGAGAATTTTACCCTCGTGTTGCTATTTGCCTACTCCGACTCGCATAGGCTGCGTTAAATAAGGATTTAATATAAAATCGAAAAAAAATTTTCGCTTTATAAATAAGTTTAGAATTTTTTTGAAGGGTGATTCCGTTAACTCTTAATTTTGTTCTATCCCCTCTTAAAATATTTGTACTTATTCATAGTTAACCTTGTATTGAGCAGGGATGTTTTGGGTATAAAAAACATATGGTTGGAAGTCTAATTCTGTCACTGAAGGCTACAAACAGTAATGAATTTCTAACAAAAAAAAAATAATAATAACTACATCACTGAAAAAAAAACTAAAATTAAAGAGTGCTTTAATAGATGCTTGATATATGCACCACTATTATCTGTACATAGATTATAGCGCTTTCTTAATTTATATGAAGTTGCTGTTTTAAATTATAGATCGATATTCTATTTCAGGCATCTATAATTCAAGTAAAAAAGGAAACTGATTTTAAAAGAAATTGAATATTGACCTAAATTTTAACAGCGGTACTTTATATAATTGGAAGTAAAATAAAACAAAATTAAAACACTAGGTATTGTTTTTGCAAGGCCCATCTGATCTGAATTGATGATTGATATGGTAAACGAAACATTTCAGTTGCACAATAAGTGATCTGTATTTGTTGAACTGATATAAACACAAGAAAAAATTATTTGCAAAAAAAGCTTAAAATAAAAAATTCTTTCCATATCCGAAAAAAATTGGCATGCTTCTGCGAAAAAAAATACAGCGTCACAACGCCCAGCGTCGTGTAGCTATGGTTTCTTTCTGTACCTTCATTTCAAGTCTTACTCAGCCCAAGCAAACTCTGTTTGACAACGCTCACTTTACTTCAACCGTTTACAAGAAAAATTTATTTATTCAGTAAAATCGACAAGCTGGTTGTTTATGTGAATAGTAAAAGCAGATGAAGGAAACTTGTAACAGTATATATTTCCTTCATTTATTCAAAGAGAATTTTTTAGCAATTAGGAAAAACACCGCGCACAACAACAGGGCGGAAAGTACAAAAGAAACCAAATGGTGTTTCATAATGAGACTTTTTGATTATGAAAACTTTAAAATGAATCCGGCTGGATACGGCCGTATTATGTGTAAGCTTATATACGAGTATGTCGGTACACAGTGGCATATTACAAGGGTTTTGATTTACTCGTAGAGGATTACATGCTGCATGACTGCAATGAAACGGGAACGTCACAAGCTCAGACCAGCTAATTAATTAACTCCATTCATCGGAAAGAACAAATGTAGCTCTCGGAGTGTCGTTACGCTCCTGCGGATTCAATTTGTCGGGATACGCCGCCGTGATGGCGAATTCAATAGAACAAAATTGACTGTTCGTGTTTTCTCCGCACTGTAACAAACGCCTATTTTTACATATGTATCGTGTCCAATTACGAATTAACATATAGTGTTCCTATATACTTTCATTTGTGTCATTCAATACAGGCGCCGCGTGACACAAACAGTTTCATTACACCGGAAATGACCGAAATGCAAAATTCTATCGGAATTAAACAGTTTCATCCCGCTGCACCCTGTGGGCGCATGTGCCCTGCTGTATTTATTATGACGTTTAAATTAATGCATTCAGACAAACGTTTTCCAAACTGAATCTGGACGATTTATATTCCGTTCCAATCAACTTTTACTTTTTTAAATAACTGCATTTTTCGCTGCAAACATAGAACTATATGTATCGGTCACATTTTGGTAGATACGTGGGTTGAATTTACGCATATACAGCGTGCTGTAATATTTGGTGTTCACGAAACTATCATAGATTCTTAAATGAAGTGTGGTGTGTTAGTAGGTGTGTTATTCACCGTTTCTATTATCTCTTATAATTTTTTCACTTTATAATCAATTATTACAACATTCACAACTCTTTACAATTGTTTCGATATCGATTTTTACATTTTTAAAATTAGCACCTTTTAAAGATCGTAGGTATATTATTATGAATGGACCAGCACATCACGGACCTGCTCGACTTTGCACACAACTTGTGCAGGTTTTGTGTGTGGCAGGCGTTTTGAAGTTTTTAAGTAGTTGTTGAGTGTAGATCGGAAGAACAAATTGTCATTTTAGCGATGTATGAAGAGGAGAAGGAGAAGAAAGCCAGGACAATGAGAAAGTTCTGGGATCACTCTATCAATAAAAAGAGAAATCTGTATGGTGAAATTAATAATTTATTGCCTAAACTGGCAACGACTGGAACGAAATTTTTTTGAATATCTCTTGGATCATCTTCGCCTACAGTACCAAAATACAAGATTTTACAGAGCAGTGTCATCTGACTAAATATTTATTTGTTTGAAAGAAGTTACTTAATTCAAGATTATACAGGGAGATCTCATTTATTGTTCTGAACTTTGAAATTTTACAGAAAACCTTATTTTAATGTAAAATGTCATCAAACATAGGTCCTAATGTTATTTGATTTTGCATAGGAGAATTTGTCTATACTGTAACCTCGAAACTAGGTTATCGTTGAAACACGTCACGTAGACAACCAATCTTTATTATCACTCTTGATAATACAAGAAATATTCTTCGACAATTTCGCAACTGTCAACGCTTTACTTTGACGTTTGTCACTTGCGTTTGGCTGCTCAATACAAACTGACTCAGCGGCCGAGAATGATCTGCTTATATAGGTTTTTACAGTTCTCGAAGTTTCTGAGATTTCGAGAACGTGTCGAGTATATTATTCTGAATTATAGAATATAGCCTGGAATATTCCGGAAAACGTCAAAATAAAGTAGATCACAAAAATTGTAAATTCTAACATAAACAGAAACGTAATTTACAAACTAATGAGGTAGGTGAGCTCTCAATTATAAATTCTGAACTTTGAAAACAGGAACATAATTAACCAACTAAAAAAGGTAGGTGAGCTTTCGTAACAATACTTTAAACTGTTAAAAATATCAAAACCATATTTGATAGAGAAAATACATGAGCAAAGGGTCATATGTGTAAGCCATATAAATATTCTATTTAGGTATAAGTAATCAGTACAACCATTTACAAAATATTGTGTGGTACTGATAACTCCACCTCTGGTTAAGTTAGAAACTGTATATTATTTGCATATGATCCTTTACTCAGGAAATTTTGTGTTTTTGCTCAAAAATAAGATTCTATGATATCCTATTTTTGTGTATAAAAAGTTGATAAAGTTCATATTAGGAACATATATTTTAATTTAAAATACAGGGTGTTCTACAAGCTATATGACAAATTTTATCAGATGATAGCTGAATATCAAACATTTTTTCTCATGTGAGCATATGTCCGATTCGTTTTTGTTTACAAGTCCGAGCATTTTAAACATTTTAATTTCGTATTTCAATCTAAGTAGCCTCACAAATAAAAATTATGGTTTGTCTCATGTATTATCTCAATATGGGTATTCCAATGGGAAAGCCAAACAAGCGTCCCGAGAATACCGACAAAGATACCCAAATAGACATCAACTTGCCCACATAGTCTATAGTGCATCATTTAATAGACTTCTAGAAGAAGCTAACCCCGTTCCAAAAAGGAAGGAGAGAGTAGAAGAGGAAGAAGATATAATTACATGTTATCATTGAAAACTCTTCAATTAGTGTTCGACGCATAACAAGTAATCTTCATTTATTACCGAATTTTGTATTGCGCGTATTGAACACAGAAATGTTCAATACACTTTATCCGTCATCGTCAAAATGCACAAGCGTTACATGTTGGAGGTGCTCCTCAGCTATTAGAATTTTATCGCTAGTTACTTGAACAACATGTATAAAATGATATTCATTCAATGATTCATTTCGCTTGTCATCGTTTTCAGTGTCAACATTTGGGGTAGCATTTTCACAACTGATTTAAATGATCATTTAAATGCAGATCTTTATATAACTTTCAATCTTTTTGATTTCAATGATGACGTAGGGCTTAATATTGTACAAAATATGTGGAATTAATACGATGGTACACGATCATATAGAGGGAGAAAAATTACTGTTTGGTTAAATGATCATTGCATTCGAGTCGAAGGTGGACATATTCAACAACATATTATAGTCTTAAGAGTTATTAACTAAATTTAGTTAATAAAAGTTAACTAAAGTTTAAGCACAAACAATAACTTGATTGAAATATAAAATTATATTTTTTAAAATGCTTGTAACTTCTAAACAAAAACTACTAGGTACCATCTGCCAAACTTCGTCACAGAGCTTGTAGATCCCCCTATATATGTACCTACTTCAGTTGACGTTTTATTAAAAGAAATTACTTTGATAAGTAGGTATAAAAGTTACCTTGTAATAGATTTTACGTTCAAATTCTCATTACATTATTTGTGCCATTTATGGCTGGTTTTGCGTGATATAAGCAATTTTGTTATAGGGAAGCTCTATTGGAATTAAACAATTTCATCTAATAATGGGCTGCGGATGCATGTGTGCTATTTGTGATAGGATTCAAATTAATGCAGTATTCTAGGGAATACTTTGAAATTGAGTGTATATGAGTCGAGCATTGAGTATAAAACTAGTTGGAAACATAAAGTGGGCCGAATTTACAACTTTATAAGCGCAAAGTATAATTAGGATTGAAAACAGAACTAAGAATCAACTATCTAGTATTAACTAAATATACAGATCAATACGCAAAAATCATAAATTCAACTTACTAATAATTGTCCAGTGAAGATATCGAAAAAAGAAGACGTAACTTTCATTAGGGTGAGCTAGTTTTTCGGATTGTTATTACGTGACATAACTGGTCCCTTAGTTAGAAGCATAGGATACGACACAGGTGGCTATGAGACGTTTCGGAAAACCACCATTATTTGAGTAATCGTTCTGACCTTAGCAGCTGTAATACCAACAACAGAAACCGAAACCAATGTATGAGCGAACCTAGGGTTAATAATAGCGGGTCCACCCCTATAGAACCTAGCCCGAGAATAACAAGGGCAGGTCACAAAAACTCAGCAAAAGATAATGATGTACACTTTAATATTTTCTTGCCGTGACATAGATATAATTATCTAATTAGATAACTCCATAGAGCTAGTAATCAATAATAGTATACCTAGGTATTTGGTGCAGTGAGGAAAAAAATCACTAATGGTAGGTAAAAATACATTCGTTCCAGCAAAAAAAAAGTGTAAAACATAGTACAAATAAACATTTCAATTGTAGCAGATAAATCAAGTTTTCTGGGGACCAGTCACTTGTCACAAGTGAACAGGTCATCTAACTGTCAAAAATAACAAAAATTTCTTGCTGGAGTAAAACTTTTAAACTAAATATATTTTTGACACATTAAGGAAAAGTGAACTGTACAAGGTTAGTAGACTGTAATGAAGCAATAATTGAATATGCTATATTGCTACATTAGTACTCTTGTAACTTGGACTTACCTTATTGTGGATATTCATTTAACATAAATAAAAATGACAATTAGATCACGATTCCAAATAGTAATGTATATAATGCAAAATATAAGTAAGGTACATATACAGGTCACAATGCCAGGATGATACCTTTTACTAGTTATATTTTCATTGAAGATTAGATGTATTTCTTTCTAACATGAATCTACTACATTGTAGTTCAAAATCCACCTAACCCATCGATCATAAGCATTATTGCATGAATTGATGGATGATGCAGCAACAACAGGGTCAGGTAGTTAGTTTAATTGTGAAATTATACTGAATTATTAGCTATTGAACAAAAACATTCATATAAGTGCTTAGAGTAGAAAACTAATATTATTATTAAGAAGGCCGCATTTGCGTCCAGGAATGACTTATAAATATAAATTTATGTTGGAGCGGCACGCCAAGCATGTCTAACTATGGTTATTCAATGCACACAATTTTATAGAAGTGTTCACAGAGGCGTACTAAACGTTTAACTCATCGCGTCTATCCAGGTGCTAAAGCAGAGAATCTAGCAAGACAAGATGACGAATTGGTATACATATTGCTACGATTTAAGTTTAAAACTGAAGCTACACTGTTGGAAAATTGAAATTTATAGACTAGAAGAGTCCCTGGCGCTTCGCTCCAACATCTGTTGCACTCCTAGCTCTTGTCTAGGAGCTTGGCGTGTGGCTTTTGTCGTGGCTTGACGTGCCGCTCCAATATAAACTTACACTTACGTTGATAGGCCCTAACCACCATTCAGTTCAGGAATGCGAGAAACCTGGAACACCTCATTAATAGAGGGATGGTCAAACGCCAACCAGTATCAATTCCTTAACTGATCCTAACCAACGTTCTTCTACCATATCATACCTGCAGAGAGGGTGCTAATCCTCGCCACAAATTCGACTACCGACCAATCTTATACTGTGAATATATCTGAAATATTTAATTGCCGTTCTACATAAACCTTGCTAAGATTTCTATAATTGTTTCATTTTTCTATTTGAAAGACACAATTTAAAAATAAATAATATTATCTCATCCCTCAAAAGGCTCTGTAACTACACAAGTTTTTATCAATAATCATAAAAGGCCTGTGCAGCAGCTAGGAGAACCCTTAAAATTAAATTACTTCATAAATTTATCAAATAATGGCACGAGATTAGGTCGAGGCAAGGGAAAAACTCGAATTCGGCAGTTGGAGCTAGCCGCCTAGTTGCCTTTTTGGAATGCTTGCCAAGATTTAATTACCCATCGCTACAAGAAAAATCCATATTTTAAGCGGCGCAGCCATTGATTACACGTCAGACGTGTCCCGTTCGTCGCGTAACACTTAATTGAAATCCGGTTGTTGCACGACATCGGATTTTACCTAAAACAATATTACTCCGGCTATATCATAAATATGCAACTGCCAGAGCCGACAATTGGATCAGAAAATAGCGGCTGATTGCGATTTCCATAAGTGAGCTTAATTTATTCCCAATGCAAATCAAACCTCTGGGGCGATACATCTATAATAACATAAATCAAAGCATATTATAAAGGAATTGAAAAATTTCGCCGGCGAGAGTCGCCTCAAATTTCTCCCGGAGGATGGCCGATTCCTTTAAATTTCTCCGCAAATGTGAGTAACTACTCTTTTATGCCTTATTAAATCGCATAAAACGCTATAAAAAACTGGAATCGAATTATATTTTTCTTTCATGTGCTTCTACGAGAACAAATCATAATAAAAGCGTCATTACGATGAAAGATATGAACTTTCAAGGATATAAAATTTTAGGCAGCTGTATTCCTTTTCTGTGCAATAATGGTCAAAGAGGATTTATTGTTTCTGCATCGATTCAATTTGTCAAAGAAGTCCTTTGAACTTGTCTCTGCTGAAGTATCACCATCTATCACATGAAAAATACTTTTTTCGAATTAATCATTTTTATTTGATTTGATATCTCAATTTTACTTTTACATTACCATTTAATATTTATAAATGACTATCACCTTAACTCATTTTTATTAAATATCAGCATTTTATATTTAACCATATAAAAAAATTGCAGTCGCATATTCTGTAAATACTAGAGATTGACAAATTTGGATAATATTGGAATACATTATTATTATTGCACCTATTCCTAAGAAATCGCAAGCTAACAAGTTGCAGATTTACGACCTATTAGTTTGCTGTCAGTTCCTCTTAAAATAGCAGAGCGAGTTATTTATAATCAACTTGTCTCTCATTTTAATTTTAATAATATTTTAGCTCCTAACCAATCAGGATTTCGTCAAAACTTTAGTACAGGTGCAGTACTTGCGGCTGTAGTGGACGATGCTTTACGGGCTATTGACGTATCTCAGGTGTCAAGTCTCACACTGTCATATGTCAAAAGCATTTGATTCAGTAGACTTCAAATGTTTAATGGATAAACTATATTTCTATGGCATTCATAAACATCACGACTGGTCTGATTTCTATTTGTGAGTATACATACACATTCTCGTAATTACTTTTTACAATTGTAATTGCTTATCATAGGTAGATTTATTAATATATGTTTATATATAGGTTATGTTTTTACTTTTGAGGGGTAGACTTAATTATCAGTTATCTGTGTCTAGTCCTGTTGTGTATAGGTTGATGTATTAGTTATTGTAGTTATACACAATAAATAAATTTTGATTTAATACTAATGTATAATAAGATATTTTTTAAATCAAACATTTTGGTTATTCAATGAATGTTGACATTTACCTGGGTTGCACGTGACATTTGTCTGTGTTAAGGTTATTATCGTGGATCTTAACAAATTATAATACACAACATCAGCTATTAATATTGAATATATTACAAGAAGTAATTAGAATTATCTTTAACAAAACGAGGAGCGTTACAAAAGCACAGAACACAGAACAAAAGTAAAAACATAATTGTAACATATTCTTCTTCTTCTTTATATATCATTGACTATTTATTACGCTATGATGATAGAACATACATTTGAAGGTTACTGATAAATATGAAAAGAACTAAATTCAAATTTAACCTCACAGTCTGGATTGAAAGTAATCACGTTCCACCATGGTAAATGTCACTTTCCATCTGGATAGATGTCAGTCAGAAATATGTTTCTTTCAAACTTATTGTAATTTTGAAATATCTACATTACATATATGTTTGTAAATAATATTGTTTATTTAAATATTAGAAACAGTTTATATATAAGTAGTAAAAGTACAATTATTCAAATTTGAAAAGTTAACACGAAATTTATTCAATTCTACTTGTTCTTCCTGAAAACTATTGTGATTCTCTATCTGGATTCCTGAATGATCTTGAGGTGCCACTAGTTCCTGTTGATGAAATATACTTTTTAAAATTTTCAACTTATTGACAACGCTTTTCTCGGTATAACCTTCAGCCACACTAGTTGACTGCTATCCTCTACTTATTTTAAGTGTTTGAATATTCGCTCCACTGTCAGTGAGGAAGGTGACAGACGTCCTCCTCAAGCAATAGCCAGTGTGACTGGATGCATTTGGGAGTTTAAATATTCAGCAACTATTTGGGTAATTTTTGCAAAATTGTTGATGCCAACTGGTTGTATTGTGGACTTACCGTGATTATAGTAAATGAAAAACCTATTGTGTTTTACTTGTTTGGGTCTCAATCGTAAATACTTACGATTCTCATATTCGTTGCTCTCCGATCCTGCGGTAAATACACGTTCCTTTTTGGTACCATGTACAGTTATAACCAAAATTGTACCCATGTCTTCCATATCTTTTACAGTTAAACTGCACAATTCTGATTTTCCAGTGTTGGTATTTCTTTCAACCTTAGTATATTGCTCCTATAGCTGGTCATAAAGAAAGGCGCCTTTAACTGAGATTTTCTAGATGCAAACTGTTAGCGCATCCTTGTTGACAGATTTTTGTCAAATTTCTGATTCAGAAATATGTGTTTTTAATATGTTAGTTCGGATGGTAATTAAATTCAGCATTCATATATCCATCCAAATAGGGCTATTACGACCATATGGTTTTCTAGTAGGGAGGAAGATATGTAAAGAGTTACTTTGGAGGAAGAGAACAATATAGCTCTCAAAGTGCTAGAAGAGCCTCAACCGACGGCCTCACAACCAGCTTTGGAATTGTTCAACAATTCTTATTTATTTATCAAGTATGACTTGTTTAGTAAAATTTGAACAGATTCACTTTTTGTATGTCTTTAACAAGATGACTTATACTGAAATTGTATATTTAGTTAGTAACGTTACCCATGTCACTTTTTCTTTTCCAAACTACTTTATTTTCTGAAAGATATTGAGAACTTTCCCTCATGCAGAATCACATTCTAAGGGGCATGTAAAACGCACAGCTCGCAAATAAGCGCGTATGTTGTTTTTTAAGACGTGTTTAAGCGCTTGGTTTAATAGGTTTCAAAGTGTATAGTTAAAGTTGGGTAACGCACTTCAAAGTACAGCATTTATCTCGGAAGCCCCGGCAGCGGCACCACGGCGATGTCCCGGAGGAGTAATTGGAGTTTAACACTCCCTGCTGTATGTCAGCCTATTCCATCCAGACCGTGGCTCGCTTCCCATCAAATTGATTTGAGAAAGAATGCCTGGAATTACTTTAGTTTTATTTAAGGAATTGGAGAACATCTACACATACCCTATGCCACAAGCTTATAACTTAACAAAACTGTTAATTGAAAAATATTTTTTATAAAAAATGGAAAAAGAACCTTATACTATTTCTTATGAACATTCATCTATTGTGGTATTTCTTTTGAGCCCTACCCAGAGGTGACTAGCAACATAATATGAGGAACGAAGTTAAATTTATATAACTGTATATGTGTTCGCACAAATTTTAGTGAGTGTATTGTATTTAAATATTAATTTAATTATTTTAAATTTACTTTTTTGGTTAGTTTAAAAAGAAGGTAGTAGGAATATACTTTACTTTGAAAAGATATGTCTTCATTTAGAAACTTGTTCTTTGTTTTTGAAATCTAGGATATCAAAGATTACACAGCCTCACGAAAAAAAATTTCCTATCTGGAGGTCAGACCATGTTTACTATATGCTTTTGAGGGCTCCATTGAGTAGTTAGTTTCACACAATATTGTTAATACCTGAAAATATATGAAAAAACATTCATCTGCTTTACTATGTTCGTTCTAAAGCTGAAAAATGTTTATATCTACAAACCCATACAGCAATAACATGTAGTTTTAACAGAACTCCATAAAACATCTGCGTTACTCGACACTTGCATTTATCTTACATTACAGAGTTGTATGTGCTCTTTAAACATACCCTACGCCACAAGTTTATAACTTAACAAAACTGTTAATTTAAAAATATTTTTTAGTTTAATTTTAATAATTAATTTATAATGCATTTTCTGAATATGGGGTAACTACTGGGATGTTCCAGTAAATCTACTCAGTAATAAATAATCGTTCATACATTCTGAAGCAAAAACGCCTTTAATTTTTCTCTAACACCTCTATTAACAAAATTTTATCGTTAACACAATATCAGACATGATAGCTAGAGACAAAAAATAATCGGATAGTAACAATATTGACGTATTCAGTATCTTGTAGTGAATTGTATTTAAAAATAGCATTTCTAATAATTGTATTAATTGATGATCGTTCGTAAGTCTTCTTAAGAACATAAAAGACAGTTTATTTACTTGTTTGTTTTTTAGTTCTAACTTTTAAGAATAATTTTAATAATTAGTTTATAATGTATTTTCTGAAGATGGGGTAACTACTGGGATGTCCCAGTAAATCTACTCAGTAATAAGAATAATTTCATGACGATTGCAGAATGCAGATATCCCAAAACAAGGTCTGGAGCATGTTTGGACATTACACGAAACTATTACTATTAGGAAAAACGTACGGTCATACCAAGGCGGTATGTGGTACGTGCGGTAGGAAATGTTTACAGATTGTACTGTTGGCTGAATATTTATACTTCCGCCCACTTCACTGAGATGCAGACGTACAAGTTATTGCATACTAATGACACTACCTCAAAACAATTTTTGATGAACATTTCACTAGATCTCTATTGGTGAGTGGACTAATTCACAACTTATGCCAAAAATTTAAAGTAGATTTCATTATAAATACCTCAGCAGTTTAAAACAAGCCACCAAATTCGTTTCGTATTCGAGCTTATTTATGATGTTAATACTGTCGAAAAATTTTAAATTTGGTACACAGTAAAAAATGTCATTGAGTAACCTCAAACTCATTTATGAGCGAAATTATTTTGGTGTTGAATTTTGAGTAATAAAATATTTTAATGCAGAAATGAGATTATCGACACAATTTTTCTCAAAACAATTTTTGATGAACATTTCACTAGATCTCTATTGGTGAGTGGACTAATTCACAACTTATGCCAACAATTGAAAGTAGATTTCATAAAAGATTTATTTAGTTAACACATAACTAAGCGAATATTACTCAATGAATTGTGTTATTATTTTAACACAATCAGGTGTGGACTCGTTTTAACAATTAATTGTGTTGATTTTGAGGCAAATTTTACTCAAAATTTTTTACGGTGTAATGTTGCATCCAGACGGTTAACGAATTAGTTTCGAAGCTATATGCATCCATAAATGACATCGTGAAAAAACATTTAAATAATAATTTGAAAATATATTTTTTAGCATAAATATGTATTTCAAATATTTTTCAATTGCGTCATCGTATTATACTACTCATTTTTCCCCATCTCCTTTTAAAGTTAATAAATAACATGAATCGGCCTGTATAACTTTACGCTGTATTCACTCTTTGAAAATTGAGATAAATATCACTTTTATATGCTGTATACCTGAACGGATACTAATCCAGAGGCAGATTAAAATATATTTTAATATTATACGCATATTTTGTTTAGTTGTGGCAGTAATTAATGAATTCCGATCGCAATATGTTGGGGCCCATACGCAAAGCCTTAATTAAAACTAAAAATTCAACAAAATACATTTCCTGGATAGGACCACCTATTTACCAAAGACTAACTACTATGTAGGGAAGATTAATTAATTAAAATGTTTTAAAGCCTTTTTAATACATTCTCCGTCCCTCGAAAATAAAAAAGCAGATTACAGAGAAACATTGTGAGCCACACAATTTTAATTTGTAATTTTCGAGTTGCGCCAATTAGGTAATTAAAATGACATGGGCGGGAACTAGCATCATCAAAATGAAGATTAATATCCCGCATTAAGCTGTAAAAAAGTTGACTGGCTCCGCCATACAGAAAGTTCCAAAATCACTCAAAACTTGTGAACGGTGGATAACATCGTTATAAATTGATATTGTACGGTTGGAAACATAATCGATTACAGGCACAGAGTTTTAATATAATTTATGTCATAATAATTAGCGAGTGGTCCAACACGTTGAGCGCTATAAGTTTGGCACACCTGCTCCCGACACTTGACGGCACCACTACTGACACAAGCGTAGATACTGTAATTTCTAAAGGGGGTTTCTCTGAACGTATTAATATTTTCATATTTATATAATTGATTGAAAATAATTGCGATTGTAGGAACGCTATTTTGTATGAAAATTTCTTCAAAATAGTCATTAATAATATTAATAATATCTGTACCACTTATTCTAATCACGAGGATTAGCCTAGAAGTCGAAGACTTGCACGGGAGAGGGGGCGGCGTATTATTATTAAACAGGCCGCATTGGCGCCTTACGTTGGTAGGCCCTAACCACCATTCAGCGCAGGAATGAGGAAAACCTGAAAAACTTCATTAATTAGCGGGATAGTCAAACGTCAACCGGTGTCAATCTCTCATATTGACCCTATCCAACATTCTCCTACCCTACCATTCCCACAGACAGGATGTCAATCCTATCCACAAATATAGCTTATATACGGTCTATCGGCTGCGGGGGTCGAACCTACAGAGATCTAGTCATCTCGATTCAAGTACTGAAAGTATTCTGAAAATTTTTAGATATTAAAGTTATATAAGTATATAAGATTTAACAACGAGGACTGTAATATTTCAAAACTATTTCTTATTGTCAAAACTTTAATAATACATATATCCAATGTGACAGTGCTAGTAAATTAAATTCAATTATTTCTAACATAGAATTCTTGTTGGGCATGGTTGTTAAAGGTACTTAAAAATCATGAATTTCATCATGTTCATATGATTTCATATAAAGGTCCTTTCAGTAAGAATATCCTATTTTTCAATTGAAATAAAACAAAAAGTTTGTAAATTATTGGTTTTCTTTTTTATTTGTAAATGCAGTTGATGCCATTATGTATGAAAAAGGATGTCGGGTAAATAAATGATCATTAAGACTTCGACTAATTACGAAATGTCAAGATATTTAGTTCTCGGCAAACTAATGAAATTTTATCAATAACATCGTTCATTAAGAGTGCTCTACACTAGCTGATCGAGTCCGCGCCAAATTTCTTTGTTCCTTACGCCATTTCGTTATCTGTTGAATAGATCACTAAGATATCTGTAGAACTGTATCCTTGGTAACATATTTTTTTTAAAATACTGTAGTCACACTTGCAGCATGGCGGCATCACCTCTTAATGTGGTAAATAAAATATTAAGAAATTTCGAAATTACCAATTTTTTGGAAAAATTTTATAGAAAAAAATTGTTTATTTTTGTACCAGACAGGGTGGAAAGGTGATCAATTTGATATAGTCAAAAGAATATTATTTAAAAACGTGTTGCAATTGTTTCACATAAAAGTGGATAATTTTGCACTGTGTGAACTTTAATTCTAAAGCTACCTGCCAAAAATAGGCTCATTACGACACGTAGGGAATTTAAGATTAATAATTTACTAATTTCAATATGGCGTCTTAACAATAAAACGCTCCTAAATATGCAGTGGTTTGAAGTATATTGACATATATCCTGGCTTTTAGATAACTCCAAAAAAATCTAAGGTAGTTAAAAACTAGCAGAACAACACCACAAGTGAAGAGATATGTTTTATAACTTACCTTGATTTTAGAGTAGATATCTCTAAAAAGCTATATGTTGAAAATTGCGTTTAAATAAGAAGTGATGATTTTATAGTATTGTAGTATTGTATAGTTTGCTACTAA
Source organism: Monochamus saltuarius (assembly GCA_025584915.1). NCBI lineage: Eukaryota > Metazoa > Arthropoda > Insecta > Coleoptera > Cerambycidae > Monochamus > Monochamus saltuarius. Next base: position 6,236,377 of record CM046726.1, read on the forward strand.
CAATAAAATTTAAATAATATATAAATCCAGTTATTTAAGAAACGTTCTTTATAGTCCAAAATGTAATCCATTATCGTAGTAAAAAATAAAGAAAGAACTAAAGACAAAACTCAAACTGACTGACGCGATATGGTTGTGTTCGGGCACAAATGTGTAATAGACAAATATTGTTGTAAACTTTTTACAAATAAAAACTGAATTTTAGTAAAATATATGTATGTCTTTATTGCGTTATATTAGTTATTTTATATTATATTACATGCCCTTTATAATAGTCATACTACACAGGGTATCCGAAATATATCTATCCAAAAGCAACAAACAACAAAATGCCTCAAATGAATACTTTTCTACAAATATATTTCAAAAATAAAACTGTATCAAAATGCAAAACTGTGTCACGATATTACGAACTAATGTGCAGCTAATGTTAAGTAGAAGCTCCTGTAAATGTTAGTAATTTGTTTTTTTTGTACCAGTATTAATCAAGTTTCCCAGAAAATTCTTAAAACAGTAACGTACTGAAACGTACGACAACATTGCAATCCGTCAGCTGCTGCCGTTAACTTAAAAGTATTATTAGCATAGTATTATTGTACACTGATAAATATTATTAGCGATATTATCCGGTGTAATGTTAGTTATTTATTGCCTATGTGTGTAAATAACACACCAGAATGTAATGTTCCAACTATGATTGAAAACTATTACTTATGAATATGGTATTATAGTAAAACCGTGTTTTTGTTCACATTAAATGTATTTTTACAATGTTAGTATGTATTTTTAGAAAAAAAATCATATAATTTTACAAGAAAAATGTAAATATACAGTATTCACATGAGGATATTTGTAATACAATATGGATTTGGTATTTTTTAATGTATGATGTAACTAACGTGTAGGCATAAATTTACAATCATTTTTATCAGTGTGTATTGCTAGTGCGTTTTATTTCTCTATTGTTTGCTTTTTATTTACATTACATAAACGAAAATTGAACAATTTATAGTAACTATGACCAGATGCATGACATTTTAATTTATAGCAAATCTGGGCAAAACTCTCTGACCTGTTTGTTTTCGCAGTTCTGTTACTGTTGGTCAGAGAAAAGAATCGTAAGTAAAATATGTTTTACTTCGGTACAATTTATCATATAAGGAAAATAAAGACACTCATATTCCCGATACCCTGTATAATAGGAAAATTACGAATTCTCAAAAAACCCATTTAAATACATTGCTTTTGCATTAGTTAAACCATTTTTAAACTGTGTAATATAGGGTAGAACCTTGTTTTAGATTTTATCCTGGAAAAGGATTACATTTTATGCCGCTAAGCAAAACTTTTGCATTTTATTTTCATTCCTCCCACACGCCCTATCTACGCCCTTGGCAACATCGGCAATAAACCGGCGAACGTTGTCTGGACTTTCATTACCTACCACATAAATCTTAGTTTACTGCCTCGCCACGCAAAATAATAACATTTAACTTGTCTCTAGTTACATCTGTGTGTATCATTAGTAAACATACAGTACAAGTGCTTTGCGCTTTACTGCTGCAAGCCCGACCGTTCCTATGATGCACCGAATGCTTTATTGTGACGCTGGTATTGCATAACTAATTCACGCGAGCAGCATACTCGCAGATCGTGACGTTAGTTCCTGCTAAGAGTAAATTGCAAAAATTATTTGCTATCTGGCGGTGCAACAAATTTAATGCCCACAGATTTTATTCTTTGACTTGAATTTTGAAAGGATTTAAATAAATCATTGATAAAGGTACCAACTAGCCGTTGGAACGTAGCTACGACTATTGTAGGTAAGTACTTTGAAGTGTTTTTCCACTAACCATGGACACATAACCGTTCCCAAACGTTCCCACTACGTGCCTGCGACGAAAATGGGGAATAAGTTTTTGATCACGCTTCAGCGACGTTGTGGTTCCGTGGTGATAACGTTGCGGTGTGGAAACCGCAACTTCAAGAACTTCCACACTCTTCCACCACTCTTTCATGTTAGGATGTTGCTCCCTTTGTCTGGCAGCTAATATCGGTATATTTCATTTCTTTTTATATATTGTATTTCCATTTCCTTAACTCTGAATCAAGTAGCTGGTGAGTAGGCATTTATAAGCGCAGTACGTATTACTTACGTAAGTGAAACATGTAACTGCTTCAAAATAAATATTATTGTACGATAATCTGATACATTGTGATAAAACTTCCAAATTCAGCACAGGCCTTTGAAAATGCAGATCTTTTAATAAAAGCTGTTTTTTATTGTTCGTTGAAATTTTGTATGCATTAATTTATTAAATACCTATGATGAAAAAATAACAGCATGAAAGATTCAGCTTTAGGAAACTGCATGACAAAATTTACTTTATAATAAATTTAAGAGGTGACACGTACTTTGTAATTACTGTACGTAATGATTCTAAATAGTTCTACAACGTCGTTTGAACAAATAAATCTTACTTAATAGTTTTACCACTTTAGACAAACAATATAGGTTTCTTGAACGACACTACAAGTATAAAAACTACTTGAATGTAATTTTGAAGTCATATTTTAGTATAGTTCATTCAGTGTCAGTCAACATGTAAACCAAACCAAACTAATTTCTATCTTTATGCTGACCGAACGCCAGTCTGATTTATAATTGCTTGCAATATTTAGCTCTCTCCGGTTTCAAATGAAAAAGAAGAAGCCATTTTTAATAATTATTGTATTAATTAAATGTGTCCAAGAATACTGACAACTGACAGTACTATAACATGAGTTAGTCGCTATTACGATGATTTGCCACTTTGCAGTTCTGAAAATTTAAAGGTCGTTTCACTGGTAATTGAGATGTCTCCTAAACTAGAATAGGTACTTAGAAGTTATCACTAACACAAATGTATCAATTGGAGTTTCAAAATAATTTAATATGTCATGTGATGCGTAGCCGGTTTTTAAAACAATCGAAAACTGACGAAACATTTTAAACAATCAGGACAATTAAAGTTTAGACAATCCACATGCTAAAGTGGCACAGGAGACACATCTATTCTCAATAGATTCGTTCAGTATGATATCACATATTTAGGCAAAATTGTACAGATCGAACAGACTGAAATTAAAAATTTATCATTAGTCGTGTTAGTCCTAATGCGCATGATGAGAAAGAATAGCCTCATACGCAGGTGAAATCTTATTCATGTCACCACTATCATCATCATGTATTTTATGTTCCCTTGTTTAATCTTCTCATTTTCTTCTAGTGTATTTAGACATGAATGACATAACATGATTATGAATGAATACATCAAATATGGCTACAAAACTTAAGTGAAAGAAAGCAAGAAGATAAACACTGGTAAACACAGATACTACAAAGTTGACATACAGGGTGTTTGGAATAGATTGTACAAAACTTAAGGCGGTAAAAGTAGACCCAAAAAAGTAAATAAAGTTTCTATAAACATTTGTCCTCCGGATCAACGTTACTGAGATATAATCCTCCAAAGGGATATTATCATTTATATAATTTTTTAATAACTTTCTTTCTGATTAAGATAATAGAATGAAAATTGTAGGTAACAAGTATACCATAAGAGTCTTTAACTATCATAAGTTTCATCAAAATCGGTTAGTAAGGGTAGTTTTCTAACTAAAAAAAACTTAAAAAATGTTACTGCTCTGAACCACATATTATTTAAATAACAATTATTTCTGAAAAACTACCAAAATCCGAAAAGTTACCAGAGAATTTTTTTCTTTAAAAAAAGTCTAATTTATTTAAAAAATAATATTATTTGATTGATAATTCAAAAAAATAAAAAAATTTGTAATAATTTTCAATATAATACTTCTAACATTTTCAACTATAATATGACCGTAGGCTTAATTTACTCATTTTAATATATATGGATATCAAAAGACTATTTTTTAGTAATTCAACAGTAAAACCGCTAACATTCAGTATGCAAGTAATTTTTAAACAAAGTTTTCAACACGTTAAAAAATTGTGCAGCCAGTCTTGGGTTAGCACAATTGAAATGGCGGCGCTTTGATCACGTAGAAACGGTGAAAGAGTAGTTTCCGTAGGCATAGGATTAAATAGAAAAGACCTTGTGTTGCAGACATTCAAACGGAATTTCTCCGGTTAAACCACCAATTTGCGAAAGTTAATTTAAACGCTTAGTCATATAATGGCAAAGTATTTCACGATTTAAAATGAGAAACATGTGTATGAGAGCTGACATGCAGCTAGGGGGTTCTGAATTTGGAATGGGTAATTAGTTTGCCAGTGTACAAAAGCTGAACCAAATTATATCAAAGACAAGTCTGGTATGCTGTTTCAATTAAAATTTAGTTAGCGAAACGGTTCTATAACAAACATGTACTTTATACGTACAGAGCAATTACCCAATATTAGCACTATAAAATTAATTATGTTTACTGTTGTTTTAAATATTTTATACAACTGTAAGTCACTAGTAAAATGGTTTCAAGGCAGTCATGTCATGTCAATTAATGAAAATTGATTCAATTAAGATTTTATACAATATTTTTATTTTATTTACTATTCATTTTATACAATAGTCGTTATGTAAAAATGGCGACTAACAATTATATTGTTCTAATATACAGGACTAACTACAACTAAGTAAACAAATTTTAACCACTGGCTCAGGGAGACCTAAACACAAAATAATTCTCTAGCTCAATATTTAAAAAGTGGGACAAAACCCTCTTTTCATCGGAAAATCGGCGCCTAAGACAAGTATCGTCCGAGATGGCTTGGCTCTGTCAACTACAGGTCGTTATTTACAGCGTTTCCAAATGTGGAGACGACGAAATAACATTTTTATTATAATAAAACTTGATAGGTAAAAGTTAATCCGGTTAGCTACAGTATTTTGCTTTCGTTTTTCATTTCAAAATTACACTTTCCCTTATTACAAGTTGCTCAGGATTACCACTAACAAAAAACACTTCGCGTACAGTTAAATATAATGTCCATATGTCTGACACAAATGACTTTATTTAATTACTACAAAACGTTCAAAATGAAGAGAAAGGCACTAAAAGTAAAAGAAACACAAAATCACAACGTAAGCATACGATTTTAATTATGACAACAAATTTGTCCGTTCAGTGTTGCTAGTTGCCGAACTCTCTAAACATCAAAGGTGCGAAGTAAATAACCTCGCGATGGACGAGTCACCATAGTCGGCAATAAATAGGGGTTTAATATAGCTTTACAAATAAATTTGGAATTTTTTTAATGGTTCTATTAATTCTTATTTTGTTGCCGTTGTTGTTGTTAATAGTAGCGCGGATTGCCCGCAGCACTCAGGTCTGAAGACCCATTGTACATGCCTCTGATTATAAAGTTCAAAACAGGCCCGTGATGCGTGCAAAAGTGAGCTGCAGTCTCTCTAATGTGAAAGAAGACAGAAAAGCCGCCTCAAGATATTAACCATTACCATAAAACAGACACAGTTGCAAGGGATGTAAATCGATCCTCACCTGCATTGTCACAAAGTCTGGCTCTCGCGACACTGCTTAAGCCAATCCTATGTAGGTGCTTGTTCAGATGTTCGTCGCCTGTTAGGAAATACGTGACAATCCTGATATTGCTTCCGTTAAGCTTACTGAAGTTTCGGTTTACGTCAGCGCATGGGCCCTCTATAAGTAGCCTGGCCTGACGCAGATCGAAACCAACCGACCAATCTTCAATTGATTTCTCTTTGATCCAGTTATCAATGGACCTTGCGAGATGGGATTGTGGTAACCCCAAAGCTGGTTCAGGCACCACAAATTGACTGATCGAGCCTTGTCTGGCCAACATGTCAGCCCTATCATTGCTTGTCACGCCACTGTGACCCGGAACCCAAGTCAGCTAAACACGATTGTCCCTTCCCAAGAGAGAAAGAGCTTTGACACATTCCAGGGCCACATGAGAAGTGATCCTGAAGGACAGAAGTGATCCTGCAGGACAGAAGCGCTCGTAAAGTTGCCTGACCATCTGTGTGTGCTTGAATATGCTGATTTACATATCTCCTCCCGATATTCTTGCACGCAGGCAGAGACAGCAAACACTTCAGCCTGAAACACCGTGACGTGTTTCCCCAAAGCAGGAAATAAATTCACTCTTGGTCGTACTCCACAGATCCCCGCTCCTGAACCCTGGTCTATCTTGGATCTATCCGTGAACCAGACGAGCCCTTTTGATACCTGAGCGTCACGGTTAACGAGTCAAGCTTCTCTAGTCGAAAATTGTATCTTAGCATAGGTAGGGGATATCTTGTCGCTGAGTACAGCAAGAATCTCATGCCCATCTACTAACTCCTTATAGATCACGGTGTGACAATTCCACATCCCCCACAGTTTTAGACGAAGAGGACTGTCTCGCCTCCCCTTGTGTTTTTGTAACAGTTTAATCAATTAATAATGTTTTAATTAATTAAACGAGAAATTTACTACAAAAACTTTATTTAGTTAAATAACAATGGAAGCATACTTCGTATGCGACCTTAAAAAACCTAATTTGTAGCTAACTATAACGTAATGAATGTAATAACATGCAATATTGAAGCAATAAATTATATTTAGTTACCGTAACGTAAATCACAATGAATTGCCCCGTACCTACTTAAAGCATTACGTTAACTTCTAGACTGGCCGATATTTTTCATTGGAATCTGGAACGCTACTCTAAAATATTCATATTTAATAATAAAAAGCGTTTTAGGGAGATTATATTTCTATAGCTTGCTCGGCTATTCAACCATGGCGCCATAAATAACCACTGGAAAACATTGGACCATTACCCTTAAACCGGCTATTATCTGGAAAATATGACCCAATAATCTTTCTTAATTGATAATAACGCATCGGAAGAGTGAGATTCAATAAGAAGAAGAACAAGCTCTTTACAATTTTAATAAATAATTTATAATTTTACGGAAATTAATTCGTTTTTCTGTATTTAATTAAGAACATTATTATACAGCGTGTTCCTGAAAGAGGGGTCATAGCCCAATAAATAATTTTCACCACTTTGAGTAATAGTCAGTGTTACGTCCTAACATTTATTCTTAGTTAAAGGAAACGTATTTTGTTTACCTGTTTACTTAAGTTTTATGAAATAGACTAATTTGGGAGAATCCGAATTCCAAGGCAGATAATTACCCACCGTAATTTAAGGAATGATCCAAGGTATCCTGGATTATCTAGGAATTATTATCTGTCATATTTAGAGAAGCTTAGGATTCGGAATTTCTTATATTTACTGCATCAACAATTTTATGGTAATTAATCCTAAGGGCAGTATAAAAGCCCAAGTCTGTACCTAACTCACACTTACTTACGAACTTCCTTTAGAGATAGTCACTAGTTGTCAACATATACTTGTAAATATAGTTAAGCCAAACATCTGAAACATTTCAGTCAGTTTTTCTAAGGATTTTATTAAAACTGCAAGATAATATTGCAGTTGTATAAGATTAATAATTGATTGCGAAGTAATATAGTGGGTATACTAATGGGTCCAAGGATTTTAGATTTTGAAATAGTGGTAACAGAAATATTTACATCACTAACGGTTACCAACGCTTCTATGTTGAGTTTCTATAACAGTTGTAGTTACCAATTTATAAAGCCAATACTGTTGAGTTCCTATGTAGGCTCTGGCGGTGATATAATAATAATGATATTGATGATGATAATGATTTGAGGCCTATTGGTGTTATATAACGCTGAAATAACACCTCAATTAAAATTGTTTTGTAACCACAGTTTCTCTTAAGATACCTTTGATAATATACCACACAAAGACATCAGTGAATACAAAGATTGTATGCGAGTTACCTCTTGGGCAAATGGAGTAAATACACTGGAAAAAGTTAGTGGTACTTCTCACATTGTTTTAAAAGACATTTTCATACAATGATCAGTTTAGAATAAATACGCATCAGACACCAGAATAGAGCGCAAAATACTTTTGAGCTTATGACTGTTGAAAATTATCTACTTTTTGAGGTTACTATCAGTCACAGTGGGGAGAGATACTGTATGTTATATAACGTCAATTTATATAAAGATTTGGGAGTACTTATGAAGACATGTATTTATATAAACTTTATATTGGTTTTGCAATTCTCTTGGCTCTTTTGACACACTCGTCATATTGTCGATGGTTTTATGTGGACATTATATTGGTGCTCATTGCTTAGAAAAATGAAAAATAAGTGATTCAAAATGCAGTACTGACAGCATAGTAGTCTTTCAACAATAATCTACTCATATTGCATTACTTTGTATAAAATTTAATGACAAAGTAATAATTGTCTAGGTGTATTTGCCACCTGCATGTATTATTTGATGTTCTATTTTGGCCTGGTAATAGATAAAAAAAAGGAAAACCATCCACAAATTGCCAACTTTTCGGCCTGTATTAGGTCTTCCTCGGCGCTCCAAAAAAATGTTTAAAAGTGTGTTAAAAGAATTTTGAAACTATATGAAAAAACATACATTAATTTTTCTTTACATTATTATTTTTACATTAAAATTATTATTAAAATTATGTAGGCAACGCAATGTTCAAAGCAATATTGAAAGATTAAAATACCATTTTTTTGTTAATTACAAAAATATTTACCTTTAGAATGCTCGTTTTCCTTTGTCAAACATGTGAGTTTCTACCTTTAATTTAATAAAACATGGATAAAAATCAAATTCATATAGTATGTATTCAAGAAAACAATGGTTCGTCAATCACTGAAAAGTATTTAATGAAAGCTTATTTCGTAATGTAACATTTTTAATACATCTACGACTTGCTTTGGAAAAATCCTACTTGATTTGCTTTCCTGGTATCAACGAGGAGTTCTATCGACTTCACAAAATCCTGCGTTATCAATTTCAAATAAAGAAATATGGCTAAAAGATTTGGTTGCCCACAGAAATAATGTCTTTCTTGTTATCTGAGAAATCCACATCTTCCAAACGCAAGTAAAACAGATAAGGAGAGCTAATTGTTATCCACCCTTAAAAAATTTTACCAAATATTTCTGCATTCTACAAAGGATTATTTAATAAAATGAAACTATGTACTACTGATTAGGTATTTGTAGGAATTAATGTTTAAAAAAATGCGTCACTAAATACATAATCATTTGTTTTCTTTATAAAAATTTGGCAGGTCAACTTCAAAGTAACACGGCCAAAGACTTGAATTTTGAAGATTTTATTCACATATTCAAGCACTAACTATAGTTCCCATAACACTAACAGAGAAGCTGTTTGTTACTAAATGTGAAGACTGTTCTCTATTTTTTTCTTCTTGGCATTTCTTCTTGATGATAAATAACCGTTATAGCACAAACGCTAAAGCTTGTCATGAATTCCAGAGCAGCGGTTAGAATAAAACATTTGGAAGAGGTCTGACAGGTATTGATGCATGGAATGTGGAAGTTGCAGTTTTATTGGGAATCCTGAAAGAATTTATGCACGTGGAAATTCATAAAATTAATTTCAGGCGGGATCGCTGGAGAGAGTTGCCGGAAATATTTGTCGAGAGGGCGTTACAACCCGATTACCTTTATCCGTTAATACGGTTTCGTTGATGTATGTATTTATGGCGCCCATGCATCAAACACAACCCGAATAATTTCTCCGATCCGCAAACAACCTCGTTGAAGCTCTGCTTTTTCTGCTGTTTATAAATCAAATTGGATTTCTGAACCGAACTTTTGGTTATTCCTTGCCTGCCTGGGTAATATGTATGTGGGGTCGAGAACAAATTGTTAGTTGTTGCTATATCTACGTCCATATATCTTTGCTATTGCCTTTGTCTGTTGACGTACTTTATACCTGAGATGATTTTAGGAAATGTGTGGAACTCTCCAGTGAATCATGACTTTGCTTGCAATTTATCTATAACCGACGTCAAGAACGTTACGTGTCCGACAATTAATCATATTTAGAGCAAAAATATTATTTCCTATTAGGATCTAGTTATTAATTCAAAAATAAATCTTCCAAATACCTCACGTAGATTAATTACTTTACACATTAATTAATCAAAACTACTTGTTACCTAAGTTACCAAAAACTTTAAATTCAGATATTATAATCTGGCGACAAGCATTATGCCAAAATGTTTTAATTTTGCAAATATCGTAAAATAATTTCTAGAATGACGATATATCATTTAAGACTTCTTAAAACTGTGAACAGACTTGAGGCTCGTGACATCATTAGACAAGGAATTATAAATATTTTATAGCATTATAAGTAAATAACAGCTGAAATAGAGCAGTTCTATGTTTTGGAACACAAAAATTGTAACCATTAAACGTGGACAAATGATGTACATTAACTTGTAATAAATTTTGAGAGATTTTCAGGTTTATGATTTAACAATATCTTAAAAGTTAACTGGATTTGAAATCTAGCACTGAGGATAAATCAATTCGGATATTTAAAATTAGGAGAAATATGATTAAAGGTAAAAAGATTATAACTGAACATAATATACCCGCGGTAAGAATTCAGACGACTTACGTCATACGAACAAATGAATAATTGATTATATTTTCATCAAAATATTTAAGACACTGCAACTGAAAGTAATAAAACTATATACTACACTAAAAGCTTGAATTATATATTGCACTAAATTTCAAAAAATGATTGTTTTTAACGCGACCAAAAATCGAAAATTACGTTGACAATAAGACATCTGAATTCTTGCAGCGACTATACAAGCATTTTAAATTTCAATACTAATGAGATCTTTATGTATGTAAAGAACTTTCATCTTGCTTGTACTCAAAGTAATAGTAAAATCCCGGTCACCTACAAACTACAATGATATTATTTTTATTTCAAAAAATTATTAAATGAGTTTTAGATTAATTTAAAATAAGGTGAACCAAAGGTACCTCAAAGAGCGAACTGAGATCTGCGTTGATCTAGGCCACATCTAGAGAAATGTCAGAAGAACTAAAAGAGACATTTATTGTGTGTCATTGGCATACTGATGACACTCACAATATTGAAGGTAATTACAAAAATCCGCAGTATAAATGGAAAAGAGGAAAAGCCCTAGAATACTACCTTGGAGGGCTTCAGAAGAGATAATATTCAATCCAGATATGCCAGCAATGTCGCTAAAGTTGAAGTATTCTAATTTGATACAAAGTGTTATATGATAATGCCGGGTTACAAGACATATCATTTTTAAATCGATACCGTCAGAGCTTTTAGTAGAATATTTCACAATAAGACATATTGTTAAGCAGGCCGCATTTGTTCCCAGGAACAACTTACGTTGGTAGGCCCTAACCACCATTCAGTGCAGAAATGAGGAAAGCATTTGAAACCTCATTAATTAGGTAACATTAATTAATTAAATTCTGAAAACGAAAATATATACAGTGTGTAACAAAAAAGCTGTTAGCATTAGCATTAACTGCGTATTTTTGGCGGCAAAATATGACGATTTAACCCTTCTTACCTATATACAAAAATATAACATACAGAATGTTAAAGTTAAACTTTTAAAATTGTTTTTTTTGCTATAATTTCTTTAGATTTTCACATATTACTTTTATATACCTAGTTCTTGTTATTAACCAAATCTTCAAGGGTATTATTGTTAACAACGCCTAAAAATAAACATAGAAACAACAGGGGGGGGGGGGTAAAGTATTATTTTCTCCCCCACTTTCTTCTAACGTACGCCTATGGACGATTTTTTATAACGTCATAATGTAGAGAATTTTTTTAGAATATTTTGGTAATTTTTCATAAAACTCCTAATTTTCGAGATAAATTTAAGACAGTCGCAGCAAAATGAGTTGTAAATTATAATTAGGAAAGAAATATTACGTCCTTGGCCTTCTGCTACCCATGGAACCTCAAACTCCGTCCACGGACGTAATATTCTTTCGCCTTTCTTTAATAAGTATTTCTGGCAATTAGCAGTAGGAATAGAAAAATTGTTGTCATCAAACACTAGCTAGTTAGACGATGTTAAAGTCACTAGACTGTGCTGCTGATTTTGTAAAGATACGGGAGCTGTGTTCAAGAAGATTAGTTAATTAAATTATTTTCAGGTTAGAAACGCTTCTGAATATTAACACATACTTCGTTTGTTTTGTGGTGACGAATACAAACTTTATGTAGATAAAATGTATCAAGTCTCTCAAGAAATTCGTATTCACGAAGTTCGCAAGGTAAGGCAGACGAAGTGTAATAATCAGGAGACTTCTGGCACAGTTTCAAGTGGATATACAGCATATTCCTACAAATAATGCATCTATTATAAAATAAGGCGAGGTAATCAAAATACTACTTAGTTTCTTTAAGTCCATTTCTTTTTTGAGCTTCTTGATTTGATTATAAATGACTATATTATGATTATGTTTCAAGTTACATAGTAAAATGGTTTTTGTAAAGTTAAAAGCTATTGTGTAATGAGAAATATGTCAAATATTACAAGACAAATATTGTTTTCATGTAATTAGTTAGTACAATTTTTCATTGACTTCACATACTGCATAATAAATTTATTGGATTTGTAGAAAAAGCATAATACAGATTTTCTTATTATATGTATTTTAGTTTCGTAAAAAGTCAATATAGATATGAATAATGAAATGTAAGTTTAACTGTAGTAGTACTTAAAGTTTATAGTAACCAATGTAGATAATAATAATAAAACTAATATTAATTTATTTTGTGAGACTTGTAGATATTGAATTGGTTCTTGATATATACAGAGTGGTATACAATAATGTTAAGAAAATCTAGGGGCAGGTTCTATGTTCAAAAATAAGAAAAAGGTTTATACAGGGTGTCTCATAATTAGCTGCCAACCCTAAACAGGCCGATTCTATGATCAAAACTAAGTAAAAAAGTTCATATGAGCATAGGTCTGGAAATGCTTTCTAAGGGCACAGGGACCCATTGAAGAGGGAGGAATGAAAATCATTTTTTTGCAATATCTCTCAATAGCGTTGAATGAAATGAATGGTATTGGTATTTTGCGTGTGTAACTTTTTTGCAGCTTAGTGTATCCATCTGACTATAGAAACAATCTATTCTTCTACCTGTTTTATTTGAAAAAGGTATACTTTGCTGAAGTTGGTAGGAGTAACCATTTTTGAAATTAGAAATTCTCAGTGCACCGAGTAAAAATTGTTTTGGTTTTAGGTAAAGTGACTTTTCTGCTGAAAATATAGCAAAATGTTACTTGAAAAAGCAAAATAAAATTTCAAAAAGAATGTTTAAAATGTTCTGTCTGTAGTACGACATATTGAGATGAGATTTGGTACACAACAGTGTATAGCAAAGGGTTATTTTCACGTGTATAAATGTCTCTTGTAATATATTAGCATCAGTGGCGTTCGTGACGTTAAATACACATTTTTAGCAAAAAGAATTGTACGCCACTGATTTTTGATCAAATTGATATAGCTCTCTTAAAGCCAAGTTACCAAATTTACTTATTTTGTAAAAGATATATTAAAAACTAACTTAAACACTTCAAAAACAAGTCACTCGACACTTTGTGTTTTCTTTTTTTTATTTCAGTCTGACATGGAATTTATGACAAACTCACACATGCCATCTAGATTATAGTTTTTTAATTAGCATTCTAAAGTTGGTCTATTGTAATGATTAATTAATTAATTTTTATCTCGAAAACGGTGCGTCGCTCGGGAGAAAAAAGCCAAAGAGAAACTTTATAATAAATTTGGCTTTAAGAGATATATATACCAATTTGTCCAGAAATCAGTGGCGTACAATTTATTTGTTAAAAATCAATATTTAACGGCATGAACGCCACTGATTCTAGTATATTACATGAGAATTGTATACACGTAAAAGTAACTCATGTTTATATAAACTTTTTCTCTTATTTTTAAACGTAGAACTTGAACCTAGATTTTCATAACATCATTCTGTAACACCCTGTATGGTACAAAAAAGCAACGTTCAACAGTTATTATATCACAGTTTTTGAATCGATCTCTTCCTAGTGGTATTTTATACAAAATTTTATGTAAAAATTGTCATTGGTGCAAAAACTTTTATTTATTGAGAAATTAAGCCTTAACATTGTGACACTTTTATGAACTTCCTTATGGAAGAGAGTATATTCTCAATATGTACAAAATTAGTAGGAATGGTATATCCAAATATATAAAATAAGATTCTCTGCAACACATAATAATATTTTTTCATAATTGAAACCAGAATAATTATAATTTCAACAGAAACGGGAAAATATTTTCTTGCTTGTTCTACACTACGTACTCATGGGCCCTTCTGTCGGGTTAGACAGACTAAAATAGCTAGGATTATTCGTCAGATATCTTACCTATTGCATACTGATGAGAGGTAATACGCTCGAAACCGGTATATGTCTGGTGGGCTACTGACAAGTGACTCTAGCGGTTTTCCAGGTGTAATTCGATGCCGATCGGGGCATTACCCCACAGAGTAGATGTTTTCTGGAATTACGTGTTTGCATGAATACATTTTATCAAGTTTGATAGGTACTATATCTCTAGTACTATTTTCTTTTGTTTTTTCGTTGCTTGAAATTATTATTCCAAATTTCTAAATTTCTGCTGTTGAAAGAGAAGCTTCGAGATTATTTGGTATGTTTGTATTTGAGTTCAACTTTATATTAATTAACTATTAATATAGTTCACGTACTTATAGTATAGCATTTCTTATGGATAGATAAGTATTAACAATGAGTAACTAGAATAGATAAAACGCCTCCATTATACATCCGAGCATTAACAAATCGCGTTACATTAGTTACCCGTATAATGAAATACTCTCGTATACCGAGAAAGCCATATTTCTTTATAAAAACCGTATAATCTGGACGACTGTATATTTTTACGTTTCCTTTGACAGAAAAAGCAGCAACTTCCAATGCTAATCGCAAAGCTTGTAGAGCAAGCATATTTAATGGAAATCCTCGGGTGGTTTTTCCATCTACCATTTGTCTTACGTCTCTCGGGCCGCTGCGTTCTCAATCAATTTTCTTGCTTTTTTTTTCACTCAAGAAACGCGTCAGTCCGAAGGCCTGCGGGAAACGGCTAAGATACTTAGTTTTAATTATAGCCAGACACAACTGTGCACCAGTCTGACGTTTATTAGCCACTTCTTCGTCATTCTTGAGCTGCCTGTTTACAGTGAGAATTTCCCTAGTGACTGCTGATCGCCTCACGAAAAATACCGTGCTGGATGAATTGTTTATATTTATTTAGGTAGTAAATAATTAATCAGGTGACAGTAGAAAAACTGAACAGAAGAGATCAACTCTGACCTCAAAATAAATTAAATAGTATTCAATAGCCAGGAGCAAAAATAGTGCAAATTGTAGGCCTAAGATATCAATTGTTGAGCAGTATATATTAAAATATCAATTAAGAATACATGCAAGAGCAAAATAAGAAAAGAAACACAAAAAGATAATTTCGAAAATGAATGACGGAGCTGATACTGCTACACTTTTACAAAAAAACCTACACTTCATAGTGTAACGAGTAACAAAATGTAACATTCGGTGGTACTTTAAATGCACGAAAGCACTTAGGGACTTTGAATTTTATCTGGTGCAGATCATACAGGGTTTATGAACTTATAGTTGATTCTCCGCGGATGTATTTCGTAATAAATTTCAAGTCGAAGAAAACCCAATAAAATTCTTAGTGCTATCCATCACCGATTCTTTATTGTAGTTTTACTTTGTAAGATGTGCTCCATTCGAATATACTGCAAACAACTTTGATTTTATAGTCTCTTGCGATGGATGATTATACCGGGAGAAAAGCAGGACTATGGCAAAATCGAAATAAAATTTAAAAGTATAATCACTTGGGGAGAACCCAGATAGTGCCAGGGGAGATTTAACCGCAGATATGTTGGTATTTTTCAAGGAGTCCAGTTTGCAAAACGATATTCAGAAAGATTTTAACCTGCTATTAATAACAGACCATTTATTTTACTGAAATATTCATGAATCTCTTGTAAATATACAAGGTGTAAATTTAGTATCGATGAATTGATTGTCTAAGTGTGGATGGAATATAAATATACAAATTGTGTTATATATTAAATAATTAATATTACTACCCATTGATACATACCTGCATATACCTTCAATACAACCCAAACGATAGACAACTGATATTTTGCAAGCACTATGAATGCAAAGTTTATAATTAAAATTACTTATTATTTTGTTTAGAAAAACACTGCACAAATCAATACGTCCATCAGTCAAAGTTTAACCCTTACAATACCTAATGGATGAAATATGCAGTTTGAAATAAAAACATATAGTACAACATACCAAAACCTTTTTTATAGTTCAAGGATAGTGACCTTAGCTAAATACAGTTTTTGAAGGTAAGAAGACTTTATCGCCGCACTGTATGTTTTTGGAATTAATAGAGAAACTCGTTTAAATTTTAATTTTCTGGCAGATGGAGAATCATTTTTTAGTGTAATATGATTGTTTAAACTAAACAAATTAAAGACAATTTTTTTCGCACTTTGTATAAGTTCAAACGTTGATAGTGTACAATAAAGAGTTTTTTGTCTATTGTTGACCTCATTCCAATTATTTTAACCTTTAAATACCTGTTTCAAATTCTTGAAATTATGTAATAACAGAGTAAACAAATATGACACATAAAATTTTATTAGAGGTTTTGCAAAACCCTTTAAATTTGATTTTTTCTAAATCAAATCTAAATAAATTTAGGATCAATTTGCGTAAAGTTATATATTATTGTAGACAGTTTGCCTATAAGAATTTCAGTTGTGTAAAAATTATAAGACATTTTGTGCAAAATTGTGACAAATAATTAAAAGTATGTTTTTGTATTTATTACAGATACAATGGACTGACCCTCAATGATTCTTTACTTTGCCAACAACTAACTTCAAGAAATTCTTCAAAAAATGATTTATTTTTATCTATAATTTAAAATGTTCGTAGCTTAATCGACCTATAAGCTTACTCAGCTCTTTTGAAACATTAATTATGAACTTAAAGTGTGTATCGCAGATAAAAAAAGCGAAATCAGCGAGAAGACGATTCAAAAAATAAACCGCGATCAATTAGTAAAAATTTGTCCGGGAATAAATCAGGCTTATATCGGCAATTGCGCTTTAATAATCCGTAACATTTCCCCCTTACGCAAAACGATGTGATATTTTCCAGTGTATCAAACTTAATAATCCAGACATCACTAAAAACATAATAATTGCATTATTCAGGATAGCACGCAGATGTATTCAATTTATACCTTAACCAGAACAATGGGGACCATTTCTATCCTAATTCTGGATTTGCGGCGTTTCAGCTGCCTAAACCACTCAGGACTCATGAATTAATCATCGAGAGATGTTGTGGCTTATTCGCGCAATTGTGAAGGGGCGGGAGAGGCGGCGAACGTTCGCACGTCTTCAGAATAGATAGAAATGTCCCATAAAAGCCCAACTCTCAATGTGAACCTTTCAGTGGACCAGCCGCATACACATAAAGCGGTTTTAAAGTCGCACCGCACATATCAAATCGGAGCTGTCTCCGACACAAAATAAATAAAATAATGACACTTAGCCCAAATAGGTTCGGACGCAGCTGCTAGCTCCTCCATAGCACTGAAAGTGCTGAATACAGTTCTTTCTTCGGCAGCATCTACGGGCCAAACTTCTTTTACTATTACATTGCCCTATATACCTAAACCTATAGTTCTGTTACTAGTCCGCTACTCTGCCAATATCCTCTAAAATGATGTTACAATTACATTAAAATAATTCAAGATTAAATTCACTAGGTACAGGTCCGGATAAAACTCCGGCTGACTTTATTGAAAGAGCGCGCTTCCTTTCTCTGATATTTTTAATTTGTCCTTGCATTATGCAGAAGCTCGCCGCAATTCTGAGAGAGCATGACATGTAATTATTTGCCCAAATGAATCTGACGGTGTAGTGCATGTGTGGAAAATTCATGAATATTCACAATAGTTGTTTATTTTTGGGTTTTTTGTAAAAAACAAGCTGGCGCGTGGTAGGCAACCTGCAAGCGTGCTCAGCTGGTGCAGTAAATTAGCTCGTGTATTTGCACTATTGCCACGTTGTGATAACATTTCTGGATATAATAACTCGACTTATTTTAAGAACGGCTTGACCTATGCTCTTGTACTATAGCTTCGGCAAAAATGCAGACGACTTACGGCATACGAACAAATGAATAATTCATTATATTTCCATCAAATTATTTAAGAAACTGCAACTGAGAATAATAAAATTATATACTACACTAAATGTTTGCACTATATATTGCACTAAATTACAAAAAATGATTATTTTTAATGCGACAAACTATCGAGAATTATATTGACAATAAAAACAACTGCGTAACGTCAGCCGTGATGTAAGTTGTATGAATTCTTGCCGCAACCATATTTAACTTTTTTGTTCATTTATACTTTATCTTCTATACTGAAGATATAGCAATCAAACCTAAACACCCTATATACTTCTTCTCTAATTCTTTGCAAGATTAATAAGTTGTTTGAAGTTGTACTGCGTCATATACCTTAAATAAAATCGTGGTATCAATATTTTAGTATGAATTCATATTCGGCAGTTCTACAAACAATTTGTTGAATATTATTCATTTTTTGCGAATATATTGGATAAACTTTCGATCATGGCCTGCTATTTTGCATGATTAGCTTTAATTCCAATGTTTCAGCTTTCTTGGAATCATATTTACCAAATAGAGCTTTAAATGTTAATTATTTTGGTTACAAGCCTACGATGTTTAGTAAAGAATGGACGATACACATTTGTTTTTATTGTCAACGTAATTTTCAATATTTGGTCGCGTTAAAAACAAGCATGTTTTGCTATTTAGTGCAATATATAATGCAAACTTTTAGTGTAGTATATAGTTTTATTACTATCAGGTGCAGTTTTTTAAATATTTTGATGAAAATATAATGAATTATTCATTTATTCGTATGACGTAAGTCGTCTGAATTCTTGTCGCGAGTATAGCTAAGGCTAGCTTTCTAAATAAGAAAGAAATAATATAATGGCACGGTCGTTCAAAACGCCCTGTACTTTTAACACTTTAACAACTTTTAAAATCAATCAGATATAATGTTTATTCATATTTAATTTTTATATTCAAATTTAATTATTTGAATGTACCTATCAATTTTGACATATTAATCATATCTACAGTCACTTCAAACTCATGTTCGAGTGAAATTATTATGTTTCTGAATTGATCCATCAAATCATTCAGGTCAAATCAGATACTCCATTTGATGATATTGCTATTATTGTTAGAAGAAAACTATGAATCTCACGTAAAGGAATTTCAATATGATTGATATATCCAGATTATAGTAGTGAACATAAATACTTTAAGAAAAAGTAATCCCACAGTTCACACAGAAAATCAATAAGCTAATTATTCCCATAACCACAAATTGCGGAAGCTAAATCATGTAACTTCTCTGTGATGGCGGCAATAATATTCATTAACCAGGTTATTATCTTCCAATTTCGCAATATCCTTAGTAATCAACTATAATAATATATGACATGGTATACTAAATTAGGTACATGCACATACATAACTCAGATTCCAACAGCAGGAAATTTTACTCGAGATTGGATACCGTCATATATACGTCCAAATATATCAGACAATGTGCGTAAATGTAGTTAGTAAATCACTTGTTTGTCATAACAATAAAATCTATAGTCTAATTCATGTTAGTTTAAAGAAAATGTAAACTTTTTTTTGCAAATTTTGTAAGTAAATGAAAACTGAAGAAAACTCTGGATTCCAACAGTTATAGGATATTTGTATTTTTAAAGTTATAAAGATGAAGTAATAACCTATTTACAAAATTGTTCCTGGATTCAACAAAATATGCCAGAATAGGTCAGATCTCATCTATTGTGCTTAAATTCAAGTGTTTCTAATGTTCAAAATATAACTTAGAAGTTATAGAATGTTTTTATTAAGCCAATTATGTTTTTTTTTTATTAAATTAAGCTAGATTAATTTTAATTTTAGATAATTATTGAATGCATTCTTGTCTATGAAATTGTTCCTTGGCATACCTAGATATTTGGTATCAAAGTCATATGTAAAAAATTGTAAGACAATTGAGTACCCCCTATTGTACCTATGATTACTTATAAGAAGAAAAGCGCACTTTCTACATCCATGTTTGCAAATAAATATAGAAAAATATTTGAAGTTCCCGATTTTTACATATGCTTTAGCAAATCGACACATGTGTGTAGATGTAAGTTCGATACTTAAGGAATAGCTGGTCAAATAGTTTGTTAATAGCCAAACATTCAGCATTTGTCAAAGCTCATATCCGTGGCCACCTTAATATGAATTTTTTGATGGCATCCGACAGACCCACAATTTTGCTTATCAACCTTACACTTCAAAGAAGTTTATATTAAAACATTCCTTTTATAAAGTCCAGTTCTGGAACACAGGAACGAAGCTCACATGTCGCATCTCTTTGAGAAGAATTTTATTAGTTAATATATTGCCCGAGTATCGAAGTTGATACATGTAGATATTTTCTGTCATCAATAGTCTGAAAAATATTCATGAGAGAATCACTGCAGTGTAAGGAAAAGAATCTCTATCACAATTTAAATGAAACAGGTAGGTATTAGTCAAGAGTTTCATCGTGAACTCATTGAGGATGACTAAAAAGTAGATGACCTTCAGATGCAATCAATTTTGATATTTACAGGAAAGTGGAAATAGAATGCCTTAAAATTAAGAAGATATTATATTATTATTCAAATAAAATTATCAAATAAAAAACTGTCATTTGTTTCATCATTATGGAGAAAGCTTTTCTAAACAGGGTGCAGAATTTATAAAAAAAAAGAAATAATAAATAAATAAATTGAATGTAGAGGTAATCTTATAAATACAATTTTGTAAAAAAAATGGAAAAGGCAGTTCTAAAATGATTTAAAAATACACTTCTGCACGACACTGGAAACTAGTTCACTGTAGAATCTGACCTTGCGCAAGGCAAATCATGCATAAAAATGAACAAACACAAAACTGAAAAAGTTTCCCAAGAGAAGAAATAAATAAAATGTTATAACACCTACTTTATATCAGTAAATTCAACTGCTTTTGCACGCTATTATAATTACAAAATAGGTCCAAAGGATTTAAGTCAGGAGATCGTGGCCGCCAATCCATTGTACCCTTGAACTTCATTAAGGTGCTCCTGAATATTTTTTGGAAAATGAGGTGGAGCACTATTGTGCAAGAACCACATACGGAACCGGACACTTAAGGACACATCTTCCAGAAATCCAGGTAGATCATTTAGAAGGAACTCAAGATACTGAAACCCATTCATTCGATTTGGTAATATGAATGGTCCAATGATCATCGAAAAACCCTGCCCATACAATCGCGTGCGGATTTTCAAGATTCCAAACATGAGTATTATGAATGTTATACGTCCCATTAAGAGTAACTAACACGTCAGCTATAAATGTGGGATTTTGAGCATTTTGTTGCAGCAACCACTCACAAAATCTAATTCGTGAGGGATAATTCTTTAATATTAATGCTTGGACATGCTGTACATGGTACCTACTAATATAACTGAACCTCATGTATGATAAGCCACTGTTGATTGGGGCATTCCTTGTACTTGTTGAGCGACTTGCTTGGTGCTTATTCGAGGATTATCTTCGACAATCTCTAAAATGTATTCCTCAGCTGCTGCAAAACGTTATGGACGTATTGAACCTCCATCTCTTCCACGATTCGGTTGCAAATTTCTCGTGCCACGCCTGCGTTGCACTACCAAGATAAAGGTAGCTGCATTTGACACATGTATATCGGGAAATCGTTCTGCGTACAGACGATAAGCCGCTAAAGCATTTTGTCTTACTTATACTTATAATATAAATTTAAACGATATCCACCAATTCCAAATTTCTATACTTCCACGTAAGCCATTTTTGGTTCTTGGAAAACTAATGTAAACACTATCGCAAAAACGTTAATTCTACAATCGAATATCAGTTTTGTTAAGATTGAAAATACTAACAAGATTTTACAGAAATACATATATTTTTTTTGGGTAAGTTGTGAATCATCCTGTATTGCTCTCGTATAATATTTTAACTGAAACTGCAGAAACTGCTCTAAATTTAAAGAAGAATTTGTTAATTTCTACCAAGAGCTATTATGCAAGAAGCTAGTGTAACAGAATGTCTGAATTACATTTAATATTGAGGAAATGTAGTTCTAAAATGTAAAGGGCTGGATCCTCAAACAAGCATACACGAGACGTGCAGCATAAACCGTTGATGGCACTGATAGAAGATTATTCAAACAAACGTTTAATGCCCTAGTAATTAAAAGTCTAATAAGGCCGAGGTGATATGAGCTAGATATAAAGTAGTTAAATATTCAATGACGTCACGTAGTTACGCAGATTCCAGATTAAGTTAAATCCAATGACACAAGTTTGGATAAGCTTAAAACTTAAATGGTAACACTGGTTTCGTTTAGATTCGCAAAAGGGTCGAGATCCCACGTATGATACATTTTGAAACGTATTTCAGTGCGTGTGGCTCGTGAATTTAAATTAATGAAATTAAACTTTACCCGCAAGCTTGAATGTTCGTAATTAAGACGATTATGACATAATAAGGGTGCGGTAAGTCGTTTTCCTTGAGCCCAGCCCTTTGCGTTATTCTTTCAGTCACCGGAAAAAGTTATGCGTTTTATTAAGGCGTATCCACATACAGCGAACAACTATAAATAATAGAGTTATTAGACGTCACACAAGGTTAAGCATTATTTAGGTTTTCCTTGTTTTGACATCTAAGCATGCGCATATTTGATTAAGGAAGCAGTAATAAGGTTAGCGCTCGATTTTATTTATGCATGATTAAGGTAGCGTCGAACTATGCCTTATTTGATAGTTCGGGTCGTTCTTCCGTAATCGGCTGTGACGTTATTTGACACTAGGATATAAGAGAATCTGATCTGACAAATTATTAACCATTAACTAGGTATAATTTTGAGCATAAAATAAGGGAAAGCTGTACATAAATAAAATCTTACTAAAATTTAGATTTACCTTGTGTTGACATCGCAGCATGCGCTATTTGATGTACTATTAAGGAAGCAGTGCAGGTTAATACTAGACCATATTTGTGCATATTTTAAGGTAGCGTCAAACTATTGCTTATTTAATAGTTCACGTTGTTCAGCCGAAATCGATCATACTCGCTGTGGCGTTATTTGATAATAGGATATAAGAGTCATCTAATAAATTATTAACCAATAACTTTAATTTTGTGGATGAAATAAGACAAAGAAGTACTTATTTAAATAGCCGGGCTAAATACTATCGACAGTGGCATTTGTATCGATCTAAAATAGAGGTCATCCTAAAGGTATACTGAATACTGAAGGAGGTGAATACGTAAAAATAAGGCTCATTTATTATATAAAGTTTTGTCGAATACTCGATAGTTTTTGAAATACGGGGTGTTTTTAAAAAATATATAGCTTTCTGTAAATTTATCTTGACAGGATAATTCAAATATTTTGGTGCAGTACCTATCTCTACTATAGAGCATGCCCAATTTATTAAAGATTATCCAATAACGGAGATCTGGAAACGCTATTGCATAATTTTTATAATAAACTGTTTTTTGCTTTTTTCTGGTATTTTTTATGGAAGTTTTGTAATCTACAATCGATTTGGAGGAGAAAAGTGCTATTGTATTTTTTCTTAGGGTAAATAGTTAGAATAATTTTAAATTTTACATAAAAATACCAGAAAATGGCAGTGGCGTACAATTTATAATAAAAATTATACAATAGCGTTTCCAGATCTTACAGAAAGGTATATTTTTTAAAAAACTTGAACCCCGTATTTCAGAAACTATAGAATATTCGACAAAACTTATATAAAAAGGTTAAAATTCGATGTCGGCAATAGTTTTCGAGAAAAATAGATTTTAATATCTAATCTATAGAATTTGAAATATAGTTGACTTTTAAATGAAAGAAAAGAAACAATTTTGACATTACCATTTCATGCATGTAAGTATTGCTTGATGTCAAAATTGTTTCTTTTCTTTCATTTAAAATCCAGTTATGTTTCACGTCCCATAGATTTATAAAAAGATTTAGCATGAGCTCAAATATTAAGAGTATGTATTGTTCGTTCCCTATTTTTCCTGATAGATAACTAACATTAGCAAAATACTTTTAAATGTCATAAGTTATGAAGTAGTATATGAAATCTATCTAATAGGATTAATTTTGACATATTACTTGTTACCAATATACCTAATAATACAGATAGCTTATCCAAGTCAAACAATTTATGAAATACAAAGTGTTTCTTGAATAAGAGTATTTTATCAAATGTAATCAATAGAAATCGCAAAAAATAAACGTTTTTTATTAAGTAACCTATGGTCTAAAATGTATTTTTCCAAGAAGTTTCATATTATCAGTTTTAAAAAACATTAAAAATGTGCAGAAGTGAACAAATATGGTACTTTCCTATTTTATTATCATTTAAAGGGGCGAAAGATTTTAATCATTCGATAGCTAATTAGAAATAGCAACCTCCGTGCTTATCAAAGTTTGAAGTAGACATATAGTTCATAATAACCACAAGGCACCTACTTACCTTATTCATAACTTAGAGTTTACTCGTATTAGTACCCACATGATCTGTTAAATATAATATCGAGTTAGCCATTAATTTTTAGTAGAAGCTCTTAATATTCCAGAAAGCCTACCCTAAACTATACTAATCCGTTAAGTAAAACTAAAAGGTTCCACCAACCCTTTCTGTCACATAGATTTTAGAAATGAAGTGTTGCTTAAGTTATTCAGGATATTGACCGAATATAGAATATTGAAAATTATATTAAATACTACATACACTTGTACTGCTTAAATTATTTTAAAAAGATTGAACTAATGGTTACATTGAATTATATCAGTTTATATGTTATTATCGATAAAAAAAAGTTATTTAGCATACAATATTGATCAGCTACCATACGCAGTAGCACCCCATACCGTAGCACCCAATGTGTGATGGGCATAACGCTCTCTGCCAAATTGTCACCATGTCGTCTTCTCACCCTTTCATGAGCATCGTACATCTCCAAGCAGAAACGGCATTCGTCACTAAAAATCAAATGTTTCCATTCTTGATTCCACTAAATCTTCTCTCTATACCATTGTAAGCGGTTAGCTCGATTCTGACGAGTTATAGGCAACATCCAAGATAGATGATAAGACAAGAGGCCAAAACTTCGTATTTGTCGAAATACTGTACCCATGTTCTTCAAACTACTGATTTGTAATAGTCCAGCTGCTGCTAAATCGGAATATGAGAGCTAAAAGTCGCAATCGACGTTCCTCACACTCTGTCGTTCCTTCTCAATGGCCGGTGTCTCTCAATCTGTGTCCTTGGCCTTCCTGAGTCCACGCCTGCTAACACAGTCCTATGGTACGTAAGGATCTATTAGTCCTTTTAGAAATTTCTCTCACCGACAAACCTGCTTAGCGCACCCCAACAATCCCCCTCTCTCGAATTACTAAGCTGAAAAATATGCCAAAATCAACGTAGATACCTTAGGCATAGTCAACTGTAAAAAAAATGCTTGCAACACAAATGTGAGCAGAAATTTTTAAAGCAGAATCCTACCTTATCAAAATACGACCAATGCAAACTCAAAAAAAAAACAATAACAGAGAAACCTGAAAATTGAATCATTTTTTACTTTCACTGAGAGAAGTAAATGCGCAAAAAAATTAACAAAATAAAATAATATTTAATCTAGACCTACCTAAATTATAACTAACAAAAAAAAACTATTAAGATTTGTGCTGTATAAATATACGCTAAAAAAGCAATATTAGTTTTGAGTTCAAAGATATCAAAATTCCAATAAAGATAATCAGAATTCCCTCATGAAAAAATACGCTGCTGCTAGCGAATAAATTTATTCTTTAGAACACAATTCACGAAGGTAAACACAGTAGAAAATTATACGGCGGGATAATATACATTAAGGCTAACAGATACACAAAGCATTAATCATTGTAAAATGGTGTTGACACATACCCATGTTTTATTCTACACAACAATGACGTTAAATAAGAGGAAAGCGTGGATGAGATGAGAATTTTAAGATTTTTAACCGTTCACTCTAAAACCCTCGTTCATTATTCACTTAAACTGCAGTCCACAATGGAAAAACTTAGTAATAATTAACATTAAAGTGCTATCAGGATTCAGGATGGGACTAAAAGTGGAGACGAGACACCACATCATTTGTCTCTGTCGTGGGGTCTGGGACTCATTTCCTCACACGGTTTATGACATTGATTAACATTGCCCAAGAACAAAAAGACCGAATTCCTATGTGCGTGATATACCAAATCTAATAAGCGGGTTCATATTTAACTTACCTTATTTTTTGTTCTGTTCTTTGATTCCACAGTTTACAAAAGAATATCTTGCAAGTGATAAACCTACTATTATAGGTAGTAAGTATTGATAAAAGAAAATAATTAAGACCGGCAATATATTTAATTGGGAATAATAACAATCATTACAAAGACGCGTCGATAGAAACTATGAAAACAAAATTAATATTATTATGAGGTTTAATAGAACAAGAAAAAATTAAAAGATTTGCTTGTGTACTATCACTAAAATAATGTTACTAAAAAATAAACATTAAGTTGCAAAATAAGAGGGCTTGTAAAGCTGAATGTCGTGAAACTACTATTCTGCGGGCTAATGCCCCGATCAGCATTGAAGTTATTGCAAACAGTCAAAGTCGTTCTTCGTTTCCCGAAATTTAACTGTTGTGAAATCATCAATGACAATAGGGGTCGGGGGCGTTCAATGGTATCTACAAGTATGGTATATCGCTTGATGTTGTGGGTAATTAAAAAGTTGCTTGCTCCTTAATTGTTTCATTCCGTTGGTTCATAGAATGAAAGGAGCAGTTATTGGTTCACTCTTATCCCAGACATTGGGCAAATATTCATATAGAAACCTTTTAAAGACGGTTTTGGAGTCAGCATAAATCTAAAACCAAAGAGGTGATTTAGAAATGTTGACGAGACATTCATCAAATGGCCTCAGCATAGACCATCTGCGTAAATGGATTTTTAAGCTATACTTCAGACTTGCAAGAAAACAAATCCCTCCCGTTCTTACACATTCTTAATAAATAAAACCAAATAGCACATTACGTCCATTTGAGAACTAGAACACTTGACAGAAGAACTGCAGCAACTACAACTCACTCTCTGACCAACAGAAATAGTGAACAACCTGTCAGAAGACTGAAGATGTATTGACAAGTCACCTTCGTCAGAAACCTGAATTGTATATACCATCTTGCAATATCTCGAAGATGATAGGAGCAACCTTTACCAAGACTACTTCAAGAGCGTCATGTATTTAACATATATTATGTATGTGTGCAATAGAGGCAATAGAGATCCAGAAAAATCGAACTAATTTCAACCAAGATATTATTGAAATTATCTATAGTTTGGAACTGCGAGCGCATTACTTCTGAAGACGAGACGGGTTTGTGAAATGTCAAGAAACCTAAACTGATGATGCAGCAACCAGTCCACGGAAGCCAGCACACTAAACATACAAGTTCTTTTAAATATATATAAGCACCACATAATATACTTAAGAATCAATACAGTAAATTAGATTTAGATCATTTATACAGGGTGTCCGGACAAGATGCGTCAGTTCTTTTTATGAATTTCTTCTAATAACTTTTTATATTTAAATTTATAAAAATGTTCAAACAAATAAATTCATTATTTGAAGACCAATAACAGTTTAGGCCCTTTGACATTGAAGGATATGCGTCAAATGAAGAAGCTGGATGCAGAGGAATACTGTAGTGATACGTGTACAGAAATAGAAAACAATCGGTAAATTAACAAAAAATTGCATGTACATCAAATAAAACATTTAAAAAAAGATGAAATGTGAACATAAATAAAAATAATTTGGATATTTGAAGTGCACATCATTTCATTATTTCAATATATAATATCTTAACGTAGATTCATGTAGAACAGAATATACAACACTTATACTGTACATCTATCTTATGAATAAGGCATGATAATTATAACAATAATATTAGTTCTATAATTACACTTACTTTTATTTCACGAAGTGCAGTATGATATGAAATAAAAATTTTATTTTTTAAGGAATAATATCCCGAATATACAACAATGAAAAAGCATTTCTGCTCATCGAGCCAATAAAACACAAAAAGGTCAATAATGTAGTGAATGATGCCGATTCCCTTTGATAAAAATGATACATATACGCTAAAAAAAACAAAACAACATATTTACTAATTTATAAATTATTAATTGTTTGCAGTGATATCCGTTTGATGGTGTATTTAACTGTCGATGACCCTTCGAATGTATCGATAAACGCACCGATATCAAAGCAGGGACAGAAAATTGGAAACAGACAAAAAATAAATATTACCCAGTATATACGTTTGTGGAAAAAATAAATGAAACTCCATGGCAAGATCAAACGTTTTCCAAACTTCAAAGAATAAAATCAGCAAAATATAACACATCTCTTTTTTTTTGTTTTGTATGAATTCAAATCACCTGATCCCACAAATTCAGCGAAGCGCTGAATTTGATACGGATAAATCTGAACATGTTCTCGGGCGATTGGAGCTCGATACAGAGAGAACCTTCTATTTGATATAAATATTAAGTTACTTCAGAGAAGATACTTACAGAAGGGGTATTAAAGGTAGGGAATAATTTTATAGTTCCTAGCTTAAATAAAAGACAGCTTATTTTCCACGTTTTAGAAATGTATAAAATAAAGTGTATTGTTACGGTATTTAATTTATTTATTTATTTCCTCTTAAAATATCCAACTTAAAGGATAAGTAGTTAAACAAGAAAATTACAACAAGAGAGAAATAAAAAAATATCTACATATTAAAACAGTTTAAAAACTAGTAAAAATAAGAAATAATGAACCTGAAAGTTAAATTGTCAAATAATATAAATATAACTATAGAACTAAAAAACCAATACAAATTTCAAAACAAATACAAAGAATTGGGTTTTTACTACACTTCTGAAAAAATAAAGATTAATTAAATAAGCCTGTAGCGAAAGTTGTTCTTGTTGTTTATATTTAATTATTTAATTTTAAGTTATTATGTTAATACCTAGTGGTAGGCCACCAGTAGTACACGCGCGGTTTTCTGTGTTTATCATTAATTGTATTTAAATTCCTTGGAGATAGAAAAAAGGACAAAAAACAATTAGTAGAAAAAGAGTTCATTAGTGGTTTTGATATAGCTGTGAAACGGCCTGAATATTCTAATCCTCTAGATAATAATTAGGTATTTTTGTCTGGTTTTTATATTTAGGTAAGTAATTTTGTTTGTTGCATAATGAGTGGTCTTATTGTATTTTTGTTTATTTATATTTAGGTGTCATCTAAAAAACTATCTTGTTCTCAAAGGACAATAAAACTACAATCTGTCCAAGGCTATTATTTTTCTACTCGCACCCATACCCTGAGATAACCACCGAAACATCGTTTTGCTACAAGCCCTTGCCCCAAACGGATCAGTCAAGGGTTATTTTTGAATATAAGTTTGTCTAACCAAAAAATTTCACACTGAAAAAAAAGCAGATAAGTAGAATATAACAAAAATCACATCACCATCGCGCACTTCCGTATTATTGACTATACTAAGTAGGTACCTACATACATATACATACAAAGCGATATAAAAAAACCCAATTTCATAAAATTTTGCACAATGGGTCATGATCATTAATTAACACTTATTTAGAGATCGGGAAGGAAGATTATGAAGATTCGGCAACCTATTTTAGTGCAAGATTTATTTGGTTAATAAATAACCAAGTGAACATTACTCAACAAATTGTGTTATTTCAACAACATCGTATGTGCACTTGTTTTAAAACCAATTGTATTTTTGGATCACAATAGTACCTCCAGTTATTAATTTCTTCCACAAAATAGTAAATTATAATTTAATTGCAGTTATGTATAATCAGTAATAATGGAAAATATTTTATAAAAAAATTACTTCATCATTTTCCGAGAGAAACTGCCAAGAAATTTAATAGGTAATATTATTGAATTTTACTACTACATAAGTGTACGCGTGTCTACTTTTACTGGAAAGTAGTATACATACATTATAGAAATATCTACAAGAAAGTATTTTTCACGTCGTTTTGTTTTTGCGCATTGACATTTTTATTAGTTCTATCGCATGTATACTTCTGTTGTTTGATTTAGTATTGTCACATGACCGTTACATTGTAATATCATTACAAATAATTTTCTACAAAATAAATTAATTATAGGAGTGGCATTTGCTTTAAAAATTAAAACTTTTACGGTTCAGTTTTCAGTTGAAACTTGTTACTGGCTTATTATATAATTTAAATAGTTATTATAACCGCCTTATAATATGATTCTAAATTCTGTTTCCTGACTGCATTTAGATGTGACTTAAAATTTTCGAATCTAGGTTTGTTATTTTACTTTTAGTAATCAGCTATCTACGCAGTAAAAGCTAAAATATAAAAAGAATTATTATACAAAAGCTGTCAAAATTAAAATTTAGTTAGTACCTATTAACTAGTGTAACTTATATAGGAAATGACATAGGTTACTGGTAATAAACTAAAACTCAATTTCCTGTTTTACTGAACTGCACCTTTTTTTCTATAACATCTTAAAACAGAGAAACAAAATTAATTAAATGATTCTTTTTTATTGTGTCTATGACAAAAAAGCAATTTGTAGTCTTTTACAAAACAGTCATTAGTATATCACTGCAACACTATACGCGATGTTAAACACATGTAGGTTGACTTTAAAGACATGTAGTAAAAGGTCATATATATTAATGAATTCAGTAGATTGTCCATTAGGTATAATAACTTAGAATATAGGCCGTCATTTTAATTTACTAAAAATGGTGAATGTATCAATAAAAAAGCACTACAATTTAGGTAATTACTTAAACATCGATATACATATGGTAGTAGCTTGTGTCGTTAGAAAAATTATTGGTAATTTTGTCAGTATTTATGGTGTAGCTACAAAACACCTGCATATGACAGTAAAAACAACAGTAGCAGCATAAATTTCTGTGAAACATTACAATATTGTTCTATATTCACGTATACTACCATTAACTTTATTAGATAGATTACAATCTATTTAATGAGTTATACCTCTGCCATGCAAATATGAAACATTGATTAAGTATATATTATTGTAAGTATTCCTTCAATGTCCATTAGACACACACAAACCAACATGTAGATAAAAAATGCTATACCGTAAAGAAATATAATTGGGTGCAGAATTTCTAGTGAATTAATATTTTAACAAAAAAAGAGCCAATTAACAAATATTAGAAGGTGACTATTGGATAGAGGTTACTCCACAGTAGATTTTGAAGGTATTAGCAACTTTGCAGTAATTTTGATGCCACGCAAAATGAGGAAATCACTTATGGATGAAGCAATAATTGTATAGTCAAATGCCGTGACATGACGGGTTTGTTAAAGGTTTCCAATCCATCGTCAACACTATCACAAACACTTTTAAGTTACTGTCACTTCTAAGTAATATGTAGGTGATATCAATTGGTTGCCGTTTCCGTTAATATCTACTTTAAAGTTTGGGTAACTTTAAGGTGGTTGCTTTCATAACGTTCCAGGCATCAAACGGCACCACCAAAAAATAACAGAACTATGAAGTGATTTTCAATGGTGAGGATTACGTTCTTACAACTATGTTAACATAAATTCGAATTATTTTTGCTATATGGTGGTGATTTAATGATTACTACGTAACAACTACTTAATTGAAGTTGTGGTACCAATTTTCGTTACTATAATGATATTTGAGATAGCAAATAACTGAATGAACGAATTGAGTTATTATTTCAACGATATTGGGTAAGGACTTTTTTCTCCACAAAAAATTATCATATTCATTCATTTAATTTTGTTAAAGGATAGACTGTAATACAGGCAACAAAATTGTAGGTATTCACTTGCAGATCTTGTTTGTCGACTTTGTATGTCAATATGTGTGAAACTATGTCTGTGTACCTTGCTGGTTTCTAACCCGTCGTTTAATGGAATTAATCCTTCGAGGTCACTGGGTAAAAATAATGGCAGTGTAAACATTTGGGAGCAAACAGTTGTTCGCGGTTAAGAAGTATATACATAAACAAATCATTATTGGCAAAAATCAATATACGAGGTGTGGCAAAAGTTCTGAAAGGTTTGTCTCTTGTTCCAATTTTTAATGTCTGACTCAAATCAATCTAAATTTTTTTGTACCACATTCTTATCAATGTCACAATCTTTTTCATATTTGTATCTCCATATAACAGTTTTATTGTAAAGTTATTTAAACAAACCATTTAATAAAAAAAAATGTATAGTAAATAGTATCCACATGTTTATTACATACAAACAAAATATATTGTTATTCTATTAAAAATAAAATTATTCATGTGATGCTCTCTTGTTGTATGAATCATACAGAATTAGACTCAAGGTAAAAGTTACCCCAACTACACATACTATGTTCAAATCTTACTACACTTTTATGTAGGTACAAAAGGTCTTCTAAAATTAGCACCTTCACTGATCTGCATTAATAATACAAAACAATTTTCTATAATCAAATCTAGAAAAATCGCTTTTCTTGAGACATATCTTCGTTATGTTAGGAAAGATGTGTAAATTAAAAACATTGCGATTACAGTAAATAATGTATAACTGTTTATTCATTCATAAAAATGTTATTTAAAACATATTTGCATGCAATCAAATTTTTCATTTCAAAATTAATAATTTTGTTAATGATGATAAAATCTTCAAAATGCGACGGGATAAATCGAGTTTAGTTATTTTACTTTACTTGATATCACGAAGGAAATGGAATTATGAGACTTTAGTGATTTGAATAGCACGTGAATAGTATTAATTGGATGTATTAATTATTACCTTTTTAATATAGTCTAATGTATAACAAATTTGGAATTTTTATATTTTAAAAGAATATAATCATGTAAAATTTGACTGTTTTCTGTTGTAAATGAATTACTTGTGTTGTATATGTTGATGAGAAGATTATTACAACTTTAGTTTGATTTTTAGATTATCTAATTTTAAACTTACTGGAATTGATTTTTGAGTTATTTAGAGTTTTATCTACTATGATGTAAAAATTTGGATTAAGATTACTACATATTTTTTGCCAGCTGCAATTTTTTAAGGTAAGTCGTCATTGTATATTGATACATTTGACTTTCAAATTTAGGCAAGGGTTCTCAAAATATTTTACAAAAATTACGATAGTTATTTTTAAAAAAATATCTTCGTAACCGATCATAATTTCGACTTGGTAGGTATGCATTTTTGTGTATAATAAAATTCTCTGAATTGTGTTTAAACGTACAAAAAAGTTACAGAAGAATATTCACAAAAGGTTGTAGTAGAATGAATGCCTGCCCTACTTTACAAACTTCACAAACCTTAACACCTTGTAAGTTTTTTTTGCGACATTTTTCAATTAAGAACACCGTATTCTTGAAATAATATTTTCTACAAATATACAAGGTGTGGCAATTAATTTCCGGGAATTTAGTTATAACTTGGAAACTAGCAACCCTACATCGTTCGTCAATATTTTCTAGAGAGGAGGGGCCTTCCTTTTAGTTTCAGTCCAAGGTTGAAGTCGATAGCACGTTTGGTTTGTGTTTTATGTGTATTTTTTGGAAGTAATTTTTTTAGTGTCGTCGTGAAAAGGAGTGACTCAAATTACAAGCCACGAGTTGTGATTCAATTTTTAGCGAAATCTAGCGAAAAATCCTCGGAAATCCTTCGAAAATTGCAGGTGGTGTATGGAAACGAGTGCATGCCGAAAACACGCGTCTTTGAATGGGCAAAACGGTTCAAGGAGGGGCGTGAATCGGTAGAAGATTAAGATATTTTTATATTCTGCACCCTCATGTTCTGTACTTGGGTGAAAACTTATAGAACAGTATAGATCAAATAAATAAATAACCTAGTTCAATATTTTCAAACCGATTGCGACCATAAATAAAAACGGGGAGGAAATTCGCAAGTGAACGAAATAAAATTTTATTTATCTCCCTTCCTTTCTCCCGTGTAATAATTATCCGTCAGTATATTAAGCTGATTCGAACGAATCCAGTTTAAAATCTGTCAATGTCTGACGCTAGTCCAAAGTTGCAGGAAAAAGGAAATGGCGCCTGAGGTAGGCGCATTTGCATGTAAATTGAATAACGAGGAGCGAGGTGGATGCCTCGCTGAGACAAGCGAGACTCGGTGACGAACTGAAGGATAGGATTCTAGACAGAAATATGATGAATTGAAACCCAAATGCACCCGACTCATATCTATGTTAATAAATTGGCTAGTCTGGTCAAGGGTTATTTTCAGATAGACGTCGCCGAAAAAAGGGGCTTAATAATTTAAGGGCCGAAGTTGTGAAATATGTGGACATAAGATAGGCTATACCTCATATTGTCAGATGTGATCAAGTGTACATGGACCGTAAAAAGGAAATTTATAATCTATTAGAAGAGTTTATAAAAAAATTCAAAACGCTATAAATTCTACAAATATTATTAGTTTTTAATAAAATTTGAAGTACCTCGATAAAATTACATCTAATTTACGAAAAAAATAAATAAAATTGTTCACTGAAATTGAAGAAGCCAATCTATTCCTAGGTGAGGCAGCGATTTTCTTTAACTTTTTTTCGCAAACTACAAAAAGGCTCTCCTTCTACAAAGGTTGTCTACTTAGGGACAGTACATATATCCTAAAGTTTGGTTTGGGTTCCAAATCTAGTTATTGAGATATGACATACCTGAAGTCTCACCAGCCGCCGCTGTCATATACAGTAGTTATTTCCATAAACTATGTAAACCATATATTTTAAAATTAAAGGTAACAGAACATTAAATATCTCAAATTTATACATATTTTTCTATGAAATATTGTTCTATCATTCTTTATTCTCACGTTTAGCAAATAATTACCATCCCGTATTGAATTTTTAAAAGGGTATTGACAGTTCTAATTGTATAGCTTATACGAGTATATTTTATTGCACAAAAAGACATGTTAATTATTAAAAAAAAAGTGTAAACTGCTTTTAATTGGTATCATAGTATATTATTCAAC
The DNA here is from genome assembly GCA_025584915.1 of Monochamus saltuarius. Lineage (NCBI taxonomy): Eukaryota > Metazoa > Arthropoda > Insecta > Coleoptera > Cerambycidae > Monochamus > Monochamus saltuarius. Next base: position 6,271,826 of record CM046726.1, read on the forward strand.
GAGTATATAATAATGGCTTTAATTCACGAGGGTAAATGACCCGAGTGAATTACAACTATTATACGCAGAGTGATTCGAAAATGTGTTAAAAAAACTTTGTCGGACCTATAAATTCCTAAGAAAGCTAGCATTATAGTATAGTCTATTCTTTAATAAACACCCTGTATTTCTCCATTTCAATCTGCAACTACAGTTTCTTTTTACCTTAAATTATATTATATAACCAAAAAATTAAAACAATGGACCAAAGGAAACATTACATATACGTATAAGTTTCCAATATAAGTGAAATAAGTAACTAATTTGAGAATGTTTTATTTGTAAATTGCCGTAGAGGAATTACTGTTTTGGTAATATTACACAAATTTGCGTCTAATGGATCAGGGGTTGACTTTACAAATTTTGTTTTAGTTAAAATAAACAATTTCTCACACCGAGAAAGTAAATAATTTCACTAATATTAAACACATGTAGTTTCATAAATAATATCAAAACCAAGTAGAGTTGTCAGATCTTCAAAAAATTGTCGATGACCTCATATCTCGAATAACGATGACGTCACAAATGTGGGTCGTATGTTAAAAAGTGCCTTTTTTAAAAACAAAATCGACGTGCCAGGGGATTTTTTCGAAAACTCAATTTCAAAAATAATTAATAAATTAACAATAAAACTAAATATAATACAAACCAAATATGAGTCTTTTACTTTGTGTTATTGAATTTAAAGGAACACTAAATAAATGATAAAATTAACACATTTCCTAATTAATGGGGAATTTTGGAAATAGATATGAATTACAATTAAGTGTGTTGATGGGTTCACTACATCATTTAACAATTTTTAAATGGACTATAACTGTAACTAAAAGTATTTAGTAATATCTATTAAAAACTGACGTACCTTTCAAATACTGTTGGCAATAGTGCCAATTTTCTTTCAGTAGCAAAAATGTCTGTCATTTTATTATATGCTAGTGCACTCCTTACAGAAATACTAAATAAATCAAAAAATTAACGTATTTTCTAATTAATGAGAAATTTAGGAAATCGAAATGAATTACAAACATATTGATGGGTCAACTGGATCATTTAATCATTTTTAGATGGACTACAGCTGCAGCTAAAAGTCATACTTGTTAAAAACTGACGCGCTTTCGAAGTACTCTTGGCAATACTCTTCATTCAGTAGTAAACATGTCTTTGTTTTTTATTATATGCTAGTCAATAAAACTAAATATAATACAAAGTAAATATGAATATTTTATTTTGTGTTATTGCACTACCAAAGCAAACACTAAATCAATGGTAAAATTAACACATTTCCTAATTAATGGCAAATTTCGGAAGTGGATATAAATTACAGTTTTGTTGATGGGTTCACTTAGTCATTTAAACATTTTTAGATAAACTATAGCTGCAGCTAAAAGTATTTATTAATATTCGTTCAAAACTGAAATATCTTCGAAGTGCTGCCACTTTTCTTTAAGTAGCAAAAATATCTGTTATTTTACTGCATGCTAGTTAACAAAATCATAAAACTAAATATAATACAAACAAAATATAAATGTTTTATTTTGTATCATCGCATTACTTAAAAAAAACACTAAATAAACTATAAAATTACAATTGTGTTCATTTAATCATTTGTAGAAGCTAAAAGTATTTAGTAATCGTTCAAAACTGTTAAAAAAAAGGTAGAAAGACGATCAAGTTTTAAATAACAGCAGTTAATTATAAAGATAAAAATCATGAGAGAAGGAATTACATCCTTTTCCCTCTACCGAACCAAGCGGGAACAATCCGTGCAAAGTAATCTAACCTAAATGTCCAATCAGTTTAAGGGTTTCCCTGACCGTCTGTGAATCAAATAGTCATCGTTTCCACTTACTACTTGGCCCGGGGATCTTATTTATTGATGAATGTATTGGGCTGGCGAGCACCCTATATATCCAGTTGCTGAATTTCGACAAGGGTTCAAACCCACTATCTCTTCCGTCGCTGTATATTTTACAACGCGCAACGGGAGGGACGCATCGCGTTTGCTGTTATCAGAGTCGTCGGCCGCTGGTTACAGTCCCAGAGGGGTGAGACTTATATTCTGCGCAATTACACTTTAGGGTACGTGTCTTGGGACGACCTTGTAATTTTTTAAATGTGTAGTGTTTATAGTATTTACTATGCAAGAGCATACTATTGCGCGAAAAACTGATTTATCCCACTAAGCAAAAAACCTTTGTAAGAAATGTTAAATAAGTTTCCTCGAGAGTTAAAATGCTTCTAAACCTCTGACAGAAGCACAAGTGTCAGCCACAGGCCACATATTATACAAGGTGATTCAGAACTTATCTAAAATAAAATAAGAATATATACGCGTCATGAAAATGGAGTCAATATTATAAAATCCTTATAGTTTCCAAGAAAAAAATTGTTGAAGTTCTAGTAGTTTCAATTTTTACATCGCTGGACTAGTGTCGTCTCTAGTCAGGCGATTTCAAATATTCGATTACTTATCGTATTAACTTTTTGGTGATGCAAGTTTTTCAAATATCAAACAAAATGGCTTACGATTGTCGTTTTAATTTATGGTGGAGCAAAAATACTTTTTATATATTTTTAGGTAGGATTGTGTGAAACTAACTACTCAGTGGACAAAAGCCCCAACCTGCGTTGAATTACACCCACAATATCTACCCATATATTCCTTATTATTAGCTTTTGTAACATTTTTTACTGTATTAGAAAGGTATTTTAAGCTAATATAAATCAAATCTCCTACAATTCCTATCAATGCAGTCATATGTATGTTCGCTGATACCAAACATCTAGGTATGCTAATGAACAATTGCACAGACAAAGCTCTATTCAATAATTATCTAAAGAAAATAATCTATCTAAATTTACTAACCTGCTTTAATGAAACACTCTATAAATATCTAACTTCACTTTTTGGCAGTGGGAATACGACAATTCAACCACAATATATGAGATCTGACCTATTTCTGCATTTTTTAGGATTGCTTCTTCAGGTGGCCTCCTTTGAATAATGTTCACCTTTTTTGTAAAAGTTTTTATATATTTTTAGGTATTAATAAATAATAAATGCTGTCAGCAGGTAAATAATTAAATAATATCCCAAATAATTTGGTGCTTTACGGACAATTGACAACTTGAAAAATGGTACACGGATGCCATTTTTATGCCTAGTGTTAAACAATGTATATCCCTATTTAAATAAAACTTATGTCTATTTTTTTAAATTGAAACACGAATTTCAAATATAAACAAAGACGTCGAAGTTAAAACGTTATAATTTAAAAAAAAAAATTCTCTACATGTATGTTTGCTGGGTACACCATCCACAGAATGGAGAATATTTTTTATGCAATAAAAACATTATGTGAAAGGGTGGAATCACCCCAGAAACAGACACCATTACAAAGACGAGATTCAACCTGTGCGTAGTAAAAATTTATTAATTTTTTTCTAGTTAAAACCGTTTTCATATTTCTAAATAAGAAATTGAAGTAAAAACTTCATAGTTGCAATTAACTTTCCAATTAAGAGTTACATCAAAATAAATCCTTTCAATTTTACACTACTAATGCTCTCAATGGTATTTATTAAGGTTTACACATATTTTTTGTCTATTGAAATCTAATCATTTGTGTTTTATCGGGATTCAAGTATAAACAGGTTTGATTAAACCAAGTACAGATACTTTGTATAGTTCTATCAATATCAGTATTAAAATTGTCAAACAATTTCTTAGAGATAAATTGTCGGCATATATCGTAAAAGATTTTTTTTCCAATACATCTTATGGTAAATTAATATAAACAATAAAAAGTACAGGACCCAAAACTGATCCTTGTCGTACTTCCATTTCAACTAAATAAGAATCAGAATTGATTACATTCACAGCATTTGATAAGGTATATTGCACAGAAACATATTTTTTTCAAAATTTCATAATATTAGTTAACCAATCTAATGCAACACCTCTTATGCCATATTCATAAAGTTTATTAATATCATGATTAACAGTCAAGCGCACGACTTACATACAAAAAATCCCGTTTGGGCATTTACCAGTATCAATGCAATAACTTCATCATATAAAGAATGAGTTGCAGTTACGGTGCACAATCAAGACCGATCTTCAATAAGTCTTAGCATAAAACTTCCTGAATATATCCAATGTCTCACTCTAATTAATCAGTGATCACCTAAAATACTATTACTTATTTTTGGAACCACTACGACACGCTCGTACGTACTGTTCATGAAAACATTAGAAAGTGGAACGAACATACATTGTGTAAGAACACACCACTGTAAATAAATTAGGTAATAAAACAGACATATCTTGTTACATTTATGTCCCTTCACAAACATTGCGACAAGCTTTTATGTTGAGGCAACGAATGATAGCGGTGGTCAAGAGCAAAGTGCAGGCACAACAGTTGCTTTCACCGCCTACGACGATAGTCGCCAGCATGTAGATAACATGCAAGAGGAGATTTCATCTGTTAATTACACAGCATTACGGTGTCTGATTTCCCATAGGATGCGATGTTATATCGTGCATGATTTTGAAGGATGAACATAGCTCTCTTCCCAACGGCTGTCTTGGAGACGAGGTATAAGTTCACTTCTTGTTTTCTGTTTGAATAATTATGAAATGACGTTTAATAAATAAATTTATTAATCAGTGTCTTGAAAAGGTAGTGTACTATATACAACTGTAAATGTTAGCAACTGTAGACACTTGCTTATTGTACCAAGTCATCATGTGAAAGTATACTATTACCAAAAAATAGAAGACTGAAGATTACATTCTTTTATATAAAAAATCAAATACGTGTATGCTGTTACATTTAAAAATAATAGTAGCGTATGGGTAGTTCAAATTGGCATATTTTTGAGGCAGGTCACAGGTAGTTCTGTCATAGATAGAACAAATTCGATGGAGAGGTCTGAGGCTCTTTTTCGCAAAAATAACAACATCTCACTATATCTTACCGTTTTTGAGCTACACGGCGTTTCCAGAACTGAAAGATATCGCAATACCGTTAGCTCGGAAATGATAAGATATAGAGAGATGTAGTTTCCACCATTGTTATTTTCTCGAAAAAGAAGCCCAGGATTCGTCCATCAGATCCGTCTGTGACAGAATCACCAGTAACCCTTCTCAAAAATATACTAATTTGAACCACCCTACATATTATGAACAAGAATTAAAAACTCCGAAATTATTTTTGATGGTCCGGTAATTTGTTAAAATAATTTTTAACAAATTTCCAATTGGTTGAAAATTACTTTTTCATTTCTTTAAATTTTAAGTTAAAATCGTTGTTTAAAGCTGCATATTTTTCACGTTCTTATTATCTTCAGGTCATCTATATTATTATGGAAAGTAATGCTATTTTGTAAAATATAGGAATCATTTAAGTATACAGGGTTAACTATGACTAAAAGACAATAAAAAAATTATTCCGGAATTTTAGCTCGCTAGCTAAAAACGGGGCAAACCCGCTTCTCCTGCAGAAAGTCGGAGCCTATAATAAGCATCGACTGAGATGGCTTAAATCCATTAATAAAGCTTACATTTGTCAACAGTGTAAACTACCATGCGGTCGTTTTTTGCAACGTTTCTAAATGCTGAAACGAAAAGAATTAATATTCTTATTAGTAGTAATACCTGATAGGTAGGTAACAGTTAATCCAGTTAGCTGCAGTATTTCGCATTCATTTTTCATTATTTCGTTACATACTGGCAAAACTACATTTACACTCATTACAACCAATACAGGTAGGTAAAATACCTATTTATTATAATAAATCAAACTAAAGGAATATGTACTAATAGCTAATAGAAAACTTTTAATGCACCGGCGGCAGTCTTATCCCATAACCTAGAAAAACAAACCGGCGAATTATACTGTGTGTATCTGTACTCGATACAAATTCCTTTATTTAATAACTATAAAACGTTTAAAATTAAAAAAGGCACTAAAAACTGAACACGAACACAAAACTACAACGTAATCATAGAAATTAAATTATGACACGACAGCGAATTTTACCGTTGTGTTGCTGGTTGTCTACTCTGACTCTGTAAACGTCAAATATGCGGCGAATGGGCCGCATAGTCGGCGTTAAATAAGGATTTAATACAATATCGAAAAAAATATTCCGTTAATTCTTAATTTGCTGCATTCTCTCTTAAAATATTTGTATTTGTAGTCATTGTTAAGTTTGTATATACCTACTACGTAACATTATTTACAAATCTTAGATAACTCTTTTGGTTTTCGAAAGCAAAGAAATTTAAAATGGAAAAGCTGTAAATAGAAATGATTTACTTTATGAAATAAATTGCATATCTTCAGGCTTTAGAATACCAAAGATTGACGGGTTTATAATATAATAGGATCCAAGTTTTTGACACGCACTATCTTAATTTTTCAAACTTTAAGCTTGATCTCCTACTTCTATATTATCTCCCGATATTTTCGAAATGCTAAACTAAACTAGAAATTGTTACTCTGAAAACAGATAATTCCTTTAAACAAGGGATGGTAGAAATAATGTTTTCTGCGATGCATCTACTTTTACTGCGATGTGCCGTGGGTGCAAGTGTAGTGCAACGTAAAGGGAAATTTGAAACCAAATCGTGGAATACATGGAGATCCAGGACATCCACGGCGTTTTGTCTAGCGTATCATACACAAGGTTCAATTAGATCGATACCATGTACAGCGTGTCCAAGCATTAATACCAAGGGATTAGGCGAGAATGATAGGTACCATAGCCTTTTTTTGGGGATATTTTAAAAAAGAAGTGTATCTCACCGAAGTGGATACTATTATTGATGATATAGAAATTGGGTAAGACAGGCCCAAAATTTTGTTCTAAAATCAGGTATGTCAAACTATTTTGTTAATTAAAGCCACAAATTAATTCAAAACAATAGCGGCAAGAGCAGGTGTTATAAAATGATATTTATTTTTTCCTTGTGAATTTCTTTCCATTTTTTATACTGTCGTCGATTACGTGCTTTGCCGTCTTGTCAGGTTTTAAGGTGAATCAGTTTCCAGTGCCGTGCAGAAGTGTAGTTTTAAATAATTTTTGTACAAAATTTTATTTGTAAGTCATTCAAATTTTAAGTTCTGAACCAAACTGTATTTTACGGTCCTAGATTAAGTTATAAAAATGGACCACCCTGTATAAAAGTATACTGTTAATAGTAGTAGATATTCGATGGTATTTTCAATCAACATCAATAAACTATATTCTGTATTCGATAACATACCAGATAAAATATAAAATTAATCAAATACGCCATTATACTGACTCATATTTTATGTTTCATATAAAGGTTTTAATAATAAAAACCGAAATCTGTAACCCGAACATTTTTAACTGATTTATATGGCGAAACGGGGCCGCTTATGTAATTAATATATCCCTTATTGATTTCCTCTCAAGTTCCCGGTCCATTAGCTTCCCTCCATTCCACTAGAACACGTATGGTTACCGCAAGCGCACCTGAAAATCAAATTATCTGTCGAATTCGACATTCCTACATATTACCAGGTTTTTTTGAAAGGGGAATTTCGATATTTACGTAATGGAAACGTGAATGTAACAGGACGTTTTAATACGCTTTCACAGGACTAATCCACGATACCCCGACACACTCGCGAATAATATCAATAGACAATATTTTCTACAGAATAAATATTTAACAGCGTCGTTCCTATGTCGCGTTCACCCCGCAAAGTATGAATAAAGTAAAATAAGTGAATATAGTTTTATTTAATATTATACGTCTTTTATTTATAAGCTTTTGTAGTTTTGCTTTAAATATATGTTAAACTAATTTAGTTCTCAAAGTTATCCTAGACGTTTCATCAAATAAATCATATATTTATGCAATTAAAAATATACAGAAAAAAATAGTTAAAATAGTTGAAAAAAGTAAAAATTTTGGTAATTTTGACTTCCTTATTTGCAAATTTATGAAAAGACTTACTGCTTTTAGAAAGCAGTACAATTTTCGACATTATAATTAAAAAATAATTCTACTAGCACCAAAGTAACACTAACTGAGACTGGAACCTTCAAAGAGTAACTATTACCTAACCGCCACCGAATTTGTTACTTTGTTGTATAATTAACTTTATGCAACAAAGTTACAGTCATTGCTACGGATTTTCAATTACTCCTGGTTACTTTTCAGTTGTATGACTTCAAAGTAACTCCCCTGGTTTTGGGGACGTCTTAGTTACCAGTGCGACGACCTTCAAGTTCACAGAACTTGAAAGTGGCAAATGATCATAGCAGCGACTAACTCATATTACTAAAATATTACTTCAAAGTTAAAATCGCTTTCAAGTAGCTGTGTCAGTTGCTATGACCTTCAGGAAACCTTAATTGTTTGTTTCGTGGAACTCGTAAGTAATATTTATTAGTTCATACAGCGTTATCGCTACTCATAAAAGTATTAAGAATCATCGAACACAGCAACTACAAAGTGTGTAACATCCTTTAAATATACCATGGTGTAAATTTTTCCATGTAGTTTCTCAAAGTTCTATTTGAACATGTCACGTGTGGAGTGCATTTTTTGTCTTTTTGTCTTGAATATATAACATTTTTTATAACTATTAACTAAGTTAAGTTACAGTCCTATATGTACCTTATAACTGTGAAAAATAATTAATAATTTACATTAATTCAAATATTACTAGTATTTTAAAAAAATCTGCGGGATGTGAGAATGTTTATAATATCGTATACAATTTCCTCAATGTTTAGTTGATGTGCATGTAAAGTTAAGGAGATTTTATGATAAAATATTCCAGGTGAAAATTATTATGAAAAATTATAATTGACACAGTAAAGATATATTTTTTCTCACTCAGACTTTTTTTGGCTGTCTCAACAAAAGGTGCCCTTAAGCAAAAATAGTATAATTTTTGGCGCAAGGCTAATTTAATTTTTAAGTTTTTACAGGTAACAAAGAAACATAGTTATTATTCCACTGTTGGTAGTAAATTGATTAAAATTAAATTTTTTGAGAAAATATTAAATTACTTGCTCCACTTCTATTAGTGAAAAAATTGTGTTATTTCATAGGTGTAAACTTGCTGCACATATTTCTAAATAAAAAAAATCCTTATATTAACAATATCAACTCTGTACCTCACTATAAAGTATCTAAAATAAACTTGACATTTCAGAAAGTTTACTATTGCAAAATTATTAGTACTTATAAATATATCCTGTTGAAATTTTTATGAACTAAAGGAGGACAAATATATTAAAATTTCATTAATAATTAAGTATTCAATATACTAATTTTGGACTTAACACACTCTGGCTCCGAGGTACAGAGTTGTATTAAAATTAGTCGCTTTAAAATTTTTGTTGTTAGGAAACAGAGAAAATAACAAGACGGACCTGCAAACTCAAAAAGCATTTTTGCAGACCTAGACATAATGAGAAGGAATTTAATGCTGTTGGCTCGTAGCAATTTCCATTTCCTTTAAAGGAAAAGACAAACATGTTGTCGTTTGTATGCTTGCAGAATAATAACATCTAACAGGAGAGATTATTTTGAATTTCATATCCCGCATTCCCATTCTACCTGCTTGAGATTCCAAATATGCCGGGAATGTCTTTCTTCCATTCGCCAGGGTCCATTTGACCTTACAAATATGACTTCTTATCAACGGCGAACAGAAAGTATTTCATTGCTTTAATAAAAGGAATCATGTTCTTTTATTGTTTGTAAATATCTCCCCAATAAAATTTCTTCAAAGCAGAAATCTAATAAAAAATGCAGAATGCAAAGTGTTTTTAATAAAAATAAAAACTGGTTGGTATATATTTTCAGTACCACTTATTTCTGTGTTCATATTTTTTATATTTCTCACTTTTAGGCTTTAAAATTACATTATTTCATTTCATAATTGCCTTAAAATGTTGTATTCAGTTGAAACACGAACATAAGGGAACGATTTTATTTTACCTGTATCTTCTTTCTTTGTTTGACGTCATATTATAGATAAATTTCCGATCTTGCTGCAGCTTGTGCATTTTGATTTTTTCAATTATTTCAAAATTACGTCTTTCTTTCTCTGTTTAACTTCATATTATAGATCAATTCCCTATCTTGCTGTAGCTTGTGCATTTTGATTGAATTTGCACAAATAAATCTTAATACGGCCCTAGCCAAAATGTTACCTTCCGATAGCTATGAACCTAGTGGTTGCATATCCAAAGACCGCACCAGTGTTGCCAGACGGTATAATTTTACGGAAATTTGTAAACCAAACAAATAAAGAGGTAAAGGTTTTACGTACATTAATTAATTTTAAATTGGATTTTTTACGGAAATTTTGGCTAGTTATTAATAAAAACCTTGTATAACGTTACCCTACTTGTGAGATGTCACAATTGTTTTTAGTGTTTCATCAGAGCTAAAGAATCAATAAAAATTAAATGCAAAATGTCGACAAGATTTAAAACAAATGCTTTTTTAACAACAAATCTAAATTCCCGAAATAAATTAATAAATTCTTTATTTCCATTAGACAATTTACACATTGTATTGGAATAGTCCACAAAAATAAACAAATCTACATAAAAATTGTATAATACTATACACCTACACATAAAATAACTCTACCATAACAAACATTCTGGAGTAAAGTATAAATGTGAACATTAATTAATAATTTTAGACAATTTAATAGAATGCTTGTTTTAATAAAGAGAAATAAACTGTAAAAGTGAATTACTGCTCTCTTTGTCGACGGTAATGTGTTATTGAAGATAAGATGTTTGTAGAAACAAAATACAGGGTATTACAAAAAAAAAACTACGCCAGGCAACAAAGTATCAAGTTTAGGCACCTGACGTTTTTTATTTTTTACAAAACGTAATTTACAATAACACTATTATACAGCAAAAACAATTGGAATACTTATTAACAAGCAGATTTGATATAAATGCCCATAATTTGAGTAGATATTATAGTTTACAAAAGCATATTCAAAATCATGTTAAATGTCATTCAACGATCACGAATCGAACGTTTACTCTACACTAAATAATTCTAATATAATTTTACTATAACACACTACATTGAAACAAGAGCTTGATATCTGACTATCTATAAATCGAAAAAAAAATGTATAGAAAATACAATATATACTTTAAAACTGATTGATTCAGAAAATTATTCACATGTTAGTGATTTGAAATAATCTTTTCCTCATACTAATATTCCACATTAAAGACACCACACCCTGTATAAAAATTAGCATAAAATTCAACATTTGCTTGTGATAATTACTTTTAGAATTCTATTTTGAAAGTACCCATACGCTATAAAAACAAAATTATCATTTGAATATGGTTTAGAGACGTAATCATACCTATTGTGAATTGCATGATAACTGTACATTATTGCAGGAAATTACTGCAATATATTCAATCAAATAAAACTGTATGATAGCAGAATTTTACATTCAATTTAGTAGCCTCACATTTTTATAGTTTATGACAAAGTGCCTCACTAAATAATTAAATTTGATATTTAGTCTTGTTAAATTTAAATAAAATTTGACGAGATGAAAGCTTTGAATTGAAGAATAATCTATCCGTTTGCCTATATATTTTATTATTTTAATGTGGTCTATTATATTAAAAGAAAAAGACGTATAAAACAGAAGTAACGTATATAACCAGCAAGACCTAAGTACTTTTATTATTAAATAATACTAATTTGATTTTTTTATCCTCTCACAGATATTTTGTGACAAATTTGTGTCAGTCTCTACATACACTCTATACAGAGTGCTTTAAAAAGATATAGTATTATTACTAGATCTGATAGAGCGTTGAAAAGTAAGTGTGGTTTGTTTAATAAACGTATGTCCTACAGCCACTTATACTTAACAAATTTACCAAGAGCACTTTTTTTGTGTACAATTAAATTTTACATTATACAGCAACTACCGCCCTCTACTTTGTATAAAAAAAAAACTAATGGCAGCACCAAAAAAGTACCAGTGTCAAATATAAATCAAATCTGTTAGCTTTTAAAAAAATACATCCAAAATTTGATTTTTAAAAATTATACTACACGTCCTGTATCTCAAAAATGAGTGACTCTAGGACGTGTCGTTTATTAAACAAACCCCACTTATTTTTCAATGTACCTACTATCAACCCAAGTAATATTGTCATGTCTTTTTAAAACACCCTGTATATGGGCTATGGTTTATATATTTTTACCTTACCTTGTAACCGAAACTAGAAGCTTAGGAAACTTACCTGCAACAAAATAAATATATTAATTTTCTGATAGATATTTACATTGATGTTTGTATTTATACAGAGTGATTCAGGTTTAATCTTGATAACTTCAGGAATCGTTAGAACAGCTGAAAATAATGTTCATTTGTGATATAAACTTATTTCCTAAAACGCATCGTTTTCGAGATAGAGCGCGTTGAAGTAGGAATTTTTTTCTCGTTTTTCCCTCATAACTTTTGAACCACTTATCCGATTTAAGTGAAATTCGGAACACAAACACTCCTTATGATCGTACATAAGCCTCTTAAGTTTGAACTACCTCTTAGAAGTGTATTTTGTATGCTACCCCTTCTTACTTTATTTCAAAACTACAAAAAAAAAAAAATTAATTTCAATAAAACATCTACACACCACTTTGACCTGATTAATTTCGAATCATTTTCGTCTCCTGTTTTTTTTTTGACGTTTGGTCTTGTTTCTGAGATATTTAAAGAAATTGGTGGCAGTGTAGCGCACCAGCCGCGTAAATTTCATTTAACGTTATAGCAACCCATGAAAACAAAACTCGTTAGTGAAAATCATTGTCAAAAGTATTATTTAAAGAGCATTTTTAGGGCTAAGAAAAAATGCCAAGAACGTTTACAAATGCTGAATATGCCGATATACATTATGTTTATGGTTTCTGTGACGAAAATTCCAACGCGTCAGTTCGAGAGTACCGAACACGCTTCCCTAATAGAACAATTCCAAATGCACAAGTTTCTGTAGATGTACCTATATCGTCGATTTTCGGAATATGGTTTACGCCGCTACAACTACAATGTTAACCTGTTCTATCGATTCCTGAAGTTATCAAGATTAAACCTGAATCACCCTGTATATTTAAATTGTTTTGTATAGTACAAACTAAAATCTACTTTATTGCAATTTATCTAGTCATTCTTGGCAATCTGAAAGGTAAACAGAGTACTAAAAAAACCTTTAGACAACGATGCTCGGTCATATATTTGCTAGGATGGATTATTACATACGTAGTATATGTCCGATTCCACAAAATTGCATGTAATGTTCCGTTAAAATACAAATAAAACTGAAAAAAATTTAGAAAGTAGTCCCATTTCAAAGCGGAACACATAAAAGCTTTAATAAATACTGCCGTTCCAGCAACGTTTGTTTTTGACCGTATATTTGTCATGATACACAAAAACGCAGTCCGCCTGGAACTCCTGAAAACTGCAATTAATTTCTACATTGAAACATTGAATTCAAAATTAACCGTTCATAAAACGAAATATGTGTTGAATGAATTGTTAATTGCGCCTTCAATTTCATAATCTATATTTCGCTTCCACCGGCCCCCATTATGAAATTGCACCTAAGCAAGGTGATATTTCATCCCAAAAAAACAAGAGTTTCTGTTGCCGCATACGGAGGATAAAATCAGTGACAGCAAATTTATTACACTAAAAATTCTCCTTTAAATAATTATATTATTCTGGGTCATCTGAAAAATGTATTTTTCTTAGTAATGCGATAGGTCGAAGATTGATTGTGTTACCAAGAAGTCGTTTTAATATTACTAATAATTGCTAGTTCCCAGAGTAGCTAGTTTCACGCAATATTATTGATATCTAATAGAAAATACAAAAAAAAATATGGCAAATCTTTGAATGAAGTAGGTGAATGAAATTAATTTGTATTAATTTAGACAGATTTTCAATACTTTTTACATTGTCGTTTCTAAATAAATAATTTAATTTTTTATGTTAATTTCTTTTACAGTTAGAAATACTGCTGGCTGAGACAATCTCGAAAAATTTGAAAACTTACTTGGTGCTTACTCTCGGTCGGCTACGGCCGCGCTCGGAGCTCACACGTAACAACCGATATGGTCAGTTGTCGACAGTGGTCGACTGGTAGACATTAAAAAGGTATAGAACTATTTTTGGTATCTCTTTTAGAGTTCTATGGATTTTATGAATTCTTTAACAGAGACTCAATAAACTTTAATAGTTATTTATTGTATTTTAAGTAGCATTTTATCCGCGCAAGAATGTTGATTAAACGATGAGAACGTAGTTCGAAGGTTAATATTCTTAAGTGGATAAAAGGCAATTATAACACGAATGCAATGTAACGTTTTATCTATAATCACATCACAATCATATTTGTGGAGTTAGAATTATTGGAATTTAATAAAAAAATATTCGTACGATTAAATACTTCGTAGTACTCAATGAAACGTGGTATAGGCTTTATTATACCTACAGCTTGCTATGGTACAACAACAGTTCTATCTGAATTTGGAAAAAGTGCAAGAAAGTGACTGTGTTCCTGTGGCTGTTTTTGAAAAAGTTCAACCAGCAATTTTTCATGTATTGCCAGCGAAATCCACATTCCGAAAAACTGTTCGCCGAATTTAACGAATGGAGGAAAAACGGAGAGTAATAATAATAAATGAAGAAGTCATGCTATCGCAATTTTTAAATTTGAAGAAAAAATATTGAATTTCATTTATGTGGTCGAAGTATTCGAGGTTAAAGGCTTATAGTAGCGTATATAAAAATATAGATATTGGCAAATATTGGAAGCTTACTGCTTTTTTGAAGAGTAAATTGAGAGGACACAAAGCAAAAAAAAGCAGCAGTATTGGAAAGAGCACATATTGAAGAATTTTTTACTGGGGCTTCAAATACAGAATAAATATTTAATGATTAATGTAGTTTTTCTTTAACTTTTACATGCAGCTAGGTATAGAGTGATTTTTTTTGATGAAATTGTTTGAGGTTGCATTAATAACGGGGGTTCCTCGGGCCTGTCAATGCTGCGAATAGACAAATTTAAGATACATTAATCAAAAATGTACTTATCCTATCGGAATCAACACATTGGCAAAGGTACCCACAATAGTTGCTTCATTCCTGAATATCTCAAATGTAGAAGAAATTGTACGAGGTGCACTTGAACAACTTTATTGGCCAATAAAGGTGTTGATCTTAGAACCATTAAACGACATGGTGGATGGAAGAACTTCCCTGTAGCAGAAATTTATGTTGAGGAGTTCATATCTAACAAACTTGATATTGCAAGGAAAATCCAACAAAATTGTAGCTGTTTCTTACAAGAAGAGACAAACAAACATGTGCAAATTCTTCACAAACTTCGTCACATATTATGTGTTCAAAAAATGATGGCAACAATGCTACAAGGGTTGTTATTAGCGGAAAGAAAGTTACATGTGATAAAACGTAATGTCTATTACTATAGGTAAATGAAAATGTTAATAAGTAAAAAAAATGAAATTTGATTTATAGGTTTATTATCTTTTTCATTATTTTACTAATGAAATAAAGTTACTTTATTTGGCTAATAGATAAATTATTACTTTAGACGGATCATATGTGTGAATAAAAGTCTGACTGTGGATAAAAATAATTTTATATGCCGGATGTCCTTTAAATAACGTATATAGGTATTTATAATGGAAATGTAATATTTTTTTTTCAGCTAATGTTTACTTAAAGACTGCAATATATATTTGTCATGTCTTGCAATTCTAGTTGTCAAGTCTTGTTTTGGTATTGTTTTGTCATGCAATGATTACAAAACAAAAGCAAGACAAGATGCAAACACTAATTTTAGTTGGATTTAAAAGAGAGGCCATCTGAAGCAGTAATCCTTGAAATGCAGAAATAGGTCAGACACCATCTATTTTGGCCGATTGTGTTAATATATGTCTAAACATGAATATGAATTTAGACAATTCCTAACAAACTTTAACTTGATTAATTTTTGTTTTAGATATTTATTGAATTTAACCTTATCTATGGAGTTCTTTATTATACTTAGATATTTGGTGTCAAAGAACATACGAGTACATATGATTTAATTGACAAAGATTGTTGGAAATGTTTACAATAGAGTAAAAAAGACAGCAACAATAAATAACAACCTTATATATTGACAAATTAACTATTTGCAATATTTGAATCCAGCTTTATCAGGCTGTTTCAAGAACCACTTGTAATGCGTTAAACCCATTTTGCAAGCCTGCAAGCACACGTGGTACATTCATTTGTAACTAAGTGCAAGCGGGTGAGCCCTTGTGATTCATTCAAATTGCTGAATTCGAGCGGAGCCGTCCGTAATTAGGTCATATTTTAAATAAGGTAGGTATTATACGTAGGAAAGTGATCTTGAAACGGAAACTAATGTACCTACACTTAAATAAAGTTTTAATTAAGCCCTAATTTCGTAATTGTATAAATTAACTGGCGAGAACATTAACCCGAAAATGTCTTCTTAGGCATTCAGAGAATGAATTGGCTTTTTAATAACATTTACCTTAGGATTCGCGGACCATTCACAGCTTTGTTTCGACGCGCAAAGAAGTTTCACCGCCCTTTAAAGTTTGCATAAGTTAGGGTTCCGCCATTACCATAGCTGCAATTAGCGAATGAGAACAGAATGTAAACTAACTGGCAAGCCTTTGAGGCACCCGGCTGCAATTACAACATAAAAGATAATATGACAGGAAAAAAGCCAACGACACAGAAATAATAAAGAATACTCAGATTAATGATGCTTGCTTTGTCGGTTGAGTAGCAATTCTACGTGGGTTTTAAGTACACGCAATTTCGCGCTTTACTTTTGCGCCGACTTTAAATTCGCCTTTTGTCTACGTTAAACTCTAATTCCAAATATCAGACGCTAGTTTTTATTGTTATTTCAATGCATTCCGATTTTACAGAATAGGTAGATGTAACTGAAATACGTGGTTAAAAATGGCGGATTATAAGTATTAACAAAAAGGTTAATCTAGCCTCTAATTAGTTGGTAGATAAAATAAAGTTGGATTTTCAAATTACAGGATGATTTAGAACTTATTAAAAAAAAATAAAAAATTGAATGTACAAATACAATTTTGTAGAAAAAATCAAAAAGAGCAATTCGAAAATGATTTAACTTTTGCACGGCGCTGGAAGGTGACTCACTGTAAAACCTGACCTTGCGCAAGGTAAAACATGCAGCCTGAGATCGGCACGGCGTGGACCTGCATCTCTTCGACGATTTGGTTGCAAATTTCCCGTGTCACATCTGCATTGCATTACCGCGGTAAAAGTAGCTGCATTTAGCACATTTATACAGGGGAATCGTTCTGCGTATAGACGAGAAGCTGCTAAAGCATTTTGTCTTACTTCGTCATAAATTAAAACGACATCCATCAACTCCCAGTTGCTATGCACGTAAGCCATTTTTGACACTTGGAAAATTAATGTAAACACTACCATAAAACCGTTAATACTAAAATCGGACTTTAGTATTCGGAATCGCATGAATTTCGATGACGCTAGAGGCTACAGTAACACAGCGATGTAGAGGTTGAAAATTATAGTATTTTCAATAATTCCTCAATAATTTTTTCTCGGATTTTACGAAAATATTTTTTTTACAATATTAAGTTCATTTTTCACGACGCGTTCATTCCCAAATTTGTTTGGATAAATTGTGAATAATCCTGTATAGCCTGCGTTTCATTTTCATTTGAAGACTTCAGGACTACAATAATTTTATAAAAAATTACTTCAACTAAATGCATGTATACAGTGCGGTGATAAATCGAAGAAACAAGTTACACTAATACATCCCTCACACAATTTCTAACATTTTCAATGAGCCTCTTTACCTAATAACTCATTAATTAATTCTAAGAGTAGTATATTTTTATCAACCACAAAAATATAAAAAGTAAAAACAGCATCCTATAATATTTTATAATAATTAAGTACAGGCATCCTTTTTTCTATATCTTGTTAAAACTCGACAATTCCAATTAACAAATAAATAGACAATGAAAATAAATTATTTTACAATAAAAAAAATCTATGCGACTAATATCTTTAAAGTCCCCTCAGAATTAAAATCCTGGTATTTTTGAAGAAAAACATAAAACTGTATTTTAAGAAGTTCCAAGATCAATAAGGGTTTAATAAGAGAAAGGTACATATGAAAAAAATCAGAAATTCAAATCAGGAATTGTATGCCCTTCGAAATCTTATTTATTCTCGAATACTTCGGAAGTCTTCCGAATATTTTTAACTACTTGATAACTGCTTGCAATTCTCTTATATAAAAATGTAGGCAATTAGTTTTACACTACCGTTAACATATTAAAATAGGTTACTGAATAATACACAATAATAATAAATAATAACTTCGACTTTTACATAAACCGTGTAAAATATATATATATATACCTAACAATACAAACATCAAAAACATATATTAATAAATTTAATAAAGAAAGAAAATATCACTAAATTAAATCCATCTCTACGTGACTACTTTATTTTCTTTTAAAAGTAGAGACGGTTTCCAACATCTTTAAACACTTAGGTAAGTGCACCCTTTATGATTATCTGATATCATTCAAAAAATCTAAACATAAAGCAGGATACTCTAGATAAAAAATAATAATGTATCACTATCTATATAGACAACTTACAACTTGATACAGCTTGAAAACTTTGTCGGGACAAACATTGATAAAATAACTGCTTAATATAATTGAGTCTAATAATCTGCCAACAGTTTTGGCCATAAAGTATCTACTATAATTTAATATTGATTTTGAAGTTGCGGAGTAATATGGTGCCCATTTGTAGGTATATAATTATGAATCAATTATAAAAGGAGCTTTTAAAATGTATATCAGTATCGTGGAATTATCATCCTTCTTGTACGAGTGTAGCACATTTAGAGCAAAACAGTATAATTAGTGAAAGTCGCTGTGATGCAGAGTAAGTTCCACTGTGAATACAATTTTACTTGCACCTCAACCAGAACTGGCTAATTAACAAATCCCGGAACGCAGTTGCTCATAGAAAAGACATCGCCTCGTTATCAATAATTCCAGGAAAATAGCATAATTAGTAGGTACGTTATGGTTGCCCCCATTAATTAAACGGAATTATAAATTTTTATAACAGTATCTGATTCAAAGGGTAGTGATTATTTTGAGCTAATTAATGAGAATAGACGCTGCAATCGCTTTATCGCAGTCAATTTAATTTGGCACGTAAAGTTATAATCATTATTGGAACTTGGATCCGATTTACCTGCAGGCTATACAGTCTTAATGATTCCGCTGCCTGAGGCCCTTATATGTACTAGAAATGCTGTGTAGACTTCTAAAGCTGATGAGACTAGTTTATATAAGCCGGTGGTGCTTACAGAAACTGAAGTTCGAACTCTAATGGGCAAGACGCCACTTGTTGACATAAAGGGAGATCTGAGGCTCTAATCACCATCTATCAAAGTTACACTGCCGATCGATCCCTTGTTTAGCATAAGTAGGTCTTTGTCAGATTACTGCTGAGCAATAGATCCATTCCTCAAAAATTCCTATGTGGTAACTTATTGGAAACTGCTGTATTATTTTTAATTTTGCTTTGTAATAATTGACCCCATTTTGATCAAGGGACTTACAAATACAGGTATAATATGCCTATTACTGTACTGTGCACTTACGCTCTGTTAAGATAGATCTTAATTTCTGACTGACAGTAACTACGGAGAACAATGTTGTTTATGTCTTATACCGTGTATGGTGGTCAAATTCGTTAAATGGCATTTCAGAGCATTATTAAACCATTACCACTTATATTACTAACAATAAGAATATCGTTTTACGTATGATGTTACTTCAGAGGTGATGTTTCTTTCACCATAATGTACAATATGATATGGCAAATACGATTAAAATTATTCTAAAATCATTTTATAGAATACTTGCTGAGAACATATCATTTAAAACATGTAACAACATGTAATATGTAACAATGATATGATACAATATTAACGCGTGAAATTCTCGAGCACTAACACTTCACATTCGCATAACTTTATCATTTGAGAAACATGAACTTTCATGGACACCCTGTTGTCTAGGATGTGATAAAAGAAAATCGTGAAATCAAATATACGCAAATTTTTCACCACCCAGCCCAATTTTGTAAAGTACGTAGCAATGTAAAATACTTTTTTGTGCTTCTTCTGCAGACAAACACTGACAGTAATTCTCCCAAGTTTGCATTTGACAGACCCTACATGGTACTTATCAGGAATGAGGAGACCGCCGGTGAGAATGTAATCAACATCTTCACAGACAGATCAAAAAGGACGGAATGTCCAGATCCCTACACTTCCAATATCAGTAGGCAATGAACAGGCATAATACCGTGATACAAACGGAATTAGCAGGTATAACCATAGCCGCCAAAGATGTCATGTAGACATACAACGAGCAAAACCATCAAAATCTACACAGATAGTAGACAATCACTACTGATCTTACGTAATTATAAAATAACAACTACATCAACATGGGAATGCCATGCAGCAGACACTGGTAATGGCCTCAACCGAGAGGAGCATATCTGTATGCTGGGTGAAAGTACACTGGCGGTGCAATGGCAATAAAGTAACTGACAAGATAGCTAGGAGGGCTGGAATTATCAAAGAGGACACACAAATAATTTAATACTAAAGTACCCTGCAAGGATACAGTGAAAAAGTACGTGGCAATCAGGAAGTGTGACATCTCTGTAAGGGTACAGGAAGACGAAACAGTATGTATTCCATGCACTCTGTGAGTCCACTGCCATTTCGTCAAAAAGAGAATCCCTGTTGGGAAAACGATAGCCATCTAGAACCTATATTAGAAAGATCCTTCTGAGCAACGTCACCACCTTCTTTTCTTTATTAGGCTAGCTGGTGGCTCAGGTTGATTGATCTTCTTATGGGAGGAAGTACAAGAGGCCTAAGGGGTGCTAAAGTGCTGTAGCCTCTTAAGCTACCCTCCCCACAATTCTATATTCCAGATTCCAGATGGCTTCTCGGTTAGAAAATGTTGAAACACCACTGGGACTAGAATCAACCAAACACTTGTATTAGTAGTGTGGGGGCGTGTGATTTGGTGGTTTAAATAATTATAGTGTAAAAAGTATTGTGTGTGTGTAATATTTTATTACTTGCGGTTATGAGTGTTGCAACACCCTCACAATTGGGATCGATCTTACCGACTGGCTAACAATTTAACTCCTTTGCAGTGCCTGCCTGCCCCCATAATCTAGGTAGTTATTAAATACAATTGTCTGCTATTCCTCACAATGCAAAACACCAAGATAATATTTATGGCAACTCCACGTCATCTACCAACTTATATAATATTTACAAAACACGATACATGCATTTACCACTTGGAAACAGATACTACTACTACATAGACATTTCGAAGTAATAAGAACATACAAGGTGCGTTCTTTTCTATTTAAAACACGTTTTCTTGTCCCCGACCTTCATAAGCGAGTTCAGTTATGGGTATTCTGACGTCTTTGAGTAGTATTTTGTACTGTTCTGGGACTCATTTATTGTCTTTGAGGCTAACTATTTGCATACAAAAGGCAAGCTCTATTTAAATTATAGTCGTACTCTCCGTACATTAATAACGGTTTCTGTGAATTTTTGATTTGAATAAAGTATTCTGAAATAAAGTAATGCAAGATACACAGCGCCTGCGCATTCTAAAAAGTTTATTAAGAGAAATTATGCATGGTCGTCCAAGTTTCGCGTAATAAATAATTCTTCTTTACGTTTTTAATATAATTAATCTTGTAAACAAAGCATGCACTCCATTAATTTACGATTGGAGATACTAAACTAACTAAATTTTTGATAGTGATATCTGGAAACAATGGTACATGAGATTTGGTCGGTCGGTGGTCGCGCGGTTTAAGGCGTTAGTACTTGAATCGAGGTGACTAGACGGAGTTGGTTCGAGCCCAGCTGCCGGTAGACCGTATATAAGCTATATTCGTGGAGGGATTGGCACCCTCTCTGCGGGTATGGTAGGGTGGAATAATGTTAGCTTGGGTCAATGTGAGAGATTGATGCCGGTTGATATTTGACCACCCCCCTAATTAATGAGGTTTTCCAGGTTTTCCTCATTCCTGCACTGAATAGTGGTTAGGGCCTACCAACGTAAGTCGTTCCTGGGCGCAAATGCGGCCTGCTTAATAATAATATGCCGCCCCCTCTCCCGCACAGGTCTCCGACTTCTGGGCTAATCCCTGTGATTAGAATGAGGGGTAGAGATATTATTATTATTATTATTATATTATTATTTAATTTAATAAGTTATAATGGTCAAATTCAAATTCAATTTAATTGCTGGATCAAATATGGCCATACAATTTTAAAATTCGTTAACAATTAATTAAAGTAGTTAAAGCTGCTTAACTTAATCTAAAATATCTTAACCCTAATATGGCATTTCTTGACCAAATTGTATGAAATAGAAATTTTAGTGATTTAGACAAAAGTAAATAGCCTCCCCTGGATCAGAAAACTTCTCTTTGTTTGCTTTAATTTACTGATGCAGGTACATATAACTCCGAAAAAGGAATCTCAAGAATAAGTGTAAAACTTTAACTATGCCAAACTGATGTTTGGAGATTCCCCGAGGGGTAAAACTAATCCTATGTGAATTTTCACTGCTTACACAATGTGCACTTCACTTACTTGGGGCACAAATGGCCAGCCTGTCATAATATAGAATTCGCCATCAAAAATACGAGCGGTAAAATTAAAATAAATGGCAGTAGCCGGCTAACACAATTATTGTTTTTTTGTTTTATCATCTGCCAAAAGGAAGTTGATAAAAATGGGAAGAGAATGTTTTAATAGTCTAATTTTACTTTTTCATCTCGCAGAATTCTAAAGGCCGTTAATGAAACTTCTGGTAATATGAAACGTAAGTCATATTGTGGTGTTCGTTTTAAAACGTCCCGAATCAGCATCATATTTTATTAACATTATGACGGTTTAACCGCTTGTCCGTCACACATGCAACTAGACAAAAAAAATTATTGATACGTATTGACACGACCTAACCATTGATGCCTCCCAAAATTTCTAATAATATGCCCAATCAAAAATACTGAGGGCACTCAAAGAAGATCATCGGACACCTTTCTATTTCCAACCAGTTCAAGGTCTGTTAGTTGCCGCCAGACCGCCAGAAGATGAAGATGAAGAAAAACGACTAAATCTTTGTAGATGGGTTTTAGATTCAACAGAAATGAATCCACAATTTCTGTATTTTATGGACAAACAAACACGCTTGAAGATGTCCCCTTTAATTTACGTCAAGAAACCTGGATGCAATTGGATGGTGCTCTTGCACATTACGGAAGGCAAATACGACAGTGGTTAGATGAGAATTATCCTCGTCGGTGGATTCGACGGCAACCACCTAACAACCATCCAAATATATAGATTTGCGAAAGATCAGTGGTTTGGCCGCCGCGTTAACCAGATCTGAATTTTCTGGATTATTTCGGAGCCATCTAAAAGCAATTGTCAATGATACGCCAGTAAATACCCATGAGGAATTGATCCAAAGAATAAAATATGATGAAATAAAAAACAATCAATTCAGTGTTGAGTTACTAGTTCGTCGATGCCAAAATTGCATTGAGGCTGGAGGTATGCACTTTGAGCAATTATTAGATATTTTTTTAATGATTGATAAGTTTGTTGTAAATATTGTAATAAGTAGTTGTTTTAAATTTATATTTGAGATTCTTTGCATTTTTTCTTAATTCTAAATATACTCTTGAAATAACACTTGAAAATGACTTTCACAAACGTCAGAGTACACAAATCAGTGTGAGTTTTGTTTTTCAAGGTTGCTTTAACGTTAAATGAAATTTACGTAGCTGGGCGCTACACTGTCAGGAATTTCATTGAATATCTCAAAAACAAGGCCGATTGTCGAAATAAAAAGTTTCAAAATTAATCAAGCAAAACTGGTGTGCTTGAAATTAATATATTTTTTGGTTTTGAATAAAATAAGAGGGGGTACAGAAAATACAATACTAAAAGGGGTGGGTGGTTCAAACTTAGAAACTCATGTAAAATCATGTGTTCCGAATTTCACTTCAATCGAATGAGTGGTTCAAAAGTTATAAGGAAAAAGTGGGAACGCGATTTAGAAATAAGTTTATATCACGAATAAATATCATTTTAACATGTTCTATTGTTTCCTGAATTTATCAATATTAAACCTGAATCACCCTGATAAAAGTCGTTAGGTACCTGTCTATAAGGTAATGTAAAAATATAAAATGGAAATACAAAATTGTAATGATCGGTACTAAATTGTGGGTATATCTCTTTCAATTGAATTAAATCTGAAGCAAATTATGTTTTATTGCAGAGTATTTAACTTCTTACAGTACAAAATAAATCCTACACCGAAATAAAATCCTCAGACCCTTTGTTATTACACAACATTAAGTATCATATAAATCAAAATTGATTTATATTCCCGGGCGAATTAATAACGGCGATTACATTTTAATCTATAAATTAAACGAAAAGTAAAATCTAATAAATTTACTTATAAATCATGTTAAAGTGAAACACCCGAAAGATTTAGAGTAACACTCATAACCCCAAAACAAATTTGCAACACAATGTACAGACAATAAATTTGTCCGACTGACGAGGAGTTCGCCAGCAGACATTTTAATTACAGGCCACCCCCTCGGCGTAGCAGTTCTACCAACTTACACCTGGTTCCTCTAGGCGAAGAACGCGGAGCTCATTTGTCACTACTTTATTCGGGCTAACCTCACAAACTTGAAATTAAAGTATGGCACCTCTAATTGTGTTATATTAATAAAATTAATATCTCTCCATTCCATTGTCGTCCTCGAAATGCTTGAAAAGAGAGTTGAAAGAAAGTTATATTTTTCTCTTATTACTAGGGTGGATATGAACAAATTACCAGTGTAATTAGGATATGGAAATATACAAAAATTTTGCCTGCACCAAAACTTTTGAATGAGATGAATAGATAGAATATATGAATATAATGATATAATAATAGATGAATAACTTTTATAAGGATTTCATTATATGATGTCACACTAATTCGTTTTATTTTATGTTCATCTCTCTTATATTCATTTATAAGAGAATATTAATATTACAAAGGTTTACATAATCAATTGTTGTCCACATTGCTCGAAAGCTTGTCTTTTTCTGTAGATATAGAATATTTTCGCAAACCTAAAGAGATTTCCATCAATTGAAGTTTACAATTTTCTTTATATTCAGATGAAATACAGTTTTCATAAATAGTAAAACATTTAAAATAAAGAAATTATGTCCCAAAATTATATGTAAAAACAAATAAAATTTTAATCTTGAATCATGAACAAGATATTGGTAGCGTCTGTTTAAATGCCTGAAAGAAATGAATTTTTTATTAAGAAAGATTCAAAATCTGGCAGCAGAAAAATTGGTGGAAAAATAGTGGCCAATTTCAAAAATGTAACAAATGCCATAAATGGTTCCTATCACAGCCAGGGGAAGCCGCCAGATTATTTGTAATTCTTTCCTATCAATTTTGATACGATAATTATTAAGCATTAGTTGAACAATTTTCAGGCTGGATGCCATGTCGTCGGTTCTAGTAGCTTGATGTTTCGAGAGTCATGTCGCTTTCTTCGTCAGAAGAAGAAATTCTGATTGGACTGGAGATTAGGTCCTCTGTTCAATGTTATGTCTAGTATGTGCAATATCCCATAACGTTCAGGTAGGTATATGGCTCGAAGTCAATGACCTGTGACATTTCGGTCCCTGATTTTCACGTACAAATCTAGTAGTAGGTTCTGGTAAATCTAAACCTTCATATCTGTTAAAGTTATTTCGGGTTTTCTGCATTTCTATGGGTTCCTTGTAGACTATTGCCCAGAATCTTCTATTTTTTACCAGAATCTTGGTTTCTCCCAAATCTATAGAGTGTCCCGTGCTCGTTGTGTTCTGGAACTGTCGATGTCTCATAGTTAATGTTATTGATGTGAAAGTGCTGTAAACTGTATTAATATTATGTCTCGTCCCGTTTTCCTTCATCTCCGGGGCCCTTTTAATGGTTTGTTCTGTATTCCTTTTCATATATCCATTTCCCTATGGAGCCGTTCGCAAATGATGTTTTTCCTCCAGCTGTTCTGGCTCACAAATGGTGTGTGCTCGATGTACCAAGATGGTGGTGATACTATGTTTTTGAGCAGAATGGTGATGAGTTTCCGCATTCAAATACCTGTCAGAATGGGTTACCTTCCTGCTTCCTGTAAACACCGTGCCCTAATGTTCCATCTGACTTTCTCTTGACAAGAACATATAGGAACAGCAGGGTGCTATTATTTTCCAATTCCATAGCGAACTAGATCTTCCCACGTATTCCATTCATGTCTTCCGAAAAGGTTTCTAAATTGCTAAATCCATGAGGTAATATGATGAATGTGTCATATATCTGAACCAACATTTTAGTTTCAGAACTGCTAATTCCAAGGCCTGATTCTCAAAGGCTTCCATGTAGATATTTGCTGGGGACAAGATCCTCAAAGGAAAAGAAGGTTCATCTGGTGCAAACTCTTGCTAAATCTACTAAATTATCATTTCTGCCTCCTTCCCTAAGCCTCTTATGAAGTTCTCCTGATATCATCTGATCCTAATTAAATTATCTAGAGTTTCCTGATGAAATCTTTCGCGTTTTTTGACATGCTGTTGTATCTGTCCCACTAGATCTTTTATTTTATGTGCAACATACCGCGGGAGTGGATGGGTAGCTCATCCAACACTATAGGTCTGAGAGGTACTTCTCGAGTCAAATCAGGTTCCTCTGTAGTAGTAGCTCCTTGGGAATGATTGAGACGCGAACTGCAAGTAACACTTCCTTTTCCACCTTATTGACCGGACTGTTTCTGATCTTCTTGTACTTTGGATCCTCCAGTAAGTTCTTTATCTTGGCAACATATTCTTTGTTCGCCGGGAGTATAGTGACTTTTTTTCCCTTAATTATTTAATGACCTGAATTTCCTACCTCGATAAGTTTGGTTTAAGGGGTTTGGCTTTACGTAGTATCTAGGCTGCTTGGGATCTTATGTCCTCTGCCAGTTTGTGAGGTAGACGTCTACATGTAGTCTCCAAGGCACTAATAATTTCATCTTTTGGTATCGTCTTTGCTGCTATGGCAAAGTTATGGCCTTTGGCAAGTACATCAGTGGCGTGATCGCTTAATTCTATGGATGCTTGGTTTATGAGTACTTGAGATTTGCACACGCTCGTCTGTTATAGATGTTCTTTATGGAGAAGTTTTTCCAGTTTCTCTGTTTGCTTATTGGTGGTAGATATTTTTTTAAAAAGTAGACCATCTAAGTTAAAATCAACTGTTTGTTTAAGTAGTTAACCTGATGAATAATGAGACTACTACTCAAATATAGAGTATGAGACTACGATGGACATTTAAAAATTTGGGTACATCATTACCTTATCAAAAAATTGGTTATATATAATGTCGTAAAGTTGCGTCAAAATGTTTCATTTAATAAATAAATAATAAAATATGATAGACATAACACTGATATAACTCTAAATCTCTAACTACAAATGAAATATTTTTTCATTTCCCACCAAAGTGAAAAAATATTATAAACACGCATGTTGAATTCAAATGTTAAAGGAGATCAAATAAGGTTTAGGTCTATGTAGGTCACAAAAAAAAATTGTTTCAAAAAGAACAATATAAAAGAGACACAAGAATAAGGACTAAATTAATGTTTTCTTGAAGCTACTTTGCATGTATTCTACTACTTCAAGAGAAATCGAGTCCACACTCATTACTTTCAACATATTTCTTTGAATATTAATGAATTTATTATCCTAATAAATGTATAATTAACAAATGGGACAATGAAACCTAAATATATGTTGTAAATATGATAGAATTTTAAGCTGTAACTCTTCGGTATCAATACATTTCGTCTGTACTATTTCGGTTTTTCCCTATCATGTACTTACTTACATAAGTCCCAAGTCGATACTGCAAAAACTAACACCCAGCCCATTAGTTCGCCTCTTAATCGCAAATGAGATTTCTGAGGACATAAGTGAACTCATAGCAACTTTGAACTTCTTATTGGTTTTGTAACTGTAATCCCGTACTTAATTCCTTTTGAATGCGGGCTTACGCAACCATCCGACTATAACTTTAATTAAAGTCTAGATTGGTGTAACCGTAAAAAATGAGAACTTATTAAAAATCTGAGAATGTTTGCAACTGCACTTTTCCTCAAATGACACGTAGTGATGTTTACCTAATGCAAATAGATATATTAATTCAATTTTGTTGTAATTATTGAGTGGTTTTCACATCCGCAAGTCTTTTGGTACTTTTTGCGGTCATAAGTACTGTTGTGTTTCCATAAAACTTATTCAAATGTTTTAATTATGGATAACAATGTATTGAAAATTATGCTGTAAATATTTTTCTCTTTATTCCTGGATACATTGTGTTCATATTTTAACCACGAGCGAAATTTGTTTAAAAAATCGTTACAAAAAGACAATGTTTTTATTGTTCCTATTAATTTAAAATCATTGTTATAGATTTTAACGCTTCGGATGCTAACAAATTATTTTTTACAGTATAAAAAATCACATTTTTGTACAATAACTACATATTTATATTTAGGTTTAACACTTTCAATTCATTACTATTTCAATTAATCTTTTTCCAATGAAATAAAAGTTAAGTATAAGACTAAATGAGAAATTAATATGCTAAAAATAATAATTTCGTGTAAATCATGAATTAATAGAAAATGTAGGACGTATTCCGAAATATTACTTTAATTCTAAAGTTAATAAGTGAAGTGCATAAATTGCAAAAGGTATGTAGAGAAATTTTAAAAAACATCTCTCTTATTTTCTTAGGATAAAGACTTTAAAATTTTACGATACTGAGTTTTCATGCACTTTTAAAACTATTAGATGCTTTTAATGCACATTGGTAGTGTTACATTATTTACGTTTACATTTTATGATTTCCATCAAAGTTAGGTTGTAAAGGAATTCTCAAAAGTTGCTAAAACTTTGACGTTAAAACTGGCTAACTATAAATTTTCCTTGTTAACTTAAATTATCATGGTGAAAAATTAGTCGGCGTCAGCGTAAAATTCGTTTTGTTTATGTTAATACAGGGTATCCCAACGAAAATTTGACTCCCCCTATAATTGGAAAACCGAATAATATTTTAAAATTCGCCGAGACCCGTCGATTTTTGTTCTTGGGGGGAGCTTTTTTGACAGTCAAGCCAACTCGATATGTTCATCCTAGATAATGCCTAGCAATCCCAACTTAAAAGTTTCAAATGCAACTACCCCACTTGTGGCACATCATTTTAAAGCCATTTTCATTGCGAATACAGTGACGTACCGTTTTAGAAATCGGTTGAGATTTGACAGAATTATTGGTTACAAACGAAAAGATGACAAACCAACTTACGCGTAGTAATTTCTACACAAATGCCCACCACTAATAAGTTTTTGCATCTACTACACATGACCGCATTACCTAATTGTTATTGATGTGGCTATCAGTTTACAAAAAAGTCAGAAATGAAATAAAAAAGCTGAAGCAAATAAAACTAGATACTAAAATAGTTATTAGTAGAAGATACTTAAGTTTATAGGAATTCAGACCTTTTCAAAATAACAAAAAATCAGTACTACAAAAAAAGTCGGTGTTTTTTGCTTGTGACCAAGAAATCGTTAGTTTCAGCCGTTATTGAAAGTATTAGTAGTGTGTTCGAAATGGTTTATTCTATCGCGGAAAGAGTAGAAATTGCAATTGTTGCAATTTATTATCGAAATCACGATTGCGCTAAAGCTACAGCACGAATTTTGAATGTCATCCTGAAAAAAATGTAAACCACCAGTACGTTAAACACCTGATTGACAAATTTGTTGCAACAGGTTCGCTTTTAAACAAGAAACGTGAAGTAATTGGGCCAGTTCGAAATGAAGCAGTTGAAGTGGCAGTTTTGGTCATGTACAGATGGATAATAAGCAATCGATTACAACTGTGTCTCAAGCTTCTGGCGTATCCCGTTCATCGAATTTTGAAAAAACACAAGTTTCATCCATTTAAGATGACGCTGGTTCAAGAGTTACATGAAGATGACTTTGATCGCCGTAACCAATTTTGCGAATACTTTAGTGAACAACTTCTACTGAATCCAAATCTTCTCTACAATACATGTTTCTCCGACGAATGCACATTTATGTTGAATGGCGAAGTGAATAGACACAATTGTCGTTATTGGAGTGATACTAATCCGCATTTAATCAGGGAATTTCATACTCACCACCTATTGAAAATTGAATGTTTGGGCAGGCAATTTGGGCGACCATCTTGTTGGACCATTTTTCATCCAAGGTAATCTCGATGGAAACACCTATCTAGAATTATTGGAAAGTACAATTGATCCTAGGATAACAGAGATTTTAGAAAGTGACGACAATTTACTAGAAAATGAAATAACCTTCCAACAAGATGGTGCGCCACCGCACTATGCTGCTGCTGTGCGACAATTTTTGGATGACCATTTCCCGGGTCATTGGATTGGCAGAAGCGGTCCCGTCGAATGGCCACCAAGATCTCCGGATCTGTCCCCTTTGGACTTTTTTCTGTGGGGTCATTTAAAATCACGAGTGTACGCCACTCAGCCGGAAACATTGCAAGTGCTACGTCAGAGAATTATTGTAGAAGAATGCCGATTAATAACTGCGGATGTCTTTAATAATGTTCGAACAGAATTTGAAAACAGACTGTATTATTGTTTGGAAGTTAACGGGGGTCACTTCTGATTTATTATTTGCTTCAGCTATTTTATTTCATTTCTGACTTTTTGTAAACTGATAGACACATCAATAACAATTAGGTAATGCGGTCATGTGTAGTAGATGAAAAACTTATTAGTGGTGGGCATTTGTGTAGAAATTACTACGCGTTTGTTGGTTTGTCATCTTTTCGTTTGTAACCAATAATTCTGTCAAATCTCAACCGATTTCTAAAAACGGTACGTCACTGTATTCGCAATGAAAACGTCTTTAAATTGATGTGTCACAAGTGGGGTAGTTGCATTTGAAATTTTTAAGTTGGGGTTGCTAGGCATTAGGGGGATGAACATATCGAGTTGACTTGACTGTCAAAAAAGGTCAAATTTTCGTTGGGATACCCTGTATATCTACCAATTAAATGACTTTTACAGATACCTACCTACATAATATAGAAAAATATTATTAAGTTTCAGGAACTTTAATCCTATAATCATTTCTAAAATAATTTAAGTGAGAATATGCTTACCTATTTTTTTCTTTAATTTTCGTCACCACAGAGATGAATTCCTTTTGAAATATTTGATAAGCAATTTATTAGGTTGAGTTGTTTTCGAGTTATTCACATATTTATACAAAAACTAGTGTACGTTAAGGGCGCAGTATTCCTGATAAAGTGTTTTCTACAAATATAAATAATTTTAGACATTTAAGAACTGAATAATATAGAGTTTAGCAAATAACAAGGATGTTATTTCATGCCACCTGCAAATATTCATAGGTACCGAAGTAAAATCAATATTTAACATCAGAAAGCGATGTATCCAATGAATTTTTAGGTACTGAAATCTTTCAAAATACGTATTTTTTAAATTCAACTATAGATGTAAACATTGTTATAACATAAACTTACATAGTTCTGCATATAAGATTGTTCACTTTTGTTTATAAGTATGTGAAAATAATTGTTAAAATGTGGTTTTATAATAGCGAAATTATGTGTGTCATATAAATGCATTTTAAAAGTTATTACATTATTTGAGGAAAGTTTAAATAGTAAAAGTGGATAAACAAAACATCAATAATTATATTTTTGATATTACTTTTGCTCTACGAGTTTTATTTTTCGAGATTTCAGTACCTAAAAAACACCACAAATTTGATCATTTTACGGCGAGAGATACGGGCACCTTAAGTCCTTTTGGCTAGAGATTTTTGGATATAGTCAGTTCTTCTAGAAAAAACTCACTTCAGGTGAAAATATTTTATGGGCCTCTAAAAAATTTGCTGGAGTCTATCTTTAAAAATAAATTCAAATAGACACCTCAATTTGTTTGTCATTAATAAATCCCGCATTAATATACGGCAGGAAAAAATGTATCCTGTTCAGTACTAAATAAAATGTATATTTTTTTGTAAAACGTCTATAAACAAGTTTTAAATACCCATGCATTTTCACAAAGGAAATCGGAAAAGTGATCGTCGAAGAAAATACATTTTCCCTACTGTGTTTTTTTATAACCAATGACATAAAAACTTGTTTCCATTTGAAATTACTTTTTTTTTTAAATATTGGGATTGAAATTCTTTTTTATAAGTACACATTTTTTATTAGGTATTAATAATATTGTGTAAAACTAACTACTCTGCGGACTAAAGCAACCAGCATTGAATTACGCCCAAAATATCTACCCATATAGTCTTTATTATTAGCTTTTATAAATGTTTTACTATATTGTTAAGGTATTTAACCTAATATAAATCAATTTTCCTAAAAAATAGCAAATTTGTCTGGCACCCTGTATTTTTTGATGTCTTATGAGTGATTTTCAGAAGAAATGAACGTATCCAAAAATCATTTCTTTAGCAATGATAACTAATTTCTGTGATCGTACCACAGAAATTAGTTGACAAAATACAAATAACTCATAAACTTTGAACAAATTTAGTACAAATTTTACGAGGAATTAGAATATGTAAAAATATGTATAGAGTTCCTTTAAAAAAACTCAATTTTGGCCGACCACTTTTTTGAGTCGCTCTCTAGATATTAATAAAAACATTTAAAAATTATGATATTCTTATTGCATTTGACACTTCATTCATGAATCAATTACACAATAAATGGTGGTGTGGTACTCTTTTTCGTTT
This sequence comes from Monochamus saltuarius, assembly GCA_025584915.1. Lineage (NCBI taxonomy): Eukaryota > Metazoa > Arthropoda > Insecta > Coleoptera > Cerambycidae > Monochamus > Monochamus saltuarius. The sequence continues at coordinate 6,305,059 of CM046726.1, forward strand.
ATTTGTTACTATCTCTAAAATGGTAAAGCAATCTACTTTACAACATAAAGAACGTTCACCGATACAAAAGGACCGTCGAAATAAAATAGTACAGAACAGAGAAACATTATGAAATTGTTGGATGCCGCAATATACATCATCGTTCTCTGATCTACTTCAAGTTCGACATCAAAATCTATCTAATCCTAGATCAGGAGAATAGTTTAATCCTCAGAGCAAGTTTCCCTTCTGGATCGGTTAATTCGTTTTCTGTAATACTGAGCGAACCAGCCAAGCCAGGTCACAATAGCTGTAATCCCTTTGGATCTGGCGAAACAAACTAAAAGCCGTCATTTTGTCGAACAACTTCATTTGCTGAACTTTTCTAAGGTCAGATCGTGACAAATGTAACTTAGTTGATAGTCTCCTTAAAAACAACTTAATAATTAATATCTGTAGCTACCACCAGGGACTACTACCGTCTCTTAGCAATAGAAACAAGCAAACAGCGATGGTGTTTTCAGATGAATTTACTTAGACGCGACAGCGACAATAAAAGTAATTCATCCAAATAATGGATGCTACTACACATTACCTGATGTATAGAAACTAGTGAAAGTGATTTCAATACAAAATTACTTAGTTCTCAATTTTAAGAAAAGTGAGGACGCATTAAGAACAATTAGTGCTATATTGATTGATACTTATTTCAAGTTAGTTTCAAGTTTAGTTTGGAAAGTGAGCTAGCTGAAACAATGGTGCGAAAATAGCGTCACTCTCAAATATAGCACCACTTCAACACCCAAATGGGACTAATGCTATGCTAGTGCAAGAAATAATTTGCGAACATGGACTCGCGTAGACCGTTGTGTGACGTCAATGCCTCCTATAGCATGCATGGTTGCGCTCACTACCATTTATTACTTTTTGAATAGAAACGTAGGGAGGTGTCATTAGGATTACAATTTTTATTTCAATTATGGAAAATTCAAATATTGAAGATGTTAATTAAAACGAAATTTAGATATGGTATTGTACCCAAATATTCCACCACAACGATAAAATATAATGATACATTATTTATTACATACCGCGGAATTCTAATATGGGAACCTTGTCAAAAATCAATGAAGAGCGACATATTTCTTGGACCCAAAACAAAAAAGTATATGTTGTAAAATTTATATAAAATCAATGTAATAATAATAATTTATTAGTACTCATATACTTATGTAGAATTTATTCTTGAGTTAAAGTTTAAATTCTTAGGTACAGATACCTATGTACATTTAAAACTAAACAATATACCTGCGTATTAAGGTTTAGTGATAAATATATTAAGTACCTAACTTATTTTTGGTTTTACAAAGTGACCCAATAAAAGAAATCAAAATACTAATTTCTAATAAAGCTACTGAAAAATGTATAAACTAAATATCAATCTACTTAATTATTTCTTTAGTTATTGTATGAAATTGGGGATTTCTATTAGTTAGATATTCATATAATATTTAAAGTTAAAAAGATTAAATTTGAAGGCTTGTTTACACATCCTGTATAGTTAGCAACCAAACGTAACCATAAAATTAACTAAAATTTAGACACTGTTACATTTTTACACCTCTCATTGCAGCACTTACAAATTGGTGATTTGTATTAAAATAGTTCATTACCATAATTAAATTTACAAGGGTAGACTGAAGCAAGTTAAAAACTAAATGTTACAAAATCTTTTTACTTCTGCTTAAACTGTTGAATAATAAACCAATAGAAATTATTTTCCTTACAGCGTTTTACTTCGGCTGCGTGACGTTCATAACCTCAAATATGCTGGCATGCGTAGTTAACAGGTGTTTATTAGGAAACTCGAACCGAATCAAATTTTATTTAATTTCGAATTCAATTGATATCAGCACTATTCGGCAAGTATGAGGGGTTGTATCATATGTAGTTTTCAGTATCATTTGCTAGTTTCAATATTTAGGACTCTGAAAGAATTTTTCTTAAATGTAGGATATTTTAAAATATATATATTTTGACATTAGATGCATGATGTTGATGCTTTAAAACCATTAAAACTGTTAATCAAGGAATGTTATTTTATTTAAAAAAAAAGTTGTAACCGTCTCTCTATCCTAATTACACTTTTTCATTTCCTTAATCTGTGAAAACGTACTTCTTTCCAATCACTTGCCTCACAGTCACAGCAGTTTATATATACCTTACATGTAAACTACGACGCATTCTTACACTTGAATATTGAAAAATAGTATGTTTATTCTAGCGCCATAATTTGTTTCCAATTGTTACAAAAGATACCGCTCTCTGATATAGTTGCATAGAAATAACACACCCTGCTCGTTCCTACCGCAAAAAAAGATCAAGTAACAAAATTCGCTTTACACTTGCCCCAATTAACTCCATTAGACGAATCTGCTTTTAAATAGTAACGTTCACACATTCGAATTTTAAAAGTAGTAGGAACTTATTTCTGCTAATCTGCTTTATTTTAACGAGTTTGAAGAGAACGATTCCTGGTCAGCTGTGAGAGGCAATGACGTCACACCTTGTGATTCGGGGCGAACGTTTAATTCTTCGAATACTTCGAAAACTTCTTATCGGATCGACTTCAAATTTTCAGGATCAACCCTACATCATGAATACTTCATAAAAATAGGCAATAGTGTAATTTGAAACTTGACCAAATTACTCTATTGAACTGATGATGGATGGATGTATGGTATTAGTAAATTCTCAATCCTCTCATAACTTCTCGGGAAGAGCTTACATAACGCCTATCTCAAATACTTTCACTTAGACGTGGGAGAAATAGTTAATTACATAAGCGCACCCTTAAGCGCAGTGGTATTTTCATAAACTTTACACATTATTTATTAACTCTGTCATGCCTGCTCAGTTTGAAGCTAGCTTTGCTCGTCTGTATTGGTACTGTAAATCCAATTACTCGCCCCAGTTATCCGTGCGGTAATATACATTTAATTACAAATTGAAAATCCATTATATGAATCCCATTTATACCTGGATTACTCGCTGAGAGAAATTCAAAGTAAACTGTTTCGCTAGTCAGCAAGGCATTTGTGCAATTCCATTATGTACAGTTATATAGGGTCGCACTGCGTTTGTAGTATATAAAAAGAATTTAATAAGCCTTTTTAATAATTAATTTTACATTTAAATGTGATGAACCTTACTTGCTCATCATAAGTTATGAGTCTACAAAAATTGCACACATAGTCTCAACATACTGCTATGTTACAATTAGATGTTGGCATTTTATCAGTGGAATTTGACAATTATGTACCTATAAGCCTGTTTTACTATTTAGCCGATGGGTTAGATGGACTCATAAATTGTTCTTATATTCTACATTGGATCATTCTGCTGTCAGGGATGGAACACAGATGGATTGCATCTCTATTATTCATCAAGAGGATACCAACTTACCTTATTGATGGTTTGATGGATATGTGGTGGATGCAGAAAAATTTTAGATGCATTGCCGTTTATTTGTATGTCTAGGAACAAATTTCTTAGTAAATCGTTAACATGAAGGTCTGGAGTTAAGTAACTTACAGTTTTCTTGAAGTTCTGATGAGGGATTTGATGCTTTGAGAATGCTGTTGGTTCTTTTCTTTTTGTTATCCAAACACTCCTAAATGTAAGACCCGAAGTTGGCTAATAATGTGAGCGCCGAAAACAGTGTTCTGTATACGTCTTGGGGTTTCGAAGGCTTAAGTAACCAGCGATGTTAGATGGTATTTTCCCACAGCTGCATAGCTTGAGGTATCTTCCAATATCTATGTCCTTCTTTACAGTGAAACATAGTTTCAACTTCGAATACTTCGACCATACAGATGACGAAGGGTAACGTTTTGCAAAATCGTGGAAATACGCCACAAATACATCTTCTCTTAATGAAGTGTTCTTCTGCATGCGCCCTTGGTCGGCAATAAGTTATTTTTCATAATTCTTGATTTTGCAGGAATTAATGCATTACTTGTATCATTAGCGGCCTCCAATATCTTTGACGAAACATCATTGAGAGACTCCTCACTTATTTTGGGTAGTTTACGACGACAAAATCTAGCGCAAACTTTTCCGCTTAAGGCTGCCTGCAACTGCTGAATTAAGTGGGACACAAGCATTGCCACAATAATGCGATAGGCCTACTATATTTATAATGTAACAAAAATCGTGTGGGAAAAAAAAATTCAACAGTAGTTTCTAACAAATGTAACTATCGGCATGTACTGTTAACAGTGCTTTTATTTTATTAGACAGATTGACTAGCATACAATCTTTTTATTAAATAATATGCCAGGAAACTTGTCCCCATTTTTGTTTAGATGCAAACGCTAGAAAAGCTCGAACCCGTTAACTTTTGATTTGAAGGGTAATATTTTATGAATGTAATCATTCTCCAAATTTATACCCCTAAACGGAACAATTGATACATCATTTTACAGGACGTTGGATGAGTTCTCGCAGAATTAAAAGTGAAACGTTCATATCATCAAATTCACAATAATTTTACTTTATTAGATGTTGAAAATGTCCACCACAAATCTCTATGCAGTAGCATAGAGATATTACTAAAAATCTCTAACAAGATGGAACATTTATTTTGTGGATTAATAAAGTTGCACTTCTGTATGTTGCAAATTAACTATGTTGTAAAACGGGACGTTGGAAAATAATAAATTTATTTATTTGTAGAACGACGTTTATTGAATCAAAGCAAGTTAAAATTTTACACTAAGTTGAACTATCTAAAATAATTGTATATGTAATAAAATAAATGCAGTCTAAGTAAAAGATAAGGTGGATAACTTGGAAACTATAGGAACGATAATGATAGCGAAAAGTAATATAAAAGCATACAAGTAATGAATATGTAATTGTCGAAAGGCTAGTAATAATTCAAGCCATATGGCTTACATTTTTGCTTTTAAGTGGCCCACAGAAAAAGTCCAATGGAGACAGATCTGATGAACGTGCGGACAATAGGTCTTCTCCTTCCAATCCCTTTTTAAAATGTTTTCCTTAAAAATTGTGTTACAAGTATTGCATATTGTAAAGTAGTTTCGTTTTGTTGTTTTCGACTTAGTAGCAATGGTGGTTAAAAATGACTCAGAAGTAACTTCCTCAGAAACTGAGACTGAATGTCTCATTTCATTGTTACTTCTGACGATGGCTTTCGAAATGTCAAGAACCAAAACTTATGACGTGGCAACCAGAACAACAATTGTTTGACCATTGACAACTGCCACGAAAGCCTACAAACTATGGCAACGATAGTTTTGCTAAAGCATGTCAGTTTAACGGGGTTAATAGATGTTTCCAATCGATACACGTTTTGACGTTGATTTTTTTCTTGATGCTGGGTATGTATTTCATGTATTCTTGGATTGTTGTTAAATTTCCCATGTAGAAAAAAGAACACTAATCAAAGAAGTAAATAAAGATATTGAATTTCCAAATTCGTTGTCTGATGACTACACAAAATTACGCCGAATTAAATAACGCCGATCATTTCTAAACAACATCAATCGTTATCATCTTCATTATGCTTTTGGTTGGACTCGATGCTGTTATGATATTCTTCAAACGGTTGTGTGTTAAACAACTAAAAACTCTGAGAATTTTCTTATACATAGGTACTTAATTTCTTACTGCTAATACTAATTGTGGAAAATCTTTTGTTTCTTTGTCACATACCCCGTTTCACAGATTGTTCTCACTACTACATCGTCATAAGCATAAGAGCACGGCTGTCAGGAAGTTGATCATTAAATAAATTTGCAACAGTTCCAGCACAGCTTTTTAGTTTCTGCATCAAAGCATAGAAAACTTGGGCGGAAACGTTTGAGTTTCGGATAAACAAGATGCCTAATTTTCTGCTGACAATCAGTCATTCAAAATATTTCTTATAGTAACAAGAGAAGGCATATAGAGGAAATATTCCACTTCTGATAATATCCTCTACACAAAGTTCTGTATAATCTATATTTTTTTCAGTGTAACTGAAATAGTGGCACTGAATTCACAATTTATTGCGCAAACACATGAATCACTGTAAAACCAGTTGGATAAACGCATCGGCAGTAAACAAAAAGATATTCAATCACATATTCAGTTTTTAATGGAAAATCTCCATAATTCCTTAATATGGCATTTTTAGTTGAAACCAATATTAAAATTTTAATTTATTTTTAAGTAATGGGTTGAGTGCCAGATTAACCAAGCTTTGAGCTTGTTTGTTATACGCGAGCCATCCCTTTTTATTTAATTTTCCGAAATTAATACGGGATTTAAAGTTATGCAATTTTAATTGGATCGATTCATGTTTTCCTGCTCACAGATACACGCTGGATTCTGTTTAAATCCGTTGCATTTCGGTATGGAACTTTGTACTGGTCAATTTCATGAAAATATTCGGTAAATGTGGGTGCATACCATTTAGCGACTTGTTTTGAGCTGCCGACATATTCGTAATGAAATCTATTGTTAACTGGAACATCTAAGAACTAAACACCAAAAATTTAAAATAAATTTTATTGGGTAACTATTCAAAATAAGTCGCTGAATATATTTAAAAAAGTGTTATTAGTATTGCAATAGTATGTACAATATACTTAATACATGAAAACATTAAACTCAGTGCAAATATTTACTAAACCTGTCATTAGGTAAATTATTATGTATTAAGTATATCAAATTAGTGATGCAAAATAGAACTTTGGCTGAACATTCAGTACAGTATTAAGATATACAGAGAACTTGAACTGCTGCATTTTATGTATTAGTTTTAACTGATGCCCGTACTCATTCAAATAAATCATTTTACAAAATATTGTCGTACTAAATGGTGTTCAATGACCGCGATAACCAAGTTTATTGCAGATTTTCAAACCGATTCAGTGTAACCCTAACTTACCCTAACAAGTTAACAGCTATTTCACAATACGTCGTCCATAAGTGACATGTGATAAATTAATAACATTAATCTTAAATAATAACGTAACACGTACGTAAACGAATCATGGTATTTTTATTATTTAAGGTATTTTTTAGTGTGTGCGTAGTATCATTTTGTGTTCTACGTGATTTGCTGCCACATAGATAAACAAGCTCAAGTGAGTTGACAATAATGACCTGTGGATATGTTATTAGTGTAACGAATAGTGTAATCAAAATCGGCTGGTTCTGTTCAACGAAATGGAAAGAAAATTTGCTTATAAATTTCATTCTCCGCAAGATTTGTTTATACAATACATGGAACCCGGAATATAGGCAAACGCGAAAGGCATATATAATTTTCAACATGTACTGCGAAAGCATACAGTATGCAAATCATTTGGAGCCACACTTTTGGGAACTTCATTTTACTACTCATTTCTCAATTTCATATCTAAATTGCTACTGTCTATTATCATTACGAAAACAATAGTAATTATAATAATTTTGGTATTATATTTTCTCTACACCAAATACAAATTAGTCTGTCCGCACTAAAAAGTAATAATTATAATAATAGTTATGATGATGATATAGCTTTATCATCATAATAATGATGACAACGATGGTGAAGATGATGACAATGATGCTAATAACTTGGAAAATAATTTAAAAAAAAACAAGACAGAAATAAAAAACTAATATAGATTTTAAAATACAGGATGATTTTAAATAAAGTAGCAAAAATGAGACCATAGATTCCTTAAGTGAAAGTAAATCGATTTAACCTAACACACCTATAACCCAAGACACATAATAAAGAAGATACCGGGTGTCAAATTTAAAATTTTATTTTCGATATTTGTACCTAGATATCTTTTAAAAAAATTCAAATATTTACATAAAATTTGTAAATCAAGGGTTTTTGTGGACGAGAAATTCAAATTTGTTTCTAATTTTTATTTACATTTTTATATTTAAACGAGGTACTCAACTAAATTTAAGTATGATAACAAATAAATGTAAATATTAAAATGTGTTATAAGTGCTTCAAATAAAAATCAATTACTACTGAAAATGTTGGCGATATATTTTAAAATCATAAGGCTGCAAACAATTGCAATTGTCACCTCCTTAGATTGTCAAGTAAGAACGTTCTTACTTTTTCATATTCTGAATTAGATCTACTGATTTTATGTATGATTTCTATTAAAAATTTAATTGTTGCAAATCTTTTTAATTATTGAAACCGTTAATTTATATTCTTAAAATTTGAATCCTTAAATTCCCGTGTGTTTAAATACGCAATCGAGGCTGCTGTTTGTTCGTTAGTTAATTTTGTGAAAACTAGTAGACTCCGGAGATGCCCCAGTTTATTAAAAAAATAACACGTTATTTTGAGCGCTACATAAATGTATATAAATATAAGTTGATAGGTTCTGCAAGTGATGAAGTAAAAATCCATTTTATATCACAGTTTTAATTTATGTTCATCGGGTGCATGCCTAAAATTATCTAGAGGTATAGAAGATTTGGTACGCAATATTTACAATTTTTTTGCCAATATTCCAGAACATGTAGCGCGTGTACTTAATCATTACTATTATTTTGAAAATTTTATTTAGATAAAATGCTACCATATGGACGAATTTTTAAATTTGATTTTAGATCACAGACTTGGAAATCAAATACAGGTTATACTATCGATCGAAGAGTTATCTACTGATTTCTAATGATTTTTTTAAAATTCATCGAGCAACACTGTCTGTCATTGTATTTAAGCACATTTTTACATATTTCGTGTCTTTGTTTTATTACATTTTAATAGAAATTGTACAACTTCCACTAAGTAAGGACATTTCTAGTGAAACTAAGGACTGAGGCTGAACTAAGGACTGTCCTTCTGAAGTAAGGACAGTCAACCCTACTTATGAAACACGAAACTACTCCCCCAGATTCTTTTATCAAATAAATTTCATCACTTATTCGGTTTTTCCGTTCTGTAATATATATAGAGACATCTATTAACATCTAATTTATGCTTGTGATCAAAAATTATATTTGTAGCATCGAACTACACTTTTGAGTATTCATTTCGTGAAGACTAAATGAAGCCGTTCAACAATAGACTTTTTGCACGACTATCTGAATATGCAATCTGCTCTGAAAGTCACATGGTGCAAAATGAATTAACAACACGTTTTTTCAATTAAAGGTATCTATAATAGGGAACGGGTGAAATAGGTTGGTGTTAAATTTTAATCCCGCACGAACATTTAGAACGAAATTGGTTTCAGTAATTTGAACAGATAAATGTTAATGTCTACCGCACCATTACAATAGCACAGTGTAGTACGGAAATGGGTTAGCGAGCGTAGGAATTTGATTTACCGAGCGAGTCGCCATATTCTCCGCGATATTGTAGCGGCGTGAGAAAGAGGGAGACTGAAGTCTTGAATTTTAATTAGCACTTGATATGAGGTCGCCGAACAGCGCACTCGAACCTATCGAAGACGCGAACTTGGTTGAAAATTGGCTAATGCGGCGAAATTATGTGATTTATTACGAAGGGAAGCCCTACTAGTTCACACATGTTCCACCAAATTGCCGTACTACCACCGCTAGTTCCACAGAACTAGTGAAAGTTTTATTGATTAATCACTTAGTTTCGTCTCACCGTAAGTTGTAGCAATTAAGTGTGGCACATATTGTGACATCTCTTTAGGAAGCCACTATTTATGGCCATGGAAATAAATATTGAACTAATATACTGGCACAGCCCTCCCTTCAGACATAGTTAGTTAGTCAGTCTGTACAGTAACATAATTAGTCGTAGCATTTTTAGAATTGTTGACTGTGTAACACATACAAATTGTACAGTGTATTATTTAACATACAGATAAGTTTTTATCAATTAAAGGCGCCGTATTCTTGAAGTTCTACAAATTCAAGTAATTTTAGACATTTAAGAACTGCATAATATAGTTTAGCAAATAGTACGAATGTTATCTCATGCCACCTGCGAATTTTCAAAGGTGCTGAAGTAAAACAAATATATAACGATAAAAAGCGATCTAACCAACAAATGTTTTGATACATATAAATATTGTTATAATATAAACTTACATAACCCTGCATATAAGATTGTTCACTTTTGTTTATAGGTATGTAAAAATAATTGTAAAAATGTGGGGTTAAAATAGCAAAATAATGTATTATTTTTCGAGATTTATGTACCTAAAAAATATTTAACTCATTTGCTGTTTATGTCATTTTTATCAGAAGTTTCAATGTTATTTTAACTTGTTAGGAATGTTATGTAATGCTGTTTGTACACATACACTGAATATTTCATTGCTCCTAATTGTTGACTTGTGTCAACATTAGGTATGTTCCTGCAACAGTTGAAAACGATTTAAAACTCTCAGAAATGTTCGTCCAACTACTTTTTGCAATAAATTCACTGGTAACTCGTTCTCAGCTTATCTGGTCGAATATTTCTGACAGTTTCAAACCGTTTCCAACTGCTGCAGGAACAAACCTGTTTTAATGTATGAACACCAATAAATCAACTGAACTATTTTAAATCGTTATACGCATGTACAAACAATTAGATAACCTATAATATTGTTGTATCGTTTTGGCTTGAAATTTATTTTAGATACAATAAATAATTATTACTAAGGAACAGAAGTAAATAAATATATTAAATATTTTATAAAAAAATATACCCAGTGACGTTAAATATAGTTTTTGAGGTAAATGATTTTTCATAAAATACTATTATACACTGTTATATTTTTATCTTTTTAATCGTACATTTTATCTGAATCGGTGCAAATTATTTAATTTATACAAGCTAACTATTAACTGCTGCTTACATTGTTTATGTTCCTGATTTCATGCAATTTCTGAGTTCATTGATATTTTTACCAAATTAATATTATCTATATTCGTAAATATAATTTTAAACAAATTTTATTATTCCTACAATTTTGTTGGTAAAAAATATATTATCTAATAAATAATTAACCATTTATGTATTAATCAGACATTATTTTTATAAATAGCTAAGTAGTTATTTATATGTCAGTTTCAAGGAAAAGTATTGATGACTTAGCTGAAAGAATTGTTGGCAAAATATATTTGTTTAAAAGAACACTACAATTGTGTATAAATTAATCGGTATCTTATTTCCTTTTTCAATATTAGAAAGATCAACTATGATAAATATAATCAGTGACAGGTACTTTGTAAAAAGAAAAAAAATATTAGTTGTTTTTTTTACTTTAAAATACACCAGCATTATACATTTTAGTGAAGAGCAAAAACTTGAGAAATCTGTTATTCTTGCTGGTTCTTAATTCAGAAATCTGCAAACCAAATTAACTTTAAATTTCAAATTTACGAATACGAAAATGTAGTGACACGAACTTGAGATTATTCAATTATTAAAAACCCATCTCATGGTATGGTGGCGTTCTAAATTTTATAAAATGAATTAACGTTTTCGTTTACTTAATCGGTACATGGTATCCCAACAAAGGATTGCAGCACGAAAAAGAATCGCCAAGTCTGAGTGTTATGCTGGGAAGGAGGGAGAAAGTAGAAGCATCAGCATGACAAGCAAGGGAAGACGGTACCTGACTTTCCCAGACACATAAAGAACACGAGGTCTCCGAGGTCAAGTCAGCCCAGTGCGAAGAGTTGCGCTCCGGGACGCACTAGGACACGCGTATAGCAGCTGGATAACTAGCAACAGGCGGTATCGTGGAAGTCGTCCTCGTAGGGAGGAGTCCCGGCGTCGTGACGTCACGCACGCTGAAGGCGGTGCACTTGTGCGCACTGTAACAGCTTGGCAGAGTAACCATGGAGACGTTGCCCGCCCGTGCGTCAACATAGCGCGTACAGTGCGTCGTCCGTGGTAACCTCCAAAAGAGATGTGGCCTTGGGACGCAGCATGCTCACTCAGGTGGGAAGGTCTTTTGCTCTCTTTGAAGGAGACATATACTTAAATTTAATGAGGAAAAATGGGATTTCGCTAATAACCAAACTTCAAAACAATTTTATTAAAAATTCCATTTCGCCATTAATGAAAATAAAATATTTCGAGGTAGTTCTATAAAGACATATTACTGTAGGTATCAGCTGATGTTGGCATTTTGACTTGATTAAAAATTGAGATGTATTATATAAATTTCCGGTGGTTGCCCCCGTAATCCTGTTTTTATAATCGTTTGTAGGTTGTGACATAGTTAAAGGAAATGAGTACAGAAAAAAAACTCAAATTTTTTGATTGGATACTAGCAGAAAATTAAGAACAAATTTAGTGTCCTGATGAAACACTTTCGGCATTTGATTGAAGACACAAAAGAAGACGTCTTTCTCTTTTCCAGTACACTACTCACATCATTGCTCTAATTTTTTAATATATCATAAATAATAAATGTTTCTTTTAAAGTCATCATTTTTACATTCCTAAAGCACCCATCAACGGTCCAAGAATATGATAACCAAAAAAAGCAAGGTTTGAACTGAAAAGAGAAAGCAAGACAAATTCGATAAGAATGTGTACTATTATACAATTATTAGAGTAATTCTACAATTTCACGAAGGAAAAAGAATTCAACTTTAAATTGCTCAATTCTGCACCTTCAAAGGTGTTATTGAGCACTATCGATTACTTCAACATTTTCTAGTAATGTCCAATACTGATACATTTGTATTCCAGAAAAAAAATATCAGAACGAAAGACGATTTGCTTTTGAACTTGTTCTTGATTCTAGAAAAAATGTAATTCGTTATATGACTGTGAATAGTAACCTTATTACAAGCAGATGTATCTAGATGCAATAATTTGAAAATTACCTGACTATGTTTCTATATTTTCTAAATAAATTGACGACAACTATAAATTCTCTACATATTTTGGCTACTGACAAGTCACATTCATATTTACTTGGGTTATATCATAATTAGTTTTTCATTGCTATATTTTTGTAGGTACATTGATCAAAAAAAATTTTAAACGTCGTATCTGCTACTAGAAGAAGAAGGAGAATAAATAAATATTCTCATTTTGCCATTTCTTTCTTAGTAGATGTCAATAAACACAACATGTTAAAGGTCCAAAATCTATATAATAACTCGTGTTTAATAAATATTTACTTCATCTTTGATAAATTTCATAGCTTTCTTTGATAAGTGCTTCTTGGTTATAATTGTTACACGATGATCTATATTTTATAAATATAAATTTCATCTGATACTTCTAATGCTTCAGTAGGTTTAGAAAATATTTCTTTAAAAAATATTTGAAGATGATGTTCAATAAGCAGTCACAACTCACTACTAATTCTTTTACACTTTTTGTTTTGTTAATTTTCTACAAGGAACAACCTACATAAATTTGGGTATTAAATTAAAGTACACTTTGTATGAAATAGAGCCTCTTTCATAAATTATTTTCAATTTGCATGCTTTTTTGGAAAAACCCATAAACTCGACTCTTTAAATAAACATTGCCTTCATTTGACCCGAGTGCTGTTGATAATGCATTTTAGATATAAGATAATATTTTGAGTAGATTAAATTACAGCAATATGTAGTAACAAACAAATATTTAAGATTCCAAAATTTCGGATTTTATTTGTCGCATGTCCAAAGAAACAAGGAAATTGCTGAAAATTATTTTTGAACTTTTTACTTCGGTACAAGTTGGCTTGAACATTTTTTGAAAAATTAACGAGCTCTACATGTTCTTGAAAACTTTAACTGGAAATAGTATTTTTCGTTGCATTTGATATCTTTTTTAGAACTGAATATAGCAGGATTACTAATTCTTTAAACTAAGGTTTTTCACTTTATTGTAGAAGTATTTAAATTGATTGAAATCAATTTTCATACAATTCCTATTAATGAAGTTATGTATACTTTCGACGCATGCTAAAGAAACAACTTCAAAGACAAAGTTGAATTCAATTATCTAAAACAAAAAATTATCTAACTAAAGTTACTAACGAAATAAAACACAGACAACATAATAAAATTACTATGATTTTCAAAATTCATCCGATCTTTTCCTGCATTCCAAGGTTTGCATCTTCAGGTGGCTTTTTTAATAATAATAATGATAATTATATTTTGTCAACCTGACATTATAAAAAAATGTATAGCAATAATCAGTAGAGTAAAAAAATGTCAATAGAAAAAAAATACACAATATAAACACGAGTTAAAAAAAACGATACAAACATAGTCAGAATAAAATTTTTGGAGAATAGAAACCCTTACGAATCAAGAATTTTAATAGAATTAAAGACATGCAAATTTTCACTTGACTTTACATTATTAGGAAGTGTATTAAAAAATTTGTCCAATATGATCAGGTGACTTGGAAGCAATTGATAATTTTGAAAATGATACGTGAAACTGGTATTTATTTCTAATATTTATAGACTGAATATTACGGTTAAGCATAAATTTATTTTTAAATTTATAAACATATACAAACAATTCTAAAATATACAGTGATGTAACAGTTAAAATATAATTCAACAAAAATACCTCTACAGGTATGCGTGCTTGAGAGATCAGCTGAAGTTCTTAAGACTCTTTTTGGGCCTTAAATGTCGCCTGAGACAGTAGAATCACCCCATAAACCGTAACGAATACGAGAATATGCTCGGGTAGATATAAAACAAACTTAATGTGAGTTTTGAATCAATTTTAACAAAAGAATTATTAATTTTTGTACGTACAGGCTTACACATTTTGTGTCGATTGTGAAAGCGCATAATTTATGTTTTAGTATTATTTAAATATAAATGGTTTTATTTAAAATTAATTACATTCAGACTGCATAATTTCATTACATATATTCCGTAAATATGGATCTTATTTATGTGATATAACCAAAGAAACATCGTTTGTATATAAAGAAATCTTTTAGTCAGAAAATCAAATACATTTCTAAAGTATATTGTTTTCTGAATATTTTTTTTGTGAAAAGAATATGTTGGCAAAATTTATTAAATCAAAAAGAAGTAAGAAACCAAGTTCTCTTAACTAATAGTAGGTATGACCTCCACCACGTTCCAATAGCATATTGACACGTCTGTGCATTGAGATAATCAAGCGGTTAAGGATCTCTTGCGGAATATTGTTCAATTCCTCTTCTGCCCCCACGACTAACTCATCTGCAGTCTGAGGTGGAAGAATATGATTATGAATGGTTGTAGCAACGAAACCCCACATGATTTCAATAGGATTCATGTCAGGAGAGTTGGCTGGCCAATCTAATCTATTAATATGTCCTGCTTTGAGTGTCTCTTAAACCCTTCTTGCGCGATGTGGTCGAGAGTTGTTCTCCATAAACATAAAATTTTCACCTAATTCATTACATAAGGGGTAGATAATGGGCGTAATAACTTGTTCGATGTAAATTTGACTGGTCATATTCAATGGCATGCGAATTAATAGGGTGCGGCAGCTGAACATTATCCCACCCGAAAACATTACGGTATCCCTTTCATACGGAGAAACTTTACAGGTAAAATAAAGTCGCTGTTGATGACCTGGCTCCAGGCTCTTTGTCAATTGTCATCAGTAACCAGAACAATTATTCTGGTATCGTCTGCAAATAAGACCCACCGCCACTGGCGTAAAAGCCAACCCCTATGCTCACGCACACACTTGAGACGGGCAGCACGATGCCTTGGAAGTATAGTGGGGACCCGTAATGGTTCTTCTAGCACGTAAATTAGCATTGTGGAGTCATCTTCGAATGTCGATATAACACGGCGAAACGTATCTTGAAAGTGGACCCTATAAAGAGCTGAAGCTGAAGATGTGCGGTGTCTACTGGCATATTGCACCAAATACCGATCGTTCCTTTCATTAGATACTCGAGGACGTCCACTACGTGGTCTGTTTTCCACTGTATCAAATTCTTCATATCTGTGTATTATTCGTACAATAGATGATCTAGAAATACCCAACATGTTCGATATCTTATGATTAGAATTTCCTACATCATGTAAAGCAGTCATTCTTGCTTGGGTAGACGCACAAATTTAACGTCCTGGCATTATAATGTACAAAAATTCAAAGGAATACTTGGCAGAATACACTATCAAACTGACCAAATTTGTAAAAACATTCGTAATAAAGTAATGGTTCATAGTCTGCAATTTTATGTTCCCTAAGCACATGTCTTTTTTGACCACAAAATATAAACACTAGGTTTAATCGAATAATTTTATGTATAGGAGGTCCAAGACTTATGACGTTTTGTGTATTATTTAGCATAGTCTCAACACTATTTGTATATAAAAGGAACAAAACAGGACCTAACACAGATCCCTGGGGTACAACTGCACTTAGCTCTAATTTGGAAGATGTTGGATGTTGCAGCTAGTAACGTGGAATCCACTGTAATAATTTAGTCTCGAAATTGAGCCAATTAAACATCAATTAAATCAAATGTGAATATTATTTGCAAAATTCAATTTAGAAGCCCCCAAAACAATTAAAATTTACTTATTACAAAATTGTAACCAAAACATTTTTGACCCACCTTATTAAAAAAATTGTTTTTAAACTTTGCAATATCTGTTACGTCATCTCGCAGCAGAAGTAATTTATTACGTAAACATCCAGTACCGTAAAAGGAATTATTATTTAAAGTAGAATATCTCCTGCTATCCAGCCTTACGCTTTTCTTATTTAATTAAAACAATGACACCACCAATTTGAAATTGAAGGATACACAGAAACGATTGCGAATTTAAAATAGTTCTCCGAGTTAATGCAGCAAACATAAAATATTTACTTCATATTCCGATGAATTCCGATCCATGCAAAATAAGAAGCAATAAAAGAACACTCGGGGGATTAAGTTCGCCCACACTACAGCGTTCCTCTTCGATATCATGCGCCTCCACCTCATTACCTTGGTAACCATCTGTCGACAAAACTGGGCTCGTTACCGCCACTTGAACACTCGAGCTGTTATAGATGGTTCCAATACGATGGCAGTCATGTGGAAAACTTCTGTTACCGGTGCCATGACAACCGCTTATAATGAATCTCTAATTATATGCCGACAAGGAAAATTTAATTCTGCAAAACGTACCTCGCGTTAATAATGTGTGTTAGTGAGATGTGTTATTTGTACAGGTCACCAAGGTAGCAGCCGGAGGCGTAGACTGGATATCTCAAACGCAAACATTCCGGCACTTTTTTTTAAATAATCACTAATTAAACGAGCATTTGGGCGTGTCTTTTTTAACAGCCACTCTCGTGGCTAATGATATCCTCATTACCTACTCATTCCAAATACCAAATACTGACATTTCAGTGACAAAAACAATACCTACCTGTAATGCCTGTACTTGTAGCAAAATATTTATTTTCTATGTTCCATCAATACAATACAATTTTTCTCCTCAAGGTTTTTAAACATTAATTTAACTTTTATTTAAATATGTAGATCAATAGAAGTGAGATATAGCTTAGTAACTAATAATCGGTAGCTTCTCATTATAATAATAAAATAAACACAATCGCACTGTACTGGTCTTCTGAGAATTCTTTTGTAAAAAATTAAAGTTTGTACTTTAAGTTACAACTATTTGTCGGTATGCTAACGTAATAATATGTTTCCAACTTGATTAGAGAGTATTAATTGCAACAAAGGATATCACAATCATAATATTAAATTAATAACTCTTGAGGCAAGCTTGATTTATTTTTATAATTCAAAATTGTAATACGTACGGAATATGAGTGCGTAATTTTAAGGGCTTATATATTTGACTAAGAGCAATAAAAACATCTTATGAAAAAAATGTCTAAAAGGAATAGTTTGTCTACAAGTACATTTCAAACATAAAAATACAACTGCAATAATACGCAAAACTACGTTACGAAATTACAAACTAAAGTACAACTAAGGTTAGGTGAAAGCTCCTGTAACTTAATTTGTTCATAATTTGATTTTTGGATCTATATTAAAAAAGTGAACAACTGAAATTTCCGAGAATCTCGTTAAAACTGTACCGTACTGTAATGTTGACAACGTTGCACTGTCACGCTGATGGTGTGAAGTGAACAGTCTTGTAGGGCTTTTCAAGACGACCATTTCCCCATAAAAAAGTCCGACAAAATCTCAATCTCGTCTTCCGTAGGGTAATTTTTGTGTGTTTGTTGTTTATGATTTACTACTACTATTACTACTACTACTACTACTATAAAATAAAATATTTTGTTATAAAATTTGGTTGATATTCATTTGAACTAAATTATATATTTTTTGTAAAAAGTAATATGTCTTGTATTTTATTAGATATTACTGTAACACCATAATTCTGTAAATACTATACATTATACAATAACACGTTAACGGTGTAACGTGTTATTAACACGTTAATGTGTGAAGTCTACGCTTTTAATGATACAAACACTGAAATGTGTTGTACATAACACTGGATATATTAAACAGAGTTGATTGTGTTAAATCTTTAACACACTGCTACATACAGAAATGTGTAAAAATATACACAATCTCGTGAGGAATTCCGTTAAAACGTTTTGTGTTAAAATTGCAATCATTTTTTTACAGTGTATGTATCTCAGTAGGCGTGTGCGACAGAAAAAATAACAAATTTTGGTACAATTTTGGCAATATGTATAAACCCAAGTTTTTGCACGCTCACACTAAAATAATTTGTTATTGTTTACAGAATACTTGGGATTTGACGTAGATGAGTGTTTGATAACATGTGTGTCCATGTCATATATTTAATTGTATAAATAAATATACAATTATGTTGAAGATAACCTTTACAGCAATTGGTGGATGCGCCAAAGACATGTACCTATGTAGGTGCTGGCACAAAAAAAAGTCAAATTTAATTTCAATTTTTAACTTCAGAGGCTCTAGGTAACGGAGGCTTGTAAGGGAAGAAAGTAGTGACTTATATTAATTCATTATTACGCTATGGTTTCAAGAATGTCACTGAATGAAGAATGAAGTTGAATTTTTCTAAAATAATTATTTTCTAAAAATGATGGTATCTGTTGTATTCTTCAATTAAAAATAACACTGAAGTTGCATGTACGTTTAATTATTGTAAAAATTATTTGAACTAGAAGGGCCAATAGCCACTATTTAACTAAAATAATTAACATACTAGGTTACATAAATGCCAAAATTTACTTATTTCAGTAATAATCGTAATTGTTAGTAAATTAAATTGTATCATATTACATTAATGCATCTATATTGTTTCCATTATATCCATTACACATAAAATATTGTTTATTTAGTGAGATTCGAATTATTTCCACATTATTCATTTTCGTCATTATTAAATGCGTAATACATGTACATATTTTTTATATCAAACACATTTTTTTTATTAGATACCTTACATTTCTTACTTCTGTAATGACTCTAGCATTAATGACAATTAAAGTAATAGATACACAGTAAAAAAATAACAGTAAGTAAATTCATACTCATTTATGAGTGAATTAATTTGGTGTTAAATTTTGAGTAATTTAACATTTTAACAAAGCATCAGCTTATCTACACAATATTTGGTTAGAGAAACCAAAATATGTGTGAGTGAGAGCATATTGTGTAAAAATAACATCAACCGTTGTAAAAACTACACATTGTTTAGTAAGAGTAAGGTACAAGTCACTGCTGTTTGTAGACGATAATCATAAGTGTATTGTTCTAATCCGATCATGGACCATGAACCGCAATTGTAAATACGTTTTCAAATTACAATTTGCATAAAATAGTAAGGTGTAAACTAGAAAGTGAGAATTTGTGTCATGCAGTTGTGGTAGAAATAGGTAAGTAAACAAAATTATTGATTTACTTCTTACTTCAGAAAACCAATCTTGTGTGTGTCATTAGATGATTACCATTTCATTTGATTCTCAACTACTTAGCTATAAAATTTTGGAAAATAGATCAACCTGGAAATTATTTATTTAAACAGTTTATTCAATAAAGAGCCGTTTGAACTTAATCAGCAATACAACGCCACTCAGTATTTTGTGACACCAAAGTACATTTTTTGTTAAATTTAGAAAGAGTGTATTGTTTAATAATATAACAAAATAAAACATCTTTACGTACTGCGTCATGTTATTATCTTTGGTTTCAAATAGTGTGTAGTTAGTAGTAGTAATAAATATTATAATATAATATTAATAATTATTATTTTTTTTCACACAGTCTCGGTATTGAGGCAAAGAGCAACAGTCGCCTCGGAAGAGAGTTCAGCAACTACTGTCAGGGTCTCAGCCAGGACAAATACAAGAAAGAAAGGAGCATATCTTAAAAAAAAACAGGTGGATTTTGATGGCTAGAAGATCCAGAGAAAACAGATGGAAGGGGCAACGAAGCAACTGCGGACAACGTTGTTTCTGGATTTTTGCCATCCATCTTGTTGCATTGCGCTGATGAAGAGCAAAAACCCAGAAACAACGTTGTCCACAGTTGCTCCGTTGTCTTTCCATGTGTTTTCTCTGGATCCTCTAGCCATCAAAATCCTGTCTCCTGTTCTCCTGTCACCTGTTTCTTTTAAGATATGATCCATTAAGCTCCTTTCTTTCTTATTATTTTTATTGTTATTGTTGTTATGGTTGCTTCCACAATTCCATTAACAACACAACACAATTATTTATAATAATCTAATTATCTTTATTATTAATTTAATTATAATTATTTGTGATAGTCATAATGCTAATAATAATTATTATAAATTTTTATAAAGTAATAACTTACAATCCGTAAAAAAATTAAACACGTTTAATAGGTCCACAATAGGTCCTATTTTCATAAAAACTGTGTTAGAACCAACACAGTATATTGAAAGATCATCACTATTTTGAGTTTATTACAACACTACAATTATATAAAGTAACTCATTACTGATTTACATTGTACATAATAATATGTTGTGAAAAAATAACGAAACTGCTTGATAATATAACTCAATTTTGCGTTTACAAAGCTAACTAAAAAATTGGTCATTGTTGCTCTTAAGATATGTATTAAGCTAACAAATAACTGAGTGAACATTACTCGATGAATTATGTTATTATTTCAACACAATTGGGTTTTGACAACCATTTGTGTTGATTTTTGAGTGAAAGTTTACTCAATTTTTTACGGTGTAAGTACAGTAAGTGTACTGGCAGATCGATTGTCAAATTCCAATATAGAAACTAAAACTATTTTAATCTCAAAGGATTGCAGTACAGTCTAATTTTCCGTAATCCTCCCTCTGTAAAATACTGGATATTGATCGTAAAAAGAGCTATGTGATTTATAGGAATTAATACGTGTTCAACATTGCAAAAATACAGCGTTTATTTTTATGATTCAGTTTGCAAATATGTTGTGAAACCTCCACATTGAAAACATTTCAGCAACTAATTAGAGAGAGTATAAAATACTAATTATATTTTAATTACAAAATTCTGAAAACTTCACAATATGTTATAATGGAAATGTGTTTCATTCGCCAACCAGTATAAATCACTGAGAGCACGGTAAAATATTAAAATTAACAAATTTTGTTTTGCCGTTCATTTTGTTTACGATTATAAAATATTATTCGGCGATTTGAAAATTTATTTATTAATTTACAATAAGCATCGGTATACAGGGTTAACTATGACTTAGTACAAATATTTTAAAAGGGGTTAGGGAAAATAAGAATGAAAGTAACTGTCCTTCAAAAAATTTCCACTTATGTATAAAGCAAAAAGAAATTTATTTCAAAATTATATTAAATCATTATTTATCACCGTCACTGGCCTTCTGTCAGCCGAGGGGTTAGGTATATTCTGCCAATGTCAAAGATGTCAAACGTAGTGACAGGTTATAGCGTTGAAACGTGTATTAGTTTACGCTGCTTTGAGAGAGAAAAAATATTTACAAAATGTAGATTATTATTTAATGATTTAATGAGAAACACGATATAGTAGCACAAAGTCATTGGATTGATTTTGAGAATGTTGTATTATTTTCTGTTTTCTTATTTGGTTAAATTAAAATCTGCAAAGACTTTTGTATTTGCTGTCTCTCCTTCCCTCGACCGTTCTTTTCGGGTGGTCCGACGGTCATGACCAGGTCGATTACTTACTAACGTCGAAAAAAAACATAAAGGATAAAAAATACACGCAAATGTATATAAATAAATAAAAACACTGCCCCATGTTACCGCCAAGGCATTATAATAGTTGTTCAATGTGGTTCAAAAAGTATCCAGCATAATATTTTGTGTACTCAAAAAACATCTTTGGTATCCCATAGATCAGCACCTTATCCGTCATCTAGGCATTTGAATACATGTTTGTAAATACACCAACGGCTTCTTTTTGACAATTATTTAAAGATGGCGTTTTCTAATAAATACCAAAAGTATTTTTTAACTATGTCTAAGTACAAAAATTTGTGCTCAGGTAGACCCAAACAATTTATTTCGGAATTCTAGCCCGATATTTAAAAAATAGGCGAAATAAACATTTTTATTAATAATAATACCCAAGTACCTGATAGATAACAGTTTATCCGGTTAGCTGCAGTAATTTGCATTAGTTCTTTGTTCCTTTGTTGCACACTGCCAAACCTGCATTTTCACTAATTACAGTTCCGTCAGAATTATCCACTAAAAGAAACTGTGTATTCTGTTGTCAAATAAAACACCTATTTATTCTAAGAAAATTTGAATTTAATGTAAAGAACCTACTAATAAAAAACTTGGAATGCATCCGCGGCAGTCTTCAGTTATAACATTTTGTACAGTTGCTGTAATTATAGTTTAAAATGGAATTTATTATTTTATGCAAACATTGTCGGCTATTGTTAATATTGTTGCTACTATTAGTATTAACATAATTGAATTCCCCAATAGCACAAGTTTAAACATATGCTGGCAAAAGGTAGCTATACAGATTCTGTTAAAAATAAAATAGCGCTTACGGTAATTAGTGTGTATTTGCATATTATCGTGTGGCAGCGTAATATCAAAAACGTTTTCGGAGACAAAATATTATGCCTAATCCTCTTTGAATCACATTGAACAACTGCTGTATCTTGGTGGTAAACGTGCGGCAGTGTTTTTATATATTTGCGGGTTTCTTTTGTTACCCTTTGTAGTTTTTACCGACGCAGAAAATCCACCTAGTCGTGGTCGTCGGGCCGAGTACCTCGCTTTAAACAAAAATAACGTTTGAGGGAAGGAGGGGTCCCCAGCAAGCACTCAGCAAGTTCAAAAATCTTTGAAGTGGCAAGGTTTAATATAAACAAGTAAAATTACAAAATCATTCAACATTTTTAAAATCTCGGTAGGTGCTACCTTTCTGTGCGCCTATATCGTGTTTCTCATTAGATATGTCATTCAATAATCATCTACAATTTGTAAATACAATTTTGTCTCTCAAAGCGGCGTAAATCGATAGATGTGACAACGCAGTGCCATGTCACTACCTTTCACATCTTTGACTTGCGGAATATACCTAATCTTGCGACTTGCGGAAGACCAGACTCGGCTATAAATAACGTTTTAATGTAATTTCGAAAAAAAATTTCGCTTTATAAGTTTGGAGATTGGTGGACGTTAATTCTTATTTTTTTATCCCCTATTAAAATATTTGTACTTAATCATAGTTAACCCTGTATTATCTATTTATATTCAACAGACCCTTTTATAAGAAACGAATGATATTTATGATCCAGAGAAAACTGCTGAACATATCACCACACCACAAACGAATGGTATTTTTGTATTGCCTAGATCTGCTTCCAGCAACATTAAAAAATACCTCACTAGTACTTTATTTAATATAGTACTTTATTACAAATATACCTACTCAAATATCCAGTTTATTAACCATCTGTCATCCATCCGTTTAAAAGTTTCTTCTAGAGAGGGATGTGTCTCTCTAAATTCAAAAAATTTAATCTGATGACATGACAACCAATCTGGAAATTGTTCATTTACTAATTGGCCATGTGTGTGACCATAATCGTATAGAATTATAATTGAATACTCATTGAAATTATTTTTGTTTTAAAATTTAATAGAGAAAAAAATTATTTAACAGTAAAAAACGTATAAAACATAATTTTCATTTTCGATATAAACTAAGGTTAGATTTCTGATAAAATAATGCAATTTTTATTAATACATTTTAAGATATTTTTATATATCAAAAGTTAGGTCTGCGTAACGTAAATATGGCATATTTTGTTAATTTTCGCTATATAAGTATTTGAAATATATGGTCCACCCTTTCCAGAACGTTGGCTTAACAATGGATTTTTATAGAGGTCCTTTTTATTGCAGCTATAAACAAAAACGATAAATCTTGAAACAACTTCAACTTAACAGCAGTACCTATACGATTTTAATAAAAAAAATACACTTTTATAATATCTAAGGTTCTATTAAATGTATAACATGTTATTTATGTAAGGTCACTGAGGGACATCGACCAATAAAAAAGTTTTGCTAAAATAAGAAGAATAAATAGACGAGAGAGTGTGTGTAGTGCTAGTGCCTCTAGTGTTCATTAACGTTTATTTTTCTACGTTCATGGAAAAAACAAAAAACTTTATAGAACTATATTTAGTGGAAAAAGTGGTTCTTTATTGCACTAGTGCAATAAAGTGTTTATTGCATTCATCTGTCACTCTACAATAGCGTTTTGTCATAATGACAAACATAAACCTTCAAATCGATGTCACATTTTCCTAGACTTAGTGTCATCTAAATAACATTTTTTGGTTTTTGCCTGAACGTAGAAAAAATATTGTATGCAACTCGTACAAAAAGTGCTTATTGCACTCGACGGGTTGTCCTACTCGGCCTGAGGGCTTCGTTGGACAATTTCACGTCGCGTGTAATAAACACTTACTTTTTGTACTTGTTGCATAAATAATTATTAAAATTTTTGTTTTATATTAAGGCTGTAATGTTCGCAATTTTACAAAGCCGTTTTTAGACGTCCACGCGCTTTCATATTTCTCCTCAATGGAAATTCGTATTAAGATGGAGCAAGTTTTAATCAACTAATAAAAGTCTATTTTACTAGACAGTAGAGCCATATTTTCAAAAAAAAAAAATAAATCTGAATAATATTTCGGTCGCAATATTGTCCACATTTAGGACTGCGGTGAGACGTTGCACTATTATAAAAAAAGAACGCTGTGGGCTAGTAAATCAAGTCTTCATATAACGGACAATTGTCTCAGATTTCAATTTTTTGCATTTATATTCATGAAATCTGTCCGCCAAGAAGACGTGTTCTGCTAAATTTCTGCATACAATTGCCTAATTTACAGGGGCACAAAATTAAATTTGCCGTTGAAGGTGCTGATGGGCGGAGCCTGATAAAAGCTACACTGTTTGGCCGAACATTATACCCTTAAAAATATTAAAAGTAAAAAGCAATATGATGGTATATGAATTGTGGGTAGATATCTTGCATTTTACATTTAACTTTTTTAAGATGATAATTGAATAAATCTGCGAGCTCGTAGCAATGGCAAGAAAATAATGTAACAATGACTAAAAGAAAGAAAATAAAAATTTGCTGCTACTGCTATAGAACTATTCATCCAAGGATGAAAAGCTGTTTGCATTGAGGCTGCTCAATATGAATATTTGCTGGGTGAAACCCTTGTCTATATATACTTAATGGTGAAACATTACAAAAGCTACTGTAATCAGAAGACGGAACTGCGACAATAAAATTGTTTGTTTATTTTTATTATACCAACAACGTACCCTTGCTGCAGCCTATTGAATATAGATATTCTATTAGGAATGATCTATATCTAGTAATGCCTAAAATATATTTTCTTAATTAAAGTAGTATGTAGATAGAATTTATTAAAAAAATACCTTTCAAATATATTTTACTTATTTAAATCATCGTTTGCAACAATTAACTGTAATACATTTTGTTACCAGTTAACAATTCTTCATTATTAAATTATTCAGAAATAACGACTATGTTATACAATACTGACTGTATTTTTCAAAACAATTCATAATCATAGTGAAATAACCTGCAATTGCATTTTTGCGTTACCAGTTCTTTTTCTGGACAAAAAGCAAAAGGTCTTTCAGATTCACTCACATATGTTGTTCTAACGCATCCATAATCGGCACTTTATTAGCTAAATAAATACTATCGACTTAAAAGTATATTTTATCGATCCATCCGTAACTACACCCTAAGTAGGATGGAGTGTTATATAAACTTGCATACGGGTACGAGTAAACAAAGCTATAAAGACTACCGGGTTTGCCAAATCTCTCTTTCAATAGTGAAGAACGGCTAAACTTTCGCAATCACCTTACGAAGCGCTAAATTTAATGCAGGTGGATCTCTTCCAAATCCACCTTATCAACTTACATATATTTCAATCAAATCACGCCGCACATGTGACTTTATCTGCTCGTGTAGTTAAAACTTGCGTGAAATATTAAAATACTTAGGGAGGTACTCGTATTTGAACTTGTCTGAAATATTACGATCAACACGATAGTTCTATGTATAAAGAGTGAACCTTAAATAAGTACAAATATTTTAACTGCAGGTGTAGGTATTTATTAAGTAGTGATTATCAGTGATAGGGATAATGATAACGTATTGTAATAAATCAGTTGCAGTGTAGTAAAAATGGATAATAACCAAATTCTAGATTGAACCATGATTGTGAGTAGAGAATCTGGTTCATATTTTCAATTTATTGGTTAGGTATAAGAATGGCAAAGAGGAGGAGATGACAGTGACTATTTTCTTAAATTAACATATTTCAGTCATTCTTCGACATGTCTAAAAATTTTAGTTAACATTGTTGAAGCCTATTCGAAGACATTAGTGTAACACTGGCAACGCTGTCGAATTCTCATCCACCATGACAAGTTTTCAATAATTGAAAAATCACGAAATTTATTTCAAAGTTTTTATTCCTGATTTTTTTTTGTAAAGATTCTATTAATATGTGTTCTACACATTGAACTGTACTGCTGGTTAAAATATTTTTACTAATTTAAAGTTCACCCTGTATACTTAGTCATTAACTAACCCTAAAGAAACATTAGAATCTAAATCTAGTTTTGTTTTGAACATAGCTTCTTCAAAAATTTTTATTTGGTGTAAATTGTGAATAGGAAAAATGAAATGGATTATTCTATGCACATAACACGTAAATCTGTACAGGGTGATTCACAACTTTTCAAAAAAAAAATAGGGAACGGATGCGTCATGAAACAAGAATAAATATCGTAAAAAAAATTGTAAAATATTTATAGTTACCGAGAAAAAATTATTGAATATGTCTTTTTCTCTATCCACCCACCTAGCCCAGACGATTTCAAATACTGAAATCTTATTTAAGTATTAACGGTTTTGCGGTAGTGTTAACCTTAGTTTTTCAAGTGTCAAAAATGAATAGCACTCGGAATAGCATGTATAGCAATTCGGAGTTGATGGATATCGTTTTTATTTATGATGTAGTAAGACAAAATGCTTCAACAGCTTCTCGTCGGTACGTAGAAAGGTAGATATGTGCCAAATGCAACTACTTTAACCGCGGTAGTGCAGCGTCTAATAACTTAGGACTTCAAGCGAGCAAAAACTATTAACATTTGTGGTAGTTTATAGAAACTAGGTAAGACGGGCTCAAATGTGTTTACAAGTCGATGGACAAAACTTTAAATAGTTGTTATAACATCAGGTTTATCAAATTATTTTATTTTTTAAAGCCACAAATTAACTTTATTAATTAATAATGACAATGGCGGCAAAACCTGTTGAATTTGCTGATATAAAATAGGTGTTATAACATTTTATTTATTTCTTTCCTTGAAAAAATTGTAAAAATTTTTTCTGATCATTTTATATTACACTTTGCCAACGGCGCCGGTCGTCAACTGCATGTTTTGTCTTGCGCGAAGTTGGGCAAGGTCTGGTTTTACAGTGGACCAGTTTCTAGTGCCGTGCAGCGTTAAATCATCTCAGAATTGTCCTTTTTGATTTTTTTTACAAAATTGTATTCATAAGAGTCTCCTGTACATTAAAACATTTTTATGAATAAGTTCTGAATCACCCTGTTTATGATTTAGAAACTCAAATTAAAGAATCTAAAAAAATATGTTGCTAAATTTGGTTCCTTTGTTAAATTGTCTCAATTTTTTTTAATTCAAGTTATTAACATATTTTAAATTCCAAATTATTTAAGCATGTTATATAAATCTTAAATCCGAAAATTTTCACAGAAAACAACTTTTTGATTAAAAAAAACTCAGCAATATACAGGAGGCCATGGATATAAGTATGAGTATATGTTAACTAATTCTAAAGAGAATTTAAAACTGAAACAGATTTGAACCTAATTTTGTGTCTGGTATTTGAGATAATCTCAAATTTATTAGTTACAGATGGTAATGTAGAAAAAATCCTTCGAACTATACTTTTCATCATTGATTAAATAAAGATACAGTGCCTCGACTTTCATTAAATTTTCATTTCGAATACGACTCAAATATTACCTTCACTTTATTTCTAAAAAACTACCACTTAAAAGATAAATATTATAATTTATTCAAATACAAAAAATATTAATTTATGACATCAGTGTTATAAAATGTATTTTAAATAGTAGACAAATGAATGGAAACCTTACTGCTTCAAATTGATTTTTCGATCATGCGAAAGAGCTGCTATGCAAATGTGAAGCTATTACTCTAAGCTATTATTTGACGTAGTAATATAGCATACCTATTCTTATATGGAATACTACATCTGAATTTAAAATTACATATTCTGCTGTTCACTTTATTTACCAACAATGTAGCAGCGACGAGAATCCCATTGTGGAAGTGAATTCACATCCATTACCGTGGGCATCTTTTTATTAAATAAATAGCAGGGCAAAATAGAAGACAAATATTCGGATAAATGTTATGAAAACGCCTTTGTTTGGCGAATTCTTTTAATTAAATCAGACAGAACAATGTAGCATTCATCCACTGACCGGATAAAATCTGGACTTTATCCAAATTTGCTGTTCCCTCGGGCACTTCTATTTGCCATCAGCCAAACTCATATTCAAACTTTAAGCTTCCTGCTATCCCTTATACAACCAGTGTTTAATAATGAAAACATTAAGGGATCCGTATTACTGAATATGATTTTTAAAACAGCCGAGGGGTTTAAAAATAAAGGGTTCGATAATTTCATGTAATTGGTTTTGTTTCTGCATGATTTATATTATGCAAAAACGATAAATTATTAATTATTCTCTTATAAAATATCAAAATTAATGTATTTACATCGATGCCAAAATGATATTGTGTGTCCTTATTGGTTTTGGCCAATGATCTGTACTATCTTATTAGATATTGGCAAAAAATATTTCTGTAGGAAAACAAATAAACCAAAACCCAAACAAACAAACATATTAATAATACAACTCTTTGTGGAAGTTATGAAATGTAAGACAGATTTATAAAAATCTGTCGTTAAATCAGTTAAATGTATTGAACAAGAATGTGACATATGATTCAATCACAAAATAAAGTTAGTCACTTTCAGTAACTTTTTTCTTTATACATATTCTCATTTTCAAAGTGACTAAATTTTCTGCAATTTAACATTTCATATTTTTTTCATTATATTATATTATACAGGGTGTCCTGAAATTATTAGTCAATATTCGACGAACTGATTCTATACGAGGAATTAATGCCACAAAATCCTCTATTTTCGAAAATTCAAAATTAGCGGGGTTACAAGGCGTCCAATTTTTTTTATAAATTTCGTCTAATAATTTTTTTGTAAGTCTGCCGATTTTTTTGGGAGCCCTGCTAATTTTGAGTTTTCGAAAAATTGTTATAGGGCTTTGTAGTATTAATTTCTCATGTAGAATCGCTCCATGGAATATTGAAGCATCACTTCCGGACACCCTGTATATAAAAATAGCTAAGTGACCTGATCCGTAGTTATCAAAAAGGCATATAGTTTCGGCAAGAATTCAGACGACTTACGTCACGATAGTTTTCGCCTTAAAAATAATCGTTTTTTGCAATGCAGTGTACCTAATATATAGTGCAAACATTTAGTGTAGTATTTAGTTATTATTATTCTCAATTGCAATTTCTTAAATATTTTGATGATAATTTAATGAATCATTTATTCATTTGTTCGTATGATGTAAGTCGTCTGAATTCTTGCCACAAGTATAAGGACCCTAAACCTAAAGAAATGAAATTAATATTTTCGGAAAAATATAAAAACTAGAACTACCGTTCCTATACAGTGTCAACAAAATTACTTAATTTGATTTTTCGAAGTTGTTTATAGATTAGATATCATAAGTATTAAATCAATTTAATTTTGATCGAACTGAAGCAATTCAATGAATAAAAGTGTAACGATATCGGCTGACAAAAACAACAATTATAAAACTACTTTACCTCATTCTTCCTGTTGTGGAGAGATATCCATTTTGCAATCAAAACAACCAATGTAATAAATATTGAAGAATTTTACTTACCTGAAATAGAAAAGAAAAATGTTAAATATACTTATATATAATAACGTATACAATAATAAAAGATCACATGCTATAGTAGTTTTAATCTCTTATATTTATCAGATCTTTAAACATAATCTATATGATTTGTTAATAGAATAAGAAATATACATATTTATACAGTAATATAATATATAGAGTATCAGTATTTTTAATTAATATCTAGAATATTTTTAACAATATGAACTAGTGTGCAAAGAAAATAATGTCTCAACAAAATTAGATTCAGCCATATTATGCCTGGACAATACTATAATTTGGTATGTTCCAAGATAACTATAATATTTGTTAAAAGGCATGGTACAGTATATATTTGATATTTTGGTAATGAAACAATAATGTATTGATTTGAACTATACAAGATGCTATAAAGGAGCGATGCAGAGGTCCCATGAAACATCGTCATTCCCTTGTAATACTGACGCTCAGCTTCCAAAGCAAATTTGCGACATTCGCCCACTACTTCTACGTTATGTGACATGTTTTGTACCATCATCAACATACACCGCAAGGCATCTAACACCGTGCCATCCTTTAATGAGGTATGTATGCGAAAATAAGAACTTAATATTGTGTTTATTATGTCTCCAGTTATTTATATCTACACTTAGCTAAGAGTTAGGTTGCAGTTGCAATCATTACAAAATTTCTCTAGTCTATCATGCACTAGTGAAATAGTTCGACAACTCTTTCAAGGATTTTTAAGTGGTAACTTTGCTGAAAACGAAAGAAACAAGACTCCTCCTGAAGTTTAAAACAGGCGAACGCAAGATTACAAAAATACCAACATACAACAGGTCTGGGTCGATAATAAAGAATAATGAAAAAACTTTAGGTAGTAAAAAAGATCATAGATGTTTGTTGACGTAATTGAAAAGTTTCGTGATATATGTTGGCTGAAAGATTACACATAAACTATGATTTATAATAATTCTTCACATTACCAAAGTTCGGATTTTTTTTGTACGATGTATCTGTTTCATTTTAAAAATAAGCACATACAAAAAATAAGTCAGTAAACAAAGTAATTATATATTGTTCTGATTAGTTAATCAAATTAATAAAAATTAATTAAATAAATTATATAGAGAAAAAATGTAAAATTTCGTAATATCTCAACAAACAAATTAAAATGTAGGTATTAGTAATTTATGTATTTACTACATTTACTATTTGATAGATTTCTTTAAGCCATTCTAGAAAAGGACTTTTAATATTACCCTAAAAACAAAATATTCAAATACTCAAAAATCGAATTTATTTAAAAAATGAAGAGTTTTGCAAAAAAGTATCAAGAGTAATAAAATATTCTAAACAAAATTCAACATTATAAAAAAACTGGGGACATGAAGTAACCCTTCCCCCGTTTCTACGTTTGTTTTTTAGGTGTCGTTTATAATAATTATCTTGAGCATTTGGTTAATAACAGGAAGTAACTATAAAACTTCGAAATAATACGCGCAGATCTGCAGAAATTATAGCGAAATATAATTTTAAAAGTTCACTTTTAACACCCTATATCTTTTAAGGAAAGTATTTTTGTATATAGGTATATAAGATTAAATCGTCATATTCTGCCACAAAAAATTCACAGTTAACGGGATGACCTACTTTTTTGTTGTACCCTGCATATAATTTTGTATAAGGCTTTGATGTACAGAGCGTTTCAATAACTTTCATAACATTTTGATCAGCTGTAACTTTTCTGTTTTTAAAGATATCGGAATGAAGCAAAAACCTTAATGCATAGTAGACTAGCAAATTTTTTCTTATTTAAAAAAAAACAAAAAACCAACGATTTTGAGAGATCTTAACCTAACTTATATTTTTTTAAATGGAACGCCTTATATATTATTGGATATTTGGATTCTACTCAAAATTCCAAGCATATTTTAAAAAGCATATCCTATACCTATCTTCAACTGTTTCTGAGAAATAGTTTTAGAAACGTGTCAAATTATCATAGAGATTGCTCTACTTGTCCATGGCACACTTTGCACTGAGCTAAAGCTGAAGTTCAGCATTGCTTGAGCCGTGCTGGTAGCAATCGAGCCTTAGTGTTTTGTTCTGTTGAGGAAAATGGCAGACAAGTAGAGCGATTTTTATGATAATTTCACATTCCATTTAAAAAAATATAAGTTAGGTTAAGATCTCTCAAAATCGTTGGTCTGTTGTTTTGTTTTTCAAATAAGAAAAAACTTGTTAGTCCACTATGCAATATGGTTTTTGCTTCATTCCGATATCTTTAAAAACAGAAAAGTTACAGCTGATCAAAATGTTATCAAAGTTATTGAAACGCACTGTACTCAGTTAATAATTATAAAAAAATAATATATTCACAAAGACAAACAGAACACTCCACACGTGACATGATCGAATAGGCACAGACATTACACAATGACGGGCAACACGAGAAGGTTTTCAACTATGGGAAACTACATGGTAAAATTTACTTCATGGTGAATTTAAGAGGTGATACGTACTTTGTCGTTGCTATGCGTGATGATGGTTAAGTAGCCACCATGTTGCTTGGACTAATAAATATTACTTCCACGATTTCGAACAAACAATTAAGGTTCCCTGACCGTCGCTGCAACTATCAAAGCTAATTGAAAATGAAGTCAAACGTTAGTAACATGTTAGTCGCTGTTACGATCATTTGCCACTTTAAAGTTGTGAAAACTTAAAGGTTATCTCGCTGGTAACTAAAACGTCTCCAAAACCAGAAGAACCATTTAGAAATCACATAACTGTGAAGTAACCAGGAGTAGTTGAAAATACGTAGCAGGGACTGCAACTTTGTTGTTAAAATTTACTGTCAGGTCATTTTGGCATCATCAATAATCAAGCTAACACCAGATGCAAAAAAACAAAATACACTATCACAATGAGAAGTAAGCATGTATGCAGTTTGAGGTTAACAGCTACAGGTAATTGACTTGCAATGTTGTCGTTACGTATCGTTACCGTACGTTACAATTTTTGTGTATCTTAATAATGATAAAAGGGTTTTTGCTTAGTCTTAATTGTATCTTAGTTTGCAATTTCGTAACACAGTATTGTATATTATAGTAGTATTAGTAGTAGTAGTATTTAATTTTTGAAATGTATCTGTAGGAAAACTATTCGTTTTAAATATTTTTTCGTAAGAATTTTTTGTTGCTTTTTGTTAGATATAGAAGCCATTTTAATATTGATACTCATATTCCCGTATATTTTTGAAAAGCATAAACTTCCTCGGTTTATATTTAAAAAATAAAACTTTAAACTGTAAGTCAAAAACTGTTAAAGTGAGATATTTAAATATATATTATTGGATTATACGTTACAAATTATAGTGTTAATACTTTAGAATATAGTTCAACTCTTGCCACTATAAGAACCACCATATCATAATTTAACCGAAAAACTAATAATATTCCGAAAATTTGACTTGAAGATTTATCAACAAAGTGGCCAATGTTACCTGGGACGTCCATTTTCTAACTAAAACTCTCTCTAACTTTAACTACATATTTAGTTCTTTCCATGCTCGTATATGATTCATCTACATGCGCCCAACAAGTTTTCTTTCGAATTATTACGACAACTACGATTCATTTCACAATTTAAATAAATTTTGAAGCAAGGATCGCATTAAAGACGGCGATCTTATGTACACACATCATTATCAAAGTAAACTTTTGGCCCGTAAACTTTTATCAAACCAAATAAAACGTACGGGGAACTAGCAAGAGCAGGCACATGGCGGTGACCCAATGCCACAAGTATCGCCGGCTCTAGAGAACTCCCAAAGTCCGGCGAAGAGACGACCCCTGCCTCATATTCTATATCCGAGGAATTGTTCCATTGTAAAAGCAAATGCGGGTAGCTTCGAGATTATGATTACGTCCGCTCTCAGAAGAAAATAAAAAGCTTTTTGGGTCTCCAGTGGACCGGTAAATCTTTTCGATAAGTATGCGTTTTTCAATTAATTAGGTTAAGACACAAAGGGATCCGTTTATAAACGAATGTATACCTACTCGAAAAAATTGTAGTCTACGTAGCGTAGCTTTTAAGTTAATTCAATCGAAATAAAATTGATTTGGATGTTGATCAAATTAATGCACGAATAGAAAACCATGGACTGTGGGTCCGGGTAAATTGCCAATTCTTTATTTAGAGAACTCTACATGCATTTTGGCCCGACCATTATCTTTGCTTTATAATATTTCCTTGAAAAATACTGTACTGCAATCTGCTAAACTTATTCCCATTTTCAAAAGTAGTGACAAGCAGGAGATTAAAAATTATAGATTTATAACCATAATTAACAAAATTTGTGAATTTTTACTTTACGAATCTATTTTTAATTATGTGAAAAACTGCATCACGGACTTTTCCAAGGCGTTCTACAAACTGGATCACAATCAATTTATTATTATTAAGCTTATGAAATTGGGTTTCTCAATACTTCTTAACCTCGTATCTTCAAAATAGATTGTTTTTTTTTTGTCGAGTACTTTGGTTGTCATCTATTTTTGCAACTGTCTCAGGAATTCCACAGGGTTCTGTGTTGGACCCTCTGTTCTTCAATATCTTTATAAATGACATTGTAGATAACATTGATGTTGCTTGTCTACTTTATGCTGACTGTTAATTTAATTTATGTAATTAGTGAATGTTAAAATTGATAACTCCAACAAAATAATTTGTTAAAATAACAAAATATTGCCTTGCTGTCAGTAATAAATAGTACTGCTTTGAAAAAATATTTTATATTATCTAAAATTGCCAGATTCACTTACTGAATCTGAGATAGAGCCAAATATTTTGATTAGAATAAATATTCTAATCAGATAAGAGAATCATGTATAATTGTCTTAATCCAAAGATTTATTTAGAAATCAACAGAAATAATCAATTGGCTGAAACATAAATTTTGTTGTGCTTAAATAACAAAATGATTTATCAAAATTTCCTTGACAAGATGAACTAGTTTCCTTTGTGTGGTTAATGTATACGAGTCAATTAAATCCAATAAATATTTGAGCATGAGCAGATGTGATAAAGCATTTGGCAGGAAAATCAGTTATTGCACCAAATATGTCTACAGGATGTCCCGAAATTAGTGAGACGTAAATCAAGAGTAGATTCCTGGCGACAATATAATGTGATGTAGCCAAACTTGCCTTAGGCCAAAAATTGATGGTTAAAAATATACAGGGTGTCAAAGTTAAAATTTTATTTTCCATATTTGTAAATAACTATTAAAAAAATGCAAATAGATATTTGCATACATTTTAGAGATCGAAGTTTGTTGAAGGCTGGAAATTCAAATTTGTTTGTAATTTTGACGTCACTAGTAAAGAGCGCCATTTATAGCATATTATACTTTTTTAAATTGCAGAACTTTTGCAGTTTAGTATGTCCATCTGACTATTTGATCTACCACTCAGAAATTTCTAAAAGGGTAGGTTAACACTAACAAAAATTGAGATTAAATTTAAAAAAAAAAGATTATATCAGCCCAAAATAATGTACCGTAACACTAAAAACACTGTTAAAAAATATCTCGAATCTTTGTGTTTTTCGCAAAATTTATTAATTTTTTCGTGTTTATTCCATCTTCAACCTTCTAACACAAATTAGATATGCATTTTATGTCAAGATTTACATAATTATAGGTTCCAACTTTAACTACATGAAGAATCTATCGATAACGCATTGTTATGTATTCAACTTTTCCCTTTAAAGTAATAATCAATGGAAACAATATTTTATCGTAACATGTAAGAAAAATCTATATGGAATCAATAAATATCTAAATTATATTATTCATTATAGTACACAATAGTAGATTAGACACGAGAAGAAGTCTCAGAAGTTTTTTCAGTATTTCTTAGCTTAAAAAATAATTTAACCTATACTTGCACCAACCTTTTCAATTTTACGTAAACCCATAGA
Source organism: Monochamus saltuarius (assembly GCA_025584915.1). Lineage (NCBI taxonomy): Eukaryota > Metazoa > Arthropoda > Insecta > Coleoptera > Cerambycidae > Monochamus > Monochamus saltuarius. Next base: position 6,341,603 of record CM046726.1, read on the forward strand.
AATACAAATCATATTGAAAGGTATCCTGACAAGCTGTTTTCGAGAGAAACCATTCCAAGAGACGTACATAACTTTCCAAATAAATATTTTCAGTACGCCGTTGTAAACATTTTTCCTAATAAATGCCTTCCTCGAATTTCATACAAATATAATTGGAATCCATCGCATACCTTACAAAAAAAGGCCAATAACAAGTAAGACGTCGTGACCTATGAAATATAAAGCGACGATAATTGGAAGACCTTTTTTCTAAATATCTCCAAATAGTAGAGTTCACCTTGTTATATCAGGGCGCTGGGAAGTTTCTGCCTGAACGGCGAAGTTTTATTGCAAATGATCGGGAGGAGTCGCGCAAACAACTTTACCTTCGCTCAATAAAACATTATACCCAGCGTACCTTCCAGAATGTCCCCAAACTCGGCTCATTAGAGGCGAAACAAACCTCTTTGTAAAAACGTTGCATCGAATGAAATGCAGATAGACGTCTGGAAGTTTTTAGCCGAATCCTTACTAATTTAACTAGTTCAGGTATTTTCACAAATTAGATTAGAGACTGGTTTCTTCTTCTTTCTACAAAATAATTCAAACACATTAATTTTATGAAATTGTATTTCAAGTACCTATAAATTCCACTGTATCATTGATATGTTTATACAACAAATGAATTGTACAGAGAAAACTAGTTGACGAAGTTAAAGAAATTTTTGATTCCATTAATCAAATTATTTGGTCATATACACAATATATTCAAACTACAAAATATCGGTTCTATTTCAGAATCAGTAAGTCAATCTAATCATTTTATTTAGTTAAGATAATACAGATGCTGTTAATATAAAAATATATTTTCTCAAATCAAGACTATTCGTAGCCCACAGCAAGGCGATATTTTGTTATTGTAAAAAATTATTTTGTTCAATTTTAACATTCCCTTGATTACTGGTATAAATTAAATTAACAATTTTTAACTTTTAATTTAAAGATATTTAGTATAGAATTAGTTACGTTTTTTAGTTTTCAGTATTTATTACTTAAAAATTTAATTATAATACAAACTTAATTTATTTCAATTAAACTTAAACACTTCTTCAACTATTTCACGTTTTATTATTTATTAGACAGCTTGTATATCAAAATTTATCTGTAGTAGTGAGATTATTTTAACAAGCAGAAATGTTTTAATGTTTACTGTGTGTTAATGAATATGTCCATGTTTCATTCGTACCTACCGAAAAATGTACAATACCTTATGTATCAAATATTTAGTCGATGAAATGCACAAAACCCTATAGAAGCTTAGGCTGCAGTATTTTCTTTCAATTTTATGCTACCTTGCTTCCACTACATAGAGCTTGCCTTAGTAATATCACACGTTTTGGCATTTCTCTGGAGGATGGTCAATGTTCATAAACGTATAGATAAAAATTGGACTACCAGTTTATATCTCCATAGCCTCTATATTTACAAACAGTTCAAAACTAATAGATATACAACGTGTTATTACGTTGAGATATATCAAAGACTACAAGCCTTTACTTTTTGCAAATCCAAAATTCTTTTTATGTTTTAAAAAATATGAAACATTTAGTTCACAGAGAAAATAGAATTTTGTCGATAGTTTGGAAAATCAGCTATCTGGATTAAATATTTTCTGTAGGTATGTCATATAAAAATATTAAATAGTATTTTGTAAAATCTCAATTTTGGCAAGCAGTATTTAAGCATATATTTATTACAACAAATTGTGTAGGTCTTGGTTGATCGCTTACTTTTCCCGATTTATGATTTATTGGGTTAGTCGTTTTGGTGATTCAGAACTTATCAAAAACAATTTTTTAATGTACAGGGGCCTTGCAAAGAAGAAAATTGTCTCCTTTAAAACCTGACCTTGCGCAAGGCAAAGCATACATAAAAATGAACGAACAAAAAATTTTCCAAGAAAAGTGATACATAGGTACAATTTTATAATACTTATTTCATATCAGCAAATTCTTCTGCTGTTCCCGCTATTGTTATTATTAATTAATAAAATAATTTGACATACCTGATGTTACAACAACTGTTCAAATCACATTAAACCCACCTTACCCAGTTTCTACGAACTAACACAAATGTTTCTGGTTCTTGTCCGTTTTGAACTCGTAAGTTATTGGCAGCAGCTATGATACATTCTCGTAAATCATCAATATAGTCATTCATTTTTCGAATATCCCCACAAAAAGATGTCCAAATGATTTAAGTTAGAAGATCTTAGCGGCCATGGTACCGGTCCTCTTTGTCCAATCCATCATTATCCATAAACTTTATTAAGGTACTCCCGAACATTTGGTCACCACCATCGTGCAAGAACTACTTTCGGATTCGGAAAGCTAACGGCACATCTTCCAGAAGTCCAGGCAGATCATATCGAAGGAAGTCGAGATACTGAACCCCATCTATTCAATTTTCTAACATGCATGGTCCAATCAAGCGATCATCTTCAAGATTCATGTATGAGTAACAAGTTAGTTGTACTGGGATTTTGAGCATTTGTTGCAGCGACCATTCACAAAATCTAATCCGCAAGGGATAATCACTTGGTATTAATGCTTGGGCACGGATATAATTGAACCTCGTGTATAATATGCCACATTGTTGATTGGAATACTCCTTGTACTTGCCTGGTACTTCAAAAATCTTTAAAGTGTGTTCCTCAACCACTGCAATACGCCATGGACTTCCACGTTTCGGTTGCAAATTTCCCATATCACACCCGCGTTGCACTAACGCGGTAAAAGTAGCTGAATTTAGTATCTGTCTACCGGAAAATCGTTCTGCATACAGACGAGAAGCTGCTAAAGCATTTAGTCTTACTTCTCCATAAAGTAAAACCATACCCATCAACTCTGAGATGCTATACACATAAGCCATTCTTGAAAAATAAATGTAAACATAATCGCAAAAACGTTAATACTAAAACAGGATTTCAGTATTCGGAATCGCCTTCATTACAATGCCGCTAGAGATGCCCAGCGATGTATAAGTTGAAAATATTATAAATTCAAGTTATTTCTCTGAAACTATAAGGATTTTACAAAATTTTTTTTACAATGTTGTCTCCATTTCTCATGACGCATCTATTACTATTTTTTTTTTTGATAATCTGTCAATCACTCTGTACATATACAGGGTGTTAAAAAAGAGCGTAAAATATTTAAGGAGGTAATAGTATGAACCAAAATAAGCAGAAAAGTCTCAATAAACATGGGCCCGCAAAGTAACGGTTGCGGATATATGGAATGTTTTATGTTTTTTAGCCCCTTTTTTATTTTGCAAAAACATTGTGTATTTTCTTATAATAGTTGGTTGATGTTTAGTGAAATAAACAGTATGTATTTGACAGTTGTTCTCAGTGCACAAGTTTTCTTTCGCTATGGCTGGTTACTCTAACGCAGAATTAACAGACATGCATTTCATGTATGGTCGTGCTAATGGGAACGCCACCGAAGCGCGACGTCTTCATGTTGACGCTTATCCAAATCGCCAGATTCCTTCACAACGCATGTTTGGAATAACTCACCAAAGATTGCGTGATACCTGATCCTTGAGCAAACAGTGCCATTAATTCAAGGTCGGTATCCACTCTTAGAGCAGAAGAAGAAATTCTAGCACTGGTAGAGCAGAATCCAGGTACGAGTGTGCGGAGAATATCAGCCGAGGTAGGAATTAGTGATTCTCTTGTTTGGAGAATCTTTCACAAGCAACTAATTTATCCATACCATGTGCAACGAGTACTAACAGGCCTCAAATCCAATTAATGATCATTAAGCAGTTTGGTTTTTTGCTGCTGGTTTCTACGTCATGATGCTGAAGATCCTCGTTTCCTTGCAAACATTCTTTTTACCGATGAGGTCGGGTTCACAAGAAATGGAGTATTTAATTTTCACAATACGCATATTTGGGCCGACGAAAATCCTCATGCTCTAATAGAATCTGGACATCAGGCACATTTTTCATTAAACATTTGGATGGGTATTGTAGGTGACAGGTTTCTAGGTCCTGTTGTTTTACCAAACCGATTAACAGGCGCTGCTTACCTCAACTTTCTGCAGAACACACTGTATGAGTTTTTGGAAGACATTCCTTTGAATCAGAGGCAACAAATGTGGTTCCAGCATGATGGTGCTCCAGCTCATTTTTCCATGGCCGTTAGAGAACATTTAAACCAAACTTTTCCACATAGATGGGTAGGAAGGGCCGGTCCGGTTTTATGGCTTCCAGGATCGCCTGATCTGAACCCTCTAGATTCCTTTGTTTGGGGATATTTGAAGACATTAGTGTATGGTACTCTGTAAATAGCCTGGATGAGCTGCAACTACGGATTAGTCAAAAGTGTCAAGAAATCCAAACCAAGGAGGGTTTTTCGAAATAGTTCGAATATCGTTGCGACGAAGATGTCGCGCCTGCTTGGAAATGAACGGCACTTTGAACATCTTGTAACTTTGTTTTTTGTTTGTTAAAAGCTTCCTTTGTCGGTTTATTCCTAATAAAATAAAATGTTTGAAAAACGAATAGTGGTCAATATCTCCGCAACCGTTACTTTGCGGACCCATGTTTATTAAGACTTTTCTGCTTATTTTGGTTCATACTATTACCTCTTGAAATAATTTACACTCTTTTTTAACACCCTGTATAGCTCGTGTAGTAATTTGATAGTTAAGTTTAGCATAAATTAATAGTAAGTTCTCTTGGACCAAAATTAGCAATAATTTCAAAATATAAATAGTTATTTTGAAACAAGAGATTGATTTACCGATTGTAAATCATCAATGGCAGTAGTAAGTACATCTTTGTAAAATTAAAATGTTTCTTAGAAACCAGTTGAAAATTAATTTAAATTGGCATGCTTTTCCATTATCAGCAACAATCCATAACCATAAAAACGTTATTCATTGGGAGATTCGGCCACACGGAATTCTAATCAGATAGATATAACCGCTGGGAATTTCGATTAAGGATCGGCCATAGCGCTGTTACAGAATCCAGCTCTGTATCGCCGGGCAAAAGACAAAATTTCCTAGTGCAAATTGTGTGAAACTATTGCCCGTCTGTGTGGTTTGATTGCTTCTGACCGCGCAATCATGCTAGTGTTGTTAACCATATCCGGATATTCGCTTCCTCGAACAATCTCAACCGATTACTTCACTCAGCTGTCATTACCAGATGTCGTAGAGAGGCATCAGAGGCGCCCGACTTTTGAAAACCACAATAGGCGAGATGAAAGGAATTGTTTGATAGAATTAGAAGGGGAATAAGGAAATATATGCTGAAGTAATTCCAACTGTCGATGAGAAATAGTTAATATGCGGAAGAAGAAAGAAGGAAAAGAAAAACTTCATTCCAATGAGATATATAAGATAGTAAGTATGAAAGTACTGCGCATACAAAAGTGTATAGCGCATAATACAAAAATTAGATATAACACAAAAAATATCACTTTAGTCAACTATAATATAAAATAAAGGACATAATTATCACTATAGCTATAAAAGCTGGAAAAAGCAAACATTTATGTCAATTAAAAACTATTTTGGATTTTATTTTTAAGAAAGACAATTATAATTGTATGTCATATATCCTGGATTATTCTCATATGTAGATACATAGTTACTGCTTAGGAATTATCAAAATTCTGCCTGGATTATCATAACTGTGTAAACCTAAAATATTTTATACTACTAATCTACAACTTCATAAGAACCAAATCTACACAATTATTTAAAATGGCTCTGTAGATACAAGGTAAAGGTATAATTTCTAAAATATGTCGATATAATATCATATTATCGACACCAATATGTAGTGAATAAATGTACTAATTCAACGAATAGATTTTTTGCAGCCCTAAAAACCCTATTTCTAATTATATCTTAGAAATAGTAAAAAACGAATACTTTATCATGTATTGAGGTGAAGCTTATTGTCTTTCAACCGGCATGAGAAAACTTCATTACTATAATTTTTACGTTTTCCATTGCCTCTATATATTTTTTGCTTGTGCACCTAAATCAACAACATCGCTTAGAAATATTCAAATCAAGAATGGCAAAGATTTGATTCTTGTGAAACTCCAACAGCTACGTCAATTGCTCTGATTTATTCACATCAATTTCCATGCACATTGTTTCCTGTTAAATAAATGAAAATAAACCTATTTTATCAATCACATTTCCACAAAGACCATATTGAGCATATTTATCTATCATTAAGCAGAGCATGATTCAATAGATCAAAATTTCTTGTACATTAATTATTACAATGCAAACAAAACTTAGAAACTGAAGTTGTTGTTGCATCGTTTCAGAAAAAAAAAAGTAGGATTATGAAATATGCTGATATTAATTAATCAATAAGTAGAAATGACTTTCTATATTATTGAATTTTAAGTAGTGAAGTAATGGTAAATTTATTGTAGCAATCATTGAATAAACATTACTGCTAAAAATATTGTAGTTATGGTTACAAAAAGTGTCGAGTTTTAAAATGAAAAATTTTATAAATTGAAATCGAATCCTTTTATTAGTTACTGTACCTCATGTATGTCTAATGTCTAACGTAATGTTATATAGATGAGAAAATGGAAAATGCTTCAAGATGACTAAGATACATTTAAACTGCTCTACTTTTTTACTAATTGAAACAGTTTACAATAGAATTGTAACTATACTATATGTACATTATTGAACTGCATATATGTGAAAAAGATATAAAAAATTGTAACGAACTTTAATTAAATTTTCAGTATCTCATAAAAAAAAACAGCATCAAAATAATTCATTGCTACCTTATCTCCGCATTTTCTGTTTTATTACATCCGTAACGTCGCTTCTGTAATACTTTCTCAAGTTATCTCTAGCATGCAATTCTGAAAAGTTGAATCTTTGTCTTGGGCTTGTTTTTATCAAGAGGATTGCATCGTTCATAACTAAAGCGTTACACACGCTTATAGAAGTTGTAAATTGCACCTCAAATTCTGATAGATTCATGATTTAACTTTTCGGCTTGTATATAGCAGTTGAGAAACTAAGTTTGAATTGGGAATATAATTTGTTTGTTGTTCGTCAGAAAAAAATATCCGAATTAGAGTCAGGAAATTGCTTTTGTTATGAGCAGTGCGATTTTCACTGAGAGTGGACTAAACTAAGAACATTGCAATACCAAAATATTAAATTAGGTACTACAACTTACAAATAATCTCAAATAACCTACTTTTAATAACTTAATTTTTATTAATATGAAGAATATATATATTTTATGTTCAGGTCACAAATATCAAATTTTTCAGTTTGTTTTCCGAAGTTGCATGAATTTTATATTGCTCTGCTTTGATAAAATCTTTGTGGTTTGTGGAAAAATGGTTTCGAAATCAAACCCCGCCTATCTTCTTGAAATATTGCACGTCCTCATAATTTACCGTTCTGAACAACTTTTTCAAGTAACATTTTGCTGTATTTTTAGTAGAAATGGCACTTTACCTCAAACGATAACAGTTTTCATTCGCTGCACTGAATATTTCAAATATGATTATTTCAAAAATGGTTACTCCCAACGACTTCAACAAGGTATACCTTTGTCAGATATAACAGGTAGAAGAATCGATTGTTTCAATAGACAGTTGGATGCAATAAGCAGCAAAAAAGTTCAGCCATTTAAAAGAAACATCCTGTGCCATAAGTGGCGCCCTCTACTAGTGACATCAAAATTAGTTAAAAATTCTTATTTGCCGTGCCAAGAAACATAATTGTGCCAATTCTTTTTTAATGCTCCGAGAGGTTTCAAAGTTATTGACATATTTCAAAATAAAATTCTAGCATTGAACGCCCTGTATTTTTGAAACCAGCAACATTCGGATAAGGCATATTTGGCTCAATCGGCTTTTTTTGGTCGCCAGTATCTCCAGCTCCAAGATTTCCCAACCTTTCACAGAGTATAAGCATTTTATAAGAAAATTTAGTTATGAAACCTACATAAAATGTTATGCCAACAAAATCAAAACATCTGATGATTTCAGAAAAGGACAAAAAACATTGGTTGACATATTTACATAAAAATATACCGAATAATTCCCTTTAATCAGCTGTATCACTTTTCCAAAACAAGCTCCTAGTTTACTTATTTGGACCTAAAATGAACTAAGGAATCACCACCTTAATTTATGACATGAACTTAAGGGGCGCGTTTAGGTATCGTGAAACTAGTTTCAAAATAACTCATGGTAATGATTCAATTTCAATGCAACTTGCACCAGTTTTCTTATACAAAAATTTAATTTCTTGGTTCGCCTAAATCATATTTTTTGTACGAATAAACTACGGTTGAAAACATAAAGGCACAGAAAATATAGCTACGCTAGCTATATATTCTGTGATAAAAGTAACAATATAAATGGTTGTCCCAAAAGCGGCGAATTATTTTATTAGTTTATACACACGCCATATCTGAAAATAAATGATAATAACATTGTAAATTTGGAACTAAGAAAGTCTGGAAACCTGATGAATAGTGAAACTGGCCAGTTAGTAGCCTGCCAGTGACACACTGACTTCTACAGTGACTAGCAAGAAGAGTTTACATGGTGCCAATCGCTGACATCCAGTGACTGGCAACCTCAACTGGCAAGCCGACTGACATCGTCTAAATCGACCATAAGGCAAGTCATATGGTTATGGTGTTGTTTTTTAAATACATCCAGTACATATAGCAACTAAAACTGCAAACGATATGTCAAAAAATAGTACAACTTTTTTAATCAACGATGGACAATATGGTTTTTGCGGTCGGTTATTAAAATTTTAATTAATTTATCTCACAGCGAAATTTATTTTTGGATGTAATAGGGGTGTTAAACTTCCAACTACCAGCCTCACAGTAGAACCAGATTATGAGTTCCATGATACTACTAATTAACGGACCAGTTAAGTGAAAATTAATTAAAATTTTAACGTGCACCGATGGTAAGATGCAATTCTCTCTTTCTAGCTCTGGCGGTGAAGCGAATAACTCACTATCAACTAATTAAACTTAATCATGCACTACGTACAATTACAATTAAGTCGGAATCACTTTGTTTTAATGTAATTAATGCTCAAGTGAACGGCAGCAAGATAAAGTTTATGCTCTTTTAATTTCGAAACGGCTGCAAACATTTGTTTTAATTTCGACTAAATGGTTGGGTCGCCTTAGGCAATCTAATGTACTTAAATACCATCAAATGTTTGAGAAAATTGATAAACTTTCATTATTTTTAATAGAAGAAATACATAACAGAATCCACATCTACCAAAATTGAATACAAATTCAATAAAAGAAAATGTTTACAATAATTAAATATGAGATGCAGAAATCTCTACGGTGTACCTCTTGTAACGAAAAGCTTATAAGCAAAAATACTGTAAAGCTACCAAAGTATTTTCGATTTGTTACCATAAATGTCAAAGGCAGTCACATAAATGTAAGTAAACTATCTAATTTTTAGCATTATAGGCTCCAAATCATCTCATTTTTGTATTGCTTTGTAGGAATTTGCTACAGTTTTGTAGTAATTCTCAATAGGATACCTAGTGTATTACTACAGCAGAAGTGATGGAGCAGTACGAAGTTGAAAGTAGTAATAATACGTTAATTTAATGAAAACAAATACGTGCAGAACGTCAATAATAAAAATTTGTAATGTAGTTTTCGGCCTGCAATCTTATAGCACACGCCCAATTTTTGTCTGTTATTACCAACAACACTTTTTCACTAACTGACACAAATCATTGAACATTCATGAAGACAGTTTTCCAAAAGTACAAATACAGATTCGGAAATTGCGGATCTTTACAGAGAAAGTAGAAATTGCCGCTTCATCCCAGGGACGGTACGAACTTTAAGAGGGGCGGGCGGCGACGTGCATCGGTCTAGCATTCCCCACTACTACGGTAATCGGTTCCGTATCGCCAACGCCAATTCGCCATTGCAAATCTAACTGTCCGGTCAGTGTTGTCAGATCTCATGCATTCCGAGGAAATCTCATGCTCTCATATTTTGATTACAAAATCTCATGCTTTTTAATAGACACAAAAAGAAATAATAAAATTATTAAAATTACTCTTTGAATTCTACCAAAACAAAGACCTAACGAGAAATAAAGGCAAAATCGAGGGCAAAATTGAATAGATAGAGGTAGGTATGAAATGAAAACATAAACTGGTATGACAGTCTACGGATATGCGGTGTGTGTGCTGTATTCACGCTGTATTGCAGTGATTCTTAACTTTATTCCGTAAGGGTACCTACATTTTCTGGAAACAACAGATTTTACGACCCGTGAGTCACCCTGCGTCACGTCAACTGCGCCTCAACGTTCGCCCGGCCTAACAATAAAATAAATTAGAAAGGTTACGTGGTTAATAACTTTTAAGTAAGTACCTGTAACTACCTACTTACAATGTAATATTATGATAAAATAGCAGAACATAATGCTTTTTAATTACATAAAAATGGCATTACAAAAGTAATTGAAAATTAAGCTGTGTCAAGACGTGTTTTTTAATAAATTAAGCCATCTCATGCTTTTTTCTCCGAACCTCATGCTTCTTTGAAATTATTCTCATGCACTGAATTTTTCCCACCTGGCAACATTGCTTAATGCCAACACGCTGTGGTCGAAGTATGCGTGTAGCATGACACAAATACACGCAAGCGGCGAAATACAATTCACTATCAATATCCTCACTTTCCAAATCTGTATAAGCTACAAATTTACTACAGTCTAGTTAATGTACCTACCAGTGTATCAGCGCCTCTTAGTTATTTTGCATTTGGTGCATTAACCTGATTTTAGGTTACTATTTCCGTTAGTCATATTTTTCAAATTAACAAGAAACAATTCTTTTAATGGTAATATATTATGAATTTGGGTACTTAAACAGCAACATAATAAGGCTAACGTTCGTGTTAGCAGCAGAACAACAGATACAAATAAATGCTGTTTGTAATCTGCAATATACAACTAAGTGTTTTCAAACAAGGTTAATTACAAAAGAAGCAAAACCATCTACAAGGCTTTACTCCTTATCTACACAAACACAATATGCTCCTTCGGTAAAATCCGATCAGCCAACAAGTTTGCTCTAATTTAAAAGTAAAGACGCTTTGTTCATAGTTTTAGAAAGTGACAATGTGTTTTAGGAGAACGTGCTGTGCGAGAAGAAGGCAGCCGCCTGTTATCGCACGTACATCGTCCTTACGGAAATCCATCGTGGGGGTTCACATGCACGGCTAAGCAGTTGCTCGCATATTCCACCACGATTTTCATAATAACGGCATTTTGTATGTGTCGAAATGGTGCCCTTCGTCAATAAATACAAGCGGTGAACTATCAGTCCGCAAACTGCTCGAGGTGAGATCTATTAAATTCAAATCAGTCACTGACTATTTACATTTCCTGTTAATGAAATATATTTTTTTAATTTGTTTAGCTAATCTTTTTCTTTGGACCACAGAAGTCAAAATAATTGACAAACTTATCAATAATTATCAGTTTTATCACAAAGAATAATTTGCCATTTTAAACTAGAAATACTGCTTACTAAAGCAAAAATACAGTGAAATAAAATGAAAACTATATGTACAGATTGCCCTAAAATTATCCTGCTACAAATTAACTGCGTTAAAATCCTCAATGTTTTTTCCAAAACGAATCAAGATAAAGTATTACACAGATTGTTAATCTAGTGCTCTAAAAATAATTCCGCATAATTAGTCATAGACGTGCCAAACTGGGGAGCCACTGGGTAAATATTGCTCTAACTGTTTCCTAAGATTTTTGCCGTCGGACCAATATATGCCTAATTGTCTTCAGAACATTATATTCGACTAACTATGATTCTCAGTATGAAATTTGATTACTTTACATCGATCCGTTTTGGAAATTTTTGGATAAATCAAATTTTGTGGTCCCCCTTTTACCGACCTTGTTTATACTTTTTTTTCTTACTTTTGGCCATAGAATCCGCAGTCAATTATTGGCATGCTAATTTTGGGACACCCTGTGGATATAAAAGAAATATAGAACAATTTAATTATTTATTTTATTTCCTACTACATTCTTTGGATCTGAACGGTTTTCAGACGTCAAAATTTGTTGCCAAAAGTAAAACCTTACTTACTTACCTTATAATAATGATAAATCCTATACAGAGTCTAACATAAAAACTGGTCATCTCGTTAATTACGTATTTTTGGGGACAAAATATAACGATTTAACTCTACTTATCTATATACAAAAATTGCTTCTTTAAAAGACAGATCTGTAATTTCTACATAAATAAATGTTTTTTTTACCAATATAGCTAAATTTGTATATTAAGGAAAAACAAGGATTTAAAAAATATTAGTCATTAAACAGATTTACACTAATTGCTGCACATACCCATAGTCTACCAATAAGTTTAGATGCCGCGACATTTCTAATACTTTCTGCAAAATTATTTTTTCACCTTGCTCGACAATTTGTCACTTACTCTTCGCCAAAATATATGGATGAAACTTAATGACTTTTTTGTTACACCCTGTATGACTAATGATTTGAAATAAATCAATAATATTACCATATTACGTCATGACTAATACAGTCCGTTTACAATCTCTACACACTTCTATGTTTTGGTTCGACCTGTATGCTACTCTTGGAAGACATACCTAGGTACTGTAATCATTTTTCTGAAATGTCTTTAGGACCACCCGTATCTGCTTCAAATGGATGTAGAAAGCCAAAGCACTGATCTCCTACCACTGCAATTCTTGTCGTCTAATATAGAACAACATTGACGCTAATGTATACATGTGACACTTGCTCGCTCTCCTTGCGATTACATACATCAAAGAATAGAAATGCTTTTATTCCTTTTTTAAATTGAATCATGACTGAATTCTAACACTAATATAAAACCAGAAGTAAATTATACAATGTGGAATTACTAAATTCAGACCAAAAAGAAATACAGCTCTTGAAAACAATGGTAAACAATTATAAAACTTTTGTGTGTCAACTGCTGCTATAATACCTGCACGTGTACTTAACTAGGAACGTTTCTATTAAGCTTTCAAAAATGTTAAACGTCTTCTTCCACCTGGCAATATATTTTTTTCCATAAGAGGATTGTGTTCTTTGAGTTATAAATTATAAACACTTGGAGACTCCGCAACTACAATTTTCTCACTATTTAATTTTCGTGAGGTCTTATTTGTACCGACCCTAATGCTATCAAAGCCTCAGTTAACTCTAAAGTATCTCAGGCCGAAGCTTAACTAAACTTTTTGATAAAGCGGAAGCATTTATGTAGGGCAGTAGAAATGAAAATACATTACTTGTTGCACCAACTTTATCCTAAGACTAATATTTTAAATTTATTACTCTTGCGTACGGTAGCGTTGTTAACAAATTAAATTTCTTAGAGTACATAACTCACAAACAATATCTATTAGGTAGGTAATTCTAGTAAGAAACTTATTTTAAAAGACATAATTAGCTCGGTTATTATAGAATGCAGAACAGAAATAAGACAGCAGCAATGAAAATGAAATAGTACAGTGACAAAGAAACCAATAAGTTGAAGCCTCTATCTTTAATGACTGTCCACACATGAAGGATCATATATTTCCTAAGAAATGTTTTGAATAAGATGCTATTAATCGGTTTTGTTATTTATTTATTTATTTATTTTGTTGAAAGGATTAAGCTTTGTTTGTAACAACATCGTTGTCACATGCCAGAGTAATTTAAGATAGAAATTCATACAATCAGGTAACGGCATTTGTTTGTAAATATTATGTGTTCAATTCTGTAAAAATAGTTTTATCTCTTTCATGAGATGCACTTATTTCTATATCCTTAACCCGTATTAACGTATGAGATTTATAGGAAACTTTATACACGGTCGCTGTTTAGAACACTTATAAATTTGCTATACAACATATTATGTATTTATGGAAATAAGTATCTGCATAACTAAAATCAAGCAATATTTGTTGCAGCCGAATTTACAGTTGTGACAGATGCCTAGCAATAATATCAACAAATGTGGTTTTCATGTATGCCATATTGACTACGCGAAACACCTCTAGTGAAGTGGATCTTTTCATATGTTATTGGTAAAAATTGGATTTCAATAGTAGTACAGAAGACATAAGCAATAAGCATAAAGAATCCTGTTGTCGGAAAAATAAAAAATCTTTACAACAAAACTTATGATGATTTTATTAAACGGTGTTCCTTTAAAAACGTAAAACACTACACAGAAAATGTGTTCCAAGCATGTATTTTGGAAATATATGAGAACTGTAAGCCGACTTCTTTGTGGGCGTGTATTACATGTTAAAGGCAAATGTACTTTTACATCATAACATCTACATTAGCAAATATTCAAGATTAATAACATTTTTCAAAAGAAAAAATAATGGTTGCAAACGGAAAAATTCAAGAATATTAACTAGAGAGGAAATTCACACTCTTCTGAGATGTGCCCCATATGAAATATTTGTAACACAAACCTAGAAAAAATATAGACTGTGCCAGTGTCATATTGCCGGCGACCGCAAATTCATGGCTGCCCTAAAAGGTCCAGAATCGCTAAAACTTAGTTTTTATGCCAATTTACGTTGGTTGTATTGTAGCGTGAAGCTCATTTGTTTACTGTGATTGGTCACATTCATGTCACATTAGTAGGGTATTTTCACCGGTTCTGAGTCTCCCCCCACCACTTTCCTCCTTGAAATGACCTTTACTGTGACCTTTTGGATGACCTTCAATTACATTGAAGGTCACAGGAGTTGATAACTTTTATTTGACCTCTACCGATTGAAGGTCACATCAGTACCAAATGATGTGACTTTTATTTGGCCTCTACTGATTGGATGTTATATGCACATTCATTGACCTCTATAATTTTTATAGTTAGTGGAGTATGTATACAAATGGCAGTGTGACGTATGAAGTATAATGGAAGGATTTACTATATAAGAGAGGAGAGCAAAATAGAGAATCATATTTCGTTTGGTATCAACCTAACAGTTAGTGTCTACAGTAGTGTAAATCTTTGTGTTGTTTTGTGGCAAAATCTTTTAAAGTGAGAACAGTAATTACTGTGTTTATTGCTAACTAGATATTATTTACATTTTAAAAATTTTAAACAAAAAAATGGCATTATCAGTTGATGATTTAAATAAAATTAATAGCAATATTAATGGCGATTTTAATGATATTGTCGGAGGTCAATTGCCTCATTGGATATTTATACTCCTTATTTTATTAAATAACTGTCTTTCATCAATTCACGTTATGGAAAGTGCATTTTAGCTGTACTTTTTGATGAAAAGAATAATTCAGATTTCAAGTGTTTCTTACCAAAGAGAGTTACAGAACATATATCACAAGACAGTTTGGATAAAATGAATTCTTCTTGGGAAAAGTATACGATAACTTATATAGGTCAAAGTGAACCTACCTTTAAAGATGCTAAATGTAAAACATTGATAAAATTTGGAATTATAAATTAAATTTATTTGTAATTTTGTTAATTTATAAATATCTAGTAGTAATAAATATGTTGTATAGAGTAGTATAATTTAGTTTTATAATTATATAAATATTTACACTATTTAGTCATTATCATATAAGGTTGTTCTTCGTTTTATCCTATAAGTAAAGTAGGTAATGATATATATACATTTTCCAGTGTAATATCCTTTCTAACCTCAATTTCTTTTTATTTTTATAGAAAGTATTAGAAAATATGTGGATGCAATATGCTAGCCAAAATTGGACCGAAGCTGTCGACATCCAGTCAGCAGTCAAAAGAATGAGCAGCGAGTTAGACTGTATAGCAATGGATCGTATGAATGCTTGTAATTATGATATGGATTACTGCTTTTCCGTTGAAAAGATAAAAATGTTGGAAGAAAATTATAAAATGTATCGTCATGGTGCATCAATTTGTGACGATTATTTAAATGGAACTTTAAATTTGGACGAATATTGTGAGAAAATGGTGGAAATAGGATTAAAATGTTTTCTTTGTTCTAATTTGCTCGATTTTCTGCCATATGCAATTGTTGTAAAATACAAACTAGCACCTCAAAAAAATGGCGATGACGACCAAGATAACGATGAATATTGTCAAACATAATATTAAATTTGTATGTAATTTATATATTACTGTATGATTATTTTATAAATAGTGTATTATATTAATAAAATGTATCATAATAACTATGTTTGTTCTGTTGTTGTGATATAAATAAAATAAAATTATGATTTTATACTTTTATTGTAAACTTATTTCTTATATGAATACAGAAAAAGAAAATACTATATATAAATACAAAATAATAAATACAATTACATATAATTATATATATATATATATATATAATAAAAAATACAAAAACTAAAATAATGTATTGGGATTTCTAAGATATTCATTAGATTATTTAAAACCGGTATGTACAGAGCCATCCAAAGCATTGTAAGACATATAAGCATCGTGAACTATCAATGCATACACTCGTGTATTTTCAGGAAAGTTTTTCTTTCGGGTTTCAAATTCTAGCTTTATATCTACAGTGGATGTCTTCATGGCGTCTTGTTGATGTGAACAGTCGATAACAAACAGCGGCTTTTTCGGAATTCTCAATATCCATCATCGGTTCATGATTATCTTTATCATAGAAACTGCGTTGAAAATTTTCGTACGCATAGTAAGCTGCAGAATCTAATTTCTTTCCAAAGTCTAAATTCCAACGTTCATAAGGATATACTTCTGAATTTAAATATAGACGAATATTACTTATGTCTGCATGACTGAATCGAGTAACATTTTTGCTTCTGTTATCAGAGCTATCAGTACTTTGGAAACCGATAATGATATATCGAGGTCTTTCTAAACTGTTAGTTGTTTTTATAGCCCAAATATCAGAGGCGGTTTTTCGTAATGTAGGAGTTCATATAGATCCCACATACGATATGCCATCTTAACTGTAGCATGAGCACCACCTTTATTAATGCGGTTTAACAATTTCAGTTTCTGTCTATCTTCAGGGATGATGTGTCTTATTTTCCATTCGATTTTATTTATGTCAATATCGGCGTCAACTTCTCCAATGTAACAATTCTTAAAAGATCGGGCAATTATCAATATAAGTTCTTGTTTGGCGTTGAGGATACCCCTGGTATAATCTTCAGCAAAGCCCATAAGATATTTTAGAGGTAATTTTCCACTAAATATATGACTGTTGTTATCCAAAATATCCTGATTGTCTTCTGTTAAACCCCATCCATAAGATAAAAGTGGTTTTAATTGTGTTTGACCCCATGAAACCATAGTTTTCATTGTAGTAGTTATACCTGGTTTTCGAATAACAGTCACTTGTTCTCCACCCATTTCATAACGAATCTCATCGAAGAGGAATGCTAATGCATTGTTGGATAAGTAACATACTTTAGTGAGATCGCTAGGGGTAAATTTACCTTCTATATATATGTAACTTTCTGCAATATCAAGAATAAGATCTTGAAATGAATAGGAATTCGTATTTCATCCGAATTTCTATAGTATGGTGATCCATATGGTTTGTAGGTGTGTTCATGTAGACTAACTAGTGAATTATCAAACAAGGGTTCATCGAACACATCCAACTTTGCACTGGTTGATGCCATAATTATAAATATTAAGGTTTTACTTTCAATCCAATTGACTGAAGGAAAATACGATCTCTAGCTGACAGCTTAGATGTTGATTGTTTAACGTTCTTTCGTAGAATAGATTTGTTTTGGTGTTTGTCCGAAATTTTATCACTTTTTGTAGATGGTAGAGATGACGATTGTTTTCTATGATTAAAACAGAAACCCATTATATATTGTTATTTTAGTATAATTTCTTTAGTTCCAGTTTCACAATAATTTTTTCACCTCGAAAGTCTACCAGACTGCCATTATCATCCAATATTCGCAATGTAATGTTATGGATAAACTGACGCCCTTCCGGTGTTACAGGCATATAAATAATATTCTGTGGTTCCTTGGAAAGTTTGAAACCAGGTTCAACATCTATATCAAATTCATAGAGCGTGTGTGCTTCTTCACCGTTCACATAGGCTCCGGAAGTGATATTGCAATCAACACGAATTATTCTAACTTTCATGATGTCCACTGGTAGAGTAGATTCGTGTAAAATATTTGCAGGATACATATTTTTTTCGAATCCCACTATGTTTGCTAACGAATCTCGATGAGAAAAGTCGATGTCATATTTGGATAAAATTTCACATTTTAGAGTGTTATTGTTAGCTCTTAATGTAAAGTATTTATCAACAACAAAATCATTGTCCTTACTATTACGTTTTATAATAGATTCCAAAATATTTTGAATTGTTCTGTTGATTTCATCGACTTCATATGCACCTGGTGGTAATTGGATAAAAGTTGAAGGTGATTTGTTCTTAATTTTGAAACCAATAATATTGTTTTTCTCATCAACATTTAATATGGAATTGTAGGAATAGAATCCATGTAATCCTAACCCATATCGACTATTTGTATCTAAATCAATTGGAGGGTAATAGTCGCTGCTTAGTACGCTAGATTGTCCTGACAATGTGAATGTACGAGACATGACTGACGTATATAAGTTGTTAGCACAATATTTTATTGTTGTTTACAACAGCAATTTAGACGTATCTCCTGCCTTGAAATTGATGGTACTATATTAGCTCTTCCACTAAGTTTATTTTCAGATGCCACTGTAATATCACGTACATTGCAATAACAACATAGAAATTTTCGTGGAACAGGCCCATCATTCACATCAGTAGACTGTGATGTATTGTCGTCACTGTAATGTTCCAAACAGTATTGATATTTCAATATATCAATGTCGCTTTTAGATGTTCAGGTAATTTATCCCATACCCATGCGATTTCATGTGGAGCACAGGTGATCATTACCTCTTTAGGAAAATCTGCTAATTGTTCCTTTGTCAATTTTGTAAGCGTTCTATATTTGGAGAAAACTCGTAACGAATTAGCCATCCTTTTAATTTTGTCACGTTCTTCTTTGGGACACATTGGAAATTCCATTGTTAGTTAGAAATGATAAACACAAATGCCCACACCAGACTGTATTGAATTTCTGTTGACGATCGTAATTATAGTAAATTTTGAGCAGTGGGTTTGGTTTTATATGTAAATATTTTATAAGTTCCTTAGGTGGTGGAAGGTCTCCAAAGCTATCGTAGTAATTAACAATATTACCAATTTTCTTGTATGCCACCCAATGGGTTCCCGGACCATTTAAGCTGTCTAAGTTTAAAATAGCTGATTCATTATGTCGGGCGCCACTTTCAGGAAGTTCATCTCGCATAAATACACCTCGAAAATATGGGATTTTCAAAACTCTAGCATAATATCTAATATCATTATCGCTGAGAGGTCTTCGAGGTAGGGACTTTAGAAGTTTTTGAATTATTTGATTTCAGATAAAGTCCTAATCCAGTTCGGTATGGTTTTAAATACAAACCCTCACCTTTTTTCCCAAGGGCTACAGATTCCATTTTTTTATTGTGACGTACTTCTTCAGATAATCGTTGATTAGCATTTTTCACATCACTAATAGTCTTATATAGACCTGCAGCTCCACCGGCTAAACTTCCTAATGCCGATAGTCCTGCAAAAATAGGAATTAGGGGTAATATTCCACCAACCTTCGGAATAGGTATAATTCGGGAGTGCGAATATTTCTTTTACCCCCTGATGTTCTCACAAATCTTCGTGCTGCCTGTAAAGCGAATTGGGTTGCTTTTCGTACATTACCAGAAACAAATCGTTTACCACCAGCTTTTCGTATTTCATCTCGTACTTTATGAACAATACCACCACCAAAGCTAACTATCTTTTCTTAATATTCTTCTTTTGTTTATTTTCTTTCTCGGAATGGATTTAGATTTACAACCCATACCTAGACGTCGCTTTGCTTTCATGATGTTTGTAACTAACCAAGCAGCTGCCTTCTCTTTAATATTAGCGTCTTTGGATTTAACTCTTTGCCAGGCGCGTTGCTCTAATTCGTAGTCTGCTTTATGACGTGTTGGTAAATCTTTATAATCTTCATAAGCACCGTCATGTGCTTTACAAGCCTGGTCGAGAGGATTAATACCCGGATCACCTCTTGCTATCCTTTGATATTTTGTGCCAGGACCACAGTACTGATATCCTCCAGGCAAATGTAATTCAAACGGTAGTTCATTTATTAAAGAATTTATAAATCCCCTTCCTTTTCGTGAATTTGACACTTTACGTCTAGATTCGCTGACGAACGGCATTAAAATGAGCAAAAAGTTAATAAACAAATGTAATTATATTTGTTTGATATTCTATTAGATTATAGGATCGCAATACCTAGAACGCTAACTGCCAATTAAATATTGTGTATACAGTTAATTTCTATTTATATAGTATCCGACACTCAAACAATGCGGATTGTAAAACAGAAGGCGACGTTTGTAGTGGATAATTTCGATGAACGTGTAGGAAGTGGTGTAAATATTAACAACAGACGCCATGGACCGCTACTACCTTCAACAATTCGAGGTCTGGTGATTGGCCCTTCGAACTGTGGGAAAACCAATGTTATGATATCACTTATTACACATCCGCATGGTTTACGATTTGCTAACATTTATTTATACTCCAAATCATTGCATCAACCAAAATATGAATATCTTCGAAAGATTTTAAACCCCATTGATGGATTAGGATTTTATACATTTAACAATAATGTTGAAATCGTTGAACCCTCTGACGCCAAGTCGAATTCGGTTTTTATATTTGATGACGTTATATGTGAGAAACAAGATATTATTAGATCATATTTTAGTATGGGTCGACATAAATCTATAGATAGTTTTTATTTGGCTCAAACATATTCTAGAGTGCCAAAACAACTAATTAGAGACAATTCGAATTTTATAGTTATGTTCAAGCAAGACGAAATGAATTTACATCATATATTTCAAGATCATGTGTCGCCGGATGTCACCTTCAAACAGTTTTTGGATATGTGTGCAAAATGCTGGTTCGATAAATATGGATTTATGGTTATTGATAAAGATAGTGAAATACATGAAGGTAGATATAGGAAAGGTTTAGATAGTTACATATATCCATAATGCATACAACTTTTTCATTAATTGTGAAGGAAGTGGCGATGGGTACACATCAAAAATGAAGAAGATCGAAGTTGACAAGGACGCAAATAATATTAGTGAAATAGATTTGAAAAGGAAATTAATAGAAGCAACTGATTCTGTTCGAAAGAAATTCAATTATATAAAAATAGACATGTTGAAAATCAAGTTGCATTGGAAAAATATATGAACCACTAACGAAACCATTAAAAACTATTTCTGAAGCAACTCAGGATACAAATCGTAAATTTTATGCCCCACAGCAGTATTTAGCAACACCCCTAAAAGTTACCACCTGCAGTGCTAGTACGGTTGAAACACCCAAATTTGAGGAAGATCAAACAATAACGAAAAACCCTTCTTATATAGAAACACCACCATCATCAATAACAACAGCTTCAAGTCCTGCTATGTCTAGTGGTTATGTTGAAAAATTGCCAAATATTATATCAAATTATATTGAAGGAGTGAGAATCGGCGATCCTGCATACGATACCAAGTATGGGGTGCGTGTTGATACCGATAGTGGAAAACTATCCATGGGTAATGCCGAAGTTCGATTTCATGGGAAAAATATTTCCTTTTCGAGAAATAATAAATTACTTCGAACGTATAAAGGAAATCCGCAGTTATATGATTTGCTATTTTTAAAACTTCCCGGCTCTTAATAGTGATGGAAATGGGGTTAGCGATGAAAATAAAAATATATTTGCTGAAATATTAAATATAACTAATGCAGCATACAAAAATTATGATGTAACATCTGGTTATAACTATAGCAAAACGAACAAATATATAGAAGTCATAAAACCGCTGTTGCATCGCAGAATGAGAACTCGATCCATGAAAGGTTCGGGTATAATATCTACGAGAAAAATCTATACCGGTAAAAAGGTGGACTACATATATTGGAATAAACCCAAAGAATTAATTGACCGCTTAAGATTATTATGGAGTTCTAAAATGGCTGGTCATTCAGGTCACGAAAATGAAATATTGTCTATAATAGATGAATTAAGGGAGGAAGGTATTGTGTATTAGAGGAATATTGATTACATTTATTTCATGAATGATAAATATATAAAGCAGGTACCAGTTTCTTTCTTATCATTTGTAATTTAAACACCAAGGAATAATGGGCTCCATTGACAAATTTGGACGTCGAAAAAAGAGTGGTTGTGTAGGTCATCGCGGTCCGCAAGGTGTCGGTTTCAAACTGACCAATGACAAAAATTATGATCTTCAAGGCAAACAATTAAAAATATTGGTGATCCAACAGATGAAAAGGATGGAGTAACAATAAACTATGTGAATTTACTTATGGATACCTCTAAAAATGATATCCTTTCCGCTGTACAACAATCAGCCAATCTCATAACTGATAACTTGGTAGCTTACATAAAGAGGGAGAGAAATGAAGTCGTGGATGAGGTAACAAAAATATTTCAAAATATTAAAATTAAGATGGATGAAACGATAAGTGATATGAAAATTGATTTGGATAAATTAAAAGTGACAAAGACAAATACTGGGAATCTCATAATAAATTACTACAAGATTTGTCAGATTTTGCACTAGATATAGAAAAAGTTGAGCAACTTATTGCAAAACATCATCCCCCGAAAGATACAGGTAGATTAGTATTTCCATCTATATTGTTAAAACCAGTTGAATCATAAGAGGGTGCCATTTGTCAGGAACGATCATTGTAAAGAGATTATTGCAACACATACATGTGCATGTATCATCGTATTACAAGGTTTGAATACAAGGGTGGAATACAATATGTTCATAAGTGAAACAAAACGACAAATTATCAATGAATTACATAAACCGGTTCGAAAAATTTTAGAAGGAGAAGAACCATAATAAAAATTTTGCATACTTGTGGCAAATTGACTTCGCTGAAATGCAAGATTTTGCATGCAAAAATAAAGGTTATCGATATATACTCATAGTAATTGATTGTTATTCTAAATATGTTTGGGCCAAACCGTTAAAAAAAAAACCGCTGTCGAAGTTTCTGTTGCAATGAAAAATGTTCTTCGTGAAGCTGGTTATTCCCCAAAAAATGTACAGAGCGATCAAGGGCTCGAGTTTTACAATCAAGAGTTCTCAAAACTAATGCATCAGTACAACATAAATCATTATTCCACATTTAGCACCAAAAAAGCAGCAATTGTAGAACGTGTAATTAGAACTTTGAAAAATTGGATATATAAAGAGTTTTCTGCTAGAGGTAATTATAAGTGGATTGATATATTACCTAAGATTATACATTCATATAACAACAGAGTTCATCGTACTACAAGAATGAAACCTATCGATGTAAAACGAACAACTGTATTAAACGTTTACAATTATCCAAAAGTTGCTATGAAGCAAAAATTCAATATAGGGGATGTAGTACGTATAAGCAAATACAAAAACGTGTTCGAGAAGGGATATACAGCTAATTATTCTACTGAACTGTTTAAAGTTGTAAAAATAAACGTAACAAATCCGACAACATACATGATAGAAGATATGTATGGTCAGCCAATCAAAGGATGTTTCTATGAGTGGGAATTACAGAAAACAAAGTTTCCGGAAGTATATTTGGTGGAGAAAATTTTGAAGAGGAAGGGTGACAGGTTATTTTGTAAGTGGCTTGGCCTTCCGCATCCCAAAATTCGTGGATCAATAAAACAGATTTGGTTTAAAAGCGAATAATAATGGTACATCATTTAAAGTCACAACTGGACAATGTTTTAATCATGTCAATAAAGCAATGGAGATATTTAATGTTGATAAAATGTAACTATATATGTATATTGTATAAAATGATTGTAATAAAATGTTTATCACATGATAATAATAAACGTATGAGTATATTTGACGTGTTTTATTTTTTTTTGTACTTATATAAAATAGGAATTTGAGGATAGTAGTAAATGATAAAAGAAACAAAATGCTTGCCATTTACATTTATGTAAAATTAATTTGAGAGGACAATAGTATAGAGAATAGTTTAAACAAAATATTATTTTTGATATATACAATTACAGTGTTTTATCTGTCAAACAATTCATTTCGCAATATTTGTTGATGATTTGTTAAGCAAAAGCAACGTTTGAAATGTTTATTTTTATTAACGAATAAATGTCCTGTTTGTTCGCATAAAAATGTATCCTCTCTGTCAGCAGCGCAGACTCTGTTCCAACAATCTTCTTTATATACCATACATATACCACACCGTTCCTTCAGGATGATCTTCAATGCTGCAGCTTTCACAACGGTTCCTAACAATTCCAAAATTGGTGACTTTCAATTTCTGACATTTATCGCATTTACCTGTTTCCACTGTTTTTACGGTTACTCGATTTTCTTTTGCACATTCATTACAAAGTCCTGTACAATCATTAATAAGTTGTTTGTGTACCATACAAGAACAGTTGTGGCAAGTATACAAATTCATCACTTTAAAAGGAATCACTTGCACTTTTACCTTCGAGTCCCATTCTTTTGGAAATGGCATTTTTAAATATTTGTTTACTAGTCGAGATGTCTAAAAAAGAATGAACTCCTCCTAAATACACAAACCCTTATAGTTATATATGCATAACCTTCATGTGACTTCTAAACATTCCATACGATTGAGAAATATTCTAGATGACCTTGACATCATGATGTGATCTGTGACGTCACATTTGAAACGCTATATAACCCGAGAGGAGGTAGGTTAGAGATTAGTTGTTGTCTACAGATTTTACTAAAACTTGCGTACTTGTAAAATTCACTTATAATGGCTCGTTTTGGGTTAGTAAATTGGGATCTCTTAGAGGAGCTAGCTGATATGGAGCAGGAGGTAAATATTATTAAATGTCTTTTTTTATTGATAAACTAATTTTGTTAATTTTTTTTTAAACAGCAAGCCTGGGGTATACCACCACTTGTCGAAGAAGATAATGTGGACCAAGTGAATGATGATGAAATCGAGGAGGACGATGAAGGTCAGGTGGATAATGAAGAGGTGGTTGAAGATGAAGTAAATGAACACGATCAGAACGATGAAGGTCAGGTGGATGAGGGTGATGCGGGCAATGACGAGGTCGTTGAAGGTGCAGATGACGAAGAAGAGGTAATTTTTTTTAAATATAACAACAATATAAGAAATATTTTTGTGTAGGTAGCTGAATATGTGGACGAGGGCATCGTCGAAGATTGCTCCGATGAGCCCGATCAAATATTGATGAGGTCCCACGAAGTTGCGAACGGCGATGTTGTAAATAAAAAACCAACAGTATTGTTATACGTATTGTATGGTACTAGTTAGTACAGACCCGGAGACGGACTACAAATTTTGTCACAGGTGTTATATGGAGTTGGTGCAGCTTTCGGGTGTGGAAGAATATAAACATAGGCATTATGATTGCCACACCACGTCAAAATATGAAGAATGTTCGCATTACTGTTCCTCATGTCGGCTACCTCTAGAACAAGTGCGGTTAACAAGGACTTGTGTCATCTGTAATTATGTGAAGAGTGAAAAAGACAAAAACTGAATAATTTTAGCGATTAGTTTTAAGTTGTAGCTTTTTTTAGATAGTGTAAGTATTTGCTTATAGTAATATATATAGTTTAACATTGTAAATAATAAATAAATAGATTAATTGAAACTATAATTATTTTTCTTTCAATATATATAGCGTCCCTTAATATATTTTTTATAAATTTAAGGAAACACAAGTGTTACTTTCAATTGTATCTAAACCATCAAAGTGGAAAGTACAGTGTCGTAGGATTTGAAATGAAGTTTATTGTGGTTGACTTACAAGGTTATAATATACCCGAATTTTCTCCAAAGGAGATTACATTCATTAGTGATAAATGCATTGGTCATTATCTGTTAAAACCACAAGTTCCGTACAGTTCATTAGATATCAAATTAAAAGACAAGTTACATATTTAAAATGGTTTCATCATGGGTTAAAATATGATGATGGTTATGTAAATTATGAAATGTTGAATGATATATTACACAAACATATAGTGGATTGTAACGTAAGAATAGTATATGTAAAAGGACATCAAAAGAAACATTTCTCCGACAGAAATTAAATGACATACAATCTGTATCTCATCAGGATATAATAAACGTTGAGAACCTAAATTGCGACGAAGTGGTTGAATCACCTCCAATATTTAATAAAACTATTCCATATTGTCTGTATCATTGCATTAATAAATGTGTGTGTAGTTTGCGAAACTGCGTTGATCTTGATAATTGGATACAATGTAGTCTACTTAAACAAAATTAAATGTATGTATAATCATTATATAACGTACATATTTACCCTCTCCACTTGACTAGAACATATAAATAAGAACCTCAAATATAGAAGTCAGTATCTCACAACACAACAAAGAAGAAACATGGAGAGTAGAACAGCACCAGAGGTAGAAATTGCTGAGGCTGACTCCACCACATTCCCGTTTTACTCACCCGCCAGACCATCTTGTTGCAACGTTAAGTTTCATATAATATTTCTTAAGTCTTTAGTTTTATATTAGATATTTTTAAAGATTGAAATATACTATTATTTTTCTCATTAATTGAATTTAAATGTAAACACTTATTTTTTTAATTTGTTTATGAAACTTATGTATTTAAAGGTTTATATACCCACATTTTGACACCAATATTTCTTTTTAATTTAATATTTATATTATCTAATATATATTTAAACAACAAATAAATGACTATAAATTTTATTTCAAATGTAGGATGTATATTAACATGGGGTTATATCCCGAACTGTGAACAAAAACGTTAAGTTTCATATAATATTTCATAAGTTTTTAGTTTTATATTAGATAGTTTTAAAAGATTGAAATATACTATTATTTTTCTCTGAATTTAAATGTAAACACGTAATTTTTTTTAAATTTGTTTATAAAACTGATGTATTTTATAGGTTTATATACCCACATTTTCAAACCAGTATTTTTTTTAAATTTATATTATCTGCAATATATTTAAACAACATATATATGATTATAAAAATTTATTTCAAATTTAGGATATATATTTACAAGGGATTACATATATTTACAATATCTAAATATTACATATATTTATATCTAAATCTACTATTCATTCAACCTTCTAACACCCATCCTCTCACTCAATTGTCTTAATGTTCTCTCACTTTCACTTTTCTTGCGCTTCTTTTCATCAATGTCCCGCCGCAACTTTTGTATTTCTTCCTGCAACACCCGAAAATGCCCATCTTTTTCGGTGAGCTTGTTCTCCAGCTCCCGAACTTCTCGATCACTTTCTGCCTCTCTTCTATTCAATTTTTCCCAGATTTTAAGAAAGGCAGAAATAGCATCGGTTTCACCAACCTGTGAACATTGGAAATCGTCCTCGTTATCCGATGCTGTGGTCGTTGACGGTACCATCCTCTGAGGCTCCGGTGCTGGTTGCACTTCCATGGGTACAATTGGTGGAATCTGTTCCTGGGGAGCTTCCTGTGATACCCGAGGAACATCTTCAATTGGAGCTCGTGATATTGTGTGTGGTGCCGTTATTTCTTGCGGTACCACTAGCGGAATGTTTTCAAGTATCATAATTTGTGGGGCTGCCGGTTGGATGGTGCTTGTCGCTGCTTTGGTAGTTATTTCTTGGGGTGCCATTTGTGGGGCTTCCTTTTGGCAGCGCTTGTAGCTGTTTTCGATGGAGCTGGCTGTTGAAGCATATGCCACAATTCAGACGATTTTCCTTTCCCAGAGGATTTTTTGAAGTTTCAACCTTTGATGTTTACTATATTTTTTTACTTTTGGCAGCGGGGATTTTGGCCGAAATATATCATCTTCATCGTCACTTATTGGCGACAACACAATATTTGGGAGATCGCCGCGAATTTCTGATAACGCCCTAGCCAAAACATCGTCCGCGGGGATCACTGGCAGGTCGTCTAGAACGTTCGATTGTGGCGTAGTGTAATACCCTGGGTTGGACCTTGGGTTGGCACTGTGGCGTTGAAAATGACGACGCTCTTCAGGCGTCATGTGAGGCATTGGTTTGCCTACACTAACCACCTTCTTCTTACAACTCGTCGGAGTTTTTCTGGGTACCGTACTTGTTCTACCCATTTTTTTCACTTTTCACTTAACTTTTTTCACTGTTTTCACTATGAACTGCACCGAAAGACTGGTTGACTCCTCGTGATGACGGCTCCATTTTATACTCTGTGAACCCTCCCACCACCTCCTACCACCGCCTATTCTGTAATACTGTAGAATATACCAGAACTTGTTCCTGTTATCGAATTTTCGAGAGAGAAAGCAGGTAAGAATAAATGATTATCTACCGCTACCTATTACACTGCTCATGCTTAACGAGGTAGAATATACCAGAACTTGTTCCTGTTATCGAATTTTCGAGAGAGAAAGCAGGTAAGAATAAATGATTATCTACCGCTACCTATTACACTGCTCATGCTTAACGTGGAGTGGATGATGTTCTAGAATGTTGGTGAATACCTTCTCACCAGATTTTTCGAGAACAAATAAAAATAAATGACCCATCACTCCAGTGTTCATATTTCACTCGATGGGCAGATTGAATATTCGAGAATTTTTCAGAGCAATCAAGAATAAAGCATAAACTCTGTGGTGTAGTTTTGGAAATTATATTAAATCTGATATGTTGCTATATATTGAAAATTCTCAAATAATTATGTTAAGATTCTTAATCTTGATTTTCATGTAATTTCTCTTTAATTTTTGATATGCTTTTATTTTAGCAAGAATGGTTGAGAGTTTTTTATTCTATTAAATAAGTAAATTCAATAGACAGTATTATATGAAAATTAAATAAATAAAACAAGTAATACCAACACATCTTATAAATATAAATTGTATATGTGGAAGATATGAAGTTTTGTAATACTATTAACTCCTAAATAAAATTGTGGGTAAATAAAAGATAAATAAAGATACAACAATTCAAAATAGACGAGTATATTTTTTATTTTTTCAGGTTAACAAATATACAAACAAGTTTACAATAGGTACAATACTATGTATACTTATACTATTGTTTAGATATAAAATTTCCAGTTATTCAATTATTTCTTCTAGAGCCTGAATTAATAATTTTAAATTATTGTCTCCATCTATTCCAACCGTTTGGCTTATGACGTTTACGAACCAATCGAAATTTTTATCGTATTCAGTTTGGTAGTACCTAATATCATCGTGACCCCAGGGTAATGTTAAAACAGTGTTGGGAATAATGAAACGCTTATCATCATAATGAGAAAGAGCTACTTTGTTTTTTAATTCTGTATAAATGTCATGTAACTCGCTTCGGAAAGAGTTCATTTTTCTAAAAATTAAACCGCCCTGATCTACGATTTTCTTATAATCGTTAATGGTCAACTGATTCTTTATAACAGATTTCTTTACCCCTTTAGCTTTTTTTAATTCATTACTCACGGATTTCACATAATAAGCTTTAGCACCGGTACCATAAAATTCCATTATTGGATCTGAAGGAAATTCATCCTTGAAATTACCCAATATTGAATCAGATACGGGAATACCAAACTTATTATCTTGTTTATAATTAGATGTATCGAAACAATCAATATTTGATTTCATAAAATTATAAAAGTCATCAGTGTAAATTTTAATAATCAAGGAGTCTGTATCCGTATACAGCAGTGAAGCTTTATCACCAAAGTTACTTTTTATTGTGTTATAAAAAAGAATATAACACGGTTTTAGATAATTCCAAAATAGAAAAGCCTAGGTAGAGAGGTTTGTTATAATGAACTTTTAATTTACCCATATGTATGGCCACAAAGTCTTCTGAAAATATAGTACAGGATTTAAAATTTGGACGAGCGATTAATGTGTTTGCGCCAAACGACTTTTGAACTTTTTCCCAATGAGTTATCAATTTGATATCTTTTCTATTGTCAATATTTTCCATTGTTTTTCCATAAACGGCATTGTTCATGAGCTTATAAAAGTCTTTTTCGAATTTATTTGAAGTAGCATTTCTCATTTTAGTGTTAAGGTCGATGTAAACTTTCAACCAAGGACTTTGATTAAATTTAATTATGCGATGTATTTTTGTTACCTTCAAACCATTTATCACTGCTTGTTTTAAATTTCTAAAGTGTATGATATAATTATATTTATTATTTAAATTTGGAATCAATTTTGGAACTTTTGACTTAGCTCCGGGTGGTATTATATTCTCCGCTAAAAGGGTAAATCCGAGTGTACGTCATGTAAAAATTTAGAATATTCTATATCCACTTCCAACGCATAACCGTAAACTCCTTCATCAGGAATGTCCATAACGTTAAATTTTGAAATTTCATCTTCTGTTAGCCACGAAAATCCACCCGTCGGTAAATATTGTGACATACTGTGTCCGTAGAGATTCGTAGCATCCAAATATGTAATAAATGATGAAGGTTCACTTGGATTATAATTTGGAAGGTATTTATTGTTAGCAACATGTTTTCTTCCAGAACATTGACTTATTCCACCGCGTATACCCTTCTTGAAGAACTGTATCATTGTAGCATCCGTCAAAAGTTCCAATTCTATTTTTGTTAATCTCAACATGGCATCCCACGCGAGTCCGGGAGCCGTATAATATTGTGCAGGATCTAATTTATATGTATTCAGGGAGATTTTTCGAAAGTTTTCAAATACATCGCATAATATGAACACGTCTGATTTTAAATAGATGTCGGAGTATTCACCCAAATTTCTACAATTAAACGTTTCCCATGTTTTTCGTGCTCTAGCATATTCCTCATCTGATATATGTTCTTCATTTAATTTATCGTAAAATTCTTCTTTGCACGGTAAATATGGGGTATTAAGTTTGTCTAAGCTCGTCATGTTCCTTATCTGGAAAGTATTTAAGGGTTTCTTCGAATTGAGTTTCATTCAAAGTTGCAGATAAATTTTCTAAAGATGTGGATAAAAATTTGAAACTGTCGATAAATCTCATCTTTAGAAAACTTTTCTTTACTTTACCATCATTTCCAACATAATCATGCATATAAAGGTGTTTTGTAAATGAAATGTATTTCTCTTTACTTTGGGCTATCACGTCAATTTTATCCTTATTTGAACACAATTCACGCACGAACAAATGAGCATCGTACCCCGACATGTTATGTAATATAATTGGAATAAAGTTCGATATTTTATAATTTAGATTGCAACCCATGTGAGCGGCTCCTTGTCTCTTTTTCCCGGTTAGATGACAGTGATCCCTAACTTTAACATGAAACCTTTCAAACGGTTTCTCACATATACTGCAAACAACAGCATTTTCAAAGTCACGCTCCTCATCCTCAGATAAGGGGGCCATTGGAACTATGTTTTTCAAATAATTATTATATATTTTCCTTAAATCTCCTCTAAACGCTGTACAAATTCCTTTGCCACATTATCCCCCTATAAAAACTAATTTTGAGAGAGAGTCATCGAAAGAACACTTTATCAAATACGCAAATGAATATGGCTCATGGCTGAAAGTCTTACATGTATAAGATTTTTCGGGGTTGGGTTCACATGTATCCATAGGTTTCAATATGGATTCAAAGTCGGCATATACTACAAATGGCACCTTCAATTGTTTTTCAATATTTTCAAATTTTAATATATTTTCAGGAACGCTTTTTCCAAACTTATCGACGCGTAATTCCAAACTAGGTACAGTGGTATAAATATGATTGCAGTCTCGCTTTTGATGTCGTAAAAGCAATGTTTCAGAACCAAAGTAAGACATACAACCATCACAAAAAAATTTTTTATGTTCATTATTAGAAATCTGATTAGAAACCAACCTCGACAAATCTTTAATCCAGCAATAATGGCTTATTGCACATTCCTTAACACAATGATGATTTTGACTACACTCCTTAGTAATATATAACAGATTCACATGATACCTCAATTTTTTGATGCATAACGCAAAGGTCCAACGATTTCGTATTTTAACTTATTCTTTTCAAATGTACTTTCCAAACCGTATACGTTAACGGATATATCATTCATTGATTCGAATTTTGAAATGTCCTTTAATCTAACTGGAAATTCCATACCTACCAAATTTAAAACAGAGGAAAAATGTGGATATGATGATATCTCATGCACTGGACCTCTCGGTGGATATAAGGCCGCAGTTATTGCCCATGCAAAGCAACACTCATCCTGATTCTTTATATTTACTACTGCTTTCTTATTTTCCACAAACTTCGGCAATTTTATATATGAGGAGCCGCACAGAGGACTATTTTTATTCACATTTACCTCCACATACAATATTTCCTCGATGGCCCAACCTGTAACAATATTTTTATATGAATAAAGGTAATTCATGTCTCCTCTAACAAGATTTACTTACCAGAATCTTTCTCCTCAAACTCAGATGTTTGAGATTTCATCGTATCTACAAATTCCTGGTAAACATCATCCAAGTCCACAGACTCGTCGAGAGTTCTATTGCAACTATTAAATGCTTTCACATCTGAGGTCTCGAGAGTTTGTAATATATAATTTGCAAAAGTTTCCATATTCACTTTTATGGATTTATGGACACTTATGAAATCATCAAGCAAAATTATAATTTTAGCTTTCACTGATTGAAAAATTCATCAAAGTCTGTAAGCTTCTCTTCACTATGCACTCTGTAGCTTATTATTCTACACTTAAATGCTGTGTTAATAATTTGTACACCATCAGATTTAGGAGTACATGACATTGTTCTATGTTCCAATGTCCTACGATGTGCATGTATTTGACTGCGAGGTATATCCTTATTGCAACATTTAACTGTTACAATTTCGGGCGATTGACCATCATGATCTAATTTAACCCGTTTTGCCTCAGGTTCATCTACACTTATGGGCTTACAAGACTGCCTTTCATGACGACGCAAATTATCACTGCGTGTAAAACTTTTACCACATACGCTGCATAAATACATTTTTTTTTTATTTTATGTTACTCTCGGTCAACACGTTATTCACAAATGAGTTTTCTGTCTACCTACTCATTCCTTTATATTCATAATGAGATAGGAGTTGAACATGCGCTGTAGATTCTAGTGTTACAACATCGACCAAGGTTTTTCAAGTTCAAATAAAACTTACCAACTGATATGACCTTCAATCGATAGAGGGTCAAAATAAAAGTTACTAACTGATATGACCTCCAATCGGTAGAGGTCAAATAAAAGTCACATCATTTGGTACTGATGTGACCTTCAATGTCATTGAAGGTCATCCAAAAGGTCACAGCAAAGGTCATTTCAAGGAGGAAAGTGGTGGGGGGAGACTCAGAACCGGTGAAAATACCTTACTCACATTCTTTGATGACATTTAAAATGACAGCAAGTTAGTTAATTTCAGATTGCAATGCAGCCATCATATTTGCACAACGGCCAACATAAAGCTAATAAAATATCCATTTTCTGGACCTCAGGTCCCTAGAAAACGCGGCACCTGTCACGTGACCTATATCATGAACCGACGCAGTCTATATTTTTTCTAGGTTTGTGATTTGTAATGATCAAGGTAAGTTATCATCTTCAAATGTAAATTAAAATGTACTTATATTATTTTTTTAATTAGGTAGCACTGATTTTTAGCCTATGTGGACTTGTAGAGACGAGTTAGATATTATTTATTGTTTGTAGTTCTTTATCTTTTTTCGTAAAATGTGGTACACAAAATGATATTTTGCTTCAATAAAAATAGAATATAATATACACCAAATGAGAGTGAATATTTTCATTACAGTAACCTCAATAAGGCCCTCGGGCGGTAAAGGGATACTTAGTGCCTGAAAAATGTTACTATTAAATGCTCTTTAACGCTCGACCGCGAAAAAGCATTTTTCATATTTAAAGAAGCGTCTTTAAACAAAGAATCCGAAAAACTAAGGTATATGACATTCTTCAGATAAAGAACATGTTTCTAAAAGGCACATTTAGTTATTTAGTGAGTTATTCAACAAAAATCATAAACATGGCCAGGTATGTGAAATATTCAACGACTGTTTAGAATTCCAAATGCCAAGTGCTGAAATTTTCCACTGCAAATTAATTTATTGGATTGGATATTTAAGTGAAGACGTAAATAGAATATTTAAGTAATTATATTTAGATTTTGTCTGTTTGTTGATGTATTTAGATGGTACAGAATTTGTTATTGTAGTTTTGATTTCAAATAAATACAGGTAGTAATAACAAGTAACTGATGTTTAAAATACTATTTTGACTGCCTCATCATTTACCCTTTCTATTTTGAGTAAGTAACTCAAAATACGAAACCCACTGCTTCATTGAATTTAGCCTTCATAGCAATTTTTTGTAAAAACTTTTAAGTTTTTTTTCAGTCATTTTTCAATGTGTTAATTATAATTTTCATTGAAAACGTGCTTAATGTACAAAATTACTTCAATATGAGCAAAATCGAAGAACAATATGAATTTCTCATTGTATTTGAATAAATG
Organism: Monochamus saltuarius; assembly: GCA_025584915.1. Lineage (NCBI taxonomy): Eukaryota > Metazoa > Arthropoda > Insecta > Coleoptera > Cerambycidae > Monochamus > Monochamus saltuarius. The sequence continues at coordinate 6,376,402 of CM046726.1, forward strand.
GAAACTATGTATTTTGCCACTAGACAGAAACAGATATGTCCTGCTTATTAAATGAGAAAAGAAAATACATAAATTTACATAATCTCGTTAAAGTTGACAACAACATAAACAAAAAATGGACGCTTATTTAACTTTCTTCTTGGCTTGCAAATTATCAACTATTCTTTCATAGATAACTTCTAAACAAAAAGTAGCTGTTTCAAATTATATACACGGAATGCATTATGAATCGTATACTTTATCAAGCTCTAGCTTTGTGTAAATTTAGTTTTGAAACTTATAAATTATTAAACAAAATCGATGTAATGTATTACGCAGATAAAAATTATTAGTGATATTACACGGTGGATTGGTGGTTATTAATTGAATAGGTCAATGGCGGGAAATAACAGACCAGAATGGAATGTTACAACTGTAATGGAAAATGAACTTATGAATGTGAATTTTTTCGTAGAAGAATCGTGTTTTTGTACATATGAAATGTAATTTCACAACATTATTATGTATTCTTATAAAAAATAATGTAACTTGGTATGATGGATGTACGGTATTCACATGTAATATAGTATGGATAGGGTATTTCTTATATTAATGTACAATGTGGACAACGTGTAAACTACCAATCACTTTTATCAGTGTAGTTTTTACAAACAGACATTTGCACAATTGAACACTGTTCACTGGAACATCTAAAAATTGCAATAAATTCTTAAAATAGATATTTAGTAAAGCAGCAAACAAAAGTACACAATATAAATAATAACCCAACTGAACACAATTCTTTTCTGATTATTCATTTTCCTCTACATCTTTAAATTGAGTTGAATATAGTAAACCATAGTGAAGAAGTCTTCGATTCAGCAGAACATTGTAGATACGTGTTTAGGTTTTGATTCACTGATATCTTCCGAGATCACTAATAATCTAAACTCTGTTACTATTTCCAATGATAGTAACAAAGTTAGCCCCACAAAACATCTGCCAGCGGTTCAATAATGTATATCCTCTTTCCAATAAAATTTAAGAGATTTCGTAGAAACCAATTAACCTCTGGAATTCATCGAATTAAAGTATTTCACAATACTAAACTTTGTATTATGAAATGGCGTTTGCAAATAACTGTACATTTTTTGTACAAAATCTCATCCTCATAGTAGGTACTCTGTGCTCGATGAAATTTGAGATGAATCAATAAATTCATGTAAAGGAAACTAAAGCGCTCAATTGAATTACAACCGGTTTCTGAAAGTAATATCCGGTTTCCATTGAACTAAATTTGTCTGCATATAATATCAATATAGGCGGAAATAGGAACGTCTATTTTTTATTATTTTTAGTAGACATGCAGCGTATTACCGTGAATTTGAAATTAGTTATTTCGTACTGAAATATACAGGGTGTTTCTTAAACAGAGGTAAAATTCCAGAGGCGTATTCTTTGACCAATAATAAGGTTTTTTTTATTATATATAAATGTGGAGTCTTAGGACAACCATTGTCCAGTTTTAGCGTGTGTCAAAAACTAAAAAAATATTGCCAAAAAAAAATCATCCTGCATAATATTATAAATAAACTAGGTCATCATATGCGCTATTATATTATCTTAATTTTTTGCTTCTTTACACTTTTTTATATTCCAAACATTAACAACAAAATTGATTTACTTGATCAAGTGTATTTTTATGATAACATTACTTAAAATAATAACAAAATAAATAATTAAAAATGGAATTACTTTACTATGATTTATTATAACAGATTTTGAAAATGCCTACCTTCAGCCAAAATATATGCTTCAGATCTCTTTAAAATTTTAGTTCGAACACGTGCAAATATTCGAGGAGTACCTCTTATCACAATCAGCGTTAATTTGTTGACGTAAGTGCTCACATTCAATGTAAACCTGGTAAACTAATGTCTGTCCCCAAACAAAAAAAAATCAACAGGGTTCATATCGGGTGATCTGAGTAGCCAAGGTTGACCTGATTTTTGAGTGTCTCGTCCAATCACGTTATTAACGAGTCTTTCATTTCAAAATTCAATCTGGGTTCATCAAATCAAACGTGTTTATTGTGGAAGGTCATTATAGCATCTTTGAAAAATTTTACTTCGCCGATAAACGATATGCCAGCGGTAGAGTCCAAGTTTTTTTTGCAAAATCCAGTGGCAAAATTGTAGGCGAGCAGAGTATAACTGTTGATGCTTCGGAATGGACGAAACTAATTTATGATTCACATTTCAGCGATATTCCTAGTACTAGCATTTGGACCTTCTTCAATATCGTGTAGAATAGCTTCATCCAACTCAGGCGTTCTAACACTCAAAGATCTCCCAGGAATGCGATCTTTCTGAAATGAGCCTGACCCCGAAAGACGTTGAAAAACATTTCTGACCATTATTGGATTTAGAGGAAATCTTTCCAGATAAATTCGCCTAGCCGTACCATTTCCATCTGCAATGCCATAAATGTAAACCATATTGGACACTTCAGCAAATTGTATATGCATAAGCCATTATTAAAACCAAATATTTTTAAAAAATTAGCTTAATTTGACAATCCACAATATTAAACAAGATGACGTCTTCTTAATTTTATTGTTTTGTATAGCATTTCTAATGTATGCTTAAGTAATTAACTGTGTAAAAATGCACTTCATCAAATGAACTAATTTTGTTGTTAATCCTATTGTATTGACCTATTTTATTTGTAATATTATACAGCGTGAAATATATTTCTTTTGGTAAATAGTGATCGATGATACCCACACCTCCGCCAGTGGTAAATTTGTAAAGTTGATAATTTTTTGTTAAGATACGATAAGATAAGAAACACCCTGTACACTTGGATCTTTTTATTACTGAAATATGTGTGGAAGATGAGTTTTCCGCACATAGTAATGGCCGTGTAAGCTTCACGAAACAATTTGTATTCTTTGTAAAAAGAAAAATATTATTAAAGTGGTAAAAAAGCCGGCTTTGTTCAATGATTCTCACCCATTTATGAATTGTTTCGCATTTGGGGTGTAAAATGTGTGCGCGCGAATCGGACCAGCGCAATGCCAGATAGAGAAAAAGAGTTATTCGCTCATAAATTCTTCGGCCATGCCTTTTCTATACTAAATAAAATTCCGTAGCCATGTGAAACATAAAACAAAAAGAATGAAAAGGACTTGGAAATACGAAATATGATTCATACAGCTGTATTTTTTATTAAAATTTAGTTCGCACTCATAGGTGAAAAAGAAAAGTGAAAATTGGCGCTAATATATAACGTACATTCTACTAACTAGGTATCTAATAAACGTTTGGTAAAACTATTTTATACTATAACCTAAATATATCCATAACAGTTTTTTACGATACAAGTGCAGAAAGACATTACACGAACGGTTTGATTAGTGCAATAAAAAGTGTAGTGCAAAAGTACAATAATAAAATTATTGTAACTATTGTGAATAATATCGTGTATAACCAATGTCAAGATATCATTAAAAAAATTAAGTAGATTATCACAACGAATCCTCAGAAATTAATATTGTAAATAAACTTACTGAAATTTCAGAATTTTATACCCAGTAATGTAGAGAAAACTGTTCAACTGTATTGTAAAATTAGTGTTGGCATCTTCTCTTGCTTTTTCATAATCTTGTCGTGGTTTCGCAAGACAAGGCAACACAAGACCGAGGCAAAACAGCTCGAATTGCAAGACAAAATTTAAAAAAGTACTAATCAGCATTACAGAACACTTAAAACTTATAGTATAATTAAAATGTCAATTTTAAAGATACAAAATCAAAAACGTAAATTACATAATATACACACTTACATAAACACAATACATATAGTGATATTAAAGAAATAAAAGTACAATACTAAATGACAATTGGGATGCAGGCATATAATATGTAGGTATAACAAATGACATCCGTTAACTGTACATTTGCTTTTAAAAATGTATCTATGCTTAATAAAAATTGTTTTACCTTGCATTTAAAACAAATAAAATTGTTAGTTTTTATTTCATGTGGTAATGTATTATAAAATGTAATACCTCAATATGCTGCTTTCTTGGTGTACTGCCCCTATATCTTGTACGATGACTTCGATGTAGCTCTTTTCATATGGCAAACATTGTAAAATAGATATACAGAATGCATTTTTGTCTGCAATCATCCCAGAATTTGAGTCCTGATATTATTCTTATTGTTTTTTTGCAAATGTATAATAATAACATAAGATAATACTGAATGAATGATGTCATGATACGCTGTAATCAAAATTGGTAGCGACACTCGATGAGTCAAATTACATAGCAGATATACCTAGATTTTTCGAAATTTTGTTACATTATATGAAATGTACTCTCAGAAATCTGACAGATTTCGGATTTTCCAAATGACCATCATTAGCAGCAAGATAAATATCATAGTTTTCATTTTGGCTCTATTTAGTCTTAGATCATTCTAAAGAAATCAATCTTGCATATTTATATGGATATGGATATATATGGATCCGTCAGTGGTCGCGCGGTTTAAGGCGTTAGTACTTGAATCGAGGTGACTGGACGGAGTTGGTTCGAGCCCAGCTGCCGGTAGACCGTATATAAGCTATATTCGTGGAGAGGATTGACACCCTCTCTGTGGGTATGGTAGGGTGGAATAATGTTGGCTTGGGTCAATGTGAGAGATTGATGCCGGTTGATATTTGACCACCCCCCTAATTAATGAGGTTTTCCAGGTTTTCCTCATTCCTGCACTGAATAGTGGTTAGGGCCTACCAACGTAAGTCGTTCCTGGGCGCAACTGCGGCCTGCTTAATAATAATATGCCGCCCCCTCTCCCGCACAAGTCTCCGACTTCTGGGCTAATCCCTGTGATTAGAATGAGGGGTAGAGATATTATTATTATTATTATTATTATATCCGCTTGTCTAGTTCTATCAAGTAATTAATTGAGTTTAAAGCCTTGGCCAGTGATGTTAGTGTCATCTGCAAGCTGAATAATTAATAAAGAGTCACCAATAGAACGCGAAAAATCATTCACATACATTAGGAACAGCACAGGTCCAAGCAGAGACCCTTGTGGTACTCCTGTACCAAGAGTGAGTTAAGTAGACCTGCAATTGGTTTGGGCTCGGGTTTGGGTTACATACTGTTGCCTATTGGTAAGATATGACGTTATTAAACCAATGTTCTAAGTTGTAAAATCATAGTAGTTCAATTTATTAATAGGAAAATCGGAAATGGTAAAACGGTTATTTATATTATGTTATAAAATAATAAGTATAACTAATATCAAATTTGATATACGAATTAAATGTCCTTAAAATATCTACCCAAAACTTTAGCTTTGCAGTAGCAATAATATAAATTCAATAGATTAATTATGTACTGAAATTCGTACAAATATGTCCTGCATTTTCTTAAGAACACATATTTCCAAACTATTCCAAGCCATCAGTGCAACATATTATAAAATTTACGAATCGAATTTCCCATAATTCGATATAAAAAAGCAAAAAAATATCCGCATTCTAATTTTTCCACGAACACTTTAAAAAGTGCAAATAGCTGAAATTCATCAATGTTTTCCTTTCTCCAGAGTGACCAGACGCCATTGTGAATACTCCTTGCTGAGAATGTTGATAGAATCCAACGTTTTAGTCCGGTCACGAATAACACATTACATTCGAATTCTAGCTGCGCACGTTCAACTGTTGCAGAAATACATCAGCGAAACTATATCATTCTTGATATTATTGAAATTATATACGGATGCAATTGATTTTTAATATAGCAGTCTTCGCTAGAAAGTCAATCGGCTCAAGTATGTATCCCATTTTGGGTATAGTATCATTTACGTTATTTTAAGGTTAAATATTTGATCACCTTAAATCTCCTTGTAACTGTTAAAAAATAACGACGATGTTATATTTTGCAGAATTTAACAGAGTGTCTTAATAACAAGTAATAATCAAATGTCGCTATAGTTTGACATATTATGTGTAATTTGAATTGTGAGAATGGACGGCTTATTAAATTTACATTTAATTCGTGGTTTTATAAATACGCATCAAAAGTAAGTTGTAAAATTAATTGAAATCAAAACATCTAATGAAAAAAGATAACAAATTTAAATAATCCATTTGATTTACCTGATGAAGAATGAAAAAAAAAATGACTTAGATTTAGAAAATGTTCGATATGACAATTTATTGAGGAATACATTGTCAGTAGTTGCTTACTGCAAGTTCCTTGAATGCCATTATGCAAGTAACAGGCATAATATGTATTATCTTCCTAAATGATTGCTGCAAATTCCATTATTGTTTTTTAATTTTAATATAAATACGATACATAATTTAATTAAGTTAAAACTAAAGCTGTTTAAACTAAACTGTTGTTGATACAGCTTACTCAGTTTTTATGTGCTTCCTTGTTTGTTGAATTAGTGGAAACATCATATTATACCTATCTCTCTAACAAATGCTCGGTAACAGCATTGGTTACTTGTGTAATACTAATTGAGTTTTGACAGTCCTAAATTAAAATTATCACCAATACATGTCTGGTAACTACCTTATGTTTAAAGTAATAATGTTGTAAATACTAGAAACCATTCACCTACCAAAGAATAAAATTAGAAAGCAGTAATTTCACCTTTTGCTCTGCCAGAATAGTTTTTGTATTGCCGTATTGCTTTTGCTAAAGCTAAATAATTTTTTTAATTTTTCATCAGGCAATGGATTACTTAAATGTTTTATCATTCTTGAATGGATTTAAATATTACAAATTACCTTCGATGTGCATTTATAAAACCCATACGTTAAACTAGAGCAATACTTAATTCCTTATCTTTAAGAAAGTCTGTAAAAATTATACATAACATGTTAGAAATAACATCGCCATTATTTCGTAACAGTTACAGGGTGATACATACTACAAAATTTTAAGGTGATGAAATATAACATTTAGCCTTGAAATAACTTAAATGTTATTATGACCAAAATGGGATACATACTTGGGCTAAATGTTGCAATACGCACGATGTCATGGTAAAATAAGAACTAGAATTAATGTTGATGTCCAAAACTATATGAAAAACAAACCATTTGGTAATTAAATACTGAAGCTTTAAGATTATTAGTTTATTATATACTTTACTACAAATAAATGTTGTATTGATAAGATCAATATTAAATTATTATTAAATGAAATTGCAATTTTACATAAAAACTAATTTCATATATTTTGCATTAAGTCGAATGTATAACATTTTCTGCAGCGCTTGTAAAATGTATGGAAAGAAAACTAGTTGGCTGAAAAGTTTCGATAGAGGTTATACGTTAGGTTTTATTGCTCATAGATGAGAGCAAAAATATTTTTATAGTTGAATTTTATAATGGTTTCAGTAACTTGAAATTGATAATCTGCGGAATTCAATGCATATATTATTATATGTAAGTATTAGGTAGCTATTTTGGATTTTATCACGCAGCAAGTTCTGCACGTAAAGATATTATTATTTCAATAAGCTGATGACTATAGCAAAATCATCAGAGAATGAGTACTTATGTTATACGATATAGGTAGTAAAGTGAATACCAATTATGACCACAGTGATTCTATTACAATTACAAATCACAATAAACTTGAATTTGAGCAAACATAATCACATTATTGGAACTACATTTAAAGATGATTATATCTGATGTGTTGATTTTGGTAGTTTCATTCACACCAGTAAGAATAATTCCATTCTGTTCATACTAGGGTTACCACCTGTCCTTACTTCGAAAGGTCTTTATTTCAGCCTCTGTGTTTTTAAGTCTTTACTTTTCCTGGAAATAAATAGAATAAAATTTAACACAGCCACACAAAAAAAATCAGATTTGGAAGTCAGACCATGTTTACTATATGTTTTTGGTATTGCTGATTCCGAATTCGGAGTCTGTTTATCCCTATCAAGTCAGAGCCATAACCTCAAAAAACCCAATACTTTTTTCTCTTCAGAACTATTAAATGCATATAACCCTATAACTCAATCTTTAAACATAAAACCGAAACTGTTAACCTACAATCATAAACTAATCAATTTTTGAATGTGGAAGCTCCATTTTAAATCGAAAGTATTATTTTTGGTATTTGACAGAAACGACTAATGACGTCATCAATTATATTTTTTCCAAAAATATACCTAAACTTTATTCCTGTTAAACAGTTTAACTTTAGACTTTAGGGAAATAATACCTAAAAATCATATTAGCGGTGGAAGGATCAAGTAGTAGTAAATTTGGGTTATTTCTGGTTGACGTTATTAGTGGTTTCTGTCAAATCCCAAATATAATACTTTCGATAGAAAATAGAGCTTACTTCATCCCAATTAACATTACGTGTTTCATATTTTATTTAAAATTTTTGCTTCCTCAGAGTAGGCGAGTTTGAGACACCCTGTACATTATTTTTTTTTAGCTAAGTTCTAAATAACTCTGTATTTCAACAGTTTTGTGAAATTTATTAAAAGTTGTAACTTCCCACCATTAAATAATTTCAACCAAAAATTGCAAATATCCGAGAATTACATGCCCATAAGGATTAGTCTTAACTAGTCATTTTATTTCCTTTTATATTTATCTCTTTGTGTTTTAATAGTTATTTATGCAACACGTACAAAAAGTAACTGTTTATTGCACGCGACGTGAAATTGTCCAACGAGGCCGTCAGGCCGAGTAGGACACGTCGAGAGCAATAAGCACTTTTTGTACGAGCTGCATACAATATTTTTTCTACGTTCCTGCAAAAACCAAAAAATGTTTTATTTAGATGATTTCCTAAATGTAGCAGCACCTTTTAATGCAGTAGTGTACGCAAAACTTTTGCATTAACTAACATTTCTTTAGGAAACAAACATGAGAATTACTTAGACACCTAAAAACCTTTTCTTGTGTACACCACTGCGTATATAATTGGCTGGCTGTTAACGTCTTCTGTTTTCCCGCATTTTTGAACATTCTTATTGTCCTGTATGTCCAAATTACCGATAAAATTGTCAGAAACCCCTCCTAATAAATGTCTGTGTGCATGTGCTGTTTTTGAATGAATGATGTCTGCTAATAGTTAAAATTGCATTTTGTACCTGACTACTCATCTAGCATCTAAGTTATATTTATATTATGTATTTCGTCCAAATATTTTTTCAAATTAAAAGTTCATATATATTAAGATTGAAAACACTGTTTTTATTTATTTCATTCCCTTATCTATGGTATAAAAAAAGACATTTACTTCATCATGATATAGTCTAGGAAAATATGACGTCGATTTGAACGTTTATGTTTGTCATGATGACAAAACGCTGTAGTAGAACGACAGGTGACAGCAATAAACATCTTATTGCACTAGTGCAATAAAGAACCACTTTTTCCACTAAATATAGGTAGTTCAATAAAGTTTTGTTTTTTGCATGAACGTAGAAAAATATTTTTTCTGTTCCATTAAATAAAAATAAGTACTGAGTTATTTACTAATTGTTTCAAAATTTTAAGTTTGTATTGTGGGAAAAATAAATATTGAAAGAAATGTCACAAATAAATATGTGCATACAGTTTTATAGTTTATAATATCATATTTTGATATTACCCATTACGGATATTTTTGATAAGACTTTAGCGATTAATATAAACAAGTTAAGTGACTGAAGGAGGCTATACTCCGCCCATGAAGAGAATTAACCGTTGTATCCGAAACGGGCGGCCTCCAAAGTTAAAGGAGATGATGAATGTTTCTAAAGTTATGTGTAAAAGTCGTTAATAATACTCAAAACTGGTGCTCACCTAGGTTATAATATTTCTCCGTTCCATCTTCTGGGAGTTCAAAGTTCTTCCCGTAACGAGATAGCGAGGAATAGATATGGGGGAGAATTTGTCTTAGGAACGGAGTGCAGGCAAAAGATCACGACTCGCAGAACACAGCAACGGCCTTATTATTTCTGGAGATTGCATCGAACGGAACTGTTTGTATTTTACGTTTCTCTTTTACCTAATAAATGCACAATTTCCTAACAAGGCGACAATAAAAGGAGAAGAACTTGGAAGAACTATTTAGAATATTCAAGTGCTAGAACATATGTCTCCTTTTTTAAATAGTAAAAAATCGTCACTTGATAGCTAGGTTTGTTTAAATATGGACCTATAGATTTATTCTTAAGAATAATAATACATACAGGGTAATACTACTCGAAAAAAATAGTGTATCAAGTTCATGTAACGGAGGTAAGTAACCTCACAGTTATAGGCTTTGTAATAAATTGAAAACCTGATTACGCTGAGGCGAAATTTGCAAATAATTTCGTTATTAAATTCGGGAACTGATAATTATATGCAAACTTAACCGTAGACGGTGAGCGAAACCTTAATATAGTGAACAAAAGTTCTACAGTTATAAAATACACATAATTTAGTTATAAACTCATGAAGAGCTGTTAAATTACACCTTTAATGTTCAGGACTACGGACCTGGTTGTGTATATATGAGAAGCATCCGACTGGCAAATATGCTCCTCGTACTCATCCGGCTCAAAGTTTGAGCGAATAGGAGCATTGGCGTACCGGATCTATTTCTCTCCTCTCCTCCGTATCCAAGACGCTGATTAAAATAAACTCAGAACGAATTTTATAGCTGCACTAGATATTTGGTGAATGATGTTCAATATTGTCTATTTTACAATGTTAAGGAAATAAATGCATGCAAAAGTATCTACAAGACACACTCTAAAATATGAAATTATTTGTATTTACATAATATTAGTTATGAAATTTTACAAATATTAAGAAAATTTACAACATTAATTGAAATAATACCTAAAGAGTGTAATAGTCCTGTTATTCACAGAATAATAATAATATCTCTACCCCTCATTCTAATCATGGAGATTAGTCCAGAAGTCGGAGACTTGTGCGGGAGAGGGGAGACACATTATTATTAAGCAGGCCACATGTGCGCCCAGGAACGAGTTACGTTGGTAGGCCTTAACCACCATTCAGTGCAGGAATGAGGTAAACCTGAAAAACCTTAGAGGGGTACTCAAATGTCGACAGGTATCAATCTCTCACAGTGACCCAAGTCAACATTATTCCACCCTACCATACCCGCAGATAGGGTGACAATCCTTTCCATGAATATAGCTGATATACGGTCTGCTGGCTTAGCCACATCGATTCAGACACCTTAAACCGCGCGACCATTGACTGACCAATTAACTTTGATGAAATTTTATGAATAAATCGTGTAAAATTCTGTAAATTTAATAAAAATTACCAACATTATGATGTTTTACGAAGATAGTTGTGGTAAACACATTTCAACGCATGAGCATACAGCGTCCCGATCCAGTAATAGTCGGTTGTCTATACAATGATATCCATAATAGATATTGCAATATACAAGTTGACCCAACGAAAACATAACAGAGCCCATAGGGTCTAGGAAATTTTCTTTTTGGAAAAAATGCAAAAACCCGTCGATTTTGTTTGCAGGGGGACATCTTTACGCACGGATGAATCTAACTGATGCAGGGTTTTGAAAGCAAAATTTTATTAATGAAATTTTATTACAGTAAATGATCAAAATGTCCCCCTGTGTCCATCCAATTATAAACATTTTGTTCAACACGTTGTCTTACATTCTTAAGCATTTCAGCAGTGACTAGACAACATTCATTAATGATACATTGACGTAGATCTTCCAGAGAGTCCGGTTGGGTGGCATAAATTTTGATTTTCAGGTGTCCCCACAAAAAGTAGTCCAATGGGCTCAAATCTGAGAATCTAGTAGGCCACTCAATGGCACCTCTCCTTCCTATCCAACGATTCAGAAATGTATGGTTTAAGAATTCGCGCACATGGTGGGGATAGTGAGGGAAGCCCCGTCTTGCTGAAACATCAGTTCATCTTCGAGGTAACCATTATAGTTTTCCACAATTATTACCGTTAAGGCTAGATCAATGGCTTCTTGGAGCAATTCCAAATACATATTACCAGTCAAATTACCATTTATAAAAAAAGGACCAACAAGGGAATTACCAAGCCCAAACATTTAATTTTTCTGAGTGCTAAGTATGCTGTTTGTGGAATACCCTTGGATTGGAGTGTATCCAGTAACGGCAATTATGGCGGTTGACGGTGACATTTAGGAAAACCTGCACTCATCGGAAAAACAAATGAAAAGTAAATTTAGATAATGCATCGCCCGTTCAGTCATAACCTCGCAAAATTGTACCCGGCGGTCAAAGTCATCTTCGTGAAAGTTCATGGAGAAGGTGAATTTTGTAAGGATGGAAACCAATTACCGTGTACTTAGTCTATGATCTAAAGCAACGTGTCCCAGAACTGCAACCTCCACAGCTTCATTACGTACAGGACGTTCATTGTTTCGCTTTTTATTGCCCACAGATCCCGTCTCCTGGAATTTTGTTACAAACTCCAAGACAATTTTGCGATGGACGGGTTAATTGACATGTCATTCAGTAAACAACTGAGCTGCTCTCAAAGCACATTCGTTATTTTTATAAAATAATTCAATTATTTTCACCCTCGCTTGCGTGGAATAAACCATTTTTAACTATTTTGTATTTAATGCGAATTAAAACCACTAATACCACTTTACAACAAAATCGCTGACTGAAAAATGATCTATACCGTTTTTAGTGGAATTTGTGAAATAAATAACTGCAAAACATTTTGAAATAAGTAATGAGAATATTTCACGTAAAATTATTTATTACTGAATGAAGTTGCTGGTCAATTATTTCCAGCCATTTGGATATTTTTAAACGCTTCTTTAGCTTAATGATTTTGAAATTAATAGCGAACTCGATAGCGAATTTTAATTAGAGAATAATTTGCAGAGATAATAGGAAATTTTGTATGTGTTAAGTTTTGCACCCTATATCTTTTTAAAAATTAGTTTGATTTTCAAGGGGACCCATGACTGTATAGAGAATCAAAATAGCTTCAAGGATATGCACCCTCACCACCCTATTTAAAAATTTGGAGGGGATGTTTACCCCGCTCAGGGGGTAGCAGGTATAACCATCTAATTCATGCAAAAAGATGTTCCTCTCGCAAACAAAATCGACGAGTTTTTGCGTTTTTCCAAAAAAAAAAAATTTCCTAGCCGCTATGGGCTCTGTTTGTGTTAAAATGTATAATTATTTTTTTACAGTGTAAGCATTCGTCAGAAAATCATAAATTATTGCTACGAAATCGAATCCATACATACCATCCCTCCTGCAACATGCACTAAAAAGTAAATAAGACATCTAGTCTGTGGAGAGAATTTGACAAATATTTTCATGCCCAACAAAACGCAAACATTTCGGGGTTCTTTTATTGCATACGTAACCCAAAATGTCAGTTGAATATAAGGAAATACGGTTTGTTTCTTATCGCCGCAGATGTGTACGTTCCTCCATGAAATATAAAAGACATAAAAACAAAATATAGGTTGACTGATAATTTCATGTCCCGACAAATTCGACACTGTCGTCCCGAGACAAATCTGCGACCGTGCAATTCCTGATATACTCCCTTATTGCGATGGGTATAATAAATGAACTCTCGGGAGGTGGCCGTTTGTCAAATTGAGCTACAGGAGACCTTCTTGAAGACAGCATGAAAAAAGCCGTCTACATATTCAATGGCGTAACATATCGTTAAGTCGGTCCAAAAATAGAAAAAGCTGTTTGCCTAATGAAAAGTTTAATCTTAATTTCTCACCCTCCCAATTCATTGAATGACTTTATATTTTATAGGCAAAGAAAATATTATTAATTGGTAACACATTATGAAAAAAGAATAGATATTATATTTGATAATACTCAATATCTAAGACAAAAAGAAACTACTGTTGTATCAAACTGAATAAGTATCTATTTGATAATAAGAATTGTTTAGACTGCACTGATAAAAATTTGTCTGTAGTTTCACATAACTTTACGTTGGCAATTTTTGACCAGCGTAAAGTTATGTAAAATTACATAATAATTTTGTAAATGAAAGTACACTGTAATATTACAGAAATAAATATGGATAATAATATTCCATATTATGTTAGGTTAGGTTAGGTTAGCCTATGTTAGGTTAGGTTAGGTTGGGTTGGCACAAGCTGCAAGTGCACACGTATCAAAATATAATCTTATACCTACTGTTTAACGAATATCCCACAAAAAGTGGTAATCAACCATGTATGTGTGTCTACTACATGTTAACAACACAACTAGAACATACTGTAACATTTCATAATAAATTTAGGAAATGTAAATAGTTAAATTGTAGTACATTGCATTACCACACTATTTCTGAAATTTCCTAATTTTATTACGTAAAAACACATACAGATTCGGAAATTGCGGATCTTTACAGAGAAAGTAGAAATTGTCGCTTCATTCCAGGGAAGGTACGAACTTCAAGAGGGGAGGCGACGTGCATTGGCCTAGCATTCCCCACTACTACGGTAATCGGTTCCGTATCGCCATTGCAAACCTAACTGTCAGTTCAACTGATGCCAGTGTTGTCAGATCTCATCCATTCCGAGAAAATCTCATGCTTTCATATTTTGATTACAAAATCTCATGCTTTTTAATAGACACAAAAAGAAATAATAAAATTGTTCAAAATTACTCTTTGAAATCTACCAAAACAAAGACCTAACGAGAAATAAAGGAAAAATCGAGGGCAAAATTGAATAGATAGAGGTCGGTATCTACAATATTTGGGTACTTGAAATATACTTTATTGTAGACTGCTCTCTTAATAATTAGCAATGAATACATAAACGGGTATGACAGTCTACGGATATGAGGTGTGTGTGCTGTATTCAAGCTGTATTGCAGTGATTCTTAACTCTATTCCGTAAGGGTACCTACATTTTCTGGAAACAACAGATTTTACGACCCGTGAGTCACCCTGCGTCACGTCAACTGCGCCTCAACGTTCGCCCGGCCTAACAATAAAATAAATTAGAAAGGTTACGTGGTTAATAACTTTTAAGTAAGTACCTGTAACTACCTACTTACAATGTAATATTATGATAAAATAGCAGAACATAATGATTTTTAATGAAATAAAAATGGCATTACAAAAGTAATTGAAAATTACTTGCTTCTTTGAAATTATTCTCATGCACTGAATTTTTCCCACCTGGCAACACTGCTTGATGCAAACACGCTGTGGTCGAAGTATGCGTGTAGCATGACACAAATACACGCAAGCGGCAAAATACAATTCACCATCAAGATCCTCACTTTCCAAATCTATATACTTGATTATTCTAGTAGTAGTTGAATATTAATCCCTGCACTATTAGTTTTATTACATTTCTTTATTTCTCTGCGGCTCTGCTTATTACTCTGTTGCATGTTTTGTCCTATGGATTTTTTGTGATGTTTCTTTATTTAATTTATAATTTAATATATATATATGTATATGCTTCAGCACTAATTGATGTGCTGAAACATGTATATGCACAATCTAAACGTAGATACCTTTATAAAACGCACCCATATTTACCGCTTACGTTTACCTAGAAGTACATTTTGCGGCAATATTACCAAATATTTCAGAACTTTATATTGGTTAAATTATCCAATTTCACTTTTTCGCGGATTAATTCTTTATTTACTTTTTAGAAATCTCAGATGTCACGGGAAAGAGCCGGTATCCGCAAAAATTCAATTTAATTTAACATAAAATAAAGCCAGCACAAATACAAAATAGAAGCGCAAAAGTAATTAAAATTCCCAAGGAGGATGTTGAACAGTGTTGGATAAAATTAAACTCTGACAGAGAAATAAATACCGAGTTCGAATTAAGAGGGTGGGCAGGTGAAAGTACATTTCGAAACTGTTTAAATAACTCACTGGGGCAAAATTTACCCTCAAACAAAGTTTTTACTCTTTTATTTATTCTTTACATTTTACATGATATGAATACATATACCTAATAACGTTATCTTTCTTCCCATACCGTTTTCTACTACCACTAACTGATAAACAAGATGTACGTAGAATATAGTGATATTTCCTGAATATTCAATTTCATACTTTTTTTTATTTTATTTAAATTTAGAAAAGTGCAGTTTCAGGTACCTACTTGGCGTTTACTTAAACTTAGTGATCTGTAGTATCAACTTTAAGGTTCAGTTGCGATTATTTGCCGTTATCAGCACTACCAAAAGAATAAGCATTGGATTTTTATAAGCCACATAAGTTGAACATTAGATATATGATGATTACAAGAGAGTCCGTACAATTGTTGATATTATTGCCCATAACTTTTGATTTAGATTGAAGTATATGCTCATTTAACATAAATAAAAATGACAATAACTAGACGAACATGAATCTAATACATTTTAGTTCAGAATCCAGAAATGTATTTCAATACATTTTGTGCATATTTATTTTTTGGTTATACAAATCACAAGATAATGGCATATCTCAATAAAATACAAGAAATACATAATGGCTTATTTTACAATAAAAATATAAATACATAACACTTTAATGTAGAAGAATTAGTTGTGAAGCTAACAAATTTAAAATATGGTTATAAACACAACTTAACTGCTTTATAATAAAACTGTTTAATGAATATTTTGAATCATTTGATGCCGTGAAATACATTGTTATTATTATTACAAATAAAGTTTAATTCTAATAGTTGCCTATCTATTCAACAATAGATTAATGTGAAAATAAGACAGGCAAATAACATCATGAAGACCTACTTGTATGAACAGAAAATCCATATATAATTAAACATCACTGCAAAATGGCTGTAAATACACTGAAAAGTTAAATAATAAAAAAGAAATCAAAACAAGCCATACCCGCACACGGAAAAACAAACTCACACACTCAAACTAACATTGTGACAATCATAACCATTCTTGAATGAATTGATGGATGGTGTAGTAAGAACAGTCAGGTAGATGGTTTAATTGTGAAATTATACAGATATATTAGCGATCGAAGAGTATTTTCAGAACTTTCATTTAAGTGCTTACAGTTGAATCCCACTGATGCAATAATGGTATTCCATAGTTATTGAAATTACACAAAGAATATAAACAATACACACATTTCGTCTTTATTCGTGTCGTATTCGGCGGTAAGAGGTGAAGAGTATCACTTAAAGCATCAACATAATTACTTGTGGTACCGATCTGTACCACAGTGACAATATTGTGACAAATCATATTTACCAGCTACAGTTAACTGCGAAATAATTACAACTATACTAATGACTTACAGGAAGTACTTACAGTTTCTATTTTATCTTTCTTGAGCTGTAAATAAGCTTGCCAAACATGTTATATAATATAACAAAAACTTTATGAGCTTTTAAAGATAAGTAAAGAACCGTATGTGACACTCTCTGTGAGTACTAACAACTGCTTTTTTGAACTAAAGTATGTTTAATTAAATCTTGTTATTTTAGTAAGAAATCTTATGTTACTCTATGTACAGTGGTTACAACATAAAAGTTTCCAACCTAACACGTATAATACTTTTAAAGGGGCTGAGCCGGTGGACTATTAATAGGAATTTTGAGCTGTATCAATGTGTATCAATAATGAAGCGGTCCTGTCAATACGTATCAATAATTGTTTTTGTTTAGGCACATGTGTGACGGGGTTAAGGTTAAGCTGTAATAATTTAAATAAAATATGATACTGATTCGGAGTATCTGAATCATATTAACTGCTTGTCTATGCATATGCGTTGCCACACATATGCCCAATTATGATACCTCTCACAACTCCCATTAATAGTCCGCCGAAGCATCCCTTCAAAAGTGAAATGGCTTTTAGGATGGAAACCTTTATGTTGCGGCGGTGTACCATTACATACTATCTAATTAAGTAATACATTACAAAATAACTAAACAAAAATTGTAACTATGCTGTTTAATACCTATTTAATATTTAACAATTTATGCAGAATTCAACAAAAACAATTGCATTGTATAGTTTCATCTGACATTTTGAATTCAGAAGAATCAGAAAACTATGCAATGTACTATTGAACACACATAATATTATGGAACTGTTTCCAAGCTTCGTATTTAACAACTGATTTTGTAGTATCATCCCGTCTTTGTAAGTTTATTATAATTGGAACATTATAACTAAAGTGCAGAGAGCAACTTTAGTTAGAATTTAATTAATTGCAACAGGCTAAACCAGCCAGTTACGAAACTTAACGCTAATGAGTTAATAAATACTTGTTGCAGTCTATAGCAAATGAATTTAAAGCACTTAAAATATGTAGAGATAAGCAGCTTTGCAACGCTTGGTTAAAACCCAACGCAATTATGGTTAATCAGGACAGAACATGATAATCGTAGTGAAAATATTATTCTAAAATCTACAGAGGCTTATCGTAGGGCTTATTTGCAGCAGGAAATCAAAATAATTTAGTGTTGGTTCGTAGTTATGATATCTAGTTACAATGAGAGCTAATTTCAATAGGTCGTACACCAATGAGACTTATTTCAACGACTGTGAAAACGTTTTTACAACACAACAAGTGTTAAGTAATATTTTTTTTATAATTGCAATTTATTTAAAATATGCAATATGTGTTGTGAAAAAGATTATCTTCAAATAAATTACATATAATCCAATGGGCACCCGTACGTTTATATAACTTTTTCAAAACGTTGTAGTGGTTGATAAAACGTTTTGCGTTGAAATGATCAACGTTTATAAAACGTAGAATTAAACGTTCTTCAAGTAATGTATTAAACGTATTATCCAAATGTTAGTGACACGTTCTCTATAAAACGTTTTAGTTAACATAAAAATAAAACGTTATAAAGTACGTTAATACTACACACGTTTTCAATTAAAGGTAGAAATGGACACCCAAATAGAATATTTTTTAATAACGTTTTTTCACGATGTATATAATACAAGTTTATACTTTAAGAAGATTTAAGTACACTTTAAATGCTACGTTTGTAAAACGTTTCATGTAAAGTTTTCTCGTAACGTTTACTTCACGCTGTATATACATCCAAATCTATAAAGTATTTAATGGCCAATAGATGCAGACACTTATATCTCCCGCACTATGTCCTTCCATACTTCTATCCTTTTATAAGCTGGATATAAAATCAAGCAGTCACGATTATCATCGGCCTAGCGAGCTAACAGGTTCGAAATCGGAACATGTCTGGTTACCTGAACCTGGACTCTCTGGACCTGGCTCTCTGCTATAAGTTTTCTGGGTGTAAATTCACTGCGGGTTGGTTTAGAAATTAGAGCATTAGCCCGCAGAGTAGTTGATTCTCACCTGTTTTTTATATAACTAATCATCATTTAATAATTACCATGATTTGAAAAAAAAATCGTACCATAATATCTTTTTATTGTAGAAAAATACTATATATAAAACGTTATCAAAATGATAATAAAACTCTAAAGAAAACGTTTTCTATAAACGTTTATTAACTGTTTAATTGCTATGACGTGGCTGACAGTATTTTATAAACGTTTCTTTTCAGTTAAAAATAAGGCTTTTTTGAGCGACATTTTGACGTTGTTTCAACGTTTGGTTTTCAAACACTTTTAAATGCTTTTTAAACGTATGTGTGTCCACTGAGAAAGATGTATTTTGAAAATATTAAAGTAATAAACAGGAATAATATTTGAGTTGATACAACTGATTATTATTTAAGCAAATTATAAATTGATTTAATTGTAATAATTACTAAGCAATGGTTGCAAAATTTTCAAAATTACTGCTCTCTAAAAACATTTAACTTTGTTCTTGCAAACGCTACAAACTGAATAAATCATTTCACGATTTCTATGTTCTAAGCTTCCTGAATCTACAGTTTTAACTTTAACCTCATTCCTAGCAAAACGGCAATTGAAATGCAAAGGGTGTATATTCTGAAACCACATTATGTTTACTTACCGCTGGAAAAATATTAATGCAAAATTCACGAAAATATCAGACTTTCAAGTTGTTTGAAGTTTCAAACTGAAAAAGCGTTTCGTTAATGCCGTTATTGTTTGAACTAAACTCCTTGGAATTTGGGTAGAAAGAAACTCTGAAATTACTTGGTTTCTCTTCTTGAATTAGAGGCCAGCATGGCGTTCGTATTACAAACGCCTTACTCGCTCTCCCACGTATTCACGATCATTTTCGCACCTCCTTACTTTCCAGGTCAAATTTAATTGCACCAGTCTACATTTCTCCCCAAACTATGCCCGACAAAAATATATTGTTACAAAAGAATTCGCCGTAAGGATTTTTATTTTACTTTGGCAAGATCAATATAAGTTTGTGAATATCGAAAGCATCCCGTTCATGCAAAATCATGTGGTCTATCAAAGTTTCATTTTAAAAGGAATTTTGATCCATAAAGGAATTCCGTTTCTCGGCAGAATCTATTACATGCCAATATGCCCGGGCAAAACTTCGGATTCATTTACTTAAAATACCGAGACGCAGCTGAACAATCCATTTTTATTACAAAAGCAAAAAAGAGTATATGAAAATATTGAACTTATTATTAAGAATAAAAATTTGCAAGTTGCTCTTACGTATACTGTTAACTTACTCATTACAATTAAGAAAATATTATATAGAACGGAAAATAACATTGTGTACAGGGTGACCCAGAACTGATGGTTGGCCGCCATTACGTAAAAACAGAAAGAGCAATCGAAAAACCGTAAATGTGTTTATCGTATCATGTAGTGAGTGCTTACCATAAAATACCAGCTTGGTAAATTTAACACCCAATGGACAGTGACGTTATCGAAATAATTTTTCCCAATTTTATACTTATTTTTTTACATAATATAAAAGTCCTCATTTTTGTCAATAACTTTCATTAAAGCTTGTTTTGATATCACCTTTCGTGTAAAAGATATAAGACCATATGTATAGAAAAATTAAACAAAGTCTCTATCACGTATGTTGATGATTTTGACAACGTTGCCATGGAAATATCAATACTGCCAATGTTATGTTACTCATATTTATCGATAAAATTTACCTGTCAATTGTTGTTGCTGTTTTAATTAGTTATATGCAGATTTACTATTTACTAAGATGAATAGTCACAATGAAAAGGTAGATATGCTTTTAATTTTTGGAGAAGCTAGAAAAAAAAATAAAAATTGGCAGCACGGATTTACAATGAAAAATATTCCGACCGCCAAGTACCAGATTGTAGAAGGTTCTTGAGAATGGAACAAACACTAACACGGAACACAGATGCTTTTAAAGTCCGAAAAAAATAAATCCGTTTGCAACAATAATGTGGTGGCTCAAGTGTGTGAGTATTTCAATAATAATTCTAGAAAATCAATACGAGATGCCAGCCGAGAACTAAATATTTCTTATAGTTCAATTCAAAGAATTTTAAAGAAAAAAAAGTATCACAATTACAAAATGTTAAACCTCTCTGCAAATCTAGAAGTTACCCATCTGAAAATCCGACATAGACTAGAAATGTGCTTACAACAATTTGGTGGACATAACATAGAATTATTTTCCACGATGATACGTACCTAATATTGTCCTTGTTTTGTTCATATTTTATATAATTTTGTTATTAAATAATCGTTGTAGCTTTTATTGTGTATTATTTGAACCAAAAGTACTTACTGAATTTGTTTATTTATTATACTCTTTTTGGGTATAGGTATACATAACAATAAATAATTTGATATTGGAAAATTTTGTTTTCCATGGCAACGCTGCCAAAATCAACATACGTAATCGAGACTTTTTTTAATTTTTCTATACATATGGTCTTATATCTTTTACACTAAAAGTGATATCAAAAAAAGATTTTTATTAAAAGTTATTGATAAAAATGAGGACTTTAATATGTATAAAAATATGTATTAAATTGGGAAAAATTTGTTCGATGACGTCACTATCCATTGGGTGTTAAATTTACCAAGATGATATTTTATGGTAAACACTCACTACATCATACCATAATAATATAATAATAATATCTCTACCCCTCATTCTAATGACGAGGATTAGCCCAGAAGTCATAGACTTGTGCGGGAGAGGGGGCGGCATATTATTATTAAGCAGGCCGCATTTGCGCCCAGGAACGACTTACGTTGGTAGGCCCTAACTACTATTCAGTGCAGGAATGAGGAAAACCTGGAAAACCTCATTAATTAGGGGGGTAGTCAAATATCAACCGGCATCAATCTCTCACATTGACCCAAGCTAACATTATTCCAGCCTACCATACCCACAGAGAGGGTGCCAATCCTCTCCACGAATATAGCTTATATACGGTCTACCGGCAGCTGGGCTCGAACCAACTCCGTCTAGTCACCTCGATTCAAGTACTAACGCCTTAAACCGCGCGACCACTGACCGATAAACACCCACGTTTACGGTTTCTCGATTGCTCTTTCTCTTTTTATGTAATGGCGGCTAAACATCAGTTCTGGATCACCCTGTACATTCAAACTCATTTACGAGTCAAGTTATTTTAGTGTTGAATTTTCATTTTAGAAAAAAATCGCTTAATACAATTTTTTATAGAAACCAAATTATGTGTAAGTAAAATGTATGTAATAAACAATTTATTTAGCTAACTTAGTAAATATCTGAGTGAACATTACTCAACGAATTGTGTTATTATTTCAAAACATTCGGTATACAAATTTTATCAACCAATTAAGTTGATTTTAAGCGTAAATTTATAAACAAAAAATCATCTGTGAAAGTATAATAATAGATAGATGAATTGGATACACCAAAATCTACGGGATACTCCTTAATTAATGTTAACGTTACGGATAAACTAGAACTATAAGTCAATTATGAATCATTAGAGAAAAAATATTCTAAATTTCAATATTCTTTGCCAATATAAAGAAAATATGTGGTTCTCCCGTTATTCAATTGAAGAATAATATAAGCTGCACTGCAGATGAAAATAATTTAAGAATTTTTTAGATTATCAAGAATTTTCTAGTGTTAGAAAGTCAGTTAAATTAACGAATAAAATTGATTATCAAAATTATGTTCTTAGAGTTGAGAATGATTATAAAAATACTATCAAGAGTTTTTGAACTTATGTATCAAATAGGTGTCATTTTAAATCTATATCAAAATATATTAAATTAGATAACAGAACTGCTTCATCGGATCATGAAGTTTGTGGATTTTTTCCCGTCAGTTTCCCTTAGTAGTAAGTTGAACTGAATATTACACAGCTATAACGTTTGATAATTTTTTTTTGCATCTTATTGGAAAAAAGCTCAAATTACTCTCATTTTTAAATCCGGTCATAAAAACTGAGTTATTGACTATCGCCCTATTTCTATGCCTTCCATCTTTGTGTGTCGGGATGTTGTATATACTCGTTTAGTAAAATTCATCACAACAATGTCGTAATAGAACACAATGTGTCAGAATTAATAATTGTTCTTCGCCTTATGCTGATGTCACTTCTGGTGTCCCACAAGGGTCGCACTTTGGTCCTCTTCTTTTTTCTCTATTTTTATACGATAATGGTTCTGAACTGTTTCTATATGCTGTTGGTTTAAAGATTTACAGTGAAGTCACAAATTTAATCGATTGATATAATTTACAAATGGATCTGTCTGGATTTCAGGAATACTACCAAATAAATAAATTATTGTCAAATACAGATATCCTTTCTATACCTTTTTCTCAACTTCCTGCTACAATCGACTGTGATTACTGTATCAACAATTGAAAACTTAAGAAAATCAATTCGCTAAAAAATGTGACTTAAAATTAACCATTAATTTACATATTCATTCCGTTGCTGGAAAACGTACCGTAATTTAGGTTTTATTATGAGGACAACTATCCTCTATTTTAAACTAATAGGAGTAAATGAAGAAGTCATATATACACAGGGAAAAGTAACTAGAACATATAACTAGATCATTTTGGCGGTAAATTTGAAAAAAAAAGAGAAAATAGACAAAAAGCATTACAATTCGTTTCTGAGTTATGAACAGAACTATTTTATTTGATTTAGGATTAACTAGGAGGAATAATAAACACAAAAAAATCAACGAAGTGGCAACGTTAATCTTAGCCAAATATAACTTACATTTTAAATGTTAGTAGCTGACAGTATTGATATTGACAATAAACATTAATTCATGTGAAGCTGTGTAAACTTGGCGACAAATTAACCAATAACAAGCTAGTGTTCCTTTTAGTGTAAAAATAAGGTAGAGTTACATCTAGACATTTACTGGTCCTGACTATAATTCCGTTGTTTGAACTGTTCCTGAATATGCTTGTAAGTAGTGTCGTGTAAACCAATGCATTTAGCTAGAATTAGTTCATATGTGTTAGTGTGTTTTTAATGGAATGGAAGTAAGCTTAAATCAAACTATGATTAATTTATAAAGACTATACAAAAATGAACAATCTATTTTTCAAAAATAGTCATATAAAAGGTACAATTTACTACGCAACATTGAATTTTCATTGGCATTAAGAAAAATAAAACTGTCATAACAGCATTACATCAAGTGTATTTTGAGAAATTAATGAAGTATTAAAAAGATAATTGGAATTATTCAAGTAAACCTGACGCTTTATTTTATGAGCCGTAAATTTTAGAGTAATTTAAGCAAATTATGAAACAAAATCCGTTCCAAACGTGGCTGTCATATCAAGACGCCTAAAACTGCTTCATTTAACCCCCATTATGTTTTTCTATAGAAGTATATAAATTTAGTAATTTTAAGGATAATTGAACACTAATGGTTGTTTACGTCTGCAAATATTAAGTGTAAGGGGAATTGCATGCCCTTAAAGTACGTTCTAGGAAAAGACCCATAGGCGGAGACTAAAAAAATTTCATATATGTACCTGAAAACGCTGTAGAAAAAGATATGTTATAATTCTACTCGTAATAAATAAATATTTACCGTTAGCAGGAAATTCGTACCTATAACTGTAACTAGATAATGTTTCATTTGAAAAACACTTTGACTGTCTATATATGTATAAATATTTGGTTCGCGTATACATATGACTAAGTACAAAAATTTTACCACGTGGTCAGGGAGGTCTAAAAGACAATAACAAATTTATTTCGGTATTCTAGCTCAATATTTAAAAAATGAGGCAAAATCCTCTTTTCCTACGAAAAGTTGGTGCCTATGACAATCAATTATCGTCCGAAATGGCTAGATATGTCAAGTACTGCGCGATCGTTTTTTGCAGAGTTGTCAAGTGTAGAAATGACTAAAATAAACATTTTTATTATTAATAATAATGCCTAAATAATAATTTTGGATTTATTATTCGTTGTTTCGTTGCACACTGCCAAAACTGTATTTCTAATCCTTGCAGATTCGTCATAATTATCCACTAACATATCCGACATAAAATACTTTATTTAATTACAATAAAACGTTTAAAATTAGTCACTAAATGTTCTAAAATAACATATCCTAGAATACATAATTTTTCACTACTTGCTTTTCGCAAATTTAATTTATTCATTATTTACAAACATGTATTCAAATGCCTAGATGACGGATAAGGTCTGATTTATGGGAGTGTGACAAGTGCGCATTATCGTGTGGCAGTGTAATCCCAAACACGTTTTCCGAGTACAAAATATTATGCTGAATACTATTTGAAGCACATTGAACAACTGTTATAATGCCTTGACGATAAACGTGTGGCAGTGTTTTTATGTATTTGTGTACATTTGCGTGTATTTTTTTGTTATCCTTTGTGGTTTTTCCCGAGGTAAGTAATCGACCTGGACATGAGAGCCGGACTAAGTAGGTACCCCGCATTAAACAAGAAGAACGGTCGAGAGAAGGACACTCAAGTACAAAAATCTTTGCAATGGCAGGTTTTAATTTAAACAAGTAAGGAAACAGAATTTAATAAAACATTCTTAAAATCCCTCCAAATATCAATCCTGGAAATACATATTAGTAAGGTAGGTGCTGCCTCCCTGTGCTGCCATATTGTGTTTCTCATTGAATAATAATCTACATCTTGTAAATAATTTGTTGTTTGACGTTTGACACCCTTGGCTTTGGCAAAATATACCTAACGTCTCGGCTGACAGAAGGCCAGTGACGGCGATAAATAGGGATTTAATATAGCTTAAAAAAATTTTTTTGCTTTATAAATAAGTTTGGAAATTTTTTGATAGATGATTCCGTTAATTCTTCTTTTTCCCTATCCCCTCTTAAAATATTTGAATTTTAATATATTTCTTTATTGTTGCTAAATGCTACATTACTTGTCTGAGAGCTACGTATTTAATATTTAGCTGTCTAGGGATTAACAAAACTAAACGCTAAACCGACGCCTATGTGTAGCGGTAAATTTGTTCCGTTCTCTTATGTTACGTACAGCTTTTCAGGTCGAGCACTAGGGGGTATAACTTGCTTACGACAGATCTCATATTACATTCTATAAAGGCAGTATCGTATGTTCTGCACCTATTCTGAAATGTGTGATACGAACGACATTTTGTGATTTTCACGCTTTGAATGGATTATTTTTCTGTCGCCTTTCCTGAATACCAACGTTTATACCGGGTGTCTTGCAAGTCGTTACAATAATTTTAGGAGGTGACAGAATACGTGATTTTGAGTCATACCTATATACCAAGTGTTTATTACATACTAAACGGCTGTCCTCTGTTTTGGCGAATGCGCTCCCTGCATACTTGAACGTGTTAAGATTATCGTCACTAATTTTTAGAATGTTTATCAAGAAAGTTTTCCTAAGAACTGAAAGGGCATTGCTTAGATAAGTTTTTAAGAGTATCTGAATAAACCTACACACAAGGGTTTAAATAAAATAAACGTTTAAATTTGACTCTTCGCTTTTACAAAGTGGAAAATCCATATTTTATTGATTAAATAATTTAAATAATCCATTCATTCCTAATAAAAAAGTATAGAAATATTTGTTATAAAAAGGTTTGTCTACACTTGTACACTTCAATAATTGTAGAAAAGCACGGTTAAATTAAAAAATATTAAAACATTAATTATCACAAATATTGTAACAGTTGGTATAGATATAGCTATGTTTGTTTTAATCGACTCAAAATCAAGTATTCTATCACCTCCTAACATTATTGTATACCAGGATAACAGATATTTTTGTTGACGTAAGCTTTATGTGGTAGTTAAATTTAGTATTAACTATACATAACACAGAAATTCCACTTTCAAATCGCTACAAGTATCATCAGACAATAACAATTTTGTACTAATTTATATTCTTCTATATTTACACTATATGAACATTAATTTATTTATTCAAACCAGAACTTAATAAAATGTCTAGTTTTATAAATCGTTGTTTTCTTCGGTATGAAGAAAACTTAAAATACCCTTTGCTATGGTTTTAAATATCCATTAATGGGTCTCAAATTCTTAGTACAAGCAAGCGTGAACATGAAAGAATGGAGCGTGAGCAAATTCAAATTAAATGAGCAATAAATTTATTTCTTAATCATCGCCTTCCCTCTAAACAACAAGACGATTTGTATTATTAAAATTAATTAGAAATTGAGATTCCAATTAAAATTTCTAATTAATAGCATCAATCTTCCTAAAGGGGTAAAGAAATTATAAAAAGTCCTCCCTCATTGTTATCCGCAATTAGAGTAAACATGGACGGAAAACAGTATGATAAAATAACACACATCGGTAGTACTCTTACATAAAATTTTGTCGTTGACGAGTGAAGTGATCAAGAGTAAAGTTATTTATTTTGAAAATTCTGGAACTAGTTACCTACAGATCCAAAAGTGTTCATTACTCATTACATTTTATGCCCTGAAATTCTATACATAATTTAAAAATACATAAAAAATCAATGAATAATACTGAAAAAGTGTTGAATTTCTAGGCCCGTGTCTGCGATTTAAACGTTGTACTTAAAAGTTGCAAGCTAATCAAGTTTTATTTCATGTATCATATTAGATTCCAAAAAATATATTCGTCTAATGAGAGCCCTGTCTATGGTTTTGTGTTATTATACAGGGTGTTTGATTAAGAATTCGACATAATTGAGACTCTTAAGTTGAAAATAGGGAAATCTATAAAGTATCAAGTTTTAAAAATCTTTGACAACCATTTGACCAGTTAAGATGAATTCAAGTTAATACTTAGCATAATTTGCATAACTATTTAATAGGTATATAATCATATATTGCAACTGTACTGAACTATACAAGGTGAATTCAAATAACTTCTTTCCATTAGTTATATTAATATGAAAAAAATTGAACAAATACCTCAATTTATTATTTTTTAAGTAAAGATTATGTAACTCAATTCCTAATAAGAAGTACCTAGCAGCTGGATGTATTTTATTTTGTCATCTAAGAATCGTAAAGAAGTAAACTATGTAAAGCTGTGAACAATATAAACTATTCAAATGTTCACTACTGCTTATAAAACAGCATGGTTTTATTAGTTTTGTTCATTAAACTCCTTTTAATGCTTCTCAACAGAAACCTTTTTTTGTTCATCGCTGCTCAGAGTAGTGTCCCAATTTCGATGTAATTGCAAGGTATCTCCGAAATTACAAGAGATAGAAGGATGCGGTTTTTCAAAACTAGACTGCTATTTCAAGACACTTAAGATGCCATAATCAGAACTTTCATAAACCTCTTATTTTTTGAGATACAGGGCGAAATTTAGAAATATTATTTTTGATGGATTCTTCGTTTCTCAGAGAATAGCTCAGATATCAGTGTTGTTATTTCTCTACAGGGTGTCTCTTTTAAAATATGACACAAACATACATTTTTTTTTTAAATGAAACTGTAAAAATGTACAGGTTATGCACTATATTTTATTTCATAATTATTATATGTATATAATAGCTGTTACTTTATATTTTGCAAATAAAAAACGTTAAATTGATGTAACTGATGTTGCGTGGTGTAACCAAACTGGTTCATGAATTAATTTAATTCAACAATTCTAAACATAATTATTTATTTAATAATTAAAAAAAATATTTTAACAAGATAATATTAGTCAATTAAGTAATTTATATATATATATCTTTAAATGAATAACATTTGAAAATAAATGAAAACCAACATAAAAGATAATAAGAAAATTAATCGACAGTGTCATATAAAAAACTGTTGAAAATTATTTAATATTAAAAAAATATTTAGAAACTGTTTTAATTTTCCTTCTGGTGAAAATTTTAAATATAATCATGAAAATATATAGTGATCAAATGGAGATAATAGTATTTTGTTTACAATATTAATGAATATTATTCTTAATACGATGTGTGTATTATTATAAAGTATTATTAATTATGGTACTATGACTTAATTGTTTAAATAGTTGTTTATTTTGCATATATTTTTAAGTAACTAAGGTAGAGTTAATGGACTAATTTTGTATAATTAGATATATAAAAATGCATGCACCACGTATCAGTTTTATCAATTTCACGTTGTTTGATAATTTTACAAAATATAAAGTAGCAACTATTATATATCATTATGAAGGAAAACATAATGAAATTAAATGGAATAAAAATATACAGGGTGTTCTATAAACTGTACGTAAAAAACTCCATCAGAATACATGTTCACTATTACGATATATCAGCTATTCCGATACAAAAAATTTCTTAAAATATTTTTTAACTCCGCCCTGTATCTCAAAAAGGAAGAGACCTACGAAGGTTCTGATTGCGGCTTCTTAAGTTTCTCGAAAAAGTAGTTCACTGTCCGAAAACCGTATGCAAATTGGGACACACTACATACATAAATAATGTTATGCATTATAAAAATGTCTTCTCGTTTTAGATACGGAATACTGAACATCTGAAAAAGTTTGAATTTTGTGTATTTCACGGTATCAGCAAGCTATTATTAAATTTTATTCATTTCGAATGCAATAAAGAGGGATTGTCATTTTTCAATATAGCCAGGAAAGGCTTTAGAAATCAGGTGCACTTGGGCGAGTGACAACTTACCTCCCTATTCATATTAGCCAGGAATTTTGCTTTATCGTGCATCCATTTAGAAAATTCTTTATTCTGTCTCTCAGTCAAATAAATGTCAATTTCAAATCATCTTCCATTCCCGGGTGACTGTGATACCCATTATGTGACATTCATATTTATTTCTGGAGTAACACGAAATCAAACATTCTTACCATTTCGATGTCTTCTTATTGATTTCCCACTCAATATTTGATATTTGATTGTAGAAATGGCCATGTAATGAGCAGAAATATTTTTGTAAAAAAGGAATTTCTCGGTAGACATGAAAGGCAGCTTATTTTTAATAACGTATTGAAAAAAAAACTCAAAGGTTTTCTAACAATAATGTTTACTTCATGCTGAGGGGCATACTCATTCAGTTAATAATTGCTTTTTCACAATTTTATTTTTAAAATATCAAATATGAGTTATAATATAATTTATTTACAAAAATTATTATACCACCATTTCGTCTCATTTCTTTCGGGTAGTATTAACTCAAGATCCCAACACTGAGGAGGTTGCCACAAACTACTGATTCCCTTCGCTTTACTATTTAAGTTAGCGGTTACAGAAGAAACTGTCTCTTTGAGATCTTTGTTATATGTTCTAAACTACACTCAGGTGCAAAACACCACAACAGTGAAATTTTTGGTAAAGTTTGAAGAGTCACAACTTTTTTGTTTTTAGGCTCATAATTCTTTTATAAAACCTTAGATAAAATGATCAACTTTAATCCACGTATTTAGTCGTTTGATAAATGTTGGCCTTTTAGTCATTATACAGGATTAATTGAAAGGTTGCTTCATGACCTTAATTTTAAAACGCCCTGTGGAATAATTTCGTTACCAAATTTCTTTAAAAGGTCAATATTCATTAAGAACCATTCAATTTGTTTTTTGGTTCATGTCTTTATGTGCATTGGTTCATTTTTAAGAGCAAAATAAACATGCCACTACTTTAAAAGAAATTTGTTTATTTTTTAACAAACCAATTCAACTTCAACTTAAGTAACCTAAAGAAACATTTTTTTTAAACTTAACCTAATATTTTGTATTGCCACCTCTGGCTCTAATAACTGCCTGCATACGGCGGTCCATATTGTCTATTAAGTTACGAATAGCGTCTTGAGGAATATTTTGCCATATTCCTCCTGAAGGGCTAAACGGAGCTCATTTACCGCAGCGGGAGGTACTTCACGATCTCTGACTCGCCTACCTAGAATATCCCACACATGCTCTATGGGGTTTAAATCAGGCGAACATGCTGGCCAGTTCATTTTGTTGATTTTCAACTTCCGTCAGGTATTGTGTGACACATCTTGCTGTTAGGGCCGCGCATTATCTTGCATGAGGATAAAGTCATTACCGACAATTACAGCGAAAGTTGATTGGTTAATATCTCCTCTATATATCGGCGAGCAGTCTACGGTCCAACAACGACAACCAAATCAGTACGGGCCTCTCGAGTTATTCCTCCCCACACCATTACTGACCCTCCTCCATGACTCAGACGGGGACTAAACGTGCACTCTGCAAATCTTTCTCCATACCCTTTTCCGTCCATCTGGAGAATGTAAGCAGAATCTGGATTCGTCAGTAAAAAGAACATTCTGCCATTGCTCTAAGTTCCAATTCAAATGTTCAGTGGCAAACTGCAGCCTAGCTACTCGGTGACGCCGAAGCAGTTTTGGTCCAGTTGCTGGTCTGTAAGCTTTTAGACCAAACTCCTTTAATCTTCGACGAACTGTCCATACACCAACGTTTCTACCTCGGACTTCTTGGAGTTGATTTCTTGCCTGTACTGATGTTAAATGGCGATCCCGCAAAGTTGTAACTTGAAGAAATCTGTCATCAACAGCAGTAGTTTTTCGTCTTCTGCTATAGCCGGCCATACGCGTATCTCTGCCAGTTTGCCGAAAACGTTCGACTACTCTTTTTACGGTAGAGAGATGAACATGAAGGATTCTTGCAACATATTCATAACTACGTCCGTCTTCAACAAGTGCAACAGCTTTTGCGCAATTCTCAGCACTTAAAACTATGACAGTAGTAAAGAATGTGTGGTGTGAAAAAAATACGTCATTAAACTGACATTTAGGGTAACAATAAGCAAGGCCCTCTCATAAAAAAATAAACAAATTTCTTTTAAAGTAGTGACATGTTTATTTTGCTCTTAAAAATGAAGCAATGCACATGAACCAAAAAACAAATTGTAGGAAATGAATGGTTCTTAATGAATATTGACCTTTTAAAGAAATTTGGCAACGAAATTATTCCACAGGGCGTTTTAAAATTAAGGTCATTAAGCAACCTTTCAATTAACCCTGTATAATGACTGAAAGGCCAACATTTATCAAGCGACTAAATACGTGGATTAATGTTGATCATTTTATCTAAAGTTTTATAAAAATATATGAAAATGAGCCTAAAAACAAACAAGTTGTGACTCTTCAAACTTTATCAAAAATTTCACTGTTGCGTTTTTTTGCACCTGAGTGTATTAATAATACTATTAATAGTACTGCTTAGCAACATATATCCATATAGAAATTATTAAAATGACTAAAAGTTCAAATATAACTGACACTGAGTTGGATGGTGAAAATCAAATTATATACCAATGACGTCATAATATTTCAGAATTATTGCAGTGCCATTGAGCCAAAGTTTATAGGCAACCTCCTCAGTTTAAAAATCTTGGTATTAACTACCAATTTGATTTGCCAATTTACAATGAATGAATAAGCATACTGACGATTCTTGCCAATTTAGGTTTTGTATCGTTACATATTAAACGACATAAAATATTTTGGGAATATTTCAACAACGGATTATGCACGAGGTCAAATTTAAATTCGTGTGTAGAATTACATTTTAATTAAATTGAATATATGCATACACGCAATAGGGATTCACGGCACATGATCGATCTATGACCAAATTAGTTGGCGTTGCATCAATGTGATGATATTCATATAGCAAGCGTGGGCTGAATGATTAAAACTCGTGCGAAATAAGCAATATTTCATCGTAATGAACTGGTTCATAACATCCTACACAGTGTTTTTAAATCTACCACGCGTGACTTCCATTGCAAATTTTGTAACAATGTATATCCATGTTATGTGTGTCTGTTTCAACTGTAGTTGATAAAAAACCTACGATTTCACAACTGAATTATAAATAAGATACTCTACATTATAAAATTAGAATAGAATATCTACAACTAAAGTCGTTGTTAGCAATAACCGTCGTAAAAGTAAAAACACTAATTACAATATTTACTCACATTGTTAACATTCAATAAAAAATGATACTTCTCACGACCGAACAAGAGAAGTTCAATGAATAATTAAAGCAGTGGGATATGAAATTTTCATAAGCAATATCCTCGTATTGCCCGGTATCATCGCTCCCGTACAAAGTTTACTTTGATTTGAATATTGAAGTAATTCAGAATACGCAATGTTAACTAAATATTGGCGGGGTAATCTACTGCACATCACCAGAGGCAGTTCAATGATCACGGAAACAGTGGCGCAAGGGGAGCCCTACAAGAAAGGAATCACAGCTATGACAGTGAAGTAGATTCTGATGTTCAGTATTACGAAGAAACATAAAAACAAACAAAAAATTCGTCAAATATTTTTTCTAAACGATAGCACCAATAAACTTTTAATTATTTTACTTATCTAATAATAAATTCATATATAAATCAAATGATCAGATGATTATTTACACAACCAGAAATCGACTTCACACGCTATTTTGTGAAAATATTAAAAGTGTAAAAATATAATTTTCACATCACATTTTATTTACACCAACATAAGAAATTTACCAAATCGAGTTTAAAATTTAATCGAGAGTGGGTAAATCTTATTCTCTTCCCAGTTATAACCGCTGTTTGCTATCCAAGATGCGTACGAGTTACGATCACACGACTAGTAAACACTTACTGCAGTTGCTTAACTACACTTCACACGAGAACTAAATTCGTGTTCATAGTGTAAACGGTTAAAGCAATTGTATGATTTATTGTGCAATAGTAAACATTTGTGGCTGTTGTGTATTTCTCTGTGGTAGGAAATAAAGGTTCCATTAAAATAATTTTCTTAGGCACATAATATACTTTTAAATATAACCTATAGTGCTGTTCGTACTAGATTTACCTGATGATGTAGTTCAGGAAAATACTAGTTGAATTTAAAGTGGCTATCTGTTTAGAAATAGTTTTTATTATTTATACTAATAATGTACTTATGTCCATAATTTCGACAATGTTTTAATAGATTTTGTATTTCTTTTAAATTGTAAAGTGTTGGAAAACAATTATTTTTAATAGTCACTACAAATCTTTCCAAATAAAACCTAGTGGTGATCTTAATGTCATTGATTTAATAGTCCTAGGTTGCTGCCATAACAGACGAGTTCAAAACGGACAAGAGGCAGAAACATAGTGTTAGTTTGTAAAAATTGGGTCCAACTATTTTATTAATTAAAACCACAAATTAAATCTATTAATAATTAATAACAATAATAGCGGCAAAAGTTAAATTTTCTGTATAAAATTGGCGTTATAAAATGTTATTATTTCTTTCCTTGAGCATTTCTTTCGATTTTTTATCCGGTCGCAGTATATTCTACTACATATTTGTTGAGACATATTACTCAAGCGTCTTTATAAAATTTACCAAATCGCAATGGGGTAAATTTTACCCTTTTTCCATGCGAACTTCCCTGGACTAAAAATGGTGTAAATTTACTTTAAAATTTTACCCTATAATAATATATAATTTTTTAATATTTATTATATTTTAATACTACCACTTCCTATAAATTAGGTTACCAAATCTTAACCGCTATAAAATACTGACGCAAAAAAATACTTGTTATTTTTCATTGCCTAGAATTGCTTGTCTTTCTCCACTCATGGAATATTCCTATTTTAAAGGCCAAACATTAAGAAATCCTTCAAACTCTCCCCGAAGGAACTTCACTGGGTGTCAAGAAGCTGGAAGGCAGTTTGGTGAGCACGATAATATATGTGGTAAACTACATACATGTTTAATAATACCTATCACGCAGTGAATCAGGCAGGCTCTGTCAACAATATCTTCACTCGCATAACACAAACGTTAAGCATCATACGTTACCTTCATGTCAGCGGTGTGTAGGGTGGAAAGTCTGGTTTAATTATTTACACCTTATTTAATACTAAATTAAATTTCAAGCTGCACACACCGACTATCTAAAGTGCTACATGGCGCCTAGAATTTAAGTACAAACGTTAAGTAAATCTTACCATCACAAAACTGTTTTATACATTCAAAAATTAGAAAAATTTTGCCTATAATAGAGAAAATATACAAAAAGTCTTAGATAAATTATATAATTGCAGGAAGACATTGAAAGCTGCCTTTTTTGAAATAAACATTGCAGCTGAGTGTTACTATTGTATTACATATCTAATGACTATAAAATAGTGCATACATTTTAAACAGGACATACCAGACATCCCAGACTAAAAGAATTATGGGAAAATATTGCTGCAACTTCTTAAGATGTAGATTTGTCAACAGTTTGGGTAAAAAATTAAGGATTTTAAATAATTTAGAATAAGCTTCGGTGTAAAATTGATTTAAGAATATCATTACCCAACTAGCAAAATGGAACTTTAAAAGAAGCGAAATATTTTATAACTATCGAATTGCGTTGTTTAACGAACGAACGTTGTTTTTGATTTTATAGAGCAAATAATTGCCATAATTTTGTTCCTGAAGAAAGTAATCGTGTAAAATTGTTTTATAATAGTTTTTACAACGTGTTTTATAGAACAAATAATTTTCAGTGCTTTAAAATTTTTATAAAAGTATTACAATACGTTATACAACATTTAAAAATTGTATATAATGATTGTAAACATATTGTGAAAGAGTTGTATACTTAGGCAAGTGACTTTTAATTACAATCTTATAAAATAGTTGTATAAGCGTGTTTTATTAAGGATATATAAGGAAATTAATAAAACTACTTTTTAGCCTCGAAATGCGCTTATTTATAAAATAGTTTTATAGTTGTGTTTAATCTATAAAAATATTTCCTGTTTTATAAATATGTTATAGAACAAAATTGTGACTATATCGCGTAATAAAATTCCAAACCTAACCTTAATTTTTGAACTCCTAAGCACTAATCAAGAAATAATACAAACAAATTCTTGAAACTAACGTTTCCAGTCAAGCCTGCCGACGTTCAATTTTACTTATAGGTGGTGTATGGTATGCTTTAGCTATGTGAGGTGTGTTTCGTGTGCAGAGTGGATAAGTTGCTACTTGATGTGGAAATCGAAAATTGAAAATTTATTATTGTTATTACAAGTGACTTATTACCATCGAACATGCGTATGTGCTTCGTATAGTTTGATTTAAAGTCATAAATATAGTAATATGATATAAAATATAGAAAACAACAGCAGGCTTATCAGCTATCACATGAGAAGGCCGATAGATAGTGTGTTTTTTTATTAAAGTACCATACACTACGGTATTATTTATTTCTGAATACAAGTATGGAATTCAGTGAAACACAGAAATCATATATTAAAGATTTGTTTAACTCGCTTAATGATGCAATTGATAATAGTACAAACAAATTAAATAAAACTATAAACGATAAGACATCAGATATACGAAATGAACTGAAGTTACAGATTGGAGAAGTCAAGGAGAACCTCGATGCTGCGTTAAACGGTTTACATAAAGAGATTGAAGATCTTCGAGAACAAAATAGTCTTTTAAAAGGTAGACTGCTTCAAGTTGAAAGAAGAGTAAGGAAGAATAACATTATTATATTTGGAATTAATGAAACGGATCTATGGAAAGCTGTTTTAACAATATTTAAAGAGTCATTACAAATTGATGTATCGGAAACTGACATTAGTGATATATACCGTGTTGGTGCAAACTCTAATAACAAAAAAAATCCGGTAGCAGTCGAATTCATTTCATTTCAAAAAAAACAAATAGTGCTGAAAAATGCTAAAAAATTAAAAGGCACTCAAACTTTTATTGCGAAAGATTTGTGCAAACTAGACCAATTAACCAATAAAATTCTCAGAAAACATAAGAATAAGGCTGTACAAAAAGGAGACACAGCGTATATAAGAGGACAGAAGTTAATAATTAACAGGGAAGCGTATAGTGTTGAACAATTGGAAGAAAGTGAAGCGGAATCTGATTCCTCATCCGACACAGAGGTTAGTGCTCCTACTTCACCAAACTCCCATAGACGTAGAATTCAATCTGTTGAAGAATTTCGACCGGGTAGCTCAGAAGAGGGTAAACCAATTCACTCCAAGAACGATAGTCTCAAGTTTAAATACCACGATAAACGTAAACTCAAACCACAAGGGGCTAAGGGTGATAAAGTAGTAACTCGATCAAATGCAGTTAAAATTAGAAAGTAAGCTTGTTGGTATTGTTATTTAGGTATTCTTTTATTATTGTTATTTATTTTTCTTTTGTTTTTGGTCTCTTTTGATAACTGTCACTGTTATATTGATTTTTATAATGTACACAATAATATTTTTCTCATATATGTTTCATCTTTGTTTTCTGACATACATTAGATAGTTCTAAAGGTTGTGAAGATGGATGGATATATTAGAGATTATAAAATATTAACTTTTAAAACACAAGTGGCTAACGATTTATTTCATTGTAGAAGTTTGTTGAGTGGTGGTAAAGGTTTGCAGTTTAATATTTTTCATGTAAATATAAGAAGCATTAGTAAAAATTTTGATGAGTTAAATATTATTTTAAATGAGCTAAGTGCTGATTTTGATTGTATTGTTCTAACAGAGACCTTTAAGATTTATAACACTGACGTATTCAATATACCGCAGTATAACCTAATTTATAACGGAGGAGATATTAATAAAAATGATGGGGTTGTTATATATATTAGTAATAAAATCAACTTCACATCAGATATAGTCATGTTGAATAATGTTAAAGCAATAAGAGTATTTTTCACTTATAAAAATAAAAATATTGAAATATTAAGTATATACAGATCACCGTCTACGTGTCCTTATGAATTTAATAGTAGTATTGGAAATTTTCTTCAATCTAACATGAAAAAAACAGATATTAGTATAATTGTGGGTGATATAAATATCGACATTCTTGACAACGACGATTATTGTCAAGAATACTTAAACATTTTAAATGAACATGGATTTTTACCTACAATTAATAAGGCAACTAGAATTCAAGGTGATTCCTCCTCCTGCTTGGATCACATTTTCGTAAGAAGTAAATTGCCTTCTGAACATTTCATACCATTGATATTAAGAACGAAAATTACAGATCATGATCCTACAATATTACAAGTAATTCTTCAGTCTGAAAATAATATGAATCATAATAAATCTATTAATCGTAGACAAAAAATATATGTAAATTATAAAATGTTAAATGACCGGTTAAGTAATGAATCATTTATTGATGTTTATACTTGTGCTGACATGGATACAGCAACTGATTTATTTATAAGCAAAATACAAAATTATATAAAAGATTGTAGTAACGTAATAACCATTAAACATAATGAAACTAAGAAAACCGTGGATTACCAATGGGCTTATAAAATCGGTTTTAAGGAGGGACGATCTATAAAAAAGTGCAAAAATATCCGGGAAATATAAATATTTTAAATCAGTACAAACAATATCGAAATAGACTTGCAAATTTAATTGCTGTTACAAAAAATAATTATTATAGAAAAAAAATAACGGAAAATAGGAATGATTCAAAGAAACTTTGGGAATGTGTGAAAAATATTTCTAAATCAGAAAACGCAACCGCTATAGAAAATATTAAAACGGATGAAAACGAAGTTATTTCTGATAGGAAAGGGATATCCGATAATTTTGTAAATTTTTTCACTAACATTGGAAAAGAACTGGCAAACAAAATAAAAACCGAATATAAAGATACTGTTGCAAATAAAAAAACAACTCTTGCTAATTCCATAGTTATTCATACGACTAATAAAGATGAAGTAAAAAAAATAATTAATGAATTAAAGAAGAATAAATCTCCTGGTATCGACAATATAAAATCAGAAACATTACAAGAAATTGCAGATAATATAATAGAACCCTTAACTTATATATACAATACTTGTATAGAAAAGGGAATATTTCCAATGAAGTTTAAAACTGCCATAATAAAACCAATCTATAAATCTGGTGATAAATTAAATGTCTCTAACTATAGGCCTATATCATTATTGTCAAATTTTGCCAAAATATTTGAAAAACTGTTGAAAGTAAGGTTTATTTCATTCATAAATAAGTATAAACTTATATCGGAGAATCAGTTTGGTTTTAAACAAGCTAAGTCGACACAAGACGCAATGGCACAACTAACATCTAAGATATACAATTCTTTAAACATAAGTCAACCAGCCCTGTGTATTTTTGTTGACTTAAAGAAAGCATTTGATACTGTTAGTCATTGTGAACTTTTGGAAACGCTTGAAAATGTGGGTTTCAGAGGTACTGCAAAAACACTTATGAGTAGTTACTTAAGTAATAGAATACAGTGCGTTGAGATTGACGATGTAAAGAGTGAATACAAAAATGTAGAGTTTGGAGTCCCACAGGGAACTGTACTTGGTCCCTTATTATTTAATATTTACGTTAATCAATTATTTCACTTAAGCACTTGTGGAAAAATCATTAGTTTTGCCGATGACACTGCTGTTTTTTATACAGCCGAATCTTGGAGTGCCCTCAAACAAAAGGTTGAGATGGATTTTAAAATTATAGTTGATTTCTTTCGTAGTAAACTTTTAACAATAAATATGGATAAAACTCATTTCGTTCCTTTCACAAGTTATTCACCAAATTTGCCAAATTTTAATACTCTAGAAATAATTACTGGTAATTATACTTACAATATAACATCTGTCAAGAATATAAAGTACCTTGGTATAATAATAGATTGTCATCTGCGCTGGGATTTGCAAGTTGAGAATGTTATAAAAAAACTTAGAGGGTTGTTGCCTAAATTCAAACTATGTAAGCAGTTTTGTAGTATTCAACAATTAAAAATACTATATTATGCGTTAGCACAGTCACACTTGACATATGGAATTCTAGTATGGGGAGGTGTTACAAACAATTATTTAAAAAAACTTGAACTTATTCAAAAATGGATTATTAAAATAATATATAATAAACCTTATACTTTTCCTACAGATTCTCTTTTTACGGATTCTGGTTTCCTTGATACAAGACAACTATATTATAAGGTTTTACTTTTGGAACAGTACAAGCAAAATAAGTGCTATGAAACTATTAGCCATAAATATGACACAAGAAGTAAACCTTTTAGCCTAGCAGTACCAAAAACATTTAAAACGATAGCACAAAGGTCTCATATATTTTTGGGCCCTAAGGTTTTTAATACAATTCCTGATAATTTAAAAAGAATTAATTCTAAAAGTTTATTTACAAAAAGGTACATAATTATTTATCTGTAATACCAAGAAAAAATGTCCATCGTATTATTGATATGAAGAATTATTAATTAACCTCAACAGCCACCACTCAAGAACCATCAAAATACTAATATTAATGTTTCTTATTAACTTGAATTGTTGTTTCTATTATAGTTGTAGTAGTTGTAGTATAGTTTATATTTAATTGTTTCTTCTTTATGAAATTTTTGTAATTTATTTGTTGTTTTCCTGATTCCTGTATGGTATTGCCTTTGGTAATAAACCCACGTACAGATCTTTCTTTTGTGGGTTTCTCCAATGTTTATGCTTCAGTAATTATTTCTTATTGTATTTATTTGTTAATTATTAAATAAACATTATTATTATTATTATTATTATTATTATTATATAAATAATGATGGTGTCCATGTACGCGAACTCACATTAAAAACGTTTCATGGGTGCAAAAATACGAAAAACAAGTACGTGAAGTAACTTTGATTTAATTTTTGGTAATGCAATAATTAGGTTAGTTTTAAATTAAATACCTATGTGTAATTAACTAATAATACTTAGCTAATACCTAACAATATTATTATAGGTAATGGTAGCAGGTACATAATATTTTAAATTTCTAATTTTTTATAAAACTTGGCAACTTCTTTTCGCACACACATTTTTAAATATATTTAAGACTATAAAAACATTTTATCATATAAAGTTCTAATTTACACTAAAATATTTTGTTATGGTTTTATGTGGAATAAAATCATTGTATTATAAGTCGCCATTTTTAAATGAATATTTGTTGGATCAGCGACTGTCGCCATTATGGAAAATTAGTTGTAAGCCTTATTAAAATTATATCTAAAACATAATTTTGCTATTTTTGGAAGATTATTTTATAACAAGATCATTAAATATAATTACACAACGATATTATAAATTAAAGAAAATATTTTTTAAATTTATTTTTTATAATTTTAAAGCAAATGTGGTCGAAACTAAAGCGCATAATTTTTTTGTCACAAACATATATATAGTTTATCAATAAAATTTGCGGCGCAATAAAATTTTCGTTATTGAAACACTGATTGTTGACATGATAATATTGTAACCTAACTAGCATTTACACAAATGATCGCCATTGAGGGACCCTGTTTTTAAATATATGTACAAATAATTATGAATATTCGTTATACACAAATATTAAAATGATTTGTTTCTAATATTCTTCACTAAAAATATAACGTTTCTTTAAATAATACGAAAATACAGACTACAAAACGTTTTTATAGTTGTTGTATAAAATTGTTTTAAAAGTGTTGTATACATTTTTTATAGAACTGTTACATTACCAAAGTGTTTTATAAAAGTGGGCCCTTTTCGATTCTATAGTTATCGTATAAAGGCATTTAACTACGTTATATGAATTCCTATAAGATTCATTTTATAGCAATTTATACAACCTTTATAAAATTTATTTTGCTAGTTGGGTAGGTACTCTAAACATGTGACAGTCGATACTCATGTATATTGAAAACATTTAAATCATACTGGATTTGAATCTTTCACAGTCGGTGTTCTTTTTTGATATATAGTACTTTTTCGAGTTATTATACCATGACGTAGGCAACTAGATACTGTCCAAGGAACAGAATTCTTTGATCTGCCCTTGTTTTTCTTGAACAAGGCTGCAAATGCTTCAGCATGAGACACAACTAAGGTGAGCTTTATAATTATATTAATAAAAAAGCAAAATTACACAACGCGTTCCATGTAAAATAGTTATGTTTGTCTCTAGAACGTGAATGGTTCTTTTGCGTTCAAGAATGGAAGTTATTTTGTCTTAGCGAGACAAAATATCCATTCGAAAACACAAAGCATTTTGCGTTCGATATGCAAACAATACAATGCAATAAAATAAGACAATTATTGTGTTATGTACAACCATTTAATTTATATTTGAAATTGTTTGAACTGTGTTTGAATCAAGACGGTTTAGGCGCGGTGATTACAATAGCGATAGCAACCTAATAAACAATACAAATTTGTTGTCTGATAAAATAGTGTCAGAACTATGTTGTATTTCATATTCTAAAAGTGTTTAATTCAAAATGGGGATGTATTGGTAGTGGCGCAAAGTACTGTTTCACAATTAATCCCTAAAAAATCGTCGATACAGTACGAGATTGCCTACAATGAATTCATAGAGTGTTGTAGTTTGAAGAAAATTCAAAAAGTGTCCGAAGCGGTATTACTGGCATATTTTGAACATAAAAGTAAACCTTCGACGTTATGTTCAGCATGTGGCATGTTAAAAAGTGCACTGAATCATATTTGAAAAGTAAATCAGTTGGATACCGCCCAAAATAGTCCAGAATTCTAACAAAAGAGAAAATTGAGAGATTTTTATAAGAACTACCTGATAATAGATCTCTGCGCGAAAATTAATATAAATCGATCGATTTAACAAATTTTGGACAACTTTTCGGATCATTTAATAATTGGTGCTTGTGGAGCTTTGAGAAAAGAAGAGCTACTAAAAATAATTATCGATTATATGGAAGACAAATAATCAATTATTATTATAAGAATTCCCGATTTCAAAACTTATACACCGAGATGTTGTGATTTCAAGTTTGGACCAAATGAAGATACACCGTAAATACTGTGCTCTCCATCTGGCAGTTACTACAAGTTGAAGATTTTTTGTGAAGTATGTTAGGGAAAATTGTGTTAACCAAGGGATTGGCGTCAACAAAATAATGAATGGGCCAAAAGAAATAGCAACTTATCTCAGTTAACTTGCCTCATCCGGAAACTTATACAGGTAACTGCTTTAGATGCAAACACGGAATTCCAGGAAAGAACTACTCTGCGGGCTAATGCCCCGACCAGCATTGAATTACACCTGGAAAACCTATAGCAACAGCTAGAGTCATTCGTCAGACGCCCACCAGACATATATCGGTTTCGAGCTTATTAGCTCTCATCAGTATGCCATAGGTGAGGTGAGGCTCTAGCTGTTGCTATAGGTTTTCCAGGTGTAATTCAATGCTGGTCGGGGCATTAGC
Source organism: Monochamus saltuarius (assembly GCA_025584915.1). Lineage (NCBI taxonomy): Eukaryota > Metazoa > Arthropoda > Insecta > Coleoptera > Cerambycidae > Monochamus > Monochamus saltuarius. The sequence goes on from CM046726.1 coordinate 6,420,048, forward strand.
CCGCAGAGTAGTTGTTTCCTGGAATTCCGTGTTTGCAAAATATCGTTTCTCGCCGATCGCGATACAGGTCGACAGCTTTCAATGGTGTCTACTGCATGTAGAACGCTTCGTGCCTGTGACATTTCAGTCCGGCATGGAGTAGCGAACAGCCGATAGATGTAGTTAGTTCTACACCGCGAACTGCTTTAGATGCTTTTCCGTCAATCTGTTAGCCGACGCAGAGGCCGATATTACGATCCTTAATCGTTCCAGTACGGTAGCAGAGACATAGACGATTCTATACAAAACAAAATTTCAATCGCAAAAAAAACTGTTACCATCTTCAGCAGAGCCTGCGGAACTTGCCAATAATACAACATGCACAGTAAACTTAAACAATGAGCAGCAGCCTCATTGAATATCCAGACTAAAAGCTACGATAACTGACAGCGCTGGATATGGCATAAATGATTGATAAGTTTCGAAAAAATACAAATTATTTTGCCATTTGTTTTATGTTCTACAACGAAAAAGACTTTAGAGTTCTAGAACATAAAATTATTCCGCAGCTAGGTTATAAAATAATATTCACTTTGTCAACTGAAAATTTAACAAAAATGTCGACTTTTGATAACAATTTTCGAATAAATAAGCTTCGATTTGGTACATCCGAAAAATCTTTTAACAAAGTATCATTAGTTCGACCATATATTGACAAACATCCAAACGATCCGTATACAAGTCACAGAGGATATTATGATATTTAAAACCAAACTACTTTTCTCTGTTTTACCTCATTATACAAATTTTATAGATTCTTAATACATAAACAACTTATAACTATTTTGCTTGATTTTATTCACTTCACAATTTAAAGGAAATGAAACATCGTTTTGGATTTAAATCAGCAGGGAGATACGCATTTCTCAACTTGTAAAACTTTTCAGTACCTAAGTATATTAAATTCTTTAAGGATTTATGAAATTAGTTTACCAGTGCAATAGTATTCGAAAACAATTTGTCATGACAGACCCGCTCCGAATGCTAGTTAATTTAGTTTCCTCCTTAAAAATATGTCTCAACTATGAACACAACATGCTTCATTGATCTTTCTATAGAAGCTCAAAGTTAATTACATGGAAATTTCTGAGTTTATTAGATGCAAGTATGTGAGCGAGAATTTCCAATTCAAACGAAGTAATGCGCGTTGGCACAGCGAACGCATTCCTTGATCGTTCCCCTTATTTCCGAGGTTCAATATCAGAACTCGAGCAAAATTCATTATTAGGAAACAAGTTATTCAATATTCCGCTCTCCTTTGATGTTTAATGTTGGCTAACACAGCTTTTAGCTTCAATTTTCAATGTTTCAAGAATGTCGTAACATCTCTTGTAAAAGAATTATTTTTAATGTTACTTTTAGACTCTCGAGTCGCTTGGGGAAAGCATCACGGCATAACCTAGTACCTATTACGTTGATAAATATCGTAAATGTGTCAATATATCAAGTAATTTTAAGCAGAAGTTCATACTCTCTGTATACCGGAACTTATACAAAATTCTTATACTTTTATTGGTTATAAATTATAAATGTCCTCTCATTCTTATGTTTCAATGTTTGAGTAAAAATAATGGTAAACACGAAAGCTATTGTTATATTTTTTCTTTAGTTTAATTGAATATTTTGCCACCCTTCTGAACATAAATAAAGATTAATTGAATAAACCCTTGCGCCAAAAGGATCAGTCAAGGAACGGTCCCCTGAAAAACACTATTTGCAAGAAATAGGGAAATTGCATAATTTTTCAAATTTCAAGAAAATATAAGTCAAAAAACGGTATTTAATAATTTAGTCTGGCCACGCCCTCACAAAACAGTCGCTACCATAGCGTAGACCTGTGACGTCAGACGCCGTTCGTACATTTATACCTAAATAATGTGTTTTAGTTCATAACTGTATACGATTTCTATGCTTTCAGACAACACAGTACATATGCTTAGAAAAGTTAATTTGTTATTCGTGATATTATTAGGTGTTATTGTGTTAAATAAATATTGGTATTGAATAAAGTTGTAAAATAGATGTCAGCACAGAAATTAATGGAAGAAGTATTGTATTATGCCATTATGTACGAATGTAGCCGAATATTTCACTGTCAAAAAAATTAAAAGCAGAATGTGGTGTAGGGCGATGAAGCGCGACGAAAGGAAAACGCTACATTGTTTGTTTGTGAAGACCATTTTAATGTTTTTTAAGTTTAATTGAAAATACAGGTAGGTTTAAGTTCATTGAAAAAATTAAGATATAAAGTTGTAAAGAATCAATTAAACTTTTCTATTAGGCTACCAGGATATATACAGGGCGTTTAGAAAACCAATGATAAAGCAAACTTAATTTTTTTCTCATTTATTGCATTCAGCGCTTCGTTCCGATTTAAAATAACAAATTCAGTTTGTTCCTTTGAGGCATTTATAAAAAATTTGCTGTGACTTCACTGTATTAAATTACCTGTTTTATTCGGAAAACATAATAAACAAAAGTAATTAATAAGGATTTTTTGAAAATGCTTAAGTAGAAATTAAATCAGTAGTAAATAGGAATAAAAAATTGTTAAATTAATTTAAAAAAATGAATAAATGTAAAATATCTCTATTTTTTAAAGTTTACTTATTATTTTTCAAATTAAACAAGTACTTCAATGTGAAATCAGCATAATTTTATAAATACTTCAAGTAAAACCATCTATACCCTTACCCAACAGAATTGTCGCCGTAATTGTCACGAGTGGATCTATATTGTAAACAAAGGAATAAGTAACGTTTAACAATACGTTCACCACATCACCACTAATAATTATGGCATTACCTACACAATATTTACACTATGTATCTATGATCCACAATTGCTACAAAAACGCAAAAATGCAAGAAACAAACGCCTGTATCCACGGAAGCAAACCACACTAAACGGCGTGTAACGTCACACCAATAGTATCGCGCTTTTGGCGTTTGATTTTGTTTACATTCTGTGGCAATTTATTAATGTTAATATTTAACTATGTACCTAATTATTGCCGCCAGACACATATTCTGAACTTTCTATATGTTTGAAAGATTACCCTGTAATACCATTCAAACCAATATAAAATTCATGCAACATCCCCATTATATCTCTTTAATGATTAAAACAGCGATGTTTTAAATGATAACGAATACTCACCTACATTTATTAATAGCTATGCACAGTTTCTTACCATTTTACATTATCTTACTTGTGGAAACTGTATCATGACTTACCTGAAACAAAAAAGAAAATATTTGTTATTTTAAAATAGAAGTAAATACAGCTGTCTAAGAATAGATTATGAGATTTATGTAAGACGCAATAAACTAAAACAAAGCATACATATCCCGTAGTTTTTAAATGCAAATTTATATTTTCGTATGTAAAGCTATTATGTTTTATTAAGCAAGATGAAGTTTTAAAAGTTAAATGAATTTGCGCGTTTCCAATAGATGTATTACGTCTTCGCTTGGAAAATCGGTTCTCTGGTTTCCACATCCTCTGGCGGCACTTGAAGTTGCTCATGTTTACGCAAACAAATCGATATTCAATCACATAAATGCATTCTATTTTGTCAGCTTCCCCAGTACATGCAGGTAATCAAATAACGGCAACATCAAATTCTTTATTTACCTTCCTCTTTCTTTATATAGATATAATCTACTGAGCCATCATCATCTTGATATGTTTGTCACATGACAATACCAAGATTCCGATAAATATATTATTTCAATTCGGCGGAAAAGGACAATTTAGTTACAATCACTTGTGCTCATTAACATTTGATAGAGAGATGCCCATAAATTGATTACTAGTACTAATCCATACACAATTTTGAGTAAGTCTAATTCACATGTTTCTATTTTTTTACTGTATTGTAAAGGTATTTTAAAAGAATAGAAATTAATTCTCCTACAATTCCTATCAATGAAGCCCCTCTGATACCTAACCTAACATCTAGGTATACTAATGAACAATTCCAAAGCTCTATTATATAATTATCTAAAATAAAAATTAATCTAACTAAATTGATTGACCTGATTTATTGAAAACATTCTATGAATACTTAAGTTCACCTTTGAAACTGTGGGAACTCGAAAATTGAACCACAATAGATGAGATCTGATCTATTTCTGCATTTTTAGGCTTGGTTCTTTAGGTGGCCTCCTTTAAGTTCAGTCAAACATATAACTATAAAAATTATTATACCTCTAAATTAAAATTATTTTAAATTAAATATCGACAATGTCAAAAGTGACTTATGATGATGATTTTATTAATACTTAGTGATTAGAAAATATTAATTTTATCTATTTGAAATTTGTTCCCTTTAGGTATAGCTACCGGCAAATGTCTTTGTTTTTACATAAAATATTACTATCTAGATTATAAAATAAACCCTAATTTGCTTTATTAACAATAGTCCATATAATACTTCATTATGGAAACACCTTATTGATAGTATTAATAATATATCTACCATATTTTATAGTATTATACTGTGCAGTAAAACAGTTTTTCAGAATTAAAAAGGCAATTTAAAGAAAAATTATATTTTAAGCGAAACCAGCGGCGTACCATTTTATTTTTTTTAAATATTCAGTGACATTCCGCTACGCACTGGTAAGACTAAAGAAATCTTTTTGTGTTGCAAAGTATACGCCTTCAGTAGCCCTTGGCATCTGTAAAATTTCATTACAATATCTCAAAGCATTTTGAAGAAATTTAAGTTAATATTTATTTTTTTCAATTCAACTTTAATGCCCTGACTATACGTAATGAAGTATTTTTGGACTATATATAGTTTATATAGATTATTTGATGTAGAATTTATGATTAACGTATAGCGATTTATTTTTAGAACACCCTATATAATCAGATATGCTGGTTTCATCTCCACTAAAAGCCTTCTTTACAAAACTGACTTATTCCTAACATTATTTTTAAACACATAATTTTTCATTAGAGATTCGATTTGTCTAAGAAAATATTGAAAAATTTGCTTATATGAATTGTTTATTGAAATGACTATGGATATTATTAGCATATTAGCGATAGATAAATATATTTATTTATTTCAACATTTCAGTGATCTTTTAAAAAACTAGATAAAGTAATATAAATTCGAATCCCAGTTACTTCCCAATGTTGTATAAAATTCAAGCCATATGTTCTATGTATTTCAATATTAATTGGAATTGTAGTCGATGGTATATATTTAACTTTTGCTAATGATAAGTTATATAGTCCAATCAATATTGAAAAAGTTTTTTCAGTTTGGGTTGATATGAAGTCAACACATTATTTCGATAATAATCTACTAAACTAAACATAAATGTACTGCTTTTCTCCATAACATCTATTCTATTTAAGTACACGTTATATCTGAAATAAATTCATTTATTCTTTATGACAACGAGGATGTGACTTAAAATATTCCTATTAGATTATTGCCAGTAATTATTTATGAGTGGCATTTTTCGTTACTTTTTTTATTTAATTACTATCACTGAAATATAAAATATATTGTCACGGAATTTGCCCCACTCACTCCCAAACCGACGACTGTGGCACCGCGAATTGCCTAAGATTACCCCGATCGCCCCTACGTCATTCTGGTAAACAAACAACATGCCGCTGATCGAGATCGGCCTGGAAAAATCGGGAATCGACGAGAAGCGTTCCAGTCGTACGAGAAAAGGGATCTAGAGATACTGGAATATACCTGGAATATTCGTTAGGTCTATAAAAGAAGAATAAACGGCCGAGTTAGTTAGTCTTGTATAAGTCTTGTGTTACAGTCTGAATTAAAGTGTTTAGTTGGAGATATCAAAGTGATTTAGATAGCGATTAATTAAATAAGTGTTTAGTTGACCTGTAATTAGTAGTGTTCAGTAGTTAATAAAGAAGTAATTAATTAACGGATTGTTTTTCTGGAAGAAAGAAAAGACGGAGTGGGAAATCCGTGACAATATTAACAGATATCCCTTGAACCTCATAGAAATTAGTGTCAAAGGATTGATTTTACGAATTGTTTTGCCTAAATCACAAATATGTCACTAAAGAAGCAGATAATTTCACTAGTAGGTACTAGTTTGACTACTAAATGCTTATACTTTCGCTTAGCAATATATAATGTGTACATACAGTAAAAATAACATATTATATTGTTAACAATTAAGTACAAAATAGTTATGAGGCATGGATATAAAAATTAGTTAAAAGATACAGATTGAAATTGAAATAATAATTTAAAATTGGATAATTACATAAATTTTGGCATTGACAACTGCCATTAAAATAGATAAATAAGAGAAATGTTATTAAGAGAGGCCTACATAAACTACGAAAATTTTAAAATAAAATTATATAGACTAAATCACGTTAAGACAGAAAATGTATATAAAAAAATGGGATTTCATACATGACTGGAAAGTAATAGTTTAAATAAAGTGAAGTAAAAAGAAAACCCTACATGTGTTTTCGGTATCTTGGTGATTAGAAAACAAAGTTGTTAATAAAATATTGGCATAAGAAATGATGAATTTTGTACTCATTCGTAGAAGAGAAATAGCAAAATAATCAACAATATCAAAATAAATTTCATAACAGGCAGTTGAATAAGACGTCTCTAAAAACTAAAATTGGTAGTGAACAACCGCTAAAGATGCCGACAGTGAAGGGCGCGAAACGTTTGGAAGCATGGGATGCGACCTGTTACAGAGGCGGCTACAAGACGTCTAGCAAGACCACCATTACCCAACAAACGGTTCCGACCGTATCACTCGTAATACCAACAATAGGAGCCGAAATCAATACACAGGCGGGCCCAGAGATACCGATAGCGGGTCTATCCCTATAGAGTCTAGCCCGAGAACAACTAGGGCAGGTAAAAGAATCCTGGCTAATGCTAGGGATGTCCACTTTAATTCTGTTTCTGGCAGCGACCAGTTACCGAGGTCATGGCATACCAATCCGGAAAATCACTATGTATCAAATGAATAATTATATGATCTTATATCTATGGAACGTAGACAAACAAACAAAGGTATTAAACTGTCAAATTTGACCTGCTATTTTATTCTCTACATTTTTTTTTGTTTACATTTTAATTACACGTTTTATAGCCACTAACATACCAAGACCATGTACTATTTGCTAAATATATTTAGCATAACATTTAGATATTATAAAATTAATTTTTTTTTCTATATTTTAAACACCTTGCATTTAGAAAACGATCCCTCTAGAGGGAGATATCAATGTTTATTTAATAAACTTAACTTAATTTTTGCTACAAAATGCGATACTGAATTTTCTGTCTGTACTAAGGGAACATTTTGTATTTACGTTATTTTATATAAGATCGGTTGGGATAAAAATTAAACAGTTTCCGAAAAAAGTTCCATTATTGAAAGAGTGTAATAAGTAAGACGTATCCTAGATAAGCAACATTGCATTCGCTGTTGTTTATCTCATTGAAAATTTTGTTTGACTTTTAATAAGTCATTGGAAAAATATGAAACACTCGTTTATTTGCGTATTTTGCAAGAGTTACTTACTAATATGGGTAAAAACTCTTCAGGAAAAAAAGACAAGAACTAAAAAACATGATTCTCTTTTTCTATTAAACTCAGTGTTGTAACAAAAATACACATGTTTGCCATAAAGTTTTAATGCAAACGTATTTTTTCAAAGTAAATTAATTAAAAATTCTAATAATGTTAGTATGCACTTAATATAGGTAATGGGAAACGTCATTAACTGTTACTTCTGCTTGTACATGTCAACAGGTACAGGGCAACTAAAAATCTCGTCTTTTGGAATAAAGAAAACATCTCTTTTGAAACTTTTATGCTGTTTATTTCGATGTTATTAGAATTGCGTTTCTTTGAAAAATCTATCTTTTTCTCATGGAATAAATTTTTTTTTAAGGTTTTGGCAGATCGAGATCCATCTTGGTCACATTATGATTTAGGTATCTTTTTTATGTAATTTCGCCGAATTTTCGTTTAATAATTACGTTACAGAGTATTTATTTTTAGAGAAGTTGCTTCGAAATTATGTCTCACAATTTCCCAACAACTGTTTGAAAATTTCCGGCTGTTTCATTATTACCCCAGGTCTTTATATAAGGGTGTCCGGAAAAATGTGGGAAATTTTTTGGGTGCACATAGAACATGAACAAATAAGATGACAAGTTCCTATAATTTTTTTCCTAAAGGCAGGTTCTACCTACGGAGATGTGTCCCTGCAGGATGCCGCTGGAAATCGGTGTAGAAAACCGAGATCCATAATGAAAAGTTTGGCAACATACGAATGTCTTACAAATTTGTATCCATACTGCAGAATTATGAAATTGCACACTGTGCTCTCGAATACTCGGAATATTTAGGATAAGTAGCGTTGTCGGTTTTCATCTTTACCCAAATAATTTGATGTTTTATCCTGTTTGACCCTAGAACTTGATTTACGAAAGCCTAGGAAATAGCCTGCATCCTTGCAGTATAGCTTACAAATGAAGGCGTTGTCCCCAAATTATTACTATAATTAAATCTTTCGGTTAAAATATCTAATCCGTGCTGGGTTTACATGTAATCATTAAGCGATGTAAATGGTCGTGCCATTTGTAAGGTCGGAATGTCCAGCGCCTGTGGCCGAAAGACAATATGTGGCCACCATGTGACCCCGACGTATGTATTGCCCATTGTTGCCATGCAATCAGACTGAGTGGTGGCCAGGTCCGGATTGCAGGTCACCACAAAGAAGGATATTCTCTCTGCAGGGCCATTGTTTGAGCGGTTACTTGCACACTTCCTCAAGTTCTCTTTCCGACTAATGGAAAGATAGAGTTGTAAGTTTACCTTTTAGTTAATTAATTTTCCAGATTAATTTAAGTTGATTGATTCGGGGTGTGTTCCAAACAAAACTCTTGGAAAATTGGAAGGAGCTGAAACTTTAGACGACTGAAATTGTATAAACACAGCGAAAAGGTCCAAAGTAATCCATATTATCTAAAGTTTTAATTGCACCCATAGGCGTCACAGAGGACATGATCCAAATATTAGCTAATCGATATATAAATAGCTCGCATACATTATTTATTACTTTTTCTTCATTAATTTGTTGATAAGCAATCATTTTCAGTGTAAGGAGAATTGTATTATTGTAATTGTAATACCGTTCTTCCCCCATAAAATAACAAATTTGATACAATTTTATTATGTTACATTATTGAAATTTTGACTTATATATTTATAAAAGCTACACTGATAAAAATAGGTAGAAATTTCCATTTTGTTATGCTCTTTTTACATTTATATTTAATGGTAATTTTTAATTTACATTATATATCAAGGAAAAATTAAATAAATGTGTTTTTATTTAACAAAATTAGGACATGTTTGGAATAATGTGGTAATAAAATGTACGACATTGGAATTATTAATTATTTTAGTTGTGTTACGGTGTGGTAAAGTAAGTAGTATAGTGTAAAATAGTAACAGATTACAACAGGTATTAACATCAGTTGTAGTTATGTTAATTGTAAATTTAGTATAACTAAAAATCAATATAAAAAGACACATATACATATATGTATCTACAAGTAATTTCAAAAACCAAAGAAAATAATATATTTACATTTCAATAATGAGATGACGATTTCATTGAAAACATTTTAACATATTTTCTAATACGAATTACAATACAATTCAATACATTTTTAAATGATGGATGAATAATACATTTTTAGAGAAAGGGATGGATAATTCACGTTTAGTGGATAGATGTACAAATTCCACTAAATAAATCTTCCCGCACAGAAATTATTTTTGATCCTGACAAGGCCTTCTTAACTATTTAAAAGGGACATCCTGCAAATTATATTGATTCACTTAAACTTGTAGATTTGTACATTTTAACAACCTGAAATTTTTAACCCTAGCAACTTTTTTCTATGACATTAAAAAAGTTTTCCTTCACTTCAACTTCATCTGTCGATACGCTACGAAAATAATAGCTATTTATACATTTTTAAATTGGCTTCTGTTATACCATTCATGTTAAACAAAATGAAAATATTTGAGCTTATTGATAAACTCTTTGCCTCCTACGTATACGTATACATTTTTTTAACATGTACATATTATTCATTATTTTTTTTATCATATATGCGAAATAATTATAGTTATTGAAAGATTTTCCGCTGTGCATATTTTTCAGCTGCAGTTGTAAATGTGGGTAAGTTAACATAAGAAAATTTAAATTATTCAATAAAAATGAATCGGTCAGTGGTCGCGCGTTTTAAGGCGTCAGTACTTGAATCGAGGTGACTAGATCGGAGTTGGTTCGCGCCCAGCTGCCGGTAGACCGTATATAAGCTATATTCGTGGAGAGAATTGGCACCCTCTCTGCGGGTATGGTAGGGTGGAATAATGTTGGCTTGGGTCAATGTGAGAGATTGATACCGGTTGATATTTGACTACCCCCCTAATTAATGAGGTTTTCCAGGTTTCCCTCATTCCTGCACTGAATAGTGGTTAGGGCCTACCAAGTACCAACGGAAGTCGTTCCTGGGCGCAAATGCGGCCTGCTTAATAATAATATGCCGCCCCCTCTCCCGCACAAGTCTCCGACTTCTGGGCTAATCCCTGTAATTAGAATGAGGGGTAGAGATATTATTATTATTACAAAATTACATATATTTGACAATTCTAACCTAAAAATACAATGTATAAATCAATACAAATTATAGTAGGTATCGGAAATTTCGGATGGAATTTAGCATAACAGATAGTTGCAAAATCACATAATAGAATTTTATCCATGTTTATTTCTATAATACTACAGTGTACCGTACTATTTGATTTACAAAAATTATTATATAATTTTACATTTTCAATAATACGTCATGTAGAAAAATATACTGTATTATTACTACTTGATTGCACAACAAATATACGTACTTAAAATAAATTGAACTGTGAAGGCGATGCCGATTTGCTTATATATATTTTTACGGTTTTTGAAGTTTCCACGGTCTCGTGAACGTGTCGAGAACCAAATCGAATATAAACTAGAAATATAATATTACAATTCTAACGAAATCAGGAACATAATTAACGAACTAAAAAGGTAGGTGAGCTTGCATACTAATAAGTATCGCTAGTCACAAATTGGCAGGTTATCTGAAATTATTGACAATTTTATATCATTGTATTAAGCCTTATTTAAGTCATTTTATTTACCGACTTCAGCTGATTATTTCTAATATCAGTCATTGCTCGATTCTTTTAATATACGGTTCAAAAGTAAAAGTCTAAAAGACAGAGAGCGTAACTGCAATAGGAAACAATTACCGATAGCGTATTGGTTTACGAGGTAATGTGATAATTTTGCGACTTTCTGTGTATTTATCTTAAATTATGAGATTTGACAGCACTGTATGCCATAGTTTCCAAGTGTGTATGAAACCTATATTTACAATAGTTCTTACGCTATTATTTTAGCGAGAAGAATCAGTTTTGAACGTTGCACGACACTGTTACATATTACATATTATCTATTAAATGTAACAAAAAACATTTCCCTTTTTATTTAACGTAAAGCAGTAATGTATATACTCAAAAACCATATATTTATGCTTGGTCACATTTCGAAATCATTGGAATAAAGATTTAATTGATACGATTAATTCAAAACGAGAACTCGATATGTTAATGGCGACGTGACATCGATATTTTAACTGTTTTATTTATTTTCCACAAAATATTGGTAATTATGTCTTCAGTTTACTTAATAAAGCATCACGAGTATCCACTTGAAATTTAATTTGAATGGTGTTTTCGTGTTTCAGCAAATGTTTAATTATTGTGTTTTAAACGCTGTCGACAAAAAGATTTGTAAATGTTGATCCGTGCCCTGATATGAATGAGAACCGTGACTAAATTATGGAATCACGCGATACGTTTGTTAGGTAAAGTATGAAGTTTATTAATTATTAAGTGCTAGTGTGAGGTGAGAACAGCATTGTTAAATGTTATCCTCTTAAGATTTGGTAAGGAGAATTATGACATATAAACTATTGTATCGCACATGGCATAATTAGTATCTATAAAAATTTTTCAACATATCTAAAGTATTCCAAATTCGTCAATAAAAACTTTTCTTCTTTTTTTGCTTTCCACTCAAGAAATTTTTAAGGTTTTTAAATCAAAATGACCCGTGCTAGATCCAGGCTGTATCTGGAATTGTGGGGAGAGTAGCTTAAGCCCTTTGTACTTCCTCCCATTAGAAGATTAATCCATCTGAGCTGCTAACAAGCCTAATAAAGAAAAAAAGGTGGTTCCGTAGAAGACCATCGTTCTCCCAACACTGATTCTCTTATTGACGAAATGACAGTCCACTCACAGAGTGCATGGAGTACTGTTTTGTCTTCCTATTCGCAACCCCTACAAAGAGGTGTTTCACATTTTCTCATATAATAAAGGTGCTTCCATAACCAACTGTGTCCAGTTTGAATACTTGTCACCAGGCGAAGATTTGTTCTAGACATAGCCAGGTACTTTTTCGCTGTATCTTTGCAGGGGTTCTCTAGGAACTCCTTAGCAAATTAACAGCTATTTGTTTGATCCCACTGTTTTATAAATACTTTGTGGGTGTCCCCCTGGATAATTCCAACAGAAGCTGCCAACGGAAGCATATCAGGTCCAAAAATATTGAAACCCGATGCACGCTTGACTAGCTTGTCAGCTACTTGTCCGTGTACTTTCACCTACCATACAGTTATCGGTTGAGGCCACTACCAGTGCCTCATGGCATTCCCATACTGATCTAGTTGTTGTGTTATGATTACGTACGATACCATCTTTGTAGATTCTGATGGTATTGCCCGTTGTATATTTACGGACAATTTCTTTGGTGGCTATGCTTATACCTGCTAATTCCGTTTGTACCAGCATGCCCATCCATTTCCCACTGATATTGGATGTGTAGGGATCTGGAATAGATTCCATATTCTGCACCTTCCTTTGTTTTGATCCGCCTGTGAAGATGTTGATTACATTCTCATTGGCGGTCTCCTCATTCCTGATAAGCACCATGTAGGGTCTGTCAAATGCAAACTTGGGACAAATTCACAGCCACTTCTTTTAGATGAATGTCCAAAGGTGACAGACATTACCTTCATTGTTATGGTGGGTTACTGTTATGTTCAGGCAGGCAATCCTTTGTACCCGGCTGTTTGAAGACATGAGAAATTTCTTGTTAGACGCATTACGGGAATGAAGAGTTGCGACCTGCATTGAAATGCATTTTTCAATTTGTACTTGTGGCAATCACTATCGATCCCCTTTATATTTCTGTAACAAGCGCTTAAATAAAGGAAAGTTGACAAGGCAAACAATCTTAAAAAGAAAATTGGAAAAGGAACGCTTTGTGCTAGAGAATTCGCCGACACAACAAATGGCTCTAAATAATTATTATTGTAATCAGAAAAATTCGCAGACAATAATTATATGTTCGCCGTCGAGGTAGGGTAATCAATCATACTTTTATCAGTGGAACATTAATAAAACACATGTAAATATTAAATGAATTGTTAGCACCTTCTGGCAATTGTACAAAAAGACCTCAAGGAAGAAGTAAAACCTAAAATTAATTATATAAAAATGTATTTTTAAAAAGTGGAAATGTAGTTTGAATTGATTTACTGTCCTTATTTATAAATGTTTTGTTTCTATATGCGATACACTGTCAGAAAATGTTAACACTATAAATTATTAACAATATTAATTAAACAATTAACATTCTTAAATGGCATGACTTTTAATTTGAAAAATAATAAGTAAAAGTAATCAATAAATTTATTAATTTTTTATTGTTATTACTGCTGCTTTCATTTCCCCTTAAACATTATAAAAAATCCTTATTTATTACTTTTGTTTATTATGTTTTCAGAATAATACGGGTAATTTAATGTAGTGAAGTCAGACAGCAAAATATTTTGCAAAATGCTTCAAATAAGAGTACTTTATGTACCCATTTTTATATTTTGCAACTTTATTCAGTAGCAATGTATATTTAACAAAATAATATACCTATGTATATCACAAATGACTAATTGATTCTTTTAAACGTATGTACTGCGTTGTCCGAAAGCATGGAAATCGCATACAGATATGAACTAAAGCACACTGCTGTATTTAGGGGGTGTGGCCAGACTAAATTTATGAATACCGTTTTTAGGCTTATTTTTCCACGATATTATCTAAATTAAAATAAAATTTCTTTCTTCTGCACGTATTTGCAAAAATCATGCAATTTTCCCATTCAATTCATTTTCTCTATAACGTTACGTTTTTGGCATACGGTGTTAAAGTTGCTACTCTAAAGAAAGTTCTTCTTAATTGTTTTCAAGTTGGCATATAAAATCGTCAAAATAGGAATTAGTTTCAACTGTGTCTTGAGAAAAACGTGTAAACCGTTTTATTTTCAACAGCAGTAGCGTGGATGTGGATAGTGTGACCTGTATCTATGTATAATTGAAGAAAAAATATATTGAAAGTTGAAATTTCATAAATATCTGAACAGCTTTGTAAAATCCAAAGAATTATTATACAAAAAATGGTGTACTAGTTGAATATATATTCAACGTAAATTTTTCGATCAAAATTAAGCTAAGCCTGTTTATTCACATAAAATATCAATATGAAAGATCATATATTACATTGGTTTCCGTCCCCAAAACTATTTAAGTAAGTAGTAAGTAAGTAAAGTGTATATTAGCAAATAAAAAAGCTGACAGGCTTAACTGTTTCCATCTACAAATTTCTTATTTAAAAATTATTCAACCTCGTCAGACAAAACAGATATAAACCAAGGAAAACACATAACTAGATGTTTTCAGGTTTTCTTTTTTCCTGCGCCTAAGGATATTACTTCCAAAAATAATATTGTGGCTTAGCGTGAGTGTATAAGTCATTTTGTTGCAGTTTAAGCTGCATTCACGAACATTACAATGCACTGAAATAAATTCCTCGGTTCACGCCTTTTACATTTCTACATGGGTCGACAATCAGTATCGATCTTTTTTATTTTCGTAACTCTTCGGTTGCATGGAGTAGGTTAACATGCAGTAAACAACTAAAGTTGATACTTGTAACTCCAAAGGTAGTAACTAAGTGAAAGCGTAAATTCGTTGTCTGATGTATTGACACTTTATACACGGTGTTCAGTAAAGAATGGGCCATACTTTCTTGTCCTTGGACAAACATTTTGCACTTACCTTAGTGCAATTTTGCTTTAGGCCTGAGAAAGTACTTTTTTAATTTATTTTTTTTATGATAATTTTCTGATTAGTTGGGTAATTGTACTCAAATTTTGGAAAACAAAATTTTTATGAGATAAAAACGATTTTTTTTATAATACAGTAAAAAATGTTACAACAGCTAATAATAAGGAATATATGGGTAGATATTGTGGGTGTAACTCAACGCAGGTTGGGGCTTTTGTCCACTGAGAAGTTAGTTTCACACAATATTATTAATACCTACCCAAAAATAAATAAAAACGATTATCTAATTGATTTTTGAGTTAAATGTACAGTGCGTTCTGAGCGCTTGTGGCAGAATATTTGTTTAAGAATTATTTTAAAAATAGTGATTTTTGAACAGGGATTAGTTATTTTGAAACAGCTTTTGATTAGTTTTAGAAAATATATACTTGTTGTATCTCGTCAAAATACACCATTGGAAATCAATATACATAAATTCTAACAAATTGTTAATTTAAAAAGTTATTTGAATTAGTAGGTATGTTTTTCTTTTAAAACAACATTAAACAACTATGGAGACATATTATGGTAACATGAAAAATATCCACTTAAACCTAAACACAATAGCACAAACATAATCCTTATTTTAAATACATTTTTGAAATATCAGTCACAAAGCGTTCATACTAAACATTATTAACTGTAATAGTAATAATAATTATTTCAATTAATAATTCGTTATAATTTATTTATTGATTCTTAACAAATATGTTAAATGCAGTTCTTTTCTAAGATCGTGCATAATATCTGAAAGACATAGTATAGTGGCGCAGGCACTCAGAACGCCCTGTATAGTAAACCGACTAGAGCCTTGTTCTCATTTCCATTTCAAGATACCTTAAAACGGTTTGAACATTCTACAGGCACTTGTTTGAGATACATTAGGTGACATAAAAATGAATGTAATAATATTTTTAATTTTTCTGATAACATTTTTTATAAGGAATATCCTGTTGAAGCTACCCAGATTTATTTTTTAAAATTTTTATCATACGGGGTGTTAAAAATTTAGGCATTAGGTTGTAAAGCTTAGCCCACCCCTGGCAAACTAAAAGAGCTAAACATATTTCAAGGACACTATTAAATTATATTAAGTACTTTAAAAGTTATTCAAGAAAAACCGATTTCCAGCGGCGTCCTTTAGGGACACATATCTCCGTAGGGAGGGCCTGTAGGACAAACATTATAGGAACTTATCCATTAAATACCGACCAATTTGAACCACCCTGTACTTTATCCACTCGATTATTATAATAAATACTCTTAAAGTTCCATTATTAACTAATATATTATAAATTTACCGGAGTTCACGATATTTTTTATTAAATCGATATTTTTTAGATAGAGAAATTTACTGAAAATCGTTGAACATGAACTTTTACATGCATTGGCCTTTTCAGGTGCTCCAATTTACTGGCAACCCTTAGATTTTAGACTCATGATTAAACTCATCGGCCTAACGATGAACGTTTTTAATCTGAATAACATATTGTTGCTACTACACATAAAATGAAATCAGCTATGGGCTCCATCGAAGTGTGAGGATGGGAAATGGCTTTTTAAAAAGCCATGTCCGGTACTATCGGAGGCTGGCGGTTGTACCTCGCTTAAAAATGGAATTACGCGTTTCGGATGCATGGTGCGGCTACCTCTTTGTGTGGCCGTTGCTATGGACGCCGTCGCCACAAAGCTTTTGTGCTTCGACAGTGCGGGATTGGAGCAGGTCTATTTCACCTGGCTGCCACACACTCGTGTCGAAAACAGACGCGGTTAACACAGTCACACCCCAAAGTGACCTTTGCGTAATACATGCCCGGATACACTGGAGCTGACTTTTTCCTCCCTCAGTTAAACGAGGAAATAGTTTGCTGAATTGAAATGTATTATATTCGATGTGGTGAAATACTTACTATACCCAAAGCAATTAATTGTTTGTATGTTTGATGTTCTATACCGTATTTTAGTTATCTACTTACAGGGTGGTCAATAAGTAATGGCCCACGGAAGCATACTAGATTTTTCATTTCAAAATATTGCGATTTAAGCCAACTTGTCTTAATAAAATGTTGATAATAAAAGAGGTACAGGCTGCCAATGTTGGCATTTAAAAAGTGATTTTTTGTAATAATAATAATAATAATTACACTGTCTTTGAATGTATAAACTTAAAAAGTTTAAAATAAATGTGTTTGGATACGAGAAATCATAATCTGTTGTCTATTTAGACGTATTTCCTAGAAGGCTCCGCCCGCATTGAGAAGTAAATGAGAACGTAACTTTTTTTACTCTAAAATTATCACGTTTCTTATTAAAAAATCTTAAACCTACATTGTTTTTGAGAAAAACGGTATACTTATCATTAGTCTTAGAAATTGACTATTTTCGGAATAGCTTTTCAACAATCAGCTGTACAGTTCATTGTGCAATATTTTAACGTGGTAGGCGATAAGTTTGCCTTGCAAATGTTG
Source organism: Monochamus saltuarius (assembly GCA_025584915.1). NCBI lineage: Eukaryota > Metazoa > Arthropoda > Insecta > Coleoptera > Cerambycidae > Monochamus > Monochamus saltuarius. The sequence continues at coordinate 6,437,892 of CM046726.1, forward strand.
AAGGTATATCGACAATGCGGTCGTTTTTTACAACGTTGTCAAATGTAGAAACGACGAATATAAACAATTTTATTAATAATAATACCTAAATATCTGATGGATAACAGCCAATCCGGTCAATTGCAGTATTTCCGTTACTCTGTTGCACTATATTTCTGCTCATTACAGTTCTGTCAAAATTATCAACTAACAGAATACATACTCCGTGTTAAATAGAATTCCCATGTATTAAAAAAAAATTTTATGTATGGAATATCTTCCAATAAAAAACTCAGAATGCAGCAGTCTTTAATTATAAAATCTTGTACGATTGCCGTGGCTCCATTGGACTCGTTTCTAGAAAAACAAACAGCAAATAGCATAGGGCAAACCATGTTATAGAGAAACATCTGTAGGTACCAGACATAAACCCCTTCCCATAAAATCTTTAAAACTAAAAATTAGTCACTTTAAAACTGAACCATAACCTAGAATATTGCATCGCTCTCTAAACATCAAAGAACACAAAAGGTCCAAAGCTTAGAATATTATTCTATTATTCTAAAGGTCAAGAGTCAAGGATATTTACAGCACACTGTAAACATCTAGTGATGTTATACTCGCGTCAAGAATTCAGACGTCTTACGTCACGGCTGACGTTACACATTTGTTTCTATTGTCAACGTAATTTTCGATATTTGGTCGCGTTGAAAACAATCATTCTTTGCAATTTGGTGCAATATATAATGCAAACTTTTAGTGTAGTATATAGTTTTATTACTATCAGTTGCAGTTTCTTAAATATTTTGATGAAAATTTATTGAATTATTCATTTGTTCGTATGAGGTAAGTCGTCTGAATTCTTGTCGTGAGTATATATCTATTTTAAAATAGCACAAATTATTTTATACAAAGACCGTCGATTATTGTTAATATTATTGCTAATATTAATATTAACATAATTTAATTCGCAACAACTCAAAAACTTTAAAAAGTGAAGTACACCTTGTACGTACTAGTAGTGGTCCACAAATGGCGACTGCATCAAAAATAAAATATCGCATACGGTGAAATAGTATTTCAGTACTTGCTCTTCGCAAATTTAATTTTTCGTGTATTTTTTGTGTATTTACAAATACATATTCAGATGCCGATATGACGGCTAAGGTGCTGATTTATGGGAAGTGATAGATGCAAATTATCGTGTGACAGCATAGTAGCAAAGACGTTTCCTGAGTAGATAAAATATTATGCATCTTTGAATCACATTGACCTGCTGTAATGCTTAGGCAGTACATGTGTGACAATGTTTTTTTGTTACCCTCTGTGATTTTTCCCAACGGAGGAAATCCACCTGGTCGTGGTCGTCGGACCGATTATTTCGCTTTGAACAAAAATAATTTTTGAGGGAAGCAGAGGTCCCCAGCAAGCACTCAGCAATTACAATAGTATATTAAACAACAAAGTTTGAAAACGACTGTCGAGTGAGTGTGCAAAGAGGTTTTCAAACGAGTTTTTAATACTTTTTATACAACTGCAAACAGAGACCACAAAAATCAAATTTTAATTTAAATCGTTTTTTTACTAAAATTGCCAACGCTGGATTTTGTGGGCATCAGTTCCGAACATATTTCGCTTGCTTTCTGTAAAATCTCTTCAGAATCACACATTTTCACACCGAAACTTCGGGAATTCAACAATTTTTGAAGTATCTAATCAACAAAATAAAGGAACCGTGAAGCCTATGAAACTCAGCCAACTTGAAACATTGCATAATTTGGGTGACAACATCAAACAAAAATCACAATCTGGAGAGGCGGGTGCAAAGATGACATAATCGTGTGGAAAATGTTTAGTACAGGGCGTGTGCAAAATACCGTTTTCAGAGCGTGTTTTCCGTGTGCAAAACCCCCTTTTGCAAGGCAGTCGTATAAAAAAATCATTGCAATGGCAAGTTTTAATGTGAACAAGAAAGAAAACAGAAAATGATTCAACATTTTTAAAATATCTCCAAATATAAATTTAGGAAATAAATATCACTAAGATAGTTGCTACTTCCCTATGCTACCATATCCTGTCTCTTATTAGGTAAATCATTAAATAATCATTCAGTTTGTAGATCGATAGGTAGGTGCCCTGTAACTACATTTGACACCTTTAACTTGCGGAATATACCTAACGTCCAGGCCAGAGTCGGCGATAAATAGGGTTGTAATATAGTTTGAAAACATTTTTTTGCAATAGTGGAAAATCATATAATCTCTTGAATTTTATAGTAAATATTCCTACTACTGAAGTACAGTAAAGACATTTTTGTAACTGACTATATAGTTTTAATTTTAACACCCTATTTGCACACTAATTAGTTGTTTTAACAGCTATGATCCGATTTGATAAGTTTCGTCATACAATAAAATGCTTAAAGAATGTAAAATATTTACTTCTAGTGTGGCTATTAAAATAATTTGACATTAAATTATACCTAACCTGTACGTAAATCGCGGCTTTACGTTGCGTGTGCGATGGAGTTTTGTGATATCGATTAATTTTCAAGATAACACAGCTGTCACTTCCCAGTTGATAAACCACGAAGCGTGCCCCCTTATTCCAGTAACGGTCATTCGTTTCAGCACTTTCGCTTTTCGTTTCAGCGTCTTCGAACCGGCGACTGAAAGTGAAATATTTAAGGAGCCGGAACACAGTTAAGGGAAAATTAGTTAATGGGGGTTGCAGTTAATATGTTAATGTTCTCCATTGGGTGCATAATACCCAATGACCGGTAGCGGGCGGTTCTTTCCTGTAGATAGATATTTCGTTGGGTGCGAGAAATGACCCAGTTAGTTATTGACCCGTTGGCTCTACGAGGCGGAGCCCGCGAATCCACAAACTAAGTCGATGTTGTTGCATTTGTCCTTACTTGCTGAACTGACACTTGTTTGATTAATTTATTGCATCAATTTTACACCCCGAGCATATTAGTTCTGAACTAATTAAGCGATTTGTTCCTTGAAACTTCGTCAATGATGTATTGCAAAAGTATCCGCACACATTTCACTTTAACAAGCTGACTACCAACTACTATTTATGATCTTGCAACTACACTCTAAATCAGGGGTTGCGACGACTGGTATCGTGAAGGAACGATTTATTATTACTTAGCTCATGTAACATTGAATTGCCCCATTTTTAAAATCCAATAAGTACCATTTAGAATATAAAGTATTTAAAATGTAAACAGGAGTATTCTTGTTTTATAGTATATAGAATAGTATAAGCAATAAACTAAATAACATAAATGGGGAAAGGATACTGTCAGATAAAGTTTTGATAGTGAATATTGTCTTGTACAGTCTTAATAAATCTTTGTCCAATGAAGACAAAATTTTTAGAGGAGATGCTAAGTACAGTATTTATACAGGGTCCCTCATAATTAGCTGCCAACCCTGAACAGGCCGATTCTATGATCAAAACTAAGTAAAAAAGTTCATATGAACATGGGTCCGGAAATGCTTCCTAAGGGCACAGGGACCCATTGAAGAGGGAGGAATTGAAATATTTTTTTTGCAATATCTCTCAATCGCGTTGTGATAAATGAATGAAATTTGGTATACACAGCTAAATGATGAGTAATTTGATGAACTAATCGATGTATTTCCACAAGGTCCATTGGAGTGGGTACGGGGGGCCCCTTGGTATTAGCGTGTGTAACTTTTTTGCAGCTTAGTGTATCCATCTGACTTTCGAAACAATTGATTCTCCTACCTGTTTTATTTGAAAAAGGTACTTTGCTGAAGTCGGTAGGAGTAACCATTTTTGAAATAATCCTATTTGAAATGCTCAGTGCACCGAGTAAAAACTGTTCTGGTTTTAGGTAAAGTGCCTTTTCTGCTGAAAATATAGCAAAATGTTACTTGAAAAAGTTGTTCAAAATGGTAAATTATGGAGACGTGCAAAATTTCGAGAATTATGAGACACTCTGTATATAAAGTCGTTCCTTTATCTGTCTTATCCCACAGTTCTGAGCAACTAATGGTACACATGCAGACTTAAATTTTCAATAACTGGTATTACATAACCATGACATCGTCTAATAAGAGCACCTGACAATTTTGAATTTAATTTCTGGTATTTTAAGATCGAAGAAATCGAATCTGCAAAAAATATATATGGACCATCATAGATCAAATTTTGAATGATACACGTGCGATAAGAACTTTGTTAATGAACCTTATATAACTAAATCACTCGTCTAACGCCTCGTGATATAACTTTACACGCGTTATAGTGTTCATATCGAACTAGTATCATAATTATAATAAAACCTAAGTATGAAATGGCAGCCTTTCCTCAGATGAGATGAACAAAGCTAAAATATCTAGAACCGTCCAGCATTTCCTGTTATACAGGAAGTCGACATCAACTTCGTTATTTTAAATGGGATACTTAACACAGTGTTGCAATTTTTGATTTTACGAACAATTTTAGGCATAACAGATTTTGTGTTCATTACGATTACTCATTATTTTACACATATTGTGTACAGAAAATACTTCTTTAGGTGCAACCTGATGAAGCAGTACGAAAAGGATTATTAGACCTGATCTCTAAGAGGGTTCGATCTGTTTCCTGAGAAGCAATTATGTCAGGACTTATTCTAATGTCTCCTTGAAGCCTCCTTATAAATAATAACAATGCTACGCTTAAACGATTAACGTGTGGCTCCGCTCCTAAATTTAACCACAATGTGGCGTAATTAACGCTCGCACGCACACCGCACGCGCCGCAAACACCGGCTGCATTCTTCCGCTCACTGACCACCCTAAATAACCCTAAATCCGCCACCGCCGCCCACTCACGGCCACCCACATCCACACAACAATCGAAACGCTACTGGACACGAGAACGAGCATTTAGTCGACTGTAATAAAACAGTATTTCGGACAAATTGTCCACTCGGCCGATATGACAGTTTTCATTACGTATTACGGCAGTGTGAGAAATAGTCGACAAGAAATTACGAAGAAGTGATAGACATGTAACTTGCTTTTCTTAATTATCAATCTGAATATACCCTCTCATATATAATAACCTAACATCACTGTAAGAGTATTGAAATTTTACTTAAATTGCAATCAATAATACCCCATTTGTACCTATACAAGATTTCTTGAAATAGGTACTTCAAAATGGACTATGTTATAAATATGTTGAACATTCCTTATATACTTATTTTCTATTTAAATAACCAAAACTAGTCCATAATAATTCCTGACTTATCACCCTGAAATTTTGAACTTGTCTAGGCAGAGACCCAGCAATAGAAAGAGCAGACAAAAGCAGATGATTGATGAAGTGGATGAACTAAAAATGTCAAAAAAGTTCCCGAAAGAATAGTTTGGAAAGATTTACTGAAATTTAAATGCGTGATATCGTCAAAATGTTATGTTACTAAATGAAAATATATCTATTGAAGAAAAATATCATTTTGTGGACCACATTTTTTGCAGAAAGATAAAGAACTACAAACTATAAATTACAATTTAATAATACTAATATAATTATAAATTACATTTTTATGTTTCCAATGCAATTAACGGAATTATTTGTAAAAATATTAGGACAAAATTTGTCCTGCCCATTTTCTACTTGTCCTGCAGAACTACGTTTTGTAACTCCAGTAACACTAGTACTTTTGGAAAATTATAAGATCCAGAGCACCTACTAGTTGAAGGCACATTAGTGCCAATAATTTTTTTTACTATTTCCACTTTACTGGACACTGAATTTTCAATGTAGCATTCAGCAACTAACAGTGGTTGATTACCAATCACCATGGTGCTTAATATTAGTTATACCTACTCCAGCATTGGCTAACAAAGTAGCCAAAAACAGTGCCCGGAATATTTCTTTGGGTTTGATATTTTGTACAGAATCTAATCCAACGTATTGTCCCAACCACTTGTTTGGATCATTTATTATTTTTATAATATACAAAAAATTGTCGATGCTCAGTATCCGGTTGACAAAGAGACTCATATCTTCTGTATATAAAAATGTTTTGGTGACTTGTTTTCACTATCAATTATACTAAATATGCGCTGTATTTTTAATCTTTTATAGTTACTAGCAAAGTTTTATCTAAATCCTGAATATCATCTATTGTTATGTTACACAACTCTTCTCTAGGATAAGTACACATATGCCAAAAATCAGTGCTGTCTAATTAAAAAAATATGTAGTTAGGTACAATTTATTTTACATTTGAGGATGACAATTTACCTTGATCATTAAAAATATTTCATAGAAAAGTGTCAATTTCCTCTCAAGTCAATATTCTTGACTTCTTCGGTTTGTAACCATATTAATTGCTTTCTTTTTAAGAACATTATTAATCTGGAATATTTGCTAATGTGAAATAATGAATAATATGGCCACAAAGAGCTTACATCCCTAACGTTATTCTAAAAAATATGCTAGAGCACATTTTCAGTGAAGTATTTTACCTTTTTAAAGAAACATCATTTAACATAATCATCATAACTTCTGTTGCAAAGTTGTTTTGGTTTTCCCGACAAGAGGCTTACTTCGCTTCTTCCGCTGTTTTAAAAATTTCATGAGGCGTACTCGGAATGCCTTTTGTACTACTATCACTATTGAAATCTATATCTGTAGATATTTAATTACACTATAAAAGAAAACTTTCCTGAGGCACGATATAAACTTGTGCGTAGAAGCCACAAAAAAATATATGATTTTGAAACGTAAAAATGGAAAAAAATTTAATAATGACAAGGTATAGTGTCGTTGATATGTCAATAAGGGTATCCAGTTAAGGCTGTTGCAGCACTTTCAGCAGTTTTCAGTTGGACGTAAGTTATCATATATCCAGAATGAAATCAAGCTACAAGACCATTCTTTATTTTCGGCAAAATTGGCATAAATCTTTATCGATCCCTTTTTGCATTACCTACTAAAATATCGTAAAATGGTTTAAGTATTCAACATGCTATACCAAAGTGATCAAGTGCCAGCATTTGATGCAATTGATTCATATGCACACGACGATCTTGCAAGTGCAAGATATAAAAAAATTATAAGCTTCTAGTATTTAAGTACCTCAATATGTTGGTAGAATCGATGACACTAGTTTACTGTGATTAACTTGTAGATATATTTAGGTTGTTTTATTTAAAATTCTCTTATTCAAATCAAGAATAAAAACATGTGCCAAACATACAATTTCAATCACCGATTTTTTTTAGTAATAAAGTAAATGCACACAGCTATTGTTAAATTACCTTTGTTTAGCATATTTCTATCATTTTTATATTAATTTAAGGGACATAGCTATTTCAACAGTTATAAACCAAAAAGTGTAAAAGCTGACATTTCGGTTACGTTCTCGACTTTGCCAAATATAGTTTACACAACAGAGCAGGTATTACAAAATATTTTATTTCATAAATTTGACAATTTTCTTATCTTCAAAGTATGACATTTTGAACCACAGGCTGGCCTAATAAGAATTGTTTATTTTACATCCTTCCTTATCCCACTTAAAAAGCACGCTTATTTCAGAGTCACCCTGTATAACATCATTTAGATTTTAAAAATGTAACTTGGACTAGTTACTTTAAAGTAAACGAAAACAAGAGGAAATAGCAAAGAATAAATCCTTACAACAAAACGTAAAAGTAATCATTTAAAGGTGAACTCGGAAAATAAAGGTCTCTTTAACAAATTTTTGTCCTAAAGTGTCTGTTTGAGTATAAGATGCCCTTGTAACTGAAATTATCGTCGGTGCAAAAATAAAGTTTTAAATTTTATTGTCTCAGGACGGTGCTGTTAACTTCTGGTGAATGATTTTGTGTCAGGAAAACTGGCAATGATTTTGAGATAGGTGATAAATCGAACTCTTCAGTTTATTACAGAACTGAATTACCCCTGCACTAAAACAATAAAACGACTTGATGTATCCTTCAGCAGCAGAGCCGTATACTGCTGATTTAATTATTTTTGTGGGGCACATCTGCTTCCACATCAAAAATTCTCTTATCTAGAAATCTGATTTTAATTAATATTTGAAAAATTAGTAGGAATTCCTTTTCACTCATTAGGAAATGATATACAGAGGATCATGAAAAATAGTTCTCACTCTTATGCATACATTTGTGAATGCAAATGCATTTTGTGGATAGCGGTTTCTAATGAACTTTTTATTGTGAGATTTCAAAAAAGGTAAAAATAAGTGCTAATTCCTGTCTCATACCTTTGACGAATTTATATTTTACTTGATAATGATAAAAAAATATAAATTATTTTACAAATAATTACTTTATGCCATAGTTGATATATTTTGTCCACGACTATCTTATAAAATGTTCATTATACATGTGTTTCCTAAGTAATTCACTAGAGAATAAAATCATGATGAAAACATTATTCACTGGTTCCAAGGAATGGAGAATTAATTAACAAAACAAAAATTCTTCATGTCAGCAAGTAAACTTGAACCTCCTGTGTGAAAGCCAAACAATATTAACATTCTGAATTACTCTAACTTGGAATAACCAAATTTGGTACATGATTTAGGCACAGCTTAAAGGTTTGTTCTTTAAGCTGTAATTTAGGTTTATTATTGGTCTTATTTGCCTATGAGTTCAAGTAAATTGAAATACTACAAGGTGAGTGACCCCTTTTTGGACGATTTTATTTATTTCTCGATAATTGAATCTCGAGAAAATTTTTGGAAGCATGTTACGAATAAATGTAACGTTATAAGAAACGATCATCATTTATTAGACAGAGTAGATAAAGTTTAAGTTGATTTATATTAGCTTAAAATACCTTTCTAATCCGGTAAAAAATGTTACAAAAGCTAATAATAAAGTATATATAGGTAGATATTGTGGGTGTAATTCAACGCTGGTTGGGGCTTTAGTCCACAGAGTAGTTAGTTTCACACAATATTATTAATACCTAAAAATAAATAAAAAGTTTTACATAAAGGGTAAATATTATTCAAGTAGGTATTGTCATATTTAATTTAAAATTGACAGGCTAATGTCACTTTTGTCATTGTCGATATTTAATTTCAAATAATTTCGATTTATATAATAATTTTTATAGTTAGATATTTGACTCAACTTGAAGGAGGTCACCTGAAGAAGCAATCCTAAAAATGCAGAAATAGGTCAGATTTTATCTATTGTGGTTGAATTTTCGAGTTCCCACTGTCAAAAGTGAAAGTTAGATATTTATAGAGTGTTTTCATTAAACCAGGTTAGTAAATTTAGATAGATTAATTTCTTTAGATAATTATTGTCTGTGAAATTGTTCATTAACATACCTAGATGTTTGGTATTAGAGAACATACATATGACTTCATTGATAGGAATTGTAGGAGATTTGATTTATATTAGCTGAAAATACCTTTCTAATACAGTAAAGAATAATGTACTATTTTAAAATAAACGTAAATTTCTTACAGAAGATATGAAATCCATTATTAGTATTTGGGTAATTTAAAGAAAAGAATTGTCTTATGTTATCTATTTGTCTTGTTTGGTAGCGAGTAAATGTAACAATAGTTAGTACATCGAAATGGTTCAATGAATGAATATAACTGAAAAGCTAAACAGGTTTGGATGTGTACGCGATTCCCAGATTATTTGTTACCGTCAATAAAACGTCGAAATTCTAAGGCAGAACGTATTTTCATGAGTGAGGACATATAACATCATTAATAGTCCCAGATTCAAGTAGGCTACATCCCTAAGACATTAATATAAACCTAGTTTAATCTGTTTAATGTACACTCAAGTATATGTGAATTGTTGCGTTGTCCGCTGGTCCCATTTCACACTCAAAGTTATGACGAGATGATGTACTCGGTGCCCAAATGCAGTGTGATAATTAAGTGTCACTAGGTGATAATAAATGAGGGTCTACAAGTGTACGGTAGGTTTAGGTGACGTCGCCACCGCCATCTGATTAATGACCTTAACTTCATGTTGAACACGTCGGGTTTTGTTACCTAAACACCAAAACAACGACTGTGACACGAGGTGTCTTACTAGGTGACAGTTGATGCTTGCACGAGGTACTAAGAGGGTCATTAGTTGTCCTTCCTATCGCGACACAACACCAACCGGAAACAGTTAAGAGGGAATATTCAACATTCTGAGGCACAATTTCGCAAAGTTATTTACATATACCGCATGGCGAGGCTTTGTTCTCGACTGAAGCCGACCAGGGTTAACTCAACCTAGCAGATACTGCTGTTGTTTACCTTCGGATAACTGATACGAACAAATCAGTAAAATATATTAGGTTGGTCGTTTTATAAATGTATCGTTTATGGAAACTAATGTCACCTTGGATCTATGATTACATAGTATACCGGGTGCATATCTTAAAAAGCAAAAATCCTGCAGGGTGAAACCGAGATAACTAATAGTATATTACATAAAAAGCGCGGAAAGTAGCGTATAACATACGTGTTAATGCTCATTCCAGGGTGTTGTGGTGTACAATATTTTTCACAATCCACAACGTTAGAAAAAAGCAAAAGATTACTAAGTATATATTTTATTTTTCTAAACTCAAGTTATGGAATTTTTGATGTGGAAATTATTATACATAATTATTGTACACGCTGCAACATTTTATTTACGCTTTACAAATTTGTAAAGAAAAAATCAAAAAGGTCAGTACGAACATGATTCAAACATATACATGTGCACGACACTGAAAACTTGATGCTCCACTGTAAAACTTGAAAAGGCGGCAATCTCCGACCAGACAAAAAATGGAAAGAAATGCTCAAGGAAAGAAATAATTTTATAACGCCGACTTTATACAGCAAATTTAACTACTTTTACCTCTATTGTTATTAATTATTACAAGATTTAATTGGTGGTTTTAATTAATAAAATAGTTTGACATACCTGATATTACAACAACATTTTTGACCCGTCCTACCCAGTTTCTACAAACTAACATACATGTTTCTGCTCCTTGTCCGTTTTAAATTTGTAAGTGATTGGCAGCAATTATGATACGTTTCCGTAAATCATCAATAGCATGTATCCACTTCGGTGCGATACACTTCATTTTTTAAACATCCTCACAAAAAGAAGCCCAAATGATTTAAAGTCAGGAGATCGCGGCGGCCATGCTACCGGTTATTCTCGTCCAATCCCTTGGTGTTAATTGTTGGACATGCTGTTCATGGTACGGATATAATTGAACCTCGTGTATGATACGTCACACTACTGCAATAGGCCGTGGAAGTCCTAGACTTCCATTTCTTCCACCAATCAGATTCAAATATCCCTCGGGCTGCAATACACTTGCACTCACTACATACCGCTGTAAAAGTAGCTGCATTTGGTACATGTTTACAGGAAAATCGTTCTACTAAAACATTTTCACAGCGTAATAAATTAAAACGATATCCATCAACGAGTTGTTACTATACACGTAAGCCATTTTTGACACTTGAAACTAATGCAAACACAAACAAAAACTTTAGTGCAGAAAGTAATAGGATTTCAATATTCGGAATCGCCTGTCTAGAGACTACAATGGCCCAGCGATGTAAAGGTAAAAATACTACAACTTCAGTAATGTTTTACTCGGAAACTATAAGGATTTTATAAACATTTTTTTCACGACATCAGCTCCATTTTTCATGACGCATCTACTCCCAAATTCTTTTAGATAAGTTCTGAATCACCCTGTATTTATAGTAATTGTATTGTTGTTACGATCAGAAACATGTATATGATGAGATAATGTATGTGTTTAAAGTGTGGGATAACGATTGTTTTTGAACCAACTGTATAGTTGGCCTCACTTGGTTCTATTTTTTTTTTCGAAATTATATTAAATCCTTATTTAACGCCGCCTATGCGACTTGTCTACCACACGTTTACAGAATCAGAGTGGGTAACGTAGGCAACTAGCAACACGACCGTAAAATTTCCAGTCAAGTTATAATTTAGTTCCTGTGCTTACCATGCGTTTAGGTTGTAGTTATGTGTTCTTCTTCAGTTTTTAGTGCCTTTTTTAAACAGTTTATAGTTATTAATTAAATATAGAAATTTGTGTTGGGTGCAGACATTTTCCCACAATATAGTTTGCCGGTTTGATGTTCTACGTCATGGGACTAGACTGCCGTGGGTACATTAAAAGTTTTCTATTATCTATTCCTTTCGTTCGATTTTGTTATAATATATAGGTATTTTATCTAGCTGTATCTAGAGGAAGTGTGTAATATCAGTAGTGAGTGGTTATAATGAATGAAAATGTTGTAGTTTTGCCAGTTTGTAACGAAGTAATGAAAAACGAATGCAAGATAGTGTAGCTAACTGGATTAACTGTTACCTACCTGTCTATCAGGTATTATTACTAATATAAGAATGTTAATTATTGTCGCTCTTACATTTAGATATGCTGCAGAAAAAACGATCGCATAGTAGTAATGTAGTAGATACTGTTGACAGATGTAAGTTTTATCCATGGATCTAAGCTATCTCTGTCGGTACTTATCATCGGCGCCGACTTTCCTTAGGAAAGGAGGGTTTTGCCCTACTTTTTATATATCAAGCGAAAATTCTGAAATATTTTTTTATTGTTTTTTGGGCCTTCCTTTAGCACGTGGTTAGATATTTTGTACTTAGCCCTGTATATATTATAGATATTTTACCCTTTCTCATTTATAAAAACACTGTTAAAATCTTCGACGTATTATTATCACCTTTTACATCAATAATATCAATTTTAGTGGTAAAGGAGATAGAATAAAGCCTTGTTTCCATATGCTATAGACATGAAATATGCAGCATTAAATATAACACCCAATAGGTATGTTATTGCAATATGAGATGAGACTTGAAGTATGAGAATTTTTGCATTAGATTTGCATTTCCAATCGATGAATGAAACATTATTGTCTGTCAAAACTAAATTGCTTTACTTAAATGCATATGTTTTGCTAAATAAAAGGATACTTTTTCAACGTTTTGTTTTCGCTCTAATTATTAACAGGAAAACTGGAGGTAGATATTTTATAATTTGTTTTATATAATCCAAATTGAAAGATTACACTGTAAGACATGTAGGATTATCTAATGACGAGGATGTTTATTAGGCACGGAGTAAACCTTCTGGGACCCGAATAAAAGAGGGCAACGATAAAAATCTAATTTAGAAACGTCTGCAGCATTAGCAGATTTCCAAGCTGGCTTTAAAAGATGGAAGTGTGTAACATAAAACTAAGTAGCACTACGTTCTGAAATAAATACCTAATTACTTGACGATTGTTCTGAAGTCGGATGAACTAAATAAATGAAGAATAAAATTAGTTTACTTGCTATTTAAATATAAGGGGTGTTTCTAAAATAAATGTGTTCTTTCAAACAGGTAATAAACGGCAAGAATTTAAACAATTTCATTAAGCAACCTATAGTTAAATGTTATATTTTCAAAGTCAATGAAACGTCAAATAGAAGAAACAGTTGTGTAGAGTACGTAGAAATTTAAAGGATGTAGTCTCATAACGTTTTTAGCCAACTAAAAAGTTTACTTTTTTATATATTTTTAGGTATTAACAATATTGTGTGAAACTAACTACTCTGCGGACTAAAGCCCCGACCAGCGTTGAATTACACCCACAATATCTACCCATATATTCTTTATTATTATCTTCTGTAACATGTTTTTACTATATTGGAAAGATATTTTAAACTAATATAAATCAAATTTCCTACAATTCCTATCAATAAAATCATATTATGTATCTTCTCTGATACCAAACATCTAGGTATGCTAATGAACAATTCCACAGACAAAGCTCTATTCAATAATGATCTAAAATAAAAATTTCTAACTAAATTTACTCACCTGGTTTAATGAAAACATTCTATAACTATCTAAGTGAACTTTTGAAATTGTGGGAACTCGAAAATTCAACCACAATATTGCGGGTGTAATTCAAATTTAGGGGTTTTAGTTCGTAGAGTAGTTAGTTTCACACAATATTGATAATACTAATACATAAAGAGTACAATTTTTTTCATTAAATAAGTAGACAATTGATTAACAGGTCAAAGTCACTTTTGACATTGTCGATATTTAATTTCAAATAATTTTAATTTATTGGTATAATGATTTTTATAGTTAGATATTTGACTCAAAGGAGCCCACCTGAAGAAGCAATCCTAAAAATTCAGAAATAGGTCAGATCTCATCTATTGTGGTTGAATTTTCGAGTTCCCACAGTTTCAAAAGTGAACTTAGATATTTATAGAATGTTTTCATTAAACCAGGTTGATAAATTTAGCTAGATAATTTTTTTTTTAGATAATTATTGAATAGAGCTTTGTCTGTGGAGTTGTTCATTAGCATACCTAGATGTTTGGTATCAGAGAGCATACGTATGACTTAATTGATAGGAATTGTAGATTTGATTTGTATTAGCTTACAAAACCTTTCTAATACAGTAAAAAAAAACAAAAAGTGTATTTTTAAACACGGCCTTTTAGAGTTCTTAGTTAGAATATTGAAACATTACTAAAAATGAGAATAATTAAACAATAAGAGACATGAATTACTGAAAGCAAGACATGGAGAAAAATCATATGCTGTTAAAGTTTGCACAAGTTGTACGTACATGATAAAGATGTGGTAACTGCTTTACTGTTTCAAAATTATCAGATACTGTTAACAACATATATTGCGCCTACGCATCTTCCCGTTACCAGCACCAAGTGCCCTACCAAATTTGCTTTCTTTAAATAGAAACCCAGTTCCTACTCTAATCCTCTATTGTGTTACTACTACACACATATACATATTTGAAACCCTATTTCATGTGTCATTATCGGTTTCCTCAACATGATGAAATATATCTTCTTTCATACTTAAGACACGTTGCGGTATTTCTTGTCCACATCCTTCATGTGTTGGATTCATTTTACCAGTATCCGACACTTCTTGAATAGCATTTTGCACTGTTCTGGAATTTGGTTATTGTCTTTGGGGAAACAATTTGCATCGAATCAATATGACTTATTTGTACTTCTCCTACATTAATATTATTTATATAGATTAACTCTTGATTTGAATTAATGGACTTTGAAATAGAACACATGACAAGTTTATTTTCTATTACTCCTTTGAAGGACTGAGCTTATTATTCTGTAACTGGACTGCAAAAAGTTGTTGTGTGTACATAAGACTTTCCAATGTGTAGTGCAGGATGAATAAAATTTCCATTTTCACAAAATGTGTTAAAATTACTAGTTTTATAATAAATTATACTAAATTCGTGTAATATTCACTAATAATGTGTTAAAAATAATTCGTGATAAATTAACACATCTTTGTGTTCTGTGCCCCTACACCTGATTGGATGTGTACAACTGAGCAGGTAGAGTATCTACGGCATCTTCTCCAACACACGCCATATTGGTTGTATCGCGTTGTTGTGTTCAGTTAGTTCCTGTTCGCGGTGTTCAAATGGATATGGATGGACATTTAAATTGAGGTTTGATCAAAGAAAGCTGTAAGTACGTACCTATCAAATATTGTTAATAATTGTGATAAAGATAAAGTTAATCAGAACTATAACTGTTAAAAATATTACTAACATTGACTTTGAGGTTTGAAATTACTGCTATAGCTGTATTTTATTTCCTTCTAACTTTGGAAAAATATGTCCAGATCACTACTAGTTAATTTCCGTAAACTCCTATTATGTTATACCTAAATACATCTTTGTTTAATATTTTGTTATTCATGGTTCACCAGAATCTTATTTGTTTTTAAGTTCATTTTTATGTTCTACTACTACTAACGTTAAATATAATAGAAAACTTGGTGGTTGTTTATTTGAATTAAATATGGATCGGTCAGTGGTCGCGCGGTTTAAGGCGTCAGTACTTGAATCGAGGTGACTAGATCGCTGTGGGTTCGACCCCCGCAGCCAGTAGACCGTATATAAGCTATATTCGTGGAGAGATTGGCACCCTCTCTGCGGGTATGGTAGGGTGGAAGAATGTGAGAGATTGATACCGGTTGACATTTGACTACCCCCCTAATTAATGAGGTTTTCCAGGTTTTCCTCATTCCTGCACTGAATGGTGGTTAGGGCCTACCAACGTAAGTCGTTCCTGGGCGCAAATGCGGCCTGCTTAATAATAATATGCCGCCCCCTCTCCCGCACAAGTCTTGGACTTCTGGGCTAATCCTCGTGATTTGAATGAGGGTGGAGATATTATTATTATTAAATATAGATATTCTTAATAAAATTATAAAAAGTAATATGTCTTTTATTTTATTCTGAGTGTTACACTAATAATATATATTATATAATAAAATTAACATGATAAGGTCGCTGTAAAATGATCTAATGTGTGGTGCTCCTAGTATCTCGAAAAATAAAACAGGTAGAACAAAAGTAATATTAAAAATTCTTGATGTTTTGTTATACACTTTTACTATTTAAATTAGCCTCAAATAAAATAATATAAATAATATTTTGCTATGTAAGTTTATGTTATAACAACATTTAGGTATTTTGAAAGAATTCCGTACTAAAAAATTTGTTGGTTAGACCATTTTCTACCGTTATATATTTGTTTTGCTTAGGTACCTTTGAATATTCGCAGATGACATGACATAAAATTCCTGTTATTTGCTAACCTCTATATTATTCAGTTCTTAAATGTTTAAAATTAAAATTTGTAGAAAACACTATTTCAAGAATACTTCGCCCTTAATATGTAAAGTCTATACTTTTAATGATATAAATAACACTGTAATATGTAAAAGTTACACATAACATGTGTTATATTAAGAGTGGATTGTGTTAAACCATTAACACACTTCCAAATACAGATAAACGTGTAAACTTATACACAATCTCATGTGGATCTCAACACAGGATTGTTTTTTTGTGTTAAAATGTGAACTATTTTTTGCAGTGTGTAATATAACCGTTGTGCATCTTTTTAAAACCGTCATATTTTTTTATTTACGTAAAATATGCAAAGACCAACAAGTTAAACCAATTAAATCAGTTATTATAATTACACTTGATTTGCTTTTAAACTACTTAGAAGTAGGATTTAAAAATATCTAAACTAGTTCTTCTGTGCAATTAATGATTTTTATCAAACTTTGCAACTACTGCGCGTATAAAAGGGATGTTTGGATGTACGGGGAGGGCTGGTTGCTTTGAATGGAGATTTTTAATTACACAAGCGTCCCCTAGCGAAACCAGTCACGGCCGACCAAGATATGTGAGTTGTCCCATGGGCCGCTCTGATTACTGCAACATTATGATTTTGTTAGCGCCAGAGATACTACTATCCTCCGTAGGGGCCTTCTTGATGACATCGCAGTTTAATGTAATGTTGATGGTGACAATGTAACATTATTCACTTTATTATGTATGTTTAATAAGGATTATGCGGGAATCACTTATACATTTCTCGCCTAAATAATGTTTCATTTACATACTTCACGCAAGGAATACCAAATGCGAATTTTACTTGCCGTAACTGTTCAGGTTATCATACCGATGACAAAAGAACAACCAGAAGATAAATTTGAATTAATCTATACTGATTTATTAAATTTGCACATATCTATAAATAGAAAGACACGAGCTAGTTGCAACATCTCATTTAACTACTTGCAGTATTTCAATTGTACAGAATTTATAATAACTCTTAGCTTTCTCTGTAGAACTAAATCATAAAGTAAATACCTACAAATCATAGTTAGTACATTCTTGTTATACAGGATGTTACAGAATGATGTTAAGAAAGTCTAGGGGCAAGTTGTATGTTTAAAAATAAGATAAAAAAATGTTATTTTAAACATGGGTCGGGAAATGTATGTCGGCCAATTCTTCAAACGAATAATTCACCATATTTATTTATTTTGTAAAAAAGTATTAAAAACTAACATCACTTCAAAAACAAGTCACTCGACACTTTGTGTTATCTTATTTCGTTTTAGTCTGACATGGAAATTATGAGAAAATGACACATGCCACCTACATTATTGTTTTTTAAATTAGCATTTCAAAGTTGGTCTATTGTAAAGATTAATAAATTATTTTTACCTCGAAAACGGTGCGTCAGGAGGAAAAAGTCCAAGAGACACTTTTAATTTGGTAAAAAAAAGCAATGGCGTACAATTTTTTTTGCTAAAAACGTCACGAACGCCACTAAAGTTATAAACTACGTGTATAAATTATAAGAGCAACTAATACACGTAAAAGTAGCTCTTCACAATGTACACTGTTGTGTACCAAATCTCATCTTAGTATCTTGATAAGTTTTCGAGAAATAATGACTATATAGCTTTTAAGACAGAACATTTTAAACAACCTGTATCTCGAAAATGAGGCATTTCTGAAGCCATGTTTATATAAACTTTCTTTCTTAACATCATTCTGTAACATCCTGTATAACTAGAATGTACTATGATTTGTAGGTACTTTATGGTTTAGTTCTAGAGAAAGCTAAGAGTTATTTTAAATTCTGTACAATTGAAATATTGTAAGTAAATGAGATTATTACATGTTGCAGCTAGCTCGTGTCTTTCTATTTATAGTAACACCACTGTATTTTCACGACAGTGTTTCTTACTTGTAAGTAATATTATTCTTTTATAAATACTTTGTATATTATAACAAAAGACAACAATTAAAAAAACTCAAGTTATATGTGGAAGTATCGCAAACAATCAAATGTACTATTTGAAGTTCAAGAACCTACACATTATTTTAATCATTAAAATTTTGAACTATAAAGTATTGTTATTTTTGTTAAATAAACCATTTACACAAATATCTCTAAAGATGTTTGATACATCTATGCTATTGTGGACAATGTTTTAAGTAAACCATTAAAGATAAGTATATGTAAACTTTTCATCTTCAAATGATTTAGATAAATGTATTTACGTACTTCTGCTACATCATGTATATAATATAAGGATAATAAATACTGCCACTCCTATTGAACAATAAAAATGCAACTGAAACAGCAAACTTAGTGTTGTTATCGTAACACTGGAAAAAGTTTGACAATTATTAATTTAAAGATCTTAATCCTAAGATAATAGAAATGTGGTACAAAATTACGAATGTATGTTACTAATTTGCTTCTAAAATATATATTTGGAGAAATGTTTGTAAAATATTTATAAGGAAAGATAATAAATACATGTTTACGATCTTAGTATCAACTCAAATGTTTCATTTTCTTAATAATTGTAAAATGTTATTTGCAGAATTTTCTTCAATCAAACACTTCATAAGCTCAAAGTACTTTTTATATTCACCCTAAATATTTCAATTACTTTCTAAACAAGTTGCAATGCAAAAAGTAGCTTTTAAGTCTTATATTGAGGGTGCGATAAACCCACAAACGGTTTTCAAAAATAAACTTTATCGAAAACGTTTTTTTTTTTAAATTAACTAGCTAATATTACGCAGTAATACTGAAACAGTCAAGTGAATGAAAAAAAGCTGTGTGTAACTTTTTACAAAAACTAACGCCCAAGCCTGCGAAGTATTGCGAATAAACATTAATAACAGTAACATGTTTTTAATAACTAATAAAGTGATATAAATCCACTGGAATTGCACATTCCATAATAAAACAACAAACAATTAAATTCACTTCTACACAAAAAATAAAATTATTTGCAAAGTACGGTTTATTTTTTTCCATGTTAAACAATGAAATATGCAGTATGGAACGTCGACAGTTCCAACCAAAGTACAATTTAACCAATTATTACTACATGAACGATCAGCCCAGATATCAGTTTGATTTTTATCGCAATGATGGAAAACATTCGTAATTTCAACTGATACTCTACCGAACAAATATAATTTATACGTGAACATAATTGAATTAAACAGCCACAAGTTTCAGAGAGCACTTGCTGTTGAGCGAATATGCCATAATAAATTATAATATGTATGTATGGGTATCGGCCTGCGTTAGTTTCCACCGAAACTATTTGTGTTCGAGCATTTGTCTAACGCAATCAATTATGGTGTTGAGAGGACTTTTATTGTTTACTTCATATGAATAGAATATGAAGTAAACGCTTCGATTTCTCCAAGTAAAAGAAAATCCTCTGTTTTATAAATACGGTCTAATGTGTACGTGTCTATTTAAAAGTATCTTACATATATGTTATATAATTTTCAAAGCATATAAACGCGGATCGGCGCAAGATACCTGTGAGCAGGAAACCGCTTGCATTGTGTTAATAGCCTGCTTTAAACTGGTGTTTTATGTCAATTTATAGTATATTAAGTATTAAGAACAGGAGGAGATTGGTAAACTCTTTACTGTTCGATATACTTATACCATTTTTTGTACGGCCATTATATGAATACAAAGGTGTTAACTAACAAAATATCTCGAAAATTTTAAAATTATTTTTGTCTCATGTCTCGTATATCCACTAAACTAAGTAGATTTTGTCGTTACCATGAATCGCTTGTAAATTTATTTTTAAATGTCAACATATTTGTCAAACGAGTGTCAGCATGAGTGAATCAGAAAACGAAAATAATTCAAACATTGGAGAGGTCTTGGGTATAGGATGTTCCTGAATATCTTCTGGCAGTTTACAGGCTGAGTATTTTATGTTAAAAGCAACAATTTTTTTATACGGTTCTTTTTATATTTCTAAATTGTCTATGCTGATTGCATTTCTTAAGAGAAAAAATATTGAACAAAAGGAGCCAGTGTTTTTACCAAAGGAGAAATGATCAAATTTTTAATGGAAGCACCAGACGAAACATTTCTGATTCATAAGGTACGTTAATATTAATTTATTGGGTATTTTTGCACAACAAATAATATAATTTACTTACAGTTCGATGCTTTCAAAACCAGAACAGTAAGTAATTACTTACCTACGCGTTTATATCATACTGTTCTAAAACTAAGTATGGTTAACAATCGGAAATATAATGGTCGTAAAAAAAATATACAATTACAAATTTCATAGCTTATAAGTATTTAGCGCTGGTTGCCAGTAAGCGAAAAACTCTTAGTTTCCAACTATTTGCGTTCGAGCATTTGTCTAACGCAATCGATTATGGTGGTGAGAGGACTTCTGTTGTTTACTTCATTAATACTGATAAAAAGAATACGTTACAGTAGCTTTTACTGGGGAAGGAAAACCTGCTTCCACTCTGTCTGTACCCATATTTTTAAATGGGCACGTACCTACACAGTGAAAGCAGGTCAGCGCCGGAAACCTTTTATGAAAATTCAAATTTAATTTATTTGTACGAGCCGTTCATGTGTAGAAAAAATGGATAAAGAGCTTAATATCTTCAGTTTTTCGATGTTTTTCGTTATACCAAACAAAACATATTTGATTTAACAATTTTCTGTGACCAACGGCATATGAGAGCAAACACGTTTTGAATATGCACACCTACCATGTCAGATGTTTGTATATAATAAATACACGTAATAGTGTGAAGGGTTTTGTTAGGCAAGGCTCGCACTGAAGTGGTGTGCAAGTGACGTGGCACTGGCGTGGTGACCAAGTGGCAGGTGGAACCATTAAAATCTATGTAAACATATTAGTCCAGGGAAGTTAGGAAAAATAGCGGAAATTTTTAGGCACGGCAAATATCGAGATGCGATTTTCTGCATTGTGTTCAGGAAGGTCCCAGGAAAAAAGTCTATATCGTCTGGTTTAGCCATTTTTTGAAAAATGCCTTATGGGCCGGAAAATGCATTACACCATTATAGGAACGACTGGAAACTCGGAAAAATCGCTCGGAGATCGTTACTAGGAGGTTTTCGGGGCTGCCGAACTCGATTCTGGCATTAAAATTACTTGGGGATGCACGGGGGTGGCTCTGTGGGGGTGCGCGGGGGGAGAAATGGCAGCGTGCATGAAAATCGCTCCAAACTCGTTACTCGGGGGTTTTCGGGGATGCCAAATTCAATTCCGGCATTGGAATTATCCGGGGGCGCTCGGGGGCGGCTCTGCGGGGGTATCCGGGGGCCATTCTAGGGGGGAAATTGCATAGTCCATGGGAAGCGCTCCAAACTCGTTACTCGGGGGTTTTCGGGGATGCCGAATTCAATTCTGGCAATAGACTTCCCCGGGGACGCTCGGGGGTGGCTCTGTGGGAAATGGTAAAGGAGAAAGTGAAAAATCACAAATTATTGAAAATAATACTTTATTCAAATAACAAATATTCATTTCCCCCCAATCACCTCCAGACAAACCCACAGAGCCACCCCCGAGCGCCCCCCTGGAAAATCTAATACTAGAATTGAATTCGGCATCCCCGAAAACCCCCGAGTAACGAGTTTGGAGCGCTTCCCATGGACTATGCAATTTCCCCCCCAGAATGACCCCCGGATACCCCCGCAGAGCCGCCTCCGGGTAATTCCAATGCCAGAATTGAACTCGGTATCAAAAAATGGCTAAACCAGACGATATAGACTTTTTTCCTGTGACCTTCCTGAACACAATGCAGAAAACCGCATCTCGATATCTGCTGTGCCTAAAAATTGCTAAAAATCAGGAGAATAATAAAAACTAAAACACTATTGGGTTCATCTTCTCAGGAAAAAAAATAAAAATTTTTAACGTTTATAAAAAGGATTTGAACTTGGATGACCAAAAATTTAAACTTTTCTATCAAATGAAGAAAGTGACATTTTGCAGGTTACTGACAAAACTACGACCTATGCTTCAAAAAAGGACACAAACTTCAGGAATTTATGGTAAATTCGTGGCCGTCTCGCATGTTTTTAGTTTTAAAATTCACAAGAAATATGCAGTTGCAATGCACAATGCCACGTCGTCACCGGCCGCTTGCCACTCGAAAATTAAACTTGTTCGAGATTAGTGGCACCAGACTGGCATCACACCACCTGCAAAATACCACGCCACCACTACTCCGTTTTAATACTCGCGTCTTCATATGTTTACATAGGCTTTAATAGGCTTGTTTTTGCAGCAGTTCAAAATGGTTTGAAAACTGTGAGAAATATTCGACCAGTTAAGTTGAGAACGCGTTACCATTGAATTTGACGCAATAAATAGTTGGACGGACATTTCTGATAGTGCTGCTGCTAAAACAAACCTAATGAATCCACCTGCCACTTGGTCACCACGTCACTGCCACGCCACTTGCTGACCACTTCAGTGCGCGCCTTGCCTTAGAGCTCCCTTTCGTATCGACACTTCCGGACATCCTGTATGTTAATAATATAGTAGATTTCAAAAGCACGTTTTTATTAAATTTGTCTTTTTTTCGATAGAATAGCATGCTTATGTGGATTATACCAATTTTTCATTATACAGCATTACATTTTATCTAAAACACAGTAAAAGATTTATTGAATATTGAAAATAACTTACCTTGACGTTTCATAAATTTTAAATAAATGTTGAATTGTCCATAGTTTCTTCTATTGCGATTAATAGGGTATGCTCCAAATTATTTTCTTTTAGCTTAATAATTATAGAATTTAAAACGATCAGTTCATCGTCAGATCCGGTATTTTGCAAGGAAATAGTTATCTAAGACGTACCGAACTAAAACCGCACACAGTAGAAGCTGTTGAAAGTGGAAAGACACAAAAATTTATTTGGTACCTACGTCTTAGGTACTTCCCTGCAGAATGTCATCATCTGGCGATCGTTTCGGATTCTATAATTACTAAGTCAAAGAGAAAATAATTTTCAGTACACCCTATTAATCGTAATAGAAGATATCATGGAGAATTCTCCATGATTTATCATTATCATTTACTTAAAATTTAAGGAACGTCAGGGAAAGTTCTTTTCAATGTACAAGCTTGCCATAAATCTTTCACTGCATTATAGACAAAGTAAAATGCCTCCATATAATGAAATATTGGTGTAATACTATACATAAGCAATCTGTTCTAAATAATTTATTTATTTTAGTTTAAAGGTATCTATTTAAGAAAATTCAAACAATTTAAATATCTAAACTGCAAATTACCTGGCATAATAAAATTATTAAATGATTTTCAAAATTCACTTTTGAACAAAATTATACCAACATATAATCAGCAAAATCAGCAACCTTAATAAAAAATGTCGTTGCTTGTGACAAGCGTTTACCGTACAAACGTCTTGTAGTCAGAGAGTTTTGCCTAGATTCACCATAACTGGTTACTATAAATTGTTTATGTACGTAAATATGAAAACAGAAAAAGGTACTAGCCGTACTGCTACCGTTACTACTTATAACAATAATTGGAGGTTAGCAGTAATGGATGCAATGTTGTCGTACGTTCCAGTACGTTACAGTTTTAAGGATTTCTTGGAAAACCTCTATTGTTTACTTCATTAATACTGATAAAAAACAAATTATGTTACAGGAGCTTCTATTTAACCGTAGTTGTGAATTAGTTTGTAATTTCGTAACACAGTTTTGTATGTTATTGCAATTGTATTTTTAATTTTAAAATGTATGAGCAGAATTATTAGTTTTAGACACTTTTTAATAAGAGTTTCGTGCTTGTTTTGGTCAGATATACAAGTTACTTTAGTATCGGTACTTATATTCTGAACATCCTGTATATTAAATATGTAGTAGTTTCCAAAAACATTTTTTTATTAAGGTTGCTGAATATATGTGACTGATTATATGTTGAATTTCATAAAGTGAATTTTGAAAAGCATTTAATATAATTTCATAATGCTAGGTATGTCTTTCGTTAGAAAATTTTGCTAGATTAATTTATAATTTAGATATTTATTGTATGCAACCTTGTAACTATACATAATATGACTTCATTAATGGAAGTTATAAAAAAATATATTTGAATTTTCTTAAATACTTTTAAACTAAAATAAATAAATTACTTACCTCAAAGTAATAACAAGTCTTTCTTCCGATAGAATAGATTGCTCATGTAGATTACAACAATTTTTCATTATATGGCGGCATCTTACTTTATCTAAGTTGCAGTGAAAGATTTCTTATTTCATGTTTGTACATTAAAATAACTTTCCTTGGCGTTTCTTAAATTTTAAATAAATGGTTAATTCACCATAATTACTTCTATTGCGATTAATAGGGTGTATTCCAAATTATTTTCTCTTTGACTTAGTAATTATAGAATCCGAAACGATCGTCACAATCTGCAAGGAAGTACCTAAAACGTACCTCCTGAATAAATTTTTGTCCCGATTTTAACAGCTTCTACTGTGTGCGGGCTCCGCGCGAAAAAATAGCGCCGATAAGTGCGAATTTCCTGTAACTGTAGATAGGTACATAGGGTACGGACAGAGTGGAATCAGGTTTTCCGCTTACCGGTAACTCACGCTGTTTTTTCGCGGTGAGACCGCACACAGTAAAAGCTGTCCAAAGCGATCAGTTCATTGTCAGTTAATGACATTTTGCAAGGAAGTACCTAAGACGTAACTACCGAATACATTTTTGTCTCTTCCCGCTTTTAACAGCTTCTACTGTGTGCGGTCTCAGCGCGAGAAAACAGCGCCGATAAGCGCGAGTTACCGGTAAGCGGAAAACCTGATTCTACTGAAACTATTTGCGTTCGAACATTTGTCTAACGCAATCGATTATGGTGTTGAGAGGTTGGAATACATACATTACACATTCCATTTATTCCAATTTATTCAACCCATGGCGTGGACAATGTTTCTGGGAATCTCATTTCTCCAGCGAATCGCTTTTATGAGGGCGGCGCAGATTTGTGGTCTCTTGATTAATCCGGACGAAGGCCGCCATCCGAAGCGACTCCGGATGCCAAGTCCCGCCATTTCGCTCCGGGCCAGTCATGAACTCTCGCAGTTAGTATTCTGGGACGTCGAGCCAAATCCCTTTACTAAGACGCCAATAGCTTTTCAAATCTCCTGCCTGATTTATTCCAGTTAATTTCTAGACCGCGCTTCGGTTGCCACAATGGACCTTTCCCATATATGACTGTCTGAAATGCCATTTTCCTGTTCACCCGTAAATGTAACTAATTTCTAAAATTAGAGAAAGTGCTATCCGAGTTGTGGGCTTTTTGCGAACGCCCCCAAGTCCGAAGCCGGCCAATAAAAATATATTAGACTGGACAACCTGACTGCGGTAATTGATTGACCTATTTGTTTCACATGAAAAATGTATCGATATTAATAAGCCACGTAAAGTGCACAAATTTTCAAGCGCAAAACTAACGGGTATATGAACGTTTCTTATGAATGATGTACGATGTAGGGAAGATACAGTTCACATATGTTACTTTAAAGCTATAATTGAAGCGTTTTAATACACCCAAACAATACATACATATATATTAGTGTAATGTTCAGTAAAAGTAAAAGTTATATTAACGTTTCTTATAAATAATGTACGACTTAACGCAGCAAATTTTATAACGCATGACGCAGTATAGAAACAGTAAAACATATATTATGTTACTTGAAAAGCTATGAAAACAAAAAAATTTTTTCAGCAAACAATTCAATTTATTTAAAGATAATTTATTCACGGGAAACATTTTATTTTTTTTTTGTGTAATGCTCTTATTTTTTGTCAAAAATAAACTGATTTATTTGCTACGTAGATTTCATTTTTCTGACGAGTATTTGTTTAAATGAAACAAATAATTATTCCATTTGAACGTCTCATGAAAACTTAATTTTAAAAAATGATTTTCAGATAAATATATTATTTCTTTCATCTCCCTAAAACATTTGTTCCAATATGTTTAAAAATAACGCTTTGAAATAATATAAATATTTTTGATTGAAATGAATGTGCATTCCGAATCAAATAATGCGTTTACTTAATTCAAACACAATATATATTTTTAATTTATCTTTTAATTAATATAGTCGTATCGTCGAAAAAGTATTTGTCTGAAAGGAAATAAGTATTCAAATTGTTATCTACAAACAAAAAATAATAGAGAGCTAATAAGTTCGAAACCGGTATATGTTATAAATTTTCAGTAATTAAATGCTGGATGGGGTATTAGCCTGCAGTTGTTTCCTGAAATTCCTGAGCAATAAGGTGTTGACTTAAATAAGCAGAAATTTATTTGGAAAAAATAATCTTTGAAATATTGTTTTATCTTAGAAATATCAATACTAAAAGTGTATCATTGAAAAGGAAATAATGTTTTTTAATTTAAACAAATGCTTCCTTTACCCAAAATAACTGTAATTTTGCTTTTTTTTTAAAAAAAAGTAATAATTTGGTATTAGGAAATAAATATTTATTTGGCCCTATATAGACAAAACAATGAAACACATTTTTTACAGGCAGTACATTCTTTTTCGGTGTATTTTATTCATAAATTCAGTTCAAAGGTCTTGTTAGTTTTATATACGTATATATTTTTTAACAAAATAGACGTAGAAGAAATTTTAAGAGAGGTCAGCCAGAGGTTGCGAATATCTCAAAAAGCTTACGCAAAATACAGTTCTGTGGTAAATTAATATGTAGCATTTAAGCAAATATTAAATTTAAAAAATTGTAGTTCGAAATGACAACAAAATGCACCACTATTCATGATACCAGGTATGCAAAACTATTTCGATCTAGTTTGGTCGGGATTAACAACAGGTAATATATTTCAACGTTGTTGTACGTTTATAGTTTGAAGGATTTTCATTGTTTCTATCATTAACACATGCAAAACACAATTTACAAATTACGGTAATAGAGCTTTCGTTTAGTTTTAATTGTATATTAATGTGCAATTTCGAAACACAGATGTAGTGTAGTTGTATTTTTATTTTTGAAATGTACGCTGATGAAAATTATTAGCGATATTATACAAAAAAATTGTCTTCGTTCTGATGCAAAAACTAAAAAAAAACGCTCGGTCCTTCCCGTCAATTTTTATTTTGAGAGGAACATGTTTTTTGGATGTACTTATTGTTTAAATTTATATCCCTGAGCAGGGGTGGCTTTCACTCTTATAATCTTAAATGGAAAACGGTATTGTGTGATACATCATTTTAAAAGGCATTCAAGTTTCCCTTCAAAGCCATCCAGTTTTTTTAATTTAAATGATCAGTTTTCTGGAAATTACAGGTGAAGAGTTCATTTATCATTACTATATTAAATTTTGAACATGCCTGCCATCAATTGCCATGACGTAATAGAGACGTTACTAGAAATGTTTTATAACATTATGGTCAGGTAAAAGTTTGCTGAAGTTAGGTAAGTATATAAAAACATGACAATCAGTAGCGAAGCTACTAGCAGATATTGTCACTACAAGCCTAGAAACTTTGAGACTTCTTAATAATCCGGATATGTGATTTATGTAATTGATTCAAAATTATTTTTTTAAGACAGAAGTTATCTCTCATTTTATTTCTTTTAGTAGCTGATTTGTGCAAGTTTCTTGCATGCCATTATGTATGTAACAAGTGTGTTTCCCTGCTTTTTATGGGTATTACACAACCGACTGTAATTGTAAAACTACACTGAAAGAAATACTACTGAAAGAATTACTATAAATTAGTGCTTACCTAATTGCATACCGTTTTGATATATTTTGAAATAAATGTTATATTGTAATTTAAAACGCGGGTATAGTGCAAAATAACAATATTTGTAGATTGTATTAATACAACACTTTTAGTCACCATTACCAAAACTACAGAGACACAATTGTAGTATATTATTTACTATAAATTGTGTTGAAGTATATTCAGGTTCACTTCTCTTGGGTTTGACAGACATGAACAGCTAGAAATCCATCGATAGATGGATGGAGAGATGGATGCCAGTGGCATACCGATGAGAGCCAACAAGCTCGAATGTGCCACAGACGAATGACTTTGGCTGTATGCTATAGGTCTTTCAGGTGGTAATGCTGATGCCCACAGAGTAGTAGTTGTTTTCTGAAATTTCTCATTTGCAACAGATGTGGCAAACATTTTAACTACGCAATGTGTAATTTTTTAAATAATGATAAATATTAAAGTAAAACCTTGTAGTAGGGGTTAAGGCTGGTCAACTGTTGTAGTATTTGTGTCAATAATCAACAATGCATCTAGTCTTTGGTATTTCTGTTGTAGTAAAATAGTGTTATTATTACTATAAAATTGTAAGGATAATAGTACGTGAAATAATACTACAAATTGTGTCTGGAGCTATAATCACAACAAATTGTAGAACACGGGTCTACAATAATTATATAAGCGTTTGCTATTTTTTTTTTCTTCAGTGTAGTTGTCGATAATACTTTTTTCGGAACATTACTTTAAATGCAACATCATCAAAAGTCCCAAATGACCGTGTGTTAAAAAAAATTAAATATTTATAATAATAATATAATTTAATTTAAAAAAAAAGAGAGTTTCGATGACAGTTGTGAAATAGTCAAGTCAATAAAATTAGTCCCCAATCAAGTTTGGCGACGCATAAGGATTATTAATTATTGATATGAACAAAAAGGAATAACATCAGAGAACCTAAACTAGACTATTTTGGTGTAAAAGGGGTACATAAGCGGATTGAGGGCGAATTAGATCCGTGGGTATAAAAGCTCGTCTGCTTTGTCTGTTCCGAATATCGCTGGAATCCACCAGAGCTCCGTCATTGGAAGATTACTTTTGATTAGCTTCTCTGTTCGTACCTTTAAAGAGATTTATTGGGTTAATAGATAACTCGTAATAGTTATAACTTAGGTGCTTCTACAAAGACCTTTGACGTTACAAAAAAAAATCTCCCTTTCCCAGTTCGCTCCCTTTATGTCTTTATCTAATTATTCCGAAATGTGTAACTTTTTATACGCCTCCCTTTGTGGCTTTTAATTAACTTTTCGTCATATAATTTTTAATCCGTCATTCATGTCCGGTTTTTAAAAGTCTTTTTGGGGTTTCTCAAAAAAATAATATTTGAGGACATTCCGTTACGGTCCTATTACAAGACAATCAGTAATAATTTTAGATAGGCATGCAACTGTTTGCTATAGGTATTTCAGGTCAGAGTATTAGCTTTCAGAGTAGTTATTTTCTGAAATTTCACTTTTGCAAATATCGTAATCGCCTATGGCGGCTTTCAGTACTACCTACAGTATACTGGGTCGCTCTCTGCTTGTGACTGTTCTAGCCCAGCATTGGGTAGCTAAGTACCAAAAGATGTAAACACTTACACCTCGAGTAAATAATAACGTGTTATTAGTTAACGAGATATAAGTAGAGGCAAATATATTGGTCAAAATTTGTTAAGCTTAGCTACCACGAATGACCTAGTACACATACTTTTGTTACCTATGTTTTATGATTATACATTTGTATTCGGCTCGTAATAAACACAATATTTATGTTAACAAAACTTGAGAGTGTGAAATGGGTATATTAAAAAGGCTTTTACATTGAAGTCAATTACTCTATGAAGGATAACTTGAAAATAATTGATACTTAAACACCCGTAACAGAAACTGCCAATATGTAACTTTCAAGTAATATTTACTACAAATTATTGATCGAGGTTGTAGCGTTAATTTAAAGTAGCAATAAAGTTGCGACTACTACTTCTTAGTAAAATATTTTCTGTTGTTCATTCGGAACGCGGTACGTCCGATGTTTCCATTGAATACACTCCTTGAATTTTATCTAGTTGAATATCCCTGCATTATTATTTTTATTAGATACATTTTCTTTATTTCGTGCTTGCTACCCCTGTTTTATGTTTGGTTCTTTGGATTTTTTGACGTGTTTTGATCCAGATATTAATTGCACGTCAAAGTTTATAGTTTCGTAAAGATATAGTTTTATATGAAGTTTTGATGTCTAGACCCAGTTAATAGCAGTAAAAATATGATATATATATTCACAAAGGCCACAAGTACACTACACACGTGACACAATACAATAAGTAAAGACGTTACACAATGACGAACAGCATGAAGGTTTTAATTTTGGAAGACTTGGAAGTAAAATTTAATTTATGGCGAGTTTGAAAGGTGTTACGCACTTTGTAGTTGCTGTGTGTGGTAATGCTTAATAATTCTAAACATAACGATAACGTTGTTTAGACTAATAATATTACTTACAAGTTCCACGACTTTAAACAGATAACTAAGATTCCATGACCGTCGCGGCAACTGTCAAAGCTACTTGAAAGTGACTGCAACTTTGAAGTAATATTTTAGTAACATAAGTTACTCACTGCAACAATCCTTTACCACTTTCAAGTTCTGAAAACTTAAAAAGACCAAACTGAGGCAACCTAGAGCAGTTCAATTTTATATCCGAACACGACAATCTGATGCAGATCAATCAAGTTAATAATAATTAAATGAATAAATACACAACAGAAAATATATATTTTGTATACAGATTATTCTCATAAGCTAAGTATAAGCTAATTTAAAATAATAAGTTTAGCGCTTGGTGGAAATGCTGCATATGATCTATATTTCGCAGTATTCCCACTCCAAGCAAAGTTTATTGCAATTATGTTAAAGCAATTCCCAAGTGAATAAAGCAAATATTAATGCAGTTCTGAGCAACATATACACATTAATCCATAGTTGCTAATTTCGGTTATTTATCTTTAAAGTTGGCTGTTTGCGTTCCAATTTAATTTAGATACAAGTTAAATAACAACAGTGGTAATAGTTAAATCATTACTTTCGATGGCTTGAACACATCCCGCTTCCTCCGCGCTGTTAAGTTTTGGATTTGTTTTAGTTTTACTGAGAATCTACGAACGTTCCCCGGTTTTCGCAGGAAGTTTAGTCTGAAGCTCTTAGATGCTTAATGTAATCAAGATTAAAATTGCTTATTAGCAAGACTTCGCACTTAACCCTGCGCCTTGTAATATATATTCAGTGTCAACAATTTACATTTTGGGAATTCTCTTACTTGTAATCAAACATTGTTCAACTTTATTTTACTTTCATTATAATTTGAAGGGGGAGGAGTATTAGAACATCCAGCAATTCCGAGGGTTTTACCTACGAAATTCTAAATTATAATACTCGAAGGAATAATAACTTTAAAGCTTCTAGCCTTAAATTTAAATAATTTATATAAGATAAAACATTACATTTTCAGCAGCCTGGCAGTATCTGCCTCGACTAAACACTATACCCGGCAGTTGAGAACACAAGTTTTAAAACTGAAAGATAATGTTACCTTAAACTACGAGTATATTTTAGTCACAACATATAATTTATTATTGTCTATAGTATGTCACGTAACTAACCATATCTACTGCGGATAGATATTTAGATATTTATGCAGCTCTGAATTTTGGAATTAGGTGCAAAATAAGCTACAGAGAATAGTAATATTTGTTCAATTTTTATAGTAAATATTTTACAGTAGTTTTTGTGAATTCCAATGTGCATACCTAAACGTTATATTTTGATAAACATCATCACGTTGTTGCAGTAATTCTTACAAATTTTCACTGAAATTTCAAAAATGTTATAGTAATTAAGGACGCCGTATTCTTGGAATAGTGTTTTCTATAAATATAAGTAATTTTAGACATTTAAGAACTGAATAATATAGAGTTTAGCGAACAACAAGAATGTTATCTCATGCCACCTGCGAATATTCAAAGGTACCGAAATAAAATCAATATATAACGGCCGAAAGCGATCTATCCAGCTAATTTCTAGGTACTGAAATCTTTCAAAATACGTATTTTTGAAAATTCAACTATAAATGTAAACATTGTTATAACATATACTTCTAACATATAGTTCTGCATATAAAATTGTTCACTTTTATTTATAAGTATGTGAAAATAATTGTTAAAATGTGGGGTTAAAATAGCGAAATAATGTGTGTCATACAAAAGCATTTCAAAAGTTATTATATTATTTGAGGAGAGTTTAAATAGTAAAAGTGGATAAACAAAACATCGGTAATTTTATTTTTGATATTACTTTTGCTCTACGTGTTTTATTTTTCGAGATTCCAGTACCTAAAAAACACCACAAATTTGATCATTTTACGGCGAGAAATACGGCGACCTTAATCTCGACTGATTTATACAAATGAAACAGTGGTAGAAAAGGATTTGTTGTAGTACTATTCTCAAGACACAATATTAATTTATTTACTTACTGCAACGATTACAAAATAGAAAATAGAGTTGCACTACATCATAACAGTGACAAACACAAACAAATACAAGATTTTCAAGATAAACTTGAAAATTAAAGAGCGGACCAGTTTTCAGTGTCGTGCAGAAGTGTATTTTTAAATAATTTTCGAAGTGCCCTTTTTGATTTTTTCTTTACAAAATTGCATTTGTAGGAGTCCCCTGTACACTCTGTACACTGAATATTTTTTTAGATAAGTTCAGAATCACCCTGTATATTGTATATTTGCTCTTTTCTAGTAACACAAACTATACATTTTGTAACTAATTTCTTTTGACAATAATATTCTGAATCAAAATTTAAAAAAGTTTTCCAAACTTTAATTTTATATTAAATGACGCAAGGTGATATTAATATTTTATTAGAACGCGCAATAAATCCAAAAAGTCACATGCTAGTACAGTATTCTGGAAATTGATTTTCGCTAATGAAAAATCGGAAATTGTGAACGTCATAAAAATCTAAATGAAGGGAATAGACAATATCCGGAACACATTGACCGAAAGTCTGCTCTCGATGTTCAATTAACAATTGTGTCATGCCACAAACAGCGTGCCGGATATGTATTTTGCAACATCGCAGCTTGCTCTAAACGCTTGTATTAATAAAACAAAAATTTCTAAAGAATACAAAAACTCACTGAAAATATTTGCCATCTAAAGAAATGTTACGGATTGCGCCTCT
This sequence comes from Monochamus saltuarius, assembly GCA_025584915.1. Classification (NCBI taxonomy): domain Eukaryota; kingdom Metazoa; phylum Arthropoda; class Insecta; order Coleoptera; family Cerambycidae; genus Monochamus; species Monochamus saltuarius. The sequence continues at coordinate 6,471,713 of CM046726.1, forward strand.
TGTAAATAACCCAGAAACAATTATAAACAATGCAATGTATTATTCTGTACTTTGGCTTCTGTACCGAAAGCAGTGAAGTCTATATTTCCTGTGTCTTGCTTATACCTAGTTCATACATGCAGATATCACTGTTATGAAAATTACACAATTGTAGTACAAATAAGGGCAGGCCACAGGTATAAACTGTGATAAACTTTAGTACAATATTGTTTGATAATTTGAAGAATAGGTATACATATTGTATGTAATTTTATTCGATACATGGTGATTTTCTGGGTTGTTGTGCCGTGACCTCGGTAACTGGTAGCTGCCAGAAACAGAGTTAAAAGGCACATCCCTAGCATTAGCCGGGATTCTTTTACCTGCCCTGGTTGTTCTCGGGCTAGGCTCTGTGGGAACAGACCCGCTATCGGTGTCTCTGGGCCCGTCCATACATTGATTTCGGTTCCTATTGTTGGTATTGCGACTGCTACGGTCGGAACCGTTCGTCGGATAATGGTGGTCCTCCGAGGCGTTCCGTAGCCGCCGCTGTAAACGTTTCGCCGCTCTTCACTGTCGGCATCTTCAGTGGTGACTCTGCAAAAGCTCCGCCGCGACTGAGGCTCTGTTTGTGGCAGCTACCAGTTACCGAGGTCACGGCACAACAACCCGGAAAATCGCCATGTATCAAATTACAGCACTGGCCGTGAAAGCCTAAAAACCACTGTAATTTTATTTGTTACTTATATGATTATGGCAAATTAAAATGTTTTTCTGTGTAATCGTGGTAGAGGACATATACAAATTGTGACTAACTTTAATACAATTTTGTTTCGAAATGGGAAAATCTATAATTATATGTAATTCTTTTCGTTACATAATTATATTATAGTTCATGGCAAATGTAAATGTATTGCGTGTAATTGCGACAGAATACATATACAAATTGTAAAAAACTTTAGTACAACTTTGTTTGGAATTGTGAGGAAATATATAAATTGTATGTAAATCTTTTCGTTACATATACGACTAATTTATAGTTCACGACAAATGAAAATATTGTTCCCCGTATTTGTGATAGGAGACATGTACAAATTGTGAAACACTAGGGATAGAAAAAATAACATAAGTAATATACAAAAAAATATACAGATTGTCTGTAACTATATTCATTACTTATATGATTAAATTATAAGTTCATGGCAAATGAGAATATTTTTCTGTGTAATTGTAATAGAAGATAAAAACTCGTGACAAACTTTTGTTGGAAATGTGAAAAAAATCTAGAAATTGTAAGTAATTATTTTCGTTACTTATATGATTATATTATAGTTCACGGCAAATGAAAATGTTATTAGGTGTAATTATGACAAGAGATATGTACGAATTGTAACAAGCTTGAGTACATTTTTGTTTAGAAATGTGAAGAAATCTACAAATTGTATATAATTATTTTTGCTACTTTTATGATTATATTGTGTTCAAAGCAAATGAAAATATTGTTTCCTGTAGTTATGATAAGAAACTTGTGTCAAACTTTACTACAATATTGTTAAGAAATGTGAGAAAATCTGCATATTGTAAGTAATTCTTTTCGTTACATGTACAAATTGTGACAAATTCGAGTAAAATTCTGTTTGAAAATGTGAAGAAATTTACAAATTGTATCTAATTCTTTTTATTACTTATATGATTATATTATAGTTCATGGTAAATGGAAATGCTTTTTCGTGTAATAGTGACGACAAAATCTAACAGTAAATAATGAGATGGATTAATCTAAGTAAAATTAAAACATTATGTATTAAAGCCACAAATTATTTACGTAATACGTAAAATATCTAAATGTTGAGTTTATACAAAACCATGCACATATCAAAATAAACCCTGCTTACAAAATAAGACTTTTATTTCGTAAATTTTAATTCGGTTTTCTTTTCAGCGGTCTAGTATCAGTGAGAATGTTGCAATAAAATAAGTGCTGAAAGCATCCAGTGGCTCTAAATTATACTCCACGGCAGGTAATGTTTTATGCATAAAAACCTGTTGTGTTCTTTATGAAAATTCAATACAGTTAGCACCATCATGCGGACAGTTGCTGAACTGGAAAGCGACGCTCGCGACGCCGTGATCGTAACGATTTTGACCGATAGAGGGCACTACGCGTCCAATTTTGCAACGCGATCGATACGGGAGAAAACGCCCCTTCTCGCGCCATGTGGCAGAGCCACGTGGCCAAAATCATAACCTGTTAGCGATACGCTTTTGAGGGGTTTATGTCTAAAATATATTCCTTATCGAGTTTTTAATATTGTACAAATCAAGGTGAATTTATAAAATATCATAATAACGATCGCATATAGGTACTTACTTTGAAATATCAGATATTTCGAAAAATTCCTATAAAACAAGTCGTGTTACTGCTTATACAGAGTGGTCCACTTTCGAAAGGGGAAACTTTAGAGCCAGACAGAGAACCACAAAATAATATCAGTTTGTATTATAAACTATATCAGAAAAATGCTTCGTTACAAAGATGTGTCAAAATTTTTATCAAAAGTTCCCAATTTATTAATATTTTTAAAACTACTTTAGATATTTAAATGAAATTTGGAACCTTTGAATAGGTAATCTAGATACATATTTTCACGCAAAAAATATTATTTTTCTTCCACCAGTGGCGTGCGTACGGACAGATCTTCGGGAAATTTTAATGAAAAAAAATGGTACGCCAATGTTTTTTAGAAACAAAAACTATTTCTAGAATCCTTGTTCAATTTACAACAGAAAAAGGCTCCTTACTTTTTGTCGTTGGATGTGTTTGCTAGTAAAATATTAAAATTCTTTAAGCAACTGGAACTCAAACAAATTTTAATCTGTCGTAGTAGGCCATGAAATAAAAAAGACTACTAACTACTGTCAGTGTTTTTGCATATTATAATGACAGTTAACTGAATTGTGTCAGATAATTTAATTTCGAGTTATTGTTATCATTGTTATTAGAGTGTTGTGTAAGTATTAATCTGAAAAATGCTTTTTTCTAACAACGAATAATACGCAGATATTCATTTTTGCTACAGATTTTGTGATGGAAATGAAGAAGCGGCAGCTCGTGAATATTATAGACGCTATCCAAATAGAAGAGTTCCAGATGCTCGCGTTTTCATTAGAATTTTCGTAACTTTAGCCTGGGTATTAATAACAAACGGAACAGAAACCGTTGATATAATATTCAGAATAATCGTATATACTACGTACTTTTGATAACAATCCGAGGCTGAGCTCTCGGAAGGCAGCTCAGCACCTTCACATTCCTAAGTCTAAAATATTACGAACACTACACGATGATCACAGACATGCATATCACCCTGTACAGGATTTGCACCCTGGTAATGTTGAAAAAAGAATAAGATTTTGTCAGTAGTGGCTTTTAAACTCGACGGAAGAAAATCCTGACTTTTTACATAAGATTCTCTGAACGGACGAGTCATCTTTTACCAGACGTGAGGTAACAAATTACCATAATATCCATATTTGAGCACACCAGAATCCTCGAGAAATTCGGCCAAGATCATTTCAAAATAAATTTTCCGTAAATGTTTGGTTGGCCGTTATAGATGGTAATGTTTGTGGTCCACATTTCCTACCCCCAACGTTGAACTCGAAACTGTTTATGGAGTTTCTTAACAATAATCTGCAGGAGGACTACCTAGAGGATTTACCCATTAATTTAAGGTATGAGAGTTGAATACAACTGGATGGAGCTCCCCCGCATTTTGGAAAAGCTGTAAGAGAATGGCTCAATACCAATTATCCTCAATAATGGATTGGCCGGTTAGGGAGGTATGGCATGAACAATGACATGGTTAATGGTATTGGACCCGTGGCCTGGCCACCCAGGTCACCAGATCTTAATCCGCTAGACTTTTACGTTTGGGGCACTATTAAAGACAAAGTCTACGCTAATCCCGTATTAACAAGAGAAGATTTAATTTTAAGAATTCAGCAAGTAAGCCTGCAATGATATGCGGCGAAATTCGAATGAAGGATCTGTTGCAATAAATGCGTTAGTGAGAAGATGTCGAAAATGTCGGTGTATTGAGGTCGGTGGACTACATATCGAGCAATTTTTGTGATTTTACCCTTAATTTTCTTTCTTTTTGTTATTGTGGGCATTTTATCTAACTGTAACTACGGCAAGTAGGTACGTTTTATCGGTAGTGAGTGGTTGTAAATAATGAGTGAAAACGTCGTTTTACCAGTTTGTAAGGAAATCATGAAAAACGAATGCAAAATACTGGAGCTAACTGGATTAGCTGTTACCTATCTATCAGGTATTATTACTAATAAAAATATCAATTTTTGTCGTTTCTGCAAAAAGACGACCGCATGGTAGTTGACATTATTGACAGATGTAAGCTTTATCTATGGATCTAAGCCATCTCAGTCGATGCTTATCATAAGCGACGACTTTCCGCAGGAAAAAAGGGTTTTGCCCCATTTTTCAAATATCTAGCTAAAATTCTGGAATAATTTTTTTATTGTCTTTTAGGCCTCGCTGAGTACGTTGTTAAAGTTTTTGTACTTAGTCATAGTTAACCCTGTATTTAAAAATATTAACAATAAGACACCTAGAATTCAGAGTGATATAATAAATTTACAAATTTCTTTGCCAGTTGTATTCGTAAATCTTTTACACTACCTATTTTTCATATGTAGAAAGAAGGCAGCCTAAAGGATTATCTACAAAAAGAAATATATGTTTTAATATCCGAGATGAAATTCTGCCTTCCATTCGAGATCACAAAGCTGCTGGCAACCTGCTTTATGTATATCCAGATTCAAGGCAGCTTGCACAGCAAAACACATTAAGTACTTAAATAACACATTTAGTTAAAAGCGCATCGTAACAATCATAACATGGAAATCAGAACTCGTAAAGGAACGGCTGGCGCTCCAAAACACAGACTTTAATGTTTTATAAAGGTGTCTACCGTTTATAAACGTTCGGGGTATAACTTTAAAGGCCGTTATCGACGTGCCAATGTCTATAATAACGAAGCTTATGGAGCGGTAAAGTTTAATGCGTTTTATGTTGTACGCATGAATAATAAAATCATTAAAATACATACACACGCTTTAATAAAGGTGTAAGCAGCAGCTTGCGTGCTCAGAGCGATCTAATGTATGGTTGTAGGCATACATTTCTAAAAATTCATGCTCGACTTAATTCCTTGATTAAGTCAATGGAACTGATATGATTGTGGGTGTTGAATATTTGTTCTAAAGCAATCATTTATATTCTAGAATTTTGATGTAGGTGTGTCTACAGAGAATTGTATTTAAAATTGTCTAGACCGATGTCTCGAAAACTAAAAGATGTATTTAATTATGATCAATTATGACATCAATTTTATATATACAGGGTGGCCAGTTGAAAACGAAACGGAGCTATTTTCAACTGGGTCAAGATTGTAGAAAGACGCTCAGACCTGTCGATTTTAGATTAAAGGGGGACATTCTTTGCTGGTATTTATGACTCCGCCGCTTCCACCCCCACACAAGGGTAAGCATTACTCCAAAATATTTAAATGGCATATTTATTTTGAAAGCTCTTACAATAATTCTCTTTACAACAAACTTTAAATTTTATAATTCCGCCCAATAATTAATAAGAATTTTTATTAAGTTGAAACTTATGTACAAACAATTAGTTAATGGTAAAATTGATATCATTCGAGTTAAGTTTACGCCAATGGTACAAATTTAGTATTTCTTGCGTTACATTGGTTTTTAGAGACTTGTTATCACTTTCATAAAAAACACAATTGTAATAAAACAGAAATGAATACTTTACACACACAACGAACGTAAAATTAGTGGATTCCAAATTTATTTTATAGTATTATTTGGAAGCGTTGGTTGGTAGTTTATTTAATTGTTACTTTATGAACAATAAATGTTCGAATAGAACAGCTCAGCTATTTAAGGCTTACGGTGAGCGCTCTATCAAACGATATATAACATCTGTTCCAACAACCGTCGAGAACTGTTCAGTACCGTGAGAAATGTTTGACCAACACCGTCTTACGTCGCATTCGCCGAGTACATTAACAACTAAACTGACTGACTAATTCTGGACGGTTCGGAATCGATTTTTGCTGTGTTGGAACAAACCCATAGTTTTCGCTCAGTAACTCCTTAACGGATAATGATAAAAATATGCGGTTTTTTTTAATAGACTTCAAATATTATTTTACGTCGGCGCTGTGTTTTGAAATTCTGAAAAAGTGTAAAATAAATTTTTAAAATGAATTTTGCATATTTTCAGCGCCGACGTAGAATAGTATTTGTAGTCTATTAAAACCGCATATCTTTATCATTTTTCGTTGAGGAGTTACTGAGCGAAAACTATATCCCTTTGGATCGAGCGCTCACCGTAAGCCTTAATGAACAACATCAAGATCGACATGTCAGGAAGAAGTATGTTCTAGAGTTAGTAAAAAAATTTCAAGAGACAGGGAACGTAGCCAATAAAAATCAAGAAATTGAAAAACCTATAGTTAATAAAGGTAGTGAAGATGCAATTTTGGGACAAGTTCATCTTGATTCTACATTACGTACGAGGCAGCTGGCATCTGTGTAAACCATTTTGAAGAAGAATAAATTCCATCCATACAAAATACATTTAGTCCAGTAACTTTATGGGGATTACTATGACCGCCGTTTGTAATTTTGCGAAATAATGGGTGAGGGAGCAGGGAACGACCCACAGCTCCTTTATAACGTCTGTTTTCTGATAAATGCAGTTTTTTCTTGAACGGGACGGTAAATCATCACAATTGCCGCTATTGGTCAGATTCAAACCCAAGAGTTTTTCACGAGGTGCATACAGAGCAACCGAAAAAATTAAATGTATGGGCTGGAATTTTCGGTGACCGGCTGGTGGGTCCTTTTTTCTACCTGGTAATTTGACTGGCCAAATGTATTTGCAATTACTGGAAGACGCTATTGACCCTGCCTTGACTGATATTATTGAAAATGTTCCTGAGTATGATGAAGATCATTTGATTTTTCAACAGGACGTTGCTCCTTCGCATTATGCGTTAATTGTCCGCCAGTATTTGGACCAACGTTTTTCACGGAATTGTATTAGGAGAAGAGGCAGCATTGAGTGGCCTCCACGATTTATCGCCCCTTAATTTATTTTTGTGGGGATACACAGTCAGCATCGCTGCAAGATTCTCGTCAAAGAATTGTCGACGAATGCCGTCGAATCACTCCGGAAATGCTTCAGAATGTACGCGAACGTTTCGAACAAAATCTTCATTCTTGTATGGAAGCGGGCGGTCATCAGTTTGAACATTTAATCAATTAAGCAGTAAGTAAGCAACATAATTTAAATTTTAAAATGTAAATTTTTTTCAAAGTATTGGGCGGAATTATAAAATTTAAAGTCTGAAAGAGAATTGTTAGAGCTTTCAAATTAAATATTACTCAACCCCCAATGCCATTTAAATATTTTGGGGTGATGTTTACCCTTGCTTGGGAGTGACAGTGGCGGAGTCAAAAATATCAATTTTAATATAAAATCGACGAGTCTGAGCGTTTTTCTATAATCTTGACGCCGTTCCTGAAAATGGCTCTGATTTGTTTTCCTTTGGCCACCCTGTATAGGATAATACTTGTAAGTAACAAGTTATTCTAACAATTTTTTCGTCATGGTTGGTGAACATTTTGACAATGCCATTTTTTGTTCAATTGAAATACATCTCTTAGTCCAAATAGAAATTATTATTCAGATATATAATTACAAATAATTGTTCAAATTAATATTTCAATAAACGATGTATACCAGACGATAGATCAGGGTAGCAGGATAATTCTTTAGCTCAATATTTTTTTTATGCAGCATGAGAATTATCGCGAAGCAGAATGACTCCACATGAAAATTTTCCGAACATTTTTGTTGTATTGCTGCATGAAGACTTTCGCTGGACAAATTTGCATTGATATTCACTCTAGGATCTTTAAACTCTATCAGCAAGGATCATTTATGGTAAAAAATTGTCTCATTGCCTTGCAGAATACTGTGCTTTCACCATTTTCAGCAATTATGAAAAAGATAATTACCATTTTGGTTGTACAGGGTGGCTGAAACTCGATAGGATGAGCCTGCTGTGAGAATACAAAAAATTTAAATAAAGTTTGCGACACGTGATAAGATGAGATAAGTTCCATTTTCAATAGAAAGTATTATCTTTGGGATTTGACAGAAACGTCTAATGACGTCATCAATTATATTTTTTTCAGAAACATACCCAAATTTTTCTAATAAACTTTTATTAGAGAAACGTTTCTGTATTACTTCCCGTTTAAAATTATAAACAATATCGTCCCAAAGAGTCTCAAGAGAAATATCACCTAAAAATCACATTAGCGGTGAAAGGATCAAGTACTTGTTGGAAAATAATTGAATGTTCGTTGCTTAAAATGCATAAATGTTAAAATACTTGTTATTACTCAATACGAACGTCAAACGTATAACTTTTGTGCATACTGTAGAGTTATATCCAGAAAGGTATCCAGAGCGCCTCATTCCTGGCTGATTGGAGGCGATCTGGCGACGAAATAAAGGTGCATTTTCTGTTCAAAAGAATAAAATAATTGACCGAAGAGTAAGAAACAATGTTAATACAGCTAGACTGTTACAGTTTTCGAATAAAATCCACGAAATTCTATATGGCAGGCTAGCCGAAAATTGGATTTGGATAAGTCAGCCGTTCAACGAATTTTAAAGACCAATGGGTATCACGACTACAAAATTCACCATTTGGAGTATTTGCCTGAGCATCACATTGAAAACATACTTAATTTTATAGCTCAAATTGTAGTAAATATAGAAACTGTTGATCATAACCTTTTTCGACACGTTCTTTGGACGGATGGTCGGTTTGTCAGTAATGGTTTGCTAAACAAGCGCAGCAAACACTACTGGTCCATTGAAAACCCCCTCATTGTAAATCTAGTCGAAAACCAAGGTCATTTTGGAGTAAATGTATGATGTGGCATCATCGGTGGGCATTTAATTGGGCCTTATTTTTATGAACATACATTGAGCAGAGCACCTAAATTTTCTACAAGAACAACTTACTGCACTTCTGGAGAATGTGCCTTTGCAGCCAAGGAAAAACCTATGGTTTCAGCACGGCTGAGCTTCACCCCACAAGGCCAGGATTATGCAGCAATATTTAAATACACTTTCCCAGAAAAATGGATTGAGTTGGAATGGACTTATTCAATGGCCCGGAAAGCCACCAGATCTAACACCCATCGATTTTTATATGGGGATTTTAAAAAAATTAGGTTTACAAAACACCTTCGCGAGATATTTATCATTTGAAAGAAAAAATCACAAACGCTTGTAATGAGTTAAACGGCGAAATGTTAATAAACGCAGCCCACAAAGATGTCATATAGAGAATAGATTGTAATATGTATGTAGTACGAGAGCGTTTGTCTCATTTTTTATGTTAGTTATTGTTATCATCACCTTTTGTTTTAATTATATTAAAGAATTATCGAGATAATCCTTTTATTTATTCTTAATGATATTATTATTTATGCACATTAAACAACGAACATTTAATTATTATTTTAGGTGGTATTTCTTTTCATACTCTTTAGAACTATATTGCTTATAACATTTAAACGGAAAGTAATATAGAAAAATTGCTCTCATAAAAGTTTATTAGAAAAAGGAGAGCTTTTTAACCCTGCACTTCGTAAACTGTTGTAAAAACTTGCTAATCGCAAGAATTATTGGTTTTTAGACAAACATGGTATTTTGGATGAAAAATCTATGGAACTACATAGTCTCTAACGGTCTAAATACTGCGAACAGTCTACTGATATTATCTTATACGAATTCACACAAACACTAAATGAAAGCTTCTAACGAATGAGGTCTGTCGGGATATTCAAACCTACATAAACCAAATATTGTCTTACAAAACATAAACGTAAGCTTGTTGATCAGCAACACATAGACCGTCAGTGTCCATCTCAGCTAAACTGAAATGTCTTTGAGAAATACCTGTTCGATGATCTAGTAAAGATAATATATATATTTTTTTTAGTTTTAGAGAATATTAGGGATGTCTACCTTCATATTTACAGTATTCAGAGACAAATATTCAACGTCGTGTTATTATTATTTGCGCCTTAGGCTAACCTAAAATAAGGATCAGTCAGTATATTATCAGATGCGCAATTGGCTTTACAGTGAGTTTACGGAACGGTACGCTCGAACATGAGCCCTCCAGGAGCCATCAAGACACCAGAATCACTCCCTGCTTTCCCTTAACCGAACGCCACGTCATTAACCGATGCGTATTCTTTACTGTTATGGCCGGAGTTCCGCAACAAAAAAGTAACTGATTATTTTAACGCTCCTCGAGGAATTAGAGAAAAAAGTTATAACTTTGGAAACTTTCAATAACAACTGCTGGTGATAGCTGCTATATATCAGGATCCAATTTAGATATACGGGGACTAAATTTGAATAGAAAGTTTCGTAGAGTACACTGGCGGGTAAACTTGTGTTAAGCCGCGGTGAATAAGGCTGGGTCTGTTTATTTGTTGCATTTTCATTTGGAAACTTTCGAAATAAAAATAGACGAGAAATATTACGTGAAATAGGAGCATTATTCTATAAAACTAAAAAAGTAGCGTGAAGCTTTCTCATTCACGAATATTTTCTATCTACACTGCAAAAAGATTTTAGTGTGTGTTAACTTTTGACAGCGTTAAATTCTATAAGCGCTCTTTCAAACAAGCATTGACGCGCAGATGATTAACATTACCTAAATTTTAGCATTCATATGGTCTTCATGGCTCGCCGACTTCGAGTATACCTACTCAGCGCATAGACACACCAGCAAGTTTTTGGGTCTGTTCCAACAAGAGTCATGAATTGGTTTCAAACTGTTAGAAATACTCGCCCAGTTAAGTTGTGAATGAGTTTTCAGTGAATGTAACTCAAGAGTAGGTGGACGAACATTTCTGACAGTCTAAAATTAGTCCCTGACTGCTGCTGGAACAAACCTTTTGTCGACACGCTGAATCAGTGACGTTGAGGAATTAATTAAACTTTTGCAATTTAAAAGCTTCTTATAAAATTACATAAATGGCAATGTATACCTACCTACGTGGCAGCAGACACAACTCTGTTTATCATCGCTCTGACCGTCAGCATCCGTTTGAAACAAACCTTACATATCTTTTTTACACACATGGTGACGGCCAATGTGACTATCAGATTAGGATTACTTTAAAAAAATTATGTTTCACACGTTAAGGTCCCTCTTCACAATGGTTCATCGTGTAGATGGCGTAATTGCCTAGAATGGCGTATGATAGTCATCATTGGCCATGCTGGCCGATGACGATGACCTCGATATCGGTGGGTTATAACGGGCGTGTAGACAGCAGCAATGGTCAACGCATTCAATGGCCCATTATCGTGGTGATCCATCGTGAAGAGGGACCATTAGCCATTGATCCATTACGTCTATTTTCATAGACACAAGTGCGTGATCTGCTATTGCCAAATATCGTGACCGAGCATACGGACTGAATTATTGAAATGTTCACGCAGAATAAAGGTTTTAGGCTGTTGTACTCTTTCTAATATGTAAATAACCTAGACATGCATTTTAGATGTGGAAAATATGCAACAACTGTCAATACTTCATCGGCTTATTAGCTACTATACAGTGATTCACTTGAAACATATCAGTGACCGTTTGCAACAGCGTGTAACATGCATCTATGTGCATGTTTTTTATGTAAATTAGCAATTATTTTTTCATGCAAGATTTTTTAAATATAGTAGAAACACGAGGCTACAAATAGTCAGGGACTACATTATTACTATACAGGTCTATTAAAGGACGGGTCTAAAGTATGACTAGCTTTCTTGGACGAAATTAGGGTGATAATCAACTTTCCTTAGTGCCACCTGGCACGTGAAAGTAGTTTTTCAATTCATTTTTCATTCCATTCATTAATAAACACCCTGACTTGATATGTAAATCTATAGGAGGAAATAATAATATTTAAGTTCGAGGTTTATTTACTTTCATTTCATTAAATGAGTGTCCCTACATATTCTCTATATTTATCAATAATTTGGCAATCAAAAAATATTATTTCACTACGTATTTGTACCTCTTTTTGTCGCTAACCTTGCTGTTTGTTTCCAGTTTCGTCGCTCCACTACATGCATATTTTGATATGGCGTAGCTGGTCGATATTGGTTAAGTATTTCTATACCTTCATTAGTATGGATATTGACATTTGCCGGATGATTTATCCAGTACATCCAAATGCACTCCGAAATGACGCCATTTCAATGGCATATAGTGTCTCCTAACACTGTAATATGCGACCGCGAGCTGCATAGCATACGGTATATAAAAATGACCTCAATAAATTGATTGTGCGGACAGGCAGGACTCATGTAACGTCCTTTCTTGTGCTAAAATAAATCAGGCGTGCACACGCTGGGGAACAGAGTGCGCTGGAAGAAGCAATAAGGTTATCATTTTCCGGTGTTTTACTAAAGAAGACGCATGGTTCGTGCCCTACGGCTACGTTAAATGAAATTGCACCATCCTGCCCACACTTATTTCCTTTTCGTTTGACTTTTCACTTCCATTTCGCACGAATATGGGTTATTAAATTTTGATGAATGGTCGATGATAAATTCTTACAATACACACAATCGCTTTTCGAGGCAATCTTTGTTATTGATTTCGTGTAATTATTGATGCTGCCTTTCCGCCCGTATACGGAATTGTTCTGAGCTGCTCCTATTTCTTACAGTTTCACCATTTCTATTATATTATTCAATATATCGTGCGGTACCGATTTACAATGTACCTACTGTATTCTATTAAAATAGATAAACAATTTTGTGTTTGAAAGGATAAGTCGATTACGTTGATGAAATGTCAGATTAAAATCATTTACATCAGATATAAAATTTGTTTGTATAAATATACAGGGGTATTTAAAAAGGTTGAAATTAAATTATTTGAATGTCATTGGTTGGAATCTAAATTGTGTGTCTTAATTGTAAATAATTAGATTTAAGAGTACAGTGCAAAATTGTGGTATCTTAGTACTAAAAAAAACGAGGTTGTTGATAGTTGGTGAAAAAGGGGAAGCTAAGTTAAATATTTGCTCCCACATGAAGAGTTCTGTAAAATAGAATATAAACCAGTAACAAAGTTATCTAGAAGTATATCAAAGTGAAATAGTATCAGAAGTAGTCGTGTCTGGTTTTGAATAAGAAGTACAATCATACAAAAAATTAAAAATCAAGGAAATTTTTACCAAAACCAAAATTTAAAAAAATGGAATAATAAATAGTACGGAATAGACTTCAGTCAAGAGTCAAGCAACAAACAAACCAAGGTACGAGATGAGCAGCAGACAAAACAGGTTTGAAGAAGATAGAAATAGCAAGGGAGAAAAGAGCGAAACAAGGAACAGATAACGGCATACAGGAAGAAGCGGGAAAATCATATAAAGGACAAGGATCAAGAAATGACTGATTGGACTTAGAAAGAAATTTTTGTACCAAGGATTTTGTATAAGAATTGTGCATGTGTGTAGAAATAAGATAGTTAGTGCAGAGTTAGGATAGATTTAAGATAATTACTTGATTGTTCAATCATAAATGAAAGAACTGTGCTCATTGAACAAAATTAAGTGAAAATAAGAAAAGAAATATATAGCTTCAAACTTCTTTCCGTCGAATAGTTCTTGGAAACATATTATAACACACTGAAATTTTAAATTTTAATCAAAAATATTATAAGTGAACAAACAGATGTCCAGAACAGAGCTATATTGGTAAGTAAATGACATTTTAAGAATTTAAGAATACTACTCAACATAATAATTAACAAACAAACAATAAAATAACAAAAACACAAAAATTAAACATAACACTATATTAATAAACAAACAACACATAATATAAAATATGACCTAACAGTACAAATAGTGCAAGATTTCAGTTAAATACAATTTAGTAATGTTGGAAGCACTGATAATAATAATAGTCTTTTTTCCCCATTATAATCATGAGTATTAGCCCTCATGTTTGAGGAATTAGGAATAACATATTATTATTTAGTGGTTCGCATTTGCACGGTTTACGTTGGTAAGCCCTAATAATAATAATATTAATAATAATAATAATAAAATAAAAACCTCATAAGTTAGGGAAATGGTTAAAGGTTGACCAGGATCAAACTTTTACATTAACCCAAACTACTATACCCAGAATCAAGGTGCCTAATCTTCTCTACAAGTTTGGCTGATCTATGGTTTTTCAATCGCTGGCTGGAATCAATTCAAGTACTACATGACGCCTTAGATCAATCGATCAACTACTGACATGATGAATTGCATTATTAAAAATTATTTCATTAAGTATAATCATTGTTAATTTATTACAAATTTTGCTACATGTATTTACTTAAAATATATTAAATTTAATACATATCTTTAATGCTACAACAAATCAAAATTGAATTGAAACATATGAATGTTATGTAGGTACATAATATAAACCCTTTTGTAACATTTTTTATTTGACTGCAAGAAAAAATTTCATAATAATAATATACTTAAAATTATAAACGTCATTCACGTGTATATGTATTAATTAGTCAGTAATAAAGTATATTTCATATAAATATTTACATATTCTTGACATTCAAGCATTCTGATACTTAATTCAGCACATTTCTCTTTTAAAATGACAGTAAATTTAAAATTTGCTTTAAGAATAATATTTTTATTTTATTTTATTATTAATTATTGAACAGATTGCTCTTCCTTAAATTAAATATAGGTTTATAATAGATTTGCACTAAACAAAATTATTAATATTTTGAAATAAATGTCATACTGTAAAATGCGGTTATAGTGCAAAATAATAATATTTATAGATGATATACAACACTAGCGACCATTACCATTACCAAACCTATATAGACACAATTTTAGTATTATTTATTACAAATTGCATTAAAGTTTTGTGTGCAGGTGAACCGCCACGTTCAGCATGTGACCAAAAGATGTAGTTCCATGTTGCATAACGTCTACCCAGATTCCCTTTCGTCGGATAAGTCGTCGGTTGCCTCGCCTGCTATGGCATACTGAGGAGAGCGAACAAGCTCAAATATTTGTAGTAATTCATTTGTCACTTAAAACTTTAAATATGACAACAACTATATGAGAATAACATTGTTGACTCAAGTATTTAATTGATTTTATCTAAATAAAACAAAACAATTCTTTAAACAAACATAATTTCATATAATTAATATTAAGTATAGTAATTTTCTTGATTTCAAGTAATTTTTATTCTTTAATTAAGAATATATGCTCTTAATATATAAGAATAAATAAATTAGTTCAATATTACTATACTTGAGGAATAGTGAAGCCAAGCTAGCATTGAAATAAGGTGTATTAATCTTGATATTAGTAAATTTTTCTTTCTGTGTGTTTTTAAAAAGCGTCTCTTTTATAGCTACTTGTAACAAAAGATAATGGTCATTGATATAGACGTTTCTTGATGAAAATAAATTAAAGTGCAGTCTTTGGCTATTTAAAGTATGCTGAAATATTCCAATTGTTCTTTAAGCGTTCTCCGGACAAGAGTTGCTCCATAGACGTTTTAATTAATATTCGATGCATGGCTTAAGAAGTTTTAATTAAATATATCTTCTCAATAATGAGCACGAAAAAGCGGGATATTACTGTTTAACAGATAAAGTTATCGACCACTAAAACTACGTCCACACTTCATTATAATTTTGATTACGGAAGTTACGATCAGTCTCGGATTACGACGCCGTTACACATCCTAGATATTCTCGAAATTATTAGTCCTATCCTCAACTTTATTACCATCCCGCCATATTTTATGCTACGTAACTAGTTTAAAATAAAATGCTCTTAATGCCTCTTCTAATTTCGGAAATTTCAGTACGGTACCTAAATATGTTCCATCATGTTTCCGTCAAACACAGGAATTTTGAACAAATTTCATAGATACGCGGTTTTTAAACAAATATTGAAAGCTTTTAATTGTATGTGAAATGTTAACAAAAATGATTATAAATTCGCAGTTTAATTTTCAAGATACTTGAATCAAGTCAAATAATAGTGGTCAAATACTTACTTGGGAAAACAAGTAATCCCTAGGTACTTGATTTTTTAAAATATTGTTGTTAAGAAATATCAATGGAAATATTTTCATACAAAAAGTACATTACAACAAAATTTACACGAATAGGTATGAAGGGATATTCTCTCTAGGTTGTAAACGAACGAGGTTAGTAGTGTTGTTTTATTTATCGTGGGAGAGCCAATCTTTAAAATTTTCAAAATGGCTCACGTATACAGCAATGCTGAGTGAATAGATATGACTCTTATTTATGGTGAAGTTAAACGAAACGAATCGGCAGCTTTGTGTTCGTATGGGAATCGATTTGTCGGTCGACACACGCCAAATCATGAAACTTTTAGGGCAGTGGTGCAACGTGGGCGTGATACTGGTATTTTACGTGCAAATCGTGTTCGAGATTGTGTAAAGAACAAGTGTTGAATGTAGTCCGTGAAAATACGCGAATAAATACAATGCAGATTGCTAGACAGGTGCCTAGAGTATCCCAATCAACGGTGTGGCACTTACTATAGCTCCGTTATACCCATGTTTTGCAAGTGGCTGTTGTAGCAAAATGCTGCTGCTCCAAATTTACTGTTGATGTCGTACTAGTTACAGATGAAGCTTTCTTTCATGATGAAGCACCTCCTCACTTTCGGCTATATGTTCCAGATTATCTCCATTAAGTGCGCGGAGTACGGTGGATTGGATCGGGTAAACCAGTATCATGGCCCCCGCAGTCTCCTCTTGACTTCTTTCTGTGGGGCTAATTAAAATTTGAGCTGTACCGTACTGTAGAGGAAATCATCGAGGATTTGCGCGAGCGTATCACAGCTGTCGCAAGTAATTTACGTTTACAAGAACAGTAGACAAGAGGAACATGCGCCTTACGGCAAGTACGGTAAAATTGAATAAGGCGTACCCAAATGTGTGTACTAGTTGAGTCACAAAACACTACAGTTTTTGTATTGAGGCATGTGCTATTTTTTTAATAAATTTTCATGTTTCTGATAGTGATCAAGTACCGGAATTCTTCGTTAAAATTATTTCAACAAAATGTTATTAATTATAAAGTCACGTCACATTGGTCAAATATATGTTTAAGTTTATTTTAAAGTAAAACCGCATTTTTTTGCGCCAGTGTCGGTTTATCACTTTCTTCGTGCGATATGTGATATCGCCAGTTTGCATTGTCATTCCATTAACTAGATTCAAGCGGCGTGTAATTAAATATTTTTAAATAGTTTTCAGAATGCGTATATTCCTTTTTTTGCATTACCACATTTCTACATGTATGTTCAACATTCCCAATTTTTTCGGATAAGTTCGAAATCATCCTGTATTTGAGGAAAGTTTAATAGTATCAATAAATAAACAAAACATCAAGAATTTCATTTTTGATACTACTTTTGTTCTACGTGTTTCATATTTTGAGATATGAGTACCTAATAACACAGCAAATTTGACTATTTAACTATAACAAATATGGCGACCCAAAGTCATCATAATATTTTTTACCCTTCTATACGCCCTGTGTCCAGTCAATAAATAATCACCCTGTATATGATATGTAAGCATTCTTCGGTGTGTTTGAATCGAATCAAGTAGTAGTAAGTTAAGCTTTAAAAAAAGGTTAAAATCAAGTCAAGTTATTATTGAGAAACAATAAATTGTGATCACAATATAATTTGCATAAGAAAGACATACATATACACATGCATCAGTATTTAGTACGACAGTAACTTCGTCATTTATAACACTTACCAGGCGTGAGCGGAAAACTAAGGCTTGTATCAGAGATGAAGGAGTTGAAGTATTGATTGCTGCGATAAACAATTGAAAAGTTTTGCTCAACACCCGTGAACCTCCGATGCGGAAGATTTATGTACAAGTGTTATCACCGTGAAAATCAAATTGTAAAATTCCCTCGGGATGAGTATAAAATCGAGTTGAAGAGATTCGTACTTTAAATGTATTGGGAGACACAATGTAACAACATTAATCAATCTTAACATTTGACTTATTAAATTTGATACCTTTTTGTGGGATTATATTCATACAATTAAATTACACCTTGAATCATTCCGCACGCCGAAAAAAATATATATGGAACTTACCAAGTTTTACACTTTTGCAAACGTTTTTAAATACACAAAAATGAAATAATAGATTTAGGATTTACATACTAAGCAGTGCTTCTTAAATTAATATTTCGTATATAATTGTATTGTATTGTATTGTATTGTACTACTCAGTAAATTAACATTTTAAATTACTAAAGACAACAATGTATGTAATTTCATGTTTACTATAATAATTTTACTTGTGTAGGCTTGAGACAAGTATTTGAATAAAATGTTTATGTATACATTATGTAAAAATTAGGGTTTCAGTATACCAATATGTATTTTTATTATTTACTTATTAAGATGTATTATAAGATTACAGAACTATTAATCCTACACTTTTATATTAAGTCAATATTTATATGTGAATATTAAGCAATGAGGGAAAAATTTCATAATATGTCTAGCAGATTTGGCCCAATCATATGTTTATAGAGCCCACAACTAAAAGAACCGACACAATATCCATTATTTACAAATTCAGCAGTGTTATAAAAATTCTAGAAATTTACTTTAGTTGTAATAAAATATAAACAAACCATTAGCAATGAATTATTTACCACTTTCTATTTAAATGCTATCGTAAAAAAGGTGAATTTCCGAAAAAAAAAATATTGAAGTTGTAGTTGTAGTATTAACATTTTTACGATAGTGTTTACATTAATTTTTCAAAAGCCACAAATGGCTTATGTGTATAATAATTCGGAGTTGAATATCGTTATTTTAATTTATTGTAAAGTAAAAAAAAATACTATCGCAGGTAGTTTTACCGCGGTATTTTTTTGTTAAGTAGTACCTGCAGTTTTTAAGTATAAGCACATAGGTTTCTTTTCAATATCTAATTTACAAATCGATATCTAGTAGGTTTCCATCATTTTGCATTTTATGGCAGTTTATGGTTGCTGTGTATTAAACATTTGGAACTAAATAATACATGATACCATCCCCTCCCCTCTTCCTAATGGGTTGTAACTGCCCAACGGCGGCTTTGATAACAAAAATTCATATGAATGGCCCTTATTAAAATCGGTTGTACAATCAATTTTTATGCATATTACTCATTCGAGATAACCCTGTAGTACTCAATGACATGTTTATCTCTACTTAGTATTTCTGGCTCCGAAATGTTCAATTTGCAGCAATTGTTCAATTCCAGCAACTGTTCAATTTCCAGCAGAGAGCAGAAGATACGCACACGTTCCTCTCCATTAATAAAATTTTGTTTTTAACTGCAAGTGAAACGTTCGATTAAGAGGCACCTTCCGCCGCTACAAAAACTACTGATTTGATTTGGTAGTCAAGTATAAAGTGAATTGAAGTATGATTAATGGCCCTACCACGTTCGACATATTATGAACAGGGCATACAAAAACTCTATTGATTAAATTTTAATTAGAGGAAATACCGACAGTATTCGTTCGTTTAAGAGATAAATCACGGTAATTTAGGGTAATCAAGTCACTTGAGTTTGTAATAAACGTACACGTATTAACTAAAACTGAAAAGCCATTAAAATAGGTTCCATCGCAAAACCGCAACGTTAAATTAGATAGAATGGCATTATAAATTACAGGAGCCATGATTCAAGGCTCCGGAATAACCTAATCAGTTAACCACAAGGATGATTACACATTACACTTGATAAATACTGGGCCATTATAATCAGAGCTCGCGATGCAGGATGACTCTCGCAGGATCCGCTTTCTACTATTACTGCTACTGATTACTGTTATCGGCCGACACTGGCGCCGCCGCTGGATTATCGTCCTTTTGTTTCAGAACCTTTCTGATGGTAATAGAAAGGGTAATGGAGGATTATACGAGCCGGCCGACGACGAACGTGCTTTTATTTTCTCGTGTAAAGGTTATAAGGGATATTGGACTTCAAGATTAAGGATTAAATTACTTTTTAAATTGTTTGCTTCTTTTGCTTAGCGTCCATTATGAAATCACTATTACTGCTCCTGGCCTATAGCTATTAGAGCTGAACTCGCTGCGATATTAATTGGTTGTCAACCATAATCCAAATATAAGTAGCTTTTCATTTAGGATATATCCTTACATGTCTAGTTGAATCCATTGACACAATATTTTCTTAGAACTCGTTCTGAAAGACAAAATATGGTCAGCTCGAAAATTAAATGTTAAACATTAATTAACATCTCTCATTCATGTATCATTTTATCTATAGATATTGATAAATACATGTACCTAAATAAACAAACAAACATAATTGTGTTACAAGTTTAAAATTATTTGATATTTTATGCATTATTCTGGTTTTAAATAAAGATACAATTTAGTTGTTTTTGTATATACATCTACTAAAATATAGCTATGATTAGTTTAATTTAACAATGTATCTAATATATTCCGATCGATTACATGTTATAATAATACATACATTCACGGTAATTTTACAATAAAATTGCATTTTTAAAATTAAAGTCAAAAGTACTTAAGGTCGCTGTATTCTTGAAATAGTGTTTTCTACAAATACAAATAATCTTAGACGTTTAAGAACTAAATAATACAGCTCTGGTTTGATAAAATCTTTGTGCTTCGATGAAATCATTGTTGAAAATTCGGTTTCATCAAACCTTGCCGATCTTCTTGCAATTTTGCACGTAGTTATACTATTCTGAATAACTTGTTCAAGTAACATTTTGCTGTATTTTCAGCGGAAAAGGTTCTTTATCTGAAACCAAAACAGCTTCTGCTACACTGAAAAAAGTTCTCTAGTTCTCTAGTTTAAGTCAATTAAAATTTCAATATTGGATCTATTCCACTGGAATTTTTGTTAATTAAATGTAAATTAATCATCATTAACTGGTTTAATTTTGACAAAAAAACTATTCTCTTTTTATAAGCCTCCCAATATTACGGTTGAAAGTAACAGAAATCACTATGACACGAACAGCAACCAGTACGACCACTCCACCTGGCACTTCCTTTTGCTCAGATCAGCTCGAATACCACATCATCACATTCTTGAGCGAAACTACCCGAAGATGGCAAGATTCATTGTATACAAGAACATTGTGAACTAATATGAATTTATATGACGATTTACGATTAACAAAAAAGTCGTATGCACTCATTCAATTGTTACAAACGTATTTTGATCCGCGACAGAACAACCAGTAACTATCGATAATTAAACTATTAATGTAAGTGTTCGTGTTATATAGGAGTTATTTACCAACTTATTAGGTATTTATTCATTTTGTAACTGAATAATCTTTTTATTTTGTACAACTGCTACGGAACATTATTAGAAAATAAACATTTGTGGCAATGAAAACTGCGTTAGCATCACAGTTTAGTAGTAGTAATAAAGTGCGGGCGGCCTTAGCCTGGCAAGTAGGCCACACGTGGGCCCTTTTTGCCTACCCTGGCATCCCATCACCCCTCCACTATTCGCCCTCGGCCTTCCTCGAACCTACCCGACGCCCTAATGAACGCCAGGATCCTGGTCCATGGTAGGCCCCTCATCTCTTCCCTTTGCAGCTCCTCGGTGCCAAAGATTCTATATCTTAGTCTTCCAAGAGCCGCACAGTATCCTAGAAAATGAATAGGGTCTCCTCCCCCTCTCCGCATTGCGGACATAAGGGACTATCCTCCGTCTATCAAAATCAAATGCCTTCTGAGTTTGCAGTGGCCTGTCAGGGACCTTCGACTAAGGCTCAGCAGCCACTTGGTCCTAGATTTATTAGGTTCATTGAAGAAGTCATGGGCCTGTCTACATCCCCCGTTCCTTCTCCAATTCCCTCCTAGTGTTTGATAGGTCCATTTATTAAGGGCACTATTCATACTACCTCGCGTAATTCCCAAAAAGGGTTCGGGTCCCTGGCACGGTGCCCCAGATCCAAGACGAGCTAGCAAGTCAGCCGTCTCATTACCGGGGATTCCCTTATGGCCAGGAACCCAGACCAACTCCACCTCCCTTTGTCTGGCCAGGGACTCCAGGGCATCTCTACACTCCTGGACAAGACTAGATCTAGTCACCGGGGAGCTAAGAGCCCTGAGTGCAGCCTGGCTCTCCGAGCAGATGAAGATTTTCTCCTCCACACAATTCCTTACTTCTTCCTTGCCTGCTACCATCAAAATAGCAGAAACCTCCTCCTGGAAAACCGTGGAGTGTGTGCCCAGCGAAAAGCTCTGCCGGATGTCCAGGTTTTCCAGATAAATTCCTGCTCCAGAAAATTCATCCCCTACCCGGGATTCATCTGTATAGCATATCAAAGATCCTGGGAAACATGTTTTCTGCCCTCTTCCACTGCTCTCTCGAAGGGAAAACAGTGGTATACCTCCTACCCAACCTTAGTTTATCCTTTGCTTCAATAACCCTCAGAGCGGATACTGGAATTTCATTCTCCGCCCTCAAGGCTATAGAAGCGTGACCTTCCACACGACCCTCTGCCTTCCAGCAGCCTGCATCCCTTGTTCTCAGGTAGGTCGCCATCGCCTCCTTTACAATCCATGTTGGGAGGGTAACATCACAGTTTACTTGGAGTGTTTTTCTCAGTGTAGGTGCACTGAATATTTGCTATAGATTATTTCAAAAACGTTTACTTCTAACGACTTCAACAAGGTATAACTTTTTCAGATAAAAAGGTAGGAAAATCGACTGTTTTAATAGTTAGAAGCATAATGTGATATAGGTGGCGGCCTCCACTAGTGACGTCAAAATTAAAAACAAATTTGAATTTCTTCCCCCAAAAACCCGCGTTCTACAAACTGCATGCAAATATTTGGATTTGTTTAGTTATTTACAAATATAGAAAATAAAATTTGAATTTTGACACCCTGCATCTTTTTAACCATCAACTTTTGACTAATGTAAGTCCTTGTATAAAGCTTAGCAAATAACAGGAATGTTATATCATGCCACCTGCGAATATTCAAAGGTACTGAATAAACGAATATACGAGTAAGGACCAATAAATTTTTAGAAACAAAAATTTCAAAATATACTACGTGACAACGAAAAATAAATACTCTTTAAATATCATTTTATTTTGATATGTTTACTTTAAATTTTTAAGTTTATCTGTAAAGTTTTTTTGGCGTTTGCATGGGTCGTAATTTCTACTCTGCAATTGTTAAAATGTAGGGTTAGAATAGCAAAATAACGTGCATCTTTCAAACGCTTTGTCAACGCGTTTTTATTTGAGGATAATGTAAACAGTAAAAGTGGATACATAATACATCAAGAATTTTATTTTTGATATTACTTTTAATCTATTTGTTTTATTTTTCGAGATTTCTGTACTTAAAAACACCACAAATTTGATCACTTTATGGCAAGAAATACGAGGACCTTAGTCGTACAAAATATTTCACAGCACATCGCAATCTTTTGCAAAGCAAAATGACATTTCAATTGTAACATTACATATTTATTGTAACAATATAATTATCTGTTTCACAGTACACGGAAATTAAAATAATGGATTTTTTATAGTAAAATATTTCGCAAGCCAAATTAATTTAAAAAATCCAAAGTCATTTACGGAACTAGCAAGTATGGAGCACTCGTTGAAACACCCCATAGCCGAGTGCTGCTTGATTATCAATTACGTCAGCACAGATTGCGTAATTGCTCGTCTGGCAATCCTCAGGGATGAGAGCAATCGATTCTACATCGTCCCGCTTAGCCCCGTCCCGTCCCTTAATTAAACATGAACATGATACGACACCTGCCAACCCTTGCTCCCTCACAGATAGTAAAGTACAATACAAACTAACAACGCAGTCTTCATGTACGAGGAACGATTTCGGATTTCCATCGGACAAGCATCATAACACATGTCACTGCAGTAGACATGTCAGTGAGACACCCGTTTATAATATATTAAGTGACATTTATTTAGACGAGAAATTATAATAATTATTAAGGGCATAATAAGGTTTTTATGGTCCGAGGGGTTATTTCGAAGCCGAGCGCATAAAAATTTGTTACGCCAGCAATGCATACAAAATTTTATGCATGATTAATATATTAATTATTTTATCCACAATCACCTTATCCTCACATATGAACCATCTAACGTGATACTTTATTTTCTAGTGGAATAAAGCAACTTTATTTCACTAGTAGAATAATGAAAAAATAAAAACCTATAATAAATCAAATTGCATGTATTTACTTATTAACATTTACATTTATAGTAACACACATTTCGTTTTTTGTTTCATCACATTTAACTCCCTTTTCGTTAATTACAACCCTCATAGCATTGTTGCCATCATTTTCGAAACGCATAACATCTGCCGAAGTTTGTGAAGAATTTGCACAAGTTACGCATGTCTCTTGTAAGGAATAAATATATCTTCCTTGATTTTTCCTTGTAAGTTTGCGTTTCATCGAGGATTAAGAAATATCAAGTCGTGCAAACATTTTTATTAAATTCCAATAACTCTGATTCCACTAATACGATTGAGATGTGATTATGGATAAAATGTTGTATTGCATTTGCGTTTTAATTACCTGTTATCCACTTAAGAATATTAAACATTATTGCGTGGATAAAATGCTACTTAAAACACTTATACAATAAATAACTGTAAAATACATTATAACTATTATTGTTTTTAAAGAAATACATATCTAATTATTTATGATGAGTAGGTATTGCCTGAAAACGTCTACAATACCAGGCATGACATATTGATAATTCATTTGACGTTTTAGTAGTCAGCTTTAAACGCGATAAACTGAGATTTCCCAGAACTAAGAATGATATTGAGGAAGCCACTGAAAAGGCGGAAAATTGCCGCCTACTACCAGAAAAACCAAAAGCTGTATATGAGAAAACTTACTTTGAATATATGAAATGATGTAACATAAGGAAGAATATGCTTCAAAATTATCAATCCGAAAAAATTATTCCGGCTACATTGCTGTAACCTAGTGTGGGTGCAATACTATGAATTAATCTGACAAAATCGGCAATTATCTCTAAGCATCCCTCCCACACATGCCGTTTTCATTTCTGTGGATGCAGTGCATCTGGTCAATGTCTATGTTTAATTTTCTTTCTTCCTTCTTAAATGTGCAACGCCATTTCACCAAGGATACCCACTACCTACTATACACTACTCAAATGTGTAGAGAAAAATGATATTTAACATAACAGTTAACGAGAAAAGAAGTAACTAAGCAAACACAAAAGCCTTCATCTCTTAAACAATAAAAACATATACTTTAGCCAAGAAGAAAATCGATATCAAAAATACATAAATTTGATTGTATCCTGAAGCAAAAATTGGAAGATTACAAACATAAAATATTTAAAGTATTAACAAAGAAGGAAATATCCAGTAAATTATGCAGACGATAATAATTTTCCTCCAATGAGGAAGCTATATTCAAATTTTGTTAAGTTTTATAACCAATACCAACGAGAAGAACTCACAAATCTGCTTTTAGAACATGTCTAAGATGAAGGACCTATGCTTCCAAGTAATGATACCAAATACCCAAACAAAAGTGTCTAGAGAACATCAGAAAATATTGATGGCTTGAATTTAGTAGAACTAATAAGAAAATATGTAAAATTAGACATTGAAAACTGTGCATCTTCACTTCGTTATTAGATATAAAGCTGATAAATATACCAAACAACCCAATGGTAATTATGACAAAACTAATTGGACGATTTCTTAAACTGCCTAATACAAATGCGTATACTCATCACGGTTTTCATTTGAGTATAAAAAGACATGGTAACGAGTATATTTCCTTGGAAGCTGAAAATATTGCCTCAACATTCAGTTATTCCAGCAACATCTAAACATTATATTTGCATGTCAGAATGTTGTATTAATTTATCTAATTGTATAGATTTTACTGTTAATATATTTAATAAAAAAGTTCTCATATGATCTTGCATATTTCGTTAATTTAATAAATGTCCAATTTGAGTTTAACTTAATTTGCAATGTCCTTATCGCGTTGAGTGCGTTAATAATTTAAAAAAGCACATGTGTGAAAAATAATGTATTTCATTATGGCATTTGAAACAGTGTCATTATATGATAGTTATACATAACTTTATTTATAACTTTTTTCGGTAAATATTTGGTTGCTGCCGAAAATACAATAAATTTATCTTTAGAAATTTGTCATATAGATACATATTTTGATAGAGGAGAAATTTGTTTTAACATTTATAAAGCTGTGCAAAATATATTTGGGTTTAATTGTTTCGGAATGCAGTTGTCCTTTAGGTTGGGACTTATCCTTCAATGATTATTTCACTGTCTCCGTTTATGAGGGCGTTGCCATGATTCGTCTGATTAATGACTGCAGGTCCCGTGCCTTGTGTTGATGATGGGTTCACTGTCTGTATTCTGCACTTGTGTAATGGTACGTTGGAATTGATATTATTATAACAATCCCAACATAAACTATCATTACATTTTTTTTTAATAATTACACACTTTATAAAGTTATCAAGACAAACACTGCAGAATTATAATTTGTTAACCGATTAATTTACTGCCTGTTCGTATTTTTATACAATAAATTCAAGCCTCTTTTGCGCTATTTTAACTGTAACCTGCACATTATCTTTGTATTATATTTTGTTCTTGTTTATTAACAATAATAATAATAACTTATACCAGAGAATAGAGACAACATTGTATTCATGGCTACTTAAAAAATTGTAAATTATGTTTTACTTTTAACCCGTCGATGGGAAAATGTGAAAGGCATACGGAAAAAAGTGAAACACTCATTTATTTGCTTATTTTGAAGGAGTTTGTTACTGATACGGGTAAAAATAAACTCTTCGGGAAAAATTATAGAATTTCAATAATATTTTCTCTTTTTCTATTAAACTTAGTATTGTAATTAAATCTTGCTCTTATGCTATACAGCTTAAAAACTCTAATAATGTTAATATGGAGTTTATATAGGGAATGAGACATGTCAACAGCACTACTTTTGCTTGTATATGTCAACAGGTGCAGAAAAACTGTAAATCTCGTTTCTCGTTTTTTGTAATGAAGGAAATACATCTTTTGAAATTTTTACGCATATATTTTTATCGGTGTTAGTGCATTTGAAACCCATTATTTCGATTTTATTAGAATCGCATATGACAGTTAAACCTGTACTGTTCTTTGTTCTACTGAATAAAATCATATTTCTTTCAGGTATCAGCAGATCGAGTTCCTTCTTGCTTAATATACGGTTTATTTTTTTTATGAATTTCGCGGAATTTTCGTTTAATAATTAATTACGTTACAGAATACTTATTTTAAAGAATTTGCCCTTAAACTATGTTTTATCATTCCCCAAAAACTGTTTCAAATTTTTCTTACGACTGCTTCATTATTGCTCCAGGTCTTAATCGATATGATTGTTTAAGTTCAATACGAAGATCTCTTTAAAAGTTGGGGGAATAATTAGCGTAATTTAGTTGTTAGTACCTAGGTACCTATTAAAAATAGTAGGGAAGTCTAAACTTGTAAAAAACCGATAGTCTAAGAGCCAGTGGCCGGCAACCTATAAGTAAATGATCATACCTGAAGTTTTGCACAGTGAGTCTCTTATACCTATCACTCATGATGTGGGGACTCGCTAGCCCGGCGAGGCCGACTCAAGAACTACTCAGGTGCGGAAGTATGAAAATGTAACCAACTTCGTTATCAAATTAAGAAAGTTGCCGTTTGAAAATTTAAAATTATACAATTATTATTATATAGAAATAACAAAGGCAGACGATTACCGTGCTGCTAAGGTCATGGCAGACACTTGTGAAATTGGCAAATATTATAAATTTCAAAAGTATTTGATTAAATTTGATTTTTGACGTTAAAAAACTGTCAGAAATGTCAAGCATTGTAATCGACATCACCAAATCTCAGAACCTGTGCCAGAAATAGAGGTTATTTGTTACTTATATTATTTTAATATAAAAAGGTGCTAAATATAATAAATAATAAAAATAAATGCCTAATTTGTTAGATCTGAAATTTTAAAATTTTCAAACGGCAGCTTTGTTAATTTAATAACGAAGTTGGTTAAATTTTCATACCTCTCGCACCTGAGTAACAGTTGGGTCGGCCTCGCCGGGCTTAGCGAGTCATCACCTCATGAGTGATAGGTATAAGAGACTCACTGTGCAAAATTTCAGGTATAATCATTTACTTATAGGTTGCCGGCCACTGGCTCTTGGGCTACGAGATCCATGAGGTAAAGTTACAAAAACCTTCAACTTATTTTATTGTACAAACTCCTTAAAAAGTTGTAACTATACTGTAGAAACATGAAAACACTAATGCTTTCGAATATTAGGAATATTTTGGATAAGTTGAGTTGTGGTAGACCCTGTTTCATTTTTAACCAAATAATGGGGAAATTCCATGATTTTTCCAGATGAAGGAATGTATTATTTTAATCGAAATGCATTTGTCCTAAACAGTTTCAAGGAAAACATAAACCTAGAAACGGTATTTACACTTTTAGTCTGGCCACGCCCCCAGAAAACGGTTGCCGCCGTAGAGACGATCTGTGACGTCAGACGCCGTTCGCGTGGAATTAAACTGTACAGCATGTATGCGATTTACATGCTTGTGATATTTATTAAGTATTATTGTGTTAAACAGATGTTGATGTCGAAAAAATATGCAAAATAGGCTCATAGAATCAGCACAAAAAGTGCAACATAACTGAGCAAATGGAAGAAATATGCATGTAAAATAAAAACTCCTGTCTTACAAGATAATCAAAATTCCTTATTTTTATATCCAACAGTAGCCTGTGAAATTGAGAATGTAATTTCTAAAGTATGTAGAAAAATATCCTCTGGAATTGATAACATACCTGGTACAGTTTTTCTTGCAGCCAAAAAAGAACTCTCACCGATTATATCGAAAATAGTAAATGTTAGTTTCGAGACCGGTAAATATCCTAAATCCTTGAAGGTTTCAAAAATATCACCGATCTTTAAAAACAAAGGGAACCCACTAGAAATACAAAATTATAGACCTGTTGCGTTGCAATGTCATCTGGCTAAAATATTTGAATTTTGTTTTAACACGCGAATTAACAGATTTCTAGCAAAAAATAATTATTTATCGAATTGCCAACATGGGTTTCGTGCAAAACTATCTACAAACACAGCACTAAGTGCAGCGTTACAACATGTTTATAAGGGGTTAAACGAAAAACAAAATGTAATAGGTTTGTTTTTGACATGAGTCGTGCGTTTGATACCGTCGATCATGACCTGTTATTGAGCAAACTAAACTGCATGGGTATAAGGGGCCCTGCAAACACGTGGATAAAATCTTATCTATCTGAAAGATCGCAGCATGTAGTGATCGACGGTGTTAAGTCAGCAGCTCAAATGGTGTGCCGTGGTACACCTCAGGGTTCCTGCATATCACCCACGTTATTTAATTGTTTTATAAATGACCTTCCAGTGAATAATTTGATTAATGATAGGACAAGTTTTATATTATACGCTGATGATACCAACATTATTTTTCCGAAACCGATCGAAATACAGCTACTATTTCAGGAACTTCTTGTATAGAATATGTAACTGAATAGTGTAATCAAAACGGCATTAAGCTTAATAGCGAGAAATCAACATTTGTAGAGTTCTGTACAAAAAATGTAACATATGATTCATCATTGTTATTTAAAGTAGAGAGCAAGTCCATTGAAAATGTGGATGCTACAAAATTTTTAGGGCTATATATTGATAAAAAATTATCATGGAATACTCATATTGATAAGATATTACCAAAGCTTGCTTCGACATGCTATTTAATAAAAAGTATTAAAGACACAGTGTCTATTGATATTCTAAAACTTTTATATTTTGGTGTTTTTCAATCAATTTTAACGTATGGACTGATTTACTGGGGGTCATCTGCATCAGTGAGTCGGGTCTTTTACACTCAAAAGAGGGCAATAAGATATATGATGGGCAAATCAATGAAAACATCATGTAGAGGATTGTTCAAGGATCTTGGTATAATGAGTTTGCCGTCCCTATATATTTATTCACTTCTTATTTTTGTGAGAAGTAATATCTCAGAATTAGAGAGAAGGTCTAGTATCCACTCACATAATACACGTTTCGGTCATACTTTACAATTACCTTATTCCAGACTGTCAGTAGGCCAACAGAGCCCTGGATACATAGGAATAAAGGTATATAACCATGCAATGCTACAGCATAAATGCTTTGAAGAAGGAGATAGTATGATAATATTTAAGAAAAAAGCAAAGAGTTTTTTATTATGAAATGTTTCTACAGTGTAGACGAATTTTTCTCCACACATATGTAAAACAAAATTATGTTCTATTTTTTATGTGTTTTATGTTTTTTTGTATTCTCTCATTTTATATATGTGTGTGTGTGTATATGTGTGTATATATGTGTGTGTATATATGTGTATATATATGTATATATATATATATGTTCTTTTTAAGTGTTTTATCGTTTTAGTTTATACCATTGTTGGTAAAGTGTACATTGTATGTATACACATGACGGTTCTACAATATACAGTTTTATTGCTTTTATGTAAAATTTTCTGTATGTTCTAAGACAAAATAAATCTATCTATCTATCTATCTATCTATTTCTCCAAAAATTAAAAAGACAATAAAATTGTGGTGTAGAGCAATGAAGCGCGACGAGAGAAAAACGTAAAGCTCTCCAGCATTTCAACATTGTTTGTTTGTGACGACCATTTTAATGTAAGTTTAATTGGAAATACAGAAGAAACATTTCTATTAAACAAGCAGTATTCTTGAAACAGTGATTTCTACAAATCCAAATAATTTTAAAGAACAGAAATGTTATCATCTCATACTAAATGCCAATATATAAAGACACCGAAGTAAATCGAACAAATAATGGAAAAATGTACTCTATTCAACAAAATCTTAGGTACAGGTATTACACTGTTCACTATTATTTATAAATATGCGAAAATAATAATTGTCAAAATGTGGGGATAGAATAGCAAAATAATGTGTGTCTTGCAAATCTTTTTTAAAAGATATTATTTTATGTAAGGAAAATTTAAATAGTAACAAAGAATAAACACAATATTCTGAATTTTCCCCTTTACTGTGCAAAGTTTGCCATCTCTTTTAACCTCAACGTAACCAACAGAGTTTTGGCCGTAATTTTCACGAGTAGATCAGCTATACTGTAAATAAGTTACATTTAACAATACTTAAACTAAAGTTCGCCACATCACCACTAATAGTTATTGTAATGTTAAAAACGGAAGATACACACACTTGCTTGCCTTGACTTCCAGTATTTATACACTAATAAATTTGGGATTTACACCGATTAAGTTTATAAGCATAAAGCCCAGTCGTGGCAAATTGTCTGACTGAACTTGCATAAAACACACACTACACACCTTCACAGTCCAGTTGAAAAATGCCACGAAAATGCAAAAACAAAATAAACAAATACCTATTTACATCACGAACACCGTAACTCTGCACGTATATCTACGGAAACATAAGCAATATGGCCGCGCAGTGCGGCATGTGACGTTACACCAATTATATTGTGTTTTCGGCCACGTGGTTTTGTTTACATTCCCTGGCAATTTACTGATGTTATTAGTTTATTCAGTATGTGTTTATTGCCCTCAGACACATGTTTTCACCTTTCAATATGTTTGAAAGATTACCCAGTAATACATTTCAAACCAATAGAAAAGTTATGCAACTTCCACATTTGATGTTTCACTTTTACTCCGTTTGACCCTACAGAAAATGTAATTTCTCCATTTGAAATGAGAATTAATTTCTCTGTAATAAACAAGGTAGAATATGCCACAAAGCGGGGTGGTTTAAGATAAATTTAAAAATGCAATTCGACGGATTGAGCACAAAAGGGAGATGCGAATGTATGGTTTTCAGATGTGTAATTTATAGCTCTATATCAAAGTCTAGTATTCTGATAGTTTTCGCCGATAAGGGAGGACGCAGCTTGTATATGATTAATGTAGCTTTTCGATTAGCAGAAAGTTCGGCTGCGCTGACACGGCGGCTGGTGCTGCTGCTGCTGTTGCCGCTGCGACATTTTGAGCTTAGCTGATGCAAATTGCACAAACTGTAATTGTAATATTAATATATTGAATTCCTGTCAAGACAGCTTTGCATAATTAGCGATTTCTATTAACAAGAACATTAGCCCAAGATGCTGCTATCAAAGGAGCCTTAATTAAATGCATTGAAAGTTATTTGCTGCAAACATTGCACTTTTCTTGAGTAAACAATGATTGTGCCATGATATTTTAATTCGTAAGTATAAGAAAATGAAAATTTCAACGGTGGTCTATCATTTCCATACCTCTTTTATACATGATGAATTAAAGAAGCAGGTCATTCCATAGAAATCTTAAAATATATAGAACGTCAGAAGCCTTTACAATAGGCACTCAAAAATAGTCAGACTATGGAGGAGCTCAAACAGCAGCCATCTAGGAAAACTTAATGTAAGCTGTTGGTTATACAGAATTTTAGCATCCCAGCATAAAATTTAAATCAAAACAGATTGTCTGTAATTAGATCATAGAAGTCATGTTCTACGAATGGGAAGTAAGATTTTAATATTTTGAAATTCCCGCCCATTAGTGTGAAGTTACCCCAGTTAGTGCAACCAATTCATAAAAGCTAAGTTGCTGAAATATTACCAGACCCACATTTTCTTCATGGGCTGACTATTTTGGGTACCTCTTTTAGCGTCCCATATATTCCAAGATTGTTATGGACCATAGCAATAGCGACAATATGACAATATCAAGTTTGTGTTTCACTGAGTACTAAGAAATATGAAGTCTTGCGAATATATTTTTTATTAAATTCCAATAATTCTAATTCCACAAATATGATTGTGATGTGATTGTATTACATTCGTGTTTTAATTTTCTTTTATCTACTTAAAAATACTGAATGCTCGGATTTGTTCCCGCGTTTAAGCATTTTCGCGTGGACAAAATGCTACTTAAAACACTTATACAATAAATAACTATTATATACCTACCTAGTTTTATTTATCCTTTTATTTTTGACACAATGAAATTAATAAATAGGTGGTAGTAATATTTAAATACGGATCTGATCAGTTTTAAAAATGTTTTTGAATTCAGCCCTGAATTCTATACCAAAAACATGGCGGAAAATCTTCTACAAAAAACAGAGGCACCGCCTCTCAGTTATTATTAGTCTGTGCTTAGGGGATGCTTATTTCAACCCTCTCCAAGGGGCAGGAAGTTTCAAATAATTGTTGAGTTGTTGCACATTTGTATAAAATTTATCTATTATACCCTTTTCTATTTTCAAATTACAGCTGCTATTCCATATCTTCTCAGAAACTATCAAGGGCTGTATCTCCTCAGAGGTGAACATTTTATTAAGGTCATTTTTATGCAAACCGTATTCTTTTCAACTATAGATTCACTGGTACCATTTATTAGTTCTATTTTTTTTTAAATAGCCTGTATATAGAGTGTCTAATGTCTATGACGGATTTAACAATTTTTCGCAAACAAATGTTTTTTATAACATTCGTACAGTTCTGAAATTTTAATAAATCACTTAGACCAATTACTCTTTTAATTTATACTATACCATTAGTTAGAACATGAGGCTGTGTATTTCTAATAGTAGCAGTTTTTAAAATATAGGTACGTTTATCTGTGAGTATTAGTTCTCCTCATTTGTACAAAGGGATTGTAATTCGGAATCGGAATATTAATTTTCCGAACACGTATTAAATTAAGCATTATAAATAGGTACGGAGACGACCCCTTAAATTTTGCAGGAATTAAATTGTCTGCTTTAAACAAATCTCGGCCATTAATTGAACACACCCATAGGCGTAGCTCAAATAAATTGACGTAGGATTTACTGCATTGACAATTTTTAATGAATACACGATATACTTCACAATACATTAAAAATTGTACAAAACGTTCCATATTGCTTTTAGCCTGCTATAATTTAAACAAAAAAACTAAAGTTAATTTACTTAAGAACGATAGTAATAAGTAGCATCTTCACTGTACTGATTTGATAATACGATAATAACCAAGAATTTTTCTGTTTTACTTGTGGCTTTTTTGTATTTTATATATAATTTAATGCAAACAGTAAAAATGTATGATGTATGTAAATTCATTTATGACTTATGAATTATTTTAGTATTGCATTGTGAGTAAATTTAACATTTTATAAAGAAATGAGTTTATCAACACTATTTTTAATTAGAAGCCAGAATATGTGTGAGTGCGAACATATCAGAAAAACAAGGAAATATGTTGATGTAACTCAATTTTGTGTTTGTAATAATGCACACTAGTAAGCTAACTCAACTAGTTATTTAATAATACCTATAAAACAATTACTTAGTTAGCAAATATCCTGAATGCACATTACTCAATTAATTGTGTTATTAATTCACAATAAGTTGGATTGGCTTTGTCAACCGATTGCGAATATTTATTAAAAAAATGTTACCACTGTAATAATCGCATATTTAATAAGTCTATTTCACATTATAAGAAATGTGAATGATTAACAGGTTACGCTAACAAATTTCTTCTATATTCTATTATTGATCTATTAGATTTAAACCTCCAGTTGGACACAAAACGGGTATTGTGCTAAGAAAAAAGTAGAGAAATTTATATAAAAGTAGAAAAACTTTTGACAAAATTACTAATTTTAAGTAAGATAAGTTCTTTGTAATAATGTTAGATGAGAGAGAAGTAGTAAAGCTTAAATTCGTGTTTAGATACGCCACTGGCGTATTGTTAAAATCATGGCATGAATAATAAAAGTCACAGTAATATTGTTACGGAAGCTCACCTACCTTTTTAGTTTGTTAATTATGTTCCTGTTTGCGTCAAAATTTATAATTTTTGTAATATCTTTATTTTGACGTTTTCTAGAACATTCCAGACTATATTCTATTTGTTTCTCGACACGTTCTCGCCTATATTGATCAGCAGAAAGCGTGACAGAAATGTCAAAGTAAAGATTTGACAGTTGTGAAGTTTATTCATTGTGTAATCAACTGGTGATAACAAAGGTTTTTTTCTACGTGACGTGATTCAAGACTAAGTCAAAGTAGAGGTTACAATATAATATTGATGTTAATATTTAAAAAATAAAACTGATGATACCTATAATAAAATATTTGATAAAGTAAGACAGGTACTAAATATAATCACATTTGTTAAAGGCGTTTTACAGTCCAAAAGTTTGGACTCAATTCAAGTTTTTTTGTCTTAAGCATACGCGGAGAAGACAAAATCCAACGAAATCGCGATCAGCCAATAGTTTTCACGTTCAATAAACTTTTCAGATCGGACCAAAGAATTCAACAGTTTTCTTGAACAAGTCGAGTGAATTCTGTAATGCAAACAAAAACAAAAACCTCTACACAGAATTGTTGTTAATATTTTCCGTTTTTATTGTATTTTTAATGAAAATTGTAGAAAGCCGAGTAGAAAACTTCAAAAATGAATATAAATTGATCACAATAATTTTTTTACCTACATTTTGTGAAACGAAGGTCGTTCTAAAACCCCTAAGGTACATAGTCAAAAATGGAAAAAATTTTGGACTGTAAAACGGGGTAATTAGCGGCAGATTATTAATTTGCATAGATGCATCTTGAAAAATTGAGTCAATATCGTAAACAATTTTTTTTGTAAAATCCTTATAGTTTCCGAGAAAAAAATTATTGAAGTTCTAGTAGTTTCAACCCTCGGATCTGGGGCATCTTGCCAGGGACCCAAACCCTTTTGGGAATTACGCGTGGTAGTATGAATAGTGCCCTTAATAAATGAGCCTATCAAACACTAGGTTGGAATTGGAGAAAGAATGGATGATGTATACAGGCCCACGACTTCTTCAATGAACCTACTAAATCTAGGACGATGTGGCTGCTGAGCCTTAGTCGAAGGTCCCTGAACCAAATGGTGGGAGTCCTGACAGGCCACTGCAGACTCAGAAGGCATTTGAATTTGATAGGCATAGAGGATAGTACCTTATGTCCGGAATGCGGAGAGGAGGAGACCCCTATCCATTTCCTAGGATATTCTGCGGTTCTTGGAAGACTAAGATATAGGATCTTTCACACCGAGGAGCTGCAAAGGGAAGAGATGAGGGGCCCACCATGGACCAGGATCCCGGCATTCATTAGGGCGTGAGGTAGGTTCGAGGAAGGCCGAGGGCGAATAGTGGAGGGGATGGGATGCCAGGGTAGACAAAAGGGCCCATGTGTGGCCTAATTGCTAGGCTGAGGCTGCCCGCACTACTACTAGTTTCAACCTCTACATTGCTGGACTACTGTAGTCTCTAGCCAAGCGATTTCAAATATCCGATTAATTATCGTATGAACTTGCGATGCAAGTATTTACATTAGTTTTTGGCTTACCTATAGCAACTCGAAGTTAATGGGTCTCATTTTAATTTATGGTGATGTGATGCTTTAGCAGAACAATTTTCCGGTAAATATGTGCCCAATGCAGTTACTATTACAACGGTGTGTAATGAGAGCAAACGCAGGCGTGACGCGGAAAATTTGCAACCGAATCATGGAAGAGATGGGGTCCAAGATGGCCACGGTTTAATGCAGCAGTGTAGAGTATCATACACGAGGCTCAATTATATCCGTATCATGTACAGCGTGTCCAAGCAGTACACCGGTACCATGGCCGCTACGATATCTTGACTTTAAATCATTATTTTGATATTATAATAAATGAAGTATATTCCACCGAAGTGAACAGTATTGAAGATTTACGCAAACGTATGATAGCTGCTGCCAATAACTTACAAGTTCAAAACGGATCAGGTATGTCAAACTATTTCAATAATTAAAACCACAAATTAATTATATTAATAATTAATAACAATAGGGGTAAAAACAGTTGAATTTGCTGCATTAAAATAGGTGTTTTAAAATGCAATTTATTTCTTTACTTAAGAATTTCCTTCAATTCTTTCTCCGGTCGCCGATTAAGCCTTGCCCTCATGGACGTGAAATTCGCGAGAGTTATTTAATGGTGGGAAAAGTCTCAACTTTTAGCCAATTTCGCCAACTGCAATATTTTCTGTCATTTTCATCATAAAATTGTCATTGACTGGTAGAAGCTCAAGTTAAACTTATTAATCCCATATAATGATGTAAATAGTGAAAATATTCCTGTTTTCCGAAATTCGCGAAAAGTTGACACTTTCCCGCCATTAATAATTTAAATCAAAATCTGAAGGACAAGGGTTTATACGCCTTATTAGGTTTTACAGTGGATCAGTTTCCAGTGCCGTGCACAAGTGTATTTTTAAACCATTTTTGAGTTGCTCTTTTTGATTTTATTTTTATAAAATTGGATTTGTAAGTATCCTGTTCATTCAAATTTTTTTTAGATAAGTTCTAAATCACCCTGTAGACCACACTGGCTAAGTATGGCCAGAAATTATGAAGTTTCCATATTAAAAAACTTCTATTCCGAACGCCGGCAGTCATGGAGAGTTACGCCACTGTTCAGCAGGACGAATAGACGGATAAAAGCCAACCACGGTGCGCTCGGCTGGCGCAGCAGTTCTCTGACCTAACACCAATTTCTGACAATTCATCACGTTGACCTCCCTTCCCACGCTTGTCATGCCGTGTGACGGCTACCCCCTCGAAGTATATCTGTGTGTGTGTGTTTGTGTGTTAGGTATCCCGGCCACATCAGTGGGGGTTCATAGTAATTCGTCTCTGACACGTATTGCCACCCCTCGAATTCTCTCCTGCTGATACATCAGGTCTTTAAGACTTCACGGTAATTGCTATCAATATATTTGTCCTAATGGATCCGGTAATTATCAGCCACCTTTGCCGAATTAATGATATTCGAGTAAATTGCCACGGTTTACAGTAAAGCCCAATTAAAGTTCTTATAACGTAGGGCCAGGCTCGGAGAAATTGCAATTTCGCTGAAAATGTTACGTGGAAAATTTCTGGAAGGTAGCTCTTTTCCCTAGCAGAATTCACTTTTAACGAAAATACGTTCCTATATGTACGTATTCATGGTTCAGACTAACCCAACGTTCTACAAAAGATAAACTATGAACAATTGGCAATATCACGTAATAATTTTTTGTACGACCATCCTATTTTCAATTTTGTACCATACTTAGTTGTACAGCATGTTATATTTACTGATTGCCAAGCAAAAACGCGTCGGTAAGTAATTACTTACTGTTCCGTTTTTGACAGAACTGAACGAAATTATATTATTTGCTGTGAAAAAATACGAAATATCTAATACCATTGCGACCTACAAATGTTTAGAAATCGGATTTAAGTTTTTATACTACTAAAAATTAATATTAACGTACCTTATGAATCTGGAATGTTTCTTCTTGTGCTTCCATTAAAAATATACCAACAAGAAGTTTTCATTTATGCTCTTTCCATAATTCCCTTTAAACCACTTTTTGAAACTATTATATGTGTTTCAGTAACGTTCTTTAAATTTTTCAGTAATCACTGAACAACATCCAATACCCCAGACCTCTTCAATATCTGAAATATTTTCGTTTTCTGATTCACTCAGGCTCATACTCACTCGTTTGACAAATACGAGTATATTGACTCTCTCCTCCAATATTGGCCAAACATTATCGTCGATCGGTAAACTCTCCTTACTGTTCTTGATACTTAATATACTATACTTTATTTAAAGGCATTTAAGCTAATTTTATATAGCTACAGGTTGTATTCAATAAAAATCGAGAATTAATATTAGTTTAGCTAAGGCTAAGCTAAGCTAAGCTAAGGAAAAAATAAACATAAGTAACATAATTATTATATAAATATATTAATAAACAGTAATCAAAACTTACCCACTTTTGAACATGTACTACAACAGTCACAACACGTAATAAGCCACAATAGATGAGATCTGATCTGTCTCTGAATTTTAAGGGCTGCTTGTTCAATTGACCTACTTTTTTAATTAGAGACGTATCTAAATATACAAATTATCATATACAAAATACAATACAATTCTTTGATAAAATAAGTTTCTGAAACAACGTCAAAAGTGTTAATAATCTAGGTATCTAAATTTACAAATTAAAAGTATGTACTCATTTCATTAAAAATTGTGCGCTTTAATTTATGTTTTTTCATATATGTACTTATTTTTAATAAGTCAATAATATTGTGCAAAACTATACTCTGCACACTAATGCCTTTCATTTTTATCGAGTCCAACTTTGTCTATGAAATTCTTTAGGTGTTATAGGTTTGACTTTCATAATTTTCACAGGTGATAGAATACATATAAAGAAAAGAACCTCGCACAGGGTATCCCGAAATGAATGCAACATAGAGCAAGAGTAGATCCTGACGACAAAATAATGCGATGTTGCTAGACTTACCTTAGTTAAAAAGATACAGGGTGTCAAAGATAAAATTTCATTTTCGATATTTGCAAATCCAAATATTTCTTCCTCAAATTTTGCATATTGCCATTATTTAGCATTCTGAATAACGTTTTCATATAACATTTTGTTGTATTTTCAGTGGAAAAGGCATTTTACCTGAAATCAAAACAGTTTCTACTCGGTGCATTGAATATTTCGAACCGGATTATTTCGAAAACGTTTACTCCTAACTACTTCAACAAGGTATACCTTTTTCAGATAATAAAGGTTCCTTGATTGCTTCAATAGTCAGATGTATACCTACACTAAATCGCAAAAAAGTTCTGCCATTTAAAAGAAGCATGATGCGCCATAACATAAGTGATGCCCTCTACTAGTGACGTCAAAATTGGAAACAAATCTGAATTTATTGTCTTCAGAAACACCAATCTCAATATTCAGATTTTATAGAGGATTATTTACAAATATAGAAAATACAATTTTTAACTTTGACACCCTGTATCTTTTTAACCATCAACTTTTAAGTAAGATAAGTTTGACAACATCGCATTAGAAATCTACTATTGTTCTACATTGTACAACATGTGTCCTAAACCCAACAAAAATATTATCAAATATGCCTTTAGATGTGCAAAGGCTTAGATTCTCTTCATATAATATTTACAAAACACAATGTTCACTTGTTTATATGAATTTATACACTGTTAGTAGAATATTTTTTTCTTAATCAATAAAATTCGATAAAGTTTATAAAGCGCTGCTTTGCACATAATAAACTAGAATTTCAGGTAGATACTAATTGTTTACAAGTAAGAATTTTTAATTCAGTTATTAATAAATACTATTTTCACTACGTTATTTCTTTAACATAACTAATTTTTTAATTAAAATGGAAAATATTATAATGGTATATCGAAAAATAGTTGCAGTCGCCTCCCAGCTCAAACAAAATAAAAATTAAAACCTCGTTTGTATTGTAACATCTATAATTTTATAGGTATTCATACATTTCAATCTGTTCGGTTTTTAAAAACCATACATATAACGCGAAATGTGAATTACGAATTTCATATAACCGTTGCCAGAAAGTTTGTTAATATTTTCAACTGATAAAACATTGTAAATGCATTCGAACAGTAACGTTTTAAATAGGAATTTATTGTGAAATGTGGACTGAATAAAATGTTCGTGTCTCTTTTGCATAACAAAGAACAATTTTTTTTCATACCATCAAATTTTTACAACTCCTCTAGCTTTTCCAAACCAAAACTCTTAACGCTATGTAAAAGAGGAAACATTGTCGCACAATGTATCTACAACATAAAGTGCGGTAATTGAAAAGTTGAAAAGCCAAAAACACGACACATGTTCCATATTACATAATGATTTACAACATCGAAATGCAAGCTTTTTGTATCCCCAAGCTTGATTAACTTCAGCTGACCCAACAAATCGAACAAAGAGAACTAGGCGAACATTCTGTCGAACGAATGTTTGACCAAATGCTGACCGCCGGCAATTTAAATTCCTCCCGGCGGCGGATGAAAATTCGAATGGATATTGGATTGGATGAGCATAGTGGGAGACACGTATGGACCATATACGGATCGTTAAGAACCTGTCAACGATTCAACCCTATTTATTTTTTAAACCGACAAAGTTTTTAAGAGGTGATTTCGGATTTTATTTTTTATTGATACTCGTGACAGTTACTTGCTTCACATATAAGGTATACCTAGATGTTATTCAAAATATAAAGTATTTATACAGTGTGTCTCGCTACTCACCTTCACACCCCTGTAAAATTGTAGTGGGTAGTGTATCAACCAATTTAATTTAAAAAGATTGCTTTCAAAATTTATTTTTTTACCTAGTAGTAGGCGTAGCGGGCGGCAACAGACTGGCAATTAGGCCACACGTGGGCCCTTTTTGCCTACCCTACCATCCCATCACCTCTTCACTATCTGCTCTCGGCCTTCCTCGAACCTACCCAGGGTCTTGGTCCATAATAGTAGGCCCCTCATCTCTTTCCTTTGCAGCTCCTCGGCGCCAAAGATCCTATATCTTAGTCTTCCAAAGGCCACGCAATATCCTAGAAAATGGATAGAGGCATCCTTGCCCTCTTCACATTCCGGACATAAGGGACTTTCTTCTACGCCTATCAAGCTCAAATGCCTTCTGAGTCTGCAGTGGCCTGTCAACACTCCCACACTTTGGTTCAGGGATCTTCGATTAAGGCTCGGCAGCCACATCGTCCTAGATTTACGAAGAAGTCGTGGGCCTGTCTGCGTCCTCCATTCCTTCCTAGTGTTTGATAGGCCCATTTATTAAGGGCACTATTCATATTACCTCGCGTAATATATATATTTTGTTTACCTAAGTTTGTATTATAGTCAGAGAGTTGAAACGGCACTTCACTAGCAAAACAATCTGAAAATTGAGCTAAAAATCAAAGTAGGCTTAGGACATTAAAATTTTGCACACACTCATTCCTTTCATTCCGGAAAACTTTTCTTAATAACATTTTGTCGTTGATTAGCTTACTGATACAAAGGTGACAATTTTCAAAAGAAAATAATATAATTTTGGGGTGGATTTAACGTAGAGAAAATATATTTCAATTTAATGCTATAAAATCGTTTGTAGTAACATTAATTTCGTTTGTAGTTCCTCGAAATCTAAAGTAGAGCCATTGTAGCTCCAGCGCAGGCTAAATAATCGTTTATAGCAAGTTTCATTTCATATGTAGTTTCCCGAAATCTGAAGTAGAGTCACTAACCTTCTAAAGAAGGTTAAAATATCGATTGAAGTTATTTGTAGTAACTATCATTTTGTTTGTTGTTTCGTGAAATCTAAAGTGGAATCACTCTACTTCAAGCGAAAAATAAACAATCGTTTGTAGTAATTTTTATGTCATTTCTAATTCCTCGAAATCCAAAGTAGTCATTATACTTCAACCGGAGGCTAAAAAATCGTTTGTAGTTCGAGAAACTACAAACGAAATAAACGTCACTACAAACAACTGCGAACTACCTTTCAACCTATGCTTAAAGTATAGTAAGTGACTACATTATATTCCGAGGCACTACAAATGAAATGAATATATAGCGCTTTCAATATTACGAGAATTGGGAAATATATTTTTAGTTAAGTATAAACATCCAGAAGACCAGAAAAATTAGATGTAGTGTAAATGCAAAGTTCCAAGAAACGATTTTGTTTTTCAATATTATTGAAAATAATATAATTAAATTTATTTACTTCTGTTATTAGCATTTTGTTTTTTTAATTGTGAGACAACAACAAATAACCTTAAATATTCAATCATAACTCATCATCATCTTTACAGTTATAATCTCAGTAAAATTACCCTGAGAGTACGGGCCTATCCTTACAATCTGTGACAAGTTCTGATATTATTTAGTTATCCGCGTTTTTTGTTGGGACAGAGTCTTTCATAATTTGGCTGAATTTTTGACTCGAGCTATTAATTTAAACACTAAATTTTTCATCGCTCATTATTCGTTCACACCAACAATGTTGGATTCTACATATAACTCTATGGAAACAGACATTTTTTTCCATTGTGCATGGATCTGGCATTATCACTTAAACTCTTTGGACGTGGTAAGAATGATATTTATTTCCATGAACAATTTATAGAATTCTCGTCTGGCTTTTTTTATTCTGGGAAGCGATTGTGCTTGCCATTAAATATTCATGCA
Source organism: Monochamus saltuarius (assembly GCA_025584915.1). Lineage (NCBI taxonomy): Eukaryota > Metazoa > Arthropoda > Insecta > Coleoptera > Cerambycidae > Monochamus > Monochamus saltuarius. The sequence goes on from CM046726.1 coordinate 6,515,255, forward strand.
ACAAAAACAAAATTTGTTCTTCACGCTTAACATTTCCAGATAACCTTGATTGTAAATGTCTTATTGATAGCAGCTAATACGATGCTACTTTACTTTGCTGTTTTTCTTTTATTTCTGAGCATCTTAGAAATGCTACTGAAAAAATGTTTCTCTTTTTAACTTTTAAACGCAATAATAAAATTGCCTTTACCGAATCACCCTGTATGTAATTTATCATCGATCTGTTAAATACCTCATATCAGATATGATAACATAATGTTTTGAAATTTGACTCTTATATTTTAAATTAAACATTTTGATGTAGCTTTATTTGAAATATAAGTTACTAATGAAGCTTATTTAATTATAACCAATATTATTATCATCATCATTCAACACTTTGATTTTGAATTATCATTCAGAGTTCAGAATTAAAATGAGTAATTGTTATTAAATATACCTGTTACAATGTACTAATGTTTAATTATAGTGCACATGTCTTATGGCAAACTGTAAAAAAAAATTGCGAGAAATAAAAATGAAACTTTCAATATATGTCGCATTCACTTTGAAGTAACCGGTACTGAAGCAAAAAAAAATTGGATTTTATACGAGCGGCATCCAGACAATTCTTAGCAACTTTTTGCAATGTCGAACAGCTGACAGGCGTTGGTTGGAACGGCGAATGTTGCACAGTTGCTGTCTCTGAAGTACAAGGAGAATGCACTGTGCATAAAGTGCATATTCTCGGTCTCAATACGGCCATTTGATCCAACCGTATAATGTTACGAACATAACTTCCCTTGTGTTTTTGTTGCAGACGAGGGAGCATTGTACCTGAATATCTTATCATTTAATAGAAAATGTGATTGCACGTCTCGAGAAACGCGTAAAGGGAACAGTCGTAATTGCATTATACATTTTTGACTTAAAATCGCGTGTAATCTATGCCAAATTGAAGAACCAGTACTTCACAAAATGTTTGTAATAAATTCTCAGCTGATTAAAATATTATAAATCAATTGGTAAATTTTCAATTAAAATATTACTTTCCCTAATAAAAACTAAATATCTTTAGATTTATATAAAAGGTTTAATTTAAAGGTGTTGCTCTAATAACGTACCTACTATTCCGGGTATTCTACAGGCTCTATGGTAAACTTTTGCAGATTATACTGATGGTTGATCTAACAATAATTATTATTTGTGTCATTTTGTTTATTCATTTGACATTTAGCATTAAAGTGCTAAACAAAAAATGCAACTATAGTCTGTTTAGAAATGAAAGAGAGTAAAACAAGCTTTTTATGTATGCAAATCGTAAATAAATGTAGTACTGGTGCTTATATTCAATATTTTTATATTATGTATTATCGGTATAGATGAGGGGTTCTTTTAAAAAAACTTTGTGTGACCGAACAATACTAAATTGTAGCAGGTAGCTAAAATGTAATCCCCGACAATCCGTCTTTGTCTATGCCGCTTCAATTCCTCGTTCCATTTCTCTTATAAGTAAACAATATAAAAACAGCATTTCAAAACATGAGGCTACTTTAAGCATCATAAGTAAGAGGGTTTTTAGTAATTCAAATAAAATTATTCAATATTATTATCAAAATATTTATTTAAATTTAATGAATAGACTTTTATTCCACACAAAAATATATGTATATTTTGAAAATTCAAATTATGGTGAGTAAATGTAGTGTTGTATATGTTGTACAATAAAGAAAATAAAAAAGTAGGTATATTAAAATTCATTCTCTGAATATTCTGATGAATTATCTTCGTCTCCTAGATTGATAACGATATGTTCCACAGTAACGCCTATTAAATTATCGAGCTCCCACATTTTCTCCTCTTCTTTTTGTACATGATGTATACACATCTTTGCCAGTTATCTGCAGTTACTCGTTCTATTTTCACGTCACTTAATTTAAACGTCGTATTATTCCGCGCTACATCACCTTTTACCTGCGCCCAGACTAATTCGATTGGGTTAAGTTCACAGTGATAAAGTGGTAACCGTAGTACCGTTATTTGGCGATTTGTTGCCATTTCATCGATAACATATTTTTTCTCATCTTTATTAAGATTGACAAGTATCAAAAGTTCCTTTTTCACCATATTTGTTTCAAAAGAAATGTTTTTTCCGGATAACCATTGAATTATATCGGCTTTCCTCCAAGCAGTCGTAGGCGTCCGCTCGGTCTGCCGTGAATGGTAACTACCATTATCCATAACAATTACAGACCCCAGAGGAATAAGATCCAACATCTGTGTAAAATATCATGTATTTTTAGATTGAAATAAAAGTAAATCGCCATCTACAAAACCACTGGCACTACCTATATGTGTCACTATTAATCTTCGCCCTTTACCTGAAGGTGCCTTGAACTCTGTTGAAAGTCCATCCAAAAAAATAAAATGAGTGTACTTTTCTGCGAATTACATTTTTGAAGAAATCATCTATAACGACTTTTGACGATTTTGGGGGATTTACAGTATCTTGTTCATTTTTTGTTTCCTTTAAAAGTCTGTAGATAGTCGGTTTTCCAATCCCTGTCATTTTGGTGGTAGGATTTTGGTGTTTCAATGCATTAAATACGATACATTTAATATAATAATATTCTCATTCTGAGACAGCGCACATCTTTTCACGCGTTTAGCAGGTACGTAATCTGATAAGCTCGACATTTTACCCAAACAATATTATATCCACTGGCACAATAGTCAATAAACACAAGTCGAATTTTACCTACTGCACTAGCACGTCTGCGTATATTGAACTCTAAGACTGGATTGCTATGTCACAATACACTGGCTCCTGCCCTATGATGTATCCAGTAAAATATATTAATGTACATCCACCTGTTAGCATTAGTGTTACCCGATAATTACCTGAAACGAAATATTACCACGCCCATGGCCGGTTCTTATCTCGGGATTTTATTACTCTCTTTCATTTCCAAACAGATTATAAAGAGTATGCAGATGTCTTTGTATATGGGTATTCCACTGTGAATGCCATATAAGCAGAATACCAACTAATATACCCAAATAGACATCAACCTGCCCACAGTATTTAGTGTATAATTTCGTAGACTTTATGAAAGTAACCCCGTTCAAAAAAGGCAATTCGTTCTACTTTAGTGAATATACAAAATGAAGAAGATGCAATAGACGCTGTCATTGATAACTCTTCAGTTAGTGTTTGGTGTATAGCAAGTAATCTTCATGTATCACTTAATTTTGTATGGCGTGTGCTTGTCACATGGTCTGACGTGGATGAAGCGTATTTTACTAGGAACGGAATAAATAACACCTAATCATTCAATTTCAGTGTCATTGCTTGGGCTAGCATCTTCAACATTAATTTACTACCTGTACATAATGACGATCATATAAATGCAGATCTATATAGAACTTTCTTGGAAAGCAACCTCTTTGATTACATTGAAATGATCCAATTTTCAACCGCCGAGTGACGGAATCTTTAGTTAGCCGGTGTAAGGCTTGCAATCCACGAGAATGCACATTTTGAACAATTTCTTTAGACTTAATATTTCTTTTTTTATGGGGATAACTGATAGCCAACTAGGTGCGGAACCTTAAACATCGTCGGATTGGCAGAAGAGGGGCATTTAAGGGGCTTGCAAGGTCTTCTACTTTAACCCCAATTGACTTTTTGTAGGGATACTTGAAAAACAAGGTGTACGGGACAGACAAGACCACATTGAAGACCTGAAGCAACGCATTCGCTATAAAATCAGATAAATTCCATCTGAAACGACTAGGAATATGCATACAAAGTTTGTCGACAAGCTGGGTCATTGTCAAGCTGCAGACGGTCAGCAGTTTGAATATCTGATCCATTTTTCCAAAATTTTCCATACCAGCCCCTACATGTTACACACCAAATTAATCTGAAAACCTCAGCTTCCATACGAAGCAATAAAAAGGTGGTTGTCATTAAAAAACACTCTTATCCCCCTACTTCTGCCATTAATTATATTTTTAAAAATTGAACTTCATTGAAGACTATAGTTTATGCCCCGAAAAAACAACACTGACTTGTCCGAGCGATTTTTCCAAAAATTGGCTGTTTCCAAAATGCGCATGATGTTTGCGACACACTGTATGTAATTCATTTATTACTGTCCTTCGACAGAATAGTTATTTCTGCATCAAGGGAGATACAGGGATGATTATGCCCGCATACGACAAGTTGCAAGTCGCTTAAGGGCATAAATCACCCTAGTATCTTCCGCGGTGCTACTGACGCTAAATATTTTTAAAGATATAACAACACAAGCGTCATTATTTTCGGATTCCCATGGGCGTGAAAGATCCATTTTGCCTGCTGTCATGGCAGCATTGTGAATGTCCGGGATGATATGGGTATATTTATTATAACTAAATTGTAGGAAAGTGAAATATAAAACAAATTAATGGCTATTCAAAAGATTTTAAAAACCACTTTATTAATAAATAGTAATAGCGCGTTAAATTAATATTTTACTTCATTTTGTTTCATATAACCGCAGAGCAATTTGCAACTAATGTTTATTTGTTTATCACTAAATCCATTTGGTAACGAGCTATTATGACAGTTTCCATCGACCTGTGCGTATGATAAATATAAATATACAAAATTTGAACAATGTATAGAATTTGCCAAATAATTAAATGATAATATTGACCAAACTAAAACAAATACAAGAGCCCTCTCTAATGTAGAATGTTTAGCTATAATTCAGTTTATTTTAATTACTATTGAAAATATTTTCTTTTAAATGTAACGGGATAAATTAAAAATAAATAATTGCATGCGTTATTAATTTTGGTGGAGGTGTCCGTACTTAAAATTGTGTTACACACAATGTATAGTTATCACTTATAGATAATATACGGTCACAATATTAAAAAGATTTAATAAGCCTGTTTTCCGTGTATTAAATGCCTTTTAACACACTAATGGATTAGAATTCATAATAGCACACTTCGATTTTATAGCATTTTATTCAGAATTATTAATATTAACATTAACATTTATCTCAAGAACGATTTTGACCGAGATTTTCTCAATCTGATTAAAATAAATTTTCTAAATATGACGTTTTTCAGAACCTTAATTTTTCACCTGCTCTCACATGGCTTTCATTTTCTTAATTGACTAGTGGTTGTGAATTAAACATTGAATTACATTCGAGAAGGAATTCGATAACTTGTAAAAAAAGAGGCATAGGAGAAGGAGCAATTACAGAAGGGGTGCTACTATCCAACTTTTTCAATGCGGACAAACTATTCCATGCTAAAATAAATGTTAAAACTGCACAAGGTATTGATATTTCGAAATTTGGTAAACTTACTTTATATTTGAAAGTAGAATCAAGAAATTATAAACCAAAGAAGGCAAAGATACTGGAGGTAAACCAAATCAGAGAATTTTTTAACAAAGCACCGGATGACAAATAGGGTAGAAAATACACGATTTTAATATTTCAATTTATACATTAGGCGTTTTATTTTGAACTCTTTATAGGTTGCAATGATCCTGGGAGTCGCAGGTGCTTGTCGATGCATTAAATTAACCTTTTTATGTATCACCCATGTTCAAGACAAAGGTAGTTACCTATACGTACTTATTCCGGATACGAAAATATTTTCAAGAAGTTTCACGATCATGGAAGAAGCTTTTTCAGGCAATGCTGCAGAAATATGTCAAAAATACATCAATCTGCGACCTAACAATGCCAGTGGGAGATTTTCCTTGCGATATGTGGCTGGAAATTTTGAAAACGTTTTCAAAAGTGGCTGCATTCGTTCGGTTCTCTGATCTACAAAGTTTTAACGGTCGTGAAATGAGACGCTGATCAGCAACATTACTGTTACTGGCCAATGCTGGGGGGATACTACCACTGTGAAGCGTCATGGTGGTTGGAAATCGATTGCGGCAGCGGAAAGTTATACCAAAGTTTACTGAATAAATATAAGTTATATCACTTTATGTCGGCACTTTGATGTTTTGAGATCAAAGCCGTACCGCCGCACGTAAATACTGTCGCAAAAAATGGCCAAGTACGAGGGACCTAAAGAAGTAGTTTCTTTCCAATCGGTAAATATTTATATACGAGGGAAATTCCAAAAGTGTGATGTAAGGCTGCTTATTGTATAAATAAAATATTTGTACTGTAATAAATATAAGTATTATAAAACGATTATAGGTAAATGGATAAAGTTTTGTTAGTGAATCTTGGAAGTCGTATATATTCACTTGTAAATTTTAATTTAAAATATATACGTACTCAACTACATAAAAAATAATGTAGCCATGAGGAAAATTTGCGATAAAATGTTTATTTAAAATATTTTTAAAAACAATATAGATACATTATTTTAAAACTAAAATAGGAAATAATATAACTTATATTGTTTACAAGTCACAATTGCTGCAGTATGGGTTTTTACTTGCTCTTTTAATGCAGCTTTTCTTGGACTCCTACACGAAAGTGTTTGTGACGTTTGGCAGTCTTGATCTGAAATATAATAAAAATGCATTATATTCTTGTTTTGTAATTTAATAAACTATATATTCTTTTCAGTAAAAGAAATTCTCAAATGAAAACTCAATGTATGTATAAGTATGTCCTGGTAATTTTTTAGTGCTTAATATTATTTTACTGATTTGGGTATTTCTATACGTATATTAATTAATTTTGAACAAATTATTTTAATATATTTAAAGGTGTTACAGTACATACCATTTTTATTATATACTAATTGTGCACAGGTATCACTTAGAATCGGTGTACCAGTTTGAACTTCAGCATCTTGAAATTTTGGCGCCAAAATAGTTTTAGTATTATCAGAAACTCTGCTTGAACAAAAAATGCTTGAGTGTAAAATTTACATGACACAATTAAGTATCTACATAATTATTGCATATTACACTTTTTTTAATAAATAGTAGTACAAAGAACTAACAAGTGTTCATACAAAAACAATTTTTGGTGTTTCATCTGAAAAATGTTTGCTTCAAATTCTATTTTTTTTATAGCATTGATCAGGACAATCTTTCAAATGAAGATTCTAATTTTTATAGGCGTACCGCGTAAAATTTTATATCGTGACCTAATTCTTTATATTAGTTGATGAAATATAAAATATATACCTTGAACAACAGAAAAAAGAAAACCACGTCTTGAAGGACAATTATTCACAGTACAATATATCATGGGCATTTTTAGAAGAAAAATAAATAAAATAAACACTAACAGATATTCAAGGTTTTTTTGTCTCACACTATATCGATAGCACTCAAAACGTTACAGTTCTAGCGTCGGTCACTGTGTAGGATCCTGGATACCGAACGGTCCCCGAGACGGATGAGGAGAACGGAATTGGTAGGGCGGGGCGTGTTTGCGAGTGAAACAACTTATATATTTATTCTGTAAACTTTGGTTATACTACTTATACTCAAGATTCACTACCCACTGTCCAATTGCTAAAAAAGATCAGATCCTACCTGGCAAAGTTGTGGGCCCCTCCAGCCCTTTAGAAACTTCTTATCGAGTGAATTTAATGAGAAGATCGTTATTGAGATAAATGTTAATGTTAATAATAATAATTCTAAATAAAATGGGATAAAATCGAAACATTGTATTATGAGTTCTAATACACTAGTCTGTTAAAATGCCTTTAATCCACGGAAAACAGACGTATTAAAACTTCTTGATATAGTGGTCGTGGATAAAATTAATTAATCAATGTTAAATTATTTTTTAAAAGCAATTTACATTTAAATACGCTACTTCATTTCGTATAATGTAATGTATGAGTGTCTTCTCATATTAACTAACATGTGAATATAAGTAGATTTAGCTATAACCGAGCTAGTATTTAAACACAGTTTAAGCATTTAATAGAGAAATAAACGTATACATTTATCATTCTGTGGTTTACTTGTCTACTTTGTGTAAAAAGACAAGGCCTGGGATATTTTGTTTGGCTGCTTTCCAATTTGTGTGTTGTACTATCGAAACGTTTAACTGCATATAGCTATTTTAAAATGCAATGCACATAAATATTCAACTTATGGAAATTGGATTTAATAATATTCAGCCGGAAACCGTTTGCGATACATTGTCGTTATACCAGTTCCGCCTCTTGCAATTTCTAAATGCTTTTTTGAACAAGGAAACCTGATTTATGCACATCAACCAACCGTTCGACGCTCAACAGGATTATACGAACTATTGTGCTTACTTTGTGTTTATAAATACAGAAATTAGGTTATGAAACAACTGTTTTATTTTCTTTTTTGTGTCAAACATATGAAATACTTAAATATTGTAAACTTTAGATGATTAGAGAAAGGGTGAGAACTAGATTAATATCCTTTATACGGTTTCTATCTAGATGATCAAGACCTAGCATATGGGGGTCTACTGCCATACAAACAAAAGTTTAATACCTGTTTTCAATACAAGTTGCAAAATAATGGTATTTTAGGCACGCTATTTTGCAACATGTATCGAACAAGATTTTTCGTAAAATTGTCAAAAATATTATTTAAATTCGACATAATCTTCGATTGCATTTGCTAATATAATCGCTGGACTATTTTACTAAACAGCTAAGTTGCATATAAGATTGTTGCTACGATACGATGTTTACTTAAAAAACATTTTTAAAAATTCTGAAATCAACATTTATGAACATTAAACCTCAATAATTAAACTCGGTGTTAATTCTTTATAAAACACGCAGTATGTGTGACAGATTTTAGTGATATTGAAAATTCTGAAATAAAAAATGAGGTGGTATGTACATTGATCCCTCATAAATAAAAAAAATTGTACCATTAAACTTATGCAAAATTTGATATTTGGTGTGCCGAGAAAAGGTCTAGAATATTTCGGAGACACTTATTGTAGCGTACTTGCCCCAGTTATCTTTAAAATGTTCAGCCTCTACATTATGGAATAATTATTTCATGCTGCGAACTACAATTATTTGAAGAAAAATATGGACATTAGTAAATATACCAATATCATTACCTTCCTGAAAGGAAATCAAATTGTTATAGACCCAGAAAATCCAGAATATTTTCCAAGGAACAAGTTGAAGGGTTTATCAAAGAGATGATGAAAACTACTTATTCCAAAAAGTTGTTTTGATTGTTGGTAATTTGGAGCCTCTAGAGGAGAAGAATTAACTTATTTATATACAGAAAACATTGAAGATGGTAAGTCGTTGATTAAAGTAATAATTCCCAATACTAAAACTAATATTCCCAGATTATTATAATATCAGAAGGAGATATAGGAGTACATTTTTTGGAAATTTTCTGCAAATACGCAAGTCTATGTCCATCCAACATTGATCACAACCGATTTTTTATCACGTACAAGAATTCAAAATGTACTACACAAGCAGTGAGTATAAATAACATATGTTCAGTTCCTAAAAATATTGCCGAATTTCTTAGATTACCCAAGGTTACTGAGTATACTGCTGATAGACAATGTTCTGCAACCTTCCTTGCAGATGCAGAAGCCAACTTATCGATGTTGTTCAAGAAACATGGAGGCTGGCGTTCAAATTCTGTGACAGAGGGGTACATAGAAAATTCCATACAAAATAAGTAGGCGATAGCAAGGAAAATTTTCGGAGAGAAAGAAAATACCACATTCATCGAAAAACTCAATGCACCAGCAGCATCGGGATGCAGGTGTTACCAATATGGAAATTATTATACAAGTGAAGAAAAAAATATATGTTCACCTAATGTTCAATTATTTGATTTGAAAGATTGTGTTATTAATATTTATAATAAATTTTATTATACTTACGCACATGTGCGTAAAAAGGATTGTTTTAAGTACATGTGCCTAAAAGACTGCCCTTTCAATACTGAAATGACAACCGAAATGTCATTATTATGCAATGATTTTATGAAAAATTAATTTAAAGATTTAGTAAATAGTAAATGACACATCCGTTATTAGTTCATTTTAATTATTTTGAAAAAAAATATGCACAGATCACATTTTCAGTTTTCATGTTGGTGACATGATTGAATAAAAAAATGTTCCTCCTTTCCATTATTTTAAAGAACATGCATTATTTTCAATAAGTATATTTCGCAAAATAGTTACCTATAGATTAATTTAATATCAATTAATTCAGTTACGCAACCAAGATCACAACGTGTCACAATGTATCATAAGATTATGTAGTATGATAAAAAAATACATATTAAGTAAGTAAAAGAGAAACTAACTAATTAACAAGTAATCGTTTTATGCACATTCTCAATTTCAGCCACTGTTTCCTCTGACGTATTTTATTATAAAATTAAGGACTGAAAAGTGGTTCCCATTAGATATAATTGTAATAAAATTACACAATACCTAATAATCACTGATCTTATTCAACACCTTTGCCATCTTTTTATAAAAGCGTTCTCGTTGTACTTATATACACTTACTTCTCTTTCCGAGCAAAAAATAAAAAAGTTATCAGTTACAAAATAAACAAAACCCCTTTTCAGAACTACTTTAAGGTAAAACTTTTAGCTCTCATTTGCTACCACCTAGTTAACGTTTCTGAGGAGCGCCAGGGAAAATTACCTTCGCCTTTTAACTTTTTAGCTTGCTGAAATAAATTATAGACAGACATGGGTAACTGTCAGGCCGTGAAGGTCTTCATTTAGTATCCCAGCGTTTTAACTTATAACTTTTTGCAACAAATCGTTTGAAAGTTGAAATTAAATAATTTGTCTTTTACAAAAACATTATAGGTAACAATAATCGAGATTGATATTTTATATACAGGGCTTACTTAACAAGTAATGAGATCTTAATGAGAAGCTATTATGGAAATTTTAAACTGTCAAACTTGACATACTTTTACTACTATTTTGAGAACGAATACAGAGTTTTTCGAAACGTCAAAAATACGCGCGATAGTGTTGTAATTTTTGTTATTTTTTACTTATCTCCTTTTTTAGTGAGATTTTTTGGTTAGGCAAACTTAGTTTCAAAAATAACCCTTGACTGATCCGTTTAGCCCAAGGGCTTATTTAATTAATCTTTATTTTTATCAGAAGTGTGGCAAAAACCCAATAAAACTAAAAAAAAAACTAAAATTATGCCACAAATAAATTGCTTCAGACATTATCTTAAGCTATTATTATAAATAATTATTATTTTTTAAATTGTCTTCTCTTTTACTTAATATGTATTTCTTTGACTATAATGACGTTGTCATTATGGCTACCTCTCTATGTAGGTAACATATTTTCTGAATTTACGAATAAAATACAAAAGCAAATGGCGAATAAAATTTTTTTTATGGAGCAATTTCATCAACTTCAACAAATCTTTATCTTTTAGGAAACAAAAGACGTGAGCATGAACTTTAGGTCCAATTTTATAAATTCTTTCGTACTGGATTTCAGGGTAGGTGAAAAGTAGATTCATTGTATTTTTTTACATAACAATCGTCAATGCACTAGCATAATACCGGAAAATACTCAATATTAAAGAGTTATTGGAAATCCCTTTAATACTGCCAAACAGTATTAGGAACGACTTTATTTAAATACTGCTTGCCCTTATTTTGTTCAGAAAAATATAGTTATTGGTTAATAATTTGACGGATGGGATTCCCTTATTCTTTTGTTTATATTTGTCAATTATTGCTATTTAAATGGTGAATAAGAAAAGGAATAGAAGTCAATATTTTGAAAAAATTAAAATAAGTTTACTTATCTTTATTTCATATTTCTTGAATCGTGCGACAGGACTTATTTAAAAAACCGAAAAACGTTTTATTTTTACTTTAGGTTAGGACGGGTAAGACCGGTTACGGCCGAACGACCAATCTATCAAATAAGGGTTTGCTCAACGTTACCTTAATCATGAATAAATATGGTCGAGCACTATCCTTATTATCGCTGCCTTAATAATTAAGCACATATGCGCTTACTTAGATGTCAGTATAAGGGAAACCTAAATACAGCTTAACCTTATGACACGTCCAATAACTCTATTATCTCCTCTGCTAACCTTAAATTTACGGTCTGATTTATGGTACCGAAATGATACAATATACACTTATCAGACATGGCAATATTATATCAAGTGTTGAAGTTACAGGGTATTTCATAAAAATGTTTCTTTTTCCAACATGGACTATTTTGGCATTGTACGCGATTCGTAGCACGTAATTACATCTAATGGTCACTGGCTACTTATTGCTGAGCCTAAAAATGGCCGTAATAAGAAGCGACCAATCATATTGTGGGAACCATTGAAAGCCTAGACCTGTGTCGCTATTAACGATTTCGATATTTGCAAAGGTGAAATTTCAAGAAATAATTCCGTCTTTGCAAAATTGCTTGACTGTCCCGCTTCCCAGACATCAGTCCCATAGACTACTTTTTACTGGGTTATGTCAAAACATTAATATATCGTTCTTCGGTTACTAATTTACAAAAACTTCGGCAGCGCATTATAGAACGATTCAAGATCATCCCGAACACGCAAGGGATCATGGAGAGTGTGAAAAAGGTAAAGCGGAGACAGTGTGGTGCTTTCCTCTCAAGGATACATTTTGAGCATTTCCAATAAAGTTGTCGAAATTTCAAAGAACAATTTAAAGTCACAATGTTGTTTACAATTGTTGATTATTATGCAAAGTAAATTTTAATTTTTCTTTCCAAATTATTGTTCAAAGATACTGCATTTATGTGTGGCAAACACGAACTACATACATACAACAATCTATTCTCTATATGACCTCCTCTCATGTGGGCTGCGTTTATTAACAGTACAACTCATTACAAGCGTTTGTGATTTTTTTTTTTTTTCAAATGCATGATTAATATCTTGCTAAAGTGTTTTGTAAACTTTACTTTACTTCTTAAAACCCCCCATAAAGAAAATCGAGGGGTGTTGTATCTGGTGACTTTCTGGGTCACTGAATAGGTTCATTAATCCCTATTCACTTTTCTGGGAAAATGTTATCTAAATATTACTGCACAATTCTGGCCTTGTGGGGTGGAGATCCGTCGTGCTGAAATCATGGATTTCTCCTTGACTGCAAAGGCACATTATAAAGAAGAGCAGTAAGGTCTTCTTGTAAGAAATTTAGGTAACTCACGCTCTTCAATGTATGTTCATAAAAAAGGCCCATTTACTCCAAAATGGCCTTGGTTTTGGATTGGATTTGCAAAGTGAGGATCTTAAATGGACCAGTAGTAGCTATTCGTTGCGCCTGTTTAGCATACCATTATTGACAAATCGACTTTCGTCCGTCCAAAGAATGTACGGAAAAAAGTTCTGATCAATAGTTTCTACATTTAGTACAATTTGAGCTATAAAATTGTCTGTTTTTAACGTGACGCTCAGGCAGATACTTCAATTTGTGAATTTTGAACGGTTAATTTATTCATCTAATTCAATTCCCGACTAGCCTACCGTATAGAATTTTGTGGATTTTGTTCGACATATCCTTCCTCCATCCTTTCTTGTGCGGGACTGTAGTATTTGCGCCACCATTGTGTAGATTAATAAACCTGTCCTTGAATACATGTACGTTTCCGTCACAGTGGAAAATATCTAAGGTCACGCCAGTATTCAAAAAAGGAAATATCAGATATTTGTAATTATCGGCCGATTGTTATAATCAGCAATTTTGCCAAGTGTTTTGAAATCCTGTTGTATGATTTTATATTTCATCACACAAAACACTTAATTACGGAGGCTTAACACGGTTACTTTAAGGGCAGGTCTACTGTTACAAATCTCTTCTGTATTACACAGTTTTTAGCCAATGCCATTGATGATGGATTTCAAGCTGACGTGATTTACACTGACCTGACAAAGGCTTTTGACAGAATTGATCACGCAATACTCTTGAATAAATTAGATAATTTTTTTTGGTTTCTCCTTCAACTTATTAGCTCTTATCTTTCTAACAGAGGTCTTCATGTTGTTTACCGCGGTTGCAAGTCTGCTGAGGTACGAGCCACCTCGGGTGTCCCTCAAGGGTCTAATTTGGGACCCTTATTCTTTAGCCTATTCATTAATGACATCATTAATAATTTAACTGTGCCCTGCCTGTTGTATGCAGATGATCTGAAAATTTTTAGTACAATTAAGAACGCTGATGATGCTGCTGAACTTCAGTACAATCTTAATGTCATTAATGAATGGTGCAGGGTTAATAATCTGTCACTTAATACTAGTAAGTGCCATGTACTGTCTTTTTCTACAAAGAAACGGTTAATTTCTTTTGATTATTCCATCGAGCAACATACGCTGTCTAGACCTGATACTTTCTGTGACTTAGGTGTTATTTTTGACAGAAAATTGTCTTTTAATAACCATCTACATCATATTACTGCAAGAACTTATAGATCTCTTGGTTTCATTACAAGAAATAGTAAAGAGTTTTGGAATTGTAACACTTTGAAAATTTTATATTCTACTTTTGTCAGGTGCAATTGTAAATATGCATCAATTGTTTGGTGTCCTAATTATGCTGTACATGTGGATGCTCTTGAAAATGTTCAACGTAAATTCTTAAAATATGTTTTAAAGCTGATGGTGAGTATCCCTCTGTTGTTGGGTTCCCTCAATTTGAAGTGTTTAATAGATTTGGTCATGAAATTTTGGAAAATCGACGTAAAAAGGCTTATTTAATTTGTTTACATAAAGTAATTAATAATGTCATTGACTGCAGTGCCATCTTGCGAATGTTGAGCTTTCATGTTCCCAGAATTGAAGCTAGACAATTTAACATGTTTTATTTGCCACCTGCTAGGACAAATATTCTGCAACACTCTCCACTGCATAATATGTGTAATTTATGTAATGAAGTTATCTTGCCCGTAGATTTTTTGGATTGCAATATTTCAACTCTGAAAAATCTGTTTTGTAAATGTTATTGTCTTTATCTAGATTTTTAGATTGATTCTTTTTCATATTTGTTTACATGTGTTATGTCTAAGTATTGTGTAATTTACTTCATGTACGCTTTTTTTTGTGTTTTTCTATTCTTTAACTGGGTCTTTGACCTGTTGAATAGTGTAAATAAAATAAAATAAAATAAATAAAATAAAAATAAAAAAATATTGTAAATTAGCAACATACCAACTTTTTCTAAATGACAAAACATTTTGTAAGCACAAAAGTTATACGTTTCACGTTAGTATTGAATAATGACAAGTATTATGTGACATTTATGCACCTTAAACAACGAACATTCAGCTATTTTCCAACGACTACTTGTTTCTTCCACCGCTAATGTGATTATTAGGTGGTATTTGTTTTGAGACTTCTTAGGACGATTTTGCTTATAACTCTTAAACGGGAAGTAATACAGGAAAATTTCTCTAATGAAAGTTTATTAGAAAAAAGATAGATTTTTAACAAGAAAATAATTTGAGTATGTTTATGGAAAAAATATAATTGTCATTAGTCTAGTTACTTCATCCCATTTAACACCACGTGTCCCAAATTTTATATAAATTTTTTGTATTCTCACAGTAGGCTCATGCTATCGAGTTTGAGACACCCTGTACTTTTAGAAAAAGTAATATAATTTTACAGGGATGGAGATTCTTGTAATACAGTATGGATTCGGTATTTTTTACATTAATGGATGATGTAAACAACGTGTTAGTTTACAGTCATTTTTTTCAGCGTAGTTAAACAAAAACCTTCCCCTGTGACAGTACTTAATAACTCAAATAATTATAAAAACGGTATTATTAACGATATTGAGTTATGCGGCTATTTTAATAAATAAATGGCGAACATAGTTAAAACTTCGATTCATTGTAAAATCTCGATTTATAGCAAAATAAAGCACACGGGGGCTCTAATGCCCCCATTGCTTTGGCGGGAGCGCGCGGATTGGTTCCAGTATTTACATTATCGAAATATTCCCAATAGTTACATAAAAATGGTGTCGCAAAAGTATAAAAACAACCGCAATGCAGTGTTAGAGCCAGGATGTCGGTGCTTATAGATTTCACATTTCCATAACGCCTCCTGTGTATTGGTTTATTATACGTAATTTCATGCCGGTTATAACATTTTCGCCGCTCGTGTTTTTTTTTTGCTTCTCTTAATGCCTCTTTATGTACGCTCGGTATAAGTTCGTGTGCATAGGGTTATGTGTTCCATTCAACTTAGTTAATGTCTCTTCGGGGGTTCGGAGCACAGTCGTCGCCCCTCTATCTTTAGATCGCGCCCCGTTTTATAATAAAGTTGGCTTTGACTGTACTATTACATCGTAATTTATATACAACACACAAACATATAATAGTTAAACATTTTACTTACTATTTGGCTTCTTCGTGGGAAGATACATTTTCACTTACCTGAAATAAAGACAAAATATATCAACTATACAGAAATATTATCAAATACTTATTTAAACAATGAGATAAAGCAACACCTTTTTACATGCGTGAGAAGTTTTTCATAAATGTAGTAGGCTCAATAAAACTGCTATAATTTAATAAATATGATAACTAATATAATTCGTATTTCTATTTTGACTTCCTCTGTGGATTCCTGAACTTTCGTGATTAAAATTTAGGATATCCTGTGTAACTACTACTTTCTACGACAATCACAGGGTCGATATAAATTATAGGAAATAAATCTTATTACGATTGTGGCAGATTTTTGTGCAATATGGATAACAATAACATAGTCGATACTCGTAGATTGCTCTTTACTTAAAATATTATTATTTAGATAAACATTAGGCATATTTTAGTTGAAATACATACACTCCTGCGCGACGCTGGAAACTGATCCATTGTAAAACCTGAACTTGCGCAATGGAAAGCATGCAGTTGGCGACCGGCACGTTGACAAAAATGTAACAAAAATGAATGGACAAAAAATTTAAAGAATTTCATAAGGAAAGCAGTAAATAGAATTTTGTAACGCCTATGTTATATAAGAAAATTCAACTGCTTTTGCTTTTGTAGTTATTAATTAACTTGTCGTTTTAATTCGGGGATCAGGGTGGTCGAGCAGTTTAAGGCGTCAGTCTTGAATTGTGATTTCCAGCTGCCGCAGGTTCGAATCCTGCGGCCGTCAGACCATTAATGAGGTTTTCAAGTTTTCCTCATTTCTGCACTGAATGGTGGTTAGACTCTACCAACATAAAGCGTTCCTAGGCGCAATAATATGTCGCCTTTTCTCCCGCACAAGTCTCCCGACTTCTGAGCTATTCCTCGTGATTAGAATGAAGGGTATTGCACATATCTGATGTTACAACAACTTTAAAATTATGTCCACCGATGTGTAAACATATTTGGGCCCGTACCCAGTTTCTGCGAACCAACACAAATTTCTAGTTCTTGTTCGGTTTGAACTGGTAAGTTATTGGCTGATACGTTTGCGTAAATCATCAATATCATATCTCCACAAAAAGAAGTCCAAAGGGTTTAAGTCAGAAGATCGTACCTCTTGAACTTCATTAAGGTCCTCCCGAACATTTTGTCGATAATGAGGGTGACCACCATCGTGCAAGAACCACATTCGAAGTCGAACAGCTAAGGATACAACGTCCAGAAGTGTAGGCAGATCATTTCGAAGGAAATTATACATTTCATGCCCTGTAATAATAGTTTCATCTGTAACCAACACATCAGCTATTAACTTGGAATTTTGATCATTTTGTTGTAGCAACCATCCACTAAATCTAATTCGTAAGGGATAATCCCTTGGTTCAATGTTTGGACACCCTGTATATGGTACGGATATAATTAAGCCACATATATGATACTCCATACTATTGATTGGGACTTTCATTGTACTTGTTGAGTGATTTGTCTTTTACGTATTCAGGGATTCTCTTCAACAATCTCTAAAATGTGTTCCTCAGCTGCTGAAATACGCCATGGACGCCCGTTTATCTCTATCTCTTCCACGATTTGGTTCCAAATTTCCCGTATCACGGCCGCGTTGCATTACCGCGTAGTAGTTGCATTTGGCACATGTCTACCGCGAAATTAGTAGGTATTCGAAATCGTTTGCATTCTGATGCCACTGGGGATTACAGCAGCCTAGCGATGTAAAGGTTGAAAATACTACAATTTCAATAAAGTTATAAATGCTTTACACATTCTTTTGAGCGAAGATGAATGACAAATTGTAATAATTACAAAAGACAGATATACTTCGATATAAAGTTGAAAAATAGAAACGATGAAAAAATAATCCACATTTTTCAACAGAGTTTCAGAAATGGCTCATATAACGTACACCGTATAATGTAATACAATAAATGTAGAGTAGAGTTGTCATTTCCGTACCTACATCCTTTTAAAGGCCTCTAGCATTGCACATTTCTACACATGAAAACAAAGTAATAAATAAATAATGTATCGTAGGAAAGAGTAATGCTGAGTAATACATTCATATAAATGTCACGAAGATAAAGGTGTAGAAAATTTACTAGGTATTCAACAAGAAAATATATAGCTAAAAGAGGCATTTCCTAGCTATCGCATGGTGCGCCAAGTTATAAAAATAAATGTGTTTGATGATTTTTTTTAATACGCCTGCAGAGGGTGTTTTCTAAGTCTGTGTCATAACTTCAGGAAGATATTTTACACCAAGAATCTAGGAAAAGTTACTGGTTTTTGAAATACAGGATGTTGAAATAAAAAAAATCTCATTTATCTCTGAAAATGTATGACTTAGGTCGATTAATTTTGAACTAGTCATTTAATGAATTGAAAAATAAAATTACTGAACGTTATATAAATGTGTCAACTAACTAAGAATCCTAGAATTTTATCACCACAGACTTTTTGGCATATATATTTTCTCGTTCAATACTAAATATTACCTATTAATACCTATTATTATTATTCAGTTTTATATCTCTATAAATTGTTAAAAAATATAATTTTCTCCTGAGCTTCCCAACTATGTTGGCTTGTTACTAACAAATTTGAGCACCCGCTTACGATCTTCCACTTTTATCTACTTTTAATACACGTACTAATTCACCGGTCTGTCCAAAATAAGATTGATATTTTTTACTGCAAACCTACTGATATAGGAGACGCATTTTTTATTCGGGTTAGTTTTAGAATTTGATGTTATTTTACGTAAATAATCGTTCTTGTTTTTAAATTCTGTACTTTACTTATGTTTGTTCTTTTATATTTTTAATTTGTATTGTTGAATTGTTGATTTAACACTTAATATTGTATTTACTGTCTTATAATTGGATTTCTGCCTGAACAGTATTAATAAATAAATATATAAATATCTTGAGTACCCTAGTCAGATGCCTAAAGAGAGACATTTGAAAAATTACTTTACTTGAATCAAATAAAGTTGTGTTTCCTTTATTTGAAGGTTTAAATGATTTAAAAGAATTGCTGCATATTTGAAATAATATTAAATAATTTTGAATAAAGTAAATAATAAAATTGCATTAAAAAAATACTAATAATTAAATACTACTCACTCAGTAGCATTTAATTATTCATATAAGGAAAGAAACACTTATAGCAAACTGTCAAATTCATTCATTAGCGGCACACCAGACATATACCGCTTTTGAGCTCGTTAGCTCTCCTCAGTATGCCACAGCAGGCGAGGCAACCGACGACTTATCTGACAGAAGGCAACCTAACTAGACGTGATACAACATAGCACTACATCATTTGGCCACATGCTGAACCTGGCAGTCCACAATTTGTACAATACTACAATTGTCTCTACAGCTTTAGTAATGATCGCAAGTAATTATTGTATTATAATTTCTAAATATTATGTAGCACTATAGCCGCAATTTAAATTTTACAGTATGATTTATTGCGAAATAATAATTTTTTAATTCGTGGAAATCTATAAACCTATAATTTAAGAAAAAATAACTTATTGTATAATAATTAATAATATTTTATTCATATTTTGTTAGAATATTTGACTTAAGTATAAGAATGCTTGTAAAAGTCAAGAAAATGTAAATATTTATATCAAATATACTTTATTACTGAATTAACATAAATACACTTGAATGAAGTTTACAACTTTAAGTATATTATTGTATTTGAATACAGATTAGATTATTTCCGTGTATTAAAAATAAATACCTATTATCTACAAACAATTTAAATTTAACACAAGAAAATAAAATTTAGTAATGGAAGTTAAATTAGATCAAAAGAGAAACATGTGGATTTAATTCAAGTGGAGCAATTAAACCAATTATGAGCGTGAATGTCAAAGCTATCTACTTAAGTAGTAATATTATTAAACGATACTGGCAAATTTCATTCATTACGGAGAGTCAGTGAACAATAAGAATTTAATTTAGCAATTAATTATCGCAGTTATAACAACATTGATGAAGGAAATACTGCTCCACAAAATAAACACATCTTCATAAACGCCCGTGCCACGTCTATGTGGTCGCGTCTGACGGGCTTGCGTGAATAATAACTAGATTCCTTTCTCTACAATAGAGACGGTTACGTGGATATATATCGAGGCTAGTGAAACTTTGTGTTTGTATAAGGTGTAACGAAAACTTTCCTTGTGCGAAACTAATATTTCCCCCAAATGGAAGTAAAATAGCGAGGAGGATTTTCCTTGCAACTTTAAAAATTCCATTCCGGTGTCCGAGGCTTTTATAAATGGTTTTAAGCGTTTGCATTTTAATGGTATTTTTATGCAGGTTTTCCTTTAATGAAAACGCTACCCTCTATGTATGGTCTAATAAAGTATGTATAATCTGATCTGATCTTAATAACAAAACCAGAGATACAAACAAAAATAGAAAATCAAACAGAAACAATTAGAGCAACTCATATTTTATACACAATTTGAAGCTTAGTAAAAGGAGATACTGTCCACTTGATTTTAAATATAGTTACTGTAGTTAGTTTCACAGTCATTACTAAATATTTTTAAATGAGAATTACATAACTCGTAGGTAGTCGTTTTTTAAACTCGAATCATTGCAGTAGAAGGTATATGAAACGTTCCTTCAAAATCCAAAAATAAAGTATTCTTGTTTCGATTATATTACATTGATATATATACAAATTAAATTAAATAAAAAAATAGTTGTGCTAGGACAGAAAAAAATCGCTTACAGTCTAAAATATTTCCGTAAAATTTATATATTTAAATACATATTTAAATGCATATTTTATGGTCCGGCATAATAGCTACCCGAAAATACAACTTAAGTATTTGCAGATATTCTCAAAAAATATGTCAATGTGTTTCATGCTTTATGCAACTTTCTACATGTTAAATGTATATATATATATTTGTTATGTTCAATAAATATTACTACCTATACTATATATACGTATCAATTTTTTGATTTCACTAACTTTTCTCTACTACTAACTACTATATTAATAGTGCAATAATACCGTAATTCCTATATTACTGGTGAATAATTGTTGCCAGATTTGTATTCTCTTCCATCGACTATACATACTATGTCAATATTTCAGAAAATTAGAAAATAAATTGTACATTTATGTTCTTAATTTCTTAAAACTCCTTTTATCTTGCTAACGAAATATTTGCTGACTCATGTTTACAGAAATTTCTCACCAATAAAATGCTATTTAATTTTGGAATACTCTGTAATATTTTTTACATAAGTAGGTATGCCTAAGTGTATCTACTTTATTGAATTACACTGGAGTTTTAAGGGGAATTAGTTAATTGACACAGTCCGAGTATATAGGTAGGTATTTCATTTTCATAGTAAAAGTTTACGTATAAGTATAATTTTTACATATATTATATGTTTAATTACATTGAAGTTTTACTGAGCATTAGTAACATTGCAAAGAGTAAGTAAAATTACCATAATAGTTATGACCATAAAAAAGCCAATGACAAATGTATTAAATGTACATAAATAATTTTTTCAGTGTGCGGGTCTGGATAATTTTCAAAATATTCATGACCTTACGTCACTGTTGCACAGAAAATATTAAATAGTACATAAAATAACTGGTCTTTAGGTGCTGCATGTGGCAAATTTAAATGTTGAAGCGTTTTAAAATTATCGAAGCTAATGTATAATAGAAGTTTGATATATATTAGGACATTTTAATTAATTTTGTATGTACTTTCTGTCCTTGAAGTCTGTTAGGAGTTTTTTTAGTCATCATGTAAGTATATTATAAAGTTCTATAATTATTGTTAATCAGAAAAAAACTACGTATTTATTTAATGTTGTTTAATTTAAATGAAAATTGGCGGTATAATAAATAGTTAAAAAAACAAATGCTGCTTGCTAAGCGTACGCCTCTGGCTATATTTCTAAAGTTTGTCGAAGCAAATTATTCCCACATTTTCCTAGTCACCAGACACACCTCGGTTTCTCAACTTCTTTCCATAGCCTACCTCATCCCATCCGACAAAGTTCGCGGAAATTGATGATAACAAAATTCTTTTTCATGTACTTTGCTTTGGGTTTTTCTTTAAAAGCGTTTCAGAAGTACTAAAAAATGTTTCCTTCTTCCCAACGATCTACAAACAAACTTCATTTATTTTCACACTTCGCTGCTTCTAATTTCATGGTTTCACTTATTTTGCAAACTTCTTTTGAATGTATACCTGGTATTGACATAAACATTTGTTAATGGTAAATTATTAATGTATTATTTATACTTTTTTTACTTTTATGTTGATTCGATCACAAAAAAAAAACAAATATTATTATAACATTTAAAAAACACGTATTTTCCTACAGAAATAAAGGCAGGCAAGTTAACAAAGTTTTGTTTAAGAATACTGTATTTTCAGATTTTTGGACCAGCATTCGTCGAGATATGTAAATATGCAAGGAATGTTAACCCACCCACGGAACCCCCAAAAAAAATATTACACCTTAATTCCTTTTACGTCATAAACGAAATTAAACAAGGGATATACACTCTATCCACGGGTCACAGAGACCTGAATCTAACAAAGAAAACCATTTTGGAAGGCGAATATATTATTTACAGAGGACAGGTAAAATGTGGTAAGTAGAAGTTTTATTGAAATAAACGTACAGTGCTGAAAAACTAGCAGTAATTTTCTGAGAATAATATAGTAATGCGTGCTTTGCAAAATACTAATTGTGATAATATCTTTGTATAAATAACTTAAACTGTGTTATATTATGTGATAAAAATAGTAGTAACTAATTTTTATGAAATATAATTTCAATATTTTAGAAGCTAATTATGAAAAATCGATCTTAGTTCCAGCTATAAAATTTTATTTATCGACAGAATTACATAATATCGCGAATTAAATTTTTGGATCAAGATTTTAGCTGTCAACAGAAGAGACGAAATCAGTTTGGTGGCTCGAAAGTTTCTATAGCGGGTCTTCCCAGGGCCTAGCACGAGAACAACAAGAACAGGTCAGCGATTTCTAGTTAAGACTAGGGAAGAGCGTAGTAATTTTGTGACTGATGGTAACCAGTTACCCAATAACGAAATATTTACATAAAGTAAGATGCTTGGGAAACTGAAAACGCAATTTCCATCCAGAATTACATTAATATGGTGCAATTACTTTGAGCAACATGAATTATGAGCGGAAATAGCCCAGTTAGTATTAAGCAGGGGCGTTAAACTAGAAAACATAACTGGAAAACGTGAACTCATAAACCTTGCTTTCTTTAACTGAAAATTGCGATTCCTCTGAAGCGTGTATTTCCTCTCTCCGGACAATATCAATTTCAGATATACCGCTCAAACATATGGCTGTGAAATTATTTTCTGCCAGCCAACCTCTACACCCTGATGCTTTGTGCTTTTGGCAACAAAAGTGATCGTATATATTATATTAGACGTGTGTTTCAGGATTCCCCTTAATTATTACCTATAGCTGCAAAGTGGCGATTAATTTTAATGTAAATATATAACTTTACATATAACATTTTTATTTGAAACTGTATACAAAGTAATTATAGCTTATATAAGCTTCGGAGCGCAAAAAATAAATTGTATATCTTGGATTACATCAAAATTAGAGAAATTTGCATTAAATATTTAATAAAATAATTATTTAAAAAATATATATGTTTTCCCTGGCCCAGCATTGAATAGTAACTTATACATCTCGCGCACGTATGGTCTCCAGTTGCCTATGACAGAACGCCAGACTAATCGTGACTGTTGGCTATACATTTTTCAGGTGTAATTCAATGGTACGAGTAGTCGGGGCATTAGCACGCAGAGTAGTTGTTTCTAAAATTTAGCTTTTGCAAACTGTCCACATTCATAGGACGAACCTTAAATAAATACAAATATTTTACCTACAGGTGTAGTTTGTTATACGTCTAGAGAGTATTTTTTTGAAAGTTTAAATATTTACGGATATTATTTTTTTGTAAATACCTATATTTTGAGGACCGCTGATTAAATTAATCACATTGTAAAAAGTTAATTGCCACATACATTTTTTATTTTTAATTAATAGTTTTTCTAACTCTCCGCACTAAAACGTGGCCGTAAGCATAGACGACTTGGTTTTACGTCATGATCTGATCAGATTATTAAAAAATCTGAACAAAGTTGTGGTGTCGTAGGCGTAGGTGTCACGGGCGGTGTGCAGTAGGCACAATGTCCTGTAGGGATACGGGTGGTACTGGTAAGGTACAAGTGAAAATAAAATATGTAATATTTGTGGCAAGGCAATGCCTAACGTATATATTTTAAGTTGTTACACTAATATATAACACGTATTACAATCGTTTTATTATTTTCATGGCCAGCCAGTGAGGTCGACAAAGAGGTTATGTTGGTACCGGTGAAGGGACTGCAAGGCAACGTATAAGTGAAAATACACTATGTAAAATTTGTTGTAAGGCAATGCCTAACACATCTGTTTTCAGAGTTGCCGCACTAACATATAAAACGTATTTAAATCGTTTTATTATTTTCACTCTTTGACATGCTGTAACACTGGCAACGCTGTGGAATTTATTTAAAATTTGACTTTTTTATTCCTGATTCATTTATTATTATTTTTTTTGTAAAAAAAAAAACATTAACTATGTGTTCTACACAGTGAACTGTCTTGCTGGTTAAAATATTTGTACTTATTTAAGGTTCACTCTATTTGAACTATTTTGGTTGTTAAGTGTTTCGTGTTTGTAAGTTCACAAGCATTGTTATTACTAATGATTTACTTTATTATTAGTTACCTACTGTTTTTCATGGGAGAAATTAAATTTGAACTTGTGCTATTTATTTTTGCAAAATAAGTGTAGAACTTAACCTTTTTGAAGTATTCGCGTACAATACGAATATCCAGATACATAAGAGAAGAGAGTATTCTTCTAGACTACTACGACTACCGACATTATATTCATAAGTAAATGTTAGATAATAAGATTAGTAGTCAAAACCATTAAGAATGGAATTTCTTAACCAAATCTTGCATTATGTTGAAGTTTAAGGACAACTTAGTATCTTGGTATAACTAATTAAAAACTATAAAACAATAATCAGCTTTTTATTAAAAAAAACAATAATATTAATTATATCACGAACCACAGAAATCGCCTACTCTCTAGATATAGTTTAAATTTTTGCCATACGAAAGAGTAGTCCTTAGCTTCAATTACCAATACTCCCAGTTAATGATAAAGTTGTCTTTATTGTTAAAATACTTTTAGTATAATCAGCAGCTCTTAGATTAAAATTAGACACTATCACCCGTGTTAAAGCCTAGGCAAAAATTGATAAAAGTTCGGCGGGGTCGAAAGAGCGTTTACACACGCGACCTGACGCTTAGGTGTTTTTAATTAAACGCCGTTCTAACAATACGTCAATGTATAACTGGACTCTTTAAACCAATGAACCTTCCCGCAGTCAAATTACCTCGTTTTTGTAACTGCTAAAAATATTACAAACTTAATTAGAGGGTTCATCATGGTAACATTTATAATGTCTATCATTAGTCGAGCGGTTTTACTAACGATTTCAAATGGACCATTAAAGCTGGCAATTATTTTGGGACCATTTACAGTGCGCCTCATAATTTGGTAAATAATCGATACAGTGTTCAAGCCCTTGCACACGAAATAGTTGCATGACGTTCCGCACTAAAAAGAAGTGTCTCTAATTATTTGCAAATTAAATGAATTAGTGAGGTTAAAAGTTCAAACAAACAAAAGCATAGCACGCTTCTGTGAAGCAATAGTATCAACATGCAGAAAAATGGTGATTATAGGATAAAAGAGAAAGTAATATTCTATGAAAATTATTGACAAATATGATGAAACTGCATTAATGCAAGTTTACTTGGCAGAATAATAATAGATAATAAACGTTTATTTATTTTCACAAAATTTTACAAAACATTGTGCTATCCAAAACCTTTTAAATTATTTAATTAGTACTTGTTAAAGGAATTTTAATTATAACTATAAAGTAAAGAGGGAGGCCCTATTAGTATACATAACATAGCAATATTGAATACATATATTGAGTAAAATATATTAATGATCATAACCAGTTATGATCCTTAAAAGTACGACGTACTTGAATGGGGAACACATAACCAGTCATATAAATGTGGTCAATACTAACATTACAAGCATCAGCTACATACCTAAGCCTAAATATATATAAAACTATATTTTGATCCTGCATCGTTAATTATTATTAAAAATAAATAGTTTTATTTACTATTCCATGCATTAATAACCTCGGGTTTTCTTAGATCCACAGTTTAACTTTTTTTATAAAGAAATATAGAAAGATGTTAAGTATATTTTATTATTATTTCTGTCGGAAGAAAATCAGATAATTTTAAGCCAATATATTTAAAGCTTCTTGTCAATGTTTTTTTTATTAGCCTTTTGTATTAATATTATGTTTTCTGCTTGCGTATTGTAAATATGATCGTTATGCCGCATCCACACTCTCGGCGAGACAGTCCGAGACCGGCCGAGCACGATAGTGTGGATGCAGCACTCATCAAGTATCGCTCTCGCTATAGCACTCTCACCTGCTCTCGCCTGCTATCACCAAGATGTCTCGGCGAAAGTGTGGATGCGGCATTAAATTCAATAAAATCTGTATTTGTATATAGATAAATAAGTACTTTCTCACAAAAACGTTGTCCTGTTTATACAGACTCTCTGTTGGGTAAGTAAAATCTTTATTGTATATTCTTTAATAAACCATTTTTGAAATGTATTTAATTTTTGTAGGAAATTATAATTTACTCCACTCCAACCTATGTTACTTGAGGCTGCACCAGAGATTAGTACTAGATATTAAGTTTCTTTATATTCAATAATGGCTTAAGGTATTTAGTATCGGTCAGTGGTCGCGGGGTTTAAGGCGTCAGTACTTGAATCGAGGTGACTAGATCGCTGTGGTTTCGACCCCCTCAGCCGGTAGACCGTATATAAGCTATATTCGTGGAAAGATTCGCACCCTCTCTGCGGGTATGATAGGGTGGAAGAATGTTGGCTTGAGTCAATGTGAGAGATTGATACCGGTTGACATTTGACTACCCCCCAAATTAATGAGGTTTTCCAGGTTTCCCTCATTCCTGCACTGAATGGTGGTTAGGGCCTACCAACGTAAGTCGTTCCTGGGCGCAAATGCGGGCTACTTTTTCCATGTCAATAAATATGCATAAAGTTGGCTGACATTTATCTATTGACTGATATTATAAGCTGTCTACCAAATTTGTAATCTCACTTTCAGCTGTGACTAATTCTATATCCAAATTGCATATTAGATGAAATGTAAAATTTTTCAAGGAAACCACTTAATCTTTTTTTAATCATGTTTTTTTAAGATTTTTGCAATATTGGAGGATCAGAAGAATTAAATAGGTAACGATTGCCATGCTCTTTTAAATTTAAAATACTGTAACCTCTAAATTAGGTTATCGTTGAAACACGTCACGTAGACAAACAACTTTATTGTCACTCTTGATTATACAAGAAATCAACAGATTCACAACTGTCAAATGCTTTACTTTGACGTTTCAGTCATTCGCGTTCGACTGCTCAATATAAACTGACTGCAGCGGCCAAAAATGGTCTGCTTATATAGGTTTTTAGAGTTCTCGAAGTTTCTGAGATCTCGAGAACGTGTCGAGAAGCAAATAAAATATAGCCTGGAATATTCCGGAAAACTTCAAAATAAAGGCATCACAAAACTTATAAATTCTAACATAAACAGAAACGTAATTTACAAACTAACGAGGTAGGTGAGCTTTCGTAACAATACTTTTTGGAAAAGGTGTTTAAAGGCTTACGTGTAAATACTAAAAGTCTATGTAGTATTATTACTGTCAAATGAAATGTCTTAATTATTCTGATGAAAATATAATGAATTATTCATTTGTTCGTATGACGTAAGGCGTCTGAATTCTTGCTGCGAATATATAATGATCTGTTATTTTCAGTCAGTGTAATTTCCAAATGATACCTATATTTGTTTCTCTGATTTTCAAAATTTACTTTGTTTAATTCTGATTAAATTTATTAATAATCATAATATTAATACTTACCACTGCAAAATATGAAACGATAGACTGTTCATGATAACATTTTATCCATTTATATCAAAAGATATTTGTTTTTAATGGCACAGGCTGAAGGCTGCAAATGGCATAATGGCCTAAATACGGAATATGCAATAATAAACAGGGAAATAATGTGATGGTGGTTGCGACGTCAGCGACGCCTAACTAGACGCCAGACAGGGGTTTATGGTTTACCTACCCTTGCGAAGACCTATCTCCTATTTATGTCTGCCATCAGCTATAATAATATTTACGTTGGTAATATAATCTTTCATTTCATCCTATTGATTTCCGTTTACTTCAAACTTCCCAGAAATTACAAAGAAACGTCAATTTAATACTTGTAATAGTAACAATAGGTATCTATATTTTAGTCTATTTAAAGTAAGTAAAACATCAATTAAAAAAATATCACTGATTTTATTTTTTTAATAAAATTTCGGATTTTATTAATAGATCAATTGAAATTTTTCACAATAACATATTTTGAAGATCAGTTTAATATGTTATAAGAATAAATTTATTTTAGTTCTCACCGCATGTCCTTTCGTATATGGAAAAGAGTAATCAAGACGATTTCTGTGGTAAATTATATATTCCAGTTACACAATAAGTGATCTGTATCTTTTAAACCATTATAAAGGCAAGAAAAAGTTATTACCGAAAAAAAGCGTGAAATGGAAAGTGTTTTCAATACTCGTAAAAAATGGTATAGGATATTGATAATGTACGAAATAATTTTATGGTTACGTTACGAAGCAACGTGTTTAAGTGCTACGTAAAATTAGAGGCATTTGCCAATGTCAGAGGGATATTCGGTCAGAAAAATTTTGTTGGCAAAAAGATCAAATAAGTTGCAACACAACAAAACAACTATTTTTTTCTACTATAGAAGATATATTACCACGAATAGTATTTATGATCTTATTGCAGTGTTATTGACCAATGTTTAAGTATGGTTTCATAGAGTTTGGACAGTTATGACCAGTACTTTTCAGCAATTGTTCTTGCATACCATTTTTTTGCTAATTTTTTAACTGCAGTTGACCTGTTTGGACGGTTTGTTATCTTTTTGCCCTTTACATTCAGACGAATAACCTCAGCAGACGATTTAGTTCATCCATTAATAGTACTTTTCCAACAGTATCATTGTAGTGTGGATGTAGTAGTGATTGAAAACATCTCTGAATGCTGTGACCAGTTAAATATTTAAATGATTGAGTGATTTGACAAAAAATAACGAAACTTAAATGTGCAACTGTCAAAAAATTTTAATTTCAATTTTAGTCAGTCCAAACAAACTTTACTTCGCAACGCCCACTTTGATGCAGCTGATTACAAGAAAAGCTAATTTCTTCAGTCAGTTCAATAACCCTGTACATCAAATGAACAATATCACAATGCCTTGATTCAGTGCATAATTTCTCGTGTTAAAATATTAAATAGTCAGCTCAAACAAAGGACTATGCATGCTTTATTTACAATCAGTTAATTAGGTGTTAAATGAGTGTGATTGGTCGACACTAAAATTTTCTACTGACAGGTAGCTTGGTAATTTAGCGTAATATATAGTGGTAGTATATCATTTATTGTTGCAAATTTTACAAAGCATTTGTACAGACCCGTGTCATTTAGCTCATAATCTGGTTTTATTATGCATGCTATGTTTTGCTGAAACACAAACTTTTAACTAGGACCTAAAAAACATGACATTAATTTTGCTGGTAAGAAAAGAAGTAGTTATACCATTTCTAGACCGATATCTCAGGTAGCAAACTTAATAAACCATGGCAGAAAAAGTAATAACGACCTAAGGAATTGTGCCAAGTTTTAAATTTCTGCACAGATTTAATCGCAACCGAATTGGATAAGAATGCTTGGCTGTTTTATTTTCTGTATGTATTCAGAAGTTTTAAAGGCGGTTCAAAAAGGCGCACATTCTTTTTATTTAATATTATCCTTCTTCTTGGCAGCAAGCATAATCTAATTCTGTAACTGCACCGGAAGTCGAAATATAATAACTACATCTTTGTTGTCCTGTAAGAGATAGGAATTAAACTGCACGAAAAATACTATTAACAACTTTAAAATAGTGGCTATGCATTTCTATGGTTACTGTTTGAAAATACAGACAAATTTTGCGGATAGAAGAATTCAATAAAAAAGCCTGTGACTTTACATACTGTACTTCTGTAAATTTTCACTGGAGGCTTTTAGAAATCCACTCACCATATTCTTTGAATAAAATCAAAACAGTAATAATCCAGTAAACAAATAATCGTCTAACCCTAATCTTTCAAGTGTCGGTAGTACAGATACAGAACAATTTCCAATGATGTCAGAATAGTTAACTTATAACGCATTATATCTACTTAAATTCAAATCAATATGCGCATGCGAAATAGTTGGCGTCACAAGGGATTTATATTAGACAATTACAGTAAATTTTTTCATATATTTTCAGGTATTAACAATATTGTGTGAAACTAACTACTCAGTGGACAAAAGCCCCATCCTGCGTTGAATTACACCCACAATATCTACCCATATATTCCCTATTATTAGCTTTTGTAACATTTTTTACCGAATTAGAAAGGTAGCTAATATAAATCAAATCTCATACAATTCATATCAATGAAGTCATATGTATGTTATCTGATACCAAACATCTAGGTATGCTAGTGAACAATTCCACAGACAAAGCTCTATTGAATAATTATCTAAAGAATTTAATCTGTCTAAATTTACTAACCTGGTTTAATGGAAGCACTCTATATATATTAACCTCTGGAGTGAGAACTCGAAATTCAACCACAATAGATGAGATCTGACCTATTTCTGCATTTTTAGGATTAAAAAGTAAAACATGTTACAAAGGCTAATAATAAGGAAGATATGGGTAGGTATTGGGGGTGTAATTCAACGCAGGATAGGGCTTTTGTCCACTGAGTAGTTAGTTTCACACAATATTGTTAATATCTGAAAATATATGAAAAACTATACATAAAAGGTAATTTTTTTTATTTGTTTTAGTAGGTCGTTATGATGTTTAAATTCAGTGACAGTTAATCAGTTTGACATTGTCGACATTTAATTTCAAATAATTTTAATTTATTGGTATAATAATTTTTATAGTTAGATATTTGACTCAAGTTAAAGGAGGCCACCTGATGAACCAATCCTAAAAATGCAGAAATAGATAGAATATATAGAATAGAAAAGATACACCATAAACTCACCGTGAATAGGTAACATCTCGTTTGAAAGAAAACTCGATGTCCAGAATAAAATACAAACTTACTCGTTCAATATTTTTGGTAACACGGTCTCGACGGCGAGGAACATTTGCATGTTAATTACACGTGCTTGTAGAGTTGCAAGCGCAGTTGCCTCATCGCTCTTATCGGGTTAACATTTGACAGATAAAAATCTAATTAATACCACTCATGGCAGCCTGTGGCAGACATAAATGGTTCGGACGTGCTTAAACAACTCGTACCGCATGGATAATAAACAGACTTTTACGTGACGCCACAAAATATCTGTGACTTCTAAGTAAATAGAAAACATACATTGTCTTACAAAGAGCGTTGACTTAATAGGAGCTGTATTTTTTAAAATTCCAGGTCGAGTTCCCAAAAAAAAATGATAATAGAAGTCATAAGTTTTCGCTATAGTATAGGGTTATTTTTAAGCTAAAATATCTTTTGTAATGTAATAAAAGCCCAAATATATTGCTAGTTTACGGTCGACATCCCGAGAAAGAGAAAGCAATAAATATTAAACTTAACGACATTTTTAAGCAAAATTATAAATTTAAGACGCACATTTGTCACCAGTATATACTCAAATGATGAATTATTCCTTTCTCTCAAACATATTAGTTACCATAGTTATGATTAACCTGGGAATCATGCATCATGAATCATAATAGGACATTATTTTAAAAGTCCCTCCCATGCCATCTGGTCAGTCTCTTTGACACCACTGAAGAAAGTCGATCTTGTGGTACTCTGGAACGATGGAGAGACGTATATATTCAAAAATTGTATAGAGACATATAACGCTCACCTGGATACAGGTAGGCAGATAAGTAGAAATTAAGTAAATTAGAAAGACAACCACTCCCTTTGCTAGAGAGTGGAATCAAACGATCTCTGGAAGTACCTCGAGACAGTTAGTTCGTCTTTGGAATTCAGACGGTTCAGTACTTCGGTGTTTATGTTAAATACAATATAATTCAGGATTAAAGTTAACTACACAAATTAATTTAGTCAATTTGTAAACCCATTCCCCATATCTTGATGTGGGAGAGTATAAATTACAGGTAAGTGTTTAGTTCGTCACAATTGTTTTCTCTGTTGTAACACTTTATTAATCTTTTGTTATTGTTATTAAAACATGTCCTTAGAATTGTTATGTCTCCTTTGAAGTTTAAGTTGAATAACGGTCCTAGTTGAGTGACCACGGAACTGTGGATTATAAAGCTAAATAAGGGTAAAAAAAACAATTAGCTGATCTCTATAAGATTTTGAAGATCCCACATATGATAAATTCAGATTAATATAAAGTTACCATTGTCACCTTTCAATAAACAAGGTTATTATAATACTGTTCATAACGACAATTAAATAATAATACTCCCTCAAGTTGCAGCAACCACATGCAGTCATAAGAAAGTACTTTTTATACACATTGCAAGTGTGGCTCTATACTTTACTGAGGACAAGAAAAAGAAAGCAATGAACCACATTTTTATCTGGAAGTCAATTCAATAATCAATAATTATTCTGAATTTGACAATTTTACGATCCGGATTATGATTATTCTAATAATGAACTAGTGGACTAATATTAATATTAATGTATAGTGCAGATCAAAATGTCAATCAATGTTTTCTGAAAATTTTCAGCAAGACGATCAAATTTGGAATTTAGTGGATGAAGATAAAACAAGCACTTTAAAAATCGCGTCTTAGAATGAAGGAATGCAGACGAAACACTGAAAAACTGCAGTACAATCTTTACCGCGTTCAAAAGATTCAATATCTGACAATATTTCACTCAAAATTAACATTTTTGTTAGAGCAGAACATTGCGGCAGTAATTCAAAAATGAATAATTTTCATGAAAATATTTTCATCAAAATATTTAAGAAACTGTGACAGAATAATAATGCTATATACTACACTAAATGTTTGCACTAAATTACAAAAAAATATTGTTTTTAAAGCTATAAACTATCGAAAATTATGTTCACAATGAAAACAATTGGATATAGTCTGTCGTGATGTAAGTCATCTGAATTCTTGTTGCAACTGTCAGAGGAAATCGATATACCAACAGAAATATTGAACACGCATCAGGAGGATATCTAAAGTAAAGCATAAGGAGGAGTACTGAGAAGATAGGCTACCGTTAAAAAATACAATGTAGGTACTCTCTACACTTTAAAGAGGGTAAGGATAACGTTTCCTAAGACCAACTGCAATATTCTTCAACATCCCTTGTATATGCAGCCAGGCATACCTTAAACAACCCAAAAGACACGTTAGCAGCGGTTCACAGGAATAAAAAACCTAAGGAATAACAACAGCCCGCAGTGGTGGAACGTAAAGCGGATATAAGGTATTCGATAAACTCAAAATCCTAGTGAGAGAGTTGTACAGCTTAGAATTTAGAAAAGATTTATATACGTAAAAAGCTAGAACTGAAACGACATTGACCAGTGTATACATCAAACATAATACAGTAAACATGTTAATTATATTAATAATTTTCCCAAATTATTTAAACAACACTAACTGGTTCATTTTTTTCGATGACTAATGATCCCTCAGTTATTTGTTAGCTAAATAAATTTTTTATGAGTACCATTGAATTCGAGTTAGCTTACTGAACTATATATTACTACAAACATAAAATTGAGTTAAATTATCCATACAGTTTGTTGTTCTTTCCACAAACCATCTTTGACTTGTGTTGTATCATTGTGTTTGACAAGATCTTTTCTTTGTTAAAATGTTTAATTATTCAAAATTCAACACCAAAATAATTTCACTCAGAAATGAGCTCGAGAAAATGCTATCGGAAAACCACGCCTGTCTTTCTTATGAGCACGCGACTTTGATGGACGAAGTTTTAACTCTACCAAATTTTGTTTGAGGATAATCACAGGTATATTTTCTGAAAATATAATGACTTAAAATACTGATTATGCGTGAATCAAACTGCCGATCGACTTTCATATAAATAAATTTTCAATTTATATGCCACCCAGGGCCCTCATAAAATTTAACAAATAGTTATATAATATTTTAAAACAAATGCTTCCATTTGTATTCTCCTGCTGTAAAATCATTCACAATTTATATTATCAATAAATAACGGGGCATAAAAACAGAAATTGATTCAGAAAGGGCCACAGCCGGTCGACATGCCCGATATTTTACAATTTTATTATAAGCCGGCTAACCGTTACAAATGACCGTACAAATTCAAGATACAAGAGATGAAAATATAAAACTACGGCCATATGAGGCACTGCACTTAGGCTCGTGTAATTTCTAATCATTATAAATAATTATAGATAGTAATTGGGGAATTATTAATAAGAAATTGATACAATTTCAAACCTGAAATAATCCACAAACACATTTCATGACTCTGTCATGACGAAATATATTAAATAAACATTATTTCAATTATTTTTTACTGTTTTTAGTTAATAGATAAAGTTTCATGGGACAGTAGCCAAAGTATTAATTAATTAATTAGGTAAAAGTATTTCCCTAATATGATTTTGTCCTGTATCCTATGTGTTTCTTATTAAAAAGAAGTGGTTTTTGTATCTTTAACTTATAAATAAATAATTGAACAATTAATATATTACTATTTTTGTCACATATTTGTTTGTACAATGGATTTTGGACGTGTAATTGTTATTTGATATCGGTTTTAAAGAAAAAACGTGTGATATATATTTATAATTTTTATAAAATCCGTAAAAAATTATTGAAGTTGTAGTATTTTCAACCTTTACATCATCGCTCGGCTACTGTAGTCTCTGGCCAGGCGATTCTGAGGATTGAAATCCGATTATTTTTTGTAGATATTAAATGTGATACGAGACTTTACATTAGTTTTTCAAGTGTCAAAAATGGCTTACGTCTATAACAACTTGCAGATAATTTATATCGTTTTAATTTATGACGATGTAATAATGTTTTAGCAGAACGATTTCCGAATAAACGTACCAAATGTAGTTACTTTTTCTGCGTTGCGCAGTGCATGAGTACAAGTGTAGTGCAACGCGAGGGAAATTTGAAACCGAATCGTGGACAAGATGAAGATCCAGGATGACCACGGTGTATTTCAGCAACGTGGCGTATGATACACCAGGTTCAATTATATCCGTTCCGTGTACTGCGTGTACAAGTATTAATACCAAGGGACTGGACGAGGAGGACCGGTACCATGGCTATCACTATCTCCTGACTAAATCATTTGGATTTCTTTTCGTAGGGAAAAAATGAAGTGTATCACACCGAAGTGGATATATATTATTGATGATTTATTCAAACATATTATAGTTACAGCCAATAACTTACGAGTTCAGAATGAACAAGAGGCAGAAATATTTGTGTTAATTTGTAGAAACTGAGTAAGACGTCAGATATGTCAAACTATTTTAATAATTAAAACAACAAATTATTTCTATTAATAATTAATAAGAATAGCCCCAAAAGCAGTTGAATTTGCTATATAAAATAGACATTATAAAATGTTATTTATTTCTTTCCTTGATCATTTCTTCCCATTTTTTCCGGTCACTGACTGCATGCTTTGTCGCCTTATCAGGTTTTACAGTGGACCAGATTCGTGTAGAAGTGTATTTTTAAATTATTTTCGAAGTACCCTTTTTGATTTATTTTTTTCAAAATTGTATTTGTGAGAGTCCCTTGTATATTTAGAATTTTTTTTAGAGTTTTAGTTCTATATTAAATTCGTTATGAAGCTATGGCAATTTGATACATAGTGATTTTCCGGGTTGTTGTGCCGTGACCTCGGTAACTGGTAGCTGCCAGAAACAGAGTTAAAATGCACATCCCTAACATTATCCGGGATTCTTTTACCTGCCCTGATTATTGTTCTCGGGCTAGGCTCTGTAGGGACAGACCCGCTATCGGTGTCTCTGGGCCCGTCAATATATTAATTTCGGTTCCTGTTGTTGGTATTACGACTGCTACGGTCGGAACCGTTCCTCGGATAATGGTGGTCCTCCGAGGCGTTCCGTAGCCGCCGCTGTAATTGGTCGCTTCCAGGCTTTCTGGAATAGACGGGCCTACAGACACGATAGCGGGTCTGTCCCCCACAGAGCCTAGCCCGAGAACAACTAGGGCAGGTAAAAGAATCCCGGATAATGCTAGGGATGTGCATTTAAACTCTGTTTCTGGCAACTACCAGTTACCGAGGTCACGGCACAACAACCCGGAAAATCACTATGTATCAAATTACAGCACTGACCGTGAAAGCCTAAAAACCACTAAAGCTATGGCAATTTATTTTTGCAGATATAGGTATATGTACAAGGTATTTCAATATTTTTCCGACAAGATCTTGCAAGTGAATCTTTGAAAAAAATTGTCAAAATTTCATCTCAATGTATGTTGCAAACGGTTTCATTTTAAAATGCATATTTCTTTAGATATTTTCATTTGTTTTAGAAATTTCCTCTTCACCAGCATTGAAATCATATAATAAACAATTAACAAATACATTACAAAAATAATAGGCAATTATGGGAAGGTTTCTTTTATGAAAGAATGAGTCAATGAGGTTACAGTAAAAAAAATCAAGAGGTTTACGGAAGTGGCGGTTTTAAGAAAAATATCACCCTGCAAATTATTCTGTAAAATAAATTTAATGTAATACCATCTGTCTAAAATAAATAAGAATAACAATTACGTTCATATTCTTTTTCTCCCATTTTTAGTCATGGAATCTTTTAAAATTATGTCGGTGGAACATACCCTGTATAAATTCTACCTTACCTTATCAAATAAAGGATTTCCATTACCACGAGTTAATAACATTCTCTTCTGCGACGGTTCCTGTGGGAATGTACCCTTAATATTAAGCAACCCAGACATTTACTAGCACCACCTCTCTAATTAGAAATCAAGACAGGCAAAAGAACCCGAGATTTTTTTAAATTTGTTCGTCACAATTTCACCAAGTACCCCTTATAAAATGCTTTTAGGTTTCTGATAGTTCATTCAATAAGTTAAAGGGAGACATATCTTAATAATATGTCCGATTTAAAATCATTAGCACCACGAAGGAAGCTGTAAATAAATATTTTATTATCCGCA
Organism: Monochamus saltuarius; assembly: GCA_025584915.1. Taxonomy (NCBI): domain Eukaryota; kingdom Metazoa; phylum Arthropoda; class Insecta; order Coleoptera; family Cerambycidae; genus Monochamus; species Monochamus saltuarius. The sequence continues at coordinate 6,553,196 of CM046726.1, forward strand.
TCAGGTTTGATTAAAATTTTTATTCAAATATCTTTCGACATGACAGTAGCTTTTTTAATTCATAAATTCATGTAGGACATTTCATGAGTTTTATAGAATCAGTCTCTCAAATTGACGTATGTTATCAAGATTGGTTTGATTAAAACCTTACTTTTCTTTTGATATTCTACTGATTACATTAAAACATGGTAATGATTTACAACTTCAAAAAACCAACAGAGCAAGAAATTTGTTAGATTTTACACATAAGTAACATTCATAGTGGTCCATTTTCATGAGTATAATAACCATTTTCATGAGTATAATAACCATTTTGTTCAAAGGTGATTAAAAATAACACAACTGTCATATTTCATCTCAGTTCTAGTTGATTTAATTTTATTTTGTTATTAGCAACAACTGTACAAGTACCAATTCTAGATGGAGATGCTAAAAAAATATTACAATAATAAAAGTATTAAAATTATTTGAAGTTAAATATCGACAATAACAAAAGTGACAGCCTGTCAATGAATTAAATATGACAGTACCTACTTGAATAATGTTTAGATACCCTTTATGTAAAAGTTTTTATATATTTTTAGGTATTAATAATATTGTGTGAATTTTAATTTTTATAATAATTTTTATAGTTAGATATTTGATTCAACTTAAAGGAGGCCACCTGAAGAAGCAATCCTAAAAATGCAGAAATAGGTCAGATCTCATCTATTGTGGTTGAATTGTCGTGTTCCCACTGCCAAAAGTGAAAGATAGATATTTATAGAGTGTTTCATTAAAGCAGGTTAGTAAATTTAGATAGATTAATTTCTTTAGATAATTATTCAATAGAGCTTTGTCTGTGGAATTGTTCATTAGCATACCTAGATGTTTGGTATCAGAGAACATACATATGACTTCATTGATAGGAATTGTAGGAGATTTGATATATATTAGCTTAAAATACCTTTCTAAAACAGTAAAACATATTACAAAAGCTAATAATAAAGAATATATGGGTAGATATTGTGGGTGTAATTCAACGCAGGTTGGGGTTTTTGTCCACTGAGTAGTTAGTTTCACACAATATTATTAATACCTAAAAATATATAAATTTATTCTTCTTGGCGTTATCATAAAAATTGTACATTGAATAAACCCATCAGTGTAACAGTAAATTAGTCCTTGATCTTGTAACATAAAACAATGCATTACTGAGAATGTATACATTAGGTGCATGGAAACTTAGAATTTCTAGCAGAGTTGCATTGTCAACCAGATTGTTAATTAGCGTATAGAACATAATTTTCAAGCAATAAACGCCAAATTCAGGATGCATTTAATGTGAATAAAGGTCATAAAGTAGTAAAGACTGAAAACTACCCCAATTTATAAAAAATATAACCGAAATATAATGAAATAAATATTCGTGATTCAATAAAGATACGAGAACTTGAAAATGAATCCCAAGCATTTAGAACATTTCACCAGTACATTTTGGATATACTTAAAAAACGTTAATTTTGCGTTAAATAATATTCTCAAATCTTTTAATCACGAACTATTGTGTATAATCAAAATGAAACGGATTAGATTTTCTGGCGTAGGCCATAACATGGCATTTTATTATATTCAGTGAAGGAAATCAGTTTGATATCATCAGTACTACAGAAGACAGTAGTTAACAACATCATTTATAAAAATGAGAAATAAATACTAAGAGTCCAAGACAGGAACCTTGAAAGACACCGGATGTAACAACATATTCCGTTGACTTGAAACCACAAACTTCAATATACTGATGGGATCGAAACACTAACTTTATCGAACTTCATTAAGATTTTGATGGCACTTCCTTAAAGACCGATGTGTTATCTAAAAATTTGATACTCATTTGAATTAAAAAAAACCAACCGTTTGCGAGAAAATCGACGTTTAAATTTGTTTATGAAAATTGAATAATATTCTACCAAGTAATATGATTCCCGTTAGTATATTTTACTGTAAATTTTTCCGTTACTATATTAAACATCGATGTGTTATAATGTTGTGCAATAAATAAAGGATGACACATTTCTGAAGAGTTCGTAATAGAATAAGGCACTTCCAGCGAACTTCCCATTCGCTTCCCTTTTCTGTTCTAGTTAACATTCAAATTTGACCTATTAGTTAAATGGCTGGGAATTATACACTGAGCAAGTAAACATCGTATCAACGACCTTTTCTGTGAAATTTTCAATGGCTAAAATGCTGACAATAACAGTTAAATGTTCAACGAAGCGATCCGGTGACATATCGCTGTAGCGTCAGACACGGATTTTCCTGCAAAGGCTCCCTCTTAACCTTTTAATCCACTTAAGCAGTTTTGCCTTTAGGGTTAAGACTGGATAAAATTAAACACCGTATTAAGGATTATCGGACTATCTCTAATATTTACATGAAGCGTCTAATATACTAATGGAAGAAACGGTACTCCTTAGTACTTAGAAATGTGTCAATTTATTGTTGTAACTGTTTCCAGGATTGCACAGGATTGTGCATATTTTATCATCACTGATGTTACAGGATTTTCAAGCGAAATTATAACATATTGAAGAGATCCATAAAAATTAGTATAAATTGTAAAAGTAAACCAAATGTTTTGTAATTTTTAGCCATGTAGCACTGCGTTTGGTTACCCTAATAGCTGGAACTATCCTGATTATGAGTTTATTTATCAATGTTCTAATTAAATTTTTATCTGTATTATAAAATTAACTGTGAGGGTATTGAGATGTATCACATTTGAAATTATTATACTAATAATTCTTCTAAGTTATATAATTCAAAATTGCATATTTTATTCCATATTTGGAAAGACCTTAGGAACCGCTTTAGGATAGTTTTGTGTATTTTAACGCAACTTTAAGATACTTGCTCGAATCAAGAATTAGCAAATATGATATTCAAATACGCGAAGCACGAATATTACTTGTTCTTTGTATGACAATTGATACATCGAAAGATAACAATTTTAGTGTTGGCTAAGGCAAGAAATCTTGCAAAATCTGAAAAAATATTGCAAAACAAGACAATAATCTTATTCTTGATCGATTTTGCAAGATCATGTTGTGTATTGTCTTACGAGTCTCGTAAATTTCTTGGTTCCACAATTTGTCAGACTCTTGCATGAGTATTGGGAGACTCTTGCATATAAGTAAGACTTTATTACAAATTTGGTAACAGTGGTGGTTACACTCGGCCGACTACAGTCCCGCCCGGAGCTCACACGTAACTATCGATCGATCTTCGATAGTGATCGATTGATAGACATTATAAAGTATAGAAACCGCCAGTTTTACACAATAGGGACGAAATTGACGGAACATAATAAGGGCGGAGGTCTTTCAGTCAAGTAGCAGTGAATTTATAATTAGTTCTATTTCAGCAGAACTAAACCTAGATTCAATAAACTTAACTCAATATAATTTTATAATATGCTGGATGTCCTTTAAATAAAGTATTGTTCGCTTGAATATTACTCCTCCCTATATTTACAAGATTTCTTGCTCTACCAATATTTCATATCTTGTCTTGCAAGACTTTTTTAAATCTTATCTTATCTTGAAGTTTGAGCTGTCAAGTCTTGTTTTGGTCTTGCCCTGTCTTGAGACCAAAACAAAATCAAGAAAATGCAACACAAGATTTCAACACTAAACATTTTAACAATGGAAAGCACTGGTCACGGACTGAAGGAGACTGGCAGAATAAACCCTACCTACGACCAGAAAATGGCATTTTACTACACCTATCGATGAAAATTTTTAGTCGCGTGTAGAACTTTATCGTGGGTTTTAATAGCAAATGATGTAAGAACCAAATTAGTTAAAATAATTTTGAGAAATTTTGGTAGAATCATCTAATATCGACTTGTGGTAAGTATTCTTTATGTAATTTTTCAATTCACTTTAATTTCAGCAGTGCTCAACACATTGCAAAGAAGTGTTTAAAATGCTGCGAATAATTTCTTTAAATAAAAAAAACGTTATTTTTTGCATTTTTGCATCTCCGTCATTACAAACAAGTAAAACACATACGTCCAGAAGATTATTGCATTATTTACAAATATGTTTAACATAGTGCACCCTGTAACTTTATTACTATCTAAATGTGTTGGGACCCCTTTTGTTAAAAATATTCTCTATCTCTTGTCTTAGTGTGGCACTACGTTTTAGATCTTCTACTATATGTTGAGTTTTAAATTTCTTTTTTTGATCTTTTCCAAACACTTTGTGAATTAATAAAATGAAAACTAGATGTTACTCGGAAGTAATTTTGAATTTGATAGAACTATACAACAGTAAATATAAAAATTTAAATTAAATTTGGAGGCTATACCAATAGCTTTTTTAAAATTGAAGTTTAAATGCTGAATTTTGAGATTTTTCAAGACAACAATGAAAAGGTTGAAATAAACAACCTATGGAGCCAAGAGAGAGTTATTGGGGCGGAAGAGATTGTAATTTCTGTCAATTTAATTTGACAAACGATGCAACAAACACCCTGTATTTTAGAGATAATGGTATTACGTAACAATCTACAGTTAAAGTTAAAATTAAAAATAAATACTTATTTGACAGATTTCTGTATCTAAAAATTTATTGGTTTGACCGGTTTCTGTTGTTATATATTCGTTTTACTTCCTTGCCTTTGAATAATCGCAGGTGGCAAGAGGTAACATTTCTGATACATGCAATCACTGTATTATTCAGTTCTGTATGTCTTAAATTATTTAATTTTGTAGAAAACACTATTTCAAGTTTCACAATTTTACATTAATCATCTCCAGAGATATACGAAAATTCACTAAGGACATTTTTCTCTTATATAGTTTCATCACCAAAATTCAAATTTTAATAATTGTGCATAATTAGATATTTTTTCTGAATATTTGAAGGTATGCCTGTTTTTTATACAACGGTGGAATTAGATATGGAAGTTTAAATTTGCACTAGCTGTAAGCAACCAGCTTTACAAAAGTGTTTTAAGCAAATTGTCGCTAAAATTTACCTTATGGAAAGATAGGTAACTTAGTCATAAATAATATAATCGATAAAATTATACTTAACATTTTCTTTCTTTATTCAATTACCACACTTACTTAAGAAATATTATTTAGTAGATCATGAAGGTAAATCAATTGAATTATTTTATTGTCGTTAAATCAATTGTAAATAAATTTTACTTGAAAATCGTAATAGTTACAAAAAACTTGAAAGTATAATTTTTTGACCCAAATTAAACGGAAAATCCAAAATATAGCCAGTGGCGTACGATTATTTTTTTACTAAAGCAATAGGGACCTCTATTTTTTCCTCCACCACACGTACAAAGTACCAAATCATTTATAAAAATTTTACGGATGCAACTTCATCAGAAAAAATCGAAAAACAACTCGTTTATATTTCAACGTGCTGTATCTCAAAAAGTAAACATTTTTTGGTTATAGTTTATTCAGCAAACATTATTTGTTTATAATGTATTGGTTTTTGAAGTTTGATGAAAAAAAAGTGGACTACTCTGTATAGGGTTCCATTATTATAACACTTGAATGAAATGTAATTTCTTATGACACAAAGTACCGAGAGTATGTAAAAAATATATTAAGTGGTGCAGTATTATTCTATAAATGAAGTTTATATTCAGCATCAGATGCTGTACAATAATACAATTTAGTAGCGAAATTGCTGTATAAGACGAGATACCTCTAATCGATTTATAGCGTAGCAAAAAACATTCCGCTTCAAACGAGCAAAAGGCAGCCGGGGTGCGTTGCCCAGTAACTTTCAATAGCTCCAATTTACTTATTTAGTTGAGAGCGCAGTATACAACATTCGGGTAATTCAACTTAAAACAGTCTGAATTAGTTTTGTCGAGTAGCAGAACAATGCGACGATCAACGTTTTATACGATCCATCGCTCGAGAACAAAGGGATGAGGGAAAGTAGTACTGCCAGCATCATCTGCGAGAACAGACAACTGCAAAACCTTCCATTGTAGCCGTAATGAAGACAGATGATCATAAGATGTGACGACACGTTCAGGCCCACCGCCGCTTATAACTAAAAACAGATTGGGCACGCTACCTGAATACTTTTTGTGCAGTTTTTGCTCGGGAATATTATTATGATTTACAGCCATGAATTATAAAGTCGCTTTATATAACACTCGGCAAAAAGTTAACCCAGACATGGTTCATTAGACGATAAAACAATAACTTGGACAAGAGCACGGTCACTACAGTGAATAAAAACTTGTATAGTTAATTGTTGGTGTGGTTAATATTAAACTGGGGATACACTGTAGTTACAGGGGCGCTTAAAGGCAAAATAATACAATAAATACCATAATGAAACAAAGCAATAACTTGATGGTGCTACACTAACATCAGCGCATCCGCCAAAACATAGAAAATACGAGTATTTTGGAGATTATTGTTTTAGAACCGTTTCACACACACAAGAATTATAGCAAAAATGTATATCATAATTATGCTAAAAACTTTCGTGAAACTTTTTAGCTATTTTATACATAGGAGAATTATATCAATAATTTAATGGAAATTTTTACTCACCATAATCGAGAAAGTGCGGCAGAATCTGCGCAAATCTCCAGTTTGGCAATTTGTAAAGCAACGTATATACATACAAACTTTAATAAAAACTAGAAAGGTGGCAAGTCGGCATTCGCCGACTTGACCTTTCTTGAGTAGGGTTAGTTTTTTTTTAAACACCATGTATTTTTCGATAATTAGTGCGTTAAGAGACCCTCGATGGAAGTTGAGGAAAAAAATTGTCAGTTCTCTTAATTTTGAGATTTTTTTAACGTTCAACATTTTTCCAACACTTTGTATATAAAACGGTCTTTCGTACATCCGACAACCCTTCCGAAGCAAAACAAAAATTTTATTCCATGAATTTTGGGAGTTTCAATATTGGTTCAGTTTTCTTAAACACCCTGTATTGTTTTCATTAAAATAGTTTCCATATAGACCACTGTTAAAAGTTTCATCAAAAGAATATTATACTTCCATGAAGGTTTCTAGAGAACGGTCGGTTTTTTAAACACCCAGTAGTTTTTTAATTAGTATAGTTTTCTTACAGACCGTTGTGAAAAGTTTCATTAGAAAATATTCCATGAATTGTGAGGATTCTTAGAGAATGGTTTGGTTTTAATAAAAACCCTCTATTTATTCATAAGTATAATTTTTACAATCGTGAAGTTTCATAAAAAATTAAATTCCATAAATTTCGTGGATCTAGAGAATTGGTCTTTATTGTACACCCTGTATTTTTCATAAGTATGTATTTATATAGCTACATAATAATACCTAAGTATGTATTTTTATAGTTTTTACAAACTATCTTAAAAGTTTCATCAAAAACAAAAGAGTTTTTAATTCCAATTTTTAGGATTTTTAGAATGATTCGATTTTCTTAAACACCCTATATTGTTCTCATTCAAATAGTTGCCATATAAACCATTGTTAAAAGTTTCATCAAAAGAATATTATACTTCCATGAAGGTTTCTAGAGAATGGTTCAATTTTTAAACACCCAGTAGTTTTTAATTAGTATAGTTTTCTTACAGACCATTGTGAAAAGGTTCATAAGAAAATATTCCATGAATTGTTAGGATTCTTATAGAATGGATTGGTTTCGTTAAGCACCCTGTATTTTTCATTAGTATAATTTTTAACAATCGTGAAGTTTCAAAAAAATTCCATAAGTTCTTTCTATGAATTTTGGGAGTTTCAATATTGGTTCAATGGTTTTGTTAAACACCCTGTATTTTTCATTAGTGTAATTTTTTACAATCGTGTAAAGTTTAATAAAAAAAAATTAAATTCCATAAATTTTTTCCATGAATTTTGGGAGTTTTAATATTGATTCAGTTTTCTTAAACACCCTGTTATATTGTTCTCATTAAAATAGTTTCTTACAGACCATTGTGAAAAGTTTCATAAAAAAATATTCAATGAATTGTTAGGATTCTTATAGAATGGTTTGGTTTCGTTAAGCACCCTGTATTTTCTCATTAGTATATATTTTGTTACAATCGTGAAAAGTTTCATAAAAAAATAAATTCCATAAATTTTGTGGATCTAGAGAATGGTTCTTTATTTTACACCCTGTATTTTTTCATACGTATATATTTATATACATAATGATACCAAAGTATATATTTTTTATAGTTTTTTTACAAACTACTGTAAAAAGTTTCATCAGAAAGCAAAAAAAAAAAATTTAATCCACGAATTTTCAGGATTTTTAGGGAACGTTTAGGTATTTTTAAACACCCCGTATTTTTTCATTAGTAAGTATATTTTTCCTACAGAACATTGTAAAAAGTTTCATCAAAAAGAATTTTTTAATTCCATGAATCTTGAGGATTTTTAGAGAATGGTTCGTTATTATTAAACACTCTGTATTTGCTTCGTTAGTGAGTGTCATAATAAATCCTTGATGGAAGTTTAATAAATAAAATATTGTTTTTCCATGAATTTTGGGAGTTTCAATATTGGTTCAGTTTTCTTAAACACCCAGTAGTTTTTAATTAGTGTGGTTTTCTTACAGACCATTGTAAAAGTTTCATAAAAAATATTCCATGAATTGTGAGGATTCTTATGGAATGGTTTGGTTTCGTTAAGCACCCTGTATTTTCTCATTAGTACAATTTTTTTACAATCGTGAAAAGTTTCATAAAAAAAATAAATTCCATAAATTTTGTGGATCTACAGAATGGTTCTTTATTTTACACCCTGTATTTTTTCATACGTATGTATTTATATACATAATAATACCAAAGTATATATTTTTTATAGTTTTTTTACAAACTATTGTAAAAAGTTTCATCAGAAAGCAAAAAAAATTTTTAAATCCACGAATATTCTTGATTTTTAGGAACGGGTGGGTTTTTTGTAAACACCCTATATTTTTTTCAATAATTAGTGCGGTAAGAGACCCCCGACGAAAGTTTCGTACCAAAAAAATTTCCAGTTCCCTTAATTTTGACATTTTTTTAACGTTTAACATTTTTCCAACACTTTGTATATAAAACGGTCTTTCGCACGTCAGACAACCCTCCGAAGCGAAAAACCGAAAATTTCCTCGAATCTGTAATTTTTTTTTTCTCGTCAATTTTTATCGTAACACCCCGTACGTCGAGCTTTTTTGAGTCGCACTGTATATACGCGAAGCGACTTAAAATAATTGAGGTCCGCCATATTGTCTAGCTCATTTATACCACGTATTCATTCGTATTTATGCAAAGTTCAATGCAAAAATGAACTCAAAACAAAGCGCTCGCATAACAGAACGTATCTGGAGACTTCAAATTTACCTTTTGGCCTTCGGGGCTCCGAATTTAGCGAAATTTCCTATGTTATATGCGGAACTGTCACCCACTTGCCGTTTGACGTTTCGGCGGCCGGGCGCCGGCCGAATGTGTAGTGGACTAAAATTTCGATAATTTCACTATAAAATCGAATTTTAAACCTAAACCTGAGGCACACGACACATTGTAGAAGGTTCAAAGTTTACGTTTCGATATGGCTTTATGGAAATAAAGGGGTACTTACTTTTCAGAATCTAATCGTTTTGAAGGTTTTGTGAAGACCGCCATTTGCCAGGCTCTTCTCCCCGGTCTTGGATCGGATTTTCACACATTTCGATACAAAAATGAATTCAAAATCCAGCGCTCGCATAACAGAAAGTATCTAGAGACTTTAAACTTACCGTTTCTGTTCTTCAGGGGGCTCCGAACGGCCCGTTTGGCAATCGTTCCTACGTTTTATGGGGAGCTGTCACAGGCCGTGCACCGTCCGGCTAGCCGTTTGACGTTTCGGACGGCCGAGCGAACGCGAATGCCCCCGAACGCGTAATTGACCCACATTTTCGTTATTTTCACTATAAAATCGAATTTTAAACCTAAACCTGAGGCACACGACACATTGTAGAAGGTTCAAAGTTTACGTTTCGATATGGCTTTATGGAAATAAAGGGGTACTTACTTTTCAGAATGTAATCGTTTTGAAGGTTTTGTGAAGACCGCCATTTGCCAGGCCCTTCTCCCCGGTCTTGGATCGGATTTTCGCACATTTCGATACAAAACGAATTCTAAACCCAGGGCTCGCATAACGGAAAGTATCTAGAGACTTTAAACATACCTTTTCTGGCATTGGCCGCCCTCCGATCGACCCTTTTAGCGAACGTTCCTAAGTTTTATCGGGAGCTGTCACAGGCCGTGCACCGTCCTGGTAGCCGTTTGACGTTTAGGACGGCCGGCGGCCGAGCGAATGCGAATACCGCCGAACGTGTAATTGAGTAAAACTTTCGTTATTTTCACTATAAAATCGAATTTTAAACTCAAACCTGAGGCACGCGACACATTGTAGAAGGTTCAAAGTTTACGTTTCGACATGGCTTTGTGGAAACGAATGCGGGAAAATACGAAAATATCGAATCCGAAATAGTTGGACGTCTACCCATATCTGACTGACGTTTCTCGAATTCCCGGCTATATCCATCTCTTTTTTTCGCGAAATCCTCGCGAAAATCGAAAACTGGCGGCCGTGGACCTCCGGAAAAACGCAAAATTCGCCCCGAAAATGGTAAAAAGAAATCACCAAAATACGCCTACCGGACAACCGAAGGACCGAACTCGGCTTCGCGCCCTCGTGCTCGCCGCTGCGCGGCTCGCCTCAAAAGCCTTAGGTAATGCAAACGCCACTTTTTCGCGAGAGAGAAAAAACGGATTTTAATATATAAGAACTAGAAGGTGGCAAGTCGGCATTCGCCGACTTGACCTTTCTTGAGTAGGGTTAGTTTTTTAAACACCATGTATTTTTCGATAATTAGTGCGTTAAGAGACCCGATGGAAGTTGAGTAAAATAAATTAGTCAGTTCTCTTAATTTTGAGATTTTTACCGTTCAACATTTTCCAACACTTTGTATATAAAACGGTCTTTCGTACATCCGACAACCCATCCGAAGCAAAACAAATAATTTTATTCCATGAATTTTGGGAGTTTCAATATTGGTTCAGTTTTCTTAAACACCCTGTATTGTTTTCATTAAAATAGTTTCCATATAGACCATTGTTAAACGTTTCATCAAAGGAATATTATACTTCCATGAAGGTTTCTAGAGAAAGGTCAGTTTTTAAACACCCAGTAGTTTTTAATTAGTATAGTTTTCTTACAGACCGTTGTGAAAAGTTTCATTAGAAAATATTCCATGAATTGTGAGGATTTTTAGAGAATGGTTTGGTTTTATTAAACACCCCGTATTTTTCATCAGTATAATTTTTTACAATCGTGAAAAGTTTCATAAAAAAATTAAATTCCATAAATTTTGTGGATCTAGAGAATGGATCTATATATTACACCCTGTATTTTTCATACGTATGTATTTATATACATAATAAAACCTAAGTATATATTTTATAGTTTTTGACAAACTAATGTAAAAGTTTCATCAGAAAGCAAAAAAAAATTTTAAATCCACGAATTTTCAGGATTTTTAGGAACAGTTCAGTTTTTAAACACCCGTATTTGTTCAATAGTATATTCTTCCTACAGAACATTGTAAAAGTTTCATCAAAAGAATTTTTAATTCCATGAATTTTGTTGATTTTTAGAGAATGGTTCAGTTTTTAAATCCTCTGTATTTCTTAATTAGGATATTTTCCTATAGAACATTGTATAAAGTTTCATCAAAAGAATTTTTAATTCCATGAATTTTGAGGAATTTTAGAGAATGGTTCGTTATTTTAAACACTCTGTATTTTTAATTAGTATATTTTTCCTACAGAACATTGTATAAAGTTTCATCAAAAAGAATTATTTAATTCCATGAATTTTGAGGATTTTTAGAGAATGGTTCGTTATTATTAAACACTCTGTATTTGCTTCGTTAATGAGTGTCATAATAAATCCTTGATGGAAGTTTAATAAATAAAAAAAATTTCCATGAATTTTGGGAGTTTCAATATTGGTTCAGTTTTCTTAAACACCCAGAATTTTTAATTAGTATAGTTTTCTTACAGACCATTGTGAAAAGTTTCATAAAAAATATTCAATGAATTATTGTGGGGATTCTTAGAGTATGGTTTGGTTTCGTTAAGCACCCTGTATTTTTTCATTAGTATAATTTTTATAATCGTGAAAAGTTTAATAAAAAAAATTAAATTCCATAAATTTTGTGGCTGTAGAGAATGGTTCTTTATTTTACACCCTGTATTTTTCATAAGTATGTATTCATATACATAATAATACCAAAGTATATATTTTTATAGTTTTTTACAAACTATTGTAAAAGTTTCATCAGAAAGCAAAAAAAAAAATTTAAATCCACGAATGTTTAGGATTTTTAGGGAACAGTTCAGTTTTGAAACCTCCTGTATTTTTCATTAGTATAGATGTTTTAAAACTATTGTACAAAGTTTCATCAAAATGAATTTTCTAATTCCATGAACTTTGAGGAATTTTAGAGAATGGTTCGTTATTTTTAAACACTCTGTATTTCCTAATTAGTATATTTTTCCTACAGAACATTGTATAAAATTTCATCAAATAGAATATTTTAATTCCATGAATTTTGTTGATTTTTAGGAAATGGTTAGGTTTTTAAACCTCCTGTATTTTTCATTAGTATAGATTTTTACAAACCATTGTATAAGGTTTTATCAAAAATAATTTTTAATTCCATGAGTTTTGTTGATTTTTAGGAAATGGTTAGGTTTTTAAACCCTCTGTATTTCTTAATTAGTATATTTTCCTACAGAACATTGTATAAAGTTTCATCGAAAAATTTTTAATTCCATGAATTTTGAGGATTTTTAGAGAATGGTTCGTTATTATTAAACACTCTGTATTTGCTTCGTTAGTGAGTGTCATAATAAATCCTTGATGGAAGTTTAATAAATAAAAAATTTCCATGAATTTTGGGAGTTTCAATATTGGTTCAGTTTTTAAACACCCAGTAGTTTTTAATTAGTATACATAGTTTTCTTACAGACCATTGTGAAAAGTTTCATGAAAAAATATTCAATGAATTATTGTGAGGATTCTTAGAGTATGGTTTGGTTTCGTTAAGCACCCTGTATTTTCTCATTAGTATGATTTTTACAATCGTCAAAGTTTCATAAAAAAATAAAATCCATAAATTTTGTGGATGTAGAGAATGGTTTTTATTTTACACGCTGTATTTTTCATAAGTATGTATTCATATACATAATAATACCAAAGTATATATGTTTTTACAGTTTTTCTACAAACTATTGTAAAAGTTTCATCAGAAAGCAAAAAAAAATTTTAAATCCACGAATGTCCAGGATTTTTAGGGAACGGTTCGAATTTTTAAACACCCCGTATTTTTCGATAATTAGTGCGGTAAGAGTCCCCGACGGAAGTTTCGTACCAAAAAATTTTCAGTTCCCTTAATTTTTACATTTTTTAACGTTCGACATTTTCCAACACTTTGTATATAAAACGGTCCTACGCACGTCAGAGAACCCCTCCGAAGCGAAAGAACCGAAAATTTCCTCGAATCTGTAATTTTTATTTTTTCTCGTCAATTTTTATCGTAACACCCCGTACATCGAGCTTTTTGAGTCGCACTGTATATAAGCGAAGCGACTTGAAGTGTGCCATATTGTCTAGCTCACTGATACCACCTATTCATTCTATTTATGCAAAGTTCAATGCAAATAGCAATAGCGGATGGAAATATTTGACAGCTGTTCTATGGCTTCCGTCATTTTGACCCCGTCTTGGTCTGCCATATTGTCTAGCTCACTGATACCACCTACCTATTCATTCTATTTATGCAAAGTTCAATGCAAATAGCAATAGCGGATGGAAATATTTGACAGCTGTTCTATGGCTTACGTCATTTTGACCCCGTCTTGCTTAGGATTTTCGCAAATTTCGATACCAAAACGAATTCAAAACCAAACGCTCGCATAACACAACGTATCTAGAGACTTCAGATTTACCGTTTTCGGCCTTTGGGGGGCTCCGGTCGCCTATTTAGCGAAATTTTCTGCGATTTATTCGGAAATGTCACCGCGCACTCGCCATTTGACGTCGCAAATTTTCGCAATTTTACTATAAAATCGAATTTTAAAAACAGATCTGAGGCACGACACATTGTAGAAGGTTCAAAGTTTACGTTTCGATATGCCTTTATGAAAATAAAGGGGTACTTACTTTGCAAAATGTAACATTTTGAAGGTTTTGTGAGGACCCGCCATATTGCCAGGCTCTTCTCCACGTCTCGGTTCGGTATTACGCAAAATTCGATACAAATTCGAATTCAAAACCCAACGCTCGCATAACAGAAAGCATCTAGGGACTTTAAATTTACCTTTTCCGGCCTTGGCGGGTCTCCGCTCGATCCGTTTAGCGAACGTTCCCAAGTTTTATCTGGAGCTGTCAACGGCACCGCACCGTCCGGCTAGCCGTTTGACGTTTCGGACGGCCGAGCGAAGGCGAATGCAGCCGAACGTGTAATTGACCAAAACTTTCGCTATTTTCCCTATAAAATCGAATTTTAAACCTAAATCTGAGGCACGCGACACATTGTAGAAGGTTCAAAGTTTACGTTTCGACATGGCTTTCTGGAAATGAATGCGGGAAAATACGAAAATATCGAATCCGAAATAGTTTGACGTCTACCCATATCCGACTGACGTTTCTCCGATTCCCGGGCGATAAGCTCCGCCTCCGCTATATCCATCTCGCTCGCCGAGATCGGCCGGCGAGGACCCTCCGAAAAACGGAAAATTTACCTAGAAAAACGCGAAAAACGGCCCGCCGAGCGCCTCGTCGCGACGGAGAAAGGACCCAATAAAGAGACTCGCCCGCGCCCGCGTCCCCGACGGGCTCGCCCGAAAAACCACGCGCGAAGCAAAACCGGCCTCCCAGCGGTTTTCGGGCTTCCGATAAGGGGCGTTTTTTTCGACTTTTGTCTCGTTTCCTCGCGAAAACGGAAAAGTAGCGGCCGCAGACCTCGGGAAAAACGCAAAATTCGCCGCGAAAAAAGTAAAACGAACCAACCAAAATACGCCTAACAGACAACCCCGGGACCGAACTCGGCTTCGCGCCCCCGGGCTCGCCGCTGCGCGGCTCGCGAAAAAAGCCTTTTGGGACGCAAAACCCCACTTTTTCGCCGTCCCGGTGGGAGCGAGAGGAAATCACGCATTTTAATATAATAGAACTAGAAAGGTGGCAAGTCGGCTATCGCCGACTTGACCTTTCTTGAGTAGGGTTCGTTTTTTAAACACCATGTATTTTTCGATAATTAGTGTGTTAGAGACCCCCGATGGAAGTTGAGTAAAAAAATTGTCAGTTCTCTTAATTTTGAGATTTTTAACGTTCAACATTTTCCAACACTTTGTATATAAAACGGTCTTTCGTACTTACGACAACCCATGCGAAGCAAAAAAAATAATTTTATTCCATGAATTTTGGGAGTTTCAATATTGGTTCAGTTTTCTTAAACACCCTGTATTGTTTTCATTAAAATAGTTTCCATATAGACCATTGTTAAAAGTTTCATCAAAGGAATATTATACTTCCATGAAGGTTTCTAGAGAATGGTCAGTTTTTAAACACCCAGTAGTTTTTAATTAGTATAGTTTTCTTACAGACCATTGTGAAAAGTTTGATTAGAAAATATTCCATGAATTGTGAGGATTCTTAGAGAATCGTTTGGTTTTGTTAAACACCCCGTATCTTTTCATCAGTATAATTTTCTTACAATCGTGAAAAGTTTCATAAAAAAAATTAAATTCCATAAATTTTGTGGATTTAGAGAATTGACGTTTATTTTACACCCTGTATTTTTTCATAAGTATGGATTTATATAGCTACATAATAATACTTATGTATTTTTTATAGTTTTTTTTACAAACTATCTTAAAAAGTTTCATCAAAAACCAAAAAAGAGTTTTTAATTCCAAGTTTTTAGGATTTTTTGAATGATTCGATTCTCTTAAACACCCTGTATTGTTCTCATTAAAATAGTTTCCATATAGACCACTGTTAAAAGTTTCATCAAAAGAATATTATACTTCCATGAAGGTTTCTAGAGAATGGTTCAGTTTTTTTAAACACCCAGTAGTTTTCTAATTAGTATAGTTTTCTTACAGACCATTGTGAAAAGGTTCATAAGAAAATATTCCATGAATTGTGAGGATTCTTAGAGAATGGTTTGGTTTTGCTAAACACCCTGTATTTTTTCATTAGTATAATTTTTTAACAATCGTGAAGTCTCATAAAAAAAATTAAATTCCATAAATTTTGTGGATCTAGAGAATTGGTCTTTATTTTACATCCTGTATTTTTTCATAAGTATGTATTTATATAGCTACATAATAATACCTACCTAAGTATGTATTGTTTATAGTTTTTTTACAAACTATCTTAAAAAGTTTCATCAAAAACCAAAAAAGAGTTTTTAATTCCAAGTTTTTAGGATTTTTAGAATGATTCGATTCTCTTAAACACCCTGTATTGTTCTCATTAAAATAGTTTCCATATAGACCACTGTTAAAAGTTTCATCAAAAGAATATTATACTTCCATGAAGGTTTCTAGAGAATGGTTCAGTTTTTTGTAACACCCAGTAGTTTTTAATTAGTATAGTTTTCTTACAGACCGTTGTGAAAAGCTTCATTAGAAAATATTCCATGATTTGTGAGGATTCTTAGAGAATGGTTTGGTTTTGTTAAACACGCCGTATTTTTTCATCAGTATAATTTTTTTACAATCGTGAAAAGTTTCATAAAAAAAATTAAATTCCATAAATTTTGTGGATCTAGAGAATTGGTGTTTATTTTACACCCTGTATTTTTTCATAAGTATGGATTTATATAGCTACATAATAATACCTATGTATTTTTTATAGTTTTTTTTACAAACTATCTTAAAAAGTTTCATCAAAAACCAAAAAAGAGTTTTTAATTCCAAGTTTTTAGGATTTTTTGAATGATTCGATTCTCTTAAACACCCTGTATTGTTTTCATTAAAATAGTTTCCATATAGACCACTGTTAAAAGTTTCATCAAAAGAATATTATACTTCCATGAAGGTTTCTAGAGAATGGTTCAGTTTTTTTAAACACACAGTATTTTTTTATTTAGTATAGTTTTATTACATCCCATTTTGAAAAGTTTCATAATAAAATATTTCCATGAATTGTGAGGATTCTTAGAGAATGGTTTGGTTTTGCTAAACACCCTGTATTTTTCATTAGTATAATTTTTTAACAATCGTGAAGTTTCATAAAAAAAATTCCATAAGTTTTTTCCATGAATTTTGGGACTTTCAATATTGGTTCAATGGTTTTATTAAACACCCTGTATTTTTTCATTAGTGTAATTTTTTTACAATGGTGAAAAGTTTAATAAAAAAAAATAAATTCCATAAATTTTGTGGATCTAGAGAATGGATCTATATATTACACCCTGTATTTTTTCATACGTATGTATTTATATACATAATAAAACCTAAGTATATATTTTTATAGTTTTTTGACAAACTAATGTAAAAGTTTCATCAGAAAGCAAAAAAAAATTTGAATCCACGAATTTTCAGGATTTTTAGGAGCAGTTCGGTTTTTAAACACCCCGTATTTGTTCAATAGTATATTCTTCCTACAGAACATTGTAAAAAGTTTCATCAAAAGAATTTTTAATTCCATGAATTTTGTTGATTTTTAGAGAATGGTTCGGTTTTTAAATCCTCTGTATTTCTTAATTAGGATATTTTTCCTATAGAACATTGTATAAAGTTTCATCAAAAGAATTTTTAATTCCATGAATTTTGAGGAATTTTAGAGAATGGTTCGTTATTTTTAAACACTCTGTATTTTTAATTAGTATATTTTTCCTACAGAACATTGTATAAAGTTTCATCAAAAAGAATTATTTAATTCCATGAATTTTGAGGATTTTTAGAGAATGGTTCGTTATTATTAATCACTCTATATTTGCTTCGTTAATGAGTGTCATAATAAATCCTTGATGGAAGTTTAATAAATAAAAAAAAATTTCCATGAATTTTGGGAGTTTCAATATTGGTTCAGTTTTCTTAAACACCCAGAATTTTTTTAATTAGTATAGTTTTCTTACAGACCATTGTGAAAAGTTTCATAAAAAAATATTCAATGAATTATTGTGGGGATTCTTAGAGTATGGTTTGGTTTCGTTAAGCACCCTGTATTTTTTTATTAGTTTATTTTATTATAATCGTGAAAAGTTTAATAAAAAAATTAAATTCCATAAATTTTGTGGCTGTAGAGAATGGTTCTTTATTTTACACCCTGTATTTTTTCATAAGTATGTATTCATATACATAATAATACCAAAGTATATATTTTTTATAGTTTTTTTACAAACTATTGTAAAAAGTTTCATCAGAAAGCAAAAAAAATAAATTTAAATCCACGAATTTTCAGGATTTTTAGGGAGCAGTTCGGTTTTTTTAAACACCCCGTATTTGTTCAATAGTATATTCTTCCTACAGAACATTGTAAAAAGTTTCATCAAAAAGAATTTTTTAATTCCATGAATTTTGTTGATTTTTAGAGAATGGTTCGGTTTTTTTAAATCCTCTGTATTTCTTAATTAGGATATTTTTCCTATAGAACATTGTATAAAGTTTCATCAAAAAGAATTTTTTAATTCCATGAATTTTGAGGAATTTTAGAGAATGGTTCGTTATTTTTAAACACTCTGTATTTTTAATTAGTATATTTTTCCTACAGAACATTGTATAAAGTTTCATCAAAAGAATTATTTAATTCCATGAAATATGAGGATTTATAGAGAATTGTTCCTTATTATTAAACACTAAGTATTTGCTTCGTTAATGAGTGTAATAATAAATCCTTGATGGAAGTTTAATAAATAAAAAATTTCCATGAATTTTGGGAGTTTCAATATTGGTTCAGTTTTCTTAAACACCCAGAATTTTTTTAATTAGTATAGTTTTCTTACAGACCATTGTGAAAAGTTTCATAAAAAATATTCAATGAATTATTGTGGGGATTCTTAGAGTATGGTTTGGTTTCGTTAAGCACCCTGTATTTTTTCATTAGTATAATTTTTTATAATCGTGAAAAGTTTAATAAAAAAAATTAAATTCCATAAATTTTGTGGCTGTAGAGAATGGTTCTTTATTTTACACCCTGTATTTTTCATAAGTATGTATTCATATACATAATAATACCAAAGTATATATTTTTTATAGTTTTTTTACAAACTATTGTAAAGTTTCATCAGAAAGCAAAAAAAAAAATTTAAATCCACGAATGTTTAGGATTTTTAGGGAACGGTTCGGTTTTTTGAAACCTCCTGTATTTTTTCATTAGTATAGATGTTTTAAAACTATTGTACAAAGTTTCATCAAAATGAATTTTCTAATTCCATGAACTTTGAGGAATTTTAGAGAATGGTTCGTTATTTTTAAACACTCTGTATTTCCTAATTAGTATATTTTTCCTACAGAACATTGTATAAAATTTCATCAAATAGAATTTTTTAATTCCATGAATTTTGTTGATTTTTAGGAAATGGTTAGGTTTTTTAAACCTCCTGTATTTTTTCAATTAGTATAGATTATTACAAACCATTGAATAAGGTTTTATCAAAAATATTTATTTAATTCCATGAGTTTTGTTGATTTTTAGGAAATGGTTAGGTTTTTTTAAACCCTCTGTATTTCTTAATTAGTATATTTTTCCTACAGAACATTGTATAAAGTTTCATCAAAAAGAATTTTTTAATTCCATGAATTTTGAGGATTTTTAGAGAATGGTTCGTTATTATTAAACACTCTGTATTTGCTTCGTTAGTGAGTGTCATAATAAATCCTTGATGGAAGTTTAATAAATAAAAAAAATTTCCATGAATTTTGGGAGTTTCAATATTGGTTCAGTTTTTTTAAACACCCAGTAGTTTTTAATTAGTATACATAGTTTTCTTACAGACCATTGTGAAAAGTTTCATGAAAAAATATTCAATGAATTATTGTGAGGATTCTTAGAGTATGGTTTGGTTTCGTTAAGCACCCTGTATTTTCTAATTAGTATGATTTTTTTACAATCGTCAAAAGTTTCATAAAAAAAATAAAATCCATAAATTTTGTGGATGTAGAGAATGGATTTTTATTTTACACCCTCTATTTTTTCATAAGTATGTATTCATATACATAATAATACCAAAGTATATATGTTTTACAGTTTTTCTACAAACTATTGTAAAAAGTTTCATCAGAAAGCAAAAAAAAAATTTTAAATCCACGAATGTCCAGGATTTTTAGGGAACGGTTCGAATTTTTTAAACACCCCGTATTTTTTTCGATAATTAGTGCGGTAAGAGCCCCCGACGGAAGTTTCGTACCAAAAAAATTTTCAGTTCCCTTAATTTTTACATTTTTTTAACGTTCGACATTTTTCCAACACTTTGTATATAAAACGGTCCTACGCACGTCAGAGAACCCCTCCGAAGCGAAAGAACCGAAAATTTCCTCGAATCTGTAATTTTTATTTTTTTCTCGTCAATTTTTATCGTAACACCCCGTACATCGAGCTTTTTTGAGTCGCACTGTATATAAGCGAAGCGACTTGAAGTGTGCCATATTATCTAGCTCACTGATACCACCTATTCATTCTATTTATGCAAAGTTCAATGCAAATAGCAATAGCGGATGGAAATATTTGACAGCTGTTCTATGGCTTCCGTCATTTTGACCCCGTCTTGGTCTGCCATATTGTCTAGCTCACTGATACCACCTACCTATTCCTTCTATTTATGCAAAGTTCAATGCAAATAGCAATAGCGGATGGAAATATTTGACAGCTGTTCTATGGCTTACGTCATTTTGACCCCGTCTTGCTTAGGATTTTCGCAAATTTCGATACAAAAACGAATTCAAAACCAAACGCTCGCATAACACAACGTATCTAGAGACTTCAGATTTACCGTTTTCGGCGTTTGGGGGGCTCCGGTCGGCCCATTTAGCGAAATTTTCTGCGATTTATTCGGAAATGTCACCGCGCACTCGCCATTTGACGTCGCAAATTTTCGCAATTTTTACTATAAAATCGAATTTTAAAACAGATCTGAGGCACACGACACATTGTAGAAGGTTCAAAGTTTACGTTTCGATATGGCTTTATGGAAATAAAGGGTACTTACTTTGCAAAATGTAATATTTTGAAGGTTTTGTGAGGACCCGCCATATTGCCAGGCTCTTCTCCACGTCTCGGTTCGGTATTACGCAAAATTCGATACAAATTCGAATTCAAAACCCAACGCTCGCATAACAGAAAGCATCTAGGGACTTTAAATTTACCTTTTCCGGCCTTGGCGGGTCTCAGATCTGCCCGTTTAGCGAACGTTCCCAAGTTTTATCCGGAGCTGTCAACGGCACCGCACCGTCCGGCTTCCCGTTTGACGTTTCGGGCGGCCGAGCGAACGCGAATGCCCCCGAACGCGTAATTGACCCAAATTTTCGTTATTTCTCGAATTTTAAACCTAAATCTGAGGCACGCGACACATTGTAGAAGGTTCAAAGTTTACGTTTCGACATGGCTTTGTGGAAAGGAATGCGAGAAAATACGAAAATATCGAATCCGAAATAGTTTGACGTCTACCCATATCCGACTGACGTTTCTCCGATTCCCGGGCGATAAGCTCCTCCTCCGCTATCTCCATCCCTCTCGCCGAGAACGGCCGGCGAGGACCCTCCGAAAAACGGAAAATTTACCTGGAAATCGCGAAAACGGCCCGCCGAGCGCCTCGTCGCGACGGAGAAAGGACCAAATCAAGAGACTCGCCCGCGGCCGCGTCCCCGACGGGCTCGCCCGAAAAACCACGCGCGCAGCGAAACCGGCCTCCGAGCGGCTTCCGGACTTCCGATAAGGGGCGTTTTTTTCGACTTTTGTCTCGTTTCCTCGCGAAAACGGAAAAGTAACGCCGGCGGACCTCCGGAAAAACGCAAAATTCGCCCCGAAAAAGGTAAAAAGAACCCACCGAAATACGCCTAAGCGACAACCCCAGGACCGAAGGGCGCTTCGCGCCCTTCGGCTCGCGGCGCGGCTCGCGAAAAAAGCCTTTGGTAATGCAAAACGCCACTTTTCCGCACCCCCGGTGGGAGCGAGAGGCAATCGCGTATTTTAATATATTAGAACTAGAAAGGTGGCAAGTCGGCATTCGCCGACTTGACCTTTCTTGAGTAGGGTTAGTTTTTTTTAAACACCATGTATTTTTTCGATAATTAGTGCGTTAAGAGACCCCCGATGGAAGTTGAGTAAAATAAATTAGTCAGTTCTCTTAATTTTGAGATTTTTTACCGTTCAACATTTTTCCAACACTTTGTATATAAAACGGTCTTTCGTACATCCGACAACCCATCCGAAGCAAAACAAATAATTTTATTCCATGAATTTTGAGAGTTTCAATATTGGTTCAGTTTTCTTAAACACCCTGTATTGTTTTCATTAAAATAGTTTCCATATAGACCATTGTTAAAC
Organism: Monochamus saltuarius; assembly: GCA_025584915.1. Taxonomy (NCBI): domain Eukaryota; kingdom Metazoa; phylum Arthropoda; class Insecta; order Coleoptera; family Cerambycidae; genus Monochamus; species Monochamus saltuarius. The sequence goes on from CM046726.1 coordinate 6,575,757, forward strand.
GTTTCATCAAAGGAATATTATACTTCCATGAAGGTTTCTAGAGAAAGGTCGGTTTTTTAAACACCCAGTAGTTTTTTAATTAGTATAGTTTTCTTACAGACCGTTGTGAAAAGTTTCATTAGAAAATATTCCATGAATTGTGAGGATTTTTAGAGAATGGTTTGGTTTTGTTAAACACCCGTATTTTTCATCGGTTATAATTTTTACAATCGTGAAAAGTTTCATAAAAAAATTAATTCCATAAATTTTGTGGATCTAGAGAATGGATCTATATTATACACCCTGTATTTTTTTCATACGTATGTATTTATATACATAATAAAACCTAAGTATATATTTTTATAGCTTTTGACAAACTAATGTAAAAAGTTTCATCAGAAAGCGAAAAAAAAATTTTAAATCCACGAATTTTCAGGATTTTTAGGGAACAGTTCGGTTTTTTTAAACACCCCGTATTTGTTCAATAGTATATTCTTCCTACAGAACATTGTAAAAAGTTTCATCAAAAAGAATTTTTTAATTCCATGAATTTTGAGGATTTTTAGAGAATGGTTCGTTATTATTAAACACTCTGTATTTGCTTCGTTAGTGAGTGTCATAATAAATCCTTGATGGAAGTTTAATAAATAAAAAAAATTTCCATGAATTTTGGGAGTTTCAATATTGGTTCAGTTTTTTTAAACACCCAGTAGTTTTTTAATTAGTATACATAGTTTTCTTACAGACCATTGTGAAAAGTTTCATGAAAAAATATTCAATGAATTATTGTGAGGATTCTTAGAGTATGGTTGGGTTTGAGGTAAGCACCCTGTATGTTCTCACTAGTATGAATTTTTTACAATCGTCAAAAGTTTCATAAAAAAAATAAAATCCATAACTTTTGTGGATGTAGAGAATGGTTTTTTATTTTACACCCTGTATTTTTCATAAGTATGTATTCATATACATAATAATACCAAAGTATATATTTTTACAGTTTTTCTACAAACTATTGTAAAAGTTTCATCAGAAAGCAAAAAAATTTTAAATCCACGAATGTCCAGGATTTTTAGGAACAGTTCGAATTTTTAAACACCCTGTATTTTTTTGGATAATTAGTGCGGTAAGAGTACCCCCACCGAAGTTTAGTACCAAAAAAAATTTAAGTTACCATAATTTTTAAAATTTTTTAACGTTCGACATTTTTCCAACACTTTGTATATAAAACGGTCCTACGCACGTCAGAGAACCCCTCCGAAGCGAAAGAACCGAAAATTTCCTCGAATCTGTAATTTTTATTTTTTTCTCGTCAATTTTTATCGTAACACCCCGTACATCGAGCTTTTTTGAGTCGCACTGTATATAAGCGAAGCGACTTGAAGTGTGCCATATTGTCTAGCTCACCGATACCACCTATTCATTCTATTTATGCAAAGTTCAATGCAAATAGCAATAGCGGATGGAAATATTTGACAGCTGTTCTATGGCTTCCGTCATTTTGACCCCGTCTTGGTCTGCCATATTGTCTAGCTCACTGATACCACCTACCTATTCGTTCTATTTATGCAAAGTTCAATGCAAATAGCAATAGCGGATGGAAATATTTGACAGCTGTTCTATGGCTTACGTCATTTTGACCCCGTCTTGCTTAGGATTTTCGCAAATTTCGATACAAAAACGAATTCAAAACCAAACGCTCGCATAACACAACGTATCTAGAGACTTCAGATTTACCGTTTTCGGGCTTTGGGGGGCTCCGGTCGGGCCATTTAGCGAAATTTTCTGCGATTTATTCGGAAATGTCACCGCGCACTCGCCATTTGACGTCGCAAATTTTCGCAATTTTTACTATAAAATCGAATTTTAAAAACAGATCTGAGGCACACGACACATTGTAGAAGGTTCAAAGTTTACGTTTCGATATGGCTTTATGGAAATAAAGGGGTACTTACTTTGCAAAATGTAACATTTTGAAGGTTTTGTGAGGACCCGCCATATTGCCAGGCTCTTCTCCACGTCTCGGTTCGGTATTACGCAAAATTCGATACAAATTCGAATTCAAAACCCAACGCTCGCATAACAGAAAGCATCTAGGGACTTTAAATTTACCTTTTCCGGCCTTGGCGGGTCTCAGATCTGCCCGTTTAGCGAACGTTCCTACGTTTTATCCGGAGCTGTCACCGGCCGTGCACCGTCCGGCTAGCCGTTTGACGTTTCGGACGGCCGAGCGAACGCGAATGCCCCCGAACGTGTAATTGACCAAAACTTTCGCTATTTTCACTATAAAATCGAATTTTAAACCTAAATCTGAGGCACGCGACACATTGTAGAAGGTTCAAAGTTTACGTTTCGACACGGCTTTCTGGAAATGAATGCGGGGAAATGCGAAAATATCGAATCGGAAATAGTTTGACGTCTACCCATTGCCGACTGACGTTTCTCCGATTCCCGGGCGATAAGCTCCTCCCGCGCTATCTCCATCCCTCTCGCCGAGAACGGCCGGCGAGGACTCTCCGAAAAACGGAAAATTTACCTAGAAAAACGCGAAAAACGGCCCGCCGAGCGCCTCGTCGCGACGGAGAAAGGACCAAATAAGGAGACTCGCTCGCGCCCGCGTCCCCGACGGGCTCCGTGAAAACGTCGCGCGGAGCGAAATCGGCCTCCGGGCGGCTTCCGGACTTCCGATAATGGGCGTGGTTTTCGACTTTTGTCTCGTTTCCTCGCGAAAATCGAAAACCGGCGGCCGCGGACCTCCGGAAAAACGCAAAATTCGCCCCGAAAAAGGTAAAAAGAACCCACCGAAATACGCCTAAGCGACAATCCCCGGGACCGAAGGGCGCTTGCGCCTTCGGCTCGCCGCGCGGCTCGCCTCAAAAGCCTTTGGTAATGCAAAACGCCACTTTTCTCACCCCGGTGGGAGCGAGAAAAACAACGGATTTTAATATATAAAAATTCTTAGCAAATATTTGCCCATAATTTTTGTTGCAAATTTCGGAAGAAATCTCTTGTGTGTAAAACGGTTCTTATAATTTTTTATATAAATTGTTGAAGAAAGTTATTATACTCGTAATTCTCTGTATTTTAGGCAATTTACTTGCATATTATAAATAAATTGAAAATTATCTAACACTTACAAAATAAACAATTGATATATTAGCAAAGCACAAACTGCTTGTATAATATACAATAATTTATGCTCAACTAACGTTACTGTTACAATTAATACAGGCATGTTCTGTTCTTTAAATATAAAATAAAAAAATATCAAAGCTCTATGTAGAAAGTAACTATTATTATTGTAAAAAAGAGTTAACAATTTTACAAATATGCTAAGTATGAATGTTACAATGTCTCAAAATAAATTAAAAAATGATAAGATTCCTTATAACTATATAAACAAAATGATACTGTAGAAAAATTGTGACATTTATAAAATATATTATTATACACACTGATAAAAATTATTAGTACCTAATATTACACGGTGGATTTACTGCCTAGGTCAATACTGCGAAATAATTCACGAAAATGTAATGTTACTACTGTAATTGGAAATTACTACTTAGAACTTGCACTTTTTCCTAGTAAAACCATGTTTTTCTGCACATCAAATGTACCTATTTTCAATGTAATTGAGAAATTTCAGAATAAAATTTAAACTTTCAACACCCTGTATTTCTTAAACCAGCGGCATTTGTATAAAGCATGATGAGTTCAAACATACTATTTTGGTGTCTAGTATCCCCAGCTTGGTGTTGATCTATCCTTTCTGACTCACCCTGTATATTTTCAGAAACAATCATATAATTTTACATGAAAGATGTAAATATACGGTATACATACGGAAATTCTCGTAATACAGTATGGATTTGGTATTTTTTTACATACAATTACAATAATTTGGATTGGTGTATATTTATGTAACAGTGTAAAATCTCCTTTGCTATTTAGAAATTACATACCTACCAAATCTGTGACATAAATTATCAAAAAAAAACACTAGGTATGTTTTTTTTAAATATGATTTAATTAGTAGATAAGTGCCTTTATTGTGTAATTGCCGATAACAATAAAATTTATATTAAACTGGCAATTTTTTATTGTTTTGTGGAAAGCATTGCGTAAAACAATAATGGAATTTATACGAAAATTTACCTACTAATATCTTCTGTATCACAAAAAAATATGATAGCATAAGACGTAAAATCACACTGCAAAATAATTTTAAGAAGGAGCTTTAGGCAGATTATTTCACTAATAAACTTAGGTAATTTCTTAATATATTTTTTGAGAAAAAAATCTATTAACCGCCATAAATTTTTACTAGATTTTTTAGTTATTACACATGCTATTTAACGCGGTAAGTTTCTAGATAAATTTATTGAGTTAAAAATTAGAGATTTAGTTGAATAAATGACTAAACATATAGAAATGTAAAAAGTTTTGTGCTTCTATAAAATTCTAAATATACAGCCCTGTATTTTAAAACAGCAAAATTACCTATAGGTATACCTCTTGAAAATAATCATTATTTAATTAAAAAAGTATAATTAATGTATATTGATTACATACTGCAATACAACCGTTTATTGTTTCTAATTAGTATGCTTAATTGATTGTCATTTAATTGCTTCAATGTACATACTTTTTCACACAGAACTCTTCAGTGTAAACTATTCGTCATATATAAAAGTAGATACCTGAAAATAAAAGTTCTGTCGCCAACAGGGCAATATAAACTTCTAATAAAAGGGAACAGTCGAGATAAATTTAATTTCCTGATATAATTTTATGATAGTAAAGGCGGGTTTACTGCGTGACTCAATTTAATGTTATTGAAATCTGTAATGGGATTGATGGACAGGGCCGATCTAATTTATAACGGACTGACCTATAAATTTATCGCGGCCTGCTTTAAATTTAATGAAAAAGCCATGAAAATATGCGGAGGTTTCACCATAAAGGCCAGTTCGTAAAAATTTGTTTGTTAATTGCTTTAATTCGAACATCAAAGTAATCAAAATAATGCAATTATTTATAAATTGTAAATATCATAATATACTTTTTTGAGGACAAAAATTTGATATTTTAATATTTGATATACATATTTTCAGATTAATAATTATATAATTTTATTGCTACGGAAAACGGCATAATTTATTTGATTAGCATGTCATCAAACGTGTGCCGTAATAGATTATAAGAGTTTGCTGGGGTCCTCTTCTTCTTCTTCCCTCGACCATTATTTTTGTTTAAAGCGAGGTACTTCGTGAAGTTTCATCATAAGATATAGCAACCCACTTTTTTTTGTCGAAAGTTCATTTTTAAAATACCACCTTCCTACCGCAAGTTTCCACTATTTTCTGTTTCGCAGTTGTACTTTTTTGTCACTATTTATTGTACTATACGTATATGCTGCTCACATACATGCTTGTTAGTAAACTACATATATCAACATAACTCATATTTTGACTTCGCGTCCTAAACCCTAAATATTTCTTACTTGTTAAATTAAAACGATTTTGACAATACGCTGTAGAGCTTGAATTATTCTCCATTCTTAAAAACACAAAATCACTAATAAATTAATTACATTCATAATTAAATTAGCGGAAAGATGTACTCGAAATTTTGCCCACCCGACAGATACGAGTATATCCATCCATGATAGAACTGGAAATGGAACAGGTGGATCAGTCAATTCTTCAGAATCAATAGAACCAATAGAACGTTTCGATCTAGCGCATGCGTATTTGATGCAGCTGTGTAATCGAGTATGCTCTCAGATATGCGGCACACGATTTTATAGGAAAAAATATACGGTCTGCATGTAGTTTCTTTGTGTCGACTGCTATAAATTGTGAGTGGGTTTAATAGGCGGTCGGTCAGTGGTTGCGCGGTTTAAGACGTCAGTACTTGAATCGAGGTGACTACATCGGAGTGGGTTCGCGCCCAGCTGCCGGTATACCGTATATAAGCTATATTCGTGGAGAGGATTGGCACCCTCTCTTCGGGTATGGTAGGGTGGAATAATGTTAGGTTGGGTCAATGTGAGAGATTGATACCGGTTGATATTTAACTACCCCCCTAATTAATGAGGTTTTCCAGGTTTCCCTCATTCCTGCACTGAATAGTGATTAGGGCCTACCAACGTAAGTCGTTCCTGAGCGCAAATGCGGCCTGCTTAATAATAATATGCCGCCCCCTCTCCCGCACAAGTCTCCGACTAATCCCTGTGATTAGACTGAGGGGTAGAGATTTCCGGCGGTTGGGTATAGGTTACATTACTAAATTGTTTTTTAAACAATAAAAATAAATTAAACAAAGTAAATTGTTTTAATGTTGGCCTGGCCACTTTTTGACTAAATCATTAATTTCCATCTAATGACTTAAAATGTCCCCTTCTATATCAGACTTTTTATTATTGTATTATCGTTAATGACGTACTATTTGTACACAATATCAAATCTTGAGTCGATACTGTAAAGCGATCTACATATAGATTAAAATTTGTTGGCGTTAGCCGCATGGTTGCACCCTGCCCTGTTTCATAACGAAGCTTCGGTGTATGCCGCTGATGGCGGAATTTCAAAGACACGGCGTGACAGGGCCCGGATGGGGTCGACGAAAGCGCGTGACAAGACGTGCTGCGAATCCAACACCACATATTAAGTCTGGGCGACACAATCGGTAATAGAGGACGTCTGCGAGATCAGGGACGGCGCAGCCTTAAAACCCCCATATTTCAAGGTAACTTTGGAGGAATGGAACCTTGTGCACAATTTAACGACCCTTTTATCATTCATTATGGTTTTATCTGTATATTTATGGGCTACTTTGCCAACTGCATATTTTATCATATTTAAATTTAACGGCCTATTTTTTTTCCTTCAAAGCCCCGGGTAGATCTACTTTAGAAAAAATGTTCTGCCCAACCGATAGCTTCTACGCTTTATGTCGGTTTCAAGATACAACTCTTCAATTCCTTAGTAGGTATTTTACGACGGTATAATAGCTGATTTCGAATAAGAAAATTGTTGCAGAAATGCAATGAGTATACAGGGTTAACTATGACTAAGTATACATATTTTAAGAGGGGAAAGAAAAAATAAGAATTAACAGAATTTCCTTTCAAAAAATTTCCAAACTTATTTATAAAGCGAAAAAAATTTTTTTCGATATTGTATTAAATCCTTATTTAACGCCGCCAATGCGAGAATATAAAAAGACAATTATGACAAGTTATGATTTTAATGTTTTTGGCGCTACAAAAAAACTTTTTAAAGTTATGACAAAAACAAATCCCTTATAACATTGTTGTTTAGTTGAATTGTTGCTATCATATAACTTATTTTTAATTGTTTTTAACAGGCCATACACAATATTAACACGTTGACTGCGGGAAGGTACAATGTATATTGTCTTTGATCATGATACATATCCCCAGGATATGTAACATAATATTTCCTATGTGCGGTACATATCCTTGGGGATATGTATGTGTTTTTACATTGGACCTTTGTAAAATATAAAAACAGAAGTAGTTTCAGAATTATACAAAATTTTAAAATATATACATTGAACTAACATTTGTTAAAGGCGCCAGATATTTTTAAAGGAAAAAGTAGAAAACTATATGCAAAAGTAACCCTTTATTTCATGGTAATTTTTATTTTTATATGTACTACATATACATACATAAATATATAATATAGATATAAGTTAGTATATTAATAAATCAAGAGTAATACTTATTAAAACATGGCAAACAAAAGGCGGAAGTATCTGGACAATCATTGCAAAATTAAATAATTTTCCGCTCTTTTTTATCAGCTTCACGACGATCGTTTTCTTCTAATAGCCTTTACAGGGTCTTCAACGCTTTCGACCTGGTCCTTCAGGCTTGACAAATGTATGAGATTTTTTTTTTGAGGTTTTGATATATTATCCTCATTTTCCTGTTCATCAAGAACCAATTGATCTGCCAGTTGCCGTCTAAATTCAGTTATACCAAGTTTAGTAGATGAAACCATGTTATAAATGATCCAAGAATTTACGATTGTGGTTCCAAGAAGCAATTCAAACATGAGTTTTCTGGAAAAGTATTTTCGCAGCAAGTGCTAACAGTTTCTTGGTACGTTCGGACATTATGAAACCACAAACAGAACTAATCCCCACATTGCTGCCGGAGGTACATTTTGTTTTCAAATAAATTTTTTGTACTAATCTTATAAAAAAAATGAGCTAGACTCCTCCTACGTACGCCCTTCTTATTACATATAGAATCGATACATAACCCCGGGATATGTACCGAATATTAATAATAGTATATTAATTAGGTGCGGTACATATCCCCCGAGATATGTACATTTATAGCACAGCTAATGAATAAATTTTAAAAAACCCATTCAAAAGCTATTTGTTTCACTGAAATCGGCCAAAAACTGCGTTTTCTATAGATTTCGCACGTAGCAAAAAAATGCAGTTTTCTGGTCTTAAATAATTTTTATAATGAATACATACCCCCGGAGATATGTATCGCAGTCAACGTGTTAACGATGACTGAAATGCTATACAACTATTTTGGTTGTATAATGACTGGATAAACATTCTTCAATGTTTTTGTAACTTATGCTCTTTTATGAGACTTGTTTCAAAAGCGTTTTTGTAGCTCTTATAAAATGTCAAATTTCTAGTTGGACTATTCGCAAGAAGAATTGACATTATAAAATATGAGGATAATGCTCTATTCGACCTAGAAGACATTGTGACAAGAATTACAATATTATTTTTCTTTTACTCCACATTATAGCAATATAGGTAATTAAAAAAATTGTTACTTCATGGCGACACGAACACTAGTAAATTTTGATTACATTCTTTCAATAAAAATCCAGCAAACTTCCAATTGAACAGGTTCCGATGTATTCTTTGGCTAACTCCACATGTTTGTCTACCTTTGGAAACCTCCTGAGGTTGAGTAAAACAAACAGATATACCAGAATGACCATTACATCAGAAAACGCATTACCAACTTCAGCATATAACAGGTACACCGCATTATCAATATGATCTTATTCATACGAACATAATTTCAATTAGATTCCATTCCGGCTTCAATCCAGTACGTATTACTAAAGATACATTATAGGTAGGTACTGTTCGGTATGAATTTAGGCAGATTTTCTTCCACTCAAATACTTAAAAATCAACACTTCCAAATTTTGCTTTATTTTCTGCATCAAAGAAAAACTTATGTAAATTGAGATTTACGGTTTTATTTCAATAAATAAACTTTACTTAAAGATACACTGTTGGGAAAAATATTTTTATAGCGCTGACACCCTTGCGAACGATTTTCCTAAACATTCTTCTTAAACAGCATACGTAAAATATTTCCGACACCATACTCTCACAATGTGCGAAAGGGAAAGCACTAAAATTTTTATTCGGCTTGATTGAATCGCATCTGTTGGAATAATGTCCCAAAGGGTTTTTTATCACCACGTTCATGCGAATGTCACACCATAAATTGTTTTGGTTGATGAAACTTTAATTCGACTTTGACTCGGGAGCGAGTTAAGATATCCATATTTCCAAATTCAAGAAGAGCACGTAGGACACATAAAAAATGGTTTAAGATGCCCTACTCAAGATATCTTATATTTTTGGCACAAAAAAATACTTGTTTAATCCGTCGAAAAAAGCCTACAAATACTGACAAGTCATGTCTTCAATGTTTTGTATTTCATTACGTCGTGGATATTCATTTAGTATGGAAGTGGTGAAGGTGACGTTTATTTCTAAACCAGGTCGTCCTTCGTATGCGTGATAGCTGTTCCCAAAGGACGAGCATCAAGGAATCAGTGAAGCACTCATGAGGGAATTTAAGGATCCAATCGACCGAGGATAGTAAATGGAGGGTTTCATTTGTGCCCGTATTTATAGAAAAATTTACGCAATTAATCAAAAGATGGTATAAGTACGCCTTTGAGATGTTGGATTAAGAAAATATCTTTATAAATGCTACAAGCTTACATAATATGTACCAAATAAACGCATATTTTGTTATTGAAATAATTAAATACTTGTAGATTGTCTTCGACACCGCGTGACATTCAGTCATAATGTCAATAATTTTAAGGGAAAGTATGGAAAAATTAGTATAATACTAATACGCAATTAAAAAAGTTTTAAATGCATATTTACGTCGAAAATAAAATATTTGAAATCATTATTGAAATCTCTTTTCAGTGCCACCGATCTTTGGCGGCTTCAATTCATTCAAAGTTTCCAGTTCAACTTGGTATAGGCCTGATGCGACGTTGCCAAATTTAAAGATTTTCCTAGTATTGTAATGTTAAAATATGTACCTACCTAATGAATGCAATAAATTAATTTTATGTTTGATTTTAAAAAATATTTTAAATTGAGATTACAAGATTCCAACAGATCAAATAATAAACTATTTACATTTCATTATATAAAAAGTGAGATAAAAAACCAATAGTCGCTAGGCAAATTATTAAGAGAGCCTGAACATTTTTTCATATTTAAATATTAATTGAGTAATACAAAAAAATTCATAGTGTTGTCGACAAAAAATAATTCAATTCAATTCAGAGGACCATAAAAGCAGTATCGACATTGAATCTTGGCCTACCATATTATCAATAAGCGAACAAGAAGTAAACAGACCTTTTTCTACTTAGATACATGAACGAAAAATATATGTTATCTTAAATATTTATTTATTTGTTAATAAAAACAAATACAGATAAAGAAAATCGGCGACGATAGCAGAGGAGCCGCAGAATAATGGAAATTTATCCAGAAAAAAAAAATACCCACATCGTGTGTATTGTTTTCAAAATTCATTATTCTTAATATGTTGAGTATAATTGGAATTGGAGTTGTCTGGGACCCTCAATATGATATCCATATTACCAGCTTAGAAATGTTCAGAGAAAAGTTGTTAAATATTTAAGTTTTAGAGTAGATGGTGTTTATCCACCTCTTGGCATTCCACAGTCTGATATATTAGCCAGGTTTAACCTTAACGACTTAGCTTCTCGTCGTGTTTATTTTTCTATTCTTTTTTTTGTATAAGCTGTTATCTAATATTTCCTTTAACATTCCTCATGTTCAGACTCGCACCTATTCATTGTTCTACTTGCCTATTTCTAGAACAAACGTTCTTAAAAATTCACCTATTTGTAGTATAATATGTACTAATTATATGAAATATTACTATCGGCTTGATATTTTTAATTATTCTGTTAATGCTTTATTTGGAGATGAGATGTTATCATTTTGTTTTTGTTTTCAATTTACTTTTTGTATTTTTGCATTTTACTGTATATTTTTTTTCTATTTATATATTAACTTTAAAATCATTTTTGTATGTATTTGTTGTTTTTATTGTATATTTTTTCTCTTTATCTGTAATTCCTGCCATATAATTGGCATTTTTCTGTCTGGGTAGTTGTAATCCTAAATAAATAAATAATTTTTAGTATTATGTTCAAATAATTATTTAGTTTCTAGGTACGAATACCTTGGAACTTATTGCTTGTCAAAAAGTAGTTTCGTACATACCTGTTTAAAATGATAGCACGTATAAAACGACACCCATCCGTCCATAGTTCTTTATTGTTAATAATGTTTGCATCATCGATTTTGAAATCAATTGCAAAATTCAACTAAATTTAAAACAGCTTATATCAGATTCAAGACCGGATGCCCACGTTGAAACGTATTGCGTTGCGATCTACATATAAATCAATCACAAATAAATTAATGGGTTGTCAGTGTAGGTACTGCTTGCAGTGTATTGTTATTTCTCCAAATTTGTAGGAAATAAATGCGGAAATGAGTGAAATATTTGAATAGAACGCTGTTATTATGTATCTGGTCCTGACGTGGCAACGCTGTATCGCTTTAACAAACAAACAAATTAAACTCGTGTCAAAGGTATCATACGTATTCCGATAATTCAACAATTGCAAGCAGCATTCGGGAACGTTATTAACTAAGTAAATAAAACTCGTACATGTAAATTTATTCAATTTAAACCTATGAATTTGGAGTAACTGAGAAAACATCTCAAGATAGTGGTATTTGTCAGACATCTCTCTGAAATATCTAAATGTGTTTAAATTACGGTATTTATATTTCTGGTAGTAGTTATATTAAAAAATAACATTATCCATATTAGATCTATTCAGTAATATGTATCCTAGTATATTTTGTCTTAAAATTTAATACAATATATAGAAAAAGCAATCCTTAAGGAACAAACATAGATTTAATAAAATGGTTTTGGATTGGTTTTCATTTATCAATATCCATTCAAAAAGAGGATTTACCTATAAAAGTTCCAGCTCACAGCACATTTAAAAATCAATTCGTCATATTGATAAATGGTATAGTATTTCCTAAGAATAATAAATAGAAAATACACGTCCAGCAAATTCAGGATCAAGTCGAAGGTTATGACATCTTAAACTTTCCCTAAAATAATGGCGTGAATGCATTGCAATGCCATCATTGTGTCGCTTTTAAATATTCAGTTATTCAGCCATTATAGTTATAACGGTCAATAAAAAAGCAACACATCGAAGAAATAAATAGCTTCTGAAATTTTGTTGTATTAGGGTTGCAAGATCAAAGAAATATTATGTTTACATTATTTGAATATGATAACGTAAAGGTTGAAATCTATTTTGCATTTACTTTGATCCTGCAACAACATTTTAAAGTACATTACCATCAGTAGAAAATATGCATAGGCAATATATTTAAACGTACAAAGATAATAGATGTAAAAAGTGTAATGTATCTCGATTATGAATTATTTTAATTATGTCATAAATAAAACAAATACGTTTATCTAAATATTCCAGACTCTTGTGAAGTATTACAAGCAATTTAGCTGGATTGACACTATAATAATAAACTTCACTGACTAAAATATTGTTCTATGAAGAACAGTAGGTACCACTTATTCAAGCATATGTATTAACTTTACGATAATGTAAAAGGAAATGGATATTGTTCTCACTGAAAACAAATGATACCATCTCCATTTTATTATGCGGTCGTATATGATCGCTCCCTGACACGATACAGCATAAATTTTAACTTCTTTATCATAATAAATAATTTACTTAATGAAACAATGATTAATCATAATCTTAATGTTCTGTCACAGTAAACGGCCACAAAGCGACAGTTAGAAAATATAAGGAAACTTTTGTTTAAAGACATGTCAACTGTATGGAAATTATTAGTTATTTTTGTATATAGTCCTTCTACCACAAAACTTAAGTACAATGGTGTGGTAACTTTTTGTATTAATCATTTCTGACTTATCTCCAAATGTCCTTCCGACTACATCCTTTTCAGAATTGCAAACAGTGTTCGTAATACTACACGGAAAAAAAAACTGTCATAAAAATTCACAACTGTATATATACATGGAGCTCGAAATTGTGTCAGATCTTACTAGGATATTACTAACATGTAAACAATAAATCGAAGATAACTTTGTAAAAGTATTAATGAAGAAAATGTAATAGAAAATTATTATGACAGTGAAGAAGAAGAAGCGGAGCAAGAAGACTTTAAAATAAAGGAACTAAAAAACCTTATTAGAAAATTAAGAAATGGTAAAACATTTTACTGTGACAACAATACAACAGAAATTATAAAAAAATACATAGGAGGTGAAGGTATAAAAATGTTATTATAAATTATTAATAAAGTTTGGAAAAATTAAGACATAGGTATCAAGAATGGAAAGAGTACTATTAGTACAAGTTTTTAAATAAGACAACCCCAAAGAATATAGAACTATAGAGCTATAAGATTACTAAACACTCCGATGAAAGTATCTGCAACTAATACATGCGGAGAATGGAACAAAACAATTCGAAATATCATTATTATAAAAGGCAACACATAGAATGATGCAAAAGTAATGACAGAAGATAGAAAAATCTGAAGAAAATTCATATATTCGTGGTATAGATGGTAACAGTGAAAAAAATTGTAGTAAAATATTTATAGTTTCAGAAGATTATAAAAATTTATCAGGTGAAATCTAAAAAGTAAACATTTTCATACATATAAGTGTAGATTGATGTCAAAATTGTTTATTTTCTTTCATTTAAAAGGCAATTATGTTTTAAATTCCATAGATTTCCAGAGATAATGTCGTGATTAAATGTAATACTTCCTGTTTACTTGCAATTTGTTATTATGGTATATTGATGTATCAACATATTCCTGGGTTACCTGTAGTTTAATTGTGTAGCAATAAGTAAGTTCAAAGTATGCTGTTATGTTTATTAAGCAATTTCTGCAAATACTTATATATAAATATATTTTAGCCAATGTATATTGATTACGAACCTGAATTTCATCGTACGTTGATATATTAAAATAAATGAGTTAGTAGAAACATGTGAATATAATTTCAACCTTTTACATGGCGATCCTGCCACCAGCATAAGTAAATATTCAAATTAATGTGCTAAGTAAAGTAAGAAAAGTAAATTCAAAAATGGGTCACTCGCAATCTAAGGAGCAAGAGTTAACTGAAAATGGTGTTGTCAACTCCAATTTTATAGTGAAAGAATCTAGTGTTTCGATGGACGTCAAAATTATCTTATATGTTATGGTTGTGATGATGGGCGCACTTCTAGCTTTAAAAATATGCAAGATACATAAGAAGAGAATCCAAAACCAAATACGTCGGAATATGGCGCTCTCAACAATCAGTGTAACTCCGTCGGTAAATTCCTAAAGGATCAAAGGACGAGTCCACATCCCTTGAGCAGTTGGAAGAAGAATTGTGTAGTGGTAGTGGTGACAGTGAATTCGTGCCTAGGTTTAAACAAAAGAATTAAAGTTATAAATAACAGGAAACTTAAGGAATTCCACCGGAACTTATATATAGGTATTGTTGGTTATTTTATGTAATCTATTAGTGTTAGTAACTATTTAGCAAAATAATTATTAAACTTTTATATGTAAACTGCAAAGTTGTCCCACACCTAAACAAATTAATTTTAAATGTCATTGGTGACCAATTGGGAACAGATTAACCAAAGGCTATTAAAATTTAAGGAAAACGTTAATAATCAATCTAAACGTGCTATTAAAAACGAGGTTCCAAAAAGTGAACATACTAGAAAAGAAATTCGAGATACTCTTGTTCAATTATTTAATGATACAACAAATTTTATAGGTTTTTACTGGTCTAACTTAGATAACACACAAAGACTCGAAGCTAAACGAATTTTTGCTGTAATAAGAGACAAAGTAGTAAAATCATTTCAAATATTAGACGTAAAGTATAAAGTTCCTACAACCTGTTTGGAACAAATTGATCCATTAATTGTTGACGAACATTTTATACCAGTGGTAACAATGGCAATGACAAATGTTGAATTTTTTAATTTAGCTAGCAAAATTATACCTCAAGTATTTGACGGCTCTCCCGATAAACTACAATCGTTTTTAGATGCGTTAACTTTGCTAGATCAAAATTCTCATGACCATGTTGCTAATTCTGTTGCCTTTGTCAAAACTCGTCTAACTGGTAAAGCTCGTGACATAATTACTGTAGAAGCATCCCTCCCAGAAATAATTAATACCCTTAAAAATAAAATTAAAGGCGAAAGTTCTCAATCGTTAACATCAAAACTACTAAATCTCAAACAAAATCATAAAGATGCCTCATCTTATACTGCGCAGATAGAAAGTTTAGCAGAAAATCTAAAAAGGGCATTTATTAGTGAAGGAGTGCCTTATGAAGTAGCAGGAAGGTATTCTACAGAACATGTAGTTAGATCCTTAGGTCGTAACGCCAATTCGGAAAAAGCTCGTATAGTAATGGAGGCTGGCACTTTTAGTACAGTTCAAGAGGCTCTTACAAAATTTATTAGTATTAATGCTGACACAAATAATATCACTTCAAATGTACTTTATGCCAGACAAAATCCAAGTTTCCAGCGATATCGCGGCAGAGGACTACAAAACCACAGCAATTTTACTCGGGACAAGGCAGTCGCGGGGGACGCGGACGTGGACATAACAGATATAACGGAAGTAATAGATATAATGAAAATTATAGATATAACACAGACAACAATTATCATTCAAGTGTTAGTCGAAATCCGACTAGGACGGTAAGAGTGGTAGAAACAAGTAGTCAAGTTCAGGGAAACGAATCAAACCCCCAACGGGTTCGATTGGGGGAAGAAATTTAAATATTTTTCACTTTGACCTATCATTTTCAAACTTTGTCATATTTTATACAAAATGACCAATACAAAAAACACATTTTTAATCGACACGGGTGCTGATGTATCTATTTTTAAATGTTCTAATATCAATCCAAATCAAATACTAGACAATGCCAATCCTATCAAAATAAAAGGTGTAACAGATGGTGTTATTAATTCTTTAGGTATTGTATACACGGATATTTTTGTAGATGGCTATAAAATAAACCATAAATTTCATATAGTTAATTCAAATTTCCCTATACCAGCGGATGCAATTTTAGGTAGAGACTTTTAACTAAATTTAAATGCAATCTAAACTACTCTGACTGGACTATGACTATTAATCTAAATCAAATACAAATTATTGTTCCTGTTCATGATAGTCTACAAGACGATATAATTATTCCTCCTAGATGTGAAGTAGTACGACAAATAGTAAGTTTAAAAGATATTTCTCAAGATTCGGTAGTAATAAATAAAGAGATTTGTGCTGGTGTTTTTGTTGCTAGGACAATAGTGTCTAAAAGCTGTCCTATAGTAAAAATTATCAATACAACTTGTCAAACTGTCACTTTAAAGAATGTTAAACTAGAAACAATTAGCTTAAACCAATTTAATATTTACAGAATTGAAACTGAAACGCAGGACCGGTTTTCAAAATTAATGGAAAAATTAGATATGAACGGCGTTCCAGATGATGCCAAAAATGAATTAGTTAATATATGCAATCAATTTTCAGACATATTTGCATTATCATCAGATAAACTTACGGTTAATAATTTTTACGAGCAGCGATTGAAATTAAAAGATAATAGTGGGGTTTATATAAAAAATTATAGAACCCCTAGAGCTCAAAAAGATGAAATTAGACGACAAATCAAATTAATGGCAGATAATAAAATAATTGAACCATCAATTTCTGAATACAATAGTCCCGTTCTATTAGTTCCAAAAAAGTCTACAGACGGTCAAAAAGCTTGGCGCTTAGTGATAGATTTCCGTCAATTGAATAAAAACTTATTGCTGATAAATTTCCGTTACCCCGTATAGATGATATATTGGATCAACTTGGTAGAGCTAAATGGTTTTCAGTACTTGATTTAATGTCAGGATTTCATCAAATTCCCTTGCATGAAGAATCCCGCAAAGTAACTTCGTTCAGTGTAGACGGCGGTTCTTATAGATTCACAAGATTACCATTTGGTCTTTCGGTTAGCCCCAATAGTTTCCAAAGAATGATGTCGATAGCTTTCGCTGGAATCACACCTGAAAAAGCCTTTCTCTATATGGATGATCTAATAGTAATCGGTTGTTCACAAAATCATCACCTTAATAATTTAAAAAATGTTTTTGAAACCTGTAGAAAATATAATTTGAAATTAAATCCCGAGAAATGTAAATTCTTTAGAAACGAGGTCACATATCTAGGTCACAAAATTACAGACAAAGGTATTTTACCAGATGATAGTAAATACGATATTATAAACAAATATCCTATTCCACAAAATGCTGACGAAGTAAAACGATTTGTTGCATTTACCAATTACTATCGTAGATTCATACCGCGTTTTGCAGAAATAACAGCACCGCTAAATAAATTAACCAGAAAAAATACAAAATTCTTATGGACAGCAGAATGTCAAAATTCTTTTAATACACTCAAAAAATCGTTAATTTCTCCACAAATTCTGCAGTATCCAGACTTTTCTAAACCTTTTATAATAACCACAGATGCCTCAAAAGAAGCTTGTGGAGCGGTTCTTTCTCAAAATTTTAATGGTCAAGAGTTACCGATTGCTTATGGTTCTCGTACATTTACAAAAGGTGAAATGCACAAACCGACTATCTTAAAAGAACTAACGGCTGTGTACTGGGCGATAAAATATTTTCACTGTTATATTTACGGAACAAAATTTTTTATAAAAACAGACCACCGACCGTTAATATACTTATTTTCCATGAAAGATCCGACATCAAAACTGACAAGAATTCGTTTAGATTTAGAAGAATATGATTTTGAAATACAGTATGTAAAAGGCAAGGAGAATGTATGTGCCGACGCGCTGTCTAGAATTAATATTGATAAACTAAAAGAAATACAAAGTAACGTTTCGCAGGTTCTCGCAATTACGAGGTCACGGTCAAGAATTGAAGCAACAAATCAAAATAAAATAGTTGATTTACCTCAAAACCCTAAAGTTTATGAGGCCTTAGATAATGCTGAGACCATAAAACTGCCCTTATTACAATTTCAAGTTGAACCTACATCTCTTAGGATGATGATTAGGTATAAAGGAACATTGAGCGCTCAAAAGAAATTTTCAATTATTAATGGTGATATTGCATTAGAGCAAATTTTGCCTCAGCTACAAGTTATTGCTGGTAATTGTAAAATTCAAAGATTGAAATTAAACTTAGATGATGATATATTTAAACAGTGCACTGTTAATCATTTTAAAGAATTAGGGCATAAATATCTAAAGAATCTTTCTATTATTCTGTGTCAAGCAAAGAAAATAATTTTTA
Organism: Monochamus saltuarius; assembly: GCA_025584915.1. Taxonomy (NCBI): domain Eukaryota; kingdom Metazoa; phylum Arthropoda; class Insecta; order Coleoptera; family Cerambycidae; genus Monochamus; species Monochamus saltuarius. Next base: position 6,594,557 of record CM046726.1, read on the forward strand.
ACAAAAATGAAAAGATGAAACTAATAGAAAAGTACCACGACAATCCTTTATTAGGAGGTCACTGTGGTCAAAAACGGCTGCTGAAAAAGTTAAAAGCTTCTTATAAGTGGAAAAATATGTCGCGCGACGTAGCAAAATTTATACGAAAATGTCACAAATGTCAAATTAATAAAATCAAAATTAAACAAAACGAACCACTAGTACTTACCCCTACTCCACAAAAACCCTTTGACATTGTTTGCATTGACACAATAGGTAGATTTCCCAGATCAAATGAAGGTCACGAATACGCTGTTACAATACAGTGTGAATTAACAAAATATATAGTAGTGATTCCAATACCAAATAAAGAAGCATCAACTGTTGCAAAAGGTATTGTAGAAAATTTTATTCTCATATACGGACCTATGAAAGAAATTCGAACGGATATGGGTACGGAATATAAAAATCAACTTTTCGACAATTTAACAAAGTTACTAAAAATAAATCATCGAATATCTACTGCCTACCATAGCCAAACCATTGGAGGCTGTGAAAGAAATCATAGGGTTTTTAATGAATATATGCGTATGTATATTAATGACACTAAAACTGATTGGTCTACATGGAGTCGATATTACGCATTTTGCTATAATACCACTCCAAGTACTTACCACAACTACACACCATTTGAATTAGTATTCGGACGAAAAGCAAATCTCCCAGAGTTGTTAACAGGGTCGTGCGTCGAACCTCTTTACAATATAGAGGCATATGATCAAGAACTTCGATACAGGTTGCAATTAGCACATAAAAGAGCAAAAGACTCACTTGAACAATCGAAGTTAGACCGTAAAACTCAATTGGATATTAAGGCAAGAGAACTTGATTTAAATCCGGGAGATCTTGTTTCAGTTACTAATGAAAATCGACATAAATTTGACTCATGGTACAATGGTCCTTTGTTGTCATCAATACTGAAGGTCCCAACTGTGTCATTAAAGATAATAAAGGTAGACAAACTGCAGTACATAAAAATCGAATTCGAAAATATGTAGTAAAATAGAACGTAAATAATTTTAAGTACAGGCCTGTTAGCTTTTAAGTTTCGTTAGATAGTAATTTTTGTTATTTTAAACAGGAATTATTAAGATTTATAATTATTTATATTTATATTTGTTTTTCCCTGACTAGAGAGTGTGAACTTCACAAGTGGCCATAGTGAGGGTCATTCTCCTGAAGGGGAAGGTGTAATACTTCCTGTTTACTTGCAATTTATTATTATGGTATATTGATGTATCAACATATTCCTGGGTTACCTGTAGTTTAATTGTGTAGCAATAAGTAAGTTCAAAGTATGCTGTTATGTTTATTAAGCAATTTCGCAAATACTTATATATAAATATATTTTAGCCAATGTATATTGATTACGAACCTGAATTTCATCGTACGTTGATATATTAAAATAAATGAGTTAGTAGAAACATGTGAATATAATTTCAACCTTTTACAGCAGAATGATCACAAAAGATGAGGCTACAGTGTGACTCTAGTTAGCAACAGTGACTGTAGAAACTTCGACTTTTTGTTGCGCCCCGTATATACATACTCAAATTAAATTCCGAATAAAAATTTCCGATATAGCATTCCTGTTAGCAACAGCGACTGTAGCTGCTGCACCCCACAGGTTGTTACTTTCGGGGAAAAAAATTCGTCTTTTTGTTGCGCTCCGTATATGCTCAAAATAAAATCCGAATAAAAATTTCCGACATAGCATCCGTTTCTGAGAAATCAATGTACAATTTAAAAAAAAGATCATCAAAATCAAATGAGCGGTTCGCGAGGATGCCAACTTTAAAATTTGGAATAAGTTTTAGTGGCCGGTTTTTTTTTGCCAACTACGTATACTGAAAATGATAATGATTATGTAAAAAATCGACTAAATTTAATATTCAAATTGTACACCGTTGGCTGCCTGACAGTAGCCAAGACGATTAATAAATTCTTTTTGGACATTATCAATAACTTCAGGAGGTAGGTATACGATGTATCTCGAGACGATTTCTTGCTTTTAAATCTTCTAAATTAACCGGTCTAGTAAGGTATACTTTGCTTTTTAAGAATCCCCACAAGAAATAATCTAGGGGTGTCAAATCAGGCGATCTGGCTGGGCACTCAATCGGCCCCCTTCTCCCTATCCAATGATTCGGGAACAGCTCATCTAAATAAGCACGGGCAGGTATTGCATAATGGGGAGGTGGGGAGAAATTTTTGTTATGTAACACCATAATTTTTCATGATGTATGTATGTAGAATGACACGCTCTTTCAGATGGCATGGTCAAAATTGGGGGTTGCTATTTAAAAAAATTATCGATGACGCGATATCTCGAACAACGAAGACGTCACAAATATGGGTCGTATGTCAAAAAGTGCCTTTTTTAAAAACAAAATCGATGTGCCAGGAGATTTCTTCGAAAACTTCTCAATTTCAAAAATAATGAATTTATTCGTTACTTTTCGAAAGCACTGTATAAAATAGGCCTTATAAAGATTGCATGCTTTGTCGCCCTATCAAGTTTTAGAGTGGACCAGATTCCAGTGCGCTGCGGTTTATTTTTAAATTACTGCCTTTTTTAATTTTTTACAAAATTGTATTTGTAAGTCTTCTGTACATTCAAAAATGTTCTTTAAATAAGTTCTCAATCACCCTGTACTATACGTTGCCGAAGGTTTAAAAGTAATAACTGCCTCTAAATGATATAATTATTGAGGAGGCATTTCACATTCTAAGAACATGTTCATAATACGGACCTACGTTTACCCTATTATTTCATACACATGATACAATTACAAGTTAGAAAATGATATTTTGCTATATAATTATTGTAACTAGGTATTTGAGCGGTTGAAAAGAACATTCGACTTATGTTTGCAATGCGTCAAATATTCACCTAGCATCTGCAGAACATTTTGACTAGCACAATATGACTTACTATATATATGAACTCATTGTTATGGTCCAAACAATATCGTTACTTATTCTTGTAAATGTTATGCTGGTTGAAGATATCCCCAGCGACAAATAAGCCTGTTAGAGGACACCGAGGAGATCGGCTAAGACAACAAACCTGCTGTCCCTATTTGATTAGAGAGTTGCCCACCCGATCCCCATTCCCTTACGTCGTTAGGTTTGCACCCAGTTGTCCCTTTGGACTAGGATAAACTCTTCTCAAGCTCTAATACTTTTGGATCCATCCCCGACTTTAGCCTCTAGGCACAAAAGTCCACCATTACGTGGGGAGACAGGAGCATCATTCATTCATGGTACAACTTCCGCGTATGCAGATGCGTTACTGTTTTATTTGCTGAATATCGATAACTCCTAACAAGCTCTATAGATATTTTCCTAACATATATTGGGACAAATAAAGATGTAGGTATATAATGTCCACCTAGCATCTAGATGCTCTATAAGTAATTATTTTAAATTAAATGTTTCACAGGGTGTTCCACATAAATTAAAGATAGATACTGTTACTCACTTGCGTGTCATGAGACGGCGTGATGTGTCATATACTGTTTAAAATTACCTAAATATAATTTAATGATATCGTTCTTATCGATTTCATATAACAACATTTAGACAATTCTAACCGGTATTTTACTATGGTACGCTTGCTATGTACCTCTTCTTGACGCTCAAGTGAGAATTAGTTTCAATTCCTTTGCCATTTTATATTACAAATCCACTAAGTAATATGAAAAAGCTACTCTATCTAAAAAATATTTAATAAATTTTAAATCAATTATTACCCCTTGAAATAAAAGAGTTTATAGAAAATACAAATTGATATACGTATTTTTATCTTACCTATATCAACGCCATCAGTTTGTTTCGTCAAATATACATTTTTGAAACTAAAAACGGTTTTTTATATGAATATTTTTACCTCTTCATGATATAAGATTACTGATGCTCGACACTATCATTGATAAACATGTTAAAGAAAATGGGTCCTAGGACAGAACCTTGGAGCACACTGGATGTTGATATAAATTTACTAGATAATTGATCGTTAAATTCAGCACATCCATGTTCGTTATTTAAGTAAGAGATAGAAATATTCTAACAAATCTTTCGAAAATCCAAGTTTAATGAATTTCAAAAGTAGAACACCATGATCTAGTATACCAAAAGCTTGCGAATTATCATTGAAAGCTTGAGATAATTGTATTATTCGATTCGAAGGACTAAAAATGCTATTACTTAGATCACAGTTTCACGTGACATTCGATTTTTTATTTCGATTAATTAGAAGGAATTTTAGTAGAACATGTTGAATTATATCTTGATTGTCTGCCTGGTTAATTATATTACATTTAAATGCAATGTAACTAAATCTCCTTTATCTTTCTCTTGATGGCAGAGAGTTTTTGACACGATTTTTTGTAATGACAAAAGTCGCGGGATCTAAATTGTTCAGGATTATTTTGTTCTCCAGATGCAAAAATCTAAATTATTCTGTTTCATTCGTTCCATTAATACTTGACGCGGATTAAATCGCGAAACAAGAAAATATTGTTTTCAGCTTATACAAAATAAACTCTGCCCCACTCATCCGTAATCTTTTAGTAAGCAGTAAATCCGATTTCCATAGTAATAAATCTTCAGATAAAGAAGACTTGTAACAATGAACACTAAATGAATTATACACAGTAAAAATTGTTTCGCTAAAGAATTGCACTGCAACGTGATGATCTGAATACTTATTAAATATTTCCTTTATACTTAACGAGGAAATATAAATCTTATTATGATTCACACTTATCTATCTAATACACTATGATTTACAAAATTTAATATTTGAAATTATTAGTTGCTGAAATGTTAACTAGAATTAGAGGTAACAGTTTAATATAAGGGTCTCCTAAAAGGAAGTATTTTTTAAATCAGTATAATAAGATAGTAAATATGCATGTAGTATTAAAAAATAAATGAACATGAAACAAAAATTTTTAATAAATAAAAAGTAGAAAAAAGTAAAATATATACCCATAGAAGAAAAGCTATATTGTTAAGTTTAAACTAGACAGGCATTGAAAATGAAGGCAATCATTAATTGGACTGGAAAGTAAAATACAAAACAAAGACAATTAACACGGCCCCTGCGCAAGAGTATTAAAATAATAAATTTTATAAAAGCAATCATTAATGGAGACTTAAAAGGGAAATATATAGTAAATTAAAATAACAGATAATAGCAGGACCCTTGCGTAAGGATATCAAAATTAATAAAATATATTATAAGCAATCATTAATTGGCGTTCAAAGAATAAAATGCTAAAACAAAGACAGCTCAACCAAAAAAGTCTAATTGCAATAACTGTAATCGCCTTACTTGTTTTATAATAAATAAAGACAAACAAAATATTTTATTTATTCATCAACCCAGTCCAATTTACGTAAACCCCTTTCACTATTGTAATATTCGCATATTTAGAATATTTTCATGGGTTAAGTTGCCATCCTGAAAACGCACGAAGTCAGTGGGACCAATATATTAAACCTTTACCGTTTTAGATTTTTTTCGTTTATTTGTAGCTCTTGTATCTATACTTTAAAAGAAAATACAAAACATAATGAACAGTGATTTAAGAAAATTTCAATTTCCAATATATCTAAGTATATTCGTTATGATTTTTCATTGACAATTTTATTTTCTGAAAAATAAAATTCATCATCAATTCAAAATCTTTCGAAAAAAATATTTGATTTTATATAATAAACATCAATGATAGAGAAAAACATAAAAGTCTAAAGCTAACTCCATACGACAAATACATATGGCTGTCCATATTTCAGTTGATGTAAAAGTAATCTAAGATGCTTACATATGTAACAACTATCAACCTAAATACTAAATTAATTTAAAAAATAACACAAGCTAATATCATGCAAACCCTAAACATTTAAATATGTTTGTTTTGCAACATCGGGAACAGTACAAAAATAATACAGAATGTTCGCATTTCAGTGCAGATTACAGCATTCTCCCGGTTATTCTACTATAAAAAAAAAAGTTTTTACATGAGCTTGGGATAATATTATCAGTCCTGCTACGAAATATTCAAATTTAATTTTCCTTTTACGCCAAAACTAATTTTAAATTTTAATTATCCTTTCAGATATACAAACCCTTTAAACCCTATAAGGGCCTGTGCGGAAGATGAATACGTATTGAAAAACGGTGAATAAATCCCAAGTGTGCGTTGACTAGTTAATTCTTCTCCCATAAAAAAATCTCTGCTTCCACTAAAAATTCAGCCCGGAATTTCAAAAGGATGTATTCATTCCTCTATACGCTTCAGAGAACAGACGTGAAAAGAATATCTTTTACGAAATTGTTTTCAGCTACAAATTCACGCACAAATCAATTTTTAACTCGTATTCGAAAAAAATACAAATCGAGCTTAATAATTCCACCGCACGAACTGTTATCAAACATTTTCGTAACAGTTTAAATTACACTTGGGCAAATAAAAATTCTAAAATGCAGGGTGAGTCATTAATAATGCTACATAGGTTAAAGGTAGATAGTTAACGTCAAAATAAAGCGATTGAGCCCAACATGCCTTATTGTTGCTCCTTTTCATTCTACAGGGTGTTAAAGTTGAAAAAAATATTTTCGATTTTTTGCTATATTTTAAGAACGTATCAACCGATTGTTTTGAAAATTTGTAGTTTTATGTTTTTTGAGATGTCAATTACGAACACCTATGCAAACAGTGTTGAGGTCACGACTAGGCGGTGCTAGTTATACTGTACTGTCGATGTAAAAATATGTCAAACTTTTTGTATTTTACACTTCTGAACTTTTTGAATAAGAAACTGTTGAACTACCTTCAATTCTAAATAGAAAAGGCGTACCTGTATAAATCGACAAACTCAACCGTTTTCGATTTAAGTTTTTGAGATTGGGCGGGAATTAATTTGAAAATAATTTTTTCCAGAGTAGTAGGCGTGGAAAGTAGACAGCTGTCAGAATAATGCCACTCAATTCATAGATTAGGCAGTAGTGTTTTTATTGTTATTTTTTATTTTTAAAATGCCCCGTCATAATAATTTTCGAACACTGAGAAACATGATATGTGTATATGACCAAGAAAATTGTTGTGGTTGCCGTACAGCAGCGAAGTACTTGGAATTATATCGAGATAACAAACAATCCAATCATAGACTATTTAAGAAATTGTACAACAGATTAGGTAAAACCAGATCATTTCGCCCGAAAAGAGACGTTGGAAGGCCGAATATATTAACAGCGGTGTAAGAAGGTGATGTTTACTGCGAATTGCTGAAAACACACGTACAAGCACACGTCAAATCTCGGCAGCTACTAGCATCAGTCAGGTTTGCGTTAGCAGAATACTCTACAGTTCATCATTCTACTTCAGTTCAACATGTATGATGCCACAAGACATCTAGCTAGGTTACGGTTTGCACAGTTTCTTCGCCAACAACAAAATGATGACCTAACATTTTATAATAAAATATTATTTACGGACGAAGCCACATTTACCCGACAAAGCATTTTTAATTGGAGAAATTGTCATTCTTGGGAACTAGAAAATCCTCATGTGCCAAGAGACGTACATTTTCAGCAAGAGTCCTCTATCAATATTTGATGTGGAATTATCTCCGATAATATTGTGTGGTGGTTCATACTACCACGTCCACTTAATAGAGGAAATTATTTTAACTTTGTAATTAATGACTTGCCACTGCTTCTTTCCCTTAAATTTACGGCAGAACTTCTGGCTTTTGCTTGACGGTGCACCTACACATTACTCCCGACGAGTAAGAGAATATCTTAATAGAAATTTTCCACACTGTTGGATTGGACGCGGCAGCGAAGTTCGTTGGCCTGCACGTACCCCTGATTTAAATCCGCTGGATTTTTACTTTTGAGACTACATGAAATCTTTAGTTTACAAAGACATTATAATAGTCAAAAACAACTGTTTAAAAGATTCAAGAATCGATTAATATTATCAAGGAAAATAGAACTTTATTCAAAATCAGACAAAATTGGACTAAAAGGCTAAGAAAGTGCATAGAAGTCGCTGGTTACTTCGAGTATCTTTTACGATTAATAATTTGTTAAGATATGCATAATAAAATTTTCAGTAGTGTTCGTCTTATTGTTAATTATGTTTTGATATCTTAAGACTCTAATTTAATTCACGCCAAATCTCAAATTCTTAAATCGTGTGTTTCTCGAAAACGATTGAGTTTATCGATTTATAACTGGTATCTTTTCTATTTAGAATTGAAGGTAGTTCAATAGTTTCTTATTCAAAAAATCAAAAGTGTAAAATATAAAAAGTTTGACATATTTTTACATCGACAGTACAGTATAACTAACGCCCCCTAGTTGTGACCTCAACATTGTTTGCATATTCGTAATTGCCACCTCAAAGAACATAGGGCTACAAACTTTCAAAACAATCGCCATACGTTCTTAAAATATAGCAAAAAATCGAAATCATTTTTTTAACTTTAACATTGTAGAATGAAAAGGAGCAACAATTGAATAAGGCATGTTGGGCTCAATCGCTTTATTTTGACGTTAACAATCTCCCCTTAAGCTATATACTATTATTAATGACTCACCCTGTATAATTACATTTTCAGTAAGCTGTAGCCTGCACTATGGATGGAGGGAAATCTGAAACTCTTTACATATAAATAGCATAAATAACAACAGTGCTGTGATGCAGACAACATTTAGGGTGACAACATCAACGTGACCAGTGAAGGACAACATCAAGAGTGACTAGTAAACATTAAGAAATAAAACACAGTGAGTTGCGGAGTGGCTCTCGGCCAACGTACCACAAAACCACCATTTGTGAAGCGAACAGGACCGTCCCGAGTCGCCAGCGAGATGGCGCTGCGGTCAGTCCCTGCAACAGACAAAACCAGTCAGTCGATGATGCTTGTTGCCTGCAAGCTTTTATTAAAATCAGATGTTATACTATTGTCATCAACTTTGCCACGAATTAAACGGATACCGCTTGATACATACATTGTAAACATTATTGACATGTATATTAGGCGCATATATTTTAATCTAGGTAACAAAACAAATGTGTTGTAATAATGCTACAAATGATTTACAAATAGTGTTAAAATACTAATTTTTCTATTTTAATTTGCGTAATATAGAGTGCGTCCATAAAACTACTCATAAATTCATTATTAGCTAAATAAACAATATTAAAAATTCCCGAAACAGGTCGATTTTTTACTTTAATTTACTGTTTTTTTTTACAAAGTATAATTTAATACACAGAGTGACCTTCAAGTAATGACGTCATTACGGTTTTTTTTAATGGAACACTCCATTTTTGCCCCATTTCCTAATTTCCTTTGCTGAGTTGATTCCAAAGATGTATCAGAAGTTGTTTCAAAAAATATCAGTACAGTTTTTTTAATTACGACAATAGAGTCCAAGCTATAACAGGAAAGTTGCATAAATGTTATATTGATTTGAAATGTATTACAGGGTAATCTTTCAACATATTGAGATCACATAATTATTAAAATATTAACATTAATACATTTCCATAGAATGTAAATACAGAATACTATTTGGAATCGGAATGAAGCACGGAATACCTACAATAAATAATGTAAGTATGCTTTATTACTGATTTTCTAAATGTCCTGTATACATTCTGGTAGCTTATGGTGCCCGTATCTCTCGCCGTAAAATGATCAAATTTGTGGTGTTTTTAGGTACTGAAATCTCGAAAAATAAAACTCGTAGAGCAAAAGTAATATCAAAAATAGAATTATTGATGTTTTGTTTATCCACTTTTACTATTTAAACTTTCCTCAAATAATGTAATAACTTTTAAAATGAATTTATATGACACACATAATTTTGCTATTCTAACCCCACATTTTAACAACTATTTTCACATACTTATACACAAAATTATGTGAACAATCTTATATGCAGAACTATGTAAGTTTATGTTATAACAATATTTACATCTAGTTGAATTTTAAAAAAATACGTGTTTTGAAAGATTTCAGTACCTAAAATTCATTGATAGATCGCTTTCTGATGTTAAATATTGATTTTACTTCGGTACCTTTGAATATTGGCAGTTGGCATGAAATAGCATTCCTGTTATTTGCTAAACTCTATATTACTCAGTTCTTAAATATCTAAAATTATTTATATTTGTAGAAAACACTTTTCAGGAATACGGCGCCCTTAATAGAAAAGTTTAAGATTCTAAGCAGCTTTACATTTTAATTTTCTCGTACTCCACTTAAACCGACCTGTATTTCCAATTAAACTTACACTAAAATGTAAAAGTCTTCACAAACAAACAAAGCTGCAATGCTTCCTTTCGTCGGGCCTCATCGCCGTACACCAGAAATATTTCAGATGCACTTTTTGTAACCATTTTGCTAGTCAATTTTACAAAACTTTATCCAATGTCTATTTAACACAATACAATCTGATAAGTGATAACATGACAAATGCCAAATAAACTCTTATAAACGGATGTAGGTACTGCGTTGTCCGAAAGCATAGAAATAAACTTATTATCATTTCAACGTACCTCAGTATGCCATTAAAATATCTTAAACAGTGATGAGTAATAAAAATATTTGAAGGTCTCTATCATTTTAGGGATGCAAGCAACTTGATCTAAGAATACCATCTTGAAATTATGGATCCTTCTTTATCAGCATAATTAAATTAATGAGCTTACAGCAAAACTCTGGCTACTATGATTTTAGTCATAACATTTGCTATATTCTCAAAATTGTTATTAGATTCTGTATCAGGCTTTTGATAACAACGATGATTTATTTATACAATGTTTAGGTAATAACAAAATTTAAGATAACAATCCGACCTACTAAATAAAAAAGTAATGTACAAATAATTATTTATTTAATTAAACCAGTTGAAAATGCTGTTAATAGTAACTAAAAAGCTAAAGCCCGTCATATATTCGATTAATAATATGAATTACATTTATGTAGAATCCCTGCTTTTCAGTTACACTTTTATTGTTAACATGGTTTGAGTTGTACTTCTACCTTAACAAAGCGCCCTAAGTACCCCAATGGGTCATTTTAGACCAGTACAAAGCACTTGACGCATAAATTTGCTCGATTATAAAAAGTAAATAAGACAAAAAGAAATAGTGTCCATAAGGGCGGTTATCGATCCAATTAGAAAGTTATCCAACACCCATGAAATACATTACCTGTGAACAGACAATCCTAAGTCAATTTTAACCTTAATCGATATATTTTCTCCTTAAACACCCCCTATTGTACTTACTCTCCCTAGATCACCTAAGCTCACGTAAGTTAAAGACGTAAAAAATGGCCTAATGCACATCGATTACATTGTTTCAAACTACATAAATAACAGTTTCAATTCGATCCAACCTAAAGTTATGCGAGTTTATATGGTTTTTCCTAACATCGCTAACTTACATGAATTATTATAGGGGTTATTTAGGGGGTCTTATTGGCCTTCTTCTTTGATACAGATACGTTATTATGTATTTATACTTACGCAACTTTATAGGTACAGATTAATCAGAAAACTAAAATTTGCTAAAATATCAGCTGTATATTTCAAATAAACAAATCAAAGATACCATCTAGAAAACAACTAGGTAACACGTATATTCAAATGATAATAATAATAATTTTACTCGTATGTTTCTAGTCATGTTGTTTCATTTCACAATGTTTCGAAAAAAATACACTTTGCTAGAAACTACATTAGGTCGGTGATATGTATAAGCTGTATAAAAAAGCCAGGCACGTCTGTCGCGACAGAATCGTCGATGAAAATGAGTTATATATTCTGTTTCGTTCTGCAGATTATTTTCTATCAAAAGTTCTAAGTTCTCTGGTGTTTGTCAATATACTTAATTTCACATCATCGATCGAATGGAGGATATAGCCGAAGTTCTTCGCCGAATTTACTAAACTCATAACAAATTTTCTCTCAAACCATTATGCTCAATTTGTTGAACTCAGATTTAGATCTACTTCCTTAATATATTAGGCAGATATTATACTCACGTTTCAATAAACAATTTTAGTTTGAGGAGCAAAGTTAATACCACTAATAATAGTAATAATACTAATAACCTTGAAATTTATATCACGCATGACAGAGAGTAGAATCAATTTTGATTATAGACAATGGTTTAATATTGTAATAATAAAATTGTCTTTTAATGGTGTCCAATATTGTCTGTCCAAATCAGTCAATTTATTGAAAAACGTTAGTACCACAAAAATATACAATTATAACACTTTACTCTATTTTTTTTAACAATTAGTACCTATCTATTTTTCTGTAGTTTAAGGTTGCCATATATCATGCCGTAAAACGATTAAATTCATGGTGTTTTTTGGTACCGAAATCTCTAAAAATAACACGCAGAACAAAACTAATATCAAAAATAAAATTCTTGATATTTTGTTTATCAACTTTTACTATTTAAATTGTTCTCAAAAAAATAATAATAATAATAATAAAAACCTTTAAAAAGCATTAGGCATAGTAGATTACTTTGCTATTCTAATCCCACATTTTAAAAATTATTTTCACGTACCTATCTACTTATAAACAAAAGTGGACAATCTTATATGCAGAACTATGTAAGTTTATGTTAGAGCAGTATTTACATCTACAGTTAAATTTAAAAATACGTATTTTGAAAGATTTCTGTATCTAACAATTTGTTGGTTAAACCGTTGTCTGCCGTTATACAGGGTGTCCCAAAATGAAAGGCCATACCATTAACCACATAGTCTTTGGACAAAAATAAGGCGACTTTCCTTATGCCATTTTTTATTCAGGCGTTCCTGTTTCAATATACAGGGTGTTAAAGTTACATTTTATAACATTTAGAATTATCCATTTTGTTTTAATTGGCAAATATTCATTCAGTAAGTATTACGATTTGCTAAGTTTCATGACAAAGACTTAAAATACACCTGTACAATGCTATGTTAAATTTATGATATGAAATTCATAAAAATCTAGGTACCTATAACTTTGTATTAAGCTTTTAATTCCAGCGAAATGAAAATCAAGATGTTCGGTCTCTGCCGCCTAGGCTAGCTATTTTAGGGAGCGCAAACTTTTAAATAATGTAAACAGATGCGTAGGTAACACTTGTGTAAATGTATTTCTTCAGACGTAGGCTGAACACAGGTGAGCAATTAATTTAATTTCAACTTGGGGAGTAACTAATTTTAATTCAATGTAATTAAGTTGTCTTGTGTGATGTTATATTGTACCTGCTGAGTAATTTATGATTAACAAGAATGTTTTACCGAAAACCTCGGCCCTAAATTATTGAGAAAGGATGGCTGAAGTCAAACCATTTTGTCTTGGCAATAAGTAACTTTTAGACCCAGTTATACAGGGCCATTCTGAACTTATACACGTAAACTTGGGAAATTATAGCTGAGGACAAATGACGAATAGTGAAATAAATATAGTAAAATATTTTTAGTTTCGGAAAATTAACACGATTATCACAGTATGGCGCATAATTTCTCAAGCTAAGAACTTATGAACATGATACTAGCATACGGGGAATTACATCAAAATTCAGTGGCTGCAGCTGCATATTTATGCCTAAAGGTTTACCCAAACACATCATCCGAGACCTTTTTTTCGTATGGTTCAGCGGAGTACAGAAACGGGCAATTTGCGGCCGAGGCCTGGGCAACATGGGAGAGCTATTAAACCAAATTGCGGATCTCGAGAAAAAAACAAGCCGTCGAGGAGCAGTCTGGCATAAGTATTAGGCCAATTGCAACACAATTTGGGTTACTAGGTATTTAAAAATATATATACTAAAAATCCAAAAGTAGTGCCCAAGTCCATTTTTTCCTGTCAGTTGCGACTATGAAATCTATCCAGTATTAAGTTAACCTTGTAAAAATCATACAGATAGATTTAGTAAAAAATGTAGCCTAATATACGCCAACATAATATTTTACGGCCCAGATATAACTTTTGAAGTCGTTGTTCACAAATACAGTAAAATGTGACAGATACATTTTGCAGTGTACCCTTAAATTATGAAAATTTAAATAAACTATATTTTCAAGGCCATTTTTATCCTTTAATGGAATCATTAACTTATTCTTTTATTACTAGTACAACCTTATCAGTCTCAATATTTTGACTGTGAAATGAATAGTAAAGATTTATGTAACTTGTTGTATCACTTTATCTCTTCATATGAACTCCAAGAATAGCAGACATATCTGCTACCAGTGCCTCCGTAATGAAGATATTTTTCACACGACTTCGCACAATGGACCAGCAAATTTTTAGTGAAAGTGTCATGGTGGCAAACAAGTTTAAAGTTTTAAATAGTTGTTTAGTGTGCAACATGAAGTCCTTGGGAAGATATTTCAATTTTAATGAAATTGGGTGAAGAGGAGAAAGAGGGATCTAGATAAAAAAACGGTTTTGGGTTCACCTCATCAATGAAAAGAGGAATTTGTATGATTAATTTATTTCCTGAACTGAATAGATATTACGGAATATTCTTTCAATACTTTTGAATGTCTCAAAATAAAATTACACCAGCAACACACGAGATTTCACAGAGCAGATACATCTGACAAAAGACAGTTTATTTAAGGTAAGTAAATAAAAGTTGCTGATAAGCGAGGATGTTCGAAAGTACAGCGAAATTGCATAAATAACACCATTGGTGGATCTATGTAAGTATTGGTCTGCACATTAAGTTAGACTAACGTGACCAGGCATAGGTCATAATTGTATCTCAACCGACACGACCTGCAATGACGGTCGTTGCGGGTGACGGTACGTGTTGGTGCTGGTCTAGTATGCGATGTTCCACTAAATGAAGATACCCATATTATCTTCATGAGCAGACATTTCTGGTATGTGTTGTACTGGTCCATGTAGATATAAAGTGTACGATCTTTTAAAAAAATTCTAGCAATTTCAATATTCCACTCCAATTAAGTTGAAAATTTCAGGATATTTTAATGGTGCTCCCCTATTGAATTTAGTTGTAAAATGAATAAAACTATTTCCCTTTGGTGTTAGTTTGAATGAGGGGTGTAGATTAAATTTTTTCATCAACCTTTTTATTTCCGACTTTCTCCAAGAATTATCTGCACAAAATAAATTTGCATAGTGTTTGAGTTATATCCAAGAAAGTGATTTTAAGTTAATTAAAATTATTTTAAAGAACGGGTTAAGAATATGTAAGTTAATGAATACTCCTCAAAAATTAATTTTGTATATTCTTGAACTACGAAACTTTAATTAAGTTTTAATTACAAAAACAGTTCAAAGTTAGTATTATAGGAGAGATGAGGTATAGATTCTCTATGTCAAAATTCATGCATTAAACTTTCAATTAATTATAACTTATCAAGTATTTACATTTTTATTATTGTAATTATTTTCTAACGTGACTTTTAGGGTTTAACGGTTTTAGGGGTATGTAGGAATTACTAAACGAAAAAAGTTAATTGCGAATTATCATTTTAGCTTAGACAAAGCTAAATTATACAAAACCTATTGCAATACTCAATTAAAGTTAACGGAATGTAATAATATTACTTCGCCCAAATGCGGAATGAAAATTGTTTGTTTAATGACCAAATTTGAAGTTGAAATAATGCATAAAATGAAATTTACGCACAAAAGGACCGGACCGTTTCAGCTGTATGACTGCATTACCCAAATCAGCTCCGACAACGAACATTGATTATTGATATAATTTTACATCCATATTATGGTGGCCTTTTTTGCATAACGTTGCTGTAATGAATTTTTGTGGAGCTAATAAAATTATAATTTAAATTTTATTTGCACTGCTGATTCGGATATAAAAACCCGTGAAAATGGATAAATAAATATATTTTATGCCTTACGGATATATGATGCAGTATGCATTGGACATTGATATTATTGCTATGCCTGCATGTTTGTGACCATAATTAGAGGCTGATTTATGTGCAGAGCGCTACATTACTCACAATTACCATAACGGACCACACCTCTTATTTGTACGTGACCTATTGCGACCAATGGTTCACAATGATGGCCTTATTTATTGCCCCTGGTTAATACTGTTACAGTATTATTGCACCGTTTGTACCTGTTTTTCAATAATTAATTTTAACGCATCCCACTATTTTGCTACAGATGAATTAATCACTGGAATTTCGGAAACTGACTAGCGCAAATTGGAGTCCATTGCTGTAAATATATTTCGATACCAATAGCATGGTGTATTAGTTTGCAAATATACTAGTCTGTTGTACCGAATAATGAGTTTATACCTTTTTCTTGTAACTTAGAAATTTAGATTTAAATTATTTTACCTATATGAACCATTACCCATAAAATAAGAACTCTTATATTTTACCCTGATAACAGTTTCCACCTACATACATATTACGCTCAACTACGCATCTTATTTTATTTATAATTATCCTTTTATCCAATGGATAGATAAATTATATATAATTTTGGTGTACCAGATTAATCAAATATATTGCGTCTAAAGCTTCATTATTTGTCTATTTACCAATCTCCAAATAAACAGAATGACTCATATACAGCTGAAATAAACCTGACTCCGAAAGATGTTGAAAAACATTTCTGGACATTCTTGGATTTGAAGTTCTCTCCATATAAATTCGCCTAGTCTCAGTACCATTTACATCTGCAAGGCCATGAATGTAAACCATATTGGCCATTTCAGCAATTGAATATGCATAATCCATTAAAACTTTATATTTAAAAAATAATAATTTTAAATTGACAATGCAAAATATTAAATATGATGATGGCTTCTTATTATTATTGGTTTGCATGGGCTCCTTAAGATATGCTTTAAGTACCTAATTTAAGTACCTAACTGTAAAAATGCACTTGATCAAATAACTCAATTTTGTTGTTAATCAGTTCGGAATACAAAAAAGTGTAACGAAGCAAAATGTAAAGATAATACAAAAGTGCATATGACCTATTTCATTTATAATATTATACAGAGTGATTTTTTTTTTTTTGTAAATAATGATCGATGATACCCACATCTCCGCACACCACAAGTATCTAAAGCTGGTAATTTATTGTTTCATACCTACTCTCATACTAAATGCACACCGAATTTGGTTAAAGTATCCCAAGCGGTTTAGAAATTAAAAACCAACTTTTTATTGACACGCTGTAGCTGTCCTAAGATCCCCCAGTTATATACCAAAAAACCTTTATTTTTGGCCACAGAATACGCCCCTGGATTATTGACCTCTATTTAAGAAACACCCTGTAAAATATATTAAAATATTGAAGTTGTAGTGTCGAACGCAGAGACGGTGAAATGTTAAAATATATATGACAACATATTAATGTATATCAGCCTTGATTTTGTCATAGTTTCTTTAAAAAGTGGTTTATTTTATTTGGAATATTTTATCATCTATTTTTAATTCCTTTTACAGAAATGGCACAGAGAAAATAAAACATTTACTTCCTAATTTTGAAATCATTTTGCCCAGACTAAAATAATTGCATGATTCAAACTTTTAGCGTCTTTCGGGTTGCTATGATGT
The DNA here is from genome assembly GCA_025584915.1 of Monochamus saltuarius. Classification (NCBI taxonomy): domain Eukaryota; kingdom Metazoa; phylum Arthropoda; class Insecta; order Coleoptera; family Cerambycidae; genus Monochamus; species Monochamus saltuarius. The sequence goes on from CM046726.1 coordinate 6,612,224, forward strand.
CGTGGCCTACGCAACTGATTGCCACTAGTCGCAGAATTACTAAGCACTTTCCTAACTATAGTTAGTTTGACCTGCCCTTTGCTGGTAGCATTGGATACCACTAGTTACACAGGTTACTAAAGAAGATATCATAGGACCAGAGTTGTTTGAAAAACGGTTTCGACCGTGCAGCCTGAGAACAAACAATGGAAGTTTGCCATGAAAGTTTTAAAGTCACCATAGTACAGTTCATTTTCTAAACAAGTTTAGCAATGTATTTTCCAGAATATAAACTGTAAATTTCGTTTCACCTATTTGGAGATACAACACTATAGACTCACAGTTTTGTTTCAAAATTTCGGTTCTCAAACACCACCATCAACGTTTTTCTTACAGATTTCTTTTTGTTTGGTATAGATATAATTACCTATATAAAAAAAGCTTTTTTCTGTAATCGTTCGGATCAATGTCAGATTTAATTTCAAAAAAATTTGAGTCATTTCACCAAACCACAATTTACCTGCAACTTCTTCCATTTGAATATTTAATGCCTTTGTAATTGCTTTCAACATGCAGTAATTTTTTACCATAACGTGAACGTCTTCAACTTTGCAGATAAATCGGAAAAGTATGCCATTATAACATTTTCGTACTTTCTCTAGATTTATCTGGTACATAAACTTAACGTTAAATTTGTGCAGGTGCTACTAACTCCGGTGATGTCCCAGACACCTGAATATCATCATCGCTGTCCATTTCAAACATTTTTTTATTTAATAAGCAACGAATATGACTTTTATCACAATCATAAATAACCAGTGATTTTCAGAGAAACGATTTCGTTAGATTGTAATGAAGAGATGTTAAGTATGCACTAATAAAAATTTCTTAATTGATATTAATTAAGTAATTAATATTGTTTGCAATTTCGGAAAAAATGGTACGAGGTCTGCCTCTTAGTAAAAGACCGGACTCAATGCTTGTTAACAACAATTTGCATTTATCGTACGTATTGATTTTACTACTAGATACACAAATATACTATTCCTTGATTTTTCAATGATGTATCATAACAAACAAAAATTTGAGTCCATCGTAAAATTATTTGTGAAATGTTACTGTTATATAATATATATATCAAAATAATTAAAATTCAATATCTTGCATATCTACTTTTTTTATAACATCTCGAAAAAGTAAATAGATAAAGTATGTTGCCTTAATGTTTTCTCTATTCCTATCTTCCACGGTTTTGGAGATATATATGCAGGTATCCCCAAAATGATACACTCCTACTTGTATGTAGATATTGTTTTATATATTTATCTGTTACCTAAATACAAATATAATTTTTACATACCACTATACATATTTAAAATTGCTTTGAAGCGTTGATTGTATTTAACATTTTTAGAACAAATGTAAAACATTATCTGATTAACGAAGAAACTTTTATTTTTATTGCTCTGGCCCCATTGCAAAGCTTATTTTTTGTGTTTAGAACTTAACCCAGTTATGTCTAACGCCGGTCGATTTCAGCAATTTGTTTATGCAGGTGATAAACTGTAAAAATAGTTTGCTGCGATCCTTTTACCAACAAATACATTTAAGTAAGATCAATAATCAATTTTTGTTTACCTGTCCTCAGAAGTAAAATATGTATACATTTCCATAACAGATTCTTACTGAAAATAAATACACACAACATATTAGGTAGGTAGGTGTTTTACAAAACATTATAAAACACCCCACTTCACTTTCCCAAGGTATATACTATTACTAGAGGCGGGCTCGTTACATGTGTTGTACAAGGTGATTCAGAAGTACTAGGAAAAAAAGTTGGGAATATAATCTGCATAAGATATTTCCAGATTTCTAAATTTTAGCGGCACTGAGATCCCTTGAAAGTGGGCCTAATGTCTTGGTTTTTGCAAATATCTCCGGAACCCCTAAGCTGATTTTAATAGAATTATTATGTAGATAGTTATAGATAGTGTAGATAGATTGGGGTTGTAGGTAGTCTATCTGAACATTATTAAGAAAGTAATTTTGTCAAGTATTACAGAAGGCGCTAGTTATCCGTAATGCAATTAGTTTTTTTTCAAAGATTTTTATTTTCATTTTTTTTTCTTAAGTACCAGCTTAATTTTCCAGAAATAGTTGCTAAAGCTGTTGTACTACCATTGACAACTTGAAAAATTATTAATGTATAAAATCAAAAAGGTGGCTGCACAGATAATTCAAACAGATTAAGTGATAGATATCGATTCGTGATTACATTGTCACTTTATTTTTGCAAGGGATTTAAAAAATTACGTAACTTTAAAAATGTTCAATTATCCCTTTATTTGCTAAAGATAGAGATTTTTTGTAGAACACCACGCCTTAAATGAAGAAAATATTTTGTTCTAGAATTTAGAAAAATATTCATCTTGTGATATCTTTATCAATTATTATAGGCTGTACATCTTGTTTACGGATTTTTCAGTTGTATCTTCCAATGGTCGCACTACAGCTTTAGAAACTTTTCTTGGAAATTGAAACTCCAAATTAAAAATAGTAAACAGTACTTTTATGCGTAGAATGAAACGCTGCTGCTAATGCAATATCAAAGAATGTAGAACAAAAAAAATTTAAACAAAAGTTGAAAAATGAGTGGCATTACGCATAACTAACGCCCTCTGTGGTACTCAACAAAACTACTTTCTTAATAATATTCGCATAGACTATCTACAACCCCATACCAAATTCTATTAAAATCGGCTTAGAAGTTATGAGTATATTTGTAAAAAACAAAATTTTAGGCTTGAGAAATCGGAAATCAAAAAAATATTGGTCAAATAATTTCTCATGTAGATTCTGTATTTAATTTTGTCCTAGTATTTCTGAATCACCTTGTATTCGTCATTTTTCTCCAAGAAAAGTCTACAAATAAATATTGTTTTCCATTAGTTTCGTAAAATAAGTTCTTTGTTCGAACTGGGTTAGTTCTATAAAACATTATTTTAGTAAGCATTAATTTTATTATGGCAGTCCATGCCTTCTAAATACGACAATGGCATAAATTTTGTGGTCATGTCATGCACACACAACATCTAAGGCAGTCGTGGCTGATGGTAATATGTTCGATTAAATGCATTTGCAATTATGTGCTAAATGCAACGACAATCTCTGAATATTAATTGCGGTCTCAAACAAATGTATCTTGTAACAGATAACACGTCGCTTAGCAGCTACAATTAACATATATTATTATGATTAATATTTATCGAGCAGTCCTTTTTAACATTACTGCGACAACAAATGATGAATTAGTCGTCTTCATTAATTAACTCACTATTAATTATTTATAATCGCATTAAGATTTGTATAAAATTATTCAAAATACAGGGCTAGCCTACTTTGATTACACTCGTTCGTTACAGTAGTAACATATCCACAGGTCATTATTATCAATATACTAGGGTCATTGTTATATCAATGTCAGAAAATACCTAAAATAATAAAAATTCCACGATTCGTTTACGTACGTGTTACGTTATTATTATGGTTAAGGTTATAAACGAAGCGTGCCACAAAATCTTACGCGCGCAACTTATCACATGTCGATTATCGAAAACGTATTGTAAAAGTTCGTTGACTTATTAGGATAGGTTAGGGTTACACAGACTCGGTTTCAAAATTTGCAACAACTTTAAACTCAGTTATCTCGGTTATTCAAAAATATTTATTAGGGCTATATTTTGTAAAATGATTTATTTTAATACCTGTTGTCATCAATTAAAATTAATACCCCAGCTTCGAAATCACCCGCATAATACAGAGTGTTCCAAAATTAGAGGACAATATTTCTCCAGGGTGTTCTATATCAAAAAAGATTTTTTCTTCATATGAACATAGGTCGAAATATAGCTATAGGCACTTAATTTAGCCACTCTGGTGATTTTTTTCTAAATAACTTCGAAACCAGTCCAGACAAATTTATGAAATTTGGTAACTGACTTAACTCTCATGTACTCAATCCGTCAGTGTTAACAAAAATTTCCAAATGTTTCTCACATACGTTCCATCCTGGATGGGAAAGGGATAAAATTTACCATAACTATTTTGTGCCTTGACTTTTTCAACTTTGGATTTAAACATATGAAATTTTGGAATATTTTACTAAATAAAGGCATTCTTCTTCATATGGAAGTAGAATGTTTCATGCTTGAGTAAAATCCGTTTAAAAATTGTTACATGCGTTAAAAACGTCCATTGTGAAAAACAAGAATGAACTTAACGGCGTCTTTTGTATTAATAGTTCAGTTATTTAATTTTTATAAATCGTTATATTGATATAAATTTTTATTTAACAAAGTAAAACAAATCACTATAATTTTGAAGTTAATTATTCTATGGGTTACAATAAATTAATAAAAATAATTGAAAACAACTAACTATTAATAAAACTTATCTGTCTTTATTTACTTAGTAATTTTTCTAAGAAACACTAAAACATATTTCTATTTTGCTAAATACATCTCAACGTCAAAGTGCCTGAAAAGATCTCAAAGCTTAAAAATTATTTTGTATTTGGTTCGGATCCAAATGAGGTCTCCATTGTAATTCCAAAGATTTTATTTCTATAACGTAAACTATTTCCTTCATCCTATTCATAAAAAGTCAATAACTGAACTGTCAATGCAAATTACGCCAAATGCATTTTTTTTTCACAATCTGCTATAACAGAAAAAAATTTAGCTTTGACACCCTGTATCGTTTTAACTATCAAGTTTTGACTAAGGTAAATTTAGCTGCATCGTATTATTTTGTCGTCAAGAGTCTACTCTTTCTCTATGTTGCATTCATTTCGGGGCTCCATGTATAAAGGAAATGTAAACTATTTCGGCATTGAACAACATGGAAAACATTGCCTCTAATTTTGGGACACCCTATACCTATGATATATCATGTAGTTTCATTTCTATGAAGCAAATAAATACTCTAAATGCAAATTGTGAAAGTGAATAATACATATAAATAAATTCTTCTATAGCTTGTTTAAAGTAAGCATGATTTAGGATTTTATGCTTTATATCCGAACTGTTTCTTTAAAACTCTAAAATAAACTTTTTTTACTTTTTACAAGAATACATGAGAACAAATATGTGGCCTTCAAATGTCGCATGTATTTTAAAGTTAATAAGAGGCAATTAAGGTGGTTATGCTCCTTTACAAAAAAGTGTGTGGTTAATTAATATTGTTCAATGAACGCTACTTTTTTTAAATTTATTAGGCAAATTAATATTACCCCAACACGCAACGGCAGTTCACAGAAATATTCGTTTCATTTTGGAACAACTACGCTAATTCGTTAAAAACACGATAAATATTAATTACATAGTAGAAGTCACTGGCCACAATTACTTTTTGTTCGGACGTTCAGCTAATTTCAAGATATTGCAGTGATAAATGCTTTCAAGTCTCTGAATTTAAACAGGTGGCAAATCAACCAAGCAGATCAGAAAATTGCAAAAATTACATTTTTAACAACATGGCATCTTTTTTTTGGATATAAATGTACATTGATACAATATAATTAAAAAAATACACTTTTTTATACGCACTTCATATATAGAGAATACATAATACAGGGTATCCGAAAACTCCTCGCAGAAAATTTAATGTGTAAAATTCATGTTCATTTCCCCGAAAAGTCAGTATTAACAAAGTTATTTAAAAATTTTGTTTTGACTATAACTCTTTAATACTGTAAAAATTTGGTATACCTACTTGTTAACATATAGAGATGCAGTTTCGGATAAGGTATTTCTAAAATTGGGGTAGGGTTCTAAATGGTAGAAAAGGCACATGTTAGGTGAAAAAATGACCGCAACCTTTTTCGTCTTTAATTTTATTGAAATTTGATGGCATTTCGTTAAAGACTAATAATTTGTCTAAAAAGTTGATACTCTTGTTTGTCGAAAGTCGAAAGTCGAAAAAACTAACCGTTTGCGAGGAAATCGATATTATTTTTTTACATTCTGGCGAATCTCATTTTTTACTATGTAAGCAAAGTGTACTTTGAAAACAATTGAGTGATAGCTGTCATAGTATTGCTTTAACGGTAATTTCAAACCTTATGCATTGTACATAGAAGATATAAGCAGAAACGTAACATTTTATGAGAAAATAGACATTTAACTAATTTATGTTAACTTTTGTGGAACAATTTCTGGACTGGTCGCCACGTCGTCGGTTTAGCTTTCTTAACGTTTCCAGTGACATATGATAGGGTTGAAGCAAAGTTTCAAAGCTACGTTTGGAAAAGAGAGAGAGTTATGCCAAACGACAAAAAAGCTAAACCGACGACGTGACGACCCGTCCTGAAGTTGTTCTACCATGGTTAAAATAATTTAGTTAATTGACTATTTTCTCATCAAAGGATGCGCTTCTGCTATTGCCTTCTATGAAATTTGAAAAAAAATCGTTAAGTATTAAAAAAGTTATAGGCAAAACAAATTTTAAAAAAATATTTCGAGGAAAGACGTTATTTTTTCGAGAAGTAACACCCTATAAATTTTCTGCGCGGTGTTTCCGGACACCCTGTATAATAAGTAATTTCAGATTCTATCACAATAATGCTAATTAAATTTAAAAATTCTTAAATTAGATTTCAGAATACATAATTCAGGAAGTGAGTTCAGGAAGTTCAGTTATATTTTGATAAAATATGTTTTGTATTTCTGAACATAAAATGTATTTTATTCATGCACATACATTTTTGTACTTAAAGTGAAATCACTCTCTATATCAAACAGACTGAAATAATTGATTAGTAAGCATTGCTATACTGAGTTAACTATGACTAAGTACAAAAATGTTAACCACGTGCTCAGGGAGGTCTAAAAGACAATAAAAAATGTATTCTGGAATTCTAGCTCAATGTATAAAAAATTGGGCAAAACCTACCAAAAGCCGGCGCCTATGACAATCAATCATCGTCCGAGAAGGCTAGTTATGTCAACTACGTACGGTCGTTCTTTGCAGCGTTGTCAAGTGTAGAAATGACGGAAACAAACATTTTTATTAATAATAATCATGCCTAAGTACCTGATAGAGTTAATCCAGTTAGCTGCAGTATTTTGTATTCGTTTTCCGTTTTTCGTTGCACACTGCCAAAACTACATTTTCAACTAACATATCCAACATAAAATACTTTATTTAATTAGGTACCATAAAACGTTTAAAATTAGTCGAAAACTGTTCTACAATAACATAACCTAGAATACTGCATTGCTAGTTGCAAACTCTCCAAACCTCAGAGAACATGCGAAGCTTTTATATAAGGGTCTAAGAAACATTTTTACAGAACACAGTAAACATCTCAGGATGTTATAGTTTAAAATATTAATAATTATTTTATGCAAACCGTCGATTACTGTTAATATTGTTGCTATTATTAGTATTAACAGAATTTAATGCCCCAACAACACAAGAAGTTTCAAAATTTATCGCCGTGAAGTGCACCTTGCATTATTGATCTACAGATGTCAAGAAATATTGCATACAGTACGGTACACTGATTAGTTTGAAATAATTTTTCTGTACTTGCTTGTCGCAAATTTAATTGTTCGCCTATTTTTTAGTGTATTTAAAAACATGTATTCAAATGCCTAGATGACGGATAAGGTGCTGTTTTATGGGAGTGTGACAAGTGCATATTATCGTGTGACAGCGTCATACCAAAGATGTTTTCCGAGAATACAAAATATTATGCTGAATACTTTTTGAACCACATTGAGCAACTGTTATAATGCTTTGGCGGTAAACGTGTGGCAGTGTTTTTATGTATTTGTGTTGGTACATTTGCATGGGCATGACCGCTGGACCAAGTAGATACCCCGCTTTAAAGAAAACGAACAGTCGATACAAAAATCTTTGCAATGGCAGGTTTTAATTTAAACAAGGAAGAAAACAGAAAATGATACAACATTTTTAAAATCTCTCCAAATATCAATCCTGGAAATAAATATTAGTAAAGTAGATGCTGCCTCCTGTGATGTCGTGTTTCTCATTAAATCGCTAAATAATAATCTACAGTAAATATTTTTTTTTCTTTCAATGCGGCGTAAACTAATACACGTGTCAACGCGGTGACCTGTCACTACATTTGACTGCGATAAATAATGATTTAAATATATATATTTTATAGTTTAAAAGAAAATCGCTTTATAAATAAGTTTGGAAATTTTTTGAAAGATGTTTCCGTTAATGCCAATTTTTTTCTATCCCTTCTTTAAATATTTATACTAAGTCATAGTTAACCCTGTATATTTATCCTTAAATGAAACATACAGAAGCTCTTCTCAACGTTTCCTTTTAAACGTATATTCTGTCTAGTCGTCTAAAACACTTACTCATTACTTAGCCCTGTTGAATTAATGAAAGATTTTTTAAGTTGAAAGTTATAATTCCCCACTGCCCTTTAATCTAACTCCGGAAGAGCGTTTCACTAGAAGACGAGCAGGCACTCCCCATCTGCTAGCAAAGTTCGATGCCACAGGGAATTACCCAAGCATCAAGTCTGTAAAATATTCACGTTAAGAAATTTTGCTTGCTGACTTGTAAACAATAATTCTTTGCCTATCCAAACATGTGAAAACATGCAAATATTGACGGACAATAACATTTTTGTCGTATTGAAATGACGCCAAACATTGCAAAATCGTATAGTCCAAACTCAAGAAAAATCATCAACAAATGAAATTATATTTCATACAAGTAAAGAATTCCAAATGGTTTTAGTTTAAATTTAGCATATATTTTATAATTAAATATATTTTATTATTAACTCTTGTAAAGTATATATTTTAAAAGTTAGTTGATATAGCGTAATATTAAACTTTTGAAATATTTTTACTACATCTATATTTTGATGAATAGAACCTGTATCATATATGTTTTAAATATCTTTAAGGTCCCGTATTTCTCGCTGCAAAATGATGATGTTTTGTCTATCCACTATTTAATTTCTCCTCAAATAATATAATAACTTTAAAAAGCGATCGTAAGGCACGCAGTACAATATTTACCTGTACAGTTAAGTTTTTTTAAAATACGCATTATGAAATATTTCTGTACCTGAAAATTTTTCGCTTACACCGCTATCTCTCGTTATATAGGGATTCTTTTTAGTTCTGTACCTTTGAATATTCACCAGTTTATGTCACCTGCAAATGTTCAAAGAGAATATTCAAAAGTACCGAAGTAATGTTAGATAGCGGTCTAAACAAAAAAATTGTAGGTGCAAAAATCTTTCAAAATACGTATACGATAACATATCTATATTATTTAGTTCTTAAATGTCTAAAATTATTTGTATTTGTAGAACACTATTTCGAGAATACGACGGCCTTAAATATAATGTGGGAAATGATACCTGATGCTGCCGATGTTATGATTGTAAAATCATTAACTACGATTTGTATGTGTTTTTAAGTAATACTGTATCAAAGATTGGTAAAACTAATTTTACCAGGCCTTGCTACTAACAATGTTTTCTTCCTGAAGTGAAGTCATCATTTTCCCAACATCAGGATTTAGTGCGTCTATTACCAGTTTTATATGTTGTTTTATAGTCACCAAATTTTCTTTATTATTGAATTATATTCGGGAATCTTTATATGTGTCTGTTTTCATAAACTCCAAAACATTTTTCATATTAGAATTAGGGATTTAATATATTCAAATTAAATATTACATATTTTTATATACATTCTTTTTATTAGGTATTAACAATATTGTGTGAAACTAACTACTCTACGGGCTAAAACCTCGACCAGCGTTGAATTACACCCACAATACCTACTCATATATTCTCTATTATTAGCTTTTGTAAATGTTTTACTGTTGTAAAGATATTTAAGCTAATCAATTTTCATACAATTCCTATCAATGAAGTCATATGTATGTTCTCTGATACCAAATATATAGGTATGCTAATGAACAATTCCATAGACAAAGCTGTATTCAATAATTATCTAAAATAAAAATTAATCTAGCTAAATTTACTACAAAAGAGTCATACCTGGTTTAACGAAAATATTCTACAACATTCAATAATTAAGTTCACTTTTGAAACTGTGGGTAATCGAAAATTCAACCAATTTTTTTTGTAATCCTGTAATCTCGCGTCACATTCGCGTCGCCATGTTCGCAACGATTGGGATAGTGATCAAGATGGCCGAGCAACTGGACCACCTCGACCAATCCATCTTTCTCCATAGATTGAATTTAACCAACTTATAATTTTAACTTGCTCTAACTACATAACAAACAAACTGATTTGATATGATATCTGTCAATACTATTGTAAGAAACTTAGAAACAGACAATGCCTACTTTTATCCTACTTTATATTTCTTGTCTCTCTCAATTGCCGTAGTGAGAAAAAGGATATTCGCATATGAATTGCTCTGCGATTGATATGATCTCGACCCTGATCACGTGGCTTGTAATCATTTATGAAGGCACTGTATAATGTTTGATAGTAAAATGTTATTTACCACGAACATTGATATGTCGTTGCATAAGGCAGCACGATGTTGGGTTTCATTATAAGAAATAGCAAATCTTTTAAATCACCTGAAGCATTGAAAACTTTGTATTTTGCATATTTGCAAAGTAAGTTTTGCTTCTGCAATTTCGTCCCCTCAGTATAACATTTATATTTTTAGAATCGAATCAGTTCGAAACAAGTTTCTTAAATTCTTGGATTATTAAGTCAATGGAGCATATAACATTAATCCTATAGCAGTCATCAAAAAGGAATTTAATCTCATTTCATTAAAGAGTCGACGAAAATTGAGTGAAGTGACCTATCCATATAAAGTGCTCCATAGCTATGTAGACTCGCCCTTTTACTTTTATCTAATAGTAATTTTTAAGTGCTTTCCTGTAATTTTAGAGTACATATGTTTCAATAAATTTTTGCAAACTCAATTTGGACAGAATTCTCCAATTAATAGAATTTATAAGTTTTTTAACACGATTTTTTCTAATGTGGATATTTTTAGTATTACTATAGGTATTTTCGAAAAGCATATTGTAACCTCGAAACTAGGTTATCGTTGAAACACGTCACGTAGACAAATAATCTTTATTATCACTCTTGATAATACAAGAAATATCCTTCAACAAAATTCGCAACTGTCAACGCTTTACTTTGACGTTTGTCACTCGCGTTTGGCTGCTCAATACAAACTAACTCAGCGGCCGAGAATGATCTGCTTATATAGGTTTTTACAGTTCTCGAAGTTTCTGAGATTTCGAGAACGTGTCGAGAAACAAATAGAATAAAGCCTGGAATATTCCGGAAAACGTCAAAATAAAGGCATCACAAAAATTGTGAATTCTAACATAAACAGAAACGTAATTAACCAACTAAAAAGGTAGGTGAGCTTTCGTAACAATATTATGAATTTTTTTCTTACAAATCTGTAAACTATCTCGTCTAATATAATGTAGTTTTTTTCCTCTCTTACTTCATAAGTCTACTAGTGTTACATTTTTCTGGTGTTGTTATTTTTTCTCTTTCCAATATTCTACACCAATTTCTTTAATTTCGTTTAAAGTTAAACGCCCTATATCAGAAAAATAGAATGTCACAGAGGAAAATGTTATATTATAAGAAATACGCCTACTATTTGTTAATGCTCTATCGTTTCCCAAAGTTAAGAACGGACACTGTATAGTATATAATATTTTCCGGCGAAATTCAAAAACTGTATCTGTGGCGGCTGCCAGGGTATTTACTTCCTGTAGTTTGTCGATATCTTTTAAAATAGTTTCTTCCGGAGATATTGTTTTATTTTTGGTTAGCCAGAAACAATATTAGTCTTTGTAATACTTCCCATTTCCGATAAATGATAATGGACATGTGTATAATTTTTACAAGACGGCAACAAAAATATCTACCTCCTCAAAAGTATGAAACATATAAGAGAATTAACAATGCGTGCGATGCTATAATTTTATTAGTTTTGGTTGTCTCAATCTTGCAATATCAATAAAAAGATATTTACATGCACTTCGAAGCTTTTATTACTCACTTTCCGAATTTTTTCGGGTTGACCCAGTATAAGTGACATTTAAAACTTATGTTATATCTCGTCAGGCATCCACCCCTTGCCGTCGGTGACCTACATACTTTTTATATATAAAATCCCTTCCTTAGCATTCGTTAAATATTCAGTTCAGCAACCGTTCATTGTACCCCCCTATTGTTTAACTTTTACAAACTTGCATCACAGTTTGCAGTTCAGTTCCTGAAAATGCGGCATAAAACCATTATTAGTTTTCGAAATTCCATGGAGCGGCAATATGTAGCATAACTTAGCACAATGCTGCAAGCACAATACTTGGAAAAATGTAATGCATCCTTTCCTCTAACAATGAGTCGCTACCTTTGTGGAACTTTTCTCATTTTGTTAAATTCAGCTTGCGGCACAATAGCACGTGCATAGCAGATAATTTTTAAAATTATAATGGTTAATTAAAATAACGCGACGTGTATCTAATATACCGCTCCCTAATAATTATTTTTATGTTAAACGCTAAAAATAATTCACTATTGACAAATTAATTATCTACATAGATAAATGAAAGACATAATTTTGAGTGCAAATATAATAATTTGAATAAATTTATATACAGATTAAATAGATTGTGAAAATCAATAAAACGGTTTTCAATGTAGCCAGTAGCGTAATTCCTGTTTTTCGAATTTTGCATGATTCTACACTGAGAAAAATTAGTTAATTAGTCGGGTTTGTTAAACTATTTTTTATAGCAGATGTCTGAAAAACGATGATCTCAGAGAATCTTTAGATACAAATAATTATTTTGCTTTCTTGTACCAATATTCTATGTTTTATTGATAACAGAATATAATGCTAATAATAATAATATGTCTTTATTTACCAATCTATATAATATTATAAAAATAAAAAATAATCATTAACATAATACTGTGGAATATGTAGGAAATTTACATTTTTACAAATTTTCGTTGGGATTCGAGAATCTGATAGATGTGTTTAAAGGTAAATTTTCTTTTTTGATTAATTCAATTTTTTACATAAATACTTAGGTATGTATGATGAAACAGCATCGTATTTTGATATTTAAGTAGTTTTAACTATCCATTAACCAAAACTAGGCATTTTTATTTATTTCAAATAGTTAGTTAAACTTTTACGGCACAGTAAAAATATAATACGTATACCTAAATACGTAGATATTTTCAGGAACATTAAGTTTTCGAAATAGACATTTAATAAAAAACTACTTTTCTTTCAATTTGTATAATAACTGTATTGATTTCATTCTTATTTGGCAGGTATACTTCATTTTGATAATTTTTTATCTTTGAAAATGGTGTATACTATATATAAATAGGTATTTTTTATTAATTTATACACCTTAGATTTTATTACTATTTTTCTCCTTTAATATACTTCAAAATTGATTTAAATGTACAACAGATCGTTAAAATAATAATTAACTAAATTAATTGATAAATGTAAAATATAATGATACGCACAAATATTTATTGCCACACAACATCCTACATCTAGAAAACCTACCTACCTACTAAACTTAGAAAATAAAATTCCATTACTAAATGAAAGTTTGTTCAAATTGTGATTTTATAATACTACTAGGTGACCTGGCAAACGTTGTTTTGCCATATGAATTATTTCTAGTGAACATTTTGGTAGTCGGCTTCGTTCTCATCCCTACTCCGTGCTGTTTACTGGGTGACAAGAACAAACCTAGAAAAAATATACTGTGCCAATATCATATTGCCAGCGACCGCTAATTCATGGCTGCCTTAAAAGGTCCAGAATCACTAAAACTTGGTTTTTATGCCAGTTTACGTTGGTTGTATTGTAGCGTGAATCTCATTTGTTTACTGTGATTGGTCACATTCATGTCACATTCTTTAATAACATTTAAAATGACAGCAAATTAGTTAATATCATATTGCAATGCAGCCATCATATTTGCACAACCGCCAACATAAAGCACCTGTCACGTGACCTATATCATGAACCGACGCTGTCTATATTTTTTCTAGGTTTGTGGTGAGAAGTGACACCGCTAGACGCCTGTCGGGGATAACCGATCTAGTGGCTATTAAAAAATAGGGGTTTGTCATAGAAGGGTGAAAATTAAGGGTTGTATGTATTTTTTAATGTCACATTATAAAAAAATAAAAACTCTTGACCAATAAATAAAGAAAATGTTTGGGGTGGACCACCCTTATCACTTAGGGGTATGAAAAATAGATTACGACCGATTCTCAGACCTACCGAATATACATATAAAATTTCATAAAAATCGGTCAAGCTGTTTCTGAGGAGTATGGCGTCTAACATTGTGACACAAAAATTTTATATACATATTAGATTTGAGTATTTCCCATAAAAAATATGCTGCCCTTTAGATTACATAAAACAACATTATATCATTTCATGATAATTTTTTTATTTTTCAGATACAAAACTTTGTTATAAAATTATGAAAATACATATACTTTTTGCAAACTAAATGTTTTTTTTCTATGTTTCTCTATTCTGCATTTTACTGAATTCTTCGACCGCATCGTAATACCTACTCTGTGGGCCTAAGTGCTGTAGCCGTTTCGCTACCCTCCCCTTAATTCCAGAATACCTACTCTGTAACAATTTGGTTCATTTTACGATTTTAATAAAAATTATAAAATATACGAAACTGTGGCATAGCACGTATTACAGTGTCAACGACGATATCACATTTTATAATAATAAGTAACATACTTGTATAATACTGACTATGTATCACTGAATTATTACCATTATTTGAATGAGTTGTTCAAAGGCGTAACAATAAATAACTTATGCATTAATATAAATATTAGGTGCTGTGATGTGTAGATACGAAAACGGGGTTATAGGTAATAATTCTTATAATCGATACACGGTAATTTTGAAACAATGCAACAACGCCTCAAATTCTGAAAATGTCCTCCATTCTCTATTTGGCATTTTCTAAAACGATAGTAAAAACTGTCCACAGCATTCGGAATGACTTCAACAGGTAAATTATGCATCTCCGTCCTAATTTCGTTCTTTAAATTCTCAATATTATCCGGTCTGTCCTGGTAGACTCCTTCTTTCAAATATCCCCAAATTTGGTTTTCGGGATATTTCGCATTAAGTAAATCGCCCACTTCAACCTGACTTCTTTTTTTGTCTCCACATCCAGGCAATATCAAGATTTCGATGCGTTGCCTTTCTGACAATACCATTTCGAATAACTTGATTTTGACACAATAGTAACGTCTCGAACTCCAATTTACAACTAAAGCAAAAAATTAACCAGAAACCCTGGCAAGTAAGTAGTACCAAAAAAACGCAACATAAAACGATATCTTTTTTTTTGAGTACAGTTTCAAATTCTTTATTTTATTCTGTGCAAATTCATGGAAAATAACACTAAAGATAATTACATTTTATTTCACATGTTAAGTAGGTGTTTTATACAACCCTAAAAACCTTGCTATTGAAAACATAAAACTTGTTTATTTGATATGGCTAGATTCGGTTTTCTATATGCTTTTCAACGAGCCCCCTCATGCCTTATGTTTCAATTTGAAAACAAAAATTAGGGGCAGCTGGAGGTTAGGGGGTTGAAGAAAAATTATTTATTGTATAACCGAAGCATGAGAAAAAAATTAAGATATTTAACGTGTTTCGGCGTTTTTAAAAAAAATCACTCATTCAAAAGATATGAATTTTATTCCGTACTTCTGGCCATCCCTGTATATAAAATGTTTACAGAATATACTGTCAAGGATAAAATATTAAGGTGATAACTACCATACTACTTTTTACGCCAATGATATAACTAAATCATCATGACATTATGTTTTTTACTAAATACATAGGTATACTGTTTGTATTGTTTGTACAATAGAAGGCGTTTGCTGTACAAAACTTTCTGAATAAATTTTCACATTCACAGAATTTAAAGAAGTAATTCACTTTATAACAGCTATAATTCGCGTTAGAACGTAGGAAATCTGTATAATAATGGATATTTATAGCACATCTCCGACTATAACCACAGCAGAGTTCTGTATAAGTTAGAAAAATGTACACATGAAAACTATTACATCGTTTGCTTTCCTCATAACGGTGATATGTGTATATTATAAAGGACTTTGTAATAAACTCAGTTATTATTACATAATAAGTGAATACTAAGAGCGAGCAATATGTAAATTTATAGAAGAATTGCCAAAGTCTTAATTATTTTGTGTATACAGGGTGATTGGGTGGGAGCCTCCAATATTCGAAAGGGGTGTTCAGGGGGCAAAAGTGAACAAAAAATATCAATAAACGTATGGTCGAATATCAACGGTTGCTGAGATAACAATGAAAATATTTTTACCCGAGTTAATTATTGTCCGTGTACGTATTATAAATTATAACATTGTTTAAAGATCTAATAAACTGAAATTAATGAATTAGTTTCTCATCTATACCACCGTCCACCTCGATGCATGCGTCAGCTCATTTGTGGATTGCACGGGTAGCTCGTCTAAGTGCACGGTGATTTTCTCTTATCAGTGCTGCACAATTGACTATCCGATTGAATAGCGCCTCTCTTATGAACATAAGTGTGAACAAAAGTGAACACTTTTGTTGCACATACTAATGATTTAAATCATTCCCAAAGGCAAGGGGATTCAAATCCGTGATCTTGATAACATATTTTGGAAATCAGTTCGGCCAATCCAGAGTTGTCGCAAGCGATTGTTAAGATGATTGATCACAACACGACTAAATAGGCAGGAGCACCATCATGCTGAAAATACATATTTTGCCTAATATCCAATTAAAAATCGTCTAGCGGGTCATTCAAATTATTGTCTTAAAGTTCTACGTATCTAGCTCCAGTAAGATGACCATTTAGTACAACTGAGCCAAGTAATTATTAATCATACCACACCACACGTTAATGCTGCATCGATGCTGAAAGTTACTTTCCACCGTGGCGTGCGGAGTTTCATCCGACCAACGATGTTTATTGTGACAGTTATTTTCTCCATCACTAGTGAATTGAGCCTCCTAAGTGAACAAAATGTATTTGCAAAGTGTATAGCTTGCGGTTATCGAATTGCAAAAATGCAACCGCAAATCATTATCACCGTCCTGAAGATACTGGACGAGCTGAATATGGAAAGGTTTTAAATCATTTTTGTGAATGACTTCTCATGCCGTAGTTTGATTAATTTGGAGACGGGTTGCAATGCGCCTTGTACTTACACCCGGGCTACGTTCTACCATATTTAGAATTTCTTCTTGCACTGCTAGACCAGAACCAGCTTGCCTCTCAGATGTAATTCTCACACTGGGAAACATTCCAGTTTCACGTGCATTGTTGAAGACTGTCTGGAATACATTTCTATCTGGCACTCTTCTGTTCGGGAAGTGACGTCGATATTCAGCAACTGCCCGATTAGCGCTACCGTTACAATACCCGTAAATAAAAATAATATCAACATATCCTCGATGACTAAATGTGGCAGGCATTACGTAAGAATGTGACAATACCGACGCACATGTAAATATAAAAGCGACATTTATCGACAATTATAAAATAAGCGTTTAAGTCACAAACATCAAAATAAATGTGACAATTAATAATAACTAATGTGAGTTTGGTTTAGAATGCTTGACCTACTCAAAATAAAATATCAAATAATAACAAGTTTTGCAAAAATAGCAATAAAAGTATTTTCATTGCTATCTCAGTAATCGTTGATATTCGACCATATGTTTATTAGCCTTTTTTATTCACTTTTGCGCTCTAAACACCCCCTTCTAATATTGTTTCGCCCCAACCACCCTGTATACATGATATTTTTAGAACCAAACCAAAATGTAAAAAAATAAATGCGACAATTATAAAATAAGCATTTAAATCACAAACGTCAAAATAAATGTGACAATTAGTAATCACTAATCTGAATTTGGTTTAAAATACAAGACTTACTCGAAATAAATTATCAAATAATAACAGCTTTGGTAAAAATAGCAATAAAAATATTTTAATTTCCGTTGATATTCGACCATATGTTTTTGTTCCCTTTTCCCCCCTAAACACCCCTTTCAAATATTGGGGGTCCTCCCCCCCAATCACCCTGTATATTATTTTTCTGAAACTATCAACTAGTCCATAATGTTATTCAAATATCTTGTCATAACTGACTGTAAAGATATGTGTATTTTCTGAACGCAGTACCAGTATTCAAACATAACTTTAGTTCCAAAGGCAGAGGCAGAAAATATGTAAAATAGTATAGAACTCCGAACTGCATTAAACGTGGCTGACTTTTAAATGTTCCTTTCTCAATTTCGAAGATATATGTCAAACGGAAATAAATTTGTAGGCACGCATTGCCTGATTCCATCTTCATCTATCAAGCCGCGAATAAAGGCGAGCAACATTACGACCATCCAAAGTTCGTTGATTTAATCAGATTAACACCAGCACGACCTATAATTTGTACATTTATTCCGCTGGAGTTTATTTTATGCCGGGGATATTAATCAGGGTAGAAATATTTATTATCTGATAACACAAAACGTTCTTCTTCAATTTGCTCACGGTATTCTGATATCGAACAATTTCTCTGCCACCACAATTCCTTTATTTCCATTTCCCGTAAGTAATCAAAGAAATAACGGGATTAAAAGGAAATAATATTTTCATACATATTATCTGAAACAAATCTTATTGCTTATTGCAAATATTTTTATGACATATGGATAGGTACACAAGAACAAATTAATGCTGTTCATCTACAATCACGAATTGAAGTAGGGTTTTTTTACTTGACACTGACAACGAAAAGTTATTGAGGAGTGTCATATAAGTGTCACTTTATTGCTTGCGGAGCAATAAAATTTAACAAACGCTCGTCGTCAATACCAATCACGTAAACAGAGTTCTTTTTAAGTAGTAAATTTGCCTAGTTTAGTTGAGATCATCTTACTTGAAAAAATGATGGAAATCGAAAATAGTAACAGTGATTAGAAATGCTGCAGAAACTGTAACTTTACGTTTGTTGCTAGAAAAATCATAGAAGTTACACGAGAAGCAATATAACCTATTTGTAACATGGTGTAAGTCGAAGGAAATTTATAAATATTCAGAAAACGTACTCCTCGACTAATTTTTGTCGATTTACTCGATGCTAAAATCCATATCATACCAAGAATGGTATAGACTTAAGCAACTTCAAAAGTTGACAGCATTTTTAAAAATGCCAGGAGTTGGATATAGGCCTAAAAAATAAAAAACTTTTTCGCAATATACAGGTTTTTGTGCAAAGTCGATGATAAAACATACTTATTAAAAAAGGTAAATTCTGTACATATTGATTATTGTAAAATCTGTAACTTAATAGAAATATCTTGTTATAGGTAGTTCTAATTATTGGAATTTCGGATGCCTGCAAACGTGGCGAATTAGTAAAATGAATCTTAAAGATGTTGAGGACAAATAATTCATTTTGATAGTTGCTATTCCTGATTCAAAAACAAGTCGAACTTTTACTTTCGCAAATAAGATAATTCTATCAATTTTTTTTATCATTCTATAGGAAGTATGAAGGTTGAGACCTAGAAATAAAAACACACCAGCACGATTATTCTTAAAATTTAATAAAGACAAGTGTTTCTTAAAAACATGTGACCCTAAGAATATACATATTTAAAGTTGTAAAAAATCTATTATTTTTTTTATCAAACTGTAAAAGCTATTGATAGTTTTAGTTGCTTAAGAATATTATTATTATCGTGCTAAATACAGTCATATAAATAAATAAATAAATAAATGTGGGAGCTATTTGAAATTAAAATTACTTACATACTTTTAAGCGTTTTTACCTTATACTGGGAATATAAATAAAATAACTAGTCAATGCTATTAATAATCAAATTTGGATATAGCAGAAAGAGTAAAGTATCATATATTAAAGATTTCGTGCAGTTCCAAATCGGAAATTGCTGTTTAACACACATATACAAATAAATTTATTTAATTTAGAAAAAACTACGGCTAATTCCGATAAGTTTCTTAATGTGATATTGGTAGAAGAGGTATATTTTTGATTTGGCTTTAAACACTGAAATAAACAAAATTTGAATTATCGCTGATTTGTAGTACGGTATATCATAAGCGGGAAACCGTTTGATAGCTTAATATCGTTGTTTCCTGTACCGAAATCGATTTTAATTAGAATGCGTTTGAATTATGTTATCAAGAGTATTACAGTCAACGTTTATTTCAGTTAATTCAGTTGTTTTCAAACAGTGGAGTTCGCCTCCCTGGGGCGCATAGTATTGCCATACTGCAGAGTGATAAACATCAGTTGCGTAAGAAAACGTATAATGGTAACAATGAAACTCCGAGAATTGTAATATACACAACGAAAATCACTTTATATAAAAACTATAACAGAACCTAATAAAACAATAATTTTATGCCTGTAAAACAATTTTATTTCTTGGAAATAAGTTATATGTTTGTGTAGGGCCAAATAAATATTTATTTCTTGATACCAAATCATCTTTTTTTTTTAAAGCAAAATGCAGTTTTTTCATGTAAAGAAAGTTTTTGTTTCCATTAAACAACATTATTTCCTTTTCTATTATAAATTCACTTCTGGCGTTGATTTAATTATATTAGGTAGGTTATATATGATACAATTTCAAATATTTTTTCAACTTCAACTTCTCTCACAATGAATTGTACATAGAGTAACAGGTGATTCGTGACGTCAAAATAATAATTTCTAGTCAAACTTACCTTAGTCTAAAATTTGACAGGGTGTCAAAATTAAGATTTTATTTTCAATTTTCTTAAATACCCTTCGAAGTAATTGACGTATTTAAAGGAAATTTGATATTCCGGGGTTTTTTGACACGGCAAATTCAAATTTCCTTATAATTCATACATTGTAGTGGACGACACTTATGTTTTGCTTTGAACTTCTATAGTTCACAAATGCTTTACTACGCACCGTATTTTATTTTCTATCACTAGGAGTTGCCGGTTTCAAGATCCTTGCATTTAAACAATTCAGTGAGATTTAAACACTTTATTAAAGTAGTCCTGTAAATAAAAAGAAAGCAATAAAAAACGCTTCCAAAACTAGTTTATGTCAAACTTGAGTTTTTCATTCGTAATACCTTGCCACAATAATTTTTCTAATATTGAGATAAAGAGAGTGTTTATAGCATACGTGCTCATCGAACATACTGTTGTAACCTAACCATATTCAACCGAATCAATAAACTTTTTAAAATATCTTTGATTTATTAGGATAAACCGGAGAATTTCATTCCAAGAACCAGACAGGAAGTCCCATAATTATTAATGTTGATGAAGAATACGAAACTTTCGTTCGTGTTGCTAGAGATCCTAGAATCGTGAATCTTTAAAAATAATTATAAAAAGGATGGAAGTAGATAGAGACTTGAAAATTTTATAAAATATATCACGGTTATAATCTACTGTTCTGTTATGTTTAGAATTTTGATGGTAAAATAAACTTTCCTGTGATCCATCATTTTAAATGCAAATATCTCGAGAACAGCAATTTCTAGCAACATTAAGAAGATAGACCAGTTTGATGTAATTGTGACGGAAATTTTTTTTTTGCGACCAGTAAAGTATAAGTAAGTTCTTTTGTAAACTATAAAACTTCAAAAAGATTTAAATGGCGCCCCCTATAATGTATAATAATATACCAAAATTATGTGGACATTTGAATTAGTTTGTTTTGTGTCAAAAAACCTTAGGATACCAAATTTCGTTTAAATACACCAATTATTTCGAATGTTACTTATAAAACTAATAAATTAAAATTTTAATTGTGACACCCTGTAACTCAGTTGCTATCATTTTTTGGTCTAAGTTAAATTTTACTAGATTACGTTATCTTGACGTCACAAATAACCTATTACTCTATGTACATGATTTAGTCGATTTTAATCTAAATGCCCTGGACAATTAGTCCATGCATTTTCTAAATAAATCTTTGTTATCTTATAAATATTTGGACTTTTTCTTCCTTACTGTAAACCATTTTAATTATTTCATTATAGTATATTATGCAACGATCATGAACGCATAAACCATACGAAACTCGCCTTCGGCTCGTTTCGTATCCCGGTTAATGCTCGTGTATTAATAACCAACATGAGAGTTCCATACGCTATTTTTTCTACACCCGATAAATAATCAAAAACCATAAATTTTATATTTTTATTGAACACAATAGGTAACAGTAATTATTCGTATTTCTATAAAAAAAATCTACAAAATTGTAATTAATACCTCGGGTATTGGTATTGCCATAGATACAAGAAAACTATAAACATTTTCTTTGTATTTATATTCAACATATAATAATTGTAATTACCAACGTTTTTATTATTGAATAATGTGTCCATGTACTAGATGATTTCATAGTTTCCATCAATTCTTGAAAATAAGCAATTAAAACATTTTCGGAGAATGTCGAAATATTATTTGTATTTCTCCAGTCCATAAACCGTTGATAAAGTTTTTCGTACACTTTCTTAGATTTTTGGGGTAAAATATTTTGAACTGCTTTCTCCGATATGTGTGGAGGAGTCGATGGTAATTCTTCTATATCGCTGATATCAAACATTTTGATAGATTATCGAAGTTTAGCTAGGTATCTACGAAAATTTGATGGTACTGATTTTGACATCTAAAATAATTACATAGGAACCTAGGATAAACGTCAAATGCACAGCATGCTTGATTGAAAAATTATGGGTTTCTATTGATTAAAAATCGGTATCGTAATGAAAAATCTGTATCGTAATGGGCATCATTATGAAACGGATTATGGGCATATAAGTGCATTGTTATAATACGGGTGTAGAAAAAAGTCACTTATCAAACGTAATAGTTCTCATAGCTAACTATGATATTTACTACGATACTTAGTAAATAGTTAACTACGATATTCGACGATTAATAACTCAAAAACGGTATATGGTAGGGATAACATATGATATATTTTTAAAATCAGGAAAAGAAGAACATTCTAAAAATTTAATAACAAACATTTATAAAATAAATATAATTTTTCTATATTCTCTTAAATTTGCACGCTACTGTACTTTTGATAGTAGAACAAAATTCATACGTAACCACAGAATTTTTATATGTGGTAAGTATATTTTTGAAATCAGGAAAAAATTAACATTCCAGAAATTTAATAATATACGGGGTATCGTATTTATAAAAAAATATTATTTTTTTATTTCTTCTTAAATCTGCGAGCTACTGTACTTTTGATAGCATTTTAACAAAATTCAGACATAACCACACAATTTTTATTTAAAACTTTTTTTATAGGTAGTAATAACGATGATAAGAGGTGAGAAATTTATAATGAATTAACCTAGTACAATTCATTATGGGACATCCTAGACACTTTAGGCTAAAACGGTGGAATAAGCAATATAATATACATATACATTAATTGATATACATTATTTATCCACCGAAAACTCTTATGCGATTCCTGTAAACAATAGTTTATCAAGTCTTAATTATAGAAAAGCTGACTTCCAAAACTTAAATATTGAACTAGCCTTAGTTGATTGGTCCATTTTATCGTCTTTGAATGATGTTGATAGCGCTGTTGACACGCTTTACGGTATTATGAATGGTGTTTTGATAAAGCATGTTCCAAAAAATGAATTTATAAATTATACTAGGAAAGTTCCTAAATGGTTTTCAAAAGATATCATCTCCCAATGGGAATCAAAAAACAAGGCTTATAAGAAATATAAGTCTACGAAATATTCCTTTGACTATGATGAATTCAAAAAACTTATGTCTTCTTTTAAAACTCAGGCGAATAATGCTTATTCTCGTTTTATTTTAGATACTGAGAATTCTGTCAAGAGCAATCCTAATAATTTTTGGTACTACATAAATTCTAAGCATGGTACCTACTACATCTATTTCATCTTCCATGGTGCATAACAACGTTAGCATAGATGATCCGCAACATATTGTAAATATGTTTGCAAATTTTTTTTCTGACGCTTTTGTTGCATCGAATAATTTTGCAAGGCATTCGGACTGCGTCAATGTAAATGTTCTGAGTACGTTGCGTATTTCTGAGTCAAATATACTCACAGTTATAAAAAAATTAAAGCCAATATGTGCATGGGTCCTGACTTAATTTTGGCTTTCCTTATAAAAGATTGGGCAGTTGTATTTTGTAAACCATTAATTATTTTATTTAATCTTATATTGACTTCTGGGTATTTTCCTACTCCTTGGAAGTTGTCAAGAGTTACCCTCAATCATAAAAAGAAGCGAATTACAGACCAATTTCAATTCTTAGTAACTTCTGTAAGATTCTAGAAATAATCCTTCACTCTTATATATTACATCATGATTCTCCTTTGATTATTTCTGAGCAACATGGCTTCATACCGGGACTACAAGTCTTGTATGCAATTTATTTCTAATGTCCTTGACCAGGGGGGTCAGGTAGATGTTATCTACACTGACTTTTCTAAGGCTTTCGATATAATTAATCATGTTATTACAGTATTACAGAAACTTAATAATTTTGGAATATGCGAGGCTTTGCTCAGTCTGTTCCAGTCTTACCTAACAAATCGCTGTCAGATTGTTCAGTATAGAGGTATTAAATCTAACATTTGCCCCCAGACGTCTGGTGTCCCCCAAGGATCTATTTTCGGCCCACTACTATTTATAATATTTATTAACGACATTGTGAAAGACCTTAATGTTCATTACTTTGTGTATGCTTACGATGTAAAATTGTACTTACAAAGCAATTTTATTACATTTAACAACTGGTGTATTGATAATAACTTGCCTTTAAATGCTACCAAGTGTATGGTTATGACCTTTTGCTGCACAGTACAACCTCTAATATACAATTACACACTTAACAGTAATGTCCTTGAGAGGCCTGAATTTATAAAAGATCTGGGTATTCGATTTGTCCTCAACTGCATATATGAGGCATATAGAAACTTGGGGTTTATTATACGGAACTCCAAAGGATTTAAAGATCTTACCACGCTTTGCCTGTTATATGATGCCGTTGTTAGGTCCAAACTCGAATACGGCTCTGTGATATGAAACCCGATATATGATACTCAGATTTCTATGTTTGAAAAGGTTCAGAGGAAATTTTTTTAATCTGCAACATTTATCCTAGATGGTTTTATCCTGTTAAAGGTACACCAGAAGACATATTTTACAATCGTTTTAAATTACATAGTCATATTTTTAAGCGTCAAATGCATTCCGTAATGTCCCTTTCTAAATTAATTCATTACATTACTAAATCGGATCCTTTGCTAAATTATTTGAATTTTCGAGTCTATTTCTGATGCCACAAGCATCCTATAATTGGATTTTACCCATTGGATATTTTATTGAAATAAATAAATAAAAAAATAAATAAATAAATATAGAACTTTTCGAAAGAAAAATATTTTACAGATTAAGAAATTTTACTCGTATGAACAAATTTAACGTTACTTCTTGAAACATAGGCCACTATAATAGATTATGGCTTCATACATTTTCGATGCAATTTTAAAAACTATTATAATTAGTACCTAGTAAAAATAATACCTAAGTTATAAAACAAGATTAACAGTTGCACAATACATAGCTAATACATGGATTTAATTTGATGGCGCGATAAAACAATTGTGGGATAATCACCAACATTTATTTATCAGTCAATCTAAATTGCCTTCTATAATTTTAAAAACGTTAGCGTAGTAAAACCGAGATAATGTCTACTGGTTAAACATCGTGTCATAATATGTAACAGAGTTATTCAGGTCGTGCAATTCTAACCCTCACAATCCCATTCATCCTAATAATACGGCAATTATGCTAGTGTTGGGTATAGGAGATTTTATTTTAATTAGAATTTCTAATTTTCCGGCAAGTTAAATAGGAGTCGTGCTGAGATTTTGATGCATAGTCTGCAGTTTTTGTCAAATCTCGAAAGCGAGTGCGGACACAGCGGATTTCAGTAACTTGAGGCTCAAGTTTCAGTTTACACAGCACAATTTAAGAAATTCTAGAGCTTTATTTAAATGTTTCCGGAGAAAAACCGGCACTTGTTCTAATTAAAAATATATTGTATGTGCTTATCGCGGCTTAAAGGCTGCGCTTCTACGGCTCTAAAATGGAATTTATTTTATTTGTTTCTCGCGATTTTTATTTCAAAGCGATCTTTTCCGTTTTGTTAAAACAGCTAAAAGTCGGGACCGACGAAAGAAAATTACCAAAAGGGAAGAAGAAGAAATTAAATATTTTACAAAGTATCCAGTGTTTCAAACTGAATATTTGTTTTCAATATGCATATGATTCATTCGAATCGTATGCACTCAGTACTATGGAATAGACAGACAAGACTAAAGAATAGTAGATAATTTTCTAAAGATAGTACTATAATACAAATGTGCATGTTTTATATAAACAATGTAAATGTCTACTTTTACTTTAAAACAATATCAAAACAACACAAATTTATATCGTCACAATTGATAATTAACATATAGGTACTTACGTAAAAATGCAATGTATCTAAAGAAACATCTCAGTACTCACCTGAAACAAAATGTAAATAATTAATAAAAGTATTACAAATCACGTTTCACTCATAATGAGCTTAATAATAGCTTGATGTCGAAATGTAGCAACTAAGCTTAATTTGACATAAAATGATATATTGCAAATACGGAATTTCAAGCAACAACTACTCTGCGGGCTAATACCCCAACCAGCATTGAATTACACCTGTAAAACCTGTAGCAAACAGTTGGAAGTACTCGTCAGTAACCCACCAGACATATATTGGTTTTGAGCTTATTAACTCTCATGACTATGTCATAGGTGAGGTATCTGACGTAGCATTAGCTTATTCTACACCGCGTAACATGATATTTGTTTTTTCAATTTATGAAAAAATGTGTGCGGTATAAATATTGCTTTAGGAATTTTTGTCCGTTAAAAATGGCTACTGAAGCTTTTTAACCAATTGCTTTATTTTGCTTCTCTAATTAAATTATGTTCCATTTTTAAGAAATCACTTCACATCACAAATAGACAGTCTCAACAAAGCGAAGATTGTATAGTTGGTAAATAAAAGTAACACTTTGATTACTGTATAAAAACTGTTCTTTTTCTAGTCAATACTTAAAAATATTATTAAAAGAAGTTACAAAATGTAACTGTAAAGTAAAAACATTTAAAACACTCCAAATAGTTTAAAAGTATAGGAAGGCCACTTTAATGGGTAAGCTTTTGATAATCTTCAATAGATGATCTCCAATCAATGATGAAGTTTGTATGTAAATCAATCCTTTGCAAAAGTCTTATTACTGTTCCGACTTTTACCTAAAAACCATTTTCCTCTTCATGAAAAGAACGCTTTCAAATTAAGGTGGATAAGTCGTTAAGCTTTAGAGACTGAAAATTAAGAAATTGCCTAAGTTCTTCTGATTCTCATACTGCTTACTCTTAAAGGAAGATTTAAGAGATGAAGATGAGATAAAGACGATTGACAAAAACTACAATAAAACATTTCATTTATATATACATATATTGAAAAAAATGTATATAAAAGCCATATCATTTATAAATCAAATTTGATCTTGTATTTGAATATTGAATATAGAGGTATTTCTTAAAATACTCATCTAATTCTAAGGACTACATTAGTATAGTGTGAAGCGGACTTCCGCCTAGATCCTGCTAATATGAGAAAATCCCTTCGACCCAGAACCTTGTGAAGGCAGCTGGACGTCCCAACGGTCTCTTGGCGACATTTTATATGAATATTAGATGACCGTAATGCGAGTCCTTCAAAAATGTATATCCTTTAAATGAGAAACTGTTATATTCACTTCATTTTATATTGATATTGGATATATGCAAACTAGCCAGAGGTTAAAACCATAAAATTAAAACCTTCAAATATTTTTTGAATGTTAAATCATTTTCTATATCTATTACCATTTTTGTTGTTGGTAGCATTGTATTATTGGAAAAGCCTGAATTGAATAATAAAATTCTAATGGAATCAGTTTTTAAAAAAAATTTAACATCTATAAATATTCTTCATCATTTATTTTAAAATGTGGAAAAAACATCAATTTGTTTTCATAATATTCATGTTTGATTTCATTAACCACCGCTATAACAGAAACAAATATCTCACATTGAAAATACATTTAAAAAAATATAATTTGGAAGGAAGGAGTTTTAATTAATTTTAAATTTAAAACAAAAAGTCGAAATTATGAAACAAATAACTTCAGATGATAACAAGAAGAAAATTATAATCAAGACTTAATAAAGAACGAACGCAAACCGAATACGTGGACTGGGACCATTTCAATAGTAACTTTTTCTAAACTTTCTGAACTCTAATAGTCTTAAACGGTTAGAGCGGAGCAAAATTATAATACATTGCTCCTCCTAGTCGAGTAAAACTTCCACAACTTTTAATAATTAGAATCGTTTGTTTAATTAGTTCATCAAGGTGGCGCTAAACGATGCTCTTTAAAGCTTAACTTCTAGGTATGTCATCTGTATCCATAATAATGAAATGATTTGTCGCTCTCTCTCTCTCTCTGATATACAGTGCCCATCCAAATACTAACGGCAACCGCAAAAAATGAGGAATGTTTCTTTTTTCCAATATACTTAGGTACTTTGTGCAAGTTTTAAATTCTTATTTTTCTTAAGCTTACATTACTTACATTACTAGGTGTTACCACAATGCCATTTCGTAAAATCATGCAAGCCCTCAAAATTCGAAAGACCAAGTATGTAAACTTTCGATCTATTTTAATTCACTGCTTCATTTTAGTATATCAGTATTAAATACGACAAAATATTATTACGAAATTGAGCATCTGTGCAAAATTTTAATATCCTAGATCTATTTTTAGGAAAATCTGTAATTAAAAAGAAAATCAAAGAAAGTCTAGGACCTTGTTTGGCGATATTTGAAGACATTAGTGTATGGTACTTCTGGAAATAGCCTGGAAGAGCTGTAGCTATGGATTAATCAAAAGTGTCAAGAAATCCAAACCAAGGAGGGTGTTTTCGAAAGAGTTCAAATATCGTTGAGACGAAGATATCGTGCCTGCTGGGAAATCGACGGAAGGCACTTTGAACATCTTCTGTAACTTTGTTTTTCCATATTATTTTAATAAAACATAAAACGCAAAAAATACTCTACACACATTATTATGTGTATACTTAGGATTATAGCAAACAGTATAATTAATGAACTGATACAGTATATCATGTCAAAAACCAAAAGAGTATATTCGTTCTGTTAATAATACTTTCTTTCAATGATTTCAGTTGTGAATACTAATTATACATATCTCTACATAGGTAGATATAGAATTGAATAAACATTTTTCAAAAAACCACTGAAAACAAAGGTTACTTCATTTCTATAAAATATTTTTCGATCTTGAAAATTGTAATCAGGCGAAACAGCGAATAAGATAAACCGATCATGAGGGGTATCTCTGGGACGCAAAATAGCATAACTTCGATAGATATCAACATATTTAATTGTTTTTTCGTTGTTCCCATAAATTTTCTTGAAACATTGGTGTTCGTGTTTGGTATAGTAATAACAAGTACGTCCTTTTTGTCTTCTATATCGTAGATCATTATAATAATATATGCTAGTTCTTCGCGGCGAGAGACACCGGAAATTCCAAATATCAGGCCTACTTTGGTCATTGTCTGAGGTATTTAAGAGAACATATTCCTTTCATTCTAATACTTTTCATTTTCTTGGTTTGTAATCAACATTTGATTTCTTCAAATATGCCGTTAGCTTCAGGTATTTTGCAATATCAATGTGTTTTTTTACTTTGAAGCATAGTTTCAACATCGTATACACCAACCATAAAATTGACGGAAACTTACGTCTTGGAATATTGTGAAAATAGACCAAAAACACATCTTCTTTTAAAGATGAAGTGTTCTTCTCCATGCGCCACTGGTCGAAGGCAACAAGCTCTTTTTCGCGAATTCTTGATTTTGCAGAAATTAATGCATTACTCAACGTAAACTCAACCGATTGAAAATTTGAAAGCTTATGTCAAAACAATATTAACAATCTAAACTGCATGTAGTTGTGGAAACGACAGGAATTTTTATCGGTGATTACTTGTGTCCAGCGTAATTCAGAGTCGCAGTAGCTTTACTGCTATTTACTGTTAGATGGTAAGCTGCATTGGGCAGTATTCATAAGCACCTTGAGAAAATATAGCGCAAACTTGTTCACTTAATGGTTCCTGCATTTTCACAATAATACGATAGGTCGCGCTAGTACGAAAAAGTACATTTTTCTACATGATCGTAGGGGTACAAGTTATACTTCCAATTATTTTAATGAAAACTTCATTCACTTATTGGTGTTATATAATACATATATACATGTTTTAGTATTATTTCCCTTTTTGATTTACTAATGGTTGGCAAATTGTATACATTTTGTACAGTTTCTAAAACCGTTCTAGTAATGCAAGTTCCGAGTTTCCAGGATAATATCATTAAAACCCATATACATTAACTTGTTAATATTCAGTATAACTTTCTACTTGCAAAATGTTCCTCTAGTGCTTGCCCGTTCCGCAGGTACGCATAGTTTTGGTTCAGTGTTAGTAGTAATGGTCATAGTTCAGCGACATTAAACCCTAAGAGAATCAGAATTAATCAGACCCACATCAGAAAGCCACAGGCTTTATAGCACTCATATATTTTAGGAGAAGTGTTATTTGTTTTATTCCGCAACGGTGGCTGGAAAAATAGTTTTAAAGAAATGTACTTAGTTGGATCCATTAATCATGTTCTTTGCGATAAATCAAATTATCAGTGCCCCAGAAATCTATTGTACCATTGGCTGTATAGTGGTAGGTATAATTCTTTGTAAGGTAAAGTAATTAATTTATACACAGACTGAGATCTTACAGATTTGGAGCGCGGCCATGACCAGTTTCATTGTGTCTTATTTTTCATATCCTATCCATCACTTTTTCATTATTTCTAGAATAGAAGGAAATTATAGAGATTACTTATATGTTTTTTAAGGGAAAAAAATTATACCTACTTACATAATAAGTGCTTAACGTAATATTAAGTACTTATCCAATTGCTATTAATTTTTATAAAGTATTCAATATTTATTAACATTAAATGTTCTTGTTTATTGCCTAAAGAATAACATAATACTTTTTTTAGGTACTTACTCTCAAGATATATTTTTTTAATTAATTAAAATAAAAAAGAAATTTATGTTGTCCCTGGAGTGATTTTATATTAATTTAAAATGCAAAAGTGTTAGCAGGAGAGTGCTAGGAGACCAGTTTAAGATCTGTGTGTTTATGATTACCCTTTAGATATTATAATGTCCCTAGGTTTGTTCTGTTACGCTAAGAATATAAATATTCACACTGAAATTTAACAATTTGTGAAAACAAGTGGATTTTTGACATTGTTAATATTATGAATCAAAGCGTATTGTTATTTTATCGGGTAAGGGTATGTTAATCTCTACCAAACACCAAAACATTTAAATTAGTAAAGTTTTATGGATGTTCCAAGTAAATAAAAAACTTCAGTTCAAATTATTAGAGATAAACCCTACCTAAACTCTGACAGTAATTAAATGAAGGTAATGTTGATGTTGTCAATTTTGAACATAAACTATGTAAATATGTTGTTGAAGAAAATCTTAAACTCGAATTTCTCACGGCAATTATTTTTTGTTAACTTGTTTATTCGTAGTTTTACTAATTACTTTCAAACAATTTTCAGGATTCTACATATAGGCATTTGAAACCTCTTCCAAAATACTATAAAAAGGACAATAATTAACTCATATAATAATATACTCGTTCGAACAAAACAACTGCCACTCTTCAGTAATCGTTTAAAATACACTACGTGACAAAGGTAAAGCTATTAAATATTATTTTATTTTGATAATTTTTTTCATGTTTACTTCTCTTACTGAAAAAATAAATACATTTTCAGGTTTATCTGTTAAGTTTGCATATCTCGTACTTTGATAACGTAGCATTCTGTTTTAAAAATTTCTATTCATATTTGTGTGGCAAGAGTTGTGAAGCTTGTTGGAAACAATATTATTTTACAGTTGATTATGCCTAGAATACGTAGATTTGGACAGATTTCCCAGCTTAGTGACTTTGAGAGAGTCGGATTGTTGGGTTGCGCGAAGCAAGTTTGTCGATGAAAGAAATGTCTAGAAGGACTAACAGATCCTAACGTACCATAGTTTACCAGGCGTGGACTCGAGAAGGCCGTGGACACATAGTTAGAGACCCGGCCGTTGCGTCGTAGAGGAACCACAGAGAGTCAAGTTCGTCAATTGTAACTTTTAGCTCTCGTACATCGATTTAGCAGTCGCTGGACTATTACACTATTTGCTTTCTTATCTTATCATCCATTGCTACCTCCCACTCGTCAACATTGAGCTAACCGCTTACAATGGTGTAGTGAGAGAGGATTCAGTGCGACCAAGAATGTAATCAGGTGATCTTTATTGACGAATCCCGTTTCTACCTGGGGAAAGAGAGCGTCATGTCCAAAACACAGTAGGTGTTATCGTATGGAGTGCTATCGCGTATTATAGCAGATCACCACTAATTTTCATTATAGGCAACAGGAGCTATATATCATTCCGCATCTTCACACCATCCGAAACGCCCTTTTCCAGCAAGACAATGCTAGACCTCATGTTGCCAGACAAACAATAGCTTTTATGGGTCAACATCAGATCAACTGTTTTCCCTGGCTACCAAGATCGTCAAATCTGTCACCTACTGAATATATCTGGGACATGATTGGCCACAAAATACTGCATTTACAAAATCCCCATAGAGCAGGTCTTTAGCAGGTCACGCATGAAGTTCATATAGTTTTTAATGATATACCCCAAGAACTTATCGAACTTTATTAGATCCGAGCGTAGGCGTATCAATGAGTGCTTTAGGAATCGTGGGCTCTCAACATACTATTGAACCAATTTTTGCAGTAGATTTTCTGATATTCTTGTAAATGTAACCATTCAATAAGTAAATGGCCCTGAACCAAAAATGATTAAAATGTAATGAATATAATATATACTCCGGTGTTTACTTTTCTTAGTCACGTAGTATACGGTCACTGGGGTGTGAATTATAGATTGTAAATTCTTAAGTTGATAAACACTCGGACTTTTATCATTTTAATTAAATATCTATACAGCTTCTGTATTGTAATTTAACATGAAATGAAAAAAATAAGCACATTTCCAACAGCAGCCGAACAATTGAAATCTTTATAAATGTTGCTAGCTTCTATATAAAGAAAACGAGAAAAGAGAAAATAAATGACCCGGCTGTACTCATTTCATATTACAAAAGATTTTAAAAACTGTGAAAGCTTAAAATATTGACCGTATTTATCAGATTTTTGTCTTTGTGTTAGTTCCTATAAAGAGCCAGATAATTAGTTAAAAATATTAAAAGTTATAAGACGAATAGGAAACTACAATATGCATACATATTTATTATAAAGTAATTTCTGAAATGTTGCCATAAAATAAACTAATTAGTAAAACTGAACATTATTATTGCGGAAAAGCGTATCGCGTATAACATTTAAATCATTTTCTTCTTTAGTTTCAACGGTCAATATTCACGAACTTAATTAAAATGATACTGAATTTCAACTTAGGTAGGCCGGAAATAATAATAAGTTAGAGAACAGAGTTAGCCCAATAGATTACAAATCCAATTACAGGAAAAATATAAAAAACAAGTAGTAATAAAAATATACAACAAAAAAAACTAAGTTATAAATATAACAAATATATATGTATACATGGCTATCAAGCATCTAATTGCTGAATTTAATATAAGCACAATTAATAATTCGCGAAAGAGTACTAAAATAGATGTTACAAGTGCAAGATATAAATAATAATATAAATTAAAATTTCTGGACATAACATAAACCGTAGATTTCAAAACTACGTTGGTTCTATGTTACATTTTGCCTTGAACTTATTCTAGAAACTTGGAAACAGAAATGTTTCAATAGCAACGGATGATCCAAATTGTTGTGAAAAAAAAAGTAAGCTAATAACACAGCGTAAGTCCAGCGACACAAAATTGAACCTGTTAAGTAACACGGAATGATCATACCCTCTGAATAAAAGTTATCAATTTTCAAAGAAAAAAAATAAGAAACCTTCGCTGTACACTCTCAATTGTGCATTTATGATTACCATAATATGGATACCAGACAAGCGAACAGTACTCAAATTTAGATTTTATAAAACAACAATAAAGGGTTTTTAAAGCTACCTCATCGGAAATTTCTTGACAATTTCTAATTATGAAACCCAACATCCTCTAAGCTGCATCTGTAGCGTACTCAACATTATTAGAAAAGTTTAGTCTACAATCAAATACCACTCCTAAATCTTTTATGGTGTCGGAACGTTCCAATCTGGCATTGTTTAAAATATGGTCATAAATAGCTCGATTAAATTTACTTGTGTAGGTTCCTATTTTACATTTATTTGCATTTAAATTAAGATAATTATGATTACAATACTTTTGTAGATCACATAATTGGCTTTGTAATATTGTGCAATCATCAATATGTTTAATCACAGAAAACATCTTTAAATCATCTGCGAATAATGATTTCTCATAATTTATTACATTAACAGTGTCATTAATAAATAGTACAAAATGGTTTGAACCCTGTGGTACAGAGTAGCTAAAAAAACTGTTGATTTATGACCAAAGTACACAACAAATTGTCTTGTGTTATAAAGATATGATCTAAAAAGAAAACATAAACGAGGGTTAAATCCAATTATCTTTAATTTATGAAGAAAAAGTTCATGATCAAAGGCTTTTGTAAAATCACTATATATGACATTCACCTGCCCTTGATTATCAAGTTCATTGACAATATACTGAATTATGCTGCACAAATTCGAAGTGGTGGATCGTTTCTCCATAAATCCGTGTTGGTCTAGTGCTACTAATCTTTTGAATACTGGATAAATACGATTGTATAGCACGATTTAGAAAATGTGTGAGTAATTGCAGAGAATTGATATCAGTCTGTAATTATTTATAACAAATCGAATTCCACTTTTGAAAATAGGACATTATCTAGATAATTTCCATAACCCTAGAAACGTAGTTAAAGATAAATTATAAATAATTGAGAGTGGTTTAGCTAATACACATGCACAATCCTTACCAAAGAGAGATAGAATACTATCGTAACTAGATGTCATTTTGTTTTTAACTTAGATGTAGCAAGAATATTTGAACTTCAACAGATAAATTACTGATATTCATACATAGCGTGTTATTTGGATACTACAGACTATATTGTAATTAATTGTAATAATAATAAAAAAGATTTTAGAAGAACTAGCTATAGCTGTTAAGACATATATTAAAACATTCATATTTAAGATTAAAATTGAACAGTTGCTGGGTGAACGTACTTTTGAAAAGGGTTCAAATACGTTGACAACCATACATGTTTAATAACTTGTACAGCGCAAATTCACATTCATTAAAACCGCTGCATCTACTTTTAATGAAGGCCAGCAACACTCTGGATTACATATGACGTCCAAAATCAATTATTTTAAAATTTTACATGCATGTTCCAGGCGTAATTTATCATAAATAATATCAAATGTTTAAAATTAAATATATGTAACATAAAATTAATAGGAAAACTGATAAATATAAAATTATAATTTATATTAATATTATGTCGAAATTATATTGAACGTGGCATCAACGGTTTTTATTCTATTTCAATTTTGCAAGCTCATACAGGATATTGTATCAAGGGAAATACATAATTTAAATTTAATTTTCAGATTTGAATTATCATTTTACATACCTACTAACTAAATAGTATTAACTGCAACAAAATTAAACTGTATTTAAAATAATAATTTTTAGATGATAATATAATTTGATTTATAATGTATATGATAATTTTTAAAAGCTGAAAAGTGAACGAAATTTGACTCACTACCGAAAAAAATGTATAATCTGCCTTTCATTTTGCGCTTGCGGGCAATTTTTTCCTGCCTCACCAACCTGCGTTTCTATTTACTTAGCGTTTTGTGTGATATTAGTGCTAAAATGACATTGAAATGTTCTGTTTCATTTTCGGTTTATTAGAAAAATGTTAAACTTCATATATTGTAACCGAAAAGCATTTGGATTTAAAAAAAGATAATTCCATTATGTCAGATACGATTTTTTTTTTTTTTTTCATTAGTAAATTTAGCTATATTTTAATATAAGATATTTATTCAAACCAATCTTAAAGTTGTTTCATTAACATACATAGATATTTGGTGTCAATGAACATAGATATCACTTAATTGGCAGGCATTGTAGGAAAATTGATTTGAATTTACTTCAGACGTAGCTTGTTCATTTATATCAGGAGTTTGCTTAGTGGCAAATTCTGTAAATTTCTTGAAAGTTAAATAATTGTTAAATTTACCTGTTGATGTTACGTCCAGTAATCGAGATGGGGTAGAAGACATTTGCAATTTCCTGCCTTCCCCAAAGATGTTTAATTAATATGTAAATATTTTGCAGTACTTTAACTTATTTAATTACACTTGATAAGTGGTAAAGCAGTTTACTGAACGTTGCGTTTTATTTAAATCACAAAGTTTTGTAATTTTTCCGTCGCCGTTTTAAATGTAAATGTATTCCGCTTTCATTGTTGAACTTTTTTCATTCAACTCGAATAGAACCGTCCAGTTCATTTCGAATTAGTACTTTTAAATATATAGGAGCTCTGAATTACAAATTTTACATAAAAATAAATTTAAATGAAATGGGTTCGTTCCCACGGCAAGAAATTTTAATTTGTAGCGGTGGAATGGCATCAAGTGGTAATGTCTTTTTATTGATTTCTAGCATACAAATGACAGTTGAATAGAGCTGAATAATGTTCTAAATGAAAGATTAATTTTATGTCATATATTTTAACTTGTGTAAGGATGTAATACTAGGTAGCTATATTTTAATTAAGTGAATTATTAATAATAAAATAACTACTAAAACACGTTATAATTAAATTTATCTTTGTACTGTAATTATATTATACATTTCTGTAAATTGCTTCGCGTGTATGTACTGAAAATGTAACAGCAATGACTCATAATGTGTTTAAAACATGTAGAATGAATAATTCTAAACAAATAGTCACGATAAGTAACGTAAAAATTTCATAAATATATAAAAAAGCTTTTTATAATTATAAACTGTCGAAAGATACATAATAAAATTAACATTTTAATATGTTATATGAAATTATTATTTTATTTTAGAGAATAAGCAAAATGTCAATGACAAACGCTCCACTGATCAAATCAATGATCTATCTATCTCTAGGTGTCGACTGTCCAAATCAGTAAAACAAACACTGGGTGCACATGAGACGTACAGGGGTCCATGAGAATGGATCCCATTTAAGTAAGTCGTAATCGAAATTTTTGGTTCCCGTAAATGGAATAATTTCCATAACACAAATTGTACCTATGTACTACTAACTAAAAATGTTTAAAACATAAATAATGGTTATGAAACATGATGAAGATGAGATGAACTTTATAACTCCATGCTTCCATCATGGGAAAATTCGAGATCGACAATGGGATCATTCTCCAGCTTTCTCTGAAATACTTTGAATTTTATTTAATGTTAATTCTTACAATATTCTTCTGAGTTAAATCAATATATTTCATTTTATTTATAAAATGAACTCAGCACACAACATTAGAAAGGCAGGAGGGTCCAACAAAATAAACAGTTGGCCCGTGGTCTACAAGATAAAAAAGTTTGAGGACCAAAGCACTAAATTATGAATTCAAAAAACAGTTACATATTATGTATTCATAGACTAGTTTAGCTGATTCTAAAATAATCGTCAAAATATCAGAAATTGGTATTCCATGCTGAAAAAAGCAAGAAATTGAAATAGATTAGGTACCTTATTAGTTGATTATAAATTTCTTGTATGCTGGATAGACCAACTGAAATTAAATAATTATCCTAAACTTGCATACAAATTTTGCTGGAGTTTAATTTATGAAGACATTTTAGAAGAGCGACAAAAGAATATTGTTTCTATATAGACATTTCACAAGACTAATCCAGTTTCTGCTTGATCCCACTAGGTTATTTTTATTTCACGATCATGATGTTTGCTTATCACATGAAAATGTATTTTATTTCCTTGGTTTCGGAAGAAGTGAAAAATACGAATCTCGAATCAACTTGGCTCATCACATACATACTAACTAGTCAATCGTCTCAACAATTCTTGTGACAAACTCTGTTTCCCTCAAAACATCGTGCAAGGGATTCTCCTTATGTTTTGTTCCTTTATTTACGATTTTTCTCTGCAACATCCATCTAAAATCAGCCATCATGTTTTCTTTCCAGTTGTCCTGATATATTCCTTCTACCTTTTTCACATTATGATGCAAACATTATCCGTGTTTTTTTTACTATGCAGCTGCAGACTCATATTGCATCAACAATTTTATCTACTAATTCTTTGTAGTTTGGAATTTATAGTTTTCTAAGAAATTCTTCAGTATTGTTCATACTTCCTTTTTGATGATGTTCATTCTGATCACGAACTTTTCACCATTGAATATTTTTCTGATATGAGCCAGAAATTGTTTTGCCAAGTATCTGCGATAATCACCTGTATTCAATGCTGTGACAAATTGGTTTATAGGCCCCAGTTTCATATTATGTAGATGAGATATAATAACAATGTCTTCTCTCACAAATCATGGATTGTTGTATAACATTCTCTAATTTTGGGACTAAGTCTGTTCTAACTTGTCAATCCTTCCTTATATCCATACTATCTCATAGGCAAGGCAAGCGTGGGTACTTGATATATCCAGATTGTTGTCTCCAGAAGCGTCGTTGTCCCAATGATTTTGGGTCAACTGCCATGCTGAGAAAATCCGATCTATTTTCCAAGGCCATTTTGATCCTAGAAGAAAATATGTGGTATTGGGACTATTCTGATACCGGATTCGTGTCAGCGACCCCAAATACATATAAGTTAATCAGTCTCGGCTAAAGTTGTGTAATGTTAATAGGTTCATTTGGTCAACTCTCAAAAAGTACACTATTTGCTTAATTTTTATGAAGCATTTATGATGTATGGTCAATTCAGAAAATTCGATATTATAAGTAGTTTCAAATCGGGTAAGGGACTTTCTACATTAAATTATAACAAATTAGTAAAAGCTAACTACTTTTAAAATTTACAATATGCTATTTAATCGTATGCGTTTAATATACCGATGGTAGATTTAATTACGAATAGGTACGTAAGATACGGTAGATAAACCACGCCACGAAAATTCCAATGTAGATAAATACTTAAGAATAAAAAAATACGTATTTATTATATTAACAAAATTAATGATAACTTGGAATGTTTTGGTTTCTAAAAAAGAATTTTATATAGGAACCAATGTCGCGTTTCATTGCTTTTTGCCACAGGTTTCGCGTATTTGGATGCCAGGGTCAATTAATAAATAATTTATCTGGACATTTTATCGTTGTACAATGCAATACGGTACAATACAATATCTAATCTGTTTTCGTCTAGTGTCTCTAATACACCTACTATATTTGATTTTTCCATAATTGAAATAAAAACCGCAATTCTAACGATGCCGAGGGCCCCCCTATGCTTCGCATTCTAAATGCAGGTAAACGGTAGTGAGTGCAACCCGGCATGCTATAGGAGTGACGTTATACAGCGGTTTACGCGAATCCTTGTTCTCAAATTGTTTTCAAGGCTTTCGACGCGTCAGAAAACTATATACTTTTTCCGATGGCACTGAATTTACAAAATCAATCAGAAAATGTAATAAAAAAATGCTAAATGACCTCATTATATTAAATATAATAATAATAAGAAATATATGATCAGCACATTAAGCTGTAAATATTAAATCAATATGGTGAAGGATCACAGCGGTCGTCATGTCATTGGAAAAGCATTAGTTAATGTAAATCTGAAATAGAAACATCCATATACCCAATCACTGTGATTCGCCCTGTAAATGGCGACTTAAAAAACTATTATTTTTTGTTCACGACTTGATGGGTAATTTTTCACGATTTCCTTCTATCGAAAGAGAAAATAAATTAATAACATGGACGTACATTCTCACATTAAATGTTTCGACAGACCATTTATAACATCTAGACTAGATGATAACAGATTACTTATACCTAGAAATGATATGAACCAAAAGCGAAAAGGGATTCTAACGGAAAAAATCTATCACGACGGTTGAGCCTTGAGGAATCCTGGTCCACCCAATATTACTATTTACATATGAATGATATAATGGTAGCTGTAAACGTTTACACGACACGCGAATTAGCCTCACGTGAGATACAATCTGCGGCGTTGGCAGGCCTGAATATAATACATGTGCATGGTACAAATTGTTCGCGTCCACATCAATCTCAAATCTGGAACATGTGTACCAATCTACGAAAACAAAACGATTGCATGTTTGTTCATTAGAATCTGTGTTCTACACACATCTATAAAATAATTATACTCATCGTAAATGAGTAACTGGATTTAGAACCCATTACTAAAATTTTGTTACTGAACTAAATTACAGCTAGATGTACAGGGTGAGTCAAATTTGACTAATACTAATACTAATAAAATTTGAAGAAGTCTGATAACACGTTTTCAAGACAAGTTTTGGTGCCAAATATAAGTCATATATTCACCTATTTTCGACTGATAGAATTATGATATGATTGAATTTATTTATATACAGGTTGTTTTCTAATTACGTGCAGAAAGTCCAGAGGCGTATTCTGTGGCTAAAATGAAGGTAATTTTGTTAACTAAGCATAGGGTCCAAGGGCATCAGTTCCGAGATACAGAGTGTCCAAAGTTGATAAGAAAATGAATTTAAAATTCATTCTAAACCCCTTGAGATATTTTTGGCAAAGTTGTCATAATTTTTTAGTATGTTGGTAAGTATAAAATATGCAGCTTACGTACAGTACCAGTGGCATAGTTATGTGCACTCTCATACATTTTCTCGCAAGAAAAAGTATATCATCCGGTACAATCATGCAAACAAAATTGATTTCCGTATGATCCAATACGTTTTTACAATTTTCCCCCCTACACATTTTTGTATCTCTAGCCGTTTAGAGACAAATTAGATTTTTTTAAAGGGGTACGCCACTGGTATTTTACGTAAGCTGCAAATTTTATATTTTATACCTACCAATATACTATAAAATGCCAGAAATACCAAATTTTCCAAAAATATCACGAGGAGTTTAGAAGTTATAATTTTTAAATTATTTTTTTTTGTCAGTTTTGGGCACTCTATATCTCGGAAACTATGCTTATTTAACAAAATTACCTTAATTTAACCATATAATATGAGCCTGGATTTTCTGCACGCAATTAGGAAACACTCGAAAATGGCTATTTAATTGACAACGTAGTGCAAATTAATGGAAAGTACAATACTTTAAAATAATAAAAATGAATGTACACAATAAAATTTTGAAGAATGTAAGCTATTTTCAACATCGTTTCCAATCGTAAGTAGTAAGCCTCCAATTGTCCCTTATAACCATTCGATAAAGACATTTTTGTTCGATAAAGATAGACAAAGATGCTGTATATATTTGTCGTTACCGGTCTCATATTTACAACACCTATACAGTGTCTATAGTCTAAACTTTACCGATAAAACCTTTATTGCCACTATATAGCAAATATATCTGGTTAACTTTATATATTTTACTGTATTGCATCTTAGATGATTCTTTTTTCTAACTATACCGCATCTGTACCGCAGTTACATATTAAATCTTTACCGCATCTATACAACATCGGTACCGTGTGCACTTTATTCTACCTTTATTGGTTATTTGTTACATCTAGATTTATGCTATACCGCATCTCTATCGTTTAGGTAGGGTATATCTTTACAGCATCTTTTATAATAACTGTATTAGAAATTAGAAGTAGACAAACACCGAAAGCCATTTCCTTAATCTTCAAATTTAAAGTGCTGTCCGAATGAAACGTAAAGGTATTAGTTGTTATTAAAATGGCAACTTC
This sequence comes from Monochamus saltuarius, assembly GCA_025584915.1. Classification (NCBI taxonomy): domain Eukaryota; kingdom Metazoa; phylum Arthropoda; class Insecta; order Coleoptera; family Cerambycidae; genus Monochamus; species Monochamus saltuarius. Next base: position 6,654,632 of record CM046726.1, read on the forward strand.
AACTAAATTAATTTTGTCTATGGGAAAAGTTTTGATCATGTCGATTGGTAACGTTCTTTGTTCATATGGTGACCAACAATATCATCCCGCTAGAGGTTTTTCGTGTTCTAAATAAGGCACCAGTTTTAACGGTGCTTCCAAATCTCTGTACATAACTTTGCTTTGACCTTTAATTCCTGTAAAGTGTATTGTCCCTGTAATGTAACACTTTGAGCAACAATGGTAGCCGCCATGACACTTGATAAACGCCTTCATAATAATTTCATAGCTCCTAATCTTCCATTGATATCCGTTAGTCAATAAAGCCTTTATTTTGTCAACAAAATATCTTACATAATTATTATATGATTCTGGTTTACTGGGGCCATCAAATATTCCTACTATAAATACTTCAAGTTGACTCCCAATAAAATTGCTAACACTTCCCAAAATGGGCCAGAAGTTAAATCGCCACTAGTACTAATAGGAGGACTATCTACATTAAATGAAAGCTCTATTTTTTATAAATTTAATTCTAAGATTTCCAGCTTCTTTCTTTCAAAGTATGTATTTAAAAAAAATAATACCCATGTAAAAATAATATCCATTATTTAATTGAACAACATTCACTTTTCGTGGCGTTTACAAGAGAGTTCTCGCATCCGTGGGAAGCTCGTTGTGATGACCATCGTTGACCAAAATTTTGAGTAATATCGTATATAGCTACCCAGATACACAATTTCCAGCTCATATTTTCGAAGAAACACAAATTTATTTAGAGGTGCATTTCTAACATAGAAATACATAATATATAACAACTATATTAGGTAAAGATATAGCTCAATGGAAGAGTACACGGCTGCGACGCTCAAGGTTCACGGTTCAAATCCTACCACCAGATGTCAAAAAGGTAAGTGTTTAAATTAATGTAATTTAGTGTTATACTAAGTAAATGTAAACCAATCCCATTAATTAGTATGATAAAGTAAAAAAAAAAAACTAAAAGGGAAATGATATTCACAATAATAAAAAGAAAAATTCTTATTTTTTTTTATTCAATAATGTGTCTTTATTGTATCTGTACTGCAACTTTACCCCATCAACATAGAATATGTGTAGGGTCTTTAGCGTCTAAATATACTGAGTTTAATCGATAGCGTGTATCGACCTATTCGATACCTATAGAGTAAAGGTAAGTCAGTATAGATTAAAGATTTAGATACAGATGCACTACAGTTTCTGTACTGTATGGTTATACGGGGTATTACGATGACGAAGGATTGTTATAATCCGAATAAGACGAATCCTACGACTGAGATCAAATTTTGAAATTCTATCGGCATAATATATGCCATCCATTCCACCGACAAATTGACAGAACCAGTATTGACAATTTTTAAACCGCGCACTTGCCAAAGCATCATCTATATATTCAAAGATTCCAGCAAAAGATTATAGACATACAATACAATGCACAAACTGTGAGAACTTATAGCGGTTTTTAGACTTTCACGACCGGTGTTATTATTTGATATATAGTGATTTTCCGAGTTGCTATGCCGTAAGTTCGGTAACTGGTGGCTGCCTGTAACAGAATTGAAGTGCACATCTCTACCTATAGATACCGATAGCGGATCTGCCACAGCGTAGCCCGAGAACAACAAGAGTAGGTCAAAGAATCCCAGCTATATCTAGGGATGTGCACTTTAATCTTGTTACTGGCAACGACCAATTACCCAGATCACGTCATAACAACTCGGAAAACTGTATATTGAATATGCAAGAATTTTATTTAATTATAAATGAAATTAATGAAAACTATAAGAAAACATAAAAAAGATTTGTACCTCTAGCACTGAAAATTTTGATTCTACAACCACCATCATTTATTGAAACGGCAATTGAATCCGCAGTATGCAGTTATTTTTAAAATAAACAATAGCTTGGTCAAAGAAGACGAAGAAAAACAAATAATTCTACTTGAAATTTATGAAATTTAAATTTTACGACATTTTAAAGTATACTCACCTTCTACAAAACTAGTCTTCTAATTATATGATTAAAATAATAATCTTTGTTGATTTTTGTGCAAAAAAGTCAATTTTTATCCATAAAAGTCTAGGGTAACTGTAACACTATGTAACGTATAAGTAAATAATATAATCTCTGAAGCTATTTATTTGTGGCATAATTTTTGATTCTTTGAATTCCAACCTTTTTATATAATTTTTATGTTCCTCAACTCTAACATTCAAAGGTCGACACGATTCTCCAACATAATGTTTTGACGTGTTTTGGACAAAAAAGATCGTAAAGTATTAGTTGTCTGAAAAACTTTTCTAATATTAAATTTGTTACCGATTCTTCTTAATCTTTCTGATGATATAGGAATTTGAAAAATCAAAAATTTGCGAAAAGGCTTAGGAAAACTATAAGTTGATTCATTGGGATTCTGCACAAATTTTAGAGAAGGAGGATAATGCAACGAAAAGAAAATTAAAAGAGACCGCGACTACTTTGTTGAACGGATATAAGTGTGTGTCTAATTGTTCAGTAAACATTGATTATCGTTAGTTATAGTTGTATCAAGATGAAGTAAGTAACAATAAAATAAAAATTATTTAACATCTCTATGGAAGCAGATAAACAAATTTTAAATTGTCAAAGAGAGTTTTTTGAAACGTCAATAAGTACGCGATAGTGGTGTGATTTTTGTTATTTTTTACTTATCTGCTTTTTCAGTGTGAGAATTTTTGGTTAGGCAAACTTAGTTTCAAAAATAACCCTTGACTGATCCTTTTCGCAAAATGCGGGAAAATACCCAATTAAACTAAATAAAAATTAACTAAATAATATAAGTAACAGTAACAAGATATAGTAAAAGTAAAATAAATCTTCAAAGATAAATATTTAGGTTTCTATTTTTCTCTTAGATCCACATCTAATTTGAGAATTATGTTTAATACTTAAATGAAAATTTCAGTTATGGCTCTGAAATTTAAAAAAAAGAATAGCAATATGTCATTACATTATAAGCAGAAATAGACAGACTGAAAGAACAGTAAATATCACAAAAGTATCTAGGTACGTTAAGTTTACCTTGTTGAAAATATTTGGTACTTGTAGTAACCTCACACTAAATTATTTTAATCTATTAATTTCTGTTCAATATAATCAAGTAGGTTTTTGTACTGCCTCTGTTTACTTTAATCTATAATAACTACAACTGAATAAAAACTGTGTTTATATTTAAAAAAATATAATTTCCAAAATAATTCAGTTATTCTTAATTGCTAAATTGGTGTTACTTATTCTTAGAATTAGCAAGTTATTAAGTAATCTGTATCACATTGAACGTTATATTTAACGAATGCACTAGCAAAGACAAACTACTTTTAAAAGCTTCATAAAAAAAGTCCTAAGAAGAACTAAATCCAATTTCGTTGTTAGTTAAATGTCTAAAAACGACTATTATTTTCGTCTGGTAAATACCATAAAGTGCATACGCAAGACACAAACAGAACTGAAGCGAAAATATGGCTCATTTTACCCCCGTCATTTGATCATTGATTAGTTCTAAAGGGTGTGTCCGATAACGCGTCTGCTAGCTGGATGTTTTTACGAGCCCACTATTAAATTGGCGTCATAACGCCTCAACGGTGAAACTGACCGTTAAAAATCCCAGTAATAAAACTTGTCAGTGTTATCTCAACCATTTTAAATCTCCCTTAAATACTAACCGTTTGGGAAATGATAGCAGTTAAATAAAAATTACCTTTATCTAATTCTAGTAGCTAAAAATTATTTTAGGTTACGCTAAATGACATAAATTAAAAAAATATATATTTAGCAGAAGCTGTTCAAACGTAAGATCGATCTAATCTAGAAAAACGTTTTCACCTTACACAGGGTGCCTGTGGTATAAGTGCCATGTCCATAGCCTTGGTCAATATGTAACACAATACAGCAAAATAAACACAGCAGCATAGGTCTTAATGGAAGATTATTAATTTTTGAAATTGCATTCTATTTAAAAATATATTTTGATTTATCCCACTTTGTAATCTTTTTTCCTGCTGCTGTTGCGCAGTCGCAGTGCTCGCCAGCAACATCAAATAAAATTTGCATAACATAATCTAAAAATATCTTACACAGTGAAAAAGCCATCACTGTCGATGATTATTACATTAACACGTTCTAAACAATAGCAGTATTCACTATGGAATTAGAAAAAATGTTTAATTTCTACTCATTGATAATCTGGTGAGGAAAGGAAAAACCAGATGGCACGTTAGACACAGTAGCAGAAAACTAGCACGTATTTGCTCAGTTTCGTCACCTTTCAATCCAAAAATATACAAGAAAGCTTCTACCTTAACCGACATATACGTAAACTCTCAAAAGTAGCCCGTTTAAAGGCGGCTACTCACTACGCGGGACTTGCCAAGGTACTCGACTTGGAATATACTTGGCATGTACTTGTCCGAGTCCAAGTAAATTGTACACCATTTGTACACACTACGTGCCTATTGGAAAGTTTCAGTTTTATTTCGGGAAGTGCAAGTATAAAGACGAGTACTTGAAAATGGACGAGAATTCTGATTCGACATCTTTAGCTGTGTTTGTTATAAGAGTGCCTTTTCTTTTTCAAATCCTCGATGCTACATTCCAAGTCACATTCTGTGAAAAACTCGGTTTTAATTCGTTTCCAGGCATCATATACATCATTTCTACTTTTATGCAGCTTATGTGATGGGTCTCAAATGATAGGTTCCTTCCGATAAATTTCAAGAAACTTCAATGTAACCTCATTTTTCCACGCCATTTCAAGATTTAAGATACAAAAATCGGCCGCTAACAATCACAGAAACTTGTAGCTACTCGGCAAGTAAAGCCCGCGTAGTGTAGCGCAGACAAAACAAACTCGGAAAAAATCTACTCGCTACCTTTGACTTGGACCCGTTTTCCGACAACCGATGGGAAGTGCAAGTTCTTGTCCAAGTCAGTGCGAGTCGCCGTACATACTACTCGCTACTTGCCAACTACTTCGCAAGTACTTGGCAAGTCCCGCGTAGTGAGTAGCCGCCTTTACACTAATACGTTTTTAGATCTAGGTTTGTTATAACATTTTCTCCCTTTCCTTAATCAGAAGGACTGTTTTATCAATAGCTGAAGCTATGCCAAAAGATGGATATGGACCGATGAAGTTCAAGTTAGTGCTTTTCTTACGTAAAGAGTTCCTCACTTGGTTTCTCTTGGCCTGAACGTCCAGGCATCTAAACCAATGTTACTATATGTTGTTAATTTCCAACCAATGTAGAGCTTTCTGTCAATTTCAGTATGTTTTTCTGTATCACCTATGATCAGTTCTCAGAAAAATTTAATATATCAAATGAATGAACAAATCAGGAGTTTACCTAAGATTGAAGAAAATTAGAAACATTTAGTAATAATAACCAAGGTCCTGAATATATACAGTATTCCTTATACATGTGACAAAATAGACATTGAACAATTGCCAATTATTGGGCAACATATTAGCACGAGATTAAACCAAACATAAGTACTACTTAAGAAATAACGACCATGAAAGTCGGCAGTTACGGAACACAAAGCAGATAAAAAGCATTCGATAGGTCAAGTTAAGACCAAGATTCTGATAAAAAAAACAACATTCTGGTCAAGATTCAACCGAACAGAAGGCTCAGAATTGAGAGCAATCAAGAAGCCGCAAAACTTCACACATTTACTTCTGAAGATGAAAACAATATATCTTCGAAACGTCAAGAAGTATAAAGTGACGGTGTGGCAAACATTGAACACAAACAGTTTTAACAAATAGTAGGTACTTTATACAATCTAATTTCATTTTAAATTGTTTTTACTCCATATTCGGCTATGTGAACTTGGCATCTGAATTTTAAAAATTTAAGTTTTTGTTTGTTTGTAATTGTGTATAATAACATTTTTTCTTCTGTAGAAATTTCAAAAACAGTTATATGACCTTGAACAAACACAATCTTCGACTTTTACAGCACTAAAATCTGAGGGATGTTTCTTATAGAGTATCGTTTATTGTTGTTTGCAGCAAAACAAATCATTTGTAGAAGCAAGGGAAAAAATTATAGTTATTTTTAATATTTGCAATATATTCTCATGTATAAAATATATTAAATCATTTCTATTGACCGAAATAAAAGTTACTACAAACAATTTTTAAGTCTTATTTTTGAAGCCTTTGTTTGAATTATGGTGACTTTACTTTAGATTTTGAGAAGGAAATTAAGGCTACTACAACCAGCTACATCCGATTTTTCAGCCTACTTTTGATGTATTACTTTAGATTATATTATAACTATAAACGAAATGAAAGTAACTGCAAAGAGCTACAAAAAATACAAGGATATAAACTAAAAATATATATATGTAGCATAAGCTTTTCAAACCGAGCTACAAATAATTGTTTAGCTTTCGGTTGCAGAATTGTGACTTTACTTTAATTTCGAGGAACATCAAATGAAATGAAGGATACTACAAACGAAATCAGAAAACTTTAATCGATGTTTTAACCTTTCTTTGAAGTATTGTGATCTACTTTAGATTTCGGGAAACTACAAACGAAATGTAGGTTATCTTAACCTCCTCTTGCAGTGTAGTGACTTTATTTTAGATTTTGAGGAACTACAAGTGAAATTAAGGTTACTACAAACAACTATAAATGATTTTGTAGTCTTCAGTTAAAATACATTTTCTCTACGTTAATTCTAGTCAAAATTATAGTATTTTCTATTTCAAAATTGTCACCTCTGTACCAGTAAACAAATCAAAGTGATACAGAAAGTTACTGTTCAGTATATTAATATAGAATAGGAATGGTTTTATATATTTTATACACGAGAATATATTCAAAATATTAAAAATAGCTATAACTTATTTCCCTTGCTAGTACAAATGAAAATGGTTTCACTACAAACAACTACAAACGATTCTCCATAAGAAACAACCCTTAGATTTTAGTGCTGGGGATGATTTTTTTCAAAGTCATATATTTTTTGTAAGTTACTACAAGCGATAACAAATGTTACTACAAACAACTACAAAATCTATAAGAATCACAAAGAAAAAATTGAATTTTTAAAAGTCGAGTCCCAGGTTCACATATCCCTCACGTTCTATAAAGAATTGTTGTTTATCTATATCTATACTGTCATATATTAAACATATAAAACCCTCTATATATATTCCTCCTTGCCCCCTGCTCTCTAAAAGTATAATTTTATAACAAATTATCCAGCTAGTATTTTGTCATTCTATAACATTATAATGTATTCTTTGTGATATATCAGTATTCAAAATATACCAGAATTTACAGGATTTATTTATTTCCACGACAACCCTTAACTGTATATAATGTTAGGAGTGGATCTGATAATGACATGTGGATTTTATTAATTTACATATCTTCCGTTTTTTTCTGCAATAAATAATATTATATTTGACAACGTATACGAAATCTGGGGTACTATATACTGGTTAAAAGTTTTCCGCCGTATAGCGGATAAGCGAGCCTCAGACAGATATATGAGTTAAGTCTGTGCGAGGGACTCCATATCGCATATTCACCCTGAAAAATTTCCTGAAAATACAGCCAGGAAGTAATAAACTGTAAGCGACGCTGTCACGTGCTAAAAATTTATACTGCGTTAAGAGATTACTATGGTTTTTATTCGTCCCTCAGGGGCCTAACTACAAAAATCATAACTTCTACTTTCCAATCGATAAATGATAACAGTTATTTTCAGTTGGTATTAATAATATCTAAGTAACAGAAAAAGTATAAAAGAGAATGTCAAATAATTTCAGATCGCTGATTGAAGAAAAAAACAAATCGAAAATATTTTACTAATTAGGAAAATATGATGAAATAATGGTTGGATCAGAATTCAGGTACAGGATGTCTCAAACCTGATAGGATGGGCTTATTGTGAGAATACAATATATTTAAATAAAATTTGTGACACGTAGTGTTAAATGGGATGAGACAGGTAAGCTCCATTTTCAATCGAAAGTATTATCTTTGGGATTTGACAGAAACGACGTCGAATTATACTTTTTCCATAAACATACCCATTTTTTCCTGTTAAAAGGTTCTCTTTTTTCTAATAAACTTTTATTAAAGATTATTTTCTGTATTACTTCCCATTTAAAAATTATAAGCAATATCGTTCTGAAGAGTCTCAAAAGAAATACCACCTAAAAATTACATTAGCGGTGAAAGAATCAAGTAATCGTTGGAAAATAATTGAATGTTCATTGTTTAAAGTGCATAAATGTCACAAAATACTTGTCATTGTACCTCATTTTCATTCTTTTGCTCTATTGATTTGATTGAAACAGATGCAATATAGATTAGTTTCAAACAAAGGTTAACATTTGCATGTTCTTGAAGGTCAAATCCAACGTAGAAAAATGTTTCTTCCGGATGACCCAAACAGCTTTTATAGAGATAATTTCTCCGATATCTCGCCGTGCTGACGAATACCAACATGAAAAGTTCGAATAATCTTGAAAATGATCTTAAAAAATAACACAGTTGTGTAACCAAATGTGAAATTTTTTGATCTTTCAGAATACGTTGGCAGCAACTTGCAATATTACAAAGTGTTGACCTTTAAATGACCTTGAACGCGACCTAAAGTAATGACTCAACCGCATATCCAAACGTGAAATTTTTCGCTGCTTCTGGAAACAAAAGTTGACCTTAAAATAACCTTGAGGTGTAATTTTCCAGAAAAATTAAACTGATTTAATAGTAACATAACGCTCACACAATTTGATGTAGATATTTTACATGTAAGTTATTTGATGTATCATTTGCTGTCTTAAACAAAATCTAACCTTAATCTTTATAGAATGCATTACCTTGTATGACTTGTCCGAGAAATCGATAAAAACGTCTACGAATTGGTGGTACGTAGATGGTAAGCGGTGCAATATGCATTCGTTCAAAGTAATAGTGCAATTTCCCTCGCGAAACTTCTATATCCCGAGCCTTAATTTCGTAATATTTAGGTCAAAACTCTGACAAACAACGTTACGTGAATATAAAATATTTGCATGTACGTAATAAGACCAAAAAAAGAGAAAGACGTAAAAGATACATGACCTACATATAAACTCCTGCCAGCGCAATGAGGAATTTATACTTTCGTAGAATTTTCAAAATTTTCCTTAGATCCAAGGAATGTTGTGTTTAGGCAAATGCGCATTAAACTTTCTTTGTTTTCTTTAAAATGTATGAGATCGAGAGACGGAGCTTTAGAGTGAGTTGAGTAATGGCATATTGTATTAAATCATGCTGTTACGTGTTCCCCGCTTTTCATTTTCGTGGAAACACAGAAGAGGTAACTTTAAATATATTTATTACAAAAAATTATGTATAGATTTACACTTAAGTGAACCCTTTCAAGTGATCCTCACAAGTAGAAAATATTAGTTCTAATGTTAATATTTTTTCTAATGATATACAGGGGCCCGGAAACAAGTCTGCCATGTTTTATTGAATCAAAATGAATCGAATTTGGTATGAAATCTTGAAAAATTAAACAGAAAAATAGTAAGCATAAAATTCTTCCTGGAACTATAAAATTCTTGTTAGTGTATTCATTGTTACTTTTAAACTCTCCTCAAAGTAATAACTATAAAAAGCAATTGCTGCCATGCTAATGCCACATTTTAGCAGTTATTTTCCTCTGTTTTTCTATTAACAAATTAAAAACTTATTTATAGCGCAATTATTTTTTTAACATAAGTCACATACCTTAGTTCTATGAAAATAAGCTATATATCTTCAAATATGTAATATTTCCACTTCACTTTAAGTCTATACCAATTTGTTAAGTTCATTTTGTCACATTCATAAGACTTGGTAAGTGTGGCAAGGGGAAAGTGTGTAATAAATGGCCAGTATGCGTGCTGATCTTATATAACTGAGCATATTAGCCCTGTTATTGATAGCATGGATTTAATTCGGTTTAAATTGAACTGGACGGTCGGGCCTCCCTAATTCGGTCTAATTTATATACACAGGTGAATGAAATACATTCCCTTTTGTACACAGTATATAGTTTACGAACCAGAATAGTATCGCCTTGTCAACTGCTGAAGAAGGAATAAATCACAACCGCTTTTCTTTGATAATATCAACATCCCAGTTTGGTTCTAAAATTATCATGTATACAGGGTGTTGGGGCGGAACCATCAATATTAGAAGGGAGTGTTTAGAGGGCAAAAGTGAACAAAATAGGCTAATAAACATATGGTCGAATATCAACGGTTACTGAGATAGCAATGAAAATATATTTACTCAAACTCGCAGTAGTGATTATTAATTGTCACATTTATTTTGATGTTTGTGATTTAAACATTATTACATTTATAATTGTCGATAACTGTTTCTTTTATATTTACATGTGCGTTCATTTAGTCGGTATTGTACACACATAATTTCGTAATGCTAGCCACATTTAGTCATCGAGGATATGTTGATATTATTTTTATTTACGGGTATTGCGACGGTAGCGCTAATCGTGCAGTAGTTGCTGAATATCGACGTCGCTTCCCGAACAGAAGAGTGCCAGATAGAAATGTATTCCAGACAGTCTTCAACAATGCACGTGGAACTGGAATGTTTCGTAGTGTGAGAATTACAACTGAGAGACAAGCTGGTTCTGGTCTTGCAGTGAAAAAAAAAATTCTAAATATGGTAGAACGTAGTCCTGGTGTAAGTACAAGGCGATTGCAGCCCGTTTCCAAATTAATCAAACTACGGCATGAGAAGTCACTCACAAAAATGGTTTAAAACCCTTTCATATTCAGCGCGTCCAGAATCTTCAGGACGATGGTAATGATTTACGGTTGCATTTTTGCAATTAGATAAATGCAAATCATACACTTTACTGATACATTTTGTTCACTGATGAGTGTAAGTAAATAACTGTCACAATGAATATCGTGGGTCAGATGAAAATCTGCTCGCTACGGTGGAAAGTAACATTCAGAATCGGTTCAGCATTAACGTCTGGTGTGGTATAATTAATAATCAATTACTTGGTCTATTTGTGCCAGATGATCATCTTACTGGAGCTAATATGTAGAATTTTTAGAAAATAATTTGACAGATCTACTGGATATTTTATTGGATATTAGGCAAAACATGCACTTTAGCATAATGGTTCCCCTGCTCATTTTAGTCATATTGTGATCAATCATCTTAAAAATCGCTTTCCACAAAATTCGCCGCCAAGGTTACCAGATTTGAATCCCCTTGATTACTTTAATCAATGTTGTGATGCCTACAGAATAAATACTTTTCTCTACTGATGGATTACAATAATTAACATGGGTAAAAATATTTGTATTGCTATCTTAGTAATAGTTGATATTCGACTAGATGTTTATTAGCCTCTTTTGTTCACATTTGCCCCCTGAACATTCCTTTCGAATATTGGGGGTGCCCCCAGATCACCCTGTATAGAAAAAGAACGTTGATCAAAGTAATGAACTAAACTATGAACGATTATAAATTCGTTTAAGTAATTACAAGGAATTATTGACATTGTTTCAACAGATTAATTTAGAAAAGCGGCTGCAATTTAATATGAAATATATTGCGAGAAAATTTCTTAATATTAATGACCTTAATACGCGCTCATCCAGGCAACAGCTTTACGGTCTGATAGCCGCTCAACATGTGAAAATTCCCAAAGGATCTGACACAATCCTGGTTCCTAGAACGTATGCATTTCGTCTTCTACTAATCACCCTCCATTAAATTATCAATTATTAAAGGGCTGTATAAGAAATGTCATAATGAATATTTAATTTTACTTAAAATTTCAATAAGAGAGGGTAAGCCATACGTCTCCTGACCTTCCCAAAAACGTAGGGAAGTTTATATGAAAATGAGAATCCATATTGATACGCAACACAATTTCAAGAACAGTGTTTGTAAATTTGAATAGAAATCTATATCAAATAAAATAAATTCATTGCCTACGAGTGCTTTTCAAAAATATAATACACTGAACATAGCACTGCACTGAACAAATTCCTAATTGTTAATTATTATTATAAATTCATTAGATTTATTTAAGTTAATAAATTATAAGAAATATAAGTATTAATCAGTTTCCAATTACTCAGGATATAATAATAGTGTACATATCATATTACAAAATAGAGAGTTGTTTCTTGTTAAATAAAGTGAGCATTCAAGATGATACATTTCACTTATTATCGTACCTGTGCTAAAAAAAATCTTCAACACATCTTCATTTTCCATCCATATTTGGTTAATAAAAAATGTATTTGGCATTATAATAATAAATGATTATCACTATAATTAAGGCACCTAGTCTACTATTATACCAACCAATGCTCGTATAGATTTTGTGTAGCTGCTGATTGAAAAATTCTTTCACAGGGTTCTGTATTTCTGCGTCCGACCCAAAGCAATTTTTACAGTGGTCCAAAATTATAGAAATCAAAATGTAACAGATCTGGCCTGTAGGGTGGATGCTGTAAAATACTCAATTTTCCTTGCTGCATATTTATTACAGCAGTGGCAACATGAGGCTCAGAATTATCATGAGTCAGAATGATTCCTGGACATTTTGGACGCTCCTAGTGAAGGTTTTTCTTGGTAGAAGAAAATATCAACATCTTGTCTACAGAAAATTGTGTTAAACTGTTTTGATAACAATTTAATAAATAGTAAATAATAATGACAGCAGATTTCGTCGCCAACAATTGTTGACGAAAGAAAGTCGGCTTTACTATTTCAGTTGTACCTAGCAAAGATGTGTTTGCAAAGACAAGCACATTTGCAAACATTTCTGGCCCTCATTTAAAAAACCGAGAACGTTATACTACACTCAATATTGTCTGAAATTGTTCATTTAAATTAGGCGATTTTTTCTAAACAAGTCTATCACACATGCTATACTAATTTCTCTTCTATAGTCTTAAATTTTCAGTGCCATTCCTTTAGTTAGATACGCAATAAATGCATACACTATCTCGCCTATGCCAGTGAACAATGGTATATTTCATTAGAAGTCTAGACATAAGGATTATTCCAAGCGCATGTGACAAATTCTCATGGAAAATCATACAAGCATGGAAAAATCTATTTCTGGACGTGTAATGAACGTGTTATACTTCTATGAAAACGATAAAAACATAAAAAAGACATACGAGAAAAAACTTGGAACATTTTTATTTTCATAACAGTTATGGAAATAAAAAATATGTAGCTACAAGAGTAAGAATATTGAAACTAATTAATTATTAATAATAACGGCTCCAAATAATAATGTTTTTAGTTTGTTATGGTTATGTTTATTGTGCAACTCATATTATTACACAGGTTTACTACTGTTGGAGTTTCATTTTGTGAAACTGCAGTTATACTCGCTAACTGATTTTCTAGAACGAATCATACAATCGTTGTATTTTACGAGTGAGAAGGGTTAAACAATTTTCGTTGTACCTCAATTTTTCTTTGTATAGGTTCTTCTATATATCCTTCTTCTACATTGGTAGAACGCCATCATCCGTGCCTATTCAGAGTCGGTAAATCAGCACCACGTTCCACCAACATGGTTGCCGAAGAACACCTTAGTTCATGCTCGGTTTATTTTCTGGAATCTTCTAGTTTTAGGTATTCTGCAACCATTTTCGGAACACCACTGATACCATGACATCCAACGCGTTCCAGCGTAACACCTGCCGTTTCGATATGCCACAAATCTTCTGTTGTTTATATTTTTAGATCGTAGAGCTGCATATTTATGATAAAGTTTGCAGGGCTCAAATGTACATCCTTCATTGGTATTGGTGCTTCTTGATGTATGAGTTTTTCCATCACGTAAAAACACGACAAGAAGGTGCTCAGTATCTACCACATCGTCCAAATTTAAATGTATTACCTAATCAATTCTTCGACACGCACCAAAGATCCCAAACACTAAAATTGCAGATATTGTTCATCTGGAGCTTCACATAAAAAATTGGTTACTTGTTCTGCTGTTAAAACTTTGGTTTGACTTTTTCGGTATATATCCTACAACTTGACGCTTCAAGAAAGCAATAGTTTTTGGATATTTAGTGGTGTTAGCATTTTTTTATGGCCAGACAATTCTTTAGCATTGAGAATCGGCTCCATAATGTGGAAGATTTCATAGACTTAGTTTTTTTGGCAAAGTAAACTAGAAGAATATCGTCAGTTACAGTTTTGATTCTGTTTAGATTTCGCCATCCAGTAAAAAGTTAATATTTGCGTTCATATCTTGATTTGGATTTTACTGACAATACATTAGCATTTGCTTGTGCCGTTTGCTATAGGATGTCATGGGGATATTCTTCTGTTACATTCTATCGGCATAAAATGCAGAAATATATCAGATCTCATCTATTGTGGTTGAATTTCGAGTTCCCACTCCATATATTTATAGAGTATATCAGGTTAGTAAATAGAATACATTTTTTAGATAATTATTGAATAGAGTTTTGTCTGTGAGTGTTCATTAGCATACCTAGATGTTTGGTATCAGAGAGCATGCATATGACTTCATTGGTAGGAATTGTAGGAGATTTGATACATATTAGCTTAAAATACCTTTCTTAAACAGTAAAAAAATAAATTTAATTGACAGAAAATAAACAACGCCGACAATACAGGGTTTGACATGTAGAATGCATTTCCATGGTTACTTATTTCAAAGATGATTTGTTTTAAATTAGTCTTTCAGATAAGATCTAAAACTTCAAAAAATATTACAGAAATGTATCTAAATATTCAAACATTTTCAAATTAATATACAAAATAGGTACAAGTTAAATATCACATATCATATAGACTTTCTTACATTTGGTTTACATTGCTGTATATTTATATTCTAAAGTCACATATTCGGTATTTTTATTCAGCGCACGGAAAGAATTGCAGATCGGGAAAACTTTTTCGGTACGCTACCATGCGCTAGCTTGAAAAAGCCCATGTTACTTGATTACTAATACAGATGGAAATAAGGTGTTATCAAAGAATTACAATAAAAAGATTTTATGATGACACGTTGATCAAACTTGAATAGATTTTGGATGACAAATACGACTTTAAAATCACAATGCTTAAAATAAGTATCAAATTTAAACGACATAAACTGACTAAACAAACACACATATTGATTAGTAGAGACAATTTTGCAATCATGTTCAAATAAAAATTCATAAACAGAATGACACAATAACCGGACAATAAATTAAACGATATGAGTGTTTTCATTATTATAGCGTTGATTCTTCTTTCCGAGAATTCAGACGTCAGGGGACCGATATCTCCAAAGAATATGACAAAGCTCTAGTTTTTCTTGTGTATACAGAAAGAAAACTTTTAATCGAACATTTACTCTTCGACTGAGCTGGCTAGGATTACGACGTGTTTTGTTTTCCAGCGTTATCATATTCTCCAGGGATATCAAGTTTCCAGTTCACAGAAACACTTTCATAAATTACTTTCAGTATTATGCCTGCGTCACATTGACCATTTTCCATTTTAAGGGAGAATAGAGCTCAAAACAAATCACAATAAATAATATGTTAATTAAATAATAGTTTGACAGAAACTCAAATCAACACTGATTAGAGGTCAAGGCAGAATTACAAAGAATTTTTCAGATTTCAGCTTTAGCCATTTGGCCACCTTCCTATTTATTTCATTATTAAATAGTCGCCAGCCAAAGTATCGATTTACCTCATCCACCTAATAAACTAAGTATGTTCTATTTCAAACTTTTTTTTTTGGGAGTTTATTTGCAAAGCTACTATAAACATGCTTTTAACATAAAGAAAAAAAACACAAACAATGCAGTACACAATCGTTATTATACCTGACTGCGCAATAAACAGAACCTTTCATCATAACTAATGTGTCTTTACAAAGGCGCAACGTTCTGTATTTCCGTGAATAAACGAATTTATATTTAATATAGCCTACAACTCGACGGGTTTGCATTAAATTCTTAAAATTTGCTATAAAATTCATTATGTGTAATGGGGAAATTGCATGAATCTTATATTGGTTTGAAATGTATCACTAATCATGGTTAATCATTCAAACATATTGAAAGTCATAATACGTGTCTAGCGGTAATAATTGAAATAGTAACGTAGAATGTAAACAATACCACGTGGTTGAAAATATGATATCATCAGTGGCGTAGCCACGGGGGAGTTGGGCGTCAGACCCATGGGTTGGGATGTCTCACTACAAACCTGCAATCACCCTATTCGCCAAGATTTAGCAACGCGGTCAGTGAACTAGATCTCCTACGGCAACCTTACATTAGGGTTCATCTGCATTAAATCATTTAAAAATTAAAGGATAAATATTTAGAAAAACACGACAAAAATAGGGACAATGGAAACCTCGGAAAAGGACCATCTCGCCACCAAAAAAACCAAGCGCCTCTGCAGCTATGGACCAACGTGGCAGACTGAGTATATTTGGCTAATAAAGGGTTCATACAATTTTTCTGCAAGATGTCTATGCAAAAAGGATTTTTCAATTAGTCACGGTGGCCTTAGTGATGTCAAACAGCACTCTAATACAAGAGAGCATAGAAGACGTGAAAATGTCGAAATCTTCTCAAGTTTTAACAAAATTCTTTGCAAACAGAGAAAATATTCAAGAAACTATCGATGTTACTGCAGCAGAGCTTGGGCAAATCTACCAATAGTCAATCTTACAATTCGTTAGATTGTGGGCTCAAACTTTTACCAAAAATTATAAAAGATTCTGAACTACTAAAAAAATTATTGTCACAGAATTTGCCCCGCTCGCACCCAATTCGACGACTGTGGTATCGCGAAAAGTTAGATTGCCCCGATCGCCCCTACGCGATTAGACTTATTTTAAGCAATTTGACCATGAAAATTTAAAAATTTTCGCCTGCGGCGCTAACCTCCCTCCCCTCTTCAACTGATATAATAAATATAATAATGTGTCCCGTATCTTAAAATTCAAAAGGTAGCAAAACCCTGCCTGCAACTAAGTTCTAATTTTATTGAGATTGTAAATGCTTTTTCTACAATACGTTTGGAGCTATTTACTATGTATTTAAAACCACTAATTAATGTATCTCATATTCATTTTTCGACGTATGTATAAAATGATACCAGCGCATCCGCCTAAATTTAAAAAATAATTTTACGTTTAGACCCTGTGCTGCTGTATTATAATATAAAGTAGAATTTAATTTCAAGTAAGTTTAGAGATATATAATAGGAAGTTGTATTTGTGCAAGAAATATATTTTTTTTACTTTTTCAACGCCGTATAATTGTCTATGCGCTTAAGGGAAATCAGTAACTTTGCATTATATCACAATTATCTTCTTAAAGGAAGGTAACTTTTCTTTTCGGCTCATAAATAAGAAGGAAATTGAACGTAAACAATGAAGTTTCCTGCAGTTAATTACAGTTTGAGGATCTTTTAAGGGGCCCACTTAATGGAAACAAAGCAATTTATGTTTGTTGAAAATATTATACCTAAAACGTTACCCGAGCTTTCATGAAAACTTTCGGGATTAAAAACTAATTTTTGAAGTTCTCAGTAACTTTCAATGAACTTGCTTGATCTAGCAAAGTAACCGCGAAACTGTATTAGCCATTTGTTCTAAACCAAAATAAGGAAATGTATTGGATCTGAAGTATTTATTTGTGTCACTTCTTATTTTTTCTTCTGTATATCTATTTAGTCGTTTTCTAAATTAGTTAGTAATATATGTAACGTTAGAATTATATTATCTAATTTTATCCGTAATTTGTACAAAAATAACGATTTCAATGTAATAATCATCAAGTCAGTGAAACATTGAAGTATTTAAATGATATATCATGATGATTCAGTGATAATGTCGTTAACTTTAAGAGAAGATAGGAAAAAGTTAGTAAGTTACTTATAATGCGAATACCTGATTTAAAAAAATTGCATAAAATACATATGTACGCAAAAAAAATATGTTCAAACCTTACTTTTTCCCCCTTTTCAGACTGACATAGACCGCTGGAGGCAGTTCAACTCTGGGATGCGACGTTGTCAAATTTAAATATTTTTCTACAGTATACGTACTTATTGTAATAATAAATGCTATAAGTTTTTTATTAGTATACAATTAAAATATTAAGTTTCATCATAAAAAATATTTAATATTGTAACCTCTATGATGCCTTAGCGTGGAAACATGTCACGTAGACAAACAAACTTTTTGTCACTCTTGATTACACAAGAACAAATTCACAACTGTCAGATTATTTACTTTCCATCAGCGAAACCGAACCGCTTATATATATTTTTAGGATTGAGAACGTGTCGAGAATCAAATAGATTATAACCTGGACTATTCTAGAAAACGTCAAAATTTAGGTATTACAAAAATTATCAATTCTAACGCTAACAGGAACATAATTATTAACAAACTAACATGGTAGGTGAGCTCCAACGGATCAAAATAAGCCATTCACATTTCATTAAGATGAAATTATTAAAAGAGGTTGAAACATTTTTTGTATTTAAATACAGACAGTAATAAAAAACCCTTGTGCTGTCAACGAAAAATAGTCCGAAACACACCAATTCAGTGATAAATAATCCGGCAATCTGAGTTTTGACCTACCGTATTTAGGCCAATAACCTTGTTTGTTTGTAATGTATATTCAATGACATGCGCTGCAGAGCTGCAGAACCGTAAATAATAACAGAAATAAACAATAATTAAATTTGCATTTTTATAAACACCCGATGTAATCAGTATGAAATCATGAGAAGTTTATAATAAGATCCCAACTGCAGTAATCGCTAGGCTGTAATCGCTGATCAGTACAGCTAAAAAGTTGGCAGGTCAAATTCCCCTTTAATACGTTACCGGCGGAGTAAGTCGAACATAGTTCGGGTCCGTTTTCCCTGCAGGCCTCTACTGAACAGAGCCGTGGAAAAATGTATAAAATACATTTTTATAGACATGTGGATCTGTGTTATTCGGTAGCTACTGATCATGAGTAATGGATTTGTTTCTGATTCATATTCATAATCAAATGCAATTTGCATTATTTGGCACAAGCGTACAAGCTCAACTTGATTTTGCTTTCAAGAACATAACGGAAAGATGACAAAAAATAGGTATGTTTTTGATGTTTTATCCAAAATTATTTACTGTATAAAATTTTGCCTTGTCTTACGATTTTATGTCAAAACTTGACAAAACGCTTAATAAATACCTTAAAATGCGACAATTTCTAAAAGTACCTCAAAAAATATGCATACGTTTTAGATTACAATCACGAAGTTTGTCATTAGAAAATCTATCAATTTAATACCGAACATGTTATTATATATATATGTGGTCCTGAGTGGCAACGCTGTTGGACTTCTATATAGCTTCAATACTCGAACGCGTGATCAGAAAATCATGTTACCGATTGTTATGTGGTGATTTGTTTATCTTTTGAAAATAAGAGTTTTTTTTTTTCGATATTCTGTCTTTATCAGGCCTTCCGAATACGTGGTTAAAATGAATGACATTATGATTGAATCACCCTGTATAAATAAGTGCGAATTAAAAAAGTAAAAGAATATGAATATGGTTATGGATGCTACAATGATTTTATAAAAAAAATTTGAAATTTCTGACTTAAACGCATTTAATTTAATTATTCGCAAAACCAAAAAATGCTATAATTTTCAAGGAGGAACACTATTGTTTCTTTGACGAACAAAAAAACAGTTGTAAGAAAAATTTACTGAAGTCACATCGCATGATGTAGATATGCAAATAACAAATCGTTCTATGTAAATTGCATCACTTTTTCATATTAGTTTTTTTTTTCAAGGGAAGAAAGGTCGCATGTCCTATCTAATAAAGCTGACCTACATAGAATTGCATCAGTCGCATACGAAATGTAGTTCCCAGAATTCTCGACTCTAATGTTATTAGTCCTCTTTATCACATCGGAGGGGTATACACAAGAACAAGATTTCCTCTGGGATACAAAGTATGTCTCAAAGTAGCTATCGAACAGTTTGATCCTACGAAACTAGAAGGCATACGTTGTGCAGATGTAGACAAACTTAAGTATGCAGGACCGCCGCATAAATGGCCCTAATGGATTTTCCTAGACACTCCTGCACCTGCACTTCCCTTTCGATAATGGTCCTGACCACCTGGGGTCTCCTCAAGGCATATTTTATTTTATAACATGCAATATCAATAACTTAAAAAATCTATAGCTGCCTTTATAAATCATACACCTTTATCCAACATAAATCTAAACCAATGAGATGGACAAGTCGAAAATACCGGATCAGGTACAAATTGGTTTAACACGCGCAACTTCGGCACAACTCTTGCTATATCCACAAAACTAAGCTAATGCAAGTTAAGAAGCTTCAACTGGCACACAAAACATTTGGTTTTATAGAATATACATAAAATCATCACTTATATTTCATTAATTAGAAAATGAGTTTTGCAAAAAAAAACATGCAAATACTCCAACCCACATTTTTTACTGGATTTAGCTACAGTTTCTCAAATTGTAAAACCTTTGCAACGGTATGAAATAGAGAACATAAAAATACGGTTTCGGACACTCCTGTTAAGAAGATAGAAATACAGTATGTTCAAATAACTAAATGGACACTATTACTTACTTTCTTATTATTGGAGCTCCGATGTCGATTAAATTAGTAAAGTTATGTAATTTTTTCTGCTAATTACGAAGATCAGAACAGAAAAACAATTAAACATTATATATTTACAACACAGTCTATTTTTAAATAAAACACTATATACGTTTACATTTGTTGGTCGTAGAATAATATTATTCATACCTAATAAAACATACCTACATAACAAATATTTTTACATTATTGGATGAAGCATTAAAAGTCGAATAATAGTATATTATTCAACGAGCGTATAATAATGGGTATTAAGACGAGTGGCCTAAATCACCGAGAGGATAATAGCCATTATACGGGACTAGAATACTATACTTTATCAACGACTACTAAATATTTTTGTTAAAGAAAAGTCATTTTCATTTTCAATATCCATATTTAGTTCGTTTTTTAACACGATTTAACACAAAATATCAAAACACTGATAAATCTATGCACACAAACGATAATGTTGACAGGTTTGAGTCAAATTTGTTTCGTTTTAAAAGCTACTTAGATTTATAAAATGTTTCGAAAAACATGGTATGTTAAAAAACAGATATACGAAACGCACGAACGAAGTCGTTGATGGCTCAGTATAGATGCTCCTTCCCTTCCAACCGCGGGTCCCGGGTTCGAATCTGGTCTAGGAAAATTCACTTTTTTAATTTTTTTTTTATATGTACAGCACTGAACCGATTGTTTGTAGCAGAACAATATAATATTATAGCTAAATCAAGGAAGCATCTGACAGTAGTCAGTAGTGATTAATGGATATTAATAAGGTCGAGGAAACAGATGTATAATGGGTACATTATACAATAGTCGTGGATAAAACAACTTTTTTCCTAGAATTAGAAATAACCAAAATATTTTAATTTAAAATTAAAGTAATAGAAATGACAGAGGCTAAGAAACCGTTAACACTGATGTTGAATTATTCTCAAATTTGTTGAAGAACTAGCTCTATGACAAACTTTGGCAGATGATAGCTGGGTTAATGTAAAAAATGTTTTCTTATACGAATATAAATCCTATACGTTTTTGTTAAAAAGTTACAAACATTTAAAAAAATACAATTTGACATTTCAGTTCAAGTAGCCTGATAAACAAAAATGATTAAAAAAATTAATTTATTTGCAACTGAAGGGTATGCAGATATTGTCTTTGTGTACAGTGATTTCGAAAAGTAACGAATAAATTCATTATTTTTTAAATTGATACGACCCACATTTGTGACGTCATCGTTGTTCGAGATCATCGACAATTTTTTTAAATAGCAACCCCCAATTTTGACCATGCCATTTGAAAGACCGTGTCATTCTATATACATACATCATGAAAAATTAAGGTGTTACATAACAAAAGTTTAAAAAAAATAATGTATGAGGATTATAAATTTAATTTTCACAATACTGAAAATGATAATGATTATATAAAAAATCGACTAAAATGTTTAAATTGTGCACCGTTGGTTGCCTGACAGTAGCCAAGACGATTAATAAATTTATTTTGGACATTCTCAATAACTTCAGGAGGTATATGATGTATCTCGTGACGAATTCTTGCTTTTAAATGTTCTAAATTAACCGGTCTAGTAACGTATAATTTCTTTTTGAGTATTCGTACAAGAAATAGTCTAGGGGTGTCAAATCAGGCGATCTGGCTGGCCACTCAATCGGACCCCTTCTCCCTATCCAACGATTCGGGAACAGTTCATCTAAATAAGCACAGACAGGTGTTGCATAATGGGGAGGTGCACAGTATTGTGAAAATTAAATTTTAAAACCTTCAAACATTATTTTCTTGAAATTTTTGTTATGTAACACCATAATTTTTCATGTTGTATGTATGTAGAATGACACGCTTTTTCAAATGGCATGGTCAAAATTGAGGGTTGCTATTTAAAGAAATTGTCGATGACGTCATATCTCGAACAACGATGACGTCAAAAATGTGGGTCGTATGTCAAAGAGTGCCTTTTTTAAAAACGAAATCGACGTGCCAGGGGATTATTTCGAAAACTTTTCAATTTCAAAAATAATGAATTTATTCGTTAATTTTCGAAAGCACTGCATGGGTATTCCAATGGAAACGCCAGACAAGCAGCCCGGGAATACCGACGAAGTTACCTAAATAGACATCAACCCACATAGTATTTAGTGCATCATTTCGTAAACTTCGCGAAGGAAGTAACCCCGCTCCAGAAAAAAACATTCATCCTACTGAAATGAATGTACAAACTGAAGAAGATATAGGTACTGTCATACCAACTCTTCAATTAGTAGTCGGCGTATAGCAAACAATCTTCACTTATCACCGAATTTTGTATGACGTGTATTGAACAGAGAAATGTTAATCTGTTTCATGGCCAAAATGTAGCATTACATGCTGGAGATGGTCCTCAGCGATTAGAATGTTGTCGCTGGTTACTTCAACATACACAAAATGATAGATTCATTTCGCTTGTCATGTGGTTTGATGAAGACGACATAAATAATAATCATAACGAACATATGTGCGCGTTACAAAATCCGCAGCAATTAAATCAAGACGATTTCAGCAACGTTTCAGTGCCAACGTTTGGGGTAGCATCTTCAACGATAATTTACTGTCTGTACATGTTTTAAATTACTTTTAAATACATCTCTGTATCGAACTTTCTTGGCAAACAACCTTTTTAATTTCATCGATGACGTAGGGCTTAATATTCTTCAAAATATGTGGTATCAGCACGATGGTGCACCACCACATAGAAGGAGACACGTAACTGTTTGGTTAAATGATAAGGCTGAGCCTTGTTGATCTATCAATTTATCATAGCATGACTACCGCGTTTCCAGATCTAAATCCTTTGGACATTTATTTATGGGGACATATAAAGCAGCATGTCTACCATGTTGAAATCACTACTCGTCAGCAGTTACCTCAAAAAATTCAAGATACACTTAGCTAGATACGAAATGATCCAAATCTCATCCGCCGAGTGATGGAATCTTTAGTTCGTCGATGTAAGGCTTGCAATCGAGCCGAGAGTGAAAATTGTTTACAGTTTCAAGATTTGTTAATTTAGTTAATAAACGATAACTTATGTGTAAACATAAATAATAATTTTTGTTGTAGCAGCTACCATTTTTATGTATCAAGCTGCTTTTATTGACATGTGAAATTATTTTTTTTTAATTCTTGTAACTTAAAACAAAACCGAATCGGACCAATTCATTAATTAATAACATCAGCATTAATATCCAAAACCTTTTTTCACTTTTGTACTCGAACTTACTTATATTAGATAATAAGTCAAAAGGAGCAACTTTCTATGTTTTTAATGTTTAATAAAACAATATAAGAATATACAAAGTGCTCCATTTTAAAAATACACTGTTCCATAATATCTTGCTACGTGATATTCAATTGTTTTTTTGTTTTGGTCATCGTAATAAACAGACAAAACTTTGCTAATTTACCCGACATAGTAATTCATATAATATAGGAAAATTAGAACAGGACCCACCTAGTTTGGAACAAACTGAATATCCTTTTCATTATTTAACTACAACTGCATTAAAAAATAGCTAAAAGATGTTCAAACTTTATCTGTCAAATGGATTGTTCGTGGATAAAAAATAAATTTGTAAACAATGCAACAATAATCTGACAAGTCACTCCAAAGTAATCCTCCTCCAGAATAGAAGTAAACGTTTTGTGCGCTGAATAAATCGCTTAGTAATATATATAGGATTATGTGTTGATTGTATTTGAAGAGTAGTGCAAAGTTTTAAAGTAGGCGATAAATAGTTGACTGTCGCGAACAGCTTACCCTGCTTTTGACGCACTCGCTTCATTTGTTTCAAAATGACTGACATTCTGAGAGACGCAATCATTTGTTTCCAAAGTTACTCTCTAACGAAGCATGTAGCTATTTTGTACATCATTGTGTTCATGTTGTAAGGATATTATCATTCGGTTAGATTGATTAATTTGATATAAAACTTACATAATATTGCTATTTCAATTAGACATCGCGTGATCCAGTAATTTTTAAAAGATTGCCTCAGTTAGGTCGTCCCGTTTTAATTAAGCTTTTCACATTAGCTTTACATACGCATTCCATTCGAAAGTCAGGAATTACTGCATCCGTTCTGTCAACCAGATGGCGTCTCTACATTTTTATGTTGAACATTACATAATCTTTATTTGGAGCTCGAATTTGAGCTGTTAAATTGAGATGCAAAACTTTAAAACTTACGTTGCATAATAAACAATGAGTTAATAAATTACCGAATGTGTGTCTGTTGTCATCCTACTTATCAAGTCGATTTCAATATGTTCCATATAATGGTGTCAAGTCCACTATGTCTTAAATAAAACATGAAGTCCCACAACGATCAGTTTTGGGTTCTCTACTTTTTCTCATTTATATTAACGATTTTTCCCAACACTTCCTCCTAATATAAGGTAATTTTTTTATATTTCTGACTGAATATTTTAACAGTGATTTTATATTTGTCCATTGTGTTCAAATATATTTTTTTTAAATCGTTTTTAACTTTTAAATTGATTTTTTAACCAGCCTTAAACAAAATTTAACTGTTGCTCTGTTTTTGACGTGTGTAGGCACTGTGATGTATGTGGCATGAACTTGAAATGAACTATGTATGAAAATATGGCAGAACGTTAAAGGAACGTAAAATTATCTTACAAGTGTTAAGTCTACGTAACTTCTAAAGAAATTTCCTGGTAATTTTACAGCATTAAAATCATTTACATCATATAATTGCTCCCCTAATTGTCTACTACATTTGTTTAACTGTACCTAAACACCCTTTTACTGAAACAAAACTTTACTAAACGTAGTTAAATCGTTACATTGTGGGTAGTTGATAGCAGGTCTAGGCTTTTTAATGTCCGCAACAGAAAGGCTTTATATTGCCTGTTGCTTGTTTAAAAAGTTTATTCTACAATACAGAATTAACAAGATTCCTTAGCTAAACTTTAATACCGGACTATAGATCACAAATTAATAAGAAAAAATTCTGATAACTGTATATCAAAAGGGATCTTTCAGAAATACCAGTGTTCAAAATTAATTAAAATATGTTAATTTTAATGTACTTGTAGGAGATTTTCGAAGCACCTTTTGTCTTCCGTTTCCTACATTCAATGCGGGTAAAATGACAATAAGCCCACAGGCACTGTACGTTCACAACAGGTTTATTGACTATAAGTAACAAATCGATATTATTTGCAAAACAAAAATAAGAAAAACCACTGGTAGCGATGCCTCTGCTTAGCTCGGACCCAGGTCAGGCGGGACATATAAAGAGAGAACCAAACAAATGATTGCAGGATAATAGAAAGGAAGGACTTTAGGTGCTTCCCTGCGTATTTACTGGAGCGGTTATGGATGTTGACTGGTATTTGGAGGATCTTGCTCTTCACACTGCTGATTGTGATGTAGTTTTAAGTATTAATTACTTATCACTTATCAGAATAAATGCATAGTAGTTTTACTTCATGAATTATTTATTACCAAATGATTTGCTCCATTACGTTGTCTGTCAATAGCTAAAAAGTTTTCTCCGATCACCCCCACTGCAAGACTGGTTAACTATGATGTGGTTTGTGAGATGCAACAGGATGAATCGAGTCAACGACGTACGGAAATTGAATAGACCATTTCTTCAATCATGATTTTTTAAGCTTGTTAGAGGTCAGAACTAATCAGTTTAATTTAGTTTGGAATTTAGTAGATATCGACGGTAATTGAGTTAATACATCGGTGATTTGACTAGAGATTCGAATAGTGATTGATTTAATACATTGGTACTTCTGTTCTTTTCAATTTATAAGGTTTTATAAAACGAAAATTCATGTCACGTATTATAATTTGCAAATACACCCTTCTAGATATTCTAGGCAGAGTTTAATTGTTGTGAGATAGCAACCTGAATTTTTCTATCATCAACCTCTATCTCTTCTTTACGCGAAGTTCCACTACTTTCCATTTTGTAGTTGCATATTCTTCTTTGCCACTCCTTATTACACTATATACACTACTCACGGACATTCTTGACAATGAACTACAGATTTCAACCGCATCACTTACACCCATATTTTGGTTTCGCGCCCTAATCCTTTCACACACGTCATCATCCGATATTGCTCACTTGTTAGATTAGGGCGTTTACAATTTTGAGAATACGCCGTAGAGCTTGAATTATTCTCCATTATTAACAATACAAACAAAAAATCACTCATAAATTAATTACATTCACAATTAAATTAGCGGATAGATACATCCGAAATTTTCCCACATACACGCTATGGTAGCTGCGGTGTGCGCATGGTGGGGTCTGTCACGCCATGATTACCAATAAAAATCGAGAATTCCGATCTAGCGCATGCGTCTCTGTTGCAGCAGAAGCTGTGTAATTAGATATACTCTCAGAGTTATGCGGCACTTAAATTTTATACGATAAATATAGAGGCTGCATGTATTTATCTTTGTGTTAACTGGTTTAAACGGTGAGCGGGTTTATAACAGAAATCACTCTATTATTTTGGACCTCGACTGGCTGCCATCTTTTACCAGTTATATTAGTAGTGCGTAGTCTGATCCGTCCCTAAGATTTGGTAAAACTGTTATTTAGTTACGGCTTCTTTACTCAATATGCATAAAACAGATTGCCATGTGTCTACAAAATAAACAAAAAAAATAAGGAGGAATATTTACATAGAAAGGTATGGTGATACACAGTTATACGAGGACCGCGACTTCCTGAAGTTTTTGTTTAACAGGAAGTGCTATAATAAATAATGTTCACTTTTCTGAATATTACCCATAAAGTATAAGACGCACTAAATTACACTCCATTCAAATAAAGTTAATAATACAACCAGACAAATATAGTTTCCCCATTGCGTAGTTTTATGGTTGTTTTTATTAATGCCGAGAGTCACTCTGCAGGTTAATGTATATTTCAGATAAGAGAAAATTCCAAGTTGCTTACAAGATACTGGGAGCGAATCTTATAAATAGAGATTTATAAATCCGAAAAGGCATAAAAACGCATATAAATTTCTAGGCGCCTTGGCATAAAAGGAAACATTTATAAGGGTATTTACATCTTTCTCGTTGTAGTCGTATAATTTACCAATCGTCCGTAGGAGCCGGATTTGATTTAACGGCGTTTTCGTAAATTATTCCGCTAAGGCAGTTTCGTGTTTTATGTAACGCAATTACCCGTTAGAATATTTAATCGCACAATGGCGAAACAAAAAACGCTTTTACATTAGAAAATGGGTTATCGATATTCTGCTGCACGCCTGCTTTGTAGCTCTTCGGAAGGCGGCATTATTTACTTTATTTTAAGGGTGTGAACTTAGTAAACATTGTTTAATAGAGCATGCAACGAATTGAATTTCCTTGCACATATATCTTTGCAACATGCAAACTTCTACTTCGTTTAAAATTAGAAAATACCATTTATTATATGTCTGCAAACATTTACTGAGCGCTATCTCCTTTATATTATATATTTTTAACCTCTTAAATTACACCTCTCTCCAAATTTCATTTATATTTCACATGCGATCCTCAGATTGCCAGAATTTATGTAAGACCGTTTAGTTGTGAAGTATACTACTCTATTTAATAATTTAATACGTAAGTCCCTGAAAGTGGCCTATCCACTCAACGGTCCTACATTTTTTTAAAGCTCCTGGAAACGGATACTTATGCATCAGAAATATAGATAGGTATCTAACTTATTTATTTATTTATTTATTTAAGATACATCCACCCAACGGAGACCAATTACAGGGTGGGGAAAATACAAATTATAAATTAGATACAAAAAAAAAGATAAATATAACGAACATAAATAATTACACACAAAAAAACAAAAACAAAAAACTAACAACTTAAGCTAAGAAATACATGTAGATTTAATAGAACGTACATTACAATGAAATATATCTAGTACATCTTGCTTACGGTTATAAGCTGTACACATAAAGTGCAACGGCGAAAATTTAAGTAAAAGTAAGGTAAAACGTGAGATTCGTTCGAGACTCTGATCTCGGTACATGAAACAAGAGGTTATCCAAAATAAGGGGACAGCTAAAAATATTGTTAATAATTTTATACAGAAATATTAAAGCGTGAAGAATTCTCCGATCTTCTAAGCTAGTTATATGAAATCTGTTTAACATCATATTTTGCGGAATACCTATTTCAGGATAACCGCCATCAACAAAAAAACATAAATATTTAACAAATGGGCGCTGTATGCGCTCCAAACTATTTATATATCTATTATAACCATGGTAACCATACTATGGAACAATATTCGAGCTTAGATCTAACAAATGAATTATACAGTAATAATAAAACATTTATATCAGTGAAACCTTTACTATGTCTTATTACATAACCTAGAGATTTATAAGCTGACGCGACAATAGTATCTACATGGATATTAAAATTTAGTTGCCGGTCAAAAGTAACACCGAGATCTTTGATAGTTTCTGGCCTTTCTAGTGTGCAACCCTCAAGTTGATACTCAAATAAAATGGGATTATGTTTCCTATAAAATGAAAATGCGTGGCACTTACTCACATTGAGGGGTAAGTTATTTTCAGAGCACCAATTATTATTAATTTTATTTAAGTCTTCTTGTAAACTCAGACAATCCTCTGTTTTTACTATTGTCTGATAGAATTTTAAATCATCAGCGTATAATAAGTTGCACGCGTTCAGTTGAGATCAATGAAAACAATAAAAAAGAAGGGACCCAGGACTGAGCCCTGTGGAACACCACACAAACAATATTCCAGCGGACAAGTCAACATTTTGTTCAATTTTTTCCAAAATCAAGTGGCACAACTGTATTTGAGCAGGATAGTCTTGCGGCAGTAAAGCTAAACCCTTTGTATGTGATACGGATATGACTGTTGCTTCAGAATTTACCAAACTAATTTATGGTTCACATTAAGACTTGCAGTGACCCTCCTAGTACTAATATTTGGATAATCTTCACTTTCGTATAGAATAGCTTCTTCCAACTATGACGTTCTAACCCTCAAGGGTTTTCCAGGAATTGGACCTTTCTGACATGAGTTTGATTCCGAAAAACGTTGAAAACATTTCTGAGCATTCATGGATTTGGAGTTGGATGATTCGGAAATCTTTTTATATAAATTTGCCTAGCCTTAATATCATTTACATCTGCAAGGCCATAAATGATCAATATTAACCATTTCATCATTTGAATATGCATAAGCCATTTTAAAACTTCATTTCTGTTACCTATCTATCAGGTATTATTTAGAAACGCTGCAAAAAGACGACGGCATGGTAGTTGATATTGTTGACAGATCTATGGATCTAAGCCATTTCATTGTCTTTTAGGCCTTCCTGAGCATGTGGTTAAAATTGTTGTACTTAGTCATAGTTAACCCTGTATCATATTCTTATTAAATGTGTGCAAATGTAAAACAATGGTTAAGGGCTATTAAATGATTACATTAATTCGAAACACTTAAACATGATACACAAACCGCGTTCTACAAAAAATCGACCGTAAAAAGTGAATACAATAGTGCACAATAGAATCACTTATGCGATCGTCCGGATTGATTAGTTTATGAAGTTATAAAGCAAAGTTGTGACAGGAAAAATATTAATGGAAGATTTTCCCATACACAATATTCCCAATATGTTATCCGATAGTCGTGTTTATAGACGCGGGGAAGATTGAATTCTTGTTAACAATGCAGTGGTAGAGAGATTTTCGGCCGATCCCTTGCCAATAAATTATTATCGAACAAAATCATTAATCTTTATTACGGTCAGTTTAAAGTGACATTTTCGTCTATACACCGTCACAATGATAATTTGACGACTAAATATAAAGAGATATGTTATATATGAATTTTCTACCCTTTACATTATTAATGTTTCACGAAAATGGGTTCCTTTTATGTGTTACAACACCGGAAACTACAAACATAATAGTCCCGTAAACTTACAAAGCTATATCACTATTTATATCATACACAGTAAAACCTGATTTGTGTCGCAAATAAATGCTGATTTTTTTTTATGACACGATAAAACAGGCATATTAACAATAATTTTGTTAATTATCTACAACGTGAAACAGTCATATATAGAAATATTGAAGATATGATATACAGGGTGATTCAGTCATAATTTATTTATTCAAACTTATTTAAATCCACTGGTCAACAGGTACAAATTCAGAGAAGATAGAGAAAAATATTAAATGCATATATGCGCAGAAAAGAATATGTTTAAACCATTATATAAACCATCACCTATTCAGACGCCGACTGACGGAATTTAGATATTTTCCTATAGTACTTATTGTAATATGTAGTTAGTATTTTAAATTATTTTTTAAAAGTATGCAGTTAACATTTAAGTTGCAACATAAAAAAAACAAAACTATAACGGCGGAAAGAGTCGAACATTGTTCGGGTCTGCGGTTCGGTTCGCGGCCCGACTTCTCTTTCTTCTTCATCCATCACCATCAGTCATTATTTTCGCGTGGTAGAGGTTGGTGAATTTCGTGTGTTTGTGTTTATAATTATTAATAAAATTTGCTATTTGCCTAAACAAAAATGCAATTCAAGTTCGATAAAGTAAAGTAGTTAAATACTGCGGTTATCTTCTACTGAATAGAGCCGTGGAAAAATTCATGAGTAATGGATTTGATTCTCATTCATATTCATAATCAAATGCGATTTGCATATTTGGGAATACCAATGTACGAGTTCAACTTGATTCTGCTTTCAAGTTCATAACGAAGGGATGATAAAAATAGGAATGTATAAAATTTTGCAAAGCTTTTGAACTTGCATTATGAGGACATGATGAATGAATTTTACGTCAGAACTTGACAAAACTCTTAATCAGTACGTTAAAAATGCAACGATTTAAATGTACCTAAAAGAATATACAAAATGCATACATTTTAGATATCAAACAAGAAGTTTGTCATTAGAAAAAAATCTATCACACACAATAGTAACGCTTCGAACTACAATTTACAACTAAAGCGAAAAATTAACGCGTAGCGTAGCAAGTAGGTGTACCAAAAAAACGCAATATAAAGAGATATTTTTTTGCGTTAGCAGTGATAGGTACAGTTTCAAATTCTTTATTTTATTCTGTGCAAATTCATGGAGGATAACACTGAAGATAATTAAATTTTAGTTCACTTGTTAAGTAGGTGTGTCATACAACCCTAAAAACCTTGTGATTGAAAACATAAAACTTGTTTATTTGGTATGGCTGAATTCGGTTTTCTATAAACTATTCAACGACCCCTCATGCCATATTATGTTTCCATTTGAAAAAAAGTAGGGATAGGTGGGAGTTAGGGGGTTGAAGAAAAAAATGTTATTATATAACCGAAAGATGGGAAAAAGTCAGTTAACATGTTTCGACGTTTTAAAAAAAATTCATTCAATAATTCAAAAGATATGAATTTTATTCCGTACTTCTGGCCATGTCTGTATACTGCTTACTCGTAGAAAATTTATAGCGTCGGGTTGATTATTATGTAGTGATTTGTTTATCTTTTGAAAGGTCGAGTAAATTTTTTTTCCAATATTCTGTCTTCATTAGGCCGAAAACGTGGTTAAAATTAATGATATTATGACTGAATCACCCTGTATATGACTTACTGTTTTTCTTGAAATGCTAAATAATCCATTATGCTTCATTACATTTTTAAAATATAACATTAAACTAAATATATAATACATTCTAAAACATTTATGTCAGATACAGCAGTGAAATTGAAAAACAGAGGAAAGAAACAAAGCAACAAATTTAACGACCTCCGAATTCTTCTATAAATAACTGTGAAACATATAAAATATATTTATCGGATTAACATGTTTATTTATATTTGCTATAGCCCAACTCGGTACAAAGAAACATACAGCACTGCTTAATGTTTCGTATGCAGATTCTTTTCTATGAGAAAAATACGGTATTTTAAAACTTGGCACTACTAATTTACATAGAAATTACTAGCCAAATGAATTTCACCCTTGTAATTTCCATTAAACAAGTAATTACGCAAGCTATGGAGAAACGGTACTTTCGAAAATAAACAAATAAAACAATTTATCAGCGCCCCTTTATGCAAGAATGAAATTGCTTGCAATTACTTTGGACGTATTCTGTTTTATATTGAATTCAACAAACACATTGCAATGCTAGGATATGGAATAAGTATATGTTTCTTTAATTATTATGACAATTAATTAGCATACGTATGTTCTATATAATATTCATCATCTAGATCCTAACAAATCTAAAGTTCTTAACATAATATAGATGGACAGTTATGTAATGTACCTACATATTTTTAGGGACAATGTACTGTAATTTCTATTTACATTTTCTTAATATTCAAGTTCATTTTCAGTTTTCCAACTACAATAGTGGTTTAACTATTTGTATTCTAATTCTCAGTTTTAATACAAATTCTGTAGAATTGTTGACTTTTTGTTACTAATAGCAGTGTTTATATAAAGTATAGTTTGTCAACCGGCCTTAGTTGTGGACCATGTCGGCTAGATGGCGGGACTGTAATATGTACAAAATCTCTTAAACGAGCCCTAAGCAAGTCAGTAAACAGAGTCAGCCTGACTTTGTTTTTAAAATATAGTCAGTCTGACTATGTTTATCGGCTTCTTTAAAACTCGTTTAAGAGATTTTGCACATAATATAGTCCCGCCATCTAGCCGACATGGTCCACAACTAAGGCCAGTTGACTAACTATACTTTATATAAACACTGCTAATAGATATACTTACAGTGTGACCCGTTTTTTCAAGTCTAGAAACGTAAGATGGCTGTGGAGTTTTGAATTTTTTTATTGATGTGGCAAAAGCGTGACCTACTACTACGATTTTTTAAAAAGGTTCATTTTTCCAGAAAGTGGTATTAGGAATTTTTTTTACCAAAAAAATAATATTACCAGGCTATTCGGAGCCATCAAAATACACGTATATCAAAGTTAATCGACAAATGTATATTGAGTGTTTTTTATGGAGTGCCAAACTTCAAAAATCAGACAACTAAAAATTATAACAAGCAGTTCAAAGATTACCATGAAAGTGAAAACAAATATCAATCGCACAAAGAACACATGCTCTAATTTGTAATTTTTTTGTTTAACAATTTAGAATTTATAATTAACTACATTTTTTGTACGTTCATTAATTTTACTGTGGTCGCAACTAAAAGTATTAAACTTGTAGTGTATGTGTTTTTTCTTTGTCCGATTAGTATTTGTTTTCACTTTCGTAGCAATTTTTGACCTTATTATTATTTTTAGTTGTCTAATTTTTCGAAGTTTGGCACCCCATAAAGATACATACAATAGATGTTTTTCGATCAAATTTGGTATACCTATTGTGTATTTTGATGGGTGTTGAATAGCCTGGTAATATTATTTTTTTGATAAAAAATGCTTAATCCTACTTTCTAGAGAAACGAACCTTTAATAAAATCGTAGTAAGCCAGTATTTTGTCACATAAATAAAATGGTTAGTAGTATATAACCTCCATCCAGGGTACTAATTTCAAAAAAATTGGATTGC
Source organism: Monochamus saltuarius (assembly GCA_025584915.1). Taxonomy (NCBI): domain Eukaryota; kingdom Metazoa; phylum Arthropoda; class Insecta; order Coleoptera; family Cerambycidae; genus Monochamus; species Monochamus saltuarius. The sequence goes on from CM046726.1 coordinate 6,689,039, forward strand.
GGAAATTCCACAGCCTTCTCACATTTCTAGAGGTTTTAATCTAAGAAGTGGGACACATTGTATATAATATATTGATTTTTACGACCTAAAAAAAATACATTTTAAGAGTAGTTTTAAATATGTAATATTAAAGTACTGATATTGTTGTGTATTTATAATATAGAATAAACCATATGTAACACAACGTAACCTACACAGCAAGAAATCAGCTTTACACGATACTTTAGAAGGAGTATAATAATGCGGTGTTAAATTTTACATGGGTTATTTGCAAGCAAGACGTGGAGAATGTAGAATTTTAATTATTTGGCCAAGTTTACACCAATATAAAAAATTTATTAAATTGTGTTTAAAATTTAAACGAGGGTGGGAAAACCTTATTCCCTTCCCAACTATAACCGCCGCTTGCTATCCAAAACATGTGCGAGTTACGATCACGTGACTAGTGAACACTTGTTGCAGTTGCTTACTACACTTCATACGAGAACAAGTCGTAATTCGCGTCCATGCTGTTAATGGTTGAACCAGCGGTTAGAGAATTTTGATGACAGCAAACAGGTCTTGAATATGTATTTATTTATTTTTATATATTTATTTATTTTCAATTTCTAAATGAAAACAAATTTGTTTGTGAAAACATAAAACTTGTTTCTTTGGTTAAACTAGATTCGGTTTTCAATAAGTTTTTCAACGAGCCCCATCATGCAATTTGAAAAAAAAGTAGGGGTAATTGAGGGTTAGGGGGTTGAAGAAAAATGAGTTATTATATAACCGAAGAAGAAAAAATCAAGATCAGTTTAACGTGTTTCGCAGTTTACTCATTAAAAACATATGAATTTTATTCCGTATTTCTGGCCATCCCTGTACTTCCAACTAGAGCTGAATCGATATCAACTTTCATATTATCTTATAATAAGCATATGCATTGCAGGTATCCTCTAGAGAAATAATATCGGGAAAAATTGTACGTCGGTCGCAAGTTCAATAACACAAACTAATGAAGCGGAATGTTTTTCCGGAACTGAAACGTACTCGATGTAAAAATAAATAATTCACCAAAGAAATACATCCACGAGTGTTTGACATAATTCCCCGAACAACGAATGAAACTCCAGATGAAACATAAATAATAGAAATATGTTATACACCGGTAGTATAAATATAAATCAAACTCCTTAAACGTGCGGAGAAATATCGATTGTTATATATGAGCATGTTTAACCGAGTCGATGAATCACTCAAATCTGCTGTAAAAGTGTTATAAATAATAATGGAAAGGAGAGCAGAACCTGCAGCCAATATCTCCAGTCAATGTGGTACAATACAAATTCTACAGAGGATTCATCTATTACTCCTGGAAATTTATTGATAAGTTATCTAGCCTCCAGCAAGCCAAGAAAATAAATGCTAGATAAATAATAGATTAATATATTATGGCATAAAAGACATAAAAATAATGTTTTGATTTGGTAAAGAAGGTACCATTGTTTTTTTCACTGCAAACTGAATTTGTGCAAACTAAGACCCCGTTCATATTGGCATCGCTTGAGTTCTGAGCGTTGCCACATTTGAACTGTCATCGCATCATATTCAAGTTGGTTAAGATGGCAACCATTTTGACACAGGGTTCATCACGTCTTTCTGATTCGGAAGTTAATAAAATAACAAACGATGCCAAAGTTACAAATAAATTTGAATTTCTCGTCCCCAAAAACACCCCATCTCCAAAATGTATGCAAATATTCGGATTTTTAAAAAATTATTACAAATATCGAAAACAAAATTTTAACTCTGACACCCTGTATCTTTTTGACCATCAACTTTTGACTAAGGTTTGTTTGGCAACATCGCATTATTTTGTCGTCAGGGATCTACTCTTGCTCTATATTACATTTACTTTGGCACCCTGTACATGGATGGGTGATTTTCTCCACTTTAAATTAAGACAGTTAATGTTTTCAGTTCTGTTTTCCATCAATATGACAAAAAGATGTACTTGTACATTTTGTACAGAATTTATTGATATTAATTATTAATATCAATAAAATCTGTATAAAATGTAAAAGCAAACAAATCTGTTTTGTCCGTAAATTAAATAAACTCAAATTCCTACTATAGTCATATTGTTGAAAAAAGTATTTGCTTGATAGGAAAAATTCGAATTGTTTCCAAGTAACAAAAAATAATTGTCAATGGGTAGCTGCTAGATGTAGCTGTGCTATATTTCGCATACTCAAGTATGTCGATTTTAAGAGATATGAACAGCCAGGGTTAGGCGTCAGTTAACTCACACCACTCACCTGTGGCGTACTGATGAGAGTTAATAAGCTAGAAACCGGTATATGTTGACTATTTGCTATAGATTTTTCAGGTGTAATTCAATGCTGGTCGGGGCCATTAGCCCGTAATTGTCTCCTGAAATTCCTGAACAATAAGTTGTTAACCTAAATAAGCAGTTGTTTGTTTTGCAAACACGGAACTCCATAAAATAACTACTCTGCGGGTTAATGCCCCGACCAGCATTGAATTACACCTGTCACATTTTCAGTCCGACATGAGTAGTGAATGGCCGATAGATGTAGTTTATTCTACACCGCGCAATGCAGTTATTTGTTGTTTAATTGGAAAAAAATATCTTCAAAATATATAAATATAGGTACAATATACCATAATTGAAAAGAAAATCATGTTCTTAATGGAAATAAATAATGATTTCTTTACACAAAATAACTGTATTTTTACTTAAATAAAATGATTTAGTATCAAGAAATAAATATTTATTTAGCCCAATACAAATAAAAAAATTATTCAAGCACCAATTTTTTTTGGGAACAAATTAAACCCTCGTTAAATTTTTTAACTGCACGATACGTTTTCCGAATAAAATAATATAGAAATAGGATATTTTATTTGCATGCACGATACATTAAGAAATGTTTGGTAAACATAATAACTGTTCGGTTAAAATTATAAATTCTCAGTGAAAATTGTATTCGCAAACTGGAAATAGTTAAACGAGGGAAAAATACATGTTCGATAAAAACAACAAATGCTCTCTAAACATATAAATGTGTTCATCACAAATAATACTTGCTAGTTAAAAATAATAAATGCTCTGTAAAAATATTAATTGCTCGATAAAACTATTTATCGCCGGATAAGAATATTAAAAACTCGATAAGAATATTAAATACTCGGTAAAAATATTGAATATTTAATGAGATTATTAAATGAACCGTTAAATATATATATATATATATATATGCAGTAAAATACAATAATTCATCTCTAGAAAGTGTAAATGCACAGTTATAAAAATTATTTGCAGAAAATAAATTCTTAAGTTTGAAAAATTGACTCTAGGTTAGGTTAGGTTAGGTTAGGTTAAACAATGAAATCAGCCCGGGACAGTCGTTTGTTCATTTCACTGCTTGCAAATCATTCTATTGCGCACACGCGCTTTTAGATTCAAATCTGCGAACCAAAATTAAATATCGTGCATAAAGTAATGAACACTTTTGACATTTGTATCGTGCAAAATGAATAAAATATCGAAACACACTTTTAAAACTTATCGAGCATTTAGTATTTTTATTATGCAAATGCTATTTAAATACCGAGCATTCTTATACTGCATTCATCATTAGTAGTCAAGCATTTCTCCTATTTTATATTGCAAAATATATTAAAATATCGAGCACTTTATTGGGACCCATTTTTTTTTTCAGATGCTAATTTCAGAATGCAAAACCAATGCAAGCTGTGTCACAAAACAATAACAATTTACGCATGACGGTGATATCGAAACGGCCAACGCCTGATTTATTTCAGATTTTCCACAGTACCCATTCACATGCACCTGCGATAACTTTGGACTAGGCATATTTCCGATTTACCGCACAGAAGCGATCCGTATTTAGATTCTGGTAGCAGATTTCATTGTGGTTTTCCTTTAATTAAGTACATTGAAATAATAACATTATGTGCATGTACACATCATTTGTGGTTTTATGGCGGTGCGGTTAATGTCAAACAGAAATATAATTGCTTTAGCTGTACGTAGCCATAGGTATAAATATCGTACACGAAACAATACACCCACTTCCTTTGTTGCTACAATGTTTTTTTTTATGAAAGGGGTGTTTGTTTATGTCGATATACTATGAGCAACTACATTTTTAATAAACTCACAAGACAAAAACGGTAGCAATTTAGAATTTTTATGTTTAACAATAGTTGTTAATGTTTTTATATATACAATTTACCAAATAATGCTTACATATTTGAAAACACAACAAGTAAAATGCCATTTGTTTAATATGAAATATAATAGTAGACAAAAAAAGTGGAAACCGGAAAGTATTCGGAAATGAAAAATAAGAACAATAAATTACTATTATAGGTTTAGATTCTTTGTCGAAGATTGAAATTTACTCTGTAATACATTACGATCGTATCTTACAATGTTACATCTTTTCGTAATACGATTCCACAAATATTCTCGAGGTTCAATTGGTGAGGAATAAATAAAATTCTTCAATGTTCTCCAAAGAAAATAATCAAATTGGTTGAGGTCTGGCGATCAGGATGGCCAGTTTTGAGGACAATAATTATTTCCTCGTCCTAACCATTTATTTGGAAATTTAAAATTCAAATAGCCTCTAACAGTAGCGCTGCCCCATCATGCATAAACCAAAACTCTAATCTAAATTGCAACGGTAAATCTTCGATTACATCAGGGAGAGTATTTTGCAGAAATTTTACCTTTACTGCACTAGGACATTCCCAGATATTATTGAAAAACTTTCCTGCATCTCAAACCCGTCTTTCAACATTAGAAAATGTTTATGAACTCCTAGTCAAAGAAGACCAATAATAAACCGAAGTTAAAGTAATTCAAAGATATTAAATTTCTTTCAGAAATATTTGGCCCCATTTTGAAGGCCTGTAACCCCGCCTGTGTGCAATTTTATATATAGGTATGTTTATTTAAATTGCAATATTTTGGGATCCATGCACGTGCTTTGTGTCGGTTCTTATGCGGAACACCCTGTACTGTATGCAACATAAATATTTTTTGGTATGAATAAATTATTACATTTCAGAATAATAAATTGCACTTGCTAACGTTTATAGCTAACGGCAAAAAGTTTATAGCTATTGTTTTCGGTTCGTAGAGTTTTTAGTTGTAAACGTAATTATACATCAGGTGCATACCGGTACCATAAAAATTATATTGCTCGTCATAAAACTACTTTTACTCATTATTAATTCTAAAATTACTTCGTAAATTATATCTCCCAGCTTATATATTCATAAAACTATAAAACTGCATAATAGACGTTTTTACTTGCTGCCGCTAGATAAAATTTGTCTGCTGAAAGAATTTTTATTTGAAACTGAACAAAATTCAGCTAGTTTACCTGTATGAAATTTTAACATCAATGTTAGAAAAAAATATGTACCTACCAGAATAGGTTCGTTATTATACATAACGTACTACGGGTATGTTTCTGATCAGTTTAAAAGCAATAATTGAGTTATTTATATCTGAGTTAAAATATAGTGCGTCCTTAAAGTCACGCACAAATTCATTATTAGGTAAATAAAAGACATTATTGAAAATTCCCGAAAAAGGTCGATTTTTGATTTTAATTTACTTTTTTCAAATAATAATTTAATATACAAGTTGACCTACCTTCGAGTAATGACGTCATTACATTTTTCTTTAATGGAAGACAACATTTTTTTTCCTATTTCCGGATTACTCTAGCTGAGTTGTCCAAATATATATCACAAGCTGCTCCTAATTGTTACAGGGTGGGCAGCAATATCCAAACTATTTACAAATACTAAAGTTCTTGTAATAATTTCTTTGATGCTTTTTTAATTTTATCTGTCTGATAGAACGTGATCGTGCATTTTTTACAGGCAATCAATTTTAAACAGTTTGCTAAGATTGTAAGAGTGAATCCATTTTAACTGGTTCTTTCTTAAAGTATTAAATACTTTTTAATTAATTAACTTGTTTTCATTTTGTAAAAACATGAATCTAAATGAAACGGAACTGATTGAAATTCTCATGATGAACGGGTTTGGTGATAGAATTCGAACTCATGAGGAAGTTTGTGTTTTGTTTAATGAAACACATCCGAATCGTCCACCAATAAATCGATCCACTGTAAGCCGAACTGAAGCAAAGTTTCGAAACCATGGTCACGTTAAAGATCTGCCCAGATCTGGTTGACCAAGTACACTAAATGGAGATGTGCAGTTACAAGCCCTTTTGACCCTTCATGAAAACCCGCATTTCCCTATGAGAGTCTTAGCAGGTGATTTAGGTGTGAGTAAAAGCACATTGGGTAGATTTCTTCACAAAAGCAAGTACCATCCCTACAAAGTTCACTTAGTGCAAGAATTGTCCGACGACGATTTCGACAGACGGACAGAGTTTTGCGAAATGATGATGGAAGAATGTCAGGCAGATCCGGATTTTATGGCACCGTTAATAAACAGAATTGTCGGTATTTGTAAATAATTGAGGAATTGTTGACCACCTTGTAACAATTAGGAGCCACTTGTGATACATTTTTGGAAACATCCCAGATAGAGCAATCCGCAAATTGGAAAAAAATATGGTGTTCCATTAAAAAAAAGTGTTAACGTCATTATTTGAAAAAAAAAAGTAAATTAAAATCATAAATCGACTTATTTCGGGAATTTTCAAGAACGTTTTTTATTTATCTAATAATGTACTTGTGCGTGACTTTAGGGACGCACTGTATAAATAAATACGAATAGTGAATAATTACTTACAGTGTTATATTTAACTTAGTTATTTGTGTAAATTCCATATCTTGTATACTTAGCAAACCCTGAGAGAGTTTCAAATAAAAAAATATGATCTTTCAACATCCCCTTTCGCTTATACACTTACAACGCAAAATGCAAGACGATATTTTCGCGAAAACTGAGACAGACAGGCAGCTGTTCAGAATCCATTGAACTGAAGTCAAAATAAAACCATAATTGAAAATGATGGAAGCTATTACAATTGACCAAGTCGCTAAAAGTAATAACCTCGAAAGTAAAACAGAACACTGGAGGTTCACTCCGAGAGAATACACGACCCATCTAATTTAAAACAAACCTGATACAATCCCCCAGAATTTCTCTGACAAGATGAACAGTATAATTTGATTCCAACCACATTTCCTCTGATGCCTCTGTCGGAATACCTAACCAAAGCGTTGGTGTAAATCCAACTTTAATTCGGGCCGCCGGGCCTCAGAACTTGTCCAATTTATACAACAGCGAAATTGTGAGATATAGGAAGCCAGCAATTCAATACCTAAGTCCTGCCACAAGTCGAACACCATTAGCAAGAGCCTTTTAAGCAATCATTCAAATTATATTTCATTGTCTTCTAATAAATCATACATCAGAAAATCTAGAAAATCACAAATTAACCATGATTCCATGAACGAATATTCTAATTTTGCTTATCATTTTTTATCCAATAAAAATTATAACCATATTTATAATGGATGTGAAGTGCAAACAGTATGGATTATAGTAGTAATTTATTCATTTGAATACGATATGGCAAATGCCCAGTTATGGGATAAAGCAGTAACAAAATCAAGAAATGAAAAAAGCCTTAAGAATAAAAATACAAACATACATAACACACATACATACATATATGTATAGAATAAAAAATAGCAACTAAATATATAAATTATATACACAACGCAGCAGCAGTACAGGATAGGTACAGGTATTATCTACAATAAGCTCATAACACGATTCCGTATTTGGTTTACATTTGAACTGAAAATATTTAAACAGTATTAATAATAATAATATTAGAGTAGTTCAGGCACGTTTATAAAATAGAAAAGTTTTCAAGATATTTGTTAAAGGTGTAGATAAATAAAAGACATTGACAGTTCTAAAATCGCTTTTAGGTATTTTATAAATTAACTTATTTAATTAATACAATCTAGTTTATTATTTACAATTTTATACACAAATATTATAGAAGCCTGCATTCTTCTCTTTTTTTAGTTCGGAGATGATTACACGCTCAAGAAGCACATCATGGGGATACTCTCTATATGGATAAACACCATCAATTTCATACAATAGATGCGTATTCTAACCTTGATCTAACAAATGTAACGTAGAACAACCGCAAGATAGAAATATTGGTAAAACTCCTAGCATTTTTTTCAATAAAACCCAACCTTTTGGAAGCATTTGAAGTAATAGTACAATTCATCTAAAAATTATGGTTGAATGATCTAGTAAATTCGAAAACAAAGTTGTCACATCTAGTTCTCAATAATTGGGAAATATGTTAATTTTATCGTTCATTTCATGAGCATCAAGTAGGTAAAGCAGTAATAGAAAATAAAAGTTTCATGTTTAGTTTGTTTTTTATTGAGATTTGTTGTTTTATGGATTAATATACAGTAAAATATTGGAAACATTTTTAGTATTGAAAGAAAAGTAGCAATCACTGTAGAAGAACATACATTGTTTATCCATATTTTTCAAATGCATACATAAGTCTACCATTCTTGCATATGGTTCTGTTTGGCATTTCACATTTCGGTACAATGCCGTCGGTGAAGGTTATATACGACAGCGTTCTCTTAACCATAGACGTTAGGTAGTGCATTAATTTATAAAAAGAGATGTCTAGATGGTTGTTAAATACCAATTGATGAATTAATGTTATTTGAACTTTATTAAAACCAAAATTGCTGATTATTTAGAACCTTTTAAAAAAATATATCACACAATGCTCCACATAATTAATTTAGACGTGTGATTGTGGCTAAATTGTTGTTAATTTTTCTTCAAAGTGATGTATTACTATTATTAATATAAGGAGATAATTGACAAGGTTGGTTTGTCAGTCTGCTCTAATGCATTTCTTCGACAGAACATATGAACAATCGCCGTGATATATTTATCTCAGATACTTAATAAGGTAAAATTCAATAAATTACGTAGTCATCGGCAAAAGAAATGTCGGAAATGTGTAAATAAGTGAGCCTCCCCTAAATCATATTCCTTGGATGTTATTAAAGTTTTCCTACTCTTTGAATGATAAATTGATGAATTATGCTAATCGACCTGTCACTGTTCTATGGAACTGTTCGAAAACTACATTAAACGGAGTATAATTATACATTATGCAGTGTATATTGAAAATGACTTATATTACTATTCGAAATTTAAAATTCTAAATAAACGTTTACAGAAATTATAAATGCTCTAATAATATTCACATGAATAATCTCTGTAGGACGATTTTCATTAATTACTCTCACTATTTTGTTGGCTGTATTTTCTACGTCAGTTTTAAATAAATTTCAAAGGAAACATTGGAAATGGTCCCAGTTTATGTATACTGAAGAATACAAAAAATTAACTAAAAATGTTAAAAGGTTAATAGTTATTTATGCAACAAGTGCAAAAAGTAAGCGTAACGTGTTGTCCTACTCGGCCTACGGCCTCGTAGGACAACTTCACGTCGCGTGCAATAAGCACTTTTTGTACGAGTTGCATACAATATTTTTTCTACGTTCATGCAAAAACCAAAAAATGTTATTTAGATGACACTAAGTCTAGAAAAATGTGACGTCGATTTGAAGGTTTATGTTTGTCATGATGACAAAACGCTGCAGTAGAATGACAGATGAGTGCAATAAACATTTTATTGCTCTAGAGCAATAAAGAACCACTTTTTCCACTAAATATAGTTCAATAAAGTATTGTTTTTTGCATGAACGTAGAAAAAAACTATTTTAATATTTATTATTTAAAAAGTATTACCTCAAACAAAGATTATTCAATATAAACAAAGGTGTCACCAACATTTGCGTAACTTTCCTGATAATAGTACCTACAGGTTTGTTATTATGTTTGCTTAATATCTTGTGAATAATGCATCTTTTTGCAGAAGTATGCCACTTCAGTACAAACAAGCATTTCAAGCCATTTCAATTTTGTTATTTTTTGTCATGTGACACAAGTCACCCAATTATTTTAACATTTAACTGATAACAGTATTCAGGGTTTTCAGTCAATATGACACAAAAATTGTTTAAGATTGACAGCTTCATATTTCAAATAAATTTCAAAATATTGCGTTTTGACAATGGAAATTTTCAATCTATTAACGCGCTAATTAAAGAAAAAAATCCAAAAATACCACAAGCAGTCACAAATACACGTAGGGAATATTTATGGAGTTTTGCTGTGAACGAAAACGAGTTAAATGAGCATAGAAGTGTAGAAGAACTAGCATTGATACTAAAGAATTAGACGGTCAATATCACATAACACTTAAAATATAATGGAAACTGTATGGGTGAAATTTTGTTGGAGAATTTGCATATTGTATACAGCGCCATCCAACGGATATGTACCTAACTAAACTATACACTATACCTCATCGACACTATTTTAAAATATATGGATGAGTCGGAAAAAACGCACCAAATTCCAGGAATTAATTCTACACGTCAAAATAATAACACAAAAACACCACCATTGACCTTTAAACACTTTCTGATTTGTCAACGAAGGCCGTGTGTGTGTGTGTGTTATGTGTTCAATATAAGGAAGACAGATGGAACAGAATTCAAGGAAGCAACAGTTTTAAAAACTATGTGGAACATCTCGTGCACACTTTTACAGACAAAGTAATATAATGACTATAAGATTATGATTGACCCATTTAACATCATAGTATTTAGGTAGGTAAACCTGTCCGAGACAACCGCGATGCAATCAGGAAGAGACTTCAAACAGATCCATGTAAACATAAGACCAGTTCAGTTTCGTTAAGTTGTTAGAAGTAAACCGAATAATATTGCTTTAGGATGAAAATATTTCTGAAGATCTTATGAGTAAATTCTGCTCCTGTAAAGCGTGGAAAGTAGGCGAGGCAGTTGCCTGTCTCTTGGATTTCTTTCAAATGGGGAAAAATAACCATGTCTTTAACAAGTCACACTGAATATAATTCTGTTTCAATAAAACTTGCCAAGGGGGTTCAAAAAGCTGTACAAATAGTAAATGGTTGGTTGCCAATAGTGAAAGTCAAAGCTGTCCTGTACATACGTCTTTTTCATAAACTGATATCAAAGCCAGACGAATATATTACCTCATCACGGCTGTTCTTAATACTTAATCGACACTGAAAAACGGAAACCGATAATTGGTACGACAATGTCCCTATTGGAAACAATACTATTACTAATGGATGGACTAAATCGTCTGCTGAGGTTATTGGCCTGAATGTAAAAGACAAATATAACAAACCATTTGAATAGGTCAACTGCTGTTACCTTATTGTCAAAAAATGGTGTGGCAAGAACAACAACTGATGAAAGTTACTGCTCAAACAATCCAAATTCTATAAAACCATACTTAAACATCGACCAAGAACACCACCATAAGATTATAAACACTGTACGTAGTAATAGATCTTCTATAGTAAAAAAAATAGCCAATTTAATTATGTATTAAATTTTAATAACTGTACTTTACCAGCTATACTTTTAGCAAATAAATATTTGTTTTGTTGTGTTGCGATTATTTGATTTTTTTGTTAAAATGTTTTCTGGCCAAATCGCCCGCTGCAATTGACAAATGCTTCTTTTGTACATTATCAATATCCTAGGGATTATAGCTGAAAATAAGAGAATGCCTAATATATTGAGATGCTAATTTCATTCACCTTAGTGTAACATTTCAATTTGACATATTTTATCGCAACAGATACATGTTTTTATGAAATTTAATTTTCTACATATACTGCGTATATATTTACGTGTTTGCAAGAAAAGAAAATAATGTTGAAAAAGATAGAATGTGATGAAAGGATCCTGGAAAGAGTGTGTCTGATATAATAACTTGCCGATAGTACATTGAAAAAGTAGATAGACATTTTGGAACACAAATAGCCTAAGCCCAAATGAAGTAAAGGATCACCAAGTCGTGTAGCACGTGTCTCATTCACAATTCTTCGAGAATCCCGGTTCCCAAGAGCCCGCCTATCGATTGCACATGCTAAGCGGGTGTACGATTCAGTTTCCTTCTAACTTTAACATCGTAACTTCCAAAAGTCCGACACATAAAAAATTTAATGTATCATTATTTTAAAACTTTCAAATTTTAAGGAATTTTTACGGTTCTTTCCAGTTGAGTTTAGTTATATTTCTACGTTTTACTTGGGTTTTATTAATATTGCACAAATAAAAGCCGAAATGAAATCCTAAAAGGAATAGTAATTTGGAACTTATTACGGAAGAAGTTTTACAATTTCTCTAAATTTATTGCAATCGTGCAACGGACTGTCGATGCGCTCTTCATAATAATGAAGCACCCGAGCTGTTTCATGAACGTACCACCCATTTGCAAAAAAATTGGAATAACTTCTTCATTTTGGTATTCCATAAAAACACTTCCACGACTGTTACAACATTGAAAATTCTGCTAAAGTTTAAAATAATGGCAACATTGAATAGTAGAACGAAGAACGTTTCACGAGTTGCATCTATTTATACTACACTGTAAAAAAAGTTTTCGTGTGATATTTTCCAGTGTGTAATTCAGGATGTGTGACTCTTTTAAACGTTTTACACAGAATGTGTTAAAATTGCTAGTAGCATTACAATAAAATATACTGAATTTGTGTAATGTTTACCAATGAAAGTACACCATTTCATGTAAACATAACAGTTAACTCTCGTTTCCCGTGTTCAATTGGAGAACATTTAAATTTAGATTTATTCAAATAAAATGGTAAGTACTTACCTAACTATAACAAATATTTGCTGATAATTGCGATAAAGCTAAAACTAATTAGGACTATAGGTAATATAAGTTCACTCTGACGTTTTAGATTACTATCTCTGCCATTTCATTTTCTTTTTATGAAATAAAACGATATGCTCAATCACTAAAAGTTTATTTTCGTAAACTAATATTATGTAGTGCCTAAATACATTTTTGTTTAATATTTGTTGTTTCGTTGTGTATGATTTACTAGAACGTTATTTTTTATTGGAATATGTATTGCCTGATTTTTACTGTAAGACCATAATTAGAAAAATTAATTTCGAAACAGGAACATAATTAACAAACTAAAAACGTAGGTGAGCTTTCATAGCAATATTATGCAATAACATTATCATGTTAATGTGTACCATAATCATATAAAATAACACTGAAATGTGTAAAAGTTACATATAACATATTAACAGAAATGTGTAGATGAAACTACCAATTTTTATTAAATTAAGGTCATAGCGCTTTTATTGAATTCAAATATTATTTCTTTTTGAGATATAAAATACATAAACTAATGAACTTATGACAAGAACTAATTCAGAATATATTCTTTTATTCTTTCTTTATTAATTGCCAATAGTAGTTTTTCTATTCCACACCTGAAGAAATTAGGTCGTTGGGCAATGAAAGCTAAGCTAATTTTGTAAAGAGAGTTATCATTAAAGAAGACTCCTCGATGGTTAAGACCTGGAGAATAGAGCGAATGTGAAATAATATTCCAATCAAACTCCTGAATACCACTTTTGTGATGTAACAGTATGAGTGTAGGTGTTATCAAGATGATGTGTTCCAGGCTTTTCTCCAATTAAGACAGCACATCTATAAAGCTGTTGGTAATAAATTTCAGTTATGGTTGCATTCTTTTGAAGCAATTCATACTAAATGATTTCTTCGTTGTCCCATGTCTTACCCAGATGATGGATAGCAGCTCTTTCTTGGATAACTCTCTTTGAATTTTAGTATTGTCGTAACAGTACCATGTACGGAAATGACAATGTTGTTGACGAGTTAAACAATGATGAGCCAGCAAATAGGTACAAATGTTGATGCCGATTTTTGTCGTTTTCGTTAAAAGAAATATACCAATATTATTGCCTTCCTCAAAAGAAAATCAAACGGTTATGGACCCAAAAAATCCTGAATATTTTCCAAGCAGCAAGTTAAAAGATTTATCAAAGAGACAGATGATGAAAAGTATTTATTCCAAAAAGTTGTCTAGATTGTTGGTATATTTGAAGAATTAACTTATTTACGTACAGAGAACATTGATTAAAGTGACTATTCCCAATACAAAAATGAATGTTCGTAGATTATTTACAATACTAGAGGGAGATATTTTTTGGAAATTTTCCGCAAATATGCAGATCTACGTCCATCCACCATTGATCACAACCGATTTTTTATCACGTACAGGAATTCAAAATGTACTACACAAGCAGTGGGTATAAATAACATAGGTTCAAGTCCTAAAAAGACTGCCGAATTTCTTAGATTACCCAATGTTACTGAGTATACTGGGTACTGCTTTAGACTATGTTCTGCAACCTTCTTTGCAGATGCAGCAGCCAACATATCGATGCTTAAGAGACACGGAAGTTGGTGTTCGTCTTCTGTGGCAGAGGGGTACATAGAACATTCCACACAAAACAAGCAGACGATAGCAAGGAAAATTTCCGGTGAAGAAGGAAATACCACTTTCATTCCAAACATTCTCTGCACAAGCAACACCGGGATGCAGGTGTTATCTTCTTCCAATATTGAAGTTATACGAAGTGAAGAAAAAAATATATGTTTACCTAATTTTCAATTATTCGATGTGAAAGATTGTTTTAAGCACATGTGCTTAAAAGACTGTCATTCCGATACTGAAATGACAATCGAAGCTATTTTAAGAAAATATATTTACCCTATGGAATGAATTTTATTCACGTGGTGAAATGATTTTCAGATCTGTGAAAAATAAACAAAGAAACCACTGTATACGACAAAGTGAAGGAAGTGACACTTAATCTTAGGCAAATACACGAGATTTAAGCTTGTTCATGGAAATGTAAATATCCGCCAATGGATTGAAAAACTTTTTTCCATAAAAGACTCGCCGTTAATATAATATAAATCCTGAAACGCCGGCGAACCTTTTCCAGCGAGATTTAACCATTATAAATGACTGGCGGGCTTGAAGTAATAATGTCGCGAGACAATACCTTGATCACTTGTGCCACCTGGAGGATTATCGGGCCGGTCTGTGCACAAGCGCTAATATCCTAGCTTAATATCGGGCTGTAGACCGTAGCCTCATCACCATAACATTCTCATTATTCTTAAACTGAGACGGAGTTGCCGGATGAGCCGAAATCTACTCCGCTATTCGAGTACATTTGTCTAAATGTCTGTATCTCTGTTCCAGCGCGGAGAACATTAGCTGCAATACAAAGGTCATAAATACTATCTGATACCATTTCATAATGTCTTCTACTCTCGCAGAACAGCGGTTGACGCTAAACTAGTGTAAAGCTGATATAAACCGTTTTGGCACCGTCTTCTGTGACCACACACTTACGCTATTGCTCTAATTTATATTTATTTACAGGAATATTATTAACGGGGGTAAGAGACAAATGGGTAATTTTCAACATCTCTAATAGCTTTGGAGGTATATGTAATATGACCATTATAAGTATATCACCGAAAACTTAACAATAATTGCAAATTTAAAGAAAAATTATTTCTGGTTATATTTAGTATTTATACGTTGCTGTAAAGTGTTTATGATTTAATAAACGCTAGTACACAGAAAGAAAGCTATAAAGCTATACTATTCCTCAAGTATATTAATCCATTATTGAAAGATTAACTCATTCTTATAACTAGAAATCATGAAATGAATAAAGTAAATAACATTCCATTAAGAAAAAATAAAACTGAAGTACATAATTAATAGTTCAGTATTCTGGCTATATTGTAATCCTTTCTAGAGTAGTTACTGCTTTACCCACCTTATAAAAATAATTAAATACTAAAGACTCATTTAGTATTCAATTATTTATATAGATAGATAGATAGATAGATAGTTTATTGACTTCATATACATGGTATATTTTTGTCACAATGTGAATAAAACAAGAATAAAAAAAAACAAAACAGAAACTATCGTAAACGAGTTAAAAACAGACAAACAAAAACACAATAATGATGCAGCACTAGTTCCCATTCATACTAAAGTACTCATGAGTGCTATAAAAACAGTGTTTCAATAGATATTTTTTAACAAATTTTCTAGATATAAATACATTCATTTCTTTGAGCTTACGTTCTTGGAATCTTTTAATCAAAACATTATAACTTTTGACATCTACTTTATTTTTCCTGCTCATTTCAATTCTTGATCTCATAATTATGATATCACCAGCATTTCTTGTACCATAATTATGGTTCTCAGCGAAAGTACGGTAGTCAGACAAATTACGCTGAATGAACGTCAAAGTTTCAAATAAATATAAACACGGCAATGGAAGAATTTGCAGTTATTTGAATAAAGGCCGACACGATGTTCTGGTACAGACATTAGCCAAGACGCGAACAGCCATTTTCTGCATACGAAACACTCTATCAGCAGTGGAAGCATTTCCCCAGAATAAAACTCCGTAACTTAAATGACTATTTATAATTGAATAGTAGACAGATTTCGAAGCAGTGTAGTGCAAACAATTTTTAAGTTGACGTAATACAAATATTTGGGACGCTAATTTGGAACAAACGAGGTCAATATGCGGCTTCCACTGCAAATGAGTATCAAGTACAATTCCCAATACTTTGACAGGGGAAGACTTGACGGCCCACATATCCGAACTAAAATTGATGGTTTGTGTTTTACTTTCATTCAGCTTAAGTTTATTCGCAGCCGTTAGCTTTATTAAAGTTTGCAGCAGCCAACCCTGGATCGGCCTTCGATAAGATTTTTGTCCGCGAACAAAGTACAGTGAGCATCTAGTGCACTTGGGAGATCATTAATATATATGAGAAAAAGTAATGGTGCCAGTACAGACCCCTGCGGTACAACATTTACTACCCTTTGTAAGGTAGAGTCATTTCCTCCACAACTAACATACTGCCTTCTCTCGGCCAATATAAGGAAAGAAAGACTTACAACAAACAGTCAAAGTCATTCACTCGGTCATTCATTAGCGGCACATCAGACATATACCGCTTTTGAGCTTGTTAGCTCTAAGCAGTATATCATATGAGACAAGGCAATCGACAACTTATCCGAGAGAAGAGAACCTGAGTAGACATGATGCAACATGCAATACAATCTGTAGTAAATAATACTACAATTGTGTCTATAGTTTTGGCAATGATCATCACAAGTGTTGCATTAATATCATCTACAAATATTATTATTTTGCACTATAGCCTATTTTAAATATTAGAGTATAACATTTATTACAAAATATTAATAATTTTAATTCGTGCAAATCTATAAACCTATAATTTAGAAAGAATAACCTATTCTATAATTGATAATATTTCAATAAATTCTTTAAGTAAATTTAATTTTAGTGTAATTTTAAGAAAGAAGTGTCGAAGTATAAGAATGCGTGGATGACAAGCATATGTAAATATTTAATCACATATACTTTATTACTGAATTAATAATTGAATGAAATTTGAAATTTTAAGTATGTTATTATACTTAAATATGTACAAGTTATATTTTTTCCGTGTATAAAGCCTTATTCTCATGGACGCGAATATTCACGCGAATTCCAAGTCTTAACTTTTAGCGAATTTCGCAAAACGGTAATATTTATTATTGCTTTTTCATCATTATGTGGGTTTAGTAAGTTTGATCTGCTAATAATGATCTACCATGACAGTTAATGACAATTTGATCATGAAAATAAAATCAAATCAAATGCAAAATTTGCTAAAAGTTAAATCGCGAAATACGTAAGAATCATCTCGAATTTTGCACCCAGGTGGACAAGGTATTACTCTGGCAATTTTGATGTCATACTGTGCTCATAATAGGGTTAGTTTAGTGATGGTTCATTTGTAGAGTTACTTGAATACAATTAATGGATATTGTTTTAATTTGTGGTGAGGCAAGACAAAATGGTGCCTTAATTTTTTTTCGAAATACCTGAATCTGTAGGTGCGTTCTTTTGGTGTTATGTGACAATGCATGTGGTCCTTTCAATACGATGCGAAAATGTACCATTTGCTTCAAAGTATTTGTGATTACCATACTCCAGTTCCTTTTCTCAGAACATAAAATTCCCTACGTTTTTAAGGGAAAATTTATAATATGAAATGCATCGTTTTAAACTGGAAACTATTAGCAGCTAATTTATACATATGACATATATTTTTGAGACTTATCTGCCGTATATGAACCTTAATATACAAAAATATTCAAATGCGAAGCCTATTAGAGATAAATAAGAAAATAAATAAAGGCCAAGTATTTGATCCATAACTTTTGCATTTTCACATTATTTTCTTTTAATTAAAAAAATATTGTTCGTTGTACTACTGCCAATATAAAAAATATTCTTGTTGAATTTCTTTAAGTTTTGAGAAATTTGATTTAAATATGTATAAGATTATAATTAAATGTTATGTAAAACAGTGACACAGTATATGTGACATATTTATTAATATGCCTATTACGCTATAGTAATTCTACAAGTATAGGGCTGTTTTTTCTTAATACGAACTACTAAATAAATCTCTAGTAAATTTTCGAGATTATATTCTGCCATTAAATAACAACGTTTGAGAAAGGTATACCTGTCAAGTGTTGTCTTCATAATAGACCTTAATTATGTCGCTGATTTTGTCTGATACTGTAAAGTGTTGCAGTCTGGCCTTAGTGAATTCCTAAGGGAACTAGAGGGTCGTGCAAACCTGATTAATATATCAGTTAACCTTGGCTCAGAGTCTCAAGTTATCCGTTACCTATATTCATTCTAACAAAGGCATTTTGAAATGCTAGATATATTTACATGCAGTGAATAAATTTATTTAAGAATCAGGTGTTCGTTTTTTGAAAATTGCTGTCAATTTTTATTTTTAATTGCGCATTTTTTAAAACAGTTTTCATGTATACAGTACATTGGTTTCTTTGTAATACGCAAGCCTATGTAGAAAATCATCTTACAACATTATTTAATACGTTTCCGTCAATTTTCTTCAACTCTTGATGTTTTGAAGCATGTTGACATAAACCTTGGATTTTAAATAACCCCACAAAAAGAACCCATGGGTAGAAGATCGGTTCATCTTGGCGACCACTATACAAGTCCGCGTCTTCAAATCCAACGACCATTGAAACATTCATTTAAATAAATCTTGGACTAGTCAGGCAAAATGAGGTAGCGCTTGTCGAATTGTGGATGTCTATTTTCAGATACCATTTTATCGAAAACAGTTAAATACAGGTACACAGTATATTACATAAAAAACACTAAAAACTTGGAACTTTGGAAAATTTACGGCTACGAGCGATTTTTCAAAAAACATCTGATTTGTAAATAAATTTATTCTATACTTTTGCTGCTCACTGTATAAACATTGGATTACACATAGTTACTTTCTCTATTTTAAATTAGAATTAAACAAATTTTGAAGTAATGTGACAAAAAATTAATTTGAAAAATTAAAATGTGTTAAAACTGTGCTTTAAATGAGTAGACATATTTTTGAAAACCGATTGTTACTTGAAACCTAAACAATTTGTATACGAAGTGCGTAATATAATGAAATAAATTTGTTTTTCTTCTATTTGCTTGTTTTTTCTTTCAGTGTGCATTTTTTGGTCACGCATAACTAATTTAATAGAAACAACCTTTGGTGCAAAGTATAATAATTAAATTAATTTTTTTTTTCAGGGGATAGAATAATAGCGAAAGCATTAAAACTATATGAGAAGCGGATAAGTTTAAACAAGATATTATGCAATCATTACAGGATTATTTAACTGACAGAGAATTAAATATGGTAATCAATTATATTGACTTATTCGTTCATTTCTTTTACAGTTGTCTGGATAAAAGGTATTTTAATTTCCCTTCTATCTATCAAATAATGTCACAAGCATAATCATTCGGAGAACTAACGATTGTTCTGAAGAAAAAAATTAACTGTCTTCTCTCCTCCGGCATTCAAACGGAAACGTTTTAATTGGCAATTCTGAAAACCATTTTCTCCAAGGAGCGTATTTGGATGCTCACAGTGTTAGATGCACAAATGCATTTGCTGGAGTTTAATGCGGAATTGTATCAGATTCAATACCTATGAATATTATTTACGTAACAAACATTTTTTTGTTCCAGAAACGGTCAATTTAATTTATGAACGCGTTATTGTTATCTTAGTAGTTAATATCAGAGAATTTTGCTTGAATTTATATATTTTGTGTTAGAAAACTCCGCTCTACCAAGTTTTATATATTTACTACAACATATAAAATGATGTTATTGGGGAAAAACTAAAATAAAATTATAACCTCAACACCTTGAACTTGATTTAGACCAACACAATTTGGCCTCTGGGCTATGTGGTAGCATTATTTCCCACCAAAACAATAATCTACCACGCAAAAATATTGATTAATTTAAATTAATATAACTTAATATCTTCAGTTAGACTATATTTTAAAATGATACAGAGACTTTAGTTTATAGAATGCCATGATAAATATGCAAAATTTTTGCCTATGACACCTATAATTTTGTTAACACATATTTCATCTCTAACACGTTCAGGATCAATGCACATAGTTACTAATTTATTTGGATTTATTCTTACACTAGTTATAAATCTTATCCAAATCACAATATATTAATTTAACTGTTTTAACAATGGTGCTTGCTAAAGAAGATTTCATCTGCATACAAACGTAACTTTCCATACTTCACTGCATTTAGTAAATCAAATATAAAAATTGAGAATAAAATTGGTCCCAAAATGTTACCTTGTGTTGCACCACATTTTATTGGCTTCAATCATGAACTTAATTCGTTAATATATATTTTCACCCTTTGCATAACCAATACAACTTAGTTTTGATAAAAGTTCAAAATATACACTCAAATGTCTTACTTTGATCTAATAAAAATCGTCGAAAATGATTTATCGTATCTTGTAGCTATATCATCATTAACTGTTAACTCCAAAATTGTTGTCAACTGAAAAACAAATTTATTAATTCGCCTACAACAAGAGTCGTTTTTAGAGTGGCTTTACCAGGCATACATCTGCCTCCCGAACTAGTTATAACTAGATGGGGTGCTTGGTTAGAAGCCGTAGCGTATTATGATAAACATTTCAATGACATAAAAGTTGTTATGTGTAAATTTAATTCTAATGCCAGCAGCGCCATACACACATTGAATAATCAAAATATTCGCGATTACATACGTTATATTAATAGAATAGATACTATGATTGCTTAGTTAGTACAATAAGGAAATTGGAATCACATGGATGATGTACAAAAAATATATACCATGCCAATAATATACGTCTAATCAGTAGTACGATAAAAGAAAAAATGCAAAGTGTGTGTGAAAAAACACCACCATTTTGGAAAATATATGCAAAGTTTTAGCTGATACCTACCTACATATTAGGAGTTTCCAGCAAATATATTAATATTGTCACGGAATTTGCCCCACTCACTCCCAAACCGTCGACGGTGGTATCGCGAAATGCTAAGATTGCCCCGATCGCCCCTACAAAATTCTGTTAAACAAACAGAATGCCGCGGAACGAGATGGGACTAGAAAAATCGGGAATCGACGGGAAGCATTCGAGTCGTACGGGAAAATGGATTTAGAGATACTGGAGTATACCTGGAATATTCGTTGGATCTATAAAAGAAGAATAAACGGCCGAGTTAGTTACTCTTGTATTACAGTGTTGAAGTGAAGTGTTTAGTTAGAGAGATCAAAGCGATTTAGATAGCGATTAATTAAATAAGTGTTTAGTTGAGCTGTAATTAGTAGTGTTCAGTAATTAATTAACGGATTGTTTTTCTGGCAGTAAGAAAAAGACGGATTGGGAAATCCGTGACAATATATAATGCTTCAACAATGTCCATACTGTCTGTTGTCAACAATAAACGTTGAACGGTCATTCTCCCTACACAAGTTAATATTAAGTGATAAACGTCGCCGTTTCACTACAGAATACTTAAAAAAGCAGGTAATAATATGTTTTAACCACTTTCAATATGCCGCGGAAACCTTATTTTAACATTAAGATTTATCGGGTAAGTGTTGTTATTTTTACGTGCTATCTTAATTTCTAAAACTATTTTATCCTCGAGTTAATCTTACTATTTGGCAATAATAATATGTTGCGATATATTTTCTGTGAACATATTAATATGTTCATTCGTAAACTAACTACGGCCATGTTAAAATCCGCGCTTCACTATCTATAGTAGCAATTAATACTACTTTTGTATTTACGTAATGTCTGATAAAAATGTCATCAATGTTTTCATAAACTATGAATTTTTACTGCGTGGGTGGAAAAATTGAAAAAGCTCTGCTATGAAATACATTTTATGAAAAGTTTTAAAAGTTGAATTCGATGAATCTGCAATAATGTGCCTGCACAGTTGATGCTTCGGATTATATTCGTCTAAGCAATAACCTCCTCAATGGAAACCATAAACCTAAATTCTTAAAATGTAAACCATTTTAAGTTCCTGGGAAGTTTCCCCACATTCGCGCAGTGAAATGTGCACCACTCGTAGTTAAATAAAAGGAAAAGAAAAATTCGGGTCACAATTTATGCAAACGCCTCCAAGAGAAGGAGATGATTGATCGCCGTACGTCAGAATACGTGTTTATTATATGAGCGAAAAATTACCAAACCCACTCATCCGTCCCCGGGCTCCGACCCATCTAAACGGTTTTACTATCAGCAAAACCAAAAAATTGGAAAACTAATCGATTGTGCTGTCTCCCTACGTAGACGAATAGGTCATTAGGTTTGTGAAAGACGCGTTATAATTCACACATCCCTGAGACACGAACGGCTCGATGCCGGCAGTGTAGGCGAAAAGCACGGTTACATTTCTTGCATACATCAATCACCGCGTCCTGCCCGACGCCTGACGCTGTTATTGCTAAAGGAGAAGGATGCCGACGTCGACGGTGATGCGAACAGAGACGGTTCTTAAACCCTCCCAACACATAAAATATTAACGGCTTATGATTCACGAAATTCGCAGCTACGAGTAGTGCCCTTTTCGAGTCTGCGGAAAACTGGAAAAGTGTTATGTTAAGCAAGTTTTCACAATTCCAATATAATTTCTGTTCCTCAATCCTTTTCTGATCTAGGGGAGACCTGGGCAAATAGAAACTAATGGACAACAAGAACCAGTAATAACAAAATAACACTGTAATAATTGAGTCCATTACTGTCTACTACATTGTTCAATCTCATGATCAGGACGTCTTGTCAGACATTTTAAATGAAGCTAATGCCGTTACGTTTTATATGTTGCCGAAGAAATGTAAAGGAGGGTATTTAAAAGATTTCACAAATTCCGTCAATGAATACGATCTAAAACATACAGATTGCGACGAAAGTGATTATGGTATATTTTAATGATTTTATAAAGATGTATACACTACCTTTCTTGTGGTCTACTCGATGTTGAAGTCAACGTTATTTATTTATGAGAAAATAGATATTAGCAAGTAAGTTTTATTTAGTGTTTTTCCTTACGAAGATGGTTATTGTAATCGGAGTTATGGGCAATTAATTGTCGGTGAAATAAGCTAGTGAACGGTGAAGAAAACGGAGCGTTATATGGAAAAATGCGATAGAAAAGATTCCTATTATTTATTCACGCTCTATCAGTTCCCAAAGTTAAGAACGAAAAAACGGAGAGAATATATCTACTATATCAAACACATATAATATATATTCAACTCGTACTGTCCAGAATGCGAAAATGGCGTTGCTCAAAGTTGAACACGGTGTAGGATTTTATTTGATATCTAGATCAAAGTAATAGATATTATCTTTAGTCGATATTCACTGATATTCGTCATGTAACTCCATGTAGATACCACGTCCGTGTTGAACTGTTATATTTACATTGTTTATAAAGTTTTAGTTACAATATGTCAATAGTTTATTCGCTGAACAGCGTATTTAGAATAACCACTAGGTTTCTACATATATTACATTTTATGTGGAACTGCAAGAAGATGAAAATCGATACGGCTGCGAATATTTCTTGTCGTGACAAAACCGCCGCTGGACAGGATTGACGGGACCGTGCTCGCTCGATACATCTAGGGTGTCACCTTGACGGCAGCGGCAATGCATCACTAAATCCGTATTCTGCTGGCACGATATCGGCTAGGCAATAGTGCATGTAACAACATTACCTCAGCGCATCAACCCTTATCATAATAATAATGTATGGTTATGTCGCATTACCTGAATAGTAAGGAAATGGAAACCAATTACTGTTTTACCTTGAAACTAAACCGGATATAATTCATTTTATTTACATGCATGATGGATGTGAATTTCACCAACAGTTGGAATTGACACAAAACTTTTGGCTTATCCTTCAATATTTATTTTGTTCAATGAGAGAAAACAAAAACGACGGCGACGCGACGAGCCAAACTACATAAACGATAAACAAATTCTTCATTTTATATTGAACTACTCTATCGTTTAACAAAAATATTATTTGTAACATTGAGGATGGCTCTGTACCATAATTTTTAGTCCTATTCTGTTGCTTTGTTTAATTTATATTCTAAAATGTCTGTGTTTGTTTTGTAATCGATATTCGAATGATATTTCCATTTTATTCAACTTTATGTCCAATATATTTTTTCCAGTAGTTAGAATTCGGCTTTAAAATTTTTATTTTAGTTTACGGCTTTCTTCCTAATTTTCAGTTCTTGCTAATCATTGATTTAATATTGAAAACGAATTCTGCTTCAACAGTTTCATAGCAAATTCTTCTCTCGCCAAGCTTTATCTTATCAAAACTGAAGGTGGTCCTAGGGCATCCATTCTCAATATAGCTACCCTTTTTCTCACCAATTCCAAAATTGGATTGATCTTCTACTGAAATTAGCAAAATCAACACGGTTCCGTCCTAAAAATTATTCACGTAAGCTCTTCAACAACCTTTCATCGTTCTAATCTTAGTTCACCTTTACGAAACTTTCGTTGCCTTGACCTGCCCTGACCGCATCTAGATATTTGTAGAGCGGCTTCGATTTTCAGCGCCCGGGTCGAAGCTTCGGAAATATGTTCATGCCCAGTTAACCTTAATGTTTGACTGGACTTAGAGTCTCGCAAGTCATCGATGAAATCATTTTCTTTATCTTCTGATATCGTCGTATGACTTTTATTTGACAATTTCACTCTACATTTTCTTCAACGACTTGGTCTTTTGTCTTCGCCTTACTATTCAATTGTTTAATTTATTCACTTCCATTTCATCTCTCTTTTTAATTCCTTCTGATTTCTTTTGTCTATTAAACTACTTTTCTAATGATGGTTGCCCGATGTTATTTGTTTTCCAAATCTTCCTTCATTCCTTCTGCTGTTCTCCATTTCTTCTTCGCTGTTCTTCATTTACTTTTGGCTGTACATAAGCTAGAAGAGATAAAACAACTTATTTCTATTACCTGCTATAAAATTATGTATATGTTGACCTTTAGCAACAGTTACTTACTCTTCTACTCCAAATGCCTCCTTTGTGGAACGTCGCCCAATGTAACTTCGTCAGTAATTCATCAGAATTAGAATATTTTATTCGATAATACATAATTAATAAATTTCAATTAAATTCACCCAATGAACCTAATTATCCACCAAATCAGTTACGTAACAACATTTTATCTTCATTTAAATCCATATAAAAGTAAAATATTCAACAGAAGAATGTGGTGATACCTATGGTAAAATTTATAACAGTTATATAACATAAATTTTGAACGTGTTAAGTGTGTTTGCTTTCTGCTGAATAAAATTAGGGAAACCTAGACTCCTAATGTTCATAAATAAGTCCTTTATCGGTGCTAATTTAAAATTAAATATAGAACTCCATTACTAGGAACTCTTGACGCCACCGGAAAAGTGGCATTAAGAAAACTTAGTGAACATGACAGAAACTCACGCTATTTTAGATAGATATCTTAGTGTATTAGCTCACGCACCAGACGGTTGCTTGCAAATTATATATCAGTATAAGTAAAAAATAAACAACATACGTCACCCATGCACAGGACGTTTAAAACAAATGACTGTCATTATAACTGAAGTATGAATGAAGGTATATTAAAATATAAGTGGATATTAAGGTCTTTAAAACACTCGCAATTTTTCCAGCACTACTGTGAAGCAAGAGCAAGTGTTTTAAATATTAGTTATCCACAAATGCTTTCAACTATTTTTTTATTGGTGTGATGTGACATCAGTACCTATAGTTTTGTTGTCATACAAATGAGAAAAAAAAATTAGTTTGCAATTACTGTACTGATCGTATATTGTTTAAAAATGAGTTTTAACATTGATTACTTAAATAGTAAAGCAGAATTGCCACTTCTTTACGCATATTTTTACGTACGCATAAAACGTACGTATTTATTTACGTATCTATTTTTGAAGGTGGTAGCCATTTGTGGTATGTTTGGCTCTTGTAAAAGATGTGAATTGTGCGACTTACGCTTACATGACATCAAGGAAGAAGGAAGCGTATTGCTTACTTCTATGTGACCATCTAAGACAGTGAAGGTTCAACGTTTTACTTTTGCTGGTAATGATGGAATTAGTTATGTGCGTTTGTTGAAATAGTATCATTGCGTCCCCAAAATGTAAGTACAGACCGAGTTTTCTTACGATATGATAAGGGAAAGTGCACCAATCAAGTGATTGGTATTCATACATTTGGATCATTTCCCTTGCAAATTGCACGTTGTATTAAACTGGACGATTCTGAGAAATACAATGTACATGCATTTTGATGTACGTCCGCTACCATTATGGCGACTAGTGGGATGATAATATAGTGCCTTCATAAATGATTACAAACCACGTGATCAGGGTCAAGATTCTCAAATCGCAGAGCAATTCATACGCGAATATCCTTTTCCTCACTACGGCAATTGAGAGAGAGACAAGAAATCTATTTGCATATGAGTTTTTCTTCGAGAATCACAGTCCTGGTCACGTGGCTTGTAATATTTTATGAAGGCACTGTAGATTAAATCCAATGACAAGTAGAATGGAAATCGGCAGCTGAGGCGACTGGTTATATCAAAGAGAGTATTATCAATAAAAAGAATGTTTCAAACATTATTGCGAGTGTCATTAATGGAAGTGCAACCTCTTTGACTTCCGAATATGTTAGCAGTATTAATTTGAACAGCATTTCTTCCAATTTAGAGAACCGAAGTATTAATATTTCAAACAATACCAACTGTACTTTTCACATTCATTTAAAAATTAAGATTGTTGATTATTTGACTAAAGCTTTTAAAACATCCCGTCAGATCAATTAAAAAGGTGACATTTAGACTTCACGTTTCTCGGGTAGTTGATTTTGCTATGGTAACTTTTAAAACACGAGCGTTTTTTAAAGTTAGATTTAAAATATATACTGTACTTTCAATCGATTAAAACACGAGTTATATAAATTGCGTACATATTTTTTTTCTTTAGTTTTTACATACATATCAAATTCTATCAAAATCTTATTAATAAATGTTTCAAGTGGGATTCAAAATAAATAATCGTTTACATAATGTAAATATAAATGTCTCGTTGTTTCACTTAATTTAATGGCGATTAATTTTAATATCCTCTGCAAATATATCATAGAAAATAAGCTTTATAATGTTCTTTGGACTTTACGACTTGCTAAAAGCTTCAACACTTAGCATGTGACAAAAACATTTGAGAAGGATCATATGATGGTAGTTACAACTGTTTGTCGTAAAGTTGGGTTGGAATCCTTGATGCGAGATAGGCACAAAAACATGCCATACTTCTCTCAGTGCACGTTTACTAAACCCAAAGATAACATTCGGACAAATGGAGGAAAATTTAAGAATGTAGACAGGAAGGTTGTGGTTCAGTTGTTATAAAAACAGGAAAAAGGGCAAAATAGATTCGACGAGGAATGAAGGATAATTGAAAGTTGAGGGTCTCGATAAAAAGTGACAATGATTTATTAGTAAAAGCGGACAATGTCAACAATTAATTTAGACAGTCTAGTGTTGGGGTTGATAAATATTAAGTTTCATACCTACAGAAATGTGCACATTTACATAATTACAATGCCTAAACCTTTAACACAAAGGAATTTTGTCCCTGTGGTAAAAGCGAAATAGTTTTGACGAGAGATAAAGCATTTAACATGTAAATTGAACAAGTGTAATAAAACGTACTCACTGAATCGTATTTCCAGATCGAATGTAGGTATCCGGAATTGAAATGACAGTAACAACACTGTCTGATCTGTATAAAGGAATTTGTGTCCATGTACTAGGAGTAATGATTTAGGGACATATGTCTTTAGGAATTTGAAAAAAAAATTTAATATACAGGGTGATTCAGGTTTTAAGGCACAAGCTGAAATGGGTGATAGATCTTATCATTTTAAGCAAAAAAGTTTATATAAACATGAGTCCGATCTCGATCAGTAGCGGAGCTACAGGGGGTCAAAGTTTATTTATTTTTTTCTATTAATTAAAATATCTCGCTCACTTTTCAAAATATCAATTTAAAATTTGGTGTGGTTAATACTTCCTATAAGGACATCATTCCAAGCATTTTAAATATTTTTAAAATTTACAGGGTGATACGTTTTCGGGGGTTGAGGCTTGTAGTACGCCTCTGACATCTTCCAGTTAGCAAATTGGGTGGCTAGTTCAATTTAAAGGGTTTTTTTGCTTTTCAATTTTGTTCGAGAAAACAACCGTTTTCGAGATAAATAAGCATATCCGTTCTAAAACATGTTAATTTTGCCTGTTTTGCTTAAATTTTATTCTTGGACAAAATTCGTTAAAAATGCAATAAATTGTACTAAAATTGGAATGTTTTGAAACATGAGTCGAATTTGAATCAGTAGCGGGGATCGATACAGAAGGTAGAGGATCAAGTTGTTTTAAGGTTTTAAAGTTGGTTAAATGGTTCATACATACATTTTACCATTTCGAAAATTTTTAAAATCGTATCATCCTAAAGTTAAGTAAGCTCTTAAAACAAATAACATGTGTTTTTTAAATTTACTTTATGATTTTAAATCCACCCTAAACATTAAAAAAACTTTAAGTTACAGACATAATAAAAGAATATTACTAACGCAAATAATTAAATCTAAATATGTAAACAATAAATGACAAGTAATAATACAGACCTGAAGATAATTACTAATAAAGCTTAGAGTAAGTGTTCAAAATGAGATCCTTCAACCTCTACACACTACCTACATCGTCGAACTAATGCTGATGTTGATCTAAATATTTGGTTGCGATCATTCCTCATTTCAATGCAGGCTTGTTGGATGCGAATGATAAGTTCCTCCCTTGTTTGGACTGGTGTCGCGTAGACTTTATCTTTTATAGTACCCTAAAAATAAAAATCCAAGGGATTCAAGTCGGGCGACCTGGGAGGCCAAGCAATATGACCTAATCGATCAATCCAACGACGCGGAAAATTAGTGTTCAGCCACTCTCTAACTACTCTTCTGTAGTGAGCTGGAGCTCCATCCAGTTGTATCCACATTTCTTGCCCAATGTTAAGTGGTACTTCTTCCAGTAACACATTAATTAAATTAAGAGTTATTTTTATACCTATTACCAACGCAAAGTCAGTGTTTTTAGTGACGCGTGAGAATGTGAATTTGTCGAAAGTGCCATAAAACACTGATTTCTTGCACGAAATATAAACAATATTATTTGTCCAACTGCCCAAAGTATTTGCCACTGTAGGTTTATTATTTTTCAGTACGTCTTTATTTGAAGTTAGTGTCGATGTCAAAAATGACATGATCATGAAAAAAGTACCCGGACTGTGAAAAATAGTATATTGTCGTGTTACGATTAAAAGTGTCACTTTTCTGGCGAGCAAATTTTGTATTTGCGAGGCAAAGCGTAGCGTAGTCGAACGGATGCAAAATTGCGAGACAAAAAAGACGCAATAAGACACTCTTAATTCGAATAAAACCTGCGATTTTTTCGCCTACCGAAATCCCCCATTTAATTATTAATTTGTGCTTTAAAATTATTCAAACCAAATTTGCATAATAAAGCAAAGCAGGTAAGTTGGATATATCGATATGGTCATGGAAATTTGTCAAATATTACTCGCCATATTGCTAATTGAGTTCATTTGTGATTGTTTGTAGTCCAATTTGCTTAGTAACTTTTAATCCAAGGATTGAAAGTGTCAACTTTAGTTCCTCTGATTAAAAGTGAATACTTTTGTTGCTTAGATACCATTTTTTCTCAGTAAGTAAAATATCAACCTTGAGACTCCTGACAGTAAAAAAATATCATAGTTTTGTGACGGTTGAAGAAAAAAAAGAATTTTTTTCCGGTCGCGCGTATTTGCTTCCATTCTTTCA
This sequence comes from Monochamus saltuarius, assembly GCA_025584915.1. Classification (NCBI taxonomy): domain Eukaryota; kingdom Metazoa; phylum Arthropoda; class Insecta; order Coleoptera; family Cerambycidae; genus Monochamus; species Monochamus saltuarius. The sequence continues at coordinate 6,719,544 of CM046726.1, forward strand.
CGACAGCGTGCTTTTGTTTATTGCCGTTAAAAAATTACTAATTTTACGTAGATATCAATAGTGATTTAAGACTTTTTTTTAAGTTTGATGAAGTCATGCCATAATTGTTACTGGTTTCTGAAGGAACTTCAACAATACCACTGACACCCATTCAGGTACAATTTGCATCGTAGGTCTGTCAGTTCGGAAAATATAATAAATAATAGTTTTTGTGTAACTTTTAAATTATGGAGAAATGTTTACATGAAAAACAAACATTTATTTTTTTAAATTCAAATACGTGCGTAGTCTTAAATTGAACATTAAATCTGGCATCCTGTGTATAATTATTATATTATGCAAACAGTTAAAATACCTACCTATGATTTGCTTTTAGCTTTTGAAAACATATCTAAATACAAAGCCAAATTTTAAAATATCTGGTATTCGGTTCTGGGATATTTATCATCTTATCTGGGGAAGGTTGAAGGGGAGAACTATATTCAATTTTTTAGACAGAAGCGATCATGTGAAAAAGTTAACTCGCCCTCCGTACTTCTCATTCTGACTGAACGCCGGGAAAAGGGAATTAGCCAGGAGAGCCTGCAAACAATTTATTTTACTTTCGAAACTCCTAAAAAAGAATAAGAACCTCACGTCCCGCACGTCACCATCTGGGAAGATTATTTTTTAATTAAATTTCAGATCACATTGTAACTACGAATGCCACCCGAGTTTCATCAATTATTTATTTAATACACTCTCAGAAGCTGTACGAGGGCGCGAAATTAAAAGCTGTCGAGAAAACATAATTGGAGGCAACCTCTGATGAAGTTACGAAGATGACGTCGTGAGCCAGTGCAGTATTTTATCTTGGCAATTTGGGTCAGGAAAATTCTTGCCGAGGTACCTCAGCTGACGCACACTTTAAGGCATCGTAAATGAAAAAATCTGATAATCTGCTAATTGTCTTCACTCCACAGTAGGCGGTGTTATTACCTACATATAGTGTAATGTGTTAATTGAACTATTTAAACTATAAATATGAATAAAATATCACTTTACATTACTTTTGCATAACAGAAACTGTATTGGCGGCATATAATATTCGTATATGATTAACTAATAGAGAACTTAAATTTAGTTATAGCATTTTTGCAAACTTGTCTGCACTTACATATTACAGGAAAATTATACGATTTTTTAAAATCTACTAATTTCATTGACATAATTCAAATACGTAACACATTTAAGACAAGACAGAGATTTTTCGAGATCATGCCATTTATATATTTTATCTATGCTAAAGAACCAGTAATTTCTTTTTTTATCAAACAACTTCACTAAGGTCATTTTCATGGAAAGAAGCTTTCTACAAAGAGAAATATTTTTTTGTAATTTTATAGTATTAATTTTAAATATGATAAATCACTTTTTTAAAAATCGACATTTTTTATCATGTTTTGTGGTAACTTAACAACAATTCGTAAATTAAACATTCACAAGATCATTTAACAGTTTATTTTGGGCTAAGAAATAATAATAACTCGAAAATGACTCGATTAAAATAATAGACACATATTTTTGTTTTAAATACAATCAAATGGCAAAAATATTGAGTAAATCATCCATTAAATGCTACTTTATCTTCGTTTAAATGAATTGTTGTATAAATTTTATTTAAAAAATACAAGGTGGTCCGTTTTCCAAGGATCCAAGGCATTTCGAAAATCGTAAAATAAGTATACAAAGTGGCTCAAGTTTTTTTTCTTACAGGCGCCATATTGAATCTTGACAGTAACAGATGTAGAATAAAAATTAAGAACACGTCAATACATATATGACACTACTACTTTATATGAAGAATAACCCATAAAATGTTAAAAATACAATAATATAAATAAAAAAGCCAGTACTTAACATATTGACAGATTCGACAAAAATTGCTAACTTTGTTTTTATTTATGGAAGTCTTACTTCCCAGAAGTAAGTATTTAAATATTTCAAGGATGGAAATGGAGAATGCACTGATCTTCCATTAAATTTATAAGTATTAGATATTTAGAAATGGCCTAGGAAGATAGCGCGATTCTTAATTCTGCGATGGTGTTCCAACAACTTTTTTAAATGATTCATTTACGGTTTCACCTAATGTGAAACTTCTGGGCACATATTTTGATTCCACATTGTCTTATGATAGAGAAATATTATTGTTTACCGAATGGAAAGCAGTGACAATGATGCGGGAAAAATTGGTGATATAATCAGAAAGATTGCTCCAAGTGTACAAACATCAAATATCAAAACAGTTAGACTTGGCAGATCTCGGAATGATGCGTCCCCTCCTGTGAAAGTTCAACTATCTCATAGAGAGGATGTACTTTTGGTGCTGAAAAACAAGAGGAAGTTAAGGGAACTTAACATTAACGTGATTATTACAACGGATCAAACAAGAATGCAACGTCAGTACTACAAAAAGCTAAGGGAGGAACTTCAACATCGCAAGGAACAGGGTGAAGCAAATTTATATATAAAATTTGTAAATGGTGTACCTATAATTTCTGTATCAAAAAACGATTAGTTACTTTTAGTCATATAAATATCCGATCTATTACAAAAAATTTTATAAGTTTTAAGAACTATTTAAGTGAATATAATCATGATGTTGTTGCTATTTCAGAAACGTGGCTTAGGTCTGATTACCCCGATAGGTTTTTGAAGATCAGTAATTATAATTTGATAAGATTAGACCGCACTACACTTGGTGGTGGTTTGGCTGTATATTTAAAGAATGAATTTAAATATAAGATATTAATTTCTAATATTAGTGAGAATAAAATTGAACAATTGTGGCTGATTATATGTATAGATAAAGTTAAATTTGGTATAGGAGTGATTTATAAACCACCTAAAGTGAGGGCGCAGTTTTTGAGTGAAATACAGGATGCTTTAGCACAAGTTTTTTTAGAAACACAATTTATAGTCATGATGGGTGATATAAACATAAATTTATTAAATACTGACACATTTGAATCAAGACTGTTTTCGTCAATTACATCGGATCTCCAGTTAAAACAGATTATCAATAAACCAACACGAGTAACGGCGACATCCGAGTCACTGTTGGATGTTATTTGCATAAGTGATAATTTAAATGTGTATTTGTGTGATACTGTTGATTTATATGATTGTAATTCAGATCACTCATTAGTGTTTGTAACTTTACAAATTGAAGGAGATAAACCCGAGCGCAAATTCTATACTTATAGGGATTATAGACATTTTGATTTGAACTCTTTTGCTTTGGACGCTATAAGGATTGACTGGGAAAATATTGTAAACATCGATGATATAAATTTGCGTACGGAAATTTTCAGTCAGGTTGTTTTGTCTTTGTTTGATGTACACGCACCTTTGCGTACGATAAAAATAAAATCTAATTATGCGCCTTACATTACATTTAATTTGAAAAAGATGATTCAGCTTAAAAATAGGGCTCATAATAGATATTTAAAAACTAAGTCTGAGGCTCATCGGCGTTACTATGTAGATATGAGAAATTATGTTAAAGGGGCTGTTAATCGAGAAAGAGAAGCTTACATTAAATATATTCTTAGTAATACTACAAATAATTCTAAACAATTGTGGAAACATTTAAAAAAATGGGGTGTATGTACTAGGCTGAGGGAGACAGTCTTCCCAGTCATCTTATGCTGCCGGATAATATAAACGATTATTTTTTAAATGTAGCTAGTGGCTCTCATATTGACATGAATTTAATTCAACATTTTACTCAGAACACCTTTAGTCATAATTCATTTTCATTGCGTGCAATATCTAATAATGATATTTTGATTGGCTTGAATAGTATTAAGAGTGAAGCTTATGGTATAGATGGTATCAATATAAAAATGATAAATTTTGTAGTTCCTTACTGCATAGATGTTGTTAGAGGTATATTTAATGATTCTGTTAGTAGGGGGGTCTTTCCAAATTTATGGAAGATCGCGGATGTAATACCATTACCGAAGGTTACGAATCCAAATACATTCAATGAATTACGACCTGTATCCATACTACCAGCGTTTTCAAAATTATTCGAGAAAGTAGTAGCAATTCAGATTAAGGCTTACTTGGAAACTTGTAAAGTTTTACCAGTGGTGCAGTCCGGATTCCGTAAGGGTCATAGTACCTCTTCAGCATTACTAAAAGTTATTGATGATATTTCTGTTGCATCGGATTGTTCAATGTCTACCGTGCTCGTTCTTTTGGATCAAAGTAAAGCCTTTGATTTGGTATCCTACGATTTATTAATATCAAAACTATCATTTATTGGATTTGATTATGCATTGTTATCATGGTTTTACAGTTACTTACATAATAGAATACAAAGAGTTAAAATCAATGACGATATGTTTTCACAGTTGAGACCAATTGAGAGTGGGGTACCACAGGGGAGCATTTTGGGTCCTATCTTATTTTCAATCTTTACTTTCGATTTACCACAAGCAGTAAAGTACGGGCGGCTTCATCTCTACGCGGATGATATTCAATTATATAAGGCTTGCACATCTTCTGAAGGTTTGGAATTAATTAATTTGTTAAACTTGGATTTGGCAAATATTTTTGATTGGTGTACAAAAAACGGTCTTAAAATAAACCCAAGTAAAACAGTAGCAATGTGTTTTGGTAATAATTCGCGGAGAGATGAGGTCTGTTCTCATGATTTAGTTGTAAATGGATCTCCGGTGCGCTGGGTATCGTGTTCAAAGAACTTAGGGTTGTACGTCGACATAAATTTAAATTTTAATGAACATTTAAGTCATATACATAGAATGACCTACAGTAAGTTGAAATCTCTATATCACTTGAAGAACAAATTAAATGAAAACATAAAACTTAAACTTGTTAAATCGTTGATATATCCTCACATAGACTACTGCAGTATGGTTTACTACTATTTCTTACCAAAATATAATAGGGACAAAATTCAGAAAATTCAGAATTCCTGTATACGATATGTGTGTAATGTTCCTTTTATGAGTCATATAACTCCTTATTTGCAAAGATTGTCTGAACCAAAAATTTGTAATAGAGTCATGTATCTGTATCTAGGTTTTCTTTATAATTTGATACATTCAGGGATTCCCTCGTATTTGCACGATGTTCTTAAAAAGCGTTCTGATATTCATGACATTAATGTTAGAAATAATTACTTCACTATACCACAACATAGCACGAGTAAATTCGAGGGATCCTTCTCATATATGGCCCCCACTCTCCTTAATAAAGTGCTGTATGAGTTGGATTTGCCGCATGGTCAGTTCATTAGGCATATTAGGGCTTTAGATTGTGGGCAGAATTGATGTTTGTAATTATACTGCTGATGTTTTTTTATTTTCTTTCAACTGTTTTTTTCTTTATATCTCTTTTTGTAGGCCTTGTTGCCTTAGTAGCGTTAAAATTGTATTTACTTTAGAATATTGTGACTGTAAGGATTTGTATGGGAGAATGGAAGAACGGCTTCGCCGAATTCTCTCCTTTTGTGTTAGCACAATAAACATTTATTTATTTTATTTATTTTATTTTTATGATAATCACATTGACTACTATGTTTGCAAAAAATTGAATAAGGCATATTTTGCATTACTACAACTAAAAAGTTCTCTTGACGAAAAACTGTATGTTAAGTGTATGTTATAGTTTAGCATATTCATCATACAATATAAGATGTTGGGAAAGTGGAAGAGAAATAAATCGTGTTTTTGTTGCTCAAAAACGATTATTAAGATAAATATATGGAATTCTACCTGTAGACAGCTGTAGACTTATATTTAAACATAAAAGACTCTTGACATTATCTTCATTATATATACTGAAATGTACTGTTTTTGCTAAAAAAAAAACACGACATCGACATCTGTTTAGAACACACTCATCTTTCCAATCTTTTTTAGTACATTGAAGGGGAGTTTGTAAAACGATTGTAGAATAATTTTTAAAATAAAACTCTTTTTCAGTCACGTTATTTAATAGCCAGACCTCGTACTGCACATTTTGAACACTCTTCATATTATAAAGGCATTGCTATTTTTAATATGCTACCAAATAATATGACACACAACATCATACAATAAATTGAAAAATAAAGTAAAACGTTTTTTATTAGATAATATATTTTTCAGAATCTCAGCATGTTTCACAAAATTGACTTGCCATATATACCATCTATATATGTAATGGTGAAGAGTTAAATAAATATTTAAATCGAAGATTTCCAAATTTTTAATTGAATTGGCATGTTGCTTGGCCTCCACGTTGTCCATGTCTCAACCCATTAAATTTATTACAATCCCTGTGAAAATATAGAAGACCCACGCGACAGCTGCTTTTAGGTCTATTTTGCAAAGTATTCAAAACGTGTGGACAACATTATTTTAAGAACTGAACTTTTTGTGAGTGAAAAAGGACGTCTCTTGAAAGTATTTATGTAGGGTGTGTAAAATATTTGTGAATTTTGTTTGGCTAATTCTGTTTTTTTAATTTAAAAGATAATTTTTTATTTATGTGTTATTCTTCAAAAAAATAGAGTTACATATTGACGTGCTCGTAATTTTATTCTACATCTGTTACTGTTAAGATCCAATATGGCACCCATAAGAAAAAATAACAATTGAATGCTGCGCTGCATAACAGAAAACTAGTGGCCGTAGAAATGTTCTTTCGATAAAAATCGATTTCTCGAACATTCATCCCTCTGCACCAAATTTCAACTCTTTCTGTTGAAAAATAATGACACTAAATGGCATTTTCTATAATCGTTATTTTCAGTTTTTTCATAATATTTGAACAACGGCAGCGGATCTGTCTGATTAATCTTAATGATTATCAAAAGCATTTTTCCTAATTAAATTTTAAATAATTATATAATACGATTTCCGAGATGCTAATGGTGGTCCATTAAAATATAACCACCCGGTACAACATGATAGAACGAAAGACGTCTTCCTTCTCCATCATATCAGTTAAAATTGCACATTAATTGCCGTAGTAATTCTTTATCTGAATAATTAGGAAATACAGAACCTTTGTAAAAACACGGAAGTCGTCCCGCCCACTATGTTGTGCAAAAATGAATCACCCTTGCCTGTTCCAACCCTGATTATGGCCGAGCTGGAGTGGGCGTGTTGCATGAGGATGAGAAAATTAGTAAGTGCTGTCTGAGTTGCCTTCAAGACAGAAATCATTAATTTGGTGACGAAGTCTAATATTCCTTACAGCACGAATTCTATTAGACTCGCTGCCCTGGCAACTCTCTTATCAAATTCAATTAACTTAGTATGCATCAAGCGACCTCCCAGTTCCCGATGGACAATTCCATAATAAAGATTTTACAATTCATAACGCGGAAATGATTGTCTGTCTCGAAATTAATACAGTGCGCCTTGCTACAGTTTGGCTAACTTTATTATTTTATTGTACGTACCAGAGAACTGGGTGAACGGCAACTTTTAATAAACGATTAAAAGTCCATTCATTAGAATTGTAGAGAAACTGCATTTATGAACACTTTTACGAAATTTCTTACAAATGAAGTCACATAAAGAAAAATGTCGGACATATCATTCAATACGTCCATAGAATAACCCATAAATTAGTTATTAGCTAAATAAATTTATAATAAAAATTCCCGAAACACGTCGATTTTTGATTTTAACTTACTGTTTTTTTTTACATATATACGGTTACCGGTTTTTTTTAATGGAACACCCCATATTTTTCCCATTTCTCGATTTTCTTTGCTGATTCCAAATATGTATCTCAAGTTGCTTCAAATTGGTACAGGGTGGGCAACAATATCAAATATGTTTATAAAAATTTAATAGAAAGTAATACCTTACTAAATTTAGATTACAAAGAAATATGGATCAACAATCGTATTTCTCAGAATACCAGCCCACGCATTGACCTTCTGTGGTCGTTGCGTATGGTATTCTTACATCCAACGTGGATTTTCCTGAGACCAATAACGGGTGTTTTGCCGATTAACATGTTCGTTCAAATAAAACTTTGCCTGGTAGAAAAATAAAACTTTAGAAATTGTTATTTCTATTAGGTTGGTGCATCATATACGCTCAGTATTCAGTTCTTCGGTCAACGTCGTCTTCAGCCAGTTCATGGATGAGACGTAAGACAGTCTATTTGGGTGCACAAAGATCACTAATAAACGTGTTTGGGGTGTTTCGTAATAGTTTATCAAAGTTGTTGTAATAACAATACATAATTTTCATTTAATTTTTAGTACATTTATTCATTTGTAAATAATTGTGATACATTTTGGATTTTATTATTTTGAACAGTAATTTAAAATAAAAAATCGACCTGTTTTGGAAATTTTTAATAATATTTTTTATTTAGCTAATAATGAATTTATGCATTACTTTATGGATGCACTGTATAATTGCACATAAGGCTGTTACAATAATTTGGAACAAGAAAACCACAAAATACTAACTATTAACAAGAATTTAGCAGAAATTACTTTCAGTTTTGTGGTAAAATGTCATAGAGTCATAGTCACAAAACATGCTTTGTGGTCATAGTGTCAGCTAAATGTATTTTGCACTGTTTGGTTAACTTTATTATTTTACTGTACGTACCAGCAAACGGGGTAAGCATTACATTAGAATTGCAGAGAAACTAGATTGATAAACACTTTAAGGCTTACGGTGAGCGCTCTATCAAACGATATATAACATCTGTTCCAACAACCGTCGAGAACTGTTCAGTACCGTGAGAAATGTTTGACCAACAATGTCTTACGTCGCATTCGCCGAGAGTACATTAACAACTAAACTGACTGACTAATTCTGGACGGTTCGGAATCGATTCTGCTGTGTTGGAACAAACCCATAGTTTTCGCTCAGTAACTCAACGGATAATGATAAAATATTCGTTTTTAATAGACTTCAAATATTATTTTACGTCGGCGCTTTTTTTTTAAATTTTTAAAATTTTTAAAATAATTTTTTTAAAAATTAATTTTCCCTATTTACAAAATTAAAAAACACAGCGCCGACGTAAAATAGTATTTGTAGTCTATTAAAAACCGCATATTTTTATCATTTTCGTTGAGGAGTTACTGAGCGAAAACTATATCCCTGGAACGAGCGCTCACCGTAAGCCATAACGAAATTTCTTACACATAAAGTTACAGAAAGAAAAATATTGAACATATTCGTGCAATTGAGCATAAAGCTGTTATAATTTGGAATACGGTAATCACAAAATATTAGTAACAGTAAAACTCTATTTTTGTAGCAAACTTTTTGCAGAAATGATTTTCGGTTTCGTAGTAAAATGTCATAGAGTCATAGTCACAAAACATGTTTTGTGGTCATAGTGTCAACTAAATGTCACAAAATCTGATGATAGATTTTTGTGATTAATGATTTAAATATGCTGTGAAATTTCCAAAATATTTGCTAAAATGTGGTACTAATGCTGCAAAAGCTTGCTACCAATTTGATTTTGTTTTTTACATATGAATATAGTTAGATACCGAAAAATGTTTTGCAAATTCCAGGGCATTAATAATAATTATTATAATTAGAATAAATATGTTTTTATTTAGGTTATTTACAAAACTATGTCACTTTCCAGAGATGTTAATATCTTTAGACTATACCATTACAGCCATAACTATTTATTTAGTAATTATGTTGAATAACAAAAGCACTATAAACTGTAAGCAAATATTTATCACAGATTCGTATTCTTAGCTAGTAAATGTCATCTACAAATATACCCAGAAATACATGCATGTTTCTTGCAACACTCTTGCATAAAAATGAGAAACGTGGGACTTTATTACGAATTTCGTAGCAGTGGTGGTTACTCTCGGTCGGCTATGGTAATGCTCGGAGCACACACGTAACTATCGATGTCGGTGATCGTCGATTGGTAGACGTTATAGTATAAAAAGACCAGTTTTTACATAATAAGTAATGGACGAAACAGCAAAACAGAGTCAGAGCTCTTTCAGTCAAGTGGCAGTGAATTATTAGTTCTAGTTGAGCAGAACTATACCAAAACTCAAACTTTTTTTACAATTAATATCAAACACTAAATGTCCTTTAAATAAAGATAATATCAACAATAGAAACGCAATATTTATTTTTTCAGCTAATATTCGCTTAAATAGAGACTTCTTGCCACAGCAATATTTTGTGTCTTTCGCAATACGTTTCTTTTTAAAATCTTGTTCTGTCTTGACCTTGTCTTGTCTACTCTGGTCAGACCAGGAGCCAAGATAAAGCAAGACAGATGACAAACCTTATATTTCACAAAAGCTTACAATAGAAAATGTGAACAACTCAATAGTCAGGTGTTTATGGCAACAATACTATTAATAAAAACAACAGTACAATATATTTGACGAATTAGTAAATGATGACCTAAGACAATCCAATTTATAAATAACGTGACTCAGTCAATAAACTGTTGTTAGATCAAAACAATTAGATTCGTTTAAAATTGTGGGAGGTTGGAAACGCTACAGACAGTAACCAAATATTTGTAAGATGAGTATGCCAAATTGGAATACGGTTCGTACATTTTTTTTCACTTCTCCTGTTTTATATTCATGGTATTTCAGAAAAGATTGCAATTATACACTATGGTACATGTAAGTTTTTTAAATTTTGATAGCTGGAAGAAATATTCTCTTTAATATTTACTAATAAATTATAGTACTTAGATAGTAAACTTAGTTCAAATATAATTAATATAGATATGCAAAATAATTGATTAAATTGAGGTATTATTGCCATCAGCATTTATTATCTGAACTGGGTTAAACTCGTATATTATTAAGTATTCGATTTAAAACAGTCTAGCTTGAAATAGATATAGGTATATCTAGAGGAAATTGTTCTAACAACTATTATTATTGGAATGTCGGTTTCAATCACTCCATATCGCTATATATTGAGCTAAAATTAGCACTTCCTGGGCAGTTGCCCCTTTCTCTGGAAACATTTAAAATTGCCTTCTAATTATTGACTCATTTTTGCCAAGCTGAATGTTAATTTTAGATATTAGTCAGTTTAAATCAATATTAGAAGTTCTCTGAATGTGCGAGGCAAATTGTTAATTTTTTTTAAAAATATAGAAGCTTGTGCGTACATACCAACTGATAATTATAAAACGTTACCTACATTTTTTCTACAGAAAAATTCTATTATTGTGATCCCCCATATTGTGTAAAAAATGTATCATAAATATACCTAATAGTAATCATTAACATATATTAAATTTATTGCAACAGCATTTATTAATATCAATTTATTGAATTCTACAATTTGTAACTACACTGATAAAAATTATTAGCGATATTAACTGGTGGATGGTTATTTATTGCCTAGGTCAATAGAGCGAAATAACACATCACAATGTAATGTTACAACTAAAATAGAAAATTATTACTTATGAATATGCAGTTTTCATAGTAAAACCGTGTTTTTGTACTACTCATCAAATGTAATTTTACAACGTTATTATGTATTTAAAAACAAAATTATGTGATATTACATGAAAGATGTAAATGTACGGTATTCACATAAAGAATCTTGGAATACAGTATGGATTAGGTATTTTTTACATCAATGTATGATGTAAACAACATGTACTTATATTTACACTCATCAGTGTATATATGTATTTGTAGTAAAAACTAATATACTTACTTATAATGTGAGAATATTTACACATCTATACTTTTCCGCACCTTTGTGTTTTCATTTAAAATTCCTTACACAAATTTTTAAAAATTATATTAGAATAGATTTGAAATTTATTAATATATTTATATAGTGTACCTTTATTTGCTTGAAAAACTAAATATACAAATAACATAATGTTTTGCAACTTATAAAGGGTCTTCCAACAAGAATGGCATATTTGCAGTAAGAAATATTAGTACCATATACCTTCAGTTAATTGTACCAAAATTGTATTCTAGATATAAAAAATATATATACTATTATGAGTGTTAAATGGTCTTGAATTAATATTTTACCATATACCATACCATATATCGAAATTCTGTTACATATTATTATTTATGTTAAAGTATACATAAATTAAAGGTACGTAAGAAATAGGTAATGATAAAAATGTTTTCTCCTTACTGTACATAGATCAAGTTTGTATAGTATCTAGTTACAGTCAGCGTTGTTTCAGTATTAGATTTTATAAATGCTTATATAATTTGATAGCTTAAGAGATTTTCTATATTATTTTTAGTGTAAGAAACCGGGGATTCACCCTCAAGCACTTGTCCTTTTATGGGTTAGAATTTATTTATAAATGTTTTTTACAAATATTAACAAATGTCATCAAGAATGTAAGTACTGTTTTCTGTATTTTTTGTATAGTAAATAAATATTATTAACCTTCATGAAAAAATAAATGATTCCACAGCGCGTACAAATTGTTAAAATGTATTGTGAAAATGCTCTGACTGTTACTGGTGAAAATAATCGACAGCAATAACAAAATATTTAAGACCTATACTGGATGATATAAACCCTATTGTAATTAGATTTCTCTAAGACAGCATTACGTGCTATAATGCATGAAAGTATCACCTTGTTAAGCAAAGGATTTGGATGTTTTATAACATTTACAAAAAAATTTTTTAAATTTTCTGCAATACAGGTAACATGTATAAATTGTCATAAAATATTTCAAAATTGTAGTAGAGATACAACATTTAATATATTTTGGTAATGTAATTCAAATATAGCAACAAACATTTACCGAAATTACCCCGTTTAAATTTAAAAAATTGAGTTACTTGTAAACTTTAGGTAACTATATCACAGATTTATGTCCTATTTATGTATCGGAAGTATTCCATAACTTCAAAAGAAAAATTAATAAAATTATAAACACGATTTTGTTGTAAATACATCGATACGTACTAAATCTATATATCTGTTTACATTTTGCCTTGGGATAAGTATATTATTTTAAATCCGAAATGTTTAATGAATTAAAAATGTTTGAACTAAAATCCAAAAATAACCGCACATGTTTATTGACATTACATATTTTAACTCTTAGTCTGCCATGTGTATCCACAACGTTGTTTTAAAAATTCGTTCTAAAATTATGTCTTTATTTGTTCTTAGCATTGCATCACGCGCCCGTAAAATCGATCTGAAACGCTATAACTCCCCAACTGACAGCCAATAATTTTCCCTGAAAGCTCAGGCAGATAATATTTTAGATGTTCTTTATGCTGGCATCACTTTTCATGTCACTGTGCATGCAGCATTTGTTTTTAGACGTGCCTCATTTTCTTGCAGACCTGTCGTAAATTATTACAGCCCGGGTATTCACTTAGAACCATTTACTTGCTTTATGATTTCATCATTCCATTTAGTTTCACCTAGGCATCAGAATGATGGGGCGGATAAATTAAGTTACAATGTATCGCCAGCTTAATCTTCCACCGCTTAGATCAAATTAAATGCATTATGCATACCCAACACGCGCAGAAACTTGAATCTCATGCCCTACATAGATTTCCTACAAAAATGTATCTAGTAATCTAAAGAGTTGCTACAGTAAATCTAGCAAATTTATTAAAACGGCAAAAACGGGAAAGATATAGTCTCTAGACATTTAATTACAATCTAAATGTTCGCGAATAAAAGGGTTGGTATAAAGCGTACGCATGAATCCATTAATCGCTTAAACCTTTTAGAAACTTTTTCTATCTTATCTCAAGCACGTCCAAATTACGGCTACGGTTTAACAATGCCTGGTCTGTAACCTATTTTTTAAACCGAAAGAGCCGAGCACGCGAACTGAGCATATTTAGTTGTTTTACTCCTTTAATATAAAACCGTTCCTTTTTTTATTTGGAAAACATCCATTAACAGTCTAGGTCTTATTATAATATCTAACTGAATATACAAACAAAGAATGACTGTTCGCTATTTATCTTTTATAACTACTATCTAATATCTAGGGAAAGGAAGGATGATAGGTGTAATACAAAATGAGCTTCATAGTTTGTCCCTGTATATATTTATAATAACAAAATTGCTATAACGCAAGCAGCAGTAACCTATCTAAAGTATAATAACTGATATAATAAAAATAACGGCATTTCAATTTATTATATTTCATCTAAAAATGCTTAAAAGTGTAAAAACCTAAAATCCGTCTATAGAATAATCATAATTTGTTAATATTATTTCATTAAATAGAATACAAAAAAATAATTAAAGACATTTTTACATACTACTGAAAGAAAAGTAGTAGTTGTGTAAACACAAGATACCTATATTGTTTATCTTTGTTTGACAAATGCAAAACACCCGTTGTTCTGACAAGGTACGTTAAACATTTGCGTACAGTAGCGTGTGTGAAAATTATTCATGGGCGCTTTTTCTTAACTACAGACGTTCACGTATTAATTTATATGAAGTGTCATTATTTAATGTGTGTTTTAATGAGTGCCAATGTGAAACTATTCAAACAAAAATTTTTCATTAAAATATTTGTCATACCTACTACACTATATTTTTCTCAAAAAAATGACAGGCACGTGTCTGCCTAAGTATAAATTTCGAAGTCATTTAATTCTCACTCATCCTTAGATGGACTGTATAATAATTAATAATAATTTTTGAAATTTAAAATAGCCTGATTCGGCTCTTTCTTTCCCTAGTTAATTATTTTTAATCAAAAAATATTACGTACACTACAGGGTATCGTAGAGCTACTTTGACAAGCATTATCTCAAAAACTGTTCGAGACAGAAATAAATGTTATATAGGAAAGTTATTGTGTTCAATAAGGTTAATCGTGTTTTCAGATACGTTTTAGATATGTTTAAATTAAAATGATTAAACGCACCATTTTTAATCAAATAACTTTTCGATATGACATTTCTATTGTTTTCATTTTTCTTTCATCTTGAAGATAGCTCTAGAATACCTTGGACATATACATAAATATTATGAAACTAAAAATTCAAGTTACAACTATTATTTTTTATATTTGCCTAACTAACGAATACAAACTAAATCTAATACATATGTATACTTGGATAGGCAGCCTCAAAAACAGAACGAGGTCAAGAAAATTTTTCATATTCATATAAAAACCATTTTTTTTGTCAAAACTACCTATATACTATAGATCACATAGTTTCAGGTCTGACGTTAAATCAAACTCAGCCTGTGTATATGAGCCAAGTTTTTCCATTAAAAAAAAATAGATTTTAATGTCACAAGACCATTTTAAACAAATTCGTTCTTATATTTTCTACTTGAAAATTAAACCTAACAAATACATTGGCACGTATACAGACTTTATTATATACATAAGAGTATATATTTTTATTTCTTTATGTTTCTCCTGGGTCTGAATAACATAACCTACAATAATTACAGCACTACAGCAAAAACACAATAATAGAGCAATATCAAGAATAATAAAAGTAAATGTGTGGTACATTTGGTTTTCATAGCGGAAATAACAACAGGGCATAAGCAATGTCCATGGTAACTTCCAAGTATCATGTAGAATATATTAAACATAAAACCTAATAGGGATAATAAAACAAATATTTCTTGCAAGTGCTATAAAACAAAATAACTATGTCAACCATTAAGCAAAACAACTTCTAATAATAAATTATTCGCAAAGTTAAGGGTGAAGGACATCTAAAATGGACTTTCCGTTTCTTAATTGTAATGAATTTTTCATCAGGAAATCTGCTGGATATATGTTTTTAGGAAATCAAAAATATGAAATATAATAATAATAATAATATCTCCACCCCTCATTCTAATCACAGGGATTAGCCCAGAAGTCGGAGACTTGTGCGGGAGAGGGGGCGGCATATTATTATTAAGCAGGCCGCATTTGCGCCCAGGAACGACTTACGTTGGTAGGCCCTAACCACTATTCAGTGCAGGAATGAGGAAAACCTGGAAAACCTCATTAATTAGGGGGGTAGTCAAATATCAACCAGCATCAATCTCTCACATTGACCCAAGCTAACATTATTCCACCCTACCATACCCGCAGAGAGGGTGCCAATCCTCCCCACGAATATAGCTTATATACGGTCTACCGGCAGCTGGGCTCGAACCAACTCCTGTCTAGTCACCTCGATTCAAGTACTAACGCCTTAAACCGCGCGACCACTGACCGATAAAATGATGATGATGAAATGAAATGATTCTGCATATTTAACAAAAGTAATACTAAAAATTATTTACTATAATAATTCTACTTATTTCATTGTTATCGTGGAAAGTTAACTTCCTGTACTTAAAGTAAATATTATACTATACCATGTGTATGATCCATATTAATGTGGAATGCTATTGCGCATTTAATATGAACTTATGAAAAAAATGCACAAGTAAAAGTTCATTCTACATAATCTTTGATTGCATTTGCTAATATGATCGCTAGTTGCTATGGTACGATGGTTATAAACTATACAAACATTTTAAAAAATTTCTTACATTACCCTACTGAAGTGACAATCGAATTGTCATTATTATGCAAAGAATTTGCGAAAAAATTTATTTTAACATTTAATTTATTGCTATAAACCCTTTTTCATGCGAGAATTAGAGTATGCAGTCGGCAGTCGGTCCAGTCGAGTCGGTTCGCTGTCATGTTATAATTTCATTCCTGTGTTGACGTTGTAGTTTTGTGTTCTTCTTCAGTTTTTAGTGCCTTATTTGAATTTAAAACGTTTTATAGTTAATAAATAAAGGAATATGTGTCGGGTACAGATATTTTCCCACAATATAGTTCGCCGGTTTGTTTTTCTAGGTTATGGAAGAAAACTGCCGCGGGTGTTAAACGATTTCTGTTATCTATTAAAACTTATCTACTCATCCCTTTCTTCGATTTTGTTATAATACATAGGCATTGTATCTAACTGTACCTACGGGAAGTATGTTTAACGGTGAGTGAAGTGAGTGAAAATGTAGTTTTACCAGTTTGTAACCAAATAATGAAAAACGAATGCAAAATACTGGAGCTAACTGGATTAACTGTTACCTACCTATCAGGTATTATTACTAATAAGAATGTAAATTTTTGTCGTTTCTGCATTTAGAAATACTGCAAACGACCGCATGGTAGTTGTTGACAGATGTAATGTCAACTATGTATCCAAGCCATAAGCCGTGTCAGTCTATACTCATCATAGGCGTCGACTTTCCGTAGGAAAAAAGGGTTTTGCCCCATTTTTTTAATATCGAGCTAAAATTCTGGAATAACTTTTTTATTGTCTTTTAGAGCTCACTGAGCACGTGGTTAAAATTTTTGTACTTAGTCATAGTTAACCCTGTATAGTAATATCCGCAAATATTTCTTTTTATTCGAAATAAGAGACTTTATAGTCACTATTAGCTAAATAATTTTAAAGTTAATTTGGACAGTATTTACAATTTTTTGTTTCACGTTTTTAACAACAAATCAAAAATTTTTAGGCAACATTGAACTAATGAACTATATAGGCACTGCCTTATTTAATTTTATTTTACTACACGTAATATGTGCAAACATAATAACAAGATCTTGCTGGTAGCGCATCCTTCCCATTGTAATGTTGGGCACAAAATAGTGATGTAACTCATGCGATGATATATTAGCTTCTGTTAGTATACGCTAGCAAAATATCTATTTATTGTTACAGTATTTTTACTTGGCGCAATTTCTAGCCTTCTAGCTACAGGTAAATAATTTTTAAGCATTTATAAGTACACTGTAAAAAAAGTTCCAGTGTAAGCGAGATTTTCCAGTGTATAATTTAGGATGTGTAAAAATTCCGTGTTAATAGTTTTACACACTATGGCTCTTTTGTACGTTTTACACAAAATGTGTTAAAATTACTAGTATTATAATAAAATATACTGAATTTGTGTAATATTTACAAGTTGTGTGTTAAAAGTAGACCATTTTGTGTAAACTTAACACGCACACAACTTAATTGTATTCTCTTTCTCTACTACTGAATGGTTGAGCACAACTGCGCAGCTGCAGTATATCAGCTGATCCAACACACGTCACTACGCCATATTGGTCATGTAGCGGTGTTGTGTACAGTTACCTCTCGTTCACTGTGTTCAAATGGAGAATATTTAAATTTAAATTGAGGTTTAATCAAGGAAAATGGTAAGTACTTACCTAATTATAACAAATATTACTGATAATTGTAATAAAGCTAAAATTAATTAGAAGAAATATACACAATTCTGTGTGTACCTCGATTAACACAGTATTGTGTTATTTTGTGTTAAAATGTGTAATTATTTTTTTACAGTGTATCCATATAAGTTATCTACTCGTAATTGCCTTTGGTAGCAACCGTGAATGAGTGATATTAAATATGTACCTATTCAACGCAAGAAAGTGCTTTATTGTTTTAGCAAATCGCCGGCTTAGGTTATTGAAATCTTGTTAATAAATTAATTTATGCTATATGATATTGCAATACTAACAAGAAAAATTTCAACGATGATACATATTATGTTTTTTAATTTTCCGTTTTCCTGCGCAGTATTGAAGTTTTTATTTATCGATAGAAAAATGATACATCGATTCAATTTTGAGTATTACATCTCAAACTATACCACTATACGGTCATATATATACACACACACGCATTGCAGCAAGAAACTTCTAAAAATATCTACATAATTATCCAGTTCAGTAAACAAACTCCATGTTTACTGTTGAAGCAGTTGAGTTACTTAGGCTATTCGTAAACGTTACTTTGAGATCAATATGCAAGAACAAAACCTACTACAATTTTTTTTATAAAAATAAATGTTATTAAGAATTCTGTGGATATTCTGTTTAATAAAGTCAATAGATATCATATCTAGATATTTAACACCAACATATTATAAACAAGAAATTTTTATGAATATTCTGAATTAGATTAGACCTTCTACAAAGTAACGCAGCAGCATGTTAAGAATATTGTAAAATTTGTGTATATTGTAATCCAATGGCAGGTTAAACGGAAAATTCGCACTCATATTAAAACAAAAAGTGTTGGCATTACTCCCAGTTGCAAACAATATAATCAATACCTATCGAATATGGCTCTAGTAAAATAGACTACCCTGCACGCTGGGGGTGAATATTTTATATGTTTACGGACAGGTAGGTAAATGAGAAAGTGATGTAACGTAATTTCAGAATTCCTGGATGTTAATAAATGTCACGTGATACTTTAATTATTTATGATATTAAATAGTATTCTTTAAGTAACATCAATGAATATGTACCTGGGCTGAATATAAATATAATACCTTTCTTTCTAGGCAAACAATTCTTCCATCTTTACTTTTAAATGCAATTTATTTGGTATGTACGAGTTAAAAAAACTAAGCACCTTCCTATATAAAGTTTATTTTCTCTGTATTCTTGATAAACGCTATCTACATTTAGGTCATATTATTTCCTCAATATTTTAAACAATTAATTTTAAATATGGTGAACTTTCAAACTATTTACATTAAAAAATGTCTTCAATACAAACACAAGAAATATTAACAACTATAGCATAATTAATTAATTATATTACAATTTAGCATAATAGGTTCATAAACGATAGTAAAGATAATTATCTGATTATTTCTACAGTCATACAAATTAGGGTACAGCTTAATTAATATAAATGTTAACACATATTAGTGAATTTCAGGATATTTTACAGACGATAAGAGAATTACTGCGGTAAATTATGCTGGATTCTTTTATAATTTGTGGTTTCACGCACTAAGTGATAACATGAATTTAATTAGTACATACAGAATGTTATTATCAGATAATTAATTGCTGCCCTAGTTTTACAACGAACACACTTAACGAGGAAGAGGGAAATTATATGTCGTTAATTAATTTTTCTTGGATGACATTTATAAAGCGTTCAATAGAAAATGGGTACGCTATGAGACATTACATTTCATTTTTACTGTTTAAGAAAGGTATTTTAAGCTAATATGTATCAAATCTCCTACAATTCCTATCAATGAAGTCATATGTATGTTCTCTGATACCAAACATCTAGGTATGCTAATGAACATCCACAGACAAAACTCTATTCAATAATTATCTAAAAAATTTAATATATTTACTAACCTGTGGAGTGGGAACTCGAAATTCAACCACAATAATTGAGATCTCACTTATTTCTGCGTTTTATAAAGGATCGCTTCATCAGGTGGCCTCCTTTAGTCAAATATCTAACTATAAAAATGATTATATCAATAAATTAAAATATTGTGGGTGTAATTCAACGCAGGTTGGGGCTTTTGTCCACTGAGTAGTTAGTTTCACACAATATTGTTAATACCTGAAAATATATGAAAAAACTATACATAAAAGGTAAAATCTTTTTATTAATTTTTATTTATTTTAGTAGGTTGTTATGATATTCATTGACAGTTAATCAGTTTGACGTTGTCGATATTTCATTTTGACATTCAATTTCAAATAATTTTAATTTATTGATATAATCATTTTTATAGTTAGATATTTGACTAAAGGAGGCCACCTGATGAAGCGATCCTTTATAAAACGCAGAAATAAGTGAGATCTCAATTATTGTGGTTGAATTTCGAGTTCCCACTCCAGAGGTTAGTAAATATATTAAATTTTTTAGATAATTATTGTATAGAGTTTTGTCTGTGGATGTTCATTAGCATACCTAGATGTTTGGTATCAGAGAACATACATATGACTTCATTGATAGGAATTGTAGGAGATTTGATACATATTAGCTTAAAATACCTTTCTTAAACAGTAAAAAATGTTACAAAAGCTAATAATAAGGAATATATGGGTAGATATTGTGGGTGTAATTCAACGCAGGTTGGGGCTTTTGTCCACTGAGTAGTTAGTTTCACACAATATTGTTAATACCTGAAAATATATGAAAACATTACATTTCACTTAAAAATGTTGTATAAAGTAGTAAAATGTATTTACAGTTTACAAAACTAATGAAAGGAAGAAATAAATATTTGGCACTGTCCAATAATTGATTTCGTACAATGGAAGGGTATCAGTTCCCTTCAGTTCAGTGATGTCAATAAAATTTTTTGATAACTGCAACATCTTAAATCTTTTCTAATACTGATTAAAAATGGATTATATCAAACTGGAGTGGTTCTTAGTAATCGACAACTGTATTTTTAGAACCTGTAGATACCGTTTCAGTGTTAGGTGGTTTGTTTATGTATTTATCCCGCTTCTGATAATCTGTTAAGTGTTTTTTTTTTATGTAAATCCTACTTCTAATAATTTGTTAGGGGCATCTTTACGTATACAGGGCGTGAACTATTGGACGTAACTGATTATGTTTTGTTGTCTTGCAAATAACGCTATATAACTATAAATATACAATAATAAAAGACGTGCTGTCCTCAGGTCAAGATATAGTTGCCGTCGCGATTGGCCACTAACATGCCCAAATGTACCCAAGCATATCCTCACATTGTCTAAACATAAACATAAATATGCTACTTAGATCAACTTTTCTTATTTTTGGAATATATTCTCTCTCAGACTGCAGCTGGCTATCATCAACACAACAATTCACACTGACCAGACTAGCACTTCATAACAAGACTGAACAGCGTCACACGCAGTTTTCCCGAGATATCCCCCGCACTCCTCAGCTAACGGACGGATTGCATCGCACTCAGCTAACGGCCAATAATGAATAAACAAAACAATAATAGACCGGCCTCGTCAGTAATATACTGTCATTCATAATCTCAAATTATTAATTAATCAACTACTAACATAGTCAATAAACAAATGATAAGCATGGCAAGTACTCAGTAATAACTCACCTAATAATCCATATATACAAATCACCAAAACTTCAATTGTCTAGTCTACTATTCAATAACATAATATAATATACAAGCACATATTCATCCTTCAAGTTTTCTTGTAGAAATACAGTCATTCACCACTGTAAAAATCATATTGGGGTCCAACTAAACGCTTAAGGCTTACGGTGAGCGCTCGATCAAGGGATATAGTTTTCGCTCAGTAACTCCTCAACGAAAATGATAAAAATATGCGGTTTTAATAGACTACAAATACTATTTTACATCGGCGCTGTGTTTTGAAATTTTGAAAATATGCAAAATTCATTTTAAAAATTTATTTTACACTTTTTCAAAATCTCAAAACACAGCGCCGACGTAAAATAATATTTGAAGTCTATTAAAAACCGCATATTTTTATCATTACCCGTTAAGGAGTTACTGAGCGAAAACTATGAGTTTGTTCCAACACAGCAAGAATCGATTCCGAACCGTCCAGAATTAGTCAGTCAGTTTAGTTGTTAATGTACACTCAGCGAATGCGACGTAAGACGGTGTTGGTCAAACATTTCTCACGGTACTGAACAGTTCTCGACGGTTTTGGAACAGATGTTATATATCGTTTGATAGAGCGCTCACCATAAGCCTTAAGACAACGTCCCTTTTAATTGTTATCAATGTTTATCGCACCTACTTAAGCCGGTTATTCGCCCGGTCTGCTAAATAGTTCAGTTTATTCCTTTGATACTTTTTTTGTAACAACTCCCTATACACGTTTTTCTCAATTTTCTTCTGTCTACACACTTCTTAGGAGCTGGAATATCTCTTATTCCGGTTTGGGCTTACACAAGTTTGGTAAACTCTCTTTGGTTTTCTTGAAATCAATGTTGACACAAAAGCTATGAAAAGGGGGTCACTGCTTCCATTTCCTTTTGCTGATGGTGTTCTTGCAACAGTTATTAGTTTTTTTATAAGAACATTCCTGTACACGTTTTTATCAATGTTCTTCTTTTTGTATACGCACTTCTTAGCAGCTGGAGTATCTCTGCTTCCGCCCTGGCCTCACACAAGTTTGGTAAACTATCTTTGGTTTTCTTGAAATCGATGTCGTCATGAAAGCTATCAAAATGGTTTTACTGCTTTCATTTCCTTTTGCTGATGTACCTATCCTTAATATAAACGTTAATAGTTCTTTTATAAGGACGTTGTAACTTTCTACAATTCCTAACCACGATTTTTTCAGTTTTCTTCTTTCTGTATACGCACTTCTTAGGAGCTGGAGTATCTCTGCTTCTGATCTGGCCTTACACAAGTTTCGTAAACTATCTGTGCTTTTTTTCATCACCACTGCTTTCATTTCTTTTTGCTGACGATGCCCTTGTAAAAGTTATTAGTTCTATTACAAGGACACCAACAGCAAGCTTTTATGTTGAAAAAACGTATAATTTTAAAAAAGTACTCACTAGATTTTCCTTTAATTTGCAATTATATAGTAAAGAAGTTACTTTGCTACTAAGTTTTCAAAACTATCAGATATGATATTGTATAATGGAGGTAAGAGTTTTCATCAGTCAAGAAGAAATTTAAGTATTAGCTTTCCAGCTACAACTGCTAATTATTATTATTCATTTACAACATGGAAGCTTTTGGGAAGGCAAATATGTAAAATTTATGATCAAATTAAAAAAAGGCCCCTTCCTGATTGAAGCCAAAATCAAAAATATTTGCAATGTTGCGAGAAATAGAAGTATACGCATTATTTTGTCTTCGCATAATGTCTTGAAAAATTTGTTTTACATTTTGAAATACTTTCATGACTTTTACCGTATCACAGAAATAACAAGCAATTGTATATCTATAACTAAATATAAAACGCGAAATATTAATCAATTTCCAAAGCCATCTCCGATATAGAAAGCAGCACTGTTACAGGAGCAGCTTTCGAGTGCCTCAAAGTAAAACATTTTAAAATCTCGAAAATCGAAGGCCCATGCTTCATCTGTTCGGCAATAATGGCCATCTGCTGTGTTATCATAATATAAGTACAATATTATCTGAATTTATTCGGGGCAAGACGACGAGCACAGTGCACAAGAGTTATTTTCGACAAACTATAATTCTTCTTCGGTCATAAATAAGATTATCAAGTGGAGAGAAAACGTAGTTCTGGGTGTATTTATTCGAGGAGTATTTACAGAGCTTTAGCAGTTTTAATGAAATTACGAACTGATTGATTTGCTGTTTCCTTTCGAAATAAAGGGATTAACGTTTCATGAAACAATATATTTTTTATTTACAAAATGCATGAGAGTTGTATGTCGCTTTCATTATTTATTTCATTTATTGATATTTGGATGATGGAAGAATGTTTAATATGTTCATCTGAAAAGTATCTTTAATGATGAAATAGACATTTTTACGATGTCACAAATATTTTTAAAGTTATTCCGAGTTGTAAACAATTTATTTGTTCATATAAAACAGGTAAATGGGTACAACTCTTCTTAAAATAGCTCTAGTTTGACAATTTATTAATGACTCAAGAGTTACACTGATAAAAATGGGTGGAACTTTCTCTTTTTTATGTTCTTTTTACATAATATTTACTGGTAATTTTTAATTTACATTATGCAGGGTGAACCTTAAATAAGTACAAATATTTTAACCAGCAGTATAGTTCACTGTGTATAACACATAATTAATAGTTTTTTTTACAAAAAAATCAGAAATAAAAAAGTTAAATTTTAAATAAATTTTGTAATTTTTCTGTAGAAAACTTGTTGAGGACCGCTGACTTTCATACATTTATTAGACATAGCGCTTCAGATTGAACGTGTAGTTCACAGTGTTGTCAGTGTTACACAAATGTCTTTGCTTGAAGAAACTTTTAAACTTAATATGTTGTGTGAAAATCGTAGTTTTTCGTTATTATTCATAAAATAACAAGGAAATTGTGTCTTGTGTCTCTTTCTCACAGTGTACAATGGCATTTAACTTGTGAAATGTGGATTACTAATTAAATAGTTAATTTTTTAGCAAAACAGATAAGCTTGTGTGCACGTTTATGTATAATTTTTGAACATTGGACATAGTAATATCACGTAATATCTTCCTGAATACTTTACGGTGGTATTTAACTTGCGGAAATTTATTTTTAATCGTTTATAGTAAGGTCAGTTAAGCAGTTAAAATGTATGTTAATATTGCTGCGTATCATACTACATACCCAACTTTACTGTACTTTTGCTTCAAACAAGTATTTTTAAAATAGAATTAACCGTATTACTTTACTATTACGTTAAGGAAAACGTAATATTTATATTAGAGAAGATATGGCAACCTCGCAACAAATCATATGGTTCATTAGCTTGGTTAAGATAGCGGTCCTCAAAATGCGAGTATTTTTTTTTAAATTAATATCTCCGTAAATATTAGAAATTTTAAAAAATGGCTTTCACTAGACTGATTTATATGACGAACTACACCAGCAGTTAAAATATTTGTACTTATTTATGGTCCACCCTGTATATTAAAAAAAAATCAAGTAAATGTGTTTTTATGTAATAAAGTTGTGAAATTTCAGGAATAATATGATAATACAATGTGTTACTTTAGAACTGTTTACTTTTACCCCGTTTACTATAAAAATTTACAGAATATTTAATGTGATTTATGTGTCACATGCGCAGAGGCACGTCAATCTAACCTCTAACCTAATGTGTTGTAGTTGTGGTAGACAAATATGTAGATAAGGTTCATTAAGGAGTAAGTATAAGATTATATTTTGTAATGTGTATGCTTACAGCTTAAGTCAATTTGAATTTTATACAATTCATAAATGTAAGAGAAACTGAAACGGTACGTTCGTTGTTTGCAAGCTTGTCAAAACCATTTCAATTACTTGTGTCTCTAAATTATATAGCACATTATTACAAACAACTCACGTTTGTGACAGTAGAAATAACAATAGTAACATAGAACAGATATTAACATTAGCTGTAGTTATGTTAATTGTAAATTTACTGTAACTAAAAATAGAGGTAAAAATATTTATTTTCACACTGACATAGGTATATAACTACAAATATTTGCAAAAACCAAAGAATATAATGTCATGTCATTTTCAGCGAAAATATTTCAAATATTTTCTAATGAATATGTGTAATAAAATACATTGCAATATATTTTCTATTATGGATGAGGAATAGATTATTCACATTTCAGGATGGATGGACAATCTATACTACAACTAAAAAATCTTCCTACACAGAAGTTATTTCTACTTCTGACAAAGCCTTTTTAAGGAAATGAAAATGTAGCTTTTTATATATTTCCTAACTCACATAGTGTATTTATTATTGAATTCTAATAATAAAATCTACTGTATTTCTAATTGTTAGTAGGAGACATCCTGCATATTATATTGACTCACCTATTTGTACATTTTAGCAAGCAGAATGTTTTAACAACTTTTTTGCCTCTTTTCAACTTCATTAGTCGACACACTCTTTATATGGCTACAAATATAGTATTAAGGGCGCCGTATTCTTGAAGTAGTGTTTTCTACAATTAATAATAATTTTAGACATTTAAGAACTGAAAAATATAGAGGTTAGCAAATAACAAGAATGTTATCTCATACCACTTGCGAATGTTCAAAGGTACCGAAGTAAAATGAATATAGCGGCAGAAAGCGGTCTAACCAACAAATTTTTAGGTACAGAAATCTTTCAAAACAGGTATTTTTAAAAATTGAACTTTAGATGTAAATATTGTTATAACATAAACTCTCATTATTATGGATATAAGATTGTTCAATTTGTTTATAAGTATATGAAATTAGTTGTTAAAATGTGGGGTTATAATAGCGAAATAATGTGTATCTTACAAACGATTTTTAAATTTTTATTATTATATTTGAGGAGAATTTAAATAGTAAAAGTGTATAAACAAAACATCAAGAATTTTTTATAATGGGCATTACTTTTGTTCTACGTGTCATTTTTTGAAATTTATGTAAGTACCTAAAAACTATAAATTTGACTACGGCGATCTTAATACATTTTTAAATTTGCTTATTCAATAAAATTACATATATTCTACAATTATTTCAATCTAAAAGTTAAATGCACATATCAATACAAATTCTAGTGTCAGAAATGTACAATGAAAGTTAGCATAGAATTTGTAAAATTACATAATATAATATGAAATCTATAAAAATGTAATCGTGATACATATTTGCAGTTTAATCATTTAACCGATAGGTCAGTAAGGAAATTATCTATACACGAAATGGCAAAACCATTCCGGAACTAGCTATAGATCAAATAAACTTAATCAAATTAAAATTCAGCACGAAATATAAATGATCTTCGTTAACGGTGCAACTGCTATTGCTTCAGCAATCTCCAATGTATCATGGAAGTTAACATTTTACTTCATAGTTTCAATTGGGAACTTCGCCTGAACTTACTTCAATTATTATTGTTGCGCTAAGTTTAAATTAAACACATAAACTAAATTCTCATAGTCAATGAAGTGGTAACATTGAAGCTGGAATTAAATTTGGAACAATTTGAAACTACCGAAATTTTATAGATAACCAAGTGTATTACGGAATTTAAACATGTGTACAAGTTCCAGCTGGCCAAATTTCCTGTTCTAAAATGAAATTAATTTGGTGTGGCCTAAATACATTTCTTCTAATACTTAATTATTTAATTCTTCTAGTTTACATTTTAGAAAATAATGTTCAAAATACAGAAATAAAGTTTATATACTTAATTACGTAAACTTCGTGTTGATCACTATCCAAAGTGATTTTATTAGAGCTTTTTAAAATAATAATACTAGATAATTTCTTCAAAGATTTGCACAAGAATATTGATGACTACTCGCAGTTTGTGTATGAAACCATTTCTTTAACATAGTTCTGTGGTACAACTTTATTTGTCCAGAATTTGGAAGAAATTGTTAGCAGTTGGAATAAGTGAAATAAACAATGAAAAAATAGAGAATATCGCACATGTACTCATATAATGTGTAATATGGATATATTGTATCACAGGCGTTCTAATAATCGAAAAAATATATAAAAATATATTTGTGTATGTGTAAAATATAATTTACCGCTTTACGTATCTATTACGTGAAACTGTAATCAGCAGGATAACATATTTCATAATAGACAATTATTATGATCCTTGTCACGTTTTATAAGTTATTACCGGCTTAATAAAAGAGTCCCCTTCTCAACATAAAAAAAACGTTAACATCCTTTCATTATACTTTATGTGAAAATATTCTATGACGTATGAGTTCTTTAGATATTATACTACTAGTACTATAAATACAGAGTGATTTCCAACTTATTTAGAATCATGGGGCCAGTTTCGTTAAAAAATATATATAAAATCCTTCCAAGAAAAAAATTGAAGTAATATTTTCATCCTTTACATTCTGTTCTACTATAGTTTCTAGTGTCATCGGAATGCTAGTTGCGTCAAACTAGCATGAAAAAAGTGAAACTGGACAACTTTTTGCGGAGACGTCCAATTGAGATGCGGTTTTCTGCAAAATGTTCAGGGAATTGTTTATAACAAAAGGTACATCTAACCTCTGTACGCTCGCAAATTTTTAATTGTTTATTTAACAAATGACCCATTTTTGTTGAACATATGGCAAATGTCTGGAAAATGTTCTCTCAGGGGTTATCGAGGTCCCTCTTTATCACTTTGCTGTTAGCTTTATTATTTATTGCTAAATTGTTGTAACTGGGCTAATTAACAAAATAAAAACTCCACCCCCGAAATCACTAGAGAACCGGAATTTTTTCCAGGATTTCTGCCTTATTAAGGCAAACCATCGGCACAAGATTTTTGCAAATATAATCGTTTATTGTTCGATTGTTGCAACCTCGCTAATTAACAAATTAATAAGTTAACGCCCAAAATCACTAGAAAAACAGATTTTTTTGCAATAACTCTAGGATGATGAGGAGACATTGTTACAAAGTAATTGCAAATATAATTATCGGTCAGTGGTCGCGCGGTTTAAGGCGTCAGTACTTGAATCGAGGTGACTAGATCGGAGTTGGTTCGCGCCCAGCTGCCGGTAGACCGTATATAAGCTATATTCGTGGAGTGGTTTGGCACCCTCTCTGCGGGTATGGTAGGGTGGAATAATATTAGCTTGGGTCAATGTGAGAGATTGATACCGGTTGATATTTGACTACCCCCCTAATTAATGAGGTTTTCCAGGTTTCCCTCATTCCTGCACTGAATAGTGGTTAGGGCCTACCAATACCAACGTAAGTCGTTCCTGGGCGCAAATGCGGCCTGCTTAATAATATTATGTAGCCCCCTCTCCCGCACAAGTCTCCGACTTCTGGGCTAATCCCTGTGATTAGAATGAGGGGTAGAGATATTATTATTATTATATAATTGTTTATTGTTCGATTGTTGAAACCTCGCTAATTAACAAATTAATAACTCTTCTCCCGGAATCGTTAAAAAATCGGATTTTTTTAAAATAATTCTGGGATCAATTGAACAATAAACAACAATTATATTTGCAAAAATCTTGTGCCGGTGGTTCGCCTTAAAAAGACAGAAATCCCAGAAAAAATTTCGGGTCTCTAGTGATTCCGGGAGTAGAGTTATTAATTTGTTAATTAGCCAGGTTGCAAAAATAGAAAAATAAACAATTTCGTGCAACAACCTTGTGCCGATGGTTCTCCCCTTGATCCCAGAATTATTGCAAAAAAAAATCCGATTTTCTAAAGATTCCGGGAGAAGAGTTATTAATTTGTTAATTAGCGAGATTGCAACAATCGAACAATAAACAATTATATTTGCAAAAATCTTGTGCCGATGGTTTGCCTTAATAAGCCAGAAATCCTGGAAAAAATTCCGGTTCTCTAGTGATTTCGGGGGTGGAGTTTTTAATTTGTTAATTAGCCCAGATACAACAATTTAACAATAAATAATAAAGCTAACACCAAAGTGATAAAGAGGGACCTCGAAAACCCCTGAGAGAACATTTTCCAGACATTTTCGTTGAATCGTGTGTGACATTTGCCATATGCTCAACAAAAAGGTTAGATGTACCTTTTGTTATAAACAATTCCCTGAACAATTTGCAGAAAACCGCATCTCAATCGGACCTCTTCGCAAATAGTTGCAAGTGAAATGCTAATTTGGTGCGACTATGCAGACGATTCCAAATACTGAAATCCAATTATAGTATTAAAATTGTTATGATAGTATTTACATAATAATCTGATTTATTCCCAGAGACAATATGTACAATTGTATAAGGATGTGTCAAAGAAAACCTAAAAACTAATACGACAAGGCAAAAATGCACATACAATTAAAAAAGAAGTCAAAATACACATTTTCATCCAAAATATTCATCCAAGCTATACGGACATAGATCCAATAAAAAAAATTTTAGTCGTTTTTTAAACTGACATAAGGTATTACAGTCTTTTATGTCACCTGGCAACTTGTTAAAAATCTTAAGGCCCAAACAGCTTGGTGAATTTTTAGTGACATTTAGTTTCCTAAAAGGTATATAAAAATCTTGTCGGTGGCGGGTACTAACCTGACGAAAGTCGTTATTAGTAATAAATTTAGTCTTATTTTTAAATATATTCACACTCAATTCAAATATATATAATCCCGGTAATGTTAAAATACGATAACTCTTAAATATATTCCTACACGAACACAAACGACCAACATTTGCAATGCATCTTAATATCTTCTGACATAAAAATATATATTAGTCATAGTAGACCCACCCTAAAAACAGATGCCATATGCTAGCCTACTTCTCACTTGAGCATGGTATAAATCTATAAGCTGTTGTGTCGTAAGCACTCTCTGAAGATTTCGAAACAAATAACATACAGAATTCAGCTTGGAACAAAGACTGGAACAATGACATCCAAGATAAGTTTTCATCAAAATTAATTC
This sequence comes from Monochamus saltuarius, assembly GCA_025584915.1. Taxonomy (NCBI): domain Eukaryota; kingdom Metazoa; phylum Arthropoda; class Insecta; order Coleoptera; family Cerambycidae; genus Monochamus; species Monochamus saltuarius. The sequence continues at coordinate 6,750,409 of CM046726.1, forward strand.
ACAAAAATTTTACTTGACATTACATATTGATAGTGCTCTAATTAATTCTCAAGCTTAAGTTGCTAACTGATTTTTGGCGATTATGAAACATTACCGAGCGAGTTTTTGCCGGATTCAGATAAAGATTATTTTTATTAGACCACAGATACAGATCATTTAAAAGGAAATTACATCTATTCTATCATCCGCATACATTGTGATGTGAACATTAGATAAAACAGCATGTATATCGTTTATATATAGTAAAAACAATACAGGGCCCAACACAGAGCCCTGAGGTACAAGATTGGATATTACCTTCTCAGAACTTATGTAACTTATACAAGAATGTGACTTATGTTTTATACCTACATACTGTTCACGATTGTTTAGGAATGATTTTATCCATTCTAAAGATCGTCCTCGCACTCCATATTCTGATAATTTGCCAAATAAAATACTATGATTAACGCAGTCAAACGCTTTGCTTAAGTCGCAGAATATTCCCAGTGGACACTTACCAGATTCAATAAACTATAAGACAGTTTCGTAAAAGGAATGATTTGCAGTATTTGTTGATTTCTCTGACTGAAAACCATGTTGGTCAGGAGATATAATGTTATGTTTATTCAAAACTTAATAAATCTATCCAAAAAAGCATATTCAAAGATCTTTGAGAATGGAGATGAAATTGATATTGGTCTATAATTGTCTAGCGACGTAGCGTCACCATTCTTAAAAACTGGTGTGACTTTATTAACTTTAAGTTTACTGGGAAAACATCCATTTGTAAATGATAGATTTATCAGAAACACTAAAGGTTTTAAGATATTATAACTCACTTTTTACATTAGTTTTTCAAGTGTCAAAAATGGTTTACGTGTATAGCAACTCGGAGTTGATGGATATCGTTTTAATTTATGGTGAAGTGAAACTTCAACAGCTCCTCGTCTGTACGCAGAACGATATCCCGGTAGACATGTGTCAAATGCCATTCGACTACTTTTACCGTAGTATGCAATGCGAGTGTGATACAGGATATTTGCAACCGAATCATGGAAGAGATGGCGGTTCAGGGCGTCCACGACGTATTGCAGCATTTGAGGCAGACATTTTAGAGATTATTGAAGATAATCCCCGAGTAAATACCAGGTGAGTCGCTCAACAAGTACCTATAAGGAATGTACCAATCAACAGTGTGGCGTTACAAGAGGCTCAATTATTCCAGTAATTTACGAGTTCAAAACGGACAAGAATCAGAATCATTTGTGTAAGTTCGTAGAAACTGGGTAAGACAGGCCCAAATCTGTTTACATGTCGGTGGACAAAATTTTGAACAGTTGTTGTAACATCTGGTACGTCAAATTATTTTATTAATTAAAACCACAAATTAATGTTATTAATAATTAATAATAACAATAGTTGCAGAAACAGTTGACTTTACTGTTAGAAAATAGGTATTATACAATTTTATTTATTTCTTTACACCTTGCCGCCATGCCGGTCGCCAACTGATTAGTTTGCCTTGCACAAGGTCAGGTTTTAAGACCGCTTTACATTTATGCAATTCCTATTGCATGCGCGCATGCGCATTAATGTTAAAATTAATGACCGACGCAATTTTCAGTCCAATATAATAATAATAATATCTCTACCCCTCATTCTAATCACGAGGATTATCTCAGAAGTCGAAGACTTGTGCGGGAGAGGGGGCGGTATATTATTAAGCAGGCCGCATTTGCGCCCAGGAACGACTTACGTTGGTAGGCCCTAACCACCATTCAGTGCAGGAATGAGGGAAACCTGGAAAACCTCATTAATTAGGGGGGTAGTTAAATGCCAACCGGTATCAATCTCTCACATTGACCCAAGTCAACATTCTTCCACCCTACCATACCCGCAGAGAGGGTGCCAATCCTCTCCACGAATATAGCTTATATACGGTCTACCGGCAACTGGGCGCGAACCAACACCGATCTAGCCACCTCGATTCAAGTACTGACGCCTTAAACCGCGCGACCACTGACCGATCAATATAGAAGTCGAATATAGAGTCTACTCTAATTTGATTGCATTGCACGTGAAATTCTGGCTCCTTTTCTGGTAATATTCAGTTTTGCCATCCTACACAAAAGAAACTAACAGCGAGGAATTAAGTAAAAAATAAATTATCCTCAATTAACCATAATAATTTTCTTTTTTATTTCATTCATTGAAACTCTAGGTTGATTGAAACTTCACATCACAGTACACAACACCTGTATGTTTTGATGGATTTGCAGCAGACCAGCAAATCAAAAACATTTTCATATTGCTAATTTGGCAATGGGCAATATATTGCATAAATGTAAAACAAATGACACCTTACAATATTGCTTGAAAGACTTTGCTGCAATATAGTTTTCATTACATTGCATGCTCCATTGCCTAAATGTAAAGCGGCCTTTAGAGTGAACCAGTTTCCAGTGTCGTGCAGAAATGTATTTCTAAATAATTTTGTAATTGCCCTTTTTGATTTCTTTACAAAATTGCATTTGTGAAAGCATTGTACATTAAAGTAAATTACAATAAAAAAAATTTGGATAAGTTCTGAATCAGCCTGTATAGTAGAACATACATGTTTATTTCCTGTTCATATATCTACTACATTTACTTATTTTTTTAAATACAATAAACAAACAATGTCATGAAAGCTCAAACAGCTGTAGTATAGTTCAAATACAAGTTAAACTTTCCTACAATATTTCCAGAAAATGTGACAATCTACAAACCTAAGTAAATAGTTTCACAATTATATAGAAATTAGAACATAAATGTGGCATTTTCATATTAAAAGCCTAATAGAATTTTATGTTTTACACACTTATGTAAATTTACTAGTTTCTATGTTATACTGAAATGCTACCAATAAAAAAATAATATTTCAGGTAAGGAAAAACGTAAAATAATGTTTCTGATGTCGAGATGCTTGTGTATAGCTACCATTAAATCAGTATTTAACTTTTGTGCATCGCTAACAGATGAATATAAGATCTAATAAATGAATATCTAAATATAAATCCCTATGCATGTTTTTGATTAAATATGATACATTGCTGAGAAAATAATTTCCCGCTTAGCAAATATTTATTAGATTGCTTAAAGTCAGTCTCCGTTGCAAATATAGAATAATTGCGTTATATGCACAGTAATGGAAAACAATGCATCCGATCCATAAAATAAACAATACGCTAAATCATTCTAAAAACCACACCAAACACAATAATGGCAACGATACGTTAATGTTTTCAGCGGCATGCAATTCACATTGTTATAAATTACCCTTTACTAACCAGACTTGTATCATAGTACGCCAAAAGCTCTGGAAACACCAACATATCGTAATCCATGGTAAATTATAAACTTTCCACCACTGAAAGAACAAAAATCAACTGGAAAACCTTATAGATTTTATCGCGCTGACTGTTAAATGCTTCCTCAATTCGGCGCGAGGAACAAATCTGAACTAAAATCGACTAGTTTTTTAGATGGGAGCGCACATGTTTGTTTATATTACCACGTCTGAAATAAAGCATAACCCAACTTTACATACGGATTTTCACGGTTTCATGTGCGCACGACCTGAAATACGCCGCTGAAAGGTTAGTTCGTTCTGAACGATTAAATACTGCTCCCGGTATTGGCAGAATTTAAAGCGCTCTCCAAGCAATTAGATTATATATCAAGGCGTGAAATGAGACATTTTCGGTGTTTTTACGAGTTTCATTTGTTTCGCTTATGACACTCAAATAAAAACTTGAGTATGCTGCGTGGCTTTTATTGCTACCTTAATGTAGGTTAGGGTGAACTGTAAGTTTTCTCGGAAAAGGGGAAGAGCAATCTTGGTTTGTGTACGAGTTCATTAACATACATGGTAATTCACGACGACCTTACACTAAAGGTACATATTGAATCAAGTAGATTTGGAAATTGCTGTACAAAGTCTTTCAGATAGGCGTGTTTTAAAGAAAATATTTTAAACTTCTGGAAATTTCGGAAATAGTCTACAACTTCCTTATTTCAAATTGAACACTCTATATACAGGGTGATTCATTAATAATTGTGCATACTCTAACTGGATAATGCTGGGCTGAAGATGTGAAGAATTGACACATAACGCTTAGATAAAATATGGCTCCTTACGGAGTTAGGTACAGGGTGTTTTATTTTAAAAATTTTAAATGATTAACCCTGTTTGATACTTCCCTATCATACTTGGCATAAAGTTTAGATACATGTTAATAATGCTAGATTATGGTTCATGGAAACTCCCAGAAGCGTACGACAGGGGTAGAGGGACAGTTTCCCATTCCTAACTTCTACGCCACTGGCGGAAATTTTATTTTGGTACAATTTTTCAATTCTTCAATATTATCTATGCAATTAACCTACTATTCTTTCATAGCGGCAAAGTCATTATTTCTCGAGAATTTTTAGTTAAACATATAGGACTGCACAATCATTTTTACTCTATTATGTAATGTATTTGTCATATTATTATTATTCAAATTGGTGTTTTCTGTCATGGGATTGAATTGCATTAATTGTCATCAAGGACTATGGGAACACCTGACACAATTGTCCACTGTACAAATTTCGTTGCCAATCAGCCAAAGATATTTTATAAAATCGTTTAGCAAATTAATTTTTATTTTTTGTTGGGATATCTGGTGTCGCTCGGGAGTTGTTATTCTATATGCTGTTATACGATTAAATAAAACGAACATTTGTTTTTGAAATGTTTTTGATTTCTCACTATGTAGTTCTGTTGTTATTATTAAATTTATTTATTATTGATATTAAATTGTTAATTTTTACTAATAAATACGACTAACACCTAATTCAACTAATCCCATGACAGAAGACACCGACTTGAAAAATAATAATAATATGACAAATAAATTACATAATACAATAAAAATGATTGTACAGCCTTATCCCTAACTTGAAACATTTCGAGAAATAATGACTTTACCGCTACGAAGGAATTAGGTTAAATGCATAAAAAGTATTGAAGAATTGAAAAATTGTACCAAAACAAAAATTTCTCCAGTGGCGTAGAAGTCAGAAATGAAAAACTGTCCCTCCCCTGTCGTACGCGTTTGATAGTAGTCCAAGTCCAAGTTAAGTTGGTAAGCTAACACACAAAAGTATTTGCTGAAACAATAGTTTCAAAACCCCAACCCCGCTTTGTGCCTTTGCCTTTATATATATTCAACCTCATCCAGAATATGGTATATCGGTTTGGTGTCCATATCTAATTAAAGACATTATGGCAACAAGTTCAACAAACGGCACGAACATGATTTCACCGTATCAAAATATATCATACGAAAATCGTCTACATCTCTTGAAGCATCCTCCAACATACGAAAAAGAAGTGACTTTATTCAATTATATCGTATTATCTAAAAAATGTCCGTCGACAAGTCCCGTTTTATTTTAACTGATAGGCGTCTTACAGAGCATTATGTGAAATGTCAGTATGGAAAATACGCCTTGTTGGTTGTGGTGCGTTGTTGTGTTCAGCTAACACTCGTTCGAGGAGAACATTTAAATTTAAATTGAGGTTTGATTAAAGAAAATGGTACTTATGTATCTAACTATAATGGTGTGATATGTTCAGATTACTACCGGTTAATTTTCATAAATTCCTAATATGTAGTATCTACATACATCTTTGTTTAATGTTCGTTGTTCCGTTGTTTATGATTTTCTATAAGGTTATTTGTTTCTGCATCCATTACTGGAATATAGTGTCGTTAAATATTTTTAGAACGCTTGGATATAGTTCACATGAACTGAATTATATATTTTTAATAAAATCGTAAAAAGTAAATTGTCTTTTATTTTATTATTACTGTAATAATTCTATAACTACTATACAATAAAATTAACATGTCAACGTTTAAAGAGACAAGTAACACAGAAATGTGTAAAAGTTACACATAACCCTTGTCATATTAACACAGTGAATTATGTTAAATCTTTAACACACTGCTACATATAGAAAATTGTGTAAAAATATACACAATCCCTTGTGGACTTCCCGTGAATTGTGTTGTTTTGTGTTAAAATATGTAATTTTTTTTAAAGTGTACGTGGAACAGTAATTAAATAATTTTTCATATTATACAGAATAATTTGTATTTAGTACAGTTTTCTAATGATGTCGAATTTTAAACTTTACTTATCAAATGAAAGAAATATCAGACGCAGGTATTTATATACAGCAAATTTTGATTTAAAAATGGTTCTTTTTTTGTGTTAGAGATTCCTCGGGGCAATGTTATCAATGTAACACGTTATATAAAGTGCTAGTTTCTGAATACAAAGTAAATAAGAGAAAATTAATGTATTAAACTAACATCAGACTAGAAACACATAAATTTCATAATGTTCTGAACATGATATGAAATCTCTTGAAAACATGCAACTTTAATACCAAGTTTTAGTACACGCGAGGAAAGATTTCTTTATCCTACATGTACCTTATACAATCAACAGTAACCTGTTATTACATTTTTAAACTCAAACACCCACTTCTTTGATAAATAAATTGACATACTTTTAAGACAGACTCTATTATTGTGAACGAGAATACTGGTTTTAAGAGAGCGTACAATTCGAATGGTTTCAGTTTCAACAGAGAAATAAAGGCAATGTGTGCCGGGAGTCATCAGTTCTATTCTATTTTATGAAAAAGCTGCTTTGCGGTTGCCATGAAATATCCGTCAAAATTACTTATTTCTTAGTGCCTCGAACTACATGAAATTCTCATACACAACTTAATACAAAACAGATGCATACACCAACGCTCATCATTCGCTGAATGTCGCGCACTTGTATAAATAAAAATGATTCGATATTCATCCTTTTGAAGTCTTTATTGTACTTTATGATAATAATGTGAAATGTCTATACTAATTTGATACAAACGTTTAAAGCACTGAAGTAAATATTTTAAATATAATATAACGTCCTGTCTCATCATAGATGAATAATTGAAAACAAAACGATAATGTAAATTATTCTCAGAAACGGTTTTTATTACCACTACTAATTATCGAAATTTCAGAGTGAAAGATAACTGTATTTTATTAGCAATACTCCAAAGGATAGTAAAAAGAAGATACGCTTGATTAAAAATGAGTTTTATTAATAAATTTCCTCTGGGAACTTTAGTTAGTTTCCTCAATGGACTTTCTATTTCAGTTATTACTTATGAATATATTCAAAGATGCATGAATTAGATTAGTTATATAGAATGCGTCTTTCGATTTTTGTATATACAAGGTATCAAATATTTGAAAATTTGGCAACAAGGCAAAATCCCTGACGCGAATACTACTCAAATATTTAGAACACTTTAGCACAACAATTTCCTTTTTTTAAATGGAACACACTATATATCAATTCATTTTTTTTTTATTTCTATGGAACAATTTAGGGTCGTTTTGTATATCATTCTGGAATCAGCAATAGCTCTAAACCTATACTGTCTTTACAAACAAAATATATATAATTTCGTAGCCATTTTAAAAAAATGTTAACAAGATGTCAAATGTAATTTAAGGAGTATTACTCCCAAATAAGTTGAATTGTGCAAATGGGCGGCTTATTAAGTTTACATTTAATTCGTGGTTTTCTAAATGCACATTGAAAGTTGTAATATTTAAATCCAACTAAGAAGAATACAAGATTTAAGTAATCCATTTGATTCGACGGATAAAGAATTTAGTAAAGATTCAATATGGCAATTTATTAACAATTAAGACCATCAGTTTTGGCAGTTCCTCAGAGACAAAAAGTATTCCGGCAGAGCTAAAGGTAAAATTATTGTTTTCTAATTATATTTTTTATAGATGGATTGGTTGTAGTATTTGCAACATACATATTTTTAACACAAGGTACTTATTGCTCATGTATGGGTAATTTTAATTTAGTACTGTCAAAAATCAGTTAGTAACCGTATTAGACAGGTGACCAATGTTGTCAACGAACATTTATTAGAGAGTATATGATGTTTCCACAAATTCAGCAAACAAGGAACCACATAAAACCTGAGTAAGCTGCATCAAGAACAGTTTAGTTTCAACAGCTTTAGTTTTATCATAATTAAATCAATTATCATATTTATATCATATTAAAATTAAAAAACAATAATCGAATTGCCAACAATCATTTAAACAGGGAATACACATGCTTGTTACCTGCATAATGGGTTTTAAAGAACTTGCATAAAACAACTGTGTGTAATAAATTACTGTATTGAACCTTTACTAAATCTAAATATATTTTTTTAATTCTTCATCAATTTTTGTTTATCCTTCTTCGTTGGATATTTTGAATTAAAATTATTTTCAAGTAACTTATTTTCGACGCGCATTTATAAAACAGCGAATTAAATGTAAAATTAATAAGCCGTCCATTTTCACAATTCAAATAACACAAAGTTAAACTACAGCGACACCTAATTCCTTTATTTCAACAAACTTTATTCTACATAACGTATAAGGAATTACATCGCCGTTATTTCTTAACATACTACAAAAATTTAAGGTGATGAAATAAAACATTTAACCTCGAAATAACGTAAATGTTACTATGATCAAATGGGATACATTCTTGGGCTGATTATCAAGATAAGAATGAAGAGAAACGACTGGAGTTCTCGAGTTCCCAACGAGAGATCCAATGACTGGCGGTTCGTAAGCGAAGGCTTGGGGAGTCTAGTTGCTGATTATCCAAAATAAGCGGGCAAAAACTCGGTAACATAAGACGGGCGAGCCAGTAAGAGAAAAAAATAGGGTTCAACAATGGAATGGTATAAAAGGATCTGGTAATGAGCGTGGAAGACTTACCCCTGGCAGCGTGTGTTTCTCATGCAGAGCGTTCTGGGCGTTGAGGGCGCTCTCCGGGCTGAAGTACGTCAGGAATGCGCAACCTGTAATCACAACAAACCACTCACGTGCCTGCTAATAACATGGAGTTATGTTCAGCTCAGATGTTCGTCGGTGAAAGAATTAAAATTAATTTAAACGTTTGTGGAGGTAATAATTTTATTTAATTGTGAGCGCGCCCGCAACGTTTTTTATTCCTTTTGTTTGTACGGAACGGAGCCACTTTAGATGAGCGCAGCTGAAAGAAGATATAAGCGGAGTGGAAATGCTCTCATTGTTGTGCCACTGAACCTAACAAGTTGTTATTATAAGCTGGTCTTTTAAAATTAGGTTGTTAAATTAATATTCGTCTCGGTTTACGTAGAGGTAATTACATTATATATATTATGTAGATTTACTGTGATAAATGTTTCCTTGTTCCACATAAAATTTGCAATAACTTACTGGTCTATTGGAATCTAAATTCTGCAATATTAGGTTCAGTTCACAAAAAATTGTTAAACAACGCATATATGTGGATTAAAATATAAATGGGTACTTAATAAGAAAACAGCTTCTTTTATAAAAGGTGTACAATACATAAAATACCTATTTTCGATACAAGTTGCGAAATAATAGTGTTTTAGGCACGAGACGTGAAGTGCCTAAAACACCAATTTCGCCACACGTATCGAACAAGTTTTTTCGTAAAATAGTCAAATACGTATTCAAATTAGTTCCAATATAATATTCAATTGGATCTGCTAATATGATCGCTAAACTATTTCATTTAAACAACTTTCCTTTAACTAAGTTGCCTATAAAGTTGTTGCTATGGAGCAACTGCTATAGTACGATGTTTACAAACTATACAAACATTTTAAATAATTCTGAAATTCTGAAATAGAAAATGAGGCAGACGCTGCCTTATGTGCATTGATTCCTCAGAAATCGAAGAAACTGTACCAAAAATCTTATGCAAAGTTTAATATTTGGTGTGCCGAAAGAAAGGTATGTAATATTTCGGAAAATTATTCTCGCGTACTTGTCCCAGTTATCTTAAAAATGTGCACCCTCTACATTATGGAGTAATTATTCCATGCTGCGAACTACAATTTATTCGAATAAAAATATGGATATTAGTAAACATACCAATGTTATTGCTTTCTTCAAAAGGAAATCAAGTGGTTATAGACCCAGAATATTTTCCAAGGAATGTTGAAAGATTTATCAAAGAGACAGATGATAAAAAGTACTTATTCCAAAAAATTGTCTTGGTTGTTGGTATATTTGGAGTCTGTAGGAGAGAAGAATTAACTTATTTACGTACAGAGAACATTGAAGATGCTAAATCGTTCATTAAAGTGACTATTCCCAATACCAAAACTAACAGTCCTAGATTATTTACAATACCAGAGGGAGTTACAAAGGAGTCAATTTTTTGGACATTTTCGGCAAATATGCAAGTCTACTTTCATCCACCAGTAATCACAACCGATTTTTTATCACGTACAGAATTTCAAAATATTCTGCATAAGCAGTGGGTATAGATAGCATAGGTTCAATTTCTAAAAAGATTGCTGAATTTCTTAGTTTACCCAATATTACTGAGTATACGCACTGCTTTAGAGGATATTCTGCAAACTTCCTTGCAGGTGCAGGAGCCAACATATCGATGCTCAAAAGACCTGGTTTGCTTTCGACTTCTGTAGCAGAGGGGTATATAGAAAAATCCATACAAAATAACCAGGCAATAGCAAGGAAAATTCTCGGGAAAAAAGGAAATACCACTTTCATTCCAAAAACTCAGTCACCAGCAGTACTGGGATGCAGGTGTTATCCTCTTCCAATATTGAAGTTATATGAAGTGAAAAAAAACAACATATGTTTACCTAATGTCCAATTATCTGATTTGAAAAATTGTGTTATTAATATTTATAATAAATCCTTATATATTAAAAGCTGTAGGTAACTCTCGCTCGCACATTTGACTCGAAAATTGTCCATTTTACCGCTACAAAGGCTCTTTTGCGAGCCGTGCGGCGCCGAGCGGCTAAACGCTACGCATTTCGCCGTATATTATTAACATTGCCTACGGCGTATTTTGATGCCGATTTTTTCGTGTTTTCCTAGCTAAATTTCCATTTTCCCGAGGCTCCTCGGCCCAAAACGGCGGTATATTTAATGTGGAACGAGGATAATTGAGTCTGTTACGCCCCTTTATAGAAAATAGCGATTTTTTAGAGTGGAACGAGGATAGAGCAAGTAGGTTACGCCCCTTTCTAGACATTCGACAAATGGCAGACGAAATGAGTTTTGCACGGCATAAATGTCAGAAATGTCAAACTAATTTGTTGTTGTTTACGCCCTTTTGTAGAAATTCAACAAACGTCAAACGAAACGTCAAAACGAATTAAAACAGATTATGTGTTCCGAAACAATTTTCGGGCTCTTCCAACTACAAGAAGTTATTATGTTGTTTGAGATAATATATCCGAGTCTTTGGTGACGATTTTATAGCCCAAAATCTGAATTGGTATCTTTAAATATTGTTTTCTACGTTCATGCAGAAAACAATACTTTATTGAACTATATTTAGTGGAAAAACTGGTTCTTTATTGGTCTAGAGCAATAAACATTTTATTGCACTCATCTGTCATTCTACTGCAGCGTTTTGTCATCATGACAAACATAAACCTTCAAATCGACGTCACATCTTTCTAGACTTAGTGTCATCTAAATAACATTTTTTGATTTTTGCATGAACGTAGAAAAAATATTGTGTGCAACTCGTACAACTCGTTACTTTTTGCACTTGTTGCATAGATAACTATTGTTTCCATAGTGTGTGGTAATATAGACGCTGAAATAATATGACAACAACATGTGCAAAGATTGTAGTAGCTCGATTGGCAGCATTTTTTATCAAAAATTATATATGCAACTCAAGAAAAGACAATAATGCTTTTATAGAAACTTTAAATATGAACATTGTAATATGTTCAGCATGCCTTAGGTCTGGGTTTAAAATTCGATTTTTGACGAAAATTGCTTAAGTTTCAGTCAACTACGAGGCGCACCGCCGACCAAAATCACCGAAACGTCAAACGTATGCTCCGGCGGTGACATCTCGAAATAAAACGTAGGAAATTTGGAAAAATGGGCCGACTGGAGGCCGGCAAAGACCAAAAACTGTAAATTTGAAGTCTCTAGAAAGTTTCCCGTACCCGAGCGCTGGGGTTTGAGGTCGTTTTTACATTTAACTTTGCATAAATAGGTCAGGAGAATTACGACAAAATCTTTCAAATATGGCTCTAACGTGACATAACTTAGATAACTATTGGAATCGCTCGGGAATATTATACCTATTGAAAATATCGAGGTGCGCCAGCTTGAAAAAGTGTGCTATTTGCATAAACAACAAAAAAGTGAAAAAAAAAATGTGAAAATCGCGTTTTTTTCCCGGAAACAATGCACATAACTCGGTAAGTATGCATTTTAGAGAAAAAATGTATACTTATAAACTTGTTCGCTATGAAATTTTCTACAAGAAGCTAGTTTGTATCTTACTGGTGCTGTAAAAAAGAATATTTTTACTTTCCCTGTCGAGAGTTTGAAAAAGTTGCGCTGTAAAACGTTAAGTAGTACACTTACTTGAGTTTTTTGTCACATGATGGTAATATTTGTTAACTATACGGATCTTACTGCGGTTAATACATTATATACAAAACATATGATTCAATTTACTTACAACAAACTTGAAATGGAGATTTTATCGACCATATCGTATTATGTTTACATGAGAAACTGCAAAAATAATATATTAGTTAATTTAAGTACTTGTTTAGTCAAATATGAGAGAAAAAGTAAGTCCTGTTACAACAAAAGTTGCAATGAAAAAAATCAGTTTTTATCGATTGTTAAAGAATAAGGTTCAAATATGTAAATGGAAGTGCTTGAAGTGTTGATTGACGTTGGACATAAATTGAGTTCACGTCTCTTGTTTTACTTTACAATTAATTTAGGAATACAAAAAATTATAAATTTTATTTTTACGTGACAAGACAATTCTTTAGATGGGCCATTTTAATGTTGTAACATTAGAAAGTATGTACTTGTCTGTATATTTCTGACAGTTTTATTACGTTGGTTAACCAACGCATATTCAGCACAAAATAAAGCTGTTTAACTGAGTCTACAGGGTGACAATATAAACACAACATAACTTTTATCTCGCTCTACCAATACATCCTAATTAATAAGTATCTACAAAGTTTTAGGAGAGTAACTCTTATAAAAGTTCCCTGAGCTGCGTTCAAATAAAAACACCCTGTATACGGATACCCCGGATCCACCTCTGATGTTATCGATACAAAAACGCTATTTTTCTCAATTAATATTTGAATAATATATTCTCGACACTCTCTTCAATTACACAAAAGCGGTAAATCACAATTTTGTGTACCGAAATTATATTACCACATACATCATAGATATAAAGAGTCGAGCATTTGATTTACATTCATTAAGACCGAGGGCGATGATAATCTGTTACGGAAATTTAAAAGGCAGGAATGTCATTGATAAATTTAGGATTTACCCTCTAAAGCGAACGGGTAATACATTAGAATAATTTATTTCTTTTTTATTGCCATGTCTGCCATGCATGCAGCAGGTCTTTTATCTCCATTTTAATCCACTTTATGCCGTTGTTTATAAAAAATCAATGGAGGTTAAATACAAACGCAAAAGAAATAAAATACTCGGGCCCAACCGACTTGCTGCAAAATTATTTTATTGTTCCAAGTCGCTATAAACATTTTTTACTAGGAGTGTATAAAACGCGGACGTATAAAATGTGGCTGTTACACACGCGTACAAAGGGTGTAATTCATTGAATAATTAGATGTTGATCGGTAAAAGGATTAAATCTGGTTGAGAGAACCACTTAATTAGTGTTATAGAGAATAGAAGAAATATAGGCTTACATTAACTTAATATTTCAATTAATGTTTTAAGTACTTACGTACTTACCTATATCAAAGATATGATATATGTCAAGTTCGTTTAATATTTATATGTAAACTTAATAAAATTTTAATATAACGACTAAATATTTATTCATATAAATTGGGTTCCGTTGTTAACAATTTCAGTAACATTTTATTTTGCTGTTTTATTTATAGAAAAGCAATTATCAGAGGCTGATTTGAAACTATCAAAATTGCAAATCTCACTGTAATCTGAAAAATAATTAGACCAATGTTTTTGAATGTGTCGACACAGTTCCTGTATTGACGATGGACCAAGTCACTGTAACATGAGAATTGTCAGTCTAGTTTCAAACTTTCAAAATAGCACATATAATGTAAGAACTAATTGGACCAAATATCTCTGAGTTTCAAAACAACTTCTGGATCAGACCAAAACTCCATGGTATCGCAATAATGATTAGAAGTTATTTATCCAAGATGAAGAAAGTGCGTATTTAGATAAAGCTTTAAAATGTTTTGAGAGGAACCATTGCCTGGATAGTTGTCACGTTATTTGTTAAGCTGGTCCGCATTGCCTTATGTTCTATGGGGATGCTCTAGAACACCAGAGCCTTGGAGAGTATTCCCCTTTAGCTGATCTTAGGTATTGGTTTTTGATTTTTCTTTTAAGTTTTACTAAAATTAAACGTGAAATTACTATCAGTGTATTCCCAAATAATTTTTAAGAAATTACTGGAAACATCTCCATCATTTCAAAGTAACATGAAAGGAATATTCTCTGCTGGATACTATTGTAACATTGCCTAGTAAATGATCTTATAATACTGGCATACGAGTATGTACCTGTCTTTCTATTAATCATTTTCTGGGATGTTCAGAAGAATGATAAAAAATAAAAAGTAATTTGTGTTTCATAGAAATTGTAAGAGAACTGAACAATTGTTTGCCAGTTGCGGGGAAGAGAAATAAAAAATATCACGTATAAGCAGAAAATTGAGATCTCATATATGACACAAATCTGAGCAATTAGAATGATAAAGCTTAGTATTTCTTTATCTTTAATTAGTTTATAATAGCAGACTCATTTTATCAAGCAAAATCAAATTTAATTTAATAAGCAAAACAATCTGAAAGATTGATACCGGTTGGCGTTTGACCATCCCCTAACTAATGAGGGTTTCCTCATTCTTGCACTGAATAGTGGTAGCCTACCAACGATAATCGTTCGTGGGCGCAAATAATATGCCGCCCCCTCTCTCGCACAAGCCTCCGACATCTGGGATAATCCTCGCGATTAGAATAAATTTAGAGATATTATTATTATGTCTGCTGCTCAATACACTACTAATCTGTTAAACTATTATCTGCATGTCAAATTGATAATGTTTAACATTAAAGAACATTTTATAAACTAAGAATATCTGTTAAAAATATATATTAAAGTCAAAAGCTCCTTTTGATCAAAATTGAACAATCTGAATTGTTGCATTTACTTTTATGTGTCTATGTTATTAGTCAAAATAGATAAAACAATTTTTTTTCTTTTTAATTGTTAATATTAACTTTTTATAGCTTGGATTGGATAAGTGCAATTTTTGTTCAGCTATTCTTAAGGTTAGTTAAAAAGATTGTACATTAACATGTTTAGTTTCCCGATCCTAAGTTTTTCCTCCAATGTATTTGAATTTATTTTGTTCTTATTTGTCAATTACTTGCGGAAAATAAAATATATATATATCACATTGAATTTATGTCTCAACCTAATGAATTTACTGTTACTTTTCGAATGTTTTCATATATCTACTCGTTTTTCATCATGATTTGATATAACAAACTATATTAAATTATTCTGTTGCTAATTTAGATTCAAAATGTGGGAAAAATCTTTCTACCATCCCCAAATCAGGTAGCATGGTGTAATTGGCAAACATTCTGAAATTAAGGTATAAATTAGCCGCTAAATACAGACAGGAATTAATCCCAAGGGGATACTTTTTAATAATCCCATAACCTGCCTTCAGGCATATTAATGACCGACATGTACATTGAAAACGTCAAGTTTCTAATAAGGGTATATCTGGTTCGTGGAGATTTGAATACAGTGCTTTGTATAGCTGATAATGATATCCTTCCGGGGCCGCCATCTCCCGGTAAACTGATAATGGCTCCGATAAGCTGCCCTTACCCTCGACAGGCTATTACTTTATCTGCTCACGTTGCAATAATGTGCTAATGTATATGGAATAACTCCACCTGAGTCTTTCCTCTAAGCCAACGGGAATCGATTTCGTTTCTGCTGCCGTGCGACATATGGAACTAAAGGTTCGTTTTAATGTTCAAGACACTCGTCTGGGAACTATTCACAGTTAAAGAGGTATGGTAAAAACACATCTAATGTGGCAAAATATGCGAGTGTAAAATTTTACCTTACCTAAGTCACTCAAGACATAGTATCTGAATGTAATTTTTAATAAAAGAAAAGGGATAATTTGTGAAATAAAGGAAATGTTCCTATGATGTATATTATATGAAACAATAATATTTTAATGCAATCATAACAAAATATGGTTATACTCAGATCCTCATTTGTCAAAAATCAGTTATTTTATAATTGCTTCAACGATAATACTTATCATTATCCTGAATATAATGGGTTTGTCCCTGCAGCAAATCAGCAACAGTTTGTAATAGATTTCTTTAAGAAGAGAACGCATTATGAAGTCGCGGTCTAGACGCATCGCGGGCTGTGCAAATATTGTTCCTGTCTGTGAAGAATCTTCTAATGATTTTAAGTGTACACGTTTGCACTAGTTGCATTATTTTGCATTCGTTCTTCGTTGCTTCGTAGCACACTGCCAAAAGTACATTTTCACTCATTACAGGTCCGTCACAATTATTCACTGACATAATACACAGATCTTGTTAAATAAAACCCTTTTATTATAAGAAAATTGAAAATTAATGTAAGGAATACCAACTAATAGAAAACTCGGAATGCACTCGCCGCATTTCAGTACTTGTGTAAAATCGTGTACGATTGCGTAGCTTCGTTGGATTTTCCCTTGACAAGAAAAACAAACAGCACATATAATAGGGCTAACCATGTTATAGGGATGTTATAGGAGAATTTGACATTTTGTATTGCTAGTTGCATACTCTCCAAATATCAATGAACACTGACCAAAGCTCGAAGGAATATCTAAGGAATGTGAATAAAATAGTACTAATTATTTTATGCAAACATCGTCGATTATTTAATTTCCTAGCAACACAAGAAGTTTAAAAATGTATCAGTGTGAAGTAAGTAATTTTGCACTAGTGGCCTACACACCTTTTTATTTGTGTTAAATTTTAAAAAAAGTCAGTAGTAGGCTTTGTCTTTAAAATTTAATAGTTACTATTGTCACAGATTTCCCAATCCGTCTTTTTCTTATTTCCAGAAAAACAATCCGTTAATAAATTATTCTTTATTAACTACTGACCACTACTAATTACAGGTCAACTAAACACTTATTTAATTAATCGCTATCCAACTAAACACTTTAATTCAGACTGTAATACAAGACTAACTAACTCGGCCGTTTATTCTTCTTTTATAGACCCAACGAATATTCCAGATATATTCCAGTATCTCTAGATCCATTTTCTCGTACGACTCGAATGCTTCTCGTCGATTCCAGATTTTTCCAGGCCGATCTCGATCAGCGGCATGTTGTTTGTTTACCAGAATCGCGTAGGGGCGATCGGGGCAATCTTAGGCAATTCGCGGTGCCACAGTCGTCGGTTTGGGAGTGAGTGGGGCAAATTCCGTGACACTGCCCCCTCCTTAGGACCGATCGTCCCGATCGGCTACACCTCTATACGGGGACAGACGCTCCAGATGGACGACCTTCATCTTACTCCTGGGAGTCCTCTGTATCCGGTAGACGACATCATTGATTCTTTTAATGACGGTGTAGGGCCCTCCCAACGGTTCTGTAGTTTAGGCGATCTTCCTTTCTTCCGCGTGGGGTTGTATAGCCACACCAGGTCACCTTGTTGGAATCCGACTGTATTGGCCCGGACGTCGTATCGAGTCTTCATGCGATCGCTCTCTAGTCGCATTCGAGATCTGACTTGATCGTGTACGGCTGCTAGTCTTCGTTCTAGCTCATGGGTATAAGTGTCTGGCTCTGTGGGCTGTTCCGCAGGACGACCAAATACCAAATCTGCGGGAAGGCGAAGCTCTCTTCCAAAGATGATCCTTGCGGGAGTCTTCCCAGTAGTTTCATGGACAGCTGAGCGGTAAGCTAACAGGAAGAGTGGAATGAGCTTGTCCCAGTCTGTTTGGTTCTCGTTCACAAACATCCTCAGATTGGTTTCTAGTGTGGCGTTGAAGCGTTCCACCATACCATCTGACTGGGGATACAGTGGGGTGGTCCTGGTTTTCCGGATTCCCATAAGCTCGCAGACCTTTCGGAACACACCTGATTCGAAATTTCTGCCCTGATCTGAATGTAGTTCCATGGGCACACCAAATCTGCAGAACAGGTTGTTGACTAGCGCTTCTGCTACGGTTGTGGTCTCTTGATTGGGAAGGTGGTATACTTCCGTCCATTTACTGAAGTAGACCATGGCTACTAGCAGATATAGGTTCCCACTGTGGGTTTTCGGAAATGGCCCAGCGATATCAATGGCAATCCTCTCGAACGGTGCTCCTACGATGTACTGGCGCATTTTGCCTCTGGAACGGGTCTTCGGTCCCTTGCTGGCTGCACATACGTCACATTTTCGGCACCAATCTTCTACATCCGTCCTACAGCTCAACCAGTAGAAACGCTCCCTAATCTTCTGTAGAGTCCTATTGATACCGAAATGTCCACTCCCAGTACCTCCATGTACTTCCTGCAGCACTTCCTTGACCCGGGACCTCGGGAGTAGTACTTGTTTCTTGACCTCCGTTCCGTCATTGTTCTCCCATGCTCTTTTTAGGACACCGTCTTCCAACACCAAGGAATTCCATTGAGCCCAATAACTCTTTAATGTTGGGCTTTTACTGCTGACTTCAGCCCATGAGGGTCGGTTGTTGGCTTCCTTCCAGTCTAGTAAGGGCTTGATGTCACAGTCAGCTTGCTGGTCTTCCCGAATCGCCGCTAAACTCCATCTGTCTTCAGGTTGGGCTGCTACCACCTTACAAGGAACGGAAGAGATGACCTCTTTCTTTTCAAGACTACTACAGTGTTTGCAGTTGACAGGACAGGGCCTCCTAGAAAGGGCATCTGCATTTCCATGTTTCCTGCCGGCTCGATGTTCAACAACAAAGTGATATTCTTGGAGCCGTTCCAGCCACCTGGCCATCTGTCCTTCAGGGTTTTTAAACTGGAGCAGCCATTTAAGGAAGCGTGATCCGTTCTTAGGAGGAATTCTTGGCCATACAAGTATTTATGAAAGTGTTCTAGACTCTTGACGATGGCAAGCAATTCTTTCCGAGTCACACAGTAGTTCTTTTCGGCTTTTGACAGGACTTTGCTGAAGTAGCCCACTACTCGCTCTTGGCCATCTTGTATTTGGGAAAGAACTCCGCCAATTCCAATGTTGCTTGCGTCCGTGTCCACTATAAATGGTTGTCCAGGTATTGGGTATGTCAAAATCGGGGTAGTGCAGAGGGCCTCTTTCAGCGTCTCAAAGGCTTGCTGGCATTTCGGCGTCCATTCGAACGGGATGTTGTCTTCTGTGAGTTTATGAAGAGGCTTGGCAATGTCCGAGAATCCTTGAACGAATCGTCGATAGTATGTGCATAGGCCGAGGAAACTTCGAACTTGATGTTTGTCTTTAGGAACCGGCCAGTTCTTTATGCACTCTGTCTTCTCCGGGTCTGTTTTCACACCATTTGGAGTAATAATGTGGCCTAGGTATCTAACCTCCTTTTGGAACAGACTGCATTTCTTCGGATTCAACTTCAGGTTCGCTGCTTTCAACTTCTTAAACACTTCGGACACGTTCTTCAGGTGCTCCTGGAAAGAGCGTCCCAGCACCACCACGTCGTCCAAGTAAATCAAGCAGGTCTCCCAATGCAGGCCATGAAGTACAGTTTCCATCAGTCGTTCAAAAGTGGCAGGGGCATTACATAGACCAAATGGCATTACATTGAACTGCCACAATCCATTTCCGGTAGTGAATGCTGTCTTTTCCTTGTCTTCTGGGCTGACTTCGACTTGCCAATATCCACTCTTTAAATCCAAAGTGGAAAACCATTGCGCACCAGCCAAGGTGTCCAGAGTATCGTCAATTCTTGGTAGTGGGTAACTGTCTTTCTTGGTGACGTCATTTAATTTTCTGTAGTCCACACAAAATCGGGTGGAGCCGTCTTTCTTCTTGACCAGAACTACAGGAGAAGCCCAAGGACTCTGAGATGGCTCTATGGTGCCTTGATCTTGCATCTCGATTAACATCTTGTTAACTTCCTCTCGTTTGGCTAGTGGAAGTCCTCGTGGTGGCTGCTTTATAGGAGATGATGAACCAGTATCGATTCGATGCTTCACTACATTTGTTCTCCCAAAGTCGCCTGGTTTTAGTGATAAAACCTCTTCATTTTCACTTAGCATCTCTTACAGTTGTTCAACCTACATCTATTTTAATCTTTCCTTGTCATTATCCACTATGTCCCTTATACATTCCGGTAGACTGGTCTTGTTTGTTTCTTCTTCATTTCGTTGTTCTCTTTGAGTGTTCTGACCATGGTAACAGGTTCACAGAGTCCTACTTCAGTTCCCTTTGTAATTTTCTGTGGAAAGGTTTTCAGGTTAACTACCCGTACTATTGTCGTTTTCTCTGGTTTAATCAGGGTGCGGCCGGTGACTATAGATTTATTGAACAGATCCGGATTACTGGGTTCCACCACTCCAACACTGCAAGACATTTCCCCATCCATTACAGTGGCAACCAATGTTTCGGTCTGACCAGGTAGTACCACATCTTCTTTAACAACGAGTCTCCGTACAGCGTTATTCTCAGTGGTGGTCGTTAGCACTACTTCCTCACCCATTATCCGTAGCGTACCAGCATTCAAATCTAAGTTCACCCCTTTGCTCGTAGTAAGTCTAGTCCGAGTATGACATTGTCCGATATATCTGCTACCAGGGCTCTGTGTTTGAATTTGACGTCTCCTAATTCTATGTCAAGCTCGCATTCCCCCTTGACTGGCAGTTGTTGTCCATTGGCTGTTGTAAGGACATAACGCTTGGCAGGGCTCTTAATACGCCAATCACCAATAATATCCGGTCGTACAATAGTTCTTGCCGCTCCAGTATCGATTACCATAGGGAACATACGACCAAAAATAATGCCTTCTACTAGCAAGGAGTCAGAGTCCTGGAGACGTGACAACGTAATTTCTTCTCGTGGGGCATGGTAGGAGGACGCAGCCGGCTTTTGCCCCGTTAAGCCGGCTGAGCCTAGTTTTCCTGTGCGGCTGCCGCCTGGGAGTCGCGCTTTTGCTGATCCGCGACCGGGGCCCTACACTGTCTCTTCAGATGTCCCGTCTGCCCACAGTTCCAACATTGGAGAGGGCGATCTCTTCGGCTGCCAGGTTGTTCTTTCTTCGGATTGGTAGTTGGGCTGAGTTTCTCAATGACCTCCTTCAACGTTTTGATTATGTCTCCATTTCCCATATTATCGCTGTTATCACTGATGGCTCGAACTTTAACATGTCTACCGGATGCCATCTTTGCTGCCTCAAATTCCAATGCATGCGAAAGAGCGTCATTCAACGTTTTAGGTCTAGCGAGCCGTAGTGCCTGCTGTGTTTCGCAATCTCTTAGGCCGTCGATAAACACTTGGATGGAGAGCTGGTCTACAAATTCGGACGGGGCTGTTGGATATGCCAATCGAACCAGTCGAGCAACGTCTGTCTCAAAATGTTGTAAATTCTCTCCACTCTGCTGGTGACGATTTTTCAATTGTGCCTGGTACACTTGCTGCAGGTGCTTATCCCCATATCTCATTTCCATATGTTGTTTTAGAATGTCGTAGTTATTCTGTTGCCCAGCAGGAACTCCTTGTAAGACGTCAAGAGCTTCCCCTCGTAGAGCAACTATCAGAGCAGTAGCTTTCTCATAGTCAGACCATTCGTTTGCTGCAGCTGCTGCTTCGAACTGACGCAGATATACATTCCAGGAAACCTTGCCGTCGAATTCAGGGGTCTCGTCTTCTGAGTTCGGATAACAGGTCCTTCTGATTTGATTACGCCTTCCTTTGCTATCTTGTCTAATTTATGTCGAAGCTCTTGGCAGGTTTCTCTAACCAAGTTTATTTCTTCGTCTATTTCTTGTTTTTGTGCTAACAGTTCTTCGTCAATCTCTTTTCTTTGTTCTAACAGTTTCTCCTCTACTGTATTTTCTAATTTTTCTAACTTCGTCTGCATTTCATTTGTCTGAGCTTTCATTTCCTGTTGTAGTATCTGCATCTGATCTTCTAATTTCTTTTCTAATTTCTCTTGCATCATTTGAGTCTGATCTTCAATTTTATGCCCTTGTTCTTCAAATTTTTCTTGCATTGTCTGGGATTGGTCTTCAATTTTATGTCCTTGTTCTTCAAATTTCTTTTGCATTGTTTGTCCCTGTTCTTCTAATTTCTCTTGCATCATCCTTCCTTGTTCCTGCATCGTTTTCGCCTGGTCTTCCATTTTGTTTTGCATTGTTTGCATCATTTCTAACAGTTTCGCCAGTTGTGCATCCATGTTGACTTGGCTTCTAGTTACAGGCATCCACTCTATTTGAAATGTTCTAGAATGTCCAGGAATATGTTTGTAAATGTCACCGTTGACTTTCTTACAATGAAACGAGTGCAGTGATATGCCACACTTGGGTATTTGTCTCACTCCGGTATAAAGTTCTAGAATGTTCGATAATGTCCTTCGCAAATAACACCGTTCACTTCCTTAAGTCACGACGAGTGCGGTGATATGTCACACTTGGGTCTTTGTCTCACTTCGGTAGAAAGTTCTAGAATATTCGAGAATGTCTTTCGGAAATACCACCGTTCACTTCCTTGAGTCACGACGAGTGCGGCGATATGTCACACTTGGGTCTTTGTCTCACTCCCGTACAAAGTTCTAGAATGTTCGAGAATGTCCTTCGCAAATACCACCGTTCACTTCCTTGAGTCACGACGAGTGCGGTGATATGCCACACTTGGGTCTTTGTCTCACTCCCGTACAAAGTTCTAGAATGTTCGAGAATGTCCTTCGCAAATACCACCGTTCACTTCCTTGAGTCACGACGAGTGCGGTGATATGCCACACTTGGGTCTTTGTCTCACTCCCGTACAAAGTTCTAAAATGTTCGAGAATGTCCTTCGCAAATACCACCGTTCACTTCCTTGAGTCACGACGAGTGCGGTGATATGCCACACTTGGGTCTTTGTCTCACTCCCGTACAAAGTTCTAGAATGTTCGAGAATGTCCTTCGCAAATACCACCGTTCACTTCCTTGAGTCACGACGAGTGCGGTGATATGCCACACTTGGGTCTTTGTCTCACTCCCGTACAAAGTTCTAGAAAGTTCTTCCAACTTCCACTTAAACCCACTCACGCACAGGGTTCCAGAAAGCTTCTCAAACTTCCAGTTAAATCCACTTCCGACACCAAATTGTCACGGATTTCCCAATCCGTCTTTCTCTTACGGTCAGAAAAACAATCCGTTAATAAATTACTTCTTTATTAACTACTGAACACTACTAATTACAGGTCAACTAAACACTTATTTAATTAATCGCTATCTAAATCACTTTGATATCTCCAACTAAACACTTTAATTCAGACTGTAATACAAGACTTATACAAGACTAACTAACTCGGCCGTTTATTCTTCTTTTATAGACCCAACGAATATTCCAGGTATATTCCAGTATCTCTAGATCTATTTTCTAGTACGACTGGAACGCTTCTCGTCGTTTCCACGATTTTTCTAGGCCGATCTCGATCACGGCATGTTGTTTGTTTACCAGAATGACGTAGGGGCGATCAGGGCAATCTTAGGCAATTCGCGGTGCCACAGTCGTCGGTTTGGGAGTGAGTGGGGCAAATTCCGTGACACTATTATATTTCTGCTACTGTTTGTTGTTGAAAATGGTTGGAAAATTTACATTTAGTGAACAAGTGGACATGTTATTTGTGCTAAGTTTCTGTGAAGGAAACTGTAGAAGAAATGTGGATGAATATCGTAGGAGGTTTCCAAATCGAGTGATTCCCATCGAGAAACATTCTCTAATGTTGAAAGACGGACTCGAGAGAAAAAGTTTTTTAATAATATCCGAAAACGTCTTAGTGTAATAAGGGCACAAGAAGAGAATATTTTGCAAACAACTGAAGATGAACCGCAAGTAAGTATTAAACGTTTATCTGGAGAAGGTGGATTATCAAGAACTTTTGTTAAACGTAATCTACTACATCCAAATCACATTCAAAAAGTGCAAGAGCTATTATTAAATTGTTTTCAATGATAAGGCTTGTTTCATTCGAAGAGGAATTAACTTTCATAAATATTCCGATGTAGACCCCTGTGCAATAACTCCTAGACATTTTTAACCCTAGTTTAAGATAAATGCTTGGGCCGTATTATTGAGCGCTATTTGATTAGACCAGTTATTTTGCCAAATCGATTAAATCGATTACATGAAATTTCTGCAAATTACTCTCCTGATTTAATAAAATTTACAGTTGCAACTTAGACTATATAGTGTTTTGGTTTGTGTATGATGGGGCACCGCCTTATTTTAGTGCTACTGTTGAGCACTTTATGAATTTTATGTTTCCAAATAAATGGTTAGGACGAGAAAATAATTGTCCTCAAAACTGGTTATTTTCTTTAGGGAACATTGAAGGATTTTGTGCCTCCCCAATTCAATCCCGAGAAAATTTGTGGAATAAGTAACGTTATAAGAAACGATCATCCTTTATTAGACAGAGTAAATTTCAATTTTTGGCGAATAGGTTCAGATGTTTCAGATCATGGTGTCCATTTTGATAATTTCTTTAGCTTTAATTTTATTTTTTTAGTTTTATTGCATATAGTTTTATTACTTACTGTCAAATTTTAAAGACAAAGCTTACTACTGACTTTTTGATTTCTTCTAATAAACACTATTAAAATATTTTATAATTTATGCATTTTTTCTTGAAAACCTTAAAGTTAAAGTTTCTTAATATTTAACAAGAGTAAAAAAGTGTTATAAATTAAATTCTGCGCGGGATATATCATTCTTTTTAAATTCAATCAAAGGAAAAAAGTTTGCTATAATTTTAGGGATGATTCACCCTCAATGAACATCTTGTAGCGATTCAATTTACTTGAACTCATAGTGAAAGAAAACCAATCATATACTTAAATCATGTACCAACGGACCCCGCACTTTTTATATGGAAAAGTGGTTTCAGTCGCGAGGTCTAATTTTTGGTGGAAAAGGTATACTCGCGACAAGAATTCAGACGACTTACGTCATACGAACAAATGAATAATTCATTATATTTTCATCAAAATATTTACGAAATTGCAACTGATAGTAATAAAACTAGATATTACACTAAAAGTTTGCATTTTATATTGCACTAAATTGCAAAAATGTAGATATAGTTTTTAACGCGACTAAATGTCGAAAATTACGTTGACAATAAAAACAATTGCGTAACGTCAGTCATGACGTAAGACGTCTGAATTCTTGACGCGAGTATAGTTCTCATCATCTCGATCAAAAAGTTAACGGGCACAAAAAATCTACCGTCAGAATTTTGCGCTACGGCGCATACAAGGTCGGCACCCGGGTTTTCAGGAGTCGGGTTATTTTTATCTAAAAAGAGCGTGTTCAATGACCGATTATGGAGTCATGCATGCGTTGAGGTGTGTTGAAAGTGAAAAAGTACTATATATACATATATATCACCCTTTTCTGTGTTCAAAACGAGATTCAAAAATGAGGATTCCGGTCTTCCGTGTATACAGTTCGTTTCGTGTATACATATAATCGTTCATTAACTTTGTCCCTAGTATATTCCACATTTTTTATTGTTTATTTACATCGAGATTCCTTGTATTTACCTACTCTATCCCTCTCTTACTCCCTCCCTCTCTTTCTCTTGGGACCTCATGACCGAAATCCTCATTTTTTTACAAAAGCCTTCGATCGCATTAATCATGGACTTCTTCTGCATAACTTAAAGGTACTTGGATTTGGCCCTCACTTATGTAATTTTTAGATCATATCTTTATAACAGAAAACAATTTGTAGCGTACTTTGGTCACAAATCAACAGTTTTTAGCTACTTCTGGTGTACCACAGGGTTCAAATCTGGGACCATTGCTTTTTATACCATTTATTAATGACATTGCTAATGTAATAAATTGTGAGAAACTATTATTCGCAGATGATTTGAAAATGTATTCTATGATTAAAGATATTGATGATTGCACAATATTACAAAGGCAATTATGTGAATTACAAAAGTATTGTAATAATAATTATCTTAATTTAAATGTAAATAAATGTAAAATAGTAACTTACACCCGTAAATTTAATCCAGTTATTTATGACTATATTTTAAATGATGTAATATTGGAACGTTCCGACACCATAAAAGATTTAGGAGTTGTATTTGATTGTAGACTAAGCTTCTCTAACCATGTTGAGTACGCTACAGATGCAGCTTTGAGGATGCTGGGTTTCATAATTAGAAATTGTCAAGAATTCTCTGATGAGGTAGCTTTAAAAACTCTTTATTGTTCTTTTATAAGGTCTAAACTTGAGTACTGTTCGCTTGTCTGGTATCCATATTATGGTAATCATAAATGCACCATTGAGAATGTACAGCTAAGGTTCCTTAAATATTTATCTTTGAAAACTGAAAACTTTTATCCAGAGAGGATATGATCATTCCGTATTACTTAACAAGTTTAATTTTGTATCGCTAGAGTTACGTCATGTTATTAATAGCTTTTCAATTTATTTCACAACAATTTGGGTTGTCCGTTGCTATTGAGACATTTCTGTTTCCAAGTTCATAGAATAAGTTTCAGGCAAAATTTAACATTTTATTGTCAAGCTGCTAGAACAAACATAATTTTAAAATCTCCGGTATATGTTATGTGCAGGAACTTTAATTTGATATCTGACACCTGTGACATCAATTATAGTACTCTTTCACAAATTATTAATTGTGCTAATATTAAACTCAGCACCTAAAAACTTGATAGCCATATATACATATATACATATATTTGTATACTTATTTATAATGTACTTTTTTTGTTGTTATAATTCTAGTACTTTTTTATATTTGTCCTGTAATTGGATTTATAATCTGTTGGGCAATAAACTTATTATTATTATTATTATTATTTTTGAATCGCGTTTTGAACACAGAATTTTGAATATACCTATGTATATATAGTATTTTTTCACTCTAACACACCTCAACGCATGCATGTCTCCATAATCGGTCACTGAACACGCTGTTTTTTGATAAAAATAACCCGAATCCTGAAAACCCAGGTGCCGACCTTATATGCGCCGTAGGGAAAAATCCTGAAGGTAGATTTTTTTGTGCCCATTAGGTTTTTTGTTCGGGATGTTGAGAACTACCTTTTCCATCAAAAATTAGACCTTGCGACTGAAACCACTTTTCCATATAAAACGTGCGGGGTCCTTTGGTTATTCTAAGTTAAATTAACTATTTTTAAAAATATTTTGCCCCACTTCGAAGAACTGTAACTCCGCCTGTATGCAACTTTGTATATAGGTATGTTTAGTTAGATTGCAATATTTTGCAATTTCCTACATGCACCTACTCTGTGTCGGTTCTAATGCCGAGCACCCTGTATGGAAGAATATTTCACACCTCTTTTCTCTATGCCAGCAGGAATCGATTCGTTCGAACTGCTGCTGGGTGACATATAAAACTAAAGGGTGTTTTAATGTTTAACAGACACTGAGTGAGGACTATTACTGAAATATTTTATTGATGTTCGATATTTACAGTACACGATAGGTAATAATTTATAGTTTCCACTGAATCGCAAAC
Organism: Monochamus saltuarius; assembly: GCA_025584915.1. Lineage (NCBI taxonomy): Eukaryota > Metazoa > Arthropoda > Insecta > Coleoptera > Cerambycidae > Monochamus > Monochamus saltuarius. The sequence goes on from CM046726.1 coordinate 6,778,353, forward strand.
GGCCTTGCTCACTGGAAAGGAACGACAACCAAACTGATTGATGTTCTGTCAACGTGTCTCCGGCTAATGCTTCGGATATGAATTAGTGCAAATCATACTTTAAATTCGTAAGTGTTCCCTTAAGAATTAACAACTTTTATATCTCTCCCGTATATTCCCAAATTACACTTCGAAATAGAAACCATTAAAAATATATTTTTCCATTATCGCATTCAACTTACTAAAATATGCTTTCAAACATGATCAGTATATTGGGTGTTTAAAATAGGCAAACATTAATCGCAGAAACGTTTAATTCTCAAGATATATGTAGTGTGTATTATACTCTATTTTTAAACTAAGAGGAGTAAATGAAGAACTCATATATACACAGGGAAAAGTAACTAGAAAATATAACTAGATCATTTTAGCGGTAAATTTGAAAAGAAATAGAGAAAATAGGCAAAAGTAATACAATCCGTTGCTGAGTTATGATTAGAACTATTTCATTTGCTTCGGGATTACCTAGGAGGGAGAATAAACACAAAATAATCAACAAAGTGACAACGGTAATCGCCAAATATAACTGACCTTTTAAATGTTAGTAGCTGACATTGACAATAAACATGAATTTATGTGAAGCTGTGTAAACTTGGAACAAATTAACCAATAACAAGCTAGTGTTTAAGAGCGAGAAATTTATATCACTTCTCTTAGTCTGAAAATAAGGTATAGTTAATAATAATAAAATAATAATAAAAATATGAAATAAAATAACTTTTTGTTTTTATGTCAAAAACTAATGGTGTATGGTAACCAGACTTGTTCCCGCTTGGAATTAGCATCACACATCTAGTAGAAACGTAAAATAAACCAATTCAAGCAGAATGCGATAAATACTGGAAATATAAATAGTTATCCATTTAAAAATAATTTTACGGATTTTCCATAATTTCTTCATTACCTACACTTTCGACGTTATATATTTCTAAAACGTAACTAATTCCTGTATACATTATGTATTTGAGATACTGATAAAACCCAATAAAACTAAAGAAAAACTGATAAATTCATCATATCGTTTTTACTTACACTTTTCTACTGTTAAAATTAATAACGTAATAAGCGATTGTCTTCGTTTAAATGCATTTTTATCAAGTTAAATAAAACCCTTTTATTTCATTGTAAAAAAATGCAGTGTGAGTGCAATTTTTCAATGTGAAATTCAGATGTGTAAAATTTCCGGGTTAATAATTCTACTTACTCTGGCATTTTTATACGTTTTACACAAAATGTGTTAAAATTACTGTTATTATTACACGATATACTGAATTTGTGTAATATTTACCAATGATGTGTTAAAATTAAACACACCTCTGTGTTATACAGGGTTATTTCCAACTTGTCTAAAAAAATTGGGAATTGACGCGTCATGAAAATTGGTTTTTGTGCTGCAAGTGTTTACATTAGCTTTTCAAATGTCGATTTCTCGTTAAACATGTGTCAAATGCAGCTACATTTACCCCGGAGTGCAATAAGGACAAGTGTAGCGCAACGCGGGCGTGACACAGGAGATTTTCAACAAAATCGTGGAAGAGATGGAGGTACAGGGCGTCCACGGAATATTGCAGCGGTGTGGCGTAGGAGGTCCAATTATATTCGTACTATGTGCAGTGTGTCCATGCATTAATACCAAGGGATTAATAATAATTAATAACAATAGGGGGAAAAGCAGTTGATTTTACTGTAAAAAATTTATAAAAATGTTTCCTTGGGAATTTCTTTAATTTTTTTGTCCGGTCACTAGTTGCATGCTTTGCCTTGTCAGGTTTTACAGTGGAATGTTAATAATTAATTTGGCGTAGCATAAACAACCAAAAACTTTACAATTTTTTTAAATGTTAACATCCCGTATCAACGTGTAAAATACACTACACGAAACAAGTTGCGCCACATAGCCACGAGTGACGATACGCCACTCCCACAAACCTGCGCTTTATTTACGCACCTAAATGACAAATTCGAATTATAACGAGTTCCTATAAAAACCATTGTGTCACGAAAGCTATGGCATTACCCACACAATTTGATATAATCAGTTGACATAAATACATCCATATAATATAACCTCCTAGAGTAATTTATGAAGAGTTTGCGACATCCTCTATTTGTAATTTAATTGTAATTTAAAATGATAAGAAAAACAACAATAAAAGCAGGCTTTCGTGACTGTAGTTGCAAACAAGGAATTCTAGTTTAATTATTGAATACACTTGCGTGTAATGCACAAGAGTCCTGAGGCTATCTTATATCTATACCGTTATATATTTTTACTTAACACAAAGACCACCAAACACGACACCTCTTCACATTATATTATCGCAAGTCTATGATAAAAAGATATCTCCCTATTTACGAATGATTGATCTAAGTCCTGAACTTTATCTTAAAACCCTGTTATAATTAAACCTTATCCTAATAAGAATTCAGTCATCTAAATTATAGTTAGAGATTATAGACTAATAAACATTATTATCACTTCCATATACATGATATTCTTCGGTTTCTACTATTTATGAAAGTGAAATATGTGAATGATATGCAAAAAGGAGTTTGATATTAAATTCCTCTCTATATCTGGGGCGATAAAAATGTAGAACTCTATATATCAGATATGTTATCCTTATTATCATAAACTAGTCTAGTGACAAAAAAGTCAATTTAAATTGTGGAAAATAAAAATGATTTGCTGATAAGAACTAAGAGTCAAGATTTTTATTGTATAGATTCCTATCACCATAATATATACAGCATAACTTCAAGTGAGGGCCAGTTTCTACATGGGTAGATAATATACTCGCGACAAGAATTCAGACGACTTACGTCATACGAACAAATGAATAATTCATTATATTTTCATCAAAATATTTAATAAACTGCAACTGATAGTAATAAAACTATATACTACACTAAAAGTTTGCATTATATATTGCACCAAATTGTAAAAAATGATTGTTTTTAACGCGACCAAATATCGAAAATTACGTTGACAATAAAAACAAATGTGTAACGTCATCCGCGACGTAAGACGTCTGAATTCAGATGATATGATTTTTTGGAGCAAATAAAAAATCCAGTTAAAATTTGATTTTAAAACTGTACTCTTAGGAAGCGCTTGTCAGTGTTGCCCGTTGTTATCCCTGTAAGTAAACTGTATGAAATATAAATTACGTAGATCGCAATGAACCAAGTGATAAAATATGTTATTGTAAAGCTTCAGTGTCAAAGACATCTGATATTGATCTGATTTGAATGAACACGTAACATGCCAACAGAGTGCTAGAAAGACAAAAATCAAACTGTCAACGTCAGCCAAATGAAAATGGCCGATTATAATGCGGAAGGTATCAGTTTTTACTAGTTATATATTTTCTAAGTGATGGTACGGAATGTTGATGTGTACCTTAAGTAATCTGGATAATCGATTTCTATAAATAAAACTTTTTGATTTTCTCTTAAATTTTGTGATTTAGCAACAGGGCATGCCGCTATTCCCAAGAATGTATGCGCGTGCGGCTAATGCGCATTGTTGTTGGACTTACAAGTCTGTCCAGAAGTAGGATATAAAAATTAAGAAAAAAAAGGTAAAAAAAAACGGTTTCTAAGACGGAATTTTAGGTAACGAACATTTATTTTTATAAATGACCCACATTCAAAGTTCCGATAAAAAAGGGATAATTGTTTAGATTATGACCGATGAGCATTTAGACATACAAGATATTTAAAAATATCACTTTATTCGTATTTTAGAGCAAAAATATCTATTTATCTGAAAAGAAAAGCTATTTTATTTTTTTTAGTGACAAATAAGCTTAGGACAACGTAAAATAAATCTGAAATAATACTAAATTTCTATTCGGCTTAAACCCAGACAAAACAAGGGCTGTAACATTTCAATTAATTATTTATTTTGTTTCAGCTAGCAGTAGATACACAGAACATCAACTAAATTGAAATAGTTTATTTTCAATTATCCCGGCGCATGCACCATTTATTATCATTAGAGTTCGTGCAGTGTATCCTGTATCTATTTAAACTATAATATAATAAGTCTAACAGGGCATATTTGCATTTGCTCTTAAAATTTAAAACTACGAAATATAGGTACCTACTTCGCAATAACACGTAAAACACCAAAATCATAAAGTATCGTTTGTTTATTTAGTATGTGAAATATAAATAAACCCGCCATTTGTCAGCCGTACTCCAAACATATTGTATAAACATTTGCGCTTTTGCACCGACGTGTAATAATATAAAACATTTTTTATACGAGACCGGCATTTAGAAAATGCTAAAATATTAAATGCAAATATGTAAAATTTAGTAGATATTCTGTGGTTTTCAGTAAACTTTACCAAAATCGCAAAACAAGAGTTTCTTGGTAATTTGAGTTGTTATATTTGGTATACTTCACAATACCACATACCATGCAGTTTTCGCAGCTTCTGAAAATACGATCCTCACTTGTAAAAAATTCAAGTTTTATTTTGTTTTGGAAGCATTCTTGTCTAATTAAATTTTAACTTATTTAAATAATAATTCTTCAAGTTCTTTTAATTTCATTTTTTTACAGATAAAAGTACATATACAGGGTGCACCTTAAATAAGTACAAATATTTTAACCAGCCGTACAGTTCACTGTGTAGAGCACATAATAGTTTTCTTACAAAATAAGAAAAATCAAGAACAAAAAAGTTAAATTTCGTGATTTTTCAATCAAAAACTTGTTGAGGACCACAGCGCTGCCAGTGTTACACTAATGTCTTGCACTTGGCTTTAACAAATAACTAGAACTTTTAGACATGTCAAAGAATGATTTAAACATGTTATTTATGAAAATATTTATGGCCCTATCTCAGAGGACATTTCGCCTACTGCCCATGACACCTACCTGTTACCTATGCCCACAGCCACCTTCTTTTATGCATGCTAATGACACTACTTTTAAATATTTTACTTTGTCTTCTTCATATTTAACGCATACAACAAGCTGGTTATTTTGTTTTTACAAGTTTTGTGTTTATTTTCAAAAATTTGTTTCACCCACTACGAAGTGCGAAATGATTAGCACTGACACATTTTTTGAGGTTGTGTGGCGATAATTAACTCTACTAAGGTGTTGTGTGAAAATCATAGTTTTTTTTTTTGTTATTCTTCATAAAATAATTTAAGGGGATAATTTGTGTATCTTTCTAACAGTGTACAAAGGTATTAACTTGTAAAATGTGAATAACTGTTTAAATAGTTGGCTTTCAGCAAGTAACTTTCTAAATACTTTAATTGGTGGTATCGAATTTGCGGAAATTCATTATTTAATCGTTTATGGTAAGGTCCATTAATAAGTTACAATTTGGGTTAATATTATTGCGTAGCGTACTACCTACCCAATTTTACTTTATTTACTGCAAAAAATAATTATTATTAAATTAGAATCAACCGCAAAAATTGAATTTACGTAAAAAATTATTTATAACAGTGCCTTCATTAAATCATGTGGTTTATTAGATTACGTAAGTGGTCTATCTGCTCAGCCGACCTCAAGATGTGGGTATTTTTAAAAACCCCTCCCTTGATCGTCATCTATATGACGAACTACATCTGAGTTAATATATTTGTACTTATTTAAGGTTCACCCTGTATATATTCGACTCAACCTACAGCATTGCATTTTTATGTCGTGAATACACAAAATGCACATTGCTCAAATTGAACTACTTGTAAAAGTGCTGACTGAGCATGCTTTGGTTTTCAGTCAATCACACTGATTGAAGACAGGTGAATATAATATATAATCTGTAATAGAAAACCATTCTATAGGCACATACACATTTACGTCGCATGAATCAAAGCTGTACATATATATATATACCCACGATTTCACATGCATGTAGGCAACACCGTTAGCATAACGAAGTGAATTTGAATGAGATAAATACTGCATTTATGCAATGTGGTTAGTCCGTTAGAATGCGACCAAAGTGACGTATAGTTTCAATTTACGTTAGCATTTGAAATTTGCTTCCGCGGATGTAGCCGCATATCGGTCACCAATAAACTACCTATGACCCGGAACATCCTGAGAGTGTACGCAAAACTAAGTAGGTGGACACTCATGCGGCAATTCACAACGATGTGTTGCCTATACCTAAATAAGGATGCAAGTGCATAAAGATGAAACTCAAAAATATGCAGCGATAATACAAAGTTCATCTTTATCAATCAATCAATCAATTCAATCTTTATCATCTTTATGGGTCGGTCAGTGGTCGCGCGGTTTAAGGCGTCAGTACTTGAATCGAGGTGACTAGATCGGAGTTGGTTCGCGTCCAGCTGCCGGTAGACCGTATATAAGCTATATTCGTGGAGAGGATTGGCATCCTCTCTGCGGGTATGGTAGGGTGGAATAATGTTAGCTTGGGTCAATGTGAGAGATTGATACCGGTTGATATTTGACTACCCCCCTAATTAATGAGGTTTTCCAGGTTTCCCTCATTCCTGCACTGAATAGTGGTTAGGGCTACCAACGTAAGTCGTTCCTGGGCGCAAATGCGGCCTGCTTAATAATAATATGCCGCCCCCTCTCCCGCACAAGTCTCCGACTTCTGGGCTAATCCCTGTGATTAAAATGAGGGGTAGAGATATTATTATTATATTATATTATTATTATCAGTACTAGTTTACGGTGAAATTTTTAATATTCGTTTTACCATGTTCCTTTTCAGTATTTCAAAAAGTAACACACTACTTCATGACGTATTTGGAACTTACAAGCACAAGCACTTCAAAGCTCCACTTTCAGGTTTAACAGAGATAGCGACCGAAACAACACTTACCAACCCCCCTAAAGCACCCTAAATTCTCCTTGTATCAACCGGAGGAATATCTACGAATTTTTCACCCATCTTCTAATTTTTTTGAATAGTAGATACAGTTAGTTTATAATCGCCATAGAACAGCTATTACTCTTCCAATTTTGGTGACGATGAAGAAGACGACAATTTTTTCCATTTAACATTTTATCATTTTTAAACAAGCTCCGGCTGACCCGACTTATTTTATTTTGTTTAATACATCACCCAAAATCTAATTATAGGGAGAGTAAAGCAACACCTAATAGAAAAGTGATAAATACAAAAAAAGAATGAATTACTAAACTATAACATAAGTTTAAATAATAAACAAATCATATCAGATACAAAGGTAAAAGAAAAGAAAAACAAAATGAGAAAGTTTAAACTTGAAAAATATTGTTAATTGCATTAATGTTTCAGGTAAATATATCAATTTCATTTTATCGTCGCAAGATTTTACGTTTTAAAGAGAAATTTAAATAAAGGTGAACATTTTAATAAATTCGTTCTGGTCCTCGGCAAGTAAAACAAACTGCTACTACATGTTGCCTGATTGGGTATTTGAAAATGAATTAATGACTAAAACTTTGGATCATGGCACATATTATGTAAAATTTTATAAAGAAACATGACCAAATGCATATTTCTACGTTCCAGGCTACACACTTTAAATCTATCAAGTAAAATGTCGTGAGAATAAATTCTATTTAGAAATTCTATACTTTTATAATCAGATTGAACGATTTTGTCATTATGAATATTGAAACTTAGTTTATTATCAAAATATACACCTAAATCTTTTACACTCTCAAGACGCTTCAATAATGTCATTCATATTATAATTATATAGTATGGAATAGCGTTTCCTAGAAAAAGTCATCACAGCGCACTTGCGAGAATTAAGAGAAAAATTGTTAATGATCCACCAATTACGGATACGGCTTAGGGAATGCTAACTTAACACAGTCATCAACGGTAGTAACAACACTATAAATTTTAAAATCAATGGCATACAAGAGATAATTGCAATCAATATTTTGAATTATATCGTTAAATAACAAACAATAGAGGTCCTAAAATGGGCTCCTGAGGTACATCCGATGTAACTAGCACTGATTCAGACATGTAACCACCATACTGAACATATTGATATCTACTATCCAAGTAAAATTTGAACAATTTTAGTTGTGAATCCGATGATCCAAAAAATTTGAGCTATTGCATGAATATAACTGAAAATCAGTATACAACATCAAATTGAGTATTTGTATTCAAATGTTGAGAGATGTAAATATAAAATATTAGTCAGAATTTTTTATGTGTCACTGTTATCAAGAAAAAAAATAAAAAAGACAATGAAAAAACAACAAAATTGACAATATCTATGAAGATGTAGTGAAACTAGCGAAACTTAAAATGTGTAAATGTAGTAAAAAATATCAAACGAAGGTGTTACCATCTCCACTTCAGCAGGAATAAGTGAGGTAAATATGTAATAAAATAACATAATTAAATCAAAAATAATATACGTAAATACACCCGGAACTCAATAAAAACCGCTTTGAAATAATCAACGAGAAATTCCTTGCCCATTAAAACTACAACCACAACAAATTCTGGCCAAAATGGAAACCTTCGTGTATGATAATATTATATGCATTTTGTAATAGAATATATAATCTAATTCTTTATCTTCCACTACAAAGTTTTGTTCGCCTTATATATATAGATGAACCAATTTTAAAATATTTTTAACAAAATTTACTTTTTGTTGAAGGACATGTATACCAAGAAAACAACTTTCAGTTTAAAAAATCAGTTTCACTATTTTACAACAGCTATTATATCTCCGATAAACGTATTTGGAACTATAAGTCTTTTGTTTGAACTCTGTTGACCGGGTGAGTGAGTGTGAGTGTATTTTTAGACCAGTATTTACAGCTTTATGATGCTTATTGGTAAGCATAAATACGAGTGCTATCATCTTAAAGAATTGAAGTGTAAAAATAGGATATCCGAACATTGCTATGCCACATAGTTACTATAAATGACGTACCTGATTGAAAGCAGACGCAGAAAAGCAGTAAATGTTGTCTGGTTTAATTTTGATATGACGTTATTATGAAATATTTTGTGAATTGTGAAATGAAGCCAGTCAGGTTTATATTTAAAAAATATTTATGTTCATAATATATGAACACAGTATATAGTAGAATAACTTTTACCCCTTCATAGAGGACCTCATTTTAGGTCAAAATGTTCTATAATTGAGATAAACGGTGTTAAAATATACAATGTTTCTGCATTTACAGGAAAACCGTAAAGATTTTAATATTAAATTTGAAAGGTTTTTCAATATTACGAATTAAATAAATTTAGAATTTTACTGATGTTAATTTATACAGGATAAATTCTCATAGATTCAGGAGTGATACATTATGCTTAATATCTTTACTCTTACATAATGATAAAGGACTTTTTTTCTTATTTTTAATTATCCTGATGCGCGACATCTATAAAATAATTATTAAAATTTGCAGCAATATCACTTATACAGGGTGTCCAGAAACTAGTAGTCAAAAATGAAAAGGCATACAGGAGAAGTCAAAATAATATCAGTACCTCACATACATTTTTTCCCGTCAGGCTTCATACGGATATACAGGGCTTCCAAGTTAAATATTAAATTTCTTCGTAATTTCTAAACTGTTACCTTGAACCTTCTTGAGATAAATTTATAAAATATTTCAGTTTCTGACAACAAAATAATGGTACTTACCGCTGTAACAAAAAAATATGTATTTCGAAAGATAATAATACGGTATTAAAACATAATTGTCATATAACCTGAAAATTATAAAACTGTTTTGCCGGTTGGGAAATTTGTAGGCTTCTTGGATTCTACATAAGACAAATATAGTGTATATATTTCTTCCTAATTTCAACCAACTTTTGCTAATGACATATTCGATAGAATAAAATTTATGGTAATTTACTATTATGATATTTTCATATTTTTTTATTTTGTCGACACTCCGTACCTACATGAACTGTTACCTTTCCCCATGGCAACTTCATTTCAAATACAAGCAAATTATGTTATAAAGTGTGCTTTTTCCGTAAAATTTTAAAAGTGTTTCCTTTTATTCATTGTGACCGTGAACATACTAATATACAGTGTGGAAGAAAAGTATGGAATAAATTCATTATTTCTAAAACAACGAAGTTTTATGAAATTTCCTCGGACCCGTCGATTTTGCTTTTTAAAAATACTCTTTTTTCTCTACCAACGCATTTCCGACGTTCATTTGTTTTCTCGTGAGACGTCATCGCATATTTTTATAAATAGAACTCCTATATTTTTTCATCGGATTCTTGTAGAGCTTAACTTGCTGAATTCAAAAATATATAATTTCAACACTTTATTTCTTCAACTTTCCGAGAAAAACAAATAATAACCGATCCAGTAAACGCTGCAGTTGACAGATGTCAATTCTGATTAGATTTTGTTTAGCTGCCAGAAACAGTTTCTGAGGTGACTTGATTTAATTTGTTGTTTTTGCTGTCAAAAGATGTAATATTCTAACATGCAATCTAATAAAACAAAATAATAAATTAGGGGGTGAAATACGATTGATGCAACCAGAATTTAATTATTAATTAATTAATTAATTAGTTACTTATTGTTAAATTGTTATAAAAATTAAGAGTCCTTATTTTGGGAAACTTCCGATGAATTCACTATATCCATTTTACTCTCAACCAGCCCATGACAGACACAAATGGGAATATTCACATTTTTTTCAAGCCGATTTTATTGGATTCGACATTATTTTTTTTCTCGGAAAGTTGAAGCAATAAAGTGTTGAATTTATATATTTTTGAATTCAGCAAGTTAAGCTCTACAAGAATCCGATGAAAAAATATATGGGTTCTATTTAAAAAAATATCCGATGACGTCATCAAGCGAAAACAAATGAACGTCGGAAATGCGTTGGTATAGATAAAACAGTCTTTTTAAAAAGCAATATCGACGAGTCCGAGGAAATTTCATGAAACTTCGTTGTTTTAGAAATAATGAATTTATTCCATACTTTTCTTCCACACTGTATAACTAAAACAACGTCCAGTTTTGCGTCGGTGTGCTTCGGTCATAATACGAAATTATTTTTAGAATGATTACAAAATCTATACCATTGTTCCTGCATTTAGTGAACATTACAGCCGCTGTAAGGGACGGCACCAGCATTCGGATTCCTCAGCGAGCCAGAATTTAGATTGTGTAGTTACGCGTCTGATCCTTTGTCCGTTTGATCTTAAGTCGGATGGAAGAGAATGAAATGTTCTCTGGACATCTACGGATGTATGCTGTAACATGACCCAGCGGCGCCAGTGTCCTTTGTATCTCAAGAGGGGCACGTGACCAGGCTGTAAACTGACGCTTCGGGCAGGCAAACTATGTTATATCGACTTTATAACTTCGCTATCGTGTTTCTGTAATGCGATTTAGTTGTTAGTGGTTCTGTTCCAATCCTGAATACCCCATGTATATTTTTTGTCATTATTAAATCGGATTTTAGTCAAATATGATAAAGTTCGCGCAACTTTCCTAATATCGAGGTCAAGCCGTTAGCCTGAAATATAGCAAATCTGTTGGAGTTTCTAGTGGCAATAGTTTGTGCAAGTATTTGAACTATTTAATGAGATTAAGGTTTCAAGAATGCTGCCAGAATACATATAACGTTACATTCGTCATTCCTTTACTCCAACATTCAATAACTTGTAGAATAAAAAGAAAAGTATTTAAATTTTCACTGAATTAATATTCGTATTTCATGAAAATTCATTAATATTATGAAACATCAGTTAGTTAAAAGCATTTAAAACGTTTCTAAATTTACACAGCGGTGCAAGTGTTTTAAATAAATTAAGTAATTCAGCTTCCCTCCGACATTTTCTCAATTTTCGCTACCCTCCTGAAACTTTTCAATATTCTTTATATGACTTTCGTAAGATCTTCAAAATTAAAGAAGTAGAGACTATTTTATATACATATTCTTAAAACACGACGTGAATTTTAAAGCAGGTTTATATTTTTACCAAATTGATATTCTGCTCGACGAACGGATTTTTATGAAAGTTCTTTTGATATGCATTGGAAATGATGGAGTGAAAACTAAACAAAGAACAGAAAATCAACTGAATTATACAAATTCATAATATTTTTTTCCTAATTCGTGGTAGACAACGATAAAATTATAAAATCTGGAGGAACGTTCCTTTTACTGATTTCTTTATTTCTTTATCCTGAAGCTTTCAGAATCAATATTAAAAATCTATTGTAATACGCAAGAAAATATTGGAAAATCGTACAAAATATAACCTAAAAACTAAAGAATTTTTTCAAGAATATAATTTAGGGTCTAATTATAGTTTACACAGTTATACTTTATCATAATGTAAAATGTGAAAGATCTCAAATGTCAATATAGTTCACTTATAATCGTTCACAGATGACATGACAAACAATGTAGAGCATTTAATTACAAAAGAAGCTATTGACAATCACAACGTGTAAGTTATTTCTTAATCAGTGATTTGCTTTGTCAAGTTAGACAGTATCTGATTTTGATGTAGTGTATGCTGCATTTGGCAATTACATAATTATTCTTTTGGCTTCAAAAATTCCTTCTTATTAAGGGAAGTTAAAACATAACTCTTTTATTATTTTTACTCGTTTTTTAATAACAAGAAAATAAAATCAAATTTAAAAAAACTGGTAGAAAAAAATTAAAATTGAGGACTTCGTTATCAGCAAAAAGGTACTCGTGAAACCATAACCATTCTGCCCAAGGCCGTATTGGTGACTATTTCTTCATTCATAACTTCAAGTTTAATAAAATAAGAATATTGTACTTTTCCATATAAAGCTTTTTCATCACTAACATTATAAAACTACTTATAATTATTTTTTACACTATAAGCACCTCACCAATGACGTTTGAACTTTTAGTAAAATGGTGCAATCAGAAAGGAAAGAAGTGCGCACATAATAAACAATTATTTATAAACACAAAATAAAAAATAATAGATTCAATGATCATCAGGTTTCATGATTTAAAAATTTGAGTCAAATCTAGTTATTTAGTTATTAACTATTACCACAGGATATAATCCCAATAACAAGAATAAATAAAAGTACAATAATCAAAAAAGAGAAAATAAAATATAACATCAATCAATAAAATAAATAATTGTTAACAACTAGAACGTTTGAAATATCATTATAAATACTATACGTGAATGCAATTGTATTAAATAAACTACATATTAAAAACAATGGTGATGTTGCCAATGTATTGTTTCTTACCACTGTAAGAAAGTGTCTGTTATCTAGAATTGCCGTGAAATCCGAAAACGAATTTGACTGAAAAGTTCAGAGCAATCAACTTTGCTGTGCAATATGTCATCAAAATAACCAACCAGTGCAACATCATGACGCAGATCCAGGGATTCTAGGCCGAAGCGTGTTCAAAAATCGTATGGGTGGATAAAAGCCTTCGTATGAAATTTTCTCTGAACTGACTTCAATCTATGCCGATGCAACCGATATATAGGATACCATATAGTAAAACCATCTCCCAACTTAGTGTTAGATCAAATAAGTGAGCAAAATAAAATCTTATATGTACGTACGTTTTTAAATCCATAAGTTTGGAGTGTACTGGCTGCAACATTGATAGACGAATATTTTTATCAAAAGTAATACCTAGATCTTTGTATGACTCGATTCATTAATTGAGTAATTATTGTAAGTAACAAAATTAATTTATCGAGAGAATAACATTACTTTACACTTGCAAATATTCAGAGATAAATAATTATATTCAGACCAATTCGACATACCAACAAATCTGCATATGAAAACAAACAGATAGAGTTTATTACAGATAATAATTTGAAATCATCAGCGAACAGCAGTGTATTACATGAGACAACATCAGGAAGTCATGAATGAAAAGCAAAAATAAGAGTGGCTTTAGACTAGAGCCTTGTGGCATATCAAAAGAAAGGGAGAGAACGAGAAGTAAAATATCTGACCACGCCTGACGATTCAAAGAGCTTAATTAGCGAAGAAATACGAAATCGATATAGTTTTACTAGTAGAATATGATTATCTACATGATCAAATACTTTTTGAAAATCAATAAATATTACATCAATCCTCCATTATCCAAAACTTCAGATATATATTGCAAACAAAAGGCAAGGTTAGATGCAGTTGATCTTTTCTGCATAAATCCGTGCTGACGTGTGGAAATTAGTTGATTAGTGAACCGGTAGATCTCAAAATATAATAATAACTCGAAAATTTTGGAAAAATTACGTAAGAGTTTCTAGTTTCACACTCATGATGTTGACGTTTCATCTCTTGGTAATATATACAACTCTATCTATCTTTTGCCGAAGAATAGTTATCGGGACTTAAGCAAAATCAGTGGAGCTGTCATGCGCCAGGTTAAACAGATAAGAACAAAAGTTCCACATTTTCAATTTGAAACAATTTGAACATAGTGGCTGGCTGCAGTCAACAAGTACGTAACGTAAGTGGGTTATCGTGAATCATCTGATCGTACTGGAAAATTTCACGCTTTATCACCCATGATCTAAGATGGAGCACTTGGCCGGCATTAATGATAACATTCTTGGCACAGAATGCGATTTCTTATTGTTCAATTGGAGCAATCAGTGTGCACCGAAACGTCGCCCTGCACCAGTTGGTATATGAGTCATGGAGACGCCGTTTGGCACAGACGTGATGCGCCTAACAACGGCAGGATGGCTCTCAACGCCTACTACCAGTGCCTCTTCTCCGGAACAATATTCCTATCTCACGGGAGTAGGAATAGAAAAAGTCGTCTTCGTTTACAGGTACAATTGTTTAACAGCAAGACAGAAATAGCTATTTCTAGTTGCTATATCCCTAGGATCATAATATATCAATTGATAATATATTATTATTCACAAAGAAGAGCCAAGAAGAATGAAAAGCTATTAATCACTTCAACACATACAGAATAATTAATAATTTCAAAATATGCTTACCCAATACCCAACGCCCTTTTATCATGATTTAACTTCTTTATAATATCAATTTATCCAACTTTTGACTTTGTCTCATATTATCTGAATATAGTAGACGAATATATATATTTTTTACAGGAAATATGTAATTTACTATTGTATATTAATGAGTGAAAACAAAATTATATCTGGAAACCTTTCGTTCCGAAATACAGGGTGTATAATGTATAATGTGTAGGATTGTATATTGATAAATGGTAAAATATACTATGTATTGCTAAAACATATCTCTAATATACAGGGTGTTTTTAAAAAGAAGTAAGATTAATCTACAGCTAAAAAGAACATGTTTCCAAAAAACGACCCTAGTAAATTGTTCACCTCTTAGGAGATACATCCCTTCAAAGTTTCCAGAACAATATGGAATAGCGGCTGTAATTTGAAAACCAAAAAAGGTATAATAGTCAAATTAAGCACAAATTTTCTACTAAATGTATGTTCCTCTTTTTAAATTTCATCTCTTTACCCATCTTATTTTTATGTACGCCTACTCTTGCCATTTTTTTAAACTCTTCCTTTTCAAGATAACTTCGATTATTGAAAGTCATGCAACGTTAGCACTTAATATAATTTTTAAATTTCAAATTTTAAATAAATACCTAAGGAACAATTTGTAGATAATTTACCGTGGCTTTAAATATCTGATAATTGATTTTAGACAGAATGTTTCTGAAAATAGGACAAGACAGTTTTACCATTTTTTACACAAACAACTGTTTTTTGTCTATGTAGCTAATTTTATTTACTAAGAAACAATATTTAAGAAATAGATATAGAAATCTAATGCTTTGCAGATACAAATTTAGTTAGAGATTAAATGACTATTATACATCATTTCAAATTCTTTTTAACTAAAAAATAGTTTTTCCAAATCAATAGATGGGAGAGATACAACTATTTAGTGGCCACAATACTCCCTTAATTTTAGTCCATTGCATATCAGTTCAGTTTGCGTGTTTTTGTAAGGTGATATTTATTCTAAATTGAGGGAGAATATTAATCAACTAAAAAGAGCGTCTTATAAATTAAACTGAATAGTTTTGGAAAAAAAACATGAGGTTTTCCAAATATTAGACTTTTAGTAATTAGAAAGGGCAGGATGTAGAACAATTAATAAACTTAAATATGGAATTAGTGAATTAAAATATTAATATTATTGTGAAATTAAATTGTAGTGAATAAGTGTATATAACTAATCTGCTTCGATTTTTATTTTAGTAAACGAAATTACATAGGTAAAAAAACATTTGTTTGTGTAAATCTTGTGGTGTTTTTTAGGTACAAAAATTTTGAAAAATAAAACATGTAAAGCAAAATTAATATCAAAAATTAATTTATTGATGTTTTGTTTGTCCACTTTTGCTATTTATATTCTCGTCAATTAATATAATAACTTTGCAAATGCATTTGTATGACACATTATTTTGCTATTTTAACTTCACATTTTAACAACAATTATTTTCACGTACTTATAAACAAAAGTGAACAATCTTATATGAAGGACTATGTAAGATTATGTTATAACAATATTTACATCTACAGTTGAATTTAAATGAAAAAGATACGTATTTTGAAAGATTTCAGTACCTAAAAATTCATTGGATAGATCGCTTTCTGATGTTAAATATTGATTTTACTTCGGTACTTTTGAATATTTGCAGGTGGCATGAAATAACATTCTTGTTAATTGCTAAACTCTATATTATTCAGTTCTTAAATGTTTAAAATTACTTGTATTTGTAAAAAAACACTATTTAAAAATACGGCGTCTTTAACCTCATGTTCAGAGACGCTTTATATATAATCAGTTAGGACATTACCTTAAAAAAGAATAATTTTAGGAAAAATTATCAAGAGTAATAAAACATCCTAAATAAAATTTTACATTACGACATTAGGACAACTTCTCCATGGGAGTACGTCAGAAAAAATAGGAGACGCAAAATATCTCCTTCCCTCTAGTTTGTACATTTGTATTTTAGGCTCTATTAAATTTCAAATTACATGAAAAATTGACAAGGTTGTTGCGAAAAACATAGTTTTAAAAGTTCAATTCTGTCAAGGAAGGCATTTTAAATCATCACATTTTGTTGTCAAAAATGCGCAGTTAATGGGATGGCCTGTGTTTTTGTTGCTGTTGTTGAATAATACCTATTTTTTCACATTTGCCACTGACAGTCAAGCAGATATTATAGTCGAATGTTTTCCATATTATACACGAACAAATCTAAAAACGTAGCAGTAGCTACATTCATGTTTGAAGAGATATGACGTGCAGCCAGTCCTGCTAAAAAAAAACGTGAATAAATTTTAGGTTAGTCGGCGAAATTTAACGATTAATCTGCAGCCTCAACGTTTATAATTTTGCTCCTAAATTTATCTATTTTATAGCAACAAAGCTTATGGGATCTCTGGAAACAATGTAAATGAACATTCCGGAAAAAACCCTGAAGCAATTTATGTGCAGTCAGGGTTCATTTATTTAAATGCTTGAACGATTTGAATCAATCGTGTGTACGGCACATATGCAGTATTTTCCGTTTTTATTTTTACGGCGTTTAACTTGAGCTATTAAACAACATTGGCTTTTTTTGAACGCGGCAATTAATTTTCAACAAGCTGTTTGTTTTGTGCTCAGATTTATTATTATCGATTTGTTTTATTAGTCTGGAATTCAATTAACGTTTACCTCGCGGTTTGTATTTTTAAGCATAAATAATTCCTCCCCTTGCCATATTTGCTTTTAATTAAAAATCAACTGTAGTAAAAGTCCTATAATCTAAATTGACAAAACGTGTACCGAATCCATTAGCATCAAATGTCAATTTTTAATAGCGCACAACAGACCTATTTCGTTATAAATACTTTACCTATTTCAAAAACTATAATTTTATATTGCACATAGCATTATGGTTAACCAACAGCAAAAGCAAAATCTAAAGTTATAGGAAAAAGTTCTATAATGTACTATACTTATATTAGTCACTGTTGATCTTAGGTAATTGTTGCAAAAAATAACTGCAAAATGTTAAATTTAATGGATTCCATTCGAAAAAATAGTTATTAAAGTATTTGAAATAATTAAGTTTACATTTGAATAACATCACATGAATAACTGTCGCTTTTTAAAAAACTACTTAAATTTGATTGTATTGCTGAATCGAAAATCAGAAGTGTATATAGAAACTTAAAAAATCAGCGTATTAACAAAGAAGAAATTTTAATGCATGCGGACGATGATGAATTTCTGCTCATTAAAGTAGTTCCATTACAAATATGCTTTTTTAGTAAAATAAGTTTTATAACCAATATTTATTTTAGATTATTTTGATTATTGGTTCAGAGGACGCATGTCGGCGGGAGGAACTCACAAATCTGCTTGTAGAAAAGTGTCTAGAGAGTTTTTTGTAACATCTGGAAATATTGATGGCTTGAATTTAGTATCTAGAACTGGTAAGAGACGTGAAATTAAGAACTGAAAATTGTGATCACATTCGTTTCTTTCTTCGATATAAATCTGGTACATATACCAAAACAACCTATTGGTATAAATACTATTGGCAATGTGCCAAAACATGTGGCAAATGTGATTGCAAGATTTCTTAAACTGCCTAATCCAAATGCGTATACTGTGCACTGTCTTCGGCGATCTTCAACCTCCCTTTCAGCCGATTGTGTAGAGAACTTTTGAATATAAAAAGACTTGGTGGCCAAAAGTCTAGTTCTGCCGCTGAAAGCTACATCGAAACTTCTACTGAAAACAAGAAACGAACGGCTAAGAAAGTTGTAAGCAAAAAAGATGATATTTCCTCAACATCCAATGATATTACATCAACATCTAAAAATTCTGTTCGCACTCAAGATATTTCCACCTATTCAAGCAAATCGTTAGACATATCAGTGTCTCATCTAATTGTAAAGATTTTACTGTATTTAATAAATGAGTTTTTATATATCTTACATATTTTGTTTATTTAATAAATGTCTAATTTAATGTGCAATATCATTATCGCACTGAGTGTGTTAATAAATTTAAAAAAGCATGTGGGAGTCATTATGACATAAGTATTTGACAGTTGTAGTAGTAGTAGGATTATTAGTATTTAAAAGTTTGTTGTAATTTAAATATAAATATTTCAAAAAGGTACCGACTACAAGCGGTACTCAAAACCATCTAATCAGAATCGCGGAAGTAAAGGCGCGTATTCGAGCTACACAAAAACACAGAGGAACATAAATCACAACACGTACACTGAACTTACTCATCTAAATACCAATGTCCAGGTTGACACAGTTCGTCACTAGTCAATATTGAGGCTCACCTGAAACAGAAATTAGTTGTACCCACGTCTGTTATCGTTTTCAATTTGTCTTATTCATTTTCTTGTAGGTTTTATCAGATCATCTGAAAGCAACCGGGCAAAAGAGGGATATATACTCATACACAGAATGGTACTAATTGTGCTACCTACATATGTAATTAATAAGTTTAATGTATTATTTAATTCTGCACGTATCAAATTTAATAAATGTTTGTATTGCGGTGTCATAACACAAAAGTATATTGACATGAGATGAAATATTAACAAGTATTTCAAAAATGTTTCCAATTGAAGTAAAACATAGTATGTAAGTAAATGATAGCGCTGATTTTTTTTATCTGTAAATACAATCGATGCCAGTATGAATTAACAAAGATATTGGACAAATGGATGTCATGACTAATAGCGTAAAATCAAGGTAGCCAGTATTGGAACACTCCCACATGAAGTCTGTAAAATTTCATCAATAACTCTTCCAATACTGTTCATTCATTATGTAGTTATTTGTATAGACCCTGACTAGTAGATACCCTCATAAGAAAAAACCTAAAGCAGTTAAATCACAGGACTTTGATTCATTAATATGACTACCATGCAAAATTATGCAATCGCCAAACCTTTTTCTTTAAGGAAATGATTGTTTCATACGTAGTACGACAATTAGTACCGTTTTCTTGAAACAAAAGATCTATAAGTTTCATACCATCCATTCTAGGCGATAAACAATTAGTTATCATATATTTCGCCATTAATAGGTAAAATATTTCCATAATATGTACACATTAACAATTTTTAGACGATACTAAGTTGACACAGTTAACTGTAAATATGTGCCAAATAGCATTCCAATGTAATTGTAAATATAGTCGGTAGAGGCAGCCTAAAATCTTTATTATCTATATCCTTTCATTAAAAATGTATATGTATGTGTGAAGAGAATCTCATTAAAAATAATTAGACATCAATCTTGGATTTACTCGAATATCAACATCATTTCTGATTATTTCCCAAATTCTATATTAAGCAGTACATCCCTAAAAATATAACTCCTGCTTCATAATCATCACACGACTCAGAAAAGCAAATCCTACGAATATCATTCGGGGTTGGCCATTATGGCCCCAGGGAGATTTAAACGAGATACACAGACTATTGTCTTTCTACATTCTATATATTTCGTTTTAGGTCTGCCCACCTAAATCCTACTTTAATTAAAATATGAAATAAAATTCGTTGTATAAAGACCTCAGAGGAACGAACTCAATAAGTACTGAAATTTTTGAATTTGTTATAAACCAGACCTTTATTATTTTATATTACATTAAAAATTACCCCCATAAATACATTTTGATGGAGTAACAAACCAAATAGTACGTACCAACATTAGATATTAGATAAATTAGAGCAAGAATAAATTGTACTTAATATACCTACAGTTGCAAATATAAAAATGTTTGACACAACTTGTAGCTGGATATATCTTTACTACAATTGTATGGATAATCTCTATAAATTTCCTCGTAATTATTTGGTCATAATGCTTTATTCACTTAACTCACAAATTAAATTAATACTGATATTGACTAGTTTTTCTTTGACAAAGAAAATAGACATCTACTTAAATACGTTTTACGGAAAGATGGCTTAGGAAAGATCTCTAAGCCGCCTACATTTTTCCGTCTAAAATGCACCTTCGTTGCTGTAAAATGCACTGCCAGTAAATCCTGGGAATTAAGTTGTGTGATATTGTCTCTACATCGCTCAAAGACCTACCCCAATACAGTGACAACAAATAAAAGAAGACCCATGCTAGTAAAAATAAGGCGAACTTCTTGTAGCGGTGTCTGGTGTCTATCAGGATATCCCTCGATTGCTAAAGTCACTTTACTAGTAGAATAAGCATACAAGATATCTGGTTCATTTATCTAATTCTTCACAAAATGTTAATATTATATATTTTCGTAATTCTTGAAAATGATCATATACAATCGTATCTAATACGGTGATAAGTTAAATATACAAATGGTACAGATGGCACAAAAAATTATACGCGCAATGGATCCATACAATTGTGATATTAAATGAATATTTTGAAAATTATTTCAGTTCATCAAAATGTACAAAAATTTGAAGCACAAAAAATGAAAATAATTTGACGAAGTAATAAAAATTAATACAGTTTTTAATTCCTACTGTTAGAATTTTAATTTAAAACAAAATCTGAGTTGACGTTAAAATTGCTGATTTAAACCATGCCTAATTTAATTTTGACTCAATATCTAGGCAGACACTGCGAACAAATGACTGACTATTAAACACAATATAACCGTCTAACTACGTAGTACTATTAAGGGCCGTTTTTATACGCAAATTTCCAACGAATTTCATAGCTGTTTGTTGAGACACTTTAAAAAAAATCTGAGTTAAGAAATATAAAGAATTTTTCTTTAGTTTTATTTTGCCACACTTCTGAAAAAATAATAGAGATTAATTAAATAAGCCCTTGCGCCAAACGGAACAGTCAAGGGTTATTTTTGAAACTATGTTTGCCTAACCAAAAATCTCACACTGAAAAAAGCAGATAAGTAAAAAATAACAAAAATCACATCACTATCGCGCACTTCCGTATTATTGACGTTTCGAAAAACTCTCTGTTTTCGTTCTCAAAATCGTAGTAAAAATTTTTAAACGTATGTCAAGTTTGACAGTTTAAAATTTGTTTATCTGCTTCCATAGAGATGTTAAATGATTTTTATTTTATTGTTACTTATAGTCTAAGAGCCAGTGGCCGGCAACCTATAAGTAAATGATTATACCTGAAATTTTGCACAGTGACTCTCTTATACCTATCACTCATGATGTGGGGACTCGCTAAGCCCGGCGAGGTCGACTCAAGAGTTATTCAGGTGCCAGAAGTATGAAAATGTAACCAACTTCGTTATTAAATTAACAAAGCTACCGTTTGAAAATTTTAAAATATACAATTATTATTATATAAAAATAACAAAGGCAGACGATTACCGTGCTTCTAAAGTCATGGCAGACACTTGTGAAATTGGCAAAAATTATAAATCTGAAAAGTATTTGATTAAATCTGATTTTTGACGTTAAGAAACTGTCAGAAATGTCAAGCATTGTAATCGACAGCACCAAATTTCAGAACCTGTGCCAGAAATAGAGGTTATTTGTTACTTATATTATTTTAATATAAAAAGGTGCTAAATATGATAAATAATAGAAATAAATGTCTAATTTGTTAGATCTGAAATTTTAAAATTTTCAAACGGCAGCTTTGTTAATTTAATAACGAAGTTGGTTAAATTTTCATACCTCTCGCACCTGAGTAACAGTTGGGTCGGCCTCGCCGGGCTTAGCGAGTCATCACCTCATGATTGATAGGTATAAGAGACTCACTGTGCAAAATTTCAGGTATAATCATTTACTTATAGGTTGCCGACCACTGGCTCTTAGACTATTACTTCTTCTTGATACAACTGTAGCCAACAAGGATCGATGTTCACTGTTGGCTACAGTTGTATCAAGAAGAAGTAAGTAACAATAAAATAAAAATCATTTAACATCTCTATGGAAGCAGATAAACAAATTTTAAACTGTCAAACTTGACATACGTTTAACATTTTTAATACGATTTTGAGAACGAAAACAGAGAGGTTTTCGAAACGTCAATAATACGGAAGTGCGCGATAGTGATGTGATTTTTGTTATTTTTTACTTATCTGTTTTTTCAGTGTGAGATTTTTTGGTTAGGCAAACTTAGTTTCAAAAATAACCCTTGACTGATCCGTTTGGCGCAAGGGCTTATTTAATTAATCGATATTAAATTTTAAGAAGTGTGTCAAAAACACAAAAAAAATAAAGAAAAACTAAAACTATGACACAAATAAATAGCTTCAGACAAAATATAAAGAATATCTCTTCACTATGTCAATCATACTAGTCTTCTCCAGGTTGTACAATAGTTTCCAGGTTGACAAATCATTTAGAATAAGAAAAAAGGTATCATTTTCAACTGCTATGTTTTATGATAAAATATCCTGAATTTTACAGCTCAACAGAACATTGCAAAAATTGTTTACGGCATTATAAACATTATCACATCCCGCAGAATTCTTTTAAAAAACTAATAACACTTGAATTGATGTCGTTTCGGTGTCTGCAACACAGTGATAAGGTATATTTCACGGTTTTTCATGTTCTCTAGCGCATTTTCTCCCAAAAAGTTCCAATAAATGATTCATTTTCAGCATTATATTTTAGTACTACGTTAATAAGAACCTTCATTGCCCTTGAAACAATTTAACTGTGACAATATAAAATCTTACTGCTGCACTACATTGTCTGCATCTTGCAGTTGATTTTACTCCCTACTTAGAGTAAATTAGTAAAAAAGATTAATGCCCCCAAACAACCTACTCGCTATCCCCATCTATTACAGTCCGAAGTAAAAGGCAGATGGTAAATTAAAATGCAGGGTCAGAGTTGAGAGTTGTCCTCCACGAAAATAAATCTGGGAATTAGCATGGGAGGCGACAATTGATTGCCCGGAATAGCAATGGGTTGAACCAAATAAACCCGGGGTGCAGGTCTGAAAGAATCCGCTTATACGCACAAAGAAAAAATCAATACAAAACAGGAACAAAAAAACGAGAATGGAAATTAGAGTGCACAAGACGAACCAAACGCCTATACTGAAATTCGAAAAATAACATTTGTTTTATATTTTCTAAGAAATATCATTATTTAATTTTATTAATTACGTAGCAGTAAATTATATAGCTACTAATTTCGATAGTTCGCCGCGTTAAAAACAATATCTTTCTGTAATTTAGTATAATATACAGGGTGTCGGGAAAATGTGGGAAATCTCTTGGGTGCAGATAAAACATGAAAAAATAATGTGACAAGTTGCTATTAATTTCTATCCTACATGTTCCGTTTTCATTTAGTTTTATAAATATTAGTCATTTTCATAGTCATATTATTCAACTTAGTTAATATTTTTCTTAAATTACAATTTTCGCCTTATTAAAATACTGAAATCCGCATAGTTTTTGCGACCTACACACCGAAGAAGAACAGATTCGATTCGCACAATTGGGTGTGAATAGTTCGCCGCATTCGCTACATATCGCTACATATCTATACCATATACCTTCGCCAATTTCCAAAGGGCAAATAATAACTCTATAAACTTTTACATAATTAATTTTAGACTTTAGTGTAAATTTAGTGCAAGAGACCAAGCTACATTTTAGTGCTCCGTACTCCGAGAGGCGCCTCTCTAAATAGGAAACCAGGAGGATCACGGTGAGTCGCATTTTATATTTTCTCATTGGTAATTTATTTTCAAATTGTATTTTTTCGGTTAATATTTATTTTAATAAGGCGCTCCCGCATACAGTCCATTTTTCTCTAGTAAAGCTATTACTAAACATTTTGGTGCTTCGAGCACGGATTTTTTACATAATTTCCTTATTATTTGCATAAGTGTTAACCATTTAATAGTAATATAATTTCAATTAAATTATCAATCTCGCCATATTGCCTTATCTATTCGCTGGGTCAGCTATTCTTCGTGACTTCCTTTACCGTTCCGACCGGGAGGTGTGGTCTTGATACGCGCAGACGTTAATTAGATTTCGGAGTCGACGCTTTACCATAATTTTTACAATTTTAGTTGCTGCCTTACTTTTACTGAGTTAAGAATTGATCGCACTATTGTAACCGTACTTTTCATACTTTTCAAAACATATCGAATATTTACTTCGCTTAGAAATATATTTCGCATTCGTACTTTTCTCTCGTTTTATATACTGTCATGGCTGATAAAATCAAGAAAATAAAAGCTTTACGGCAAGTTGAAATTCGAAAAATTGATGAAATATCACTCGCTGCTGAACGAGCTAGCTTAGATCCCAATGAAACATTGATTTTTAAGTCTATGTGGGATGATGTTAGAGATATTAAACGTTCATTTAGAGCTCAACATGACGCACTAATCAATATCGTGTTCAACGATGAGGAAGAATTTGAATCTGCACTTGCAGTTATGACTCGCTTTGACAAAATATTGCATAAAATAAAATTCACTTATGAAAATTTGTTTAATAATCCAAATACTAATGATGAACCTACGGTTACTCCTACTCATATTAAGTTGCCAAAAATAGAACTCATAAAATTTAAGGGAGATATTCAGTCTTTTCCCACATTTTTAGACATGTATGATTCGTTAGTACATAATAATTCATCTTTATCCACTATTCAAAAATTTAACTATTTAATTTCATCGCTTGAAGGTCCTGCACTTGGTGTAGTAAAGTGTCTGCCTATGTCTAGTGCTAATTATGAAATTGCATATAATAGTCTGGTCAAACGTTATAAAAATAAAAGGTTGCTTTCACAAGTACATTGGTCGGCCATAGAAAATGCTAAATTAAATTCAGAAGACCCTCATGCTTTACGCAACTTGTTAGATATATTTTCAGAAAATCTAGAAGCACTAAGAATTTTAAATCATCCTGTAGATGAATGGGATTTTATACTAACTAATATGCTCTTGAAAAAAATTGATCACGCTACCGCGACAAGATTTGAATTACATCATAGTCACTCGAGTGACATACCCAAGTATAAAAATCTTTTTAATTTTTTGGAAAATAATTGCAACGCTCTTTTAACTTAAATGCTCCCAATACTAAATCGAAATTCAAAAAACATGATTTTACCAAATTTTCCAATGTTAATTCCCGCGCACACGCTTCCACATCGTTTTTAGGAACTAATAGTAGTAATTCCTCGCCGGTGTATCACTGTATATTGTGCTCACATAATCACGCCTTGTATAAATGTCCTGATTTTCATAATAAGACTATTCAGGAACGCTTTCACTTTGCTAAAGATAAAAATTTATGCGTTAATTGTTTAAGTAACGTACATAAAACCTTAAATTGCAAGTCTACTAAATCCTGCCGCATTTGCAAAAAAAGACACCACACTCTTCTACACATGGAACGCCGTGAAGAATCTTTTAATTCAAATAATATCAATTCACCAAGTACTTCTTCATCTAACGTAAATGAGACTTCTTCTCAACCAGAGCCTCAGGCTCAAACGCTAGCTGGTTTATCGCAAGCCTCAACTTCAGTTTTACTTTCAACTTCTCTTATTGAAATTCTTGATGTCCGTGGACATTATCAAAAATTTAGGGCATTAATTGATACCGGTTCCCAAACTAGCTTTATATCGCAAAAATGTGCGAACCGTTTAGGATTGCCTAAAGAAAATATTACTCTGAAATCCAAGGAATTGGAGAAGCTCAAATAAACTCTAACCTTGGTTCAATGTCTCTTACTGTCCGACCCATTAATACAAATAACCAATCTATACAGGTACATACAATAATTTTACCCCGAATCTGCTCAGAAATGCCTACTACACAATTACCTATACAAAGATGGGCTTATATTAAAAATTTAAATCTCGCCGATCCATATTTTTACAAACCAGGATCAATTGACTTATTATTAGAGCTGACGTATTTCCTTTAATTATACAGAGTGGTAAAATTATCGGTGACCAACATGAACCTGCAGCTATTAACACAATATTTGGTTATATTTTAATGGGACCATATAAAAATAATATTTCGCAGTCAAATATTAAATCGTTTTATCATATTCTTCAACTCAACCTTTAAATAATATTTTACGCAAATTTTGGGAAATAGAAAATGTTCCGCATAAAAATATAACTTCGCCAGAAGACGTTCTCTGTGAAACAAAATTCATACAATCGGTTTATAGAAATTCTGAAGGTAGATATACAGTTGCATTACCGTTTCGTGATGCCCAAGAACCGACTTTTCCGCGTAGTAGAGAAATCGCCTTAAATCAATTTTTCGCTAGAAAAACGCTTAATAAAAATCCTACTTTATACGCTGAATATTCTAAAATTATACAAGAATATTTAAATCTTAATCACATGGAATTATTATCGACGCCAACGGATACTAACAAATCTTATTATATACCGCATCATTGTGTAATAAAACCGGACAGCGTTTCTACTCCTGTTCGTATAGTTTTTAACGCTTCTAATAAAATAAATAATATATCGCTCAATGACACTCTTTTAACAGGTCCAAAATTACAAAAAGATATTGTGCAAATTTTATTAAATTTTAGATTACCTGCCGTAGTTCTTACAGCTGATATAACAAAAATGTATCGTCAAATACTAATCGCACCTGGTCATCAAGACTATCAGCGTATTTTATGGCGATTTGATGAAAAACACTTTGTTCAAGACTATCGCTTGCGAACCGTTACTTACGGATATCATCCGCTCCTTATTTAGCCCTGCGCGTTTTATCAAAATTAGCCGATGATGAAAATTAAAATTTCCTAGAGGAGCAAATGTTTTAAAACGATACTTACGTGGACGATATTGTTACTGGTTGTTCTTCTATGGAAGATGCCAAAACTTTGCAACGAGAACTTACCGCTTTACTAAAATCGGCTGGCTTTGAACTGCATAAATGGGCTTCGAATAGATCTGAAGTTTTATCTCATTTGCCTTCATCATTAATAAATCCTGCTGCGCTTTCGCTTGACCGCGATGAGGTTACTAAAGTTTTAGGTTTATGCTGGCAACCAGCGTCCGACAATTTCACATACAATGTAAAACCTCTAGAAAAATCTTGCACTAAACGTAATATCCTCTGAACTGGCAAGAATTTTTGACCCGTTAGGTTTTTTAGCTCCGGTAACCTTTTCAATAAAATATTTAATTCAGCAGCTGTGGATACTCGGTCTTTCTTGGGATGATACTCCTCCTGAAAATATTATTCGCGCATGGACTAGATATAAACAAGAATTACCGCTTCTTTCAAATTTTAATTTACCTCGCCATATTGATCTCAAATATTCTAAAAATTCATGTATTGAACTTCATGGATTTTGTGACGCCAGTGAACGCGGTTACGCTGCTGTAACATATTTTCGAATTTTTACTTAAGCGATTATACTACTAATTTTATTTGTGCAAAATCGCGTGTAGCTCCTTTGAGAACTATGTCCATACCAAGATTGGAATTGTGCGCTGCCGTTTTGTTATCGGACTTGGTGGATTTTGTTGTTAAAAGTTATGCAACTATTTCTTTTGAAAAATATACGCCTGGACAGACTCTTCTGTTGCGCTTGCCTGGATAAAATCTCATCCTCACAGGTGGAAACCGTTTATTAGTAACCGTGTGAGTTATGTTCAAGAAAAAATTCATCCCGAAAATTGGCACCACGTTATATCTTCTCAGAATCCCGCAGATCTAGCATCTCGAGGAAGTTTTCCTTCGGAACTTTTAAACAATTCTTTATGGTGGGCCGCGCCCGATTTTCTTATAAAATTTAATGAGCAATGGCCTCCGTCAAAATTTAATGTTATAAGTGATCACGTAGTATTTTCTGAAGAAAAGAAGAAAATTGTTTTAACCGCTGCAAAACCAATTGAAACTAATTTTTTAAATACTTTATTAAATAATAATTTGTCATTAAATTCTATACAACGCATTATCGCTTACATTTTACGTTTTACCAATAATTGTCGCTTTCCGAAAAATAAAATAATTGGCCATCTTTCATTTCAAAAACTCGCAAGGCGTACATTTGTTTATTTATTTGTATGTCTACCAAAGCTATCCACATTGAACTGGTGTCGGATTTAACCGCAGATTGTTTTCTAGCCGCTTTGCGCAGATTCATTGCTCGTCGTGGTCGTGTTTGTCACTTATATGCGATAACGGCACTTGTTTTATTAAAGCGAATAAAGAACTTATAAATTTAGCTCGCTCCGCAGCGTAAAGTGAAGCTATTTCTTGGCACTTTATTTCACCGTCCGCTCTAAATTTTGGAGGTCTATGGGAAGCGAGTGTGAAAAGTATGAGAAGTCATTTGCTGCGTGTAATTGGTCAACAAATATTAACTTACGAAGAATTGTACACTATCTTATGTCAAGTAGAATCAATTCTTAATTCGCGCCCATTAACACAAACTAGTTCTGATCCAAATGATTTTTCTGCATTAACGCCTGGCCATTTTCTCACTTTACAACCACTTACCGCTATTCCAGATTTAGATTTACGCGATGAAAATTTAAATCGCCTAACTCGCTGGCAGCTGCTCCAAAGAATTCAACAAGATCTCTGGAGTCGCTGGCAAAAGAGTATTTGAATACCTTGCAGCAGAAAACCAAATGGTTAACTTCGACTAATAAACCCGAAGTTGGATTGATTGTGCTTATCAAAGACGATAATATTCCTCCATTGCAATGGCGCCTTGGCCGCATTTCCCGTTTATATACAGGAGTGATGGAGTTGCGAGGGTGGCTGACATACGATTGGCTAATGGCATGATTAAAAGACCGCTCAGTAAGTTATGTCCATTACCTGTTTCGCCTTCAGAAAATGCATAAGCATTTTGGTGGGCCGAAATGTTCCGTTTTCATTTAGTTTTTATAAATATTAGTCATTTTCATAGTCATATTATTCAACTTAGTTAATATTTTTCTTAAATTACAATTTTCGCCTTATTAAAATACTGAAATCCGCATAGTTTTTATTTTCTAATTTTTATAACCAATGAGATTGTTTTTGCGACCTACACACCGAAGAAGAACAGATTCGATTCGCACAATTGGGTGTGAATAGTTCGCCGCATTCGCTACATATCGCTACATATCTATACCATATACCTTCGCCAATTTCCAAAGGGCAAATAATAACTCTATAAACTTTTACATAATTAATTTTAGACTTTAGTGTAAATTTAGTGCAAGAGACCAAGCTACATTTTAGTGCTCCGTACTCCGAGAGGCGCCTCTCTAAATAGGAAACCAGGAGGATCACGGTGAGTCGCATTTTATATTTTCTCATTGGTAATTTATTTTCAAATTGTACTTTTTCGGTTAATATTTATTTTAATAAGGCGCTCCCGCATACAGTCCATTTTTCTCTAGTAAAGCTATTACTAAACACTACAGGTAGGTTCATTTTATCGACAATAAACAAGATTACCTTTTTTTGTCTAAGATTGAAGCTACCCAGATTTATTATTATTTATTATTAAGTCTTTATCATACAAGCTGTTGAAAATTTAGGCATTAAGTAGTAAAGCTTAGCCCGCCCCTGGTAAACTAAAAAAAGCTAAATTTATTTCAAGGTAAGATATCCTTACTAGAAAAACCGATTTTCAACCGCGTCCTTCAAGGACACATATCTCCGTAAGGTCATATTATTTTTTCATGTGCACCCGACAGATTTCCCACATATTCCCGGACACCCGGTATATTACACTAAACTAAGTTACAGTTTCTTAAATACTCGTATTTTGATGAAAATATAATGAATTATTAATTTGCTCGTATGATGTAAGTCGTCTGAATTGGTGCCGCAACTATACACATTTTTTTTGTTTTATTTTATATTTAAGTAGATGAATGATAAATTTATTGAAATTTCCTAATCAAAGTTATATTTAACTAAATTTAAAGTGGGATATACAAAGCCAGGATAAATGATTGTTCAGAATAACCGTTTATTTCAATTTACTGGTACCAAGCATAAATTACAGGACCAGTTTATTTTTACTGTGCAGCTAGGGAAAAGGTGGTTCGTTGCGGGAGAAACTTCACAAAACACGAACTGACTCGAACTCTGGTGATAAGGAGCTCTCAGGAGAAAACTTCCACAAAAGCCTTTTGGCGTTGTTTAATTTCAATTACAAAAAAGGATATACTCGAGCCACAGCAGAAAATCCGTAATCTGCCGTAATGTTATGAAATGCCGCATTGTCCGAAAAAAATGATTTTTTTAATTTTAACTACATAGTAGTGTTAGATCATTTTCCCGTTAATTAATTTAAACAAGTTAAATATAATAAAGCATACAGTTAAATTAACTGTATTTTATATAATTCTACATGAACTATATTTACAATTGCTGTTATTTTTATTGACCGTATAAACGTTTAAAAAGTAATGACATATTTTGAAACAGTTAACGTCGTAGACAGATAAATTAAATTACACAAACTATACGTAAATAGATACAATTTTTAAAAGTGCTTTTCACATTTCTATACTAATTGTACTTATACTCTCTCTACTCTTTGTATTTGCAGATATTGATGTTTATCTATTTAGTTTTTGTTTATTACAAAGACAATGCAGTTGCATAGGGAATCGAATTAATTAACAGCGCTCACACATCCTTCTTTTAAATTCATGTAATGTAAAATTTCATAGAATATTGGATTAATGTTTAAATTCTAACAAACTGTTCAAAATTGATCAATACCATAAACAATAAATTTGTGAAAAAAGACATTTGAATACATGCACTAATGCTTTTATGATAAGGCAAATTATATTAAATACAATACAATATAAGCTACAACAGTGATTTGAAGCTTGAATTCACTTTCAAGTTAGTGTTGGCATCTTATCTTGCTTTTTCTTAATCTCTAATTACAAATTCACTGCCATTTGACAACTGTCGACGATCGACCATATCGACAGTTACGTGTCAGCCCTGAGCGGAACCGTAGCCGACCGACAATAACCACCACTGTTACCAAATTCGTAATAAGTTATATGTCTCTCATTTGCATTCGAGTCTCGCAAAAATCATGCAAGAATCTTGCAAAATTGTGAGACAAGGGATTTGCGAGGCTCTCGCAAGACAATACAAAACATTATCTTACAAGTTCGAGCAAGAATAAGACAACAAACTTTAAACAAAAGCAAGACAATAAAGTCTAAACAAACTTTTGTCAGATTTTATTGCCACTAAGTCAACAGTTGAAAAGACATTGCAAAATTAATTTTAAAGACTAACATTATTATTGCAAAGGATTGTACATAAACGATTATTCATATTCAAAAATGTTTTAACTTTAATCATCTCTAGTAGCAGTGTTTATGGCTTGTATTGTAATAAAAGCATATCAACTTTCTGTATTTTCCTTGTTATTGTTTCCACTGCTTTCATACGTAGTAGGTACCCCTTTAAAAATAATGATACTTTCTCTAATTGTCCTTTTATTTTTTGCTTTGGTTTTATGCGGATGCAGTGGCTAAAATCCAGTATTTAAGTTTAAAGTAAATAATTTTATTTGACAAATATAAGTTCTTAAATTTACAAATTACAGGCAAAATTTCTCGAATTGTCACATAAATATTAGCCAATAAAGAATTTTATAATAATTTCTAACATCAAAATAGTAAAGTATTATACTGATCGCCTCGTATAACTTTACGGTCCAGTATTAATATATTTTACGAGTGTAGTTAAATTTGAATTCTGTAATGCTTGCAAGGTAGTCGAATATTTCTCTCTTATGATGGCCTAGTTTAGCAAGAGGTAAGTGCACCGTTAAACAAGATTAAAACCCCTCACAAGCCTCTGTGTATAGCCCATATTCGATGAGAATACTTAAACGAGTGATCCTTGTACACTGATTCGTCCTGTTTTCAAGTAACTTATACTTACGGGTTTATGGCCCGAGAACTGACATTATTTGAAATGCGTAGTATTATTTATTCAAATATATACTCTTCAGTTTTTATACTTTTTGTTATACATATATTAAGAGTGTAAACCGATAATTGTTGGTTGCCTAGTATATATAAGTAGAAAACAATCCAATATATCATTAAATCACTGGAAACAAGTAATAAAATCTTACACCACTTTTGACAAGTAGACAAAGACAACAAACCAAGAATAATTTGGAATATGTAATTCTTTTATGGGAAATTAAATTCTAAATATGTAGATTTTTTCATCTTTTAAAAACAAAGTTATTGGTATATATAATGTGCCCCCGGCTTTACGCTTGCGTTTACATGCATACAACATGACAATTTATAAAATTACACTGCTTTATTATTCCTACAAAACTCGGATATCTCTGTAGAAAAGCTAGCGCACAAAAACTTTTCAAGAACAAGCCCTAAAATATATTGTATAAGATTATGCAAGTTAATTAGGCAATTTAAATGTGTTTCGCGTAAACAGATAGAAAAAGCGTGCATTTAAAACTTCCTTATTATTAAATCTGCATCTCTATTAAAACTTTAAAAACACCAGCTTCCCGGCTGGTGCTTTATGCATATGAAATTTTAAGCAAAAACTTTTATTAACATAAAAGCAACTATAACTTTGTTAGTTTAAGGCCACGAAATGTACTGAGCGCAATAACTTATTCCATTTATGTAGAAGGACGTTTGATGTTTTTTTTTTACTTAAACGAATATAAAATATTTTTATTTATGGAATGAGGGCACTTAGTGAAATTCACAAGGAACATGAAAGTCTGCTATATATAAGGTAAAGGATGGCATTAGAGTAGTTTTTATGGGTTTACGACATCGACGTATACGGAGATACTTTTTTCTTCTCCACTATCATAGCGGCTTATAATCGATAAATGTCAACTGGTTAAAATTTAAAACTATACATGTAACAATTAACGAAGAATACTTTAACGTACAATGAAAAAATGAATCACATTTTCATGATGTATTTATAGGTGCACTCATATACAGGGTGGGCCAATGGAAACTTTCCACCCCGATTTTTTTGGTTTAAAATAAAAATCTGGGAAAACGCTCGGATACGTCGACTTTTGATTTGAGGGGGAACTATTTTTCAGTTTTCTTCATCCCCGTAGCTTTAACCCCCTAGCTGGGGAGACAACAACCCCCCAAATTTGAATAGGGGGTAGTGGTCGTGCCATAACTCTTTTTAAAGGTCTCATAGAGTTCTTTATGACTGAACAATTTCGCGTCATTATTTTCATCCGTAAAAAAATGACAGCATGTCAAAATAAAAATAAATAAAATACTTCCGAATTTATTAATTAGGTCTACACGTGAGATTTATCTAAGAAACTGTTCAAAATATCCGTTGTTAACATACATGCAATAATAAAATCGACTATCTCTTCTCTAACATTCTGCAACATATCGGCAGTTATCCTTTGACATTCTACAGTTATGCGTTCTTGAAGAACTTGAAGAGAAGCTGGCTGTGTTATAAACTGTAGATTTCAAATGGTCCCAGAGAACAGGAAGAGACAGGAAAGGTCAGGGGACCTTGCAGACCACTCAATAGATCCCCGACGGCCAATGCAAGGATCACTAAAATGTTGTTGAAAAAACAGTTCATGTTGTGACAAGTTATTATCTTCGGCAATGACCTCCCTTATTCTAGAAACAATATTGTCTTGAAGCAAAGTCAGATACATCTCTCCAGTCAAATTGCGTTGCAAAAATAATGGGCGAATTAAGTTATTGCCTAAGGTAACTTCCCAGACATTCAACTTTTCAGGATGTTGAGTGTGAGACTCTCTAAATAAATCTGGGTTTGAATCGCTCCAGTGTCGACAATTATGGCGATTGATTTACCCATGAATAAAAAAGGAGCATTCATCTGAAAAGCAGATATTGTACACGAAATTAGTTTAGTAAACAAATTTTGATAAAAAGTTTTCTCCAAAAGTCAAAAAAACAGATGTTACACTATGGTAACGATACTTCCTACCGGTGAGATTATTTCTAACGAAACTCCTAAACAAAACGGGGTGAACATTTTGTGAACAACAGTTTGTTAGATAAAGTTTACGTGTAGACCTAACGGATAAAAATAATGAGGCGAAACTGTAGGGTCACAAAAAACCCGATGAGACCTTTAAAAAGAGGTATGGCACGACCCCTATCCCCTATTCAAATTTGGGGGGTTGTTCCATCCCCAGCTAGGAGGTTAAAGCTACGGGGATGAAAAAAAACTGAAAAATAGTTCCCCCTCAAATCAAAAGTCGACGTGTCCGAGAGTTTTCCCAAATTTTTACTAGTACTACTACTACTAGTTTTACTACCCAAAAAAATCGGGGTGGAAAGTTTCCATTGACCCACCCTGTATATATATAACGTATTGACTTGTACAAGTAAGTAGGTTTATGTATCTTCATACGCATTCTTACATTTAACCATATTATTTGTTCTGTCCTTTTCCATTATTATTAGTTTAATGATATCGGCTTCCTATGATATCATCCTCAAAGAGCAGTGTACACCAAAGACACAACCATCCACTATTACACAATAAATAATACAATTTGATTTACTTTTAACCGTTAACACTATGAACGCGAATTAAGACACGTTCTCGTATGAAGCGTAATAAACAACTCGTTTAAATTTTAAATTCAATTTGGTAGATAAATTACTTATGTTGGTGTACATTTGACCAAATAATTGAAATTCTAGATTTTACCCTTTAAGATTCTTGTTACACTTTCAACATTTCTACAAATAAATCATGTAAAATGTTACACCATAGTATTTTACTACTTCCAAAATAGTGTATGTGAATATGTCTCAACTTTTCGTAACACAACATTGTCACCTTACATTTTCAATAGCCTGAATCATAATATTATATACGTAGTTTTTGGAATGGTATGCACTAGACTTATTATATTATTAATTAGAGTAATTATACCATGGAAATATATTTTACTATTATTGATGGGGAATAGCGATTGTAATTACAGATACACCTAAGTAATCGCATTCCCATTTATCCAAATCCACACACGCACACAGGCATTGTAATCTAACGTATGTATTTGGCAGTAATAATTAATTATCGGACTGTATAGTAATACACTTGATGGTCATTTGGTTTCAGATTCATATCAATTCAGCGAACATCAATCAGATTCCTGAAGGGAGATGAACGAAATCAACGGGCTAGAAATGTTGATAACGCCTGTCAGGAGAAATGACCAGTTATCATTTATCGCCGATAGATTTTCAGAATTATCGACAGAAGTGCAAAACAATGCTACCTTACGTAGTGGCAAAAATATGCTGAAATGCACATGGAAATCTCAAAAAATAAATTGTTTGCCAGTTAATAATTAATGTCTCAAAATGATGGAACAAAATTCATATTTTTTTCAGTTAAGATTAGAAAATCTCACTAAAACAGGTCATTTAGTATATACAGTGTGTCTGGGTTTTTGTGTTACCACCTCCTTACTGCTTTTTTATTTTAACAAACGTTCAAAGTTGCTCCAATTAACCATTACACAAAGCCTAAATGGTTGCATATTTTCATAAAACTTTAGTTAGTTCACATACACTTTGCTTTTGATATAACCCCACAAAAATAACATACTGTTACTGAGAAAATTATTTAACTCAAATAATAATTGTACTTACACGCATTCGCTATCAATAGAAAGTAATGGAAACAATTTAAAAGTAGTATAGAAAAATAATTGCATGGTAAAAACGTTATTTATAATTCATGACTTTCTTTCAAAGTTTGTTTCAAATCAAAAACCATTCGCGTCGTTATATTCCGAACTAAATATAGGAAAAGCATTAAATATGAATTTATGTAACTATTCAAATTGAAAGCGTACTCCATTCCACTGAAGTACAGGAAGCTGGAGAGACTTAATTGAAATAAATAAACAAAATCGCATTCGCTGCCAGGATTCATGTTTCCTGCAATTGCATCTGAACTTTTTTAAATCCGGATACATGTTTATTACAGCACATTATTAGAGACATATAGAGTGCATTAAATTTCCATCGAATATCTGCACGAATTTATCTGTTTACTTACATAATGCGTTTCAGACATATTTATAACTCATATTTTCGTTATTTTCAGTTGTTCTTAACCTCTTAAACATATTTCAAATAAAAATATGCATTTACCTCATTCGGCATCATTTTTACCATTAAATTGGATGAATGCCATTTAACATCTAGAAACAGTTTGATACTATAAACTAGTGTTGGCAATGTCTTGCTTTCTCTTGGTCTCACAAGACAAGACAAGACCAAATAAAGACCTGACAGCTGAAATTGATAAGATAATATTGAAATAAAGTCTTGCAAGGCAAGAAATTTTACTACGGCAATAAGTCTTGCAAATATAAAAAGGGGTAGGTAATATTTAAGATTTGAGTAAACATTAGCTGAAAAAATAAATATTGCATTTCCATGGCAGCTACTTTATTTAACGGATATCCAACATAGAAATTTATTTTATTCAATTTTTTGCAAAATCCAGTGGCAAAATTATAAGCGAACAGGACAGTCTTGAACTCTTTATACGTGATACGTGTATGACTGTTGATGATTCAGAACGGACCAAACTAATTTAAGACTCATTAAGATTTGCAGCAATCTTCCTAGTACTAGTATTTGGGTCTTCTAGACGTAGAATAGCTGCTTCCAACTCAGGCGTTATAACAGTCAAAGGTCTTCCTGGAATTGATCCTTTCTGAAATAATCCTGACTCCGTAAGACATCGAAAAACATTTCTGAACATTCTTGGATTTGGAGTTGGATGATTTGGAAATCTTCCCATACATGTAAATCATACTGGTCATTTCAGCATTTGAATATACATTAAGCCATTATTAAAACTTAATATTTTTAAAAATAAGCTTAATTTGGCCATTTTATTTGTAATATTATACAGAGTGATATTTTTTTTGGTAAATAATGATCGATGATATCCAATAGCATTTATATAACAAAAAGCTTTATTTTTGTCCTCAGTATAAGCCCATGGATTTTTTACCTCTACTTAAGAAACATCCTGTATAAAAATATAATTTATCTTTAAAACACATTTTGTTCTGAAAGGTAAGATATTCTAACTTAATATTATGATAACCCTGGCCTAACTCACATTTAAATCAATACCATTTATACTTTATTATCAACATAGAAGGTAAAAGGATACCTTTTACTTTAAAATTAATTAATCAAAGCATTAAAATCGCTTCATTTTACAGGGACCTGTTAAGTTATTTGAAACTAATTTTGAATAATGATTATAAACTATTAAAAATTATCTAAAGTATAAAATATTTCAAGATATATTCGATAAATTATCCCATATTCTTCTGTTTATTAGCCAATATATTACTTTGGACAAAGAGCAACAGAAATCGAGCCACAATATGTTAATTAATATAATTATGAATTATAAAGATTTCACAATCAAGTGACCTCCTTTTCGAATAAAATCAAATACTAAAATCGTTTCATCAGAAAACTTCATCAACATTTTTTATTAATAGTCAAGATTCTACACTAATCTCTACTGATCAAACATTTTCCAATCGATTTCGGTTACCAATTTAATTAAGAATACAGCTTTTTAAAGATTTTTAATTTAATTAAACGCGAAGGGAAAGGTACTATTGAATACTTTTAAAGGGACAGGGTGGCTTTCTTTTATATTGCAACAATGGGAGTTGAATCAATTCACCGGCTTCTTCTGGTTCCAACATTACAATGTTTTTCAGTAAAAATCCAAGGTATTCTTATTAAATGTGTCAGTTTAAACAATGTCTATAGAAAAATATGTGAAATTTCTATTTGACTAATTTCAAAAAATTGTGATATTAATTTCATATACAGATTAGGACAGTGTAAGTGTTCTGTCTAATTTACAATAACAAAAATAAAACACAGAGATAAAACACATAAAACGGTGCCAGACTGTGGAAATTTACGTCCACTTGATATTATTCTGCTCGTTCCATTTCTATTATTCACATAAATATAAATCAGATGGAGCAGACATAGCTCTGAGATGCAAGTGCATCATCCAATCACGTTCTAATAAGTCGGTCCACTATCCAAATTCCGCCTAAAGTTTCCCATCTGCCTACACTCTCCTTCCTGTGTACTAACTCAATATAGATGAATGTCCTGCAATGGCCGTAGAATATTTGATTTCATGAAGTAAGAATTTGAAATTCTTTCATTATAAATGGACAGTAGATTAGTATTAGATCGTAAAGGCCTTTGACATATTTATTTATTTAGAAATACTGCTGCGCAGACAGAAATCTAATTACACGGAAGGAACAAATATAAAATTTAAGAGAAAAACACAAATAAGACAAAATATTTAAAAACCGCTTACATATAACAAACAAAAATAAAACAAATAGAAAATA
Source organism: Monochamus saltuarius (assembly GCA_025584915.1). NCBI lineage: Eukaryota > Metazoa > Arthropoda > Insecta > Coleoptera > Cerambycidae > Monochamus > Monochamus saltuarius. The sequence continues at coordinate 6,817,791 of CM046726.1, forward strand.
ACAATAAATAAATACTTAAATTTGAATACAAATTAAAAAAGAGCAACAATAAACAAAGAAATAATTTAAACACTGTGCACATCCTATAAAAAGAGGAATATTTAAGCACGTTAGTTCTTGCAGTAGGTAAATACAGTGTATGGGAACGAGTTTAGATACTAGAGATATTGAAATTAAAATTACTATAATATTACTAAAATATCTGGATAATCAATGACAGTAGGCAATAGTTTATATAAAAATAAAACTGAAAGGTAAGTGCGACCTGTGGCTAATTCCCTCAACTTAAATCTTAATAGCTCTGATTGCGGAATCCCGCGAGGTGGATAAATACCATCAAGTCTAAAACTAAGATATTTCCTCTAAATGTTTTCCAAATTGTTTATATGAACGTCATACTTAAGATCCCAGATAATATTATCATATTCCAATTTTAGTCTGACGAATGAGTTTGGGTAGACACCTCTGTAAAGTGACGTGAATTTCTTATAATAAAACCCAAAGTTTTGTACACATTAGATTAGACATTACCTGCTCAATATACGGGATAAAAAACAATTTTGTATAAAAAATAACGCCTACATCCTTAAGCTAAGTACATCCATTTAATAAAGTATTATTCACTATATTATATTGAACAGATGCAGTTTTCTTAGTAAAACTCATGACGTTACATTTGAATAAATTTAACGGCAATTTGTTAGTTCGGCACCAGGAGTTAATGTTTAACAGTTCTTGCTGTAAATAATAATAGTTCTGAAAAGAATCAACAAACATAAAGAGTTTGAGATCAGCATATAAGAAGGCATGTGTCTGAATACTATTAAATATGTAAATGACTAAATAAAATGTCATTCATGGATATTATAAATAAAAGGGGACCAAGTACCCATCCCTGTGGAACCCCTGATGTCGGAACCCCTAATATGCCAATTAATTTATAGCTGCGATACTGAACATTCAGAGTTCTATTACTTAAATATAAATTTAAACATTTAAGAAAATCCAATGTACATACAAAGCTGGATAATTTATGTAACCAGAGACCATGATCGAGCCTATCAAAGGCTTTAGACAGATCCTTATTACATATAATCACCAAGGGTTTGATCACCCTGGTCCATCGACCAGATATAAAACCGTGTTGTCAGAATCGTAAGCCATTTAACACGGAAACAAATAATATTGTTAATCATTTCAAACAATTTTCCAAAATTACAAAGAATAACTATATAATATATCCATCATTGTCTATTGTTAACATAATTTTGTTCGTCTTATACAAAAACAATAGGACGATATGTACTTTCCAAGTCCGTATAGCAGTTTTGGTTATACTCCGCTAAATATTTATTGAGAGTTTAAAAGGCAAATTTCTATTTATTTTTCTAGATATGTAAAAACGTTATAATAGATGAAATTCATAAAAAGTGCAAAGTTAAAGTCTATGACGTTGAATTATTTTCCTTTTAATAACACAAAAACTTCTTGTATAAAACCGAAACATAAATTTTTACAATAAAAACTTGATCCCGTTTCGCTTCTCCCAAAATATTAATGACGTCGTATTAAAAGTTAGGCATTTTGTGACAAAAGTCCGGAATAAAAACATGATAAATAAAGCATCATTAAAACGTATCCGGGCCTTATGTAAATGACATAAAATATAAAGACCAAACAAATTTCCTTTCGCAATGGCTGTTGAAGGCAACTTTCAGGTAGCAGCTGAGTTAAATATCCTCTATTTCACGACACCCTCTTCGGGCTTTTATATCAAGCACTGGCCTGTAAGCCCGTCCATAAAGTGAAACGTTAATCCCGCAGAAAACAGCGGCCATAACTTGTTTCATCGCCTCAGTAATCACTAAAAGAGGCCTTGTACGAAAGGCTTAAGTCATATTACTTTATTAATAACAAAGGATCTCTAGATTATATTTTGCTTCAGTTACTTAAATATGTTTTATTGTTACTATTCACTTAGAAAACTTTCTTCATCTTGGTTAGTCTATAACATAAAAAACTGACGCTCTCCTCGATTATATCTAAAAACAAATAATACAAATAGAAAGGAATGTCGTAATTCCTACGTTTACTAAATAATTTTCAGAAATATTTAAAACACAGAATGAGAAGACCTCATTATTTTTGTTGGATTATTGTTAGTATTAAAAAAAAACTAAATATATGAACTCATAAGTAAAATGTACATAAACTATATAAACAGCAAATTAGATTGGAATTTGATAGAGCTACATTAGGAGAATAGAACTGACGTAGAATAATTTTGTAATTATTGATAGTTTTAATATTCTAGGCAAATGCCAAATACTGCTTTAATAAAACTATAACAAATTTTCAAAAACCATAAACTATTGAGGAAGAACATATTAGAATAGAACTGGAAAGCATTCATAAGAAATATCAAATACACTCAGTCTCATCTCTTTAAAATTAAGAAATGACTTTTTTTTTCTTTTATTAAGCGCAACTGTCTTTCAGTCATCCTTCATTAGTTCATTGGAATAAATACTTGCAACAATGCTCCATTTCATTTATTTCGTAGTCTTTCCAAATTCTCCGCTGCCAGAATGAAAATTTTAATTTTGTTAATGCAGTCGACGCTTTACACTGCTGAACTCTGAATTGTTAGAATATAACAAATCTCTACTGAATATGCTTTCCTGGAAAATTTCCTCAGAAAATATAAAATAGGAATCTAGAAATAATAGTACAATAAATATTTAGTATATTTGTCAGCTTATACTTTAATGATTGCGTATGGTGAGAAAGGCAGTTTCTATGTCTAGAAGTCCATATTGACTTTATGAAAATATGAAGGTAAAGCTCCTTAATACAGCAAGACAGTTTCATTATAATAATGCATGAAATTTAAAACGACCAAAAGAATAAAACAACAAGTTACAAAGTACAAACACAAAATAAAGAATTGAAATGTACTTAGTCAAAAAAATAAACAATACATCAAAATAATTTCTGAAAACATCTGCGAATGAGTTAAACTCTCATGAATATAACCCTGTTACATATTTACGATATTCAGCGCAGTAACTTTGGTATATGATTCCATAGGCCTATACACACATTAGCTACTTTATTTTTTATTAGGGACTCTCTGAGACTAACAGTCGCGATTCAGTTGCTGTTAGAACATCAGCAGAAAGCGAAACTGGTAAATATAAATATTTAAATATTTATTTTGTTTGATCTTTCATAATTTAGACTACTTGCTCCTATTGAGACACGATTTCTAGTTTGCAAGGTCGACTTAATTGCTTCTAAAGTTGAAAAATTGAAAGCTGAAAAATATATATATTCTGTTTCAATACTGTCGTCATTTTTAGATTATTTTATTTGTTCCTAGATATCTGTATATTTTTCATAATTTTTAACAAATTCATCATGTCTAACTTCAAGTTCATCTATATAATCTGTACTTAAATGATTTTTTTACGTTCGCATTAATGTAGCTTTTATATATATAAGCTTTTGTAAAAGTCCTTTCATTATAAATGAATTAGTCAAATTTAAATCTAGTATGATTACAGTAGTACAGACAATTAGTTTTGTATACACACTTGTTTGCAACAGTAATAAATCATAATTTAAATTCATAAATACATATACAGTAAGTTATTTATCAAGCTGTGTTGGTGGCAATATATTGTATTAGTTGATAATTTAGGTAGGTACTTGTTTCACTGCACAGTGCACAATACAGCCACTTAGTGTACTGCTGCGCTGTAAAGCTTGATAGAAATGTACAAGCTGCACGCTGTCGCCTGGAAACAGGACGAATATGTTGTCCTTATCCGGGACTGCATAGATTTAGAACGAGTATGTTATTCTGTCCTGATCCACGTAAATTTTCCAACTCCGTCGTTGCTATAATCAAGTGGAATGGACGCTGAATTAGCTGCTTGTTAATAATGAATAGGACTTCTTGGAACATCATTTATGTGATAACACTATGTTGAATCCAGGCTGCACTTCATTACATCTGGCTCGAAGAACCAAACATGTTTGCTTCCAATTTGAAAGGAAACTGTTCAGGTCCGGTAAGATCCGGTTCAGAAACCAAAGTAGTTGTTGTAGTAGCTCATAGTGGACTGTAGTTTTGTGAACAGGGTGCTGATCAAACATGGATGTTTAAAGATGTGTAACGACCGAAATATCACAATAAGAAAAAGTTTTGCTTTTTATATGAATGTGTTTTTTATTTCATAGTTACGTACAAAAGAATAACTGACTCTTATATAAATTATAAAATGTGACAGCGAGTCAGTTGATTTGAAGAATTGCAGAAACACGTGTGAGGCATATTCCGGAATGATTTCTGCTGATTTCATACATAATATATTATTTGTGTAAAATGAAACAAATTTTATGAGTAATTAAATTAAAAATTTAAATTTTAACGCATAGTAGCAAAGCCACATTCTAGCAGCCATTCACTTCTCCATGTCGGACTGACAAGCCACAGATACGAAGCATTCTACATCGCAGTAGAAACCATTGAAAGCTAGCGACCTCTATCGCAATTCGGCGACGATATGTTGCAAACAGTACTCTGCGGGCTAATACCCCGACCAGCATTGAATTATTTCCGGAAAACCCATATCAGACAGCTGATGGTCTCTAATGTCGGGTTAGACAGGCTTAAAATAGCTAAGGTTATTCATCGGTTACCTTACCTGTGGCATACTGATAAGAGCTGATAAGCTCGAAACCGTTATATGTCTGGTGGGCTGCTGACAAGTGACTTTAGCTGTTTGAGCTGTGTTCCAGGTGGATTTCAATGTTGGTGGGCGAATTAACCCGTAGTTGTTTCCTGGAATTACGTGTTTAATTTAAATTTTATCTATGTGAATGTCAGCTGCCCAATTTAGTTGTGTTATTTCACGACCTTCGCGTTCTTTCACGACTAGTCGCTACTTTCAGTCGTGCTGCTAAATCGCCAATGTGAAGGAAATCATAGCGTCAATTAAATAAGTTGTTCTTATGTACCTATATCGTTCTGCATTTTATATATAAAATCACAAAAAAGGTAAATTTAACCACAATGCTAGTTAAAAGATTGATATGATATTTTAGTAATGTTACTCGTTCATGATGAAAAGTTAAAAATAGTCTGCAGGACGCAAACTTTTTAAGTAAATTAATAATTTCGAGAGGTAGCGTTTGAATGTTTCGTCTAGGAGAAACTCTGGACTGTTTCATAAAAACTGATCTTGAGGGAAATACAGATAATTCAAATGAGATCAATTATCAAGAGGGGCTTGTGGAAATTAAAATTGCCGAATATAATTAATTTTCATGATTTTCTAACGAGAGAGAAAGTTAAACACTCGTTACGTACTTATATTTTCAATTGAAATCTGAAACACTAACTACATTAAATAATTTTATAAACCTGCAAAATGTTTAGGTAGCAGAGCAAATTATTTTCCATGCCGGTTACACTCTCTGCCAGTTCATTTCTTTCTTACAGTCAATGTAACCTATGATGGTTTAAAATGGTAACAGCCAATACTGAGGCGCGCTTATACGACTAATGTCAATACGAGAATACTGCCCAATGGCGATAGAGTTGCAATTTAGAAAACGAATTACGATTGGACTATATTTGATTAAAAACTAAATATTATTTTTGGTTAGTATTCTGGAAACACATATTATTATCCCTAACTAACTGGCTCCCAATTAAAGTTATACTATATATATTTTTAATTTCACTGAACGTACGTAAATACTGTAACTTCTACGTTGACTTGGCCTTGAAATACGTTACGTGGAAAAATAAACTTTATTGTCACCACTTGTCTGTCACTACACAACAATTACTCTTCAAACAAATTCACAACTGTCTTTACTTTGATGTTTCAGTCATTCGCGTTCGACTGTTAAATATAAATTGATATAAACTGAACTAAGGAGACGAAATCGATCCACCTATACATACATATTTTTAAGGTTCTCTAAGTTTCCGCGGTCTCGAGAACAAGTCACGAATCAAATCGAATATGTCCTGAAATGTTCTATAAAACGTCAAAATAAAGGTATTACAAAAATCATAAATTATAACGCACAGGAATATAATTATTAACTAACTAAAAAGATAGGTGAACTAACAATACATATTATATGACATATCGATATGATCGGTCGGTGGTAGAGCGGTTTAAAGTGTCAGTACTTGAATTGATGTGACCACTCCGCTCGGGTTCGAATCCCTCGGTCGGTATACCGTAGATCGACTATACTTATGGTGAGGATTGGCACCCTCTCTACGGATATATACTCGCGACAAGAATTCAGACGACTTACGTCATACGAACAAATGAATAATTAATTATATTTTTATCAAAATATTTAAGAAACTGCAACTGATAGTAATAAAACTATATACTACACTAAAAGTTTGCATTATATATTGCACTAAATTGTAAAAAATGATTGTTTTTAAAGCAACCAAATATCGAAAATTACGTTGACAAATAAAACAAATGTGTAACGTCAGCCGTGACGTAAGACGTCTGAATTCTTGACGCGAGTATAGTAGGATGGAAGAACGTTGGCTTGGGTCAATGTGAAAGATTGATTCCGATCGGCGTTTGACCATTTCCTTAATTAATGAGATTTTCCAGGTTTCCCTTATTCCTGCATTGAATTGTGGTTAGAGCCTATCAACGAAAATCATTCCTGAGCATATATGTAGTCTGCTTAATAATAATATGCCGTCCCTCTTCTGTACAAGTCTCCAACTTCTAGCCGAATGTTCGTGATTAGCATGAGGGGTAGAGATATTATTATATGTCATTTTTTAAGTGACCTCATGCGCGAGGCATTGAAACCTTAACAATAATCTAGACAAACAGGCCTTAGGAAACTTTTACTTTGTTTATGTAAAAATAATAATCAATCAATAGTTACGAGAGTTTTAGGTGTAGGTATGAATGAGTATCTAGGTAACCTGGATTTTATGGTTAGTCATATTTTCAGTGATGGTATATGAAGGATCCCATTCAACCGTTTTATCTTCCACCACCCTCACAAACCACCTGAGAAATCCTGTATTAATCGAGTAATTTCACAAGGTCGTCTTATGTTCATCTGATTATTTCAATACTGTCAACTATTAATCACGATAGGTAAGTGGCAGAGGCGGAAAAAGGATTGCGCAAAAAGTCGTCTAGCGCAGACTTGCAAGTCATTTGTTCTGGTGTCTGTTGTCACATTTTAGACAAGCCAGAGCCCGGAGGCAGAGGGTTTGTCTGGATCATACGTTATTACATTCCACATGCACATAAAACGCCCTCTTTAGGCAACTATACACTTACTGGCTCAAAGCGGTTGCCTATTTATCTTATTGTCGCAATAAATCGATTCTTTTATGTAACTAACGTTTTACTCTCCGTAATTGAAGATTTACCGGTGGATATACAATGGGAGCTCCGTAATGGCGTGCAGTTAAATTAAGAAAAATAGGCGTGTACTTGAACAATACTATGTGAAGACTGTTCATTTCCCGGGCAATGTAATGTTTTTTCATTCTGACTTATAAATTATTCTCTGCTTGATATCTTTGTTCAGTTGCAACCCAAATTACGCATTAATTACTGTTATTTATTACTCTAGTTACTACCTATATTTCTCCATGGAAACTCCATCAATGGAAAATTCATCAATATTATTCTTTTTGTTAAATACAGTATCTAATAGTTACTTTCCAGTTTATACCATATACCTACTGGATATTTTTAATTTAATTAATGTGTTCGAATTTACCTGGACATTGCAGACGGGATTTTCCCGTAATTTACCTTTAACCCTGCCTAAGTATCATCTAGTTTAAATTTATTATCCTGTATATAATTTAATACTAAGTTATAATATAATCTTAAGCTTCTTATTTTGTTTACGATTCTAACTATTTAATCTTAAGTAAAGTTGTAAATAAAATTAGGGTAAGAATTAGGTAATATTGTAACCCTATATAAGAAATTGCTGAGTCGAGTAACATGAGTTCCTTGGCAATAACCAAAGGGTGTACACACGCTAAATTTCTTGTATAAATTCTTTTGTATTATATACTTCGGTACAAAGTACAGTGTTTTATTGGAATAGATGTTACGGTCTGTTCCTGGTCCTTCGAGAAGAAAAAGAGTACAATAAAGTACTCACAGATGTGGTGCAGTAGCACAAGTAGTTATTAAACATTCCTTAAAAAGAGGAATTAAGATCGCTACGAATAAACATAATGTATAGCCTAAATTGTGTACTGTATATTGTACAGTGTATAGTTTCTAGTGTATAGTATATAACGTATATTATTGTGTAGTGTATAGTTTATAATACATATAGTTTAGTATCTAGTTATAACGTATAGTGTACAGGGGATACTACACAGTGTATAGTGTATACTGTAAATTGTACACTGCATACTGTATATAGGGTTAACTATGACTTAGTACAAATATTTTAAGAGGGGATAAGGAAAAATAACGATTAACGGAACCATCTAGCAAATAATGTTCAACTTATTTATAAAGCGAAATTTTTTATTCAAAACTATATTAAATCCTTATTTATCGCCGTCACTGGCCTTCTGTCAGCCGCTAGATTAGGTATATTCTGCGAAATTCAAAGGTGTCAAAGGTAGTGACAAGTCACCGCGCTGTGTATCAGTTTACGCCGCATTGAAAGAAAAAAAATATTTACAAAATGTAGATTATTATTTAATGATTTAATGACAAACACGATATGGTAGCACAGGGAGGCAGCACCTACCTTCCTAATATTTATTTCCAGAATTGATATTTGAAGAGATTTTACTAATGTTGAATCATTTTCTGTTTTCTTACTTGTTTATAAATTAAAACCTGTCATTGCAAAGATTTTTGTACTTGCTGGGGACCTCCCCTTCCCTCGACAATTATCTTTGTTTAAAGTGAGGTGGGTACCTAAGTACTTGGTCCCACGGTCATGACCAAGTGCATTATCTACGTTGGGAAAAATCACAAAGGATAACAAAAATACACGCAAGTGTACACAAATACATAAAAACACTGCCACAGGTTTAGGCATTACAACAGTTGTTCAATGTGGTTCAAAAAATATTCAGCATAATATTTTGTGTACTTGGAAAACGTGTTTGGTATTATGCTGCCACACGATAATATGCACTTGTCACACTCTTATAAATCAGCACCTGATCTGTCATCTAGGCATTTGAATACGACATGTTTGTAAATACACACAAAATACGCGAAACATAAAATTTGCAAAAAGTAAGTACTGAAAAATTATTTTAAACTAATCAGAGTACCGTATGTAATATTTTTTTACATCTGATCTGATGCAGGCGCCATCTTTAGGTCACTAGTGCAAGGTGCACTTCACTCCGATAAATGTTGTTCGGGAATTAAATTCTGTTAATAATAATAACAACAATATTAACAGTAATCGACGATGTTTTTATAAAATAATTAGTACTATTTTAAACTATAACATCCCAAGATGATAGTGTTCTGTAGAAAACTAAGCTTTGCATGTTCTTTGAAGTTTGGAGATGCAACTAGCAATGCAATATTCTAGGTTATTTTATTTTATAACCGTAGTGACTAGTTTTAAACGTTAATTAAATAAAGTGTTTTATGTCGAGTATGTTAGTGGACGATTATGACGAATCTGCGAGGAGTGAAACTGTAGTTTTGCAGTGTGCGAACGAAGAACGAATACAAAATACTATAGCTAACCGGATTAACCTGTTATCTATCAAGTACTTTAGGCATTATTATTAATAATGCCTAAAGTAATAATAGACCTCACCGAGCACGTGGTTAAAATTGTTGTAGTTAGTCATAGTTAACCCTGTACACAATTAATATATAGTATACAGGGTATACTGTACAGTATATACTGTAGATTGCACACTGTGTATGCATAAAGATATTTTTACTTACATATTAGTAGCAGATGCTTGGCGATATATTACCTGAAACAATAAATAGTCATTAATAAATTAGTAGACTCATTTTATGTAATAGGTACATTTGAATGGAGCACAACAAATATTATCAATTTAAAGTAACAAAAGGGTATTCGCTATTTAATGACAAATAATTGATATTTTTATAATTTCATACATCACGTGCACGTTATATGGACAAAAAATTTGTTACTGCATTGCCCAATGACTTGATAATGATTGATTAATATGCCGCCCCTCTGCCATATAGCTTCTGATTAGAATCAAAAGGCAAATTTCCAGTCACTAATTATTCTCAATAGTTACTTACTTAATTTTATGTTTGCAAAATATTGTTCTCGCCAAATCGCGATAGAGAACGACAGTTTTCAATGGTGTCTACTGCTATGTACAATGCTTTATGTCTGTGGCTTTTCAGTCCTGCATGGAGTATCGAGTAGCCGCTAGATGGATCTTAAGCTTGCTACAAACTATACGTGAATTCACGATCCATCATGCACGATGCACACAAAACGTAAATACACGCATAGTCTGTAACAAGCTTTATAATTTTGGTTTTAAGTAACAGCTATAAAATGACAAATAAATAGATTCAAATAATTTCATTCGATTTCCAAGTGAAACTGTAATGTACATAGTGTAATTTTACAAAAAAAGAAAAAAAATTGAAAAGCAACACTGAATGTTTTGATGCCTTCAAAAACACTTGCGGAAAAACGAGTGATTTATATTGTATGAAGAAATTTATGTAACTAATATTATGCAAGGATGAAGAGATTACATATTTTTTAATATATAGGTACCCTACACATACATAAGGCTAGCTAAGACTAATATATTTGAACATATGGAAATCACCAAAAGAAATATTGACATTTCCAAACCCATTGCGATCGAGGTGCTCAATCCATAAATCTAATGGAATTATATACTTATTAAATTGCAAATGTCAAAAACTATATGTAATGAACCAAGCATTTTGCTAGATCCAAACGGGACATTACAGTGTTGTAACACAAATATGTTCATTTCTCAAATGTAATGAATAATACGAAGGATGAAAATACCTAGCTGAATAATATAACAAATTGCTCCCCTTCATCTACTTTTCTCTCTTAATAGAACATACGAGTAGTTAACACAATATCTAGTAATGCGTTCGTGTTGTTAATGAAACTGAAAGCTTTTTCCGCTTGAAAAGCTTTTAGCATTAAAGTACGGAACATAAAATATCTAATATAAGAATTTTCTTGACATGAATATTCTGGTAGATAAAGTCGATGAAATGATTGGTTTCTGCTATAGCTTTGACAGAGAATGGAACGATTTTAAATCGACTTTCTTAGCATTAAAATTGCTTCAGTGTTATGATGACCTACATCAACTGAAGATTCTATAGCGCAACTTAGAAACGTCTTAAATCTCATCCTACCACATTTTGTACCCTAACGAAAATATTAACATGATTAAGTATGATTATTTATTAAATCGTTAAAATATTTAAAATCAGTTTTACTTATCAATTGAAATTATTTTCAATTTATCACATAGCCTTAACGGCATTGTTACCAAAATCAAAATAGTAATACATGGTACATGCTGCGCGCGCCTCTCCACCTGCGCAATCAGCCAGTCTGACATTACGAGACCGTTATGAGGCATTGCATGTGACCAGTTACAGCGGCCGCTACGAAACGCCTCGGACGACCACTATCCGAGGAACGGTTCCGACCGTAGGAGTCGTAATACCAACAATAGGAACCGAAGTCAATATATGGACGGGCCCAGAAACACCTATAGCGGGTTTGTCCCCACAGAGCCTAGCCCAAGAACAACCAGGGCAGGTAAAAGAGTCTCGGCTAATGCTAGGGATGTGCATTTTAACTCAGCTACCATTTACCGAGATCACGGTACAACAACCCGGAAAATCACTATGTATTAAATTACAGCACTGGCCGATCATTAAATGCCATTCAATGTATTTTTATTCCGTTGGATTTGGATGCATTAAACAGCTGGTGAAAACGAAGGTATAAGACTTAGAATACGTCTGAGTAATATTGTTCTAATAGAAGAATGTAAATTGTGCCACAAAGAAGACAAATCGTAGTGCGCTGTGTAACGACCAAGCTACGGTATACTAACTAGTATATGGAAGAGAAAAACCAGTAGGTGGAATCTATGTGAGTTAGTCACTGTTGATTAGAGCGTAATTAGAAGACTAAAAAGTTTGACATAGAAATTTAATATCATGAAGGTCAACATATTTACCCCTTCATCATTCTGTGGTCTCTCTTATTGAATAAATAAATCTTCGAATAAAAATAGCAGAACAATAAATTACTCGTACCTTTACAGTGCCATAAATAATAAAAGTTAATTCGCCGCAGCAACAATCCGGCAGCAAAATCCTCCAAACGCAGATAAATGAATTTGGCAATGCGGACTTAATATCTCGCACAAAATTCAGGAGGTATTAATGAGACAGTAATTCAACACCAAAGTTAGTTTCTTTGTCATCGCATTCGGGCGAGATTAGTGATCTAATCCTTTAACTATTTAGCGTTTTGTGTAATGGAGGCCTGGCCGGGAGCGGGACAAAGTGAATCAAGAAACCATGGTCATATTTCCAGCTGCGGACTGTATGCGGTTTAACTTTGTAAACAAATGGATATTCCCTGCGACGTTTAGCACCACACTTTCTAGGAATAAGCCATAAAATGTCGAGAGTCACTAGCGCCAGCTTTTGTCCTTATCTATTAATTTATTGCAACCTACAACATTGTTTAATTTATCATATTACGACGGCTTCCGAAAGAAAATATTAGGTTTGAATTTACGACCATATATTCTCTATGAAGCGCAGTATCCAGTCGATCGAAATAGCGATTATAAATTTTGTTTATCTCTTCAGTGATTTATCGTTTTTACATTTTTATTTGAAAAATCAGTTCAGGCTGAAAATAATGGTAAAATTTTAATTAATTTGGCAGTAAGTTTTAAATTATCTGTTTTAAAGAGTAATACAGTTATTCCAACGCTAACTTTGTTTCACTATTCCTCAAATATAGTAATACTTTATTGAATCATTCAACAATTTTTATTATCAAAATAAAGTTATGTTTTCTTTGTCTGAAGTTTTAAGTGACTTGAAAGAATTACATCAAGTATTTGAAATAATTTTGAATAAAAAATAAAATAAATAATCACATTGCATTAAGAAAAAATAAAATTGAAGTACATAATTGGTAAACACGGAATTCCAGGAAACAACTACTCTGCGGGCTAATACCCCGACCAGCATTGAATTACACCTGGAAAACCTATAGCAACAGCTAGAGTCATTCGTCAGAAGCCCACCAGACATATACCGGTTTCGAGCTTATTAGCTCTCATCAGTATGCCATAGGTAAGGTATCCGACGAATAATCCTAGCTGTTTAGTCTGTCTAACCCGACAGAAGGGACCATGAGTACGCGTATATCGTTCTCGCCGATCGCGATAAAGGTCGACAGCTTTCAATGGTGTCTACTGCATGTAGAACGCTTTGTGTCTGTGACATTCAGTCCGGCATAGAGTAGCGCATGGCCGATAGATGTAGTTAGTTCTATACCGCGTACATAATTAGTAATTTAGTATTTCAGTATTCTTGCTACACTGCATTACTTTCTAGAGTAGTTACTACTCTACCCACCTTATATAAACAATTAATACTACGCACTCATAGTATTTAATAATTTATATAAGAGAACAAAGACAGCAAACTGTCAAAGTCATTCATTAGCGGTATACTAGACATAAACCGTTTTTGAGCTTGTTAGCTCTCCTCGGTATAGAAGGCGAAACAACTGACGCCTTATCCGACAGAAGGGAAGCTGAGTAGATGTCATGCAATATCTTGTGGGCACATGCTGAACCTGGTGGTCTACCTACTTTAATACAATTTATAGTAAATTATACTACAATAATAATTCCTTTATTAACAGGATAAAAAAAAATGTTTAACAAAGAAAGACAACTGGTGGAGTCGTAGTTTTGGTAATTACCACCACAAGTGTAGTATTAATATAATTTATAAATATTATTATTTTGCACTATAGCCGCATTTTTATTAAATTTTACAGTATGACATTTATTATAAAATAATAATTTTAATTTGTCCAAATCTATAAACCTATAATTTAATTAAGAATAACCCGTTCTACAATTAATATTTTATTCATATTAACAAAATATTATTCTTTAAGCAAATCTTGAATTTAGTGTCATTTTAAGAAAAAAAGTGTTGACTTAAGTATAAGTATGCGTGAATGTAAAGAATATGTAAATATTTATATCAAATACACTTTACTACTGAAATACATATACACTTGAATCCGATGCAGTTGGTAATGCAACTGCAGCGCAATGTATTGGCCATGGAATAGACGACCAAACTTCGCCCGCCTATACCTGCCAAATAAAATGAAAAACAATGGAAGAATTAAAATAGAGAATCGTAAATTTTGTTAATTATGGTTGAGTTACAAATAAGAATAAAATATCGATGCCATATAACAATATATTAAAAAATATTGACTAAATTTTATGAGATAATTAAGTACTCAGAAAGATGTTATTGAAAAAAACCCTTTCCATTTAGTATACAAAACATATTGAGTTCCAATATAAATACAAGAGTAAAAAACATTATTAAACTTTCATAAAAATGTACATATATTGTAATCTTTTATTTAATGTGAATTATACTCGTTTAATTACATTTACAAATGTAATTACGCTAATATTATGTTTCTATTATACTTCATTTTATAAATTTGCCCTTTTTTTGTGAGTTAATCGTAATGGTATACATCTGACAACGAAATCTCTTTCACAATGATCTAAAATTCATCATGTCACTGAAAGTATGCTAAACAAAATGGAATAAAAGAACGAAAAAAAGTTTTGTGTGTAATTTGGTATGGCACAGCTTTTCGAAGGAGACAAAGCTTAAAAGTCTTGAAAAGAATTTTTAATTTGAACTTGAAATGTTTCAATCAAAAAGTTTTTATGGATACGAATTTTAAGATTACCTTCTTCGTGCTTCTTTTAAATTCGGAAGTAAATTAAATATTCTCAGTCCTGTTATCCCCTAAAATCCAGAAATGTATAGCTACATTTAAACATTTATAGGATAAAAAATAATGGCTCTTCCTACATTATTTCAAAAGAAATATGTTTTTATAATTTTGTTCTACAGTGACAAAATAATTTTCAGCTCTTGGAATCTTACATTAAAACTGGAACAAAAAGCCTGCTCATATGGTTTGAATGCAATGTGAATTTTTGTTTTTTGGGTTATATTATATAATTCTCCATCAGGGAATTATAAAGCAATTTACTTGATGAATGTTTTTGCTAATCTTGGCCATTTTAATAATGCAGTTTTAATTGCGCCATTGTGAAGTAGTTACATATGATTTAGTATTTGACTGCGAAACTTTTACAATTTAAAATGGGTCGAGTATTTGTAATGGCACCACAGTTGCAAACCCGCGTTCAGCAATCTTAAACTAATTACCTAGGTGCCTTAAAACAAGTGCTCCCGATATGCATTACAAATGCTAAAAATATAGAAACATCAATATTACATACTTATTTTAGTATTATGAAAACTAAGATGTTATTTTTACATCCTTCAGTTGTTCCTAAACTAACGCTATTGATCTATGAATAGATACATTATAGGTCTGTTCCAACAGCCGTTGAAAACTGGTTCAGAACTATCAGAAATGTTTGACCAACACTGTCTTACGTCTCATTCGCCCAGAGTACATTAACAACTGAACTGAACTGTTGTTGGAACAAACCCTATATTTAATATTTTTAATAACTTAAAACCCTAGAAAATAATGTTTACTCCAATAAACAGTGATAAAGAGTCGAAAGCGGTAATCTACACAAATCTTAGAGATTTTTGTAAAATCTACAAAAACTGAAACGTGACAATTTGCTTTATTTTTTAAACCGTCTAGGTTGTTATTATAATGACCGTATAATATTATTCAATATGTAATATATTCAACATATAATAATTATAACAAAGATATACAGGGTGAATCAGATCTAAACAAATGTGGGAATAGATGCGTCATTAAAAATGGAGTGAATATCGTAAAAAAATTATTTGTAAAATCCATTTAATTTCCAAGTAAAACGTTATTGAAGTTGTAGTATCTTCAACCTTTACATCGCTGGGCTACTGTAGTCTGAAGACAGGCGATTCCTATATTGAAATCTGAAAGTTTTTGTGACGCCAGGCTTTACCTTAGTTTTTCACGTGTCAAAAATAGCTTACGTGTATAGTAGCAACTCGGAGTTGATGGATATCGTTTAAATTTATGACGATGTGAAAATACTTTAGCGGAACGATTTTCCGGCAAACATGTGCCAAATGCAGCTACTTTTGTCGCGGTGTGCAGTGAGTGCAAGTGCAGTGCAATGCGAGAGAAATTTGAAACCAAATCGTGGAAGAGATGAAGGTCCAAGACTTCCACGGCGTGTTACAGTATTGTAGCGTGTCATACAGGAGACTCAATTATATCTGTGCCATGTACAGCGTGTCCAAGCATTAATGCCAAGGAATTGGATGAGGAGGACCGGTACCATGGCCGGCACGATCTACTGACTTTAAATCATTTGGACTTTATTTTTGGAGGTATTTAAAAATGAAGTGTATCGCACCGAAATGGATACATACTATTGATGATTTATGGAAACGTATCATAGTTGCTGTCAATAACTTACGAGTTCAAAACGGACAAGAAACAGAAACATTTGTGTTAGTTTGTAGAAACTGGGTTCGACGGGCCCAAAATATTGTTGTAACATCAGCTATGTCAAAATATTTTATTAATTAAAACTACAAATTAAATCTTTCAATAATTAATAACAAGCGGCAAAAGCAGTTAAATTTGCTGTATAATAATCGGCGTTATAAAATGTTATTTATTTCTTTCCTTGAGCATTTCTTACCATTTTTTGTCCGGTCGAAATTGCCGCTTTACCAGGTTTCAAACGGGCCACACATTAATACGATTCATCGTACTACAGGTTGTACAACTCCAAGTTGATTCGACCGTCGGAGCGACAGATTAGATTCACTTTTGCCCACTAAAACTGCTGTTTGGTGTGTGATGTATAACAAATCGTTTTGCAGTTATTATTTTATCGTCTTCGCGATGACATCAAGTTAGCCAAAAGAACCAGTAGCTGCAATTGTGGTAGTATTGTTAAATGAAGATAAACAACCACCCAAAAAAAGGAGAAAATGGTGCTAAAATTGGTTGCAACAACAGCACCTGTACTCCCACATGAACGTATTACGTGAACTAAGTGCTAATGAACCAACAGATTTCCAGAATTACTTACGAATGGATGAAGATTCTTTTAACTCATTGTTAGAATTGGTGCGCTCTAAAATCATCAAACAAAATACAAAGTTTAGAGAAGCGATTAGCCCTGAAGAAAGATTAATTGTTACACTAAGATATTTGGCAACTGGAAATTCTTATAAAGACCTTAGATCTCGTACGGCTATATCACCTCAATCCATTGGTCAAATAATTCCAGAAACCATGCTGGGCAATTTTTTTTAAATCTATGATTACGTTATATTTCAATAAATTCTGACCAAAACTTCTCATTATTTTCCATTTTTATAAATTTCGTATATTTGCAACGAGCGATATGGTTTCGACAAGTAGCGCTTGCACACAAACTATCCAATCTGGTCGTATGTACTACCGCGTTGTACTACGGATTTTCTGCTGTACTGCCGTACGATACGACCGCGTCGTACTGCAGGTTGTACTACAACGCCACTAACAATCCAAACAATCGAATCAACTTCGTGTTGTACGACAAATCGTATAATGTGTGGTCCGTTTTACAGTGGAACAGTTTCCAGTGCCGTGCAGAAGTGTATTTTTAAATCATTTTCGAACTGCCCTTTTGGATTTCTTTTACAAAATTGTATTTGTAAAAGTCCCCTGTACACACAAAACAAAAATTTTTAGATAAGTTCTGAATCTCCCTGTATACCAAAATGAATATTTTTGCTGGAGGATAGAAAGTAAATTTTGTGCCAAATTCAGATATAACCGGGAAGACCGTCAGCTGCTTGCATGAACTAGAAAACTAACTTTAAAAGAGGAAGGAACTTTATAATTTTTTGTTCCAAATTTGAATACTTTCCGAGAATAAAACGGTATATTATTTGTGGAAGATAAAACATGAAATTAAATGCGCTATATGCACTGTAATTTCCTTTAGAATAATCAAAATAAAGTATTTATGAATGATTGTTATACAAAGTGTCAGAAAAATAAATGTGACCTATGTGAAGTAAATAAAAGCGATTAAATACTAATTTATTGTACTCGTCAAAACTCAGCATGCCCTCTAAATATATAACATATTAATTAACAAGTCAAATAAAAATATTATTGTTTCATTATAGCTATTGTTAACAAAATGTTTTTTATTAAATATATCACACTCACACGAAATTTTATGTATAATTTAATGTCAGTGAAATAAATTGCATTAAGTTAATGTAAGTTAATTTTTCCACCACAATAATCAAATTCTGTTGGAAAATTTTTGATTAAATAAAGCAGTTGGTATTTATAAATCCACAATCAATATGTTGTTAGAATTTGTTCACAAAAATTGTATTAAAAGCATATTTGGTAACATTCGGGTTTGTTCGGTAGATAAATGTCAAATAGTTTAAGGTCTCAATGATTGAATCGATTCAATCTTGAGCAAAAAATAAAACATGCATCATCTATACTCGAAAAGGGAAATTTGGACTTGAGAAGTACGGATATGGTGAGATGAAAAACCGTTGGCAAAGTGTGACACAGTAAGATTGATTATAACTATCCACATATTTAATGAGGTTTTCCATACCTGTACTGAAAGGGCATTAGGGTTTACCAACATAAGTTGCTTCTGGTTGCAAAAACAATCACTGAATAATAATTATTTTATCCTCACAAGACTTATGTGCTGTTAGAATTGTTGAACAATTTCTACAGTGATGGCCACGCCGTTGGTTTAGGTTTCTTGCCGCTACTTCTAAGAAGCCAGCAGTATGTATCTCTAAACATCAAGAAACTTAATCCGACGGAATGGCAACCAACCTGTAAATAATTCAACCATTAACGACTGCGACAGAATCCTGCAAACCAAACTTTATACAGAGATATGGTTATTATAATACATTAGTTTCCAGTATCCCTACACAACATAATAATATTCACCAAAACTTTTTACTTTCTTTCATTTGATGAATATTACCAACATCATATTTTTGATATCCTGTAGAAAGTTTCCAAGTACTATATCATTTTATATGGATGTAATGCTCTAAAAGGATTTTAATTTAATCAGCGCTCTTAAAAATATCTTAAAATGCATTTTGTACTTCCTGTATGTTACGGTTTGGAGAGTAATTAAGTGTGTGCTAAGTCTGACCAGATTAGTCTACAGACCAGAAATTCCTTCGGGAATGGAACAACTTAAATGCAGTTCAGCCTCCTCAAAGCCAGGAATTTCTGCACATTAACATTGGGTTAAATTAACTATGCGATCCAGAATATTAGCTTCAGCTAATGTGTCTGCAGTACATTTTTCGATGCACTACTTTTATTTTATAGTGACAAATACCACATTTAAATCATCACCATTATAAAATGTATTTGAAAAAATCTGAATATAATTACACCAATCGTATATTATTATTATTACTGTTACTATTAAAAAAAAAATGAGCCAAAACAATTAGTCAATGGTAGGTAAGTAAGTTTCGAGTAATTTTAATATTTGTTTTCTTCATTTCTCTACATTTAAACAATAATATTGGCAAAAGTTTTAAACTCTAATATGTAAAAATAGAATTTCGTTCTTGTTCTCATTTCGCCAAATTAAATATACATAATTATTACTATTGAAAGACCAACAATTAAAATGCCGAAATATAGTAATTAACATATTCTGACTGAATTTCAGATTGGCCTTTGCACAGTGATGGTATATCTATTAGCAGCATTAAAGTAATTAATTCGAAGATTTTTTATATATTTATATAGTTATAATTTCTTCAGTTTACATAAAAATGTAAAAAAATATTTGTGTACCATGCTTAGGGAAATGGTAGAAGGTACTAATTAATAAAGCTTTTATGGACATAAGCTCTGTCACATACTCTCGGATTTGATGTTAAATCTGACTCACCCTGTATATATCAAAAAACAAATATAATGCAATGAAAATTAAATACTTAAAAATATTCAGAAGTAGCTACACCAAGCACAGAAGTATAATCTAAAAGTAGTGATAGGTATAATTTACTTTATTACTTATATGCCTTAGTAATTAATTCTTGCTTTTTTTGTATTGGTCACTTTTCTATTATTTGCAAGGCAACCAAAATAAGAAGTGACAGAGAAAACATAGAATAGCAAAGAGAATTTCATTGCCACTAATTCAAAGTACCGTGAGCAGAAATATGTGGAGGACCTATTCTCAAACTTTTTTTAGATCAGCTGTGAATCACCCTGTATAATCTAGAATGATAATCATTGGCAGACAAAACAGTTTTATGTAAAGAATGTTTTAGAATATTAACGTGGCGATAACGTTTTCATAGTTTGACAACCATGTTTATAAATAATATCAAAAATGTGTATTATAGTTATGCTACTTATGCTAGTTCATGCCTACCTCAACATAATAACTTAGACAAAAAGAGAAAAACAAAGACCAAATCAACACCTATATTTGCAAAAAGAAATGCAAGACAACGAAAATAAGAAGTGAGAGAGGAAACATAGGATAACAAAGAGAATTTCATTGCAGCTAGTTCAAAGTACCGTAACCAGAAAACGTGGAGGTTTGCCATGACGCATCTGTTCTTAATTTTTTTATATCAGTTGTGAATCATCTTGTATAATATAGAATGGTAATGATTGGTAGTCAAAACATTTTTATCTAGAAATTGTTTCAGAGTACTAACCTTTATTAAATGTGTTTAACTTGAGACGATCTGTTAAATAGAATTGATATATTTACCTGTAGTATTAATACAATTTAGAATATTTTTCAAGTTTAAACTTTTTCTTTTTATTTTCTTGTCTTTTCTTTTACCTTTGTATCGGATTTGTTTATTACTGATATGCCTTAGTAATTAATTCTTCTCCTTTTTTGTATTGTCCACTTTTCTATTATTTGTTTTTTTTACTCACCCTGTAATTGGTTTTTCTATTGGGTTATGTACTAAATAAAACAAAATTAATAAAATAAAAATAAAACGTATTGTAAGATTTCCATAATTTCACAACCATTTTTACAAATAATACCAAAAATGTGTATTATAGTTAATTATGCCCAGTTCAACATAATAATTTATACAAAAAAGAGAAAAACAAAGAGCAAATCAACACCTATATTTGCAAAAAGAAATGCAAGGCAACGAAAATAAAAACTGACAGCGGAAACAGAGGATAGCAAAGAGAATTTCATTGCCGCTAGTTCAAAGTACCGTGAGCAGAAAAACGAGGATATAAACTTGCTTCAAAGCAAACAATGGAATTATATTTTCTACTTCCGAAGAGTATTCTGATCAGTCCTGGTAGGTCGACAGCCGCCACATAAAAAGTAGAACGTCTCCCTGATGGGAGTAGCGCAGACCTTGCAACTGGAAGTCAGCCTTTGGGACGTCGCCCCCGGATTGTATATGCAAATAAATCATTGTCAGTTGTAAATCACTTCTGAAATATAGTTGTTTCTTTCTGCGACTTTGTAGAGCTGTTTAGTCCCATATCACTGTAATAAAGTCACAACTCGAATTATAAAATTTGTGTCGTATATTTTATTCATGGTCCAAAGCCGTAATACACGGCAGGTTTTAGCACCGAGAAAATGGATTCCTCTGTTTTATTATCAAAGTTGGTAAACATTTTTCAAACCACTATATAGAAATGTAATCCCGCAGCATGATAAAGTAAAACTCCAATATTTCACAGCCAAATTAATTATGTTGCATGCGTTTTTGTGATTAGGTACCTTATGGAAATACATAAAATCTAAATTTATTAACTATAATGGAAAAAAAACTTTTTTCTACAATGATGCAAAAAGTTGCTAGTTTTTGCACCATCTACTGTGCCAGAAGTTTAATTTTTTAAAATACCTTGATACTCTATTGATTAAGAGTTTAAAGATAACATTTTTTGCGTGCAATTTGAATATACGTTTAAGAAAGGTATTTTAAGCTAATATGTATCAAATCTCCTACAATTCCTATCAATGAAGTCATATGTATGTTCTCTGATACCAAACATCTAGGTATGCTAATGAACATCCACAGACAAAACTCTATTCAATAATTATCTAAAATTTAATATATTTACTAACCTCTGGAGTGGGAACTCGAAATTCAACCACAATAATTGAGATCTCACTTATTTCTACGTTTTATTAGGATCGCTTCATCAGGTGGCCTCCTTTAATTTGAGTCAAATATCTAACTATAAAGATGATTATACCAATAAATTAAAATTATTTGAAATTGAATGTCAAAATGAAATATCGACAACGTCAAACTGATTAACTGTCAATGAATATCATAACAACCTACTAAAATAAATAAAAATTAATAAAAAATTTTACCTTTTATGCATAGTTTTTTTTTCATATATTTTTAGGTATTAACAATATTGTGTGAAACTAACTACTCAGTGGACAAAAGCCCCAACCTGCGTTGAATTACACACACAATATCTACCCATATATTCCTTATTATTAGCTTTTGTAACATTTTTTACTGTTTAAGAAAGGTATTTTAAGCTAATATGTATCAAATCTCCTACAATTCCTATCAATGAAGTCATATGTATGTTCTTCGATACTAAACATCTAGGTATGCTAATGAACATCCACAGACAAAACTCTATTCAACATCCATGACAAACTCTGGTTCAATAACTTATTTTCACCGTGGGATCTCAATTATTGTAGTTTGAATATTCGAGTTACTAACTCTCTGAGGAACTGAAATATATTAAAAATTTTTAGATAATTATTGAATAGAGTTTTGTCTGTGGATGTTCATTAGCATACCTAGATGTTTGGTATCAGAGAACATACATATGACTTCATTGATAGGAATTGTAGGAGATTTGATACATATTAGCTTAAAATACCTTTCTTAAACAGTAAAAAATGTTACAAAAGCTAATAATAAGGAATATATGGGTAGATATTGTGGGTGTAATTCAACGCAGGTTGGGGCTTTTGTCCACTGAGTAGTTAGTTTCAAAATGCATAAAAGGTAAAATTTTTTTATTAATTTTTATTTATTTTAGTAGGTTGTTATGATATTCATTGACAGTTAATCAGTTTGACGTTGTCGATATTTCATTTTGACATTCAATTTCAAATAATTTTAATTTATTGGTATAATCATCTTTATAGTTAGATATTTGACTCAAGTTAAAGGAGGCCACCTGATCTCAATTATTGTGGTTGAATTTCGAGTTCCCACTCCAGAGGTTAGTAAATATATTAAATTTTTTAGATAATTATTGAATAGAGTTTTGTCTGTGGATGTTCATTAGCATACCTAGATGTTTGGTATCAGAGAACATACATATGACTTCATTGATAGGAATTGTAGGAGATTTGATACATATTAGCTTAAAATACCTTTCTTAAACAGTAAAAAATGTTACAAAAGCTAATAATAAGGAATATATGGGTAGATATTGTGGGTGTAATTCAACGCAGGTTGGGGCTTTTGTCCACTGAGTAGTTAGTTTCACACAATATTGTTAATACCTAAAAATATATGAAAAAAAAAAAAACTATGCATAAAAGGTAAATTTTTTTATTAATTTTTATTTATTTTAGTAGGTTGTTATGATATTCATTGACAGTTAATCAGTTTGACGTTGTCGATATTTCATTTTGACATTCAATTTCAAATAATTTTAATTTATTGGTATAATCATCTTTATAGTTAGATATTTGACTCAAGTTAAAGGAGGCCACCTGATGAAGCGATCCTAATAAAACGTAGAAATAAGTGAGATCTCAATTATTGTGGTTGAATTTCGAGTTCCCACTCCAGAGGTTAGTAAATATATTAAATTTTTTAGATAATTATTGAATAGAGTTTTGTCTGTGGATGTTCATTAGCATACCTAGATGTTTGGTATCAGAGAACATACATATGACTTCATTGATAGGAATTGTAGGAGATTTGATACATATTAGCTTAAAATACCTTTCTTAAACAGTAAAAATGTTACAAAAGCTAATAATAAGGAATATATGGGTAGATATTGTGGGTGTAATTCAACGCAGGTTGGGGCTTTTGTCCACTGAGTAGTTAGTTTCACACAATATTGTTAATACCTAAAAATATATGAAAAAACTATGCATAAAAGGTAAAATTTTATTAATTTTTATTTATTTTAGTAGGTTGTTATGATATTCATTGACAGTTAATCAGTTTGACGTTGTCGATATTTCATTTTGACATTCAATTTCAAATAATTTTAATTTATTGGTATAATCATCTTTATAGTTAGATATTTGACTCAAATTAAAGGAGGCCACCTGATGAAGCGATCCTAATAAAACGTAGAAATAAGTGAGATCTCAATTATTGTGGTTGAATTTCGAGTTCCCACTCCAGAGGTTAGTAAATATATTAAATTTTTTAGATAATTATTGAATAGAGTTTTGTCTGTGGATGTTCATTAGCATACCTAGATGTTTGGTATCAGAGAACATACATATGACTTCATTGATAGGAATTGTAGGAGATTTGATACATATTAGCTTAAAATACCTTTCTTAAACAGTAAAAAATGTTACAAAAGCTAATAATAAGGAATATATGGGTAGATATTGTGGGTGTAATTCAACGCAGGTTGGGGCTTTTGTCCACTGAGTAGTTAGTTTCACACAATATTGTTAATACCTAAAAATATATGAAAAAAAACTATGCATAAAAGGTAAAATTTTTTATTAATTTTTATTTATTTTAGTAGGTTGTTATGATATTCATTGACAGTTAATCAGTTTGACGTTGTCGATATTTCATTTTGACATTCAATTTCAAATAATTTTAATTTATTGGTATAATCATCTTTATAGTTAGATATTTGACTCAAATTAAAGGAGGCCACCTGATGAAGCGATCCTAATAAAACGTAGAAATAAGTGAGATCTCAATTATTGTGGTTGAATTTCGAGTTCCCACTCCAGAGGTTAGTAAATATATTAAATTTTTTAGATAATTATTGAATAGAGTTTTGTCTGTGGATGTTCATTAGCATACCTAGATGTTTGGTATCAGAGAACATACATATGACTTCATTGATAGGAATTGTAGGAGATTTGATACATATTAGCTTAAAATACCTTTCTTAAACAGTAAAAATGTTACAAAAGCTAATAATAAGGAATATATGGGTAGATATTGTGGGTGTAATTCAACGCAGGTTGGGGCTTTTGTCCACTGAGTAGTTAGTTTCACACAATATTGTTAATACCTAAAAATATTTGAAAAAACTATACATAAAAGGTAAAATTTTTTATTAATTTTTATTTATTTTAGTAGGTTGTTATGATATTCATTGACAGTTAATCAGTTTGACGTTGTCGATATTTCATTTTGACATTCAATTTCAAATAATTTTAATTTATTGGTATAATCATCTTTATAGTTAGATATTTGACTCAAATTAAAGGAGGCCACCTGATGAAGCGATCCTAATAAAACGTAGAAATAAGTGAGATCTCAATTATTGTGGTTGAATTTCGAGTTCCCACTCCAGAGGTTAGTAAATATATTAAATTTTTTAGATAATTATTGAATAGAGTTTTGTCTGTGGATGTTCATTAGCATACCTAGATGTTTGGTATCAGAGAACATACATATGACTTCATTGATAGGAATTGTAGGAGATTTGATACATATTAGCTTAAAATACCTTTCTTAAACAGTAAAAAATGTTACAAAAGCTAATAATAAGGAATATATGGGTAGATATTGTGGGTGTAATTCAACGCAGGTTGGGGCTTTTGTCCACTGAGTAGTTAGTTTCACACAATATTGTTAATACCTAAAAATATATGAAAAAAAACTATGCATAAAAGGTAAAATTTTTTATTAATTTTTATTTATTTTAGTAGGTTGTTATGATATTCATTGACAGTTAATCAGTTTGACGTTGTCGATATTTCATTTTGACATTCAATTTCAAATAATTTTAATTTATTGGTATAATCATCTTTATAGTTAGATATTTGACTCAAATTAAATGAGGCCACCTGATGAAGCGATCCTAATAAAACGTAGAAATAAGTGAGATCTCAATTATTGTGGTTGAATTTCGAGTTCCCACTCCAGAGGTTAGTAAATATTGCTGTGTTATGATATTTTTGTTGGGCGCCAATTAATATTTGTGTTGAAATTGTATTTGTGTTTCTGTATGATTTGTATTTATGTGTTTTGTGTGTAAAAGAAAATTGTATTTATTGGACTACAAACCTGTATCTTATATTTTTTATGCTTATTCAATTACCCTGGCTGCTTGGAGAACATAGACTCTGGTAGTCGGTTCGCTCGTCAAGTCAAATCTTTTTAACACACTGTATCTTACTTTCAAATAAATATCAATTTAAAATGGACAATTTTTATTTCATAAGATATTTGTTTACTACTTATTCAAGAATATTTAACGTTTTATGAACATTTAATTAATAGGTAACATATAAATTTTATTTTAAAGGCAGTTGTGTATTAAAAGTTGCCTATCTTTAGTATTTTAAATTTCTTAATAGGATACAACATTCTTAAAATCCGTGATTCTATGGTATTCTGCTAGTGTATGTTTATTGATGGTAATGTATTATATTTGCAACTTTTTTTGACAGATGTTCCACTAAATAACGAATTTTAATATATTAAATAGAAAAGTAAAGATTATTAATTATACTACGGTAAGTAACTTATTGTTTTAATAAGTTTTAGAGTCTGTGACTGTCTATTTTGTGAATTTAATAGCTAGCTAGCGTTTATTTTCTCTGATAAAATTTACGTAAATTTCTGTGAATTTATGTGCACATAAAATACCTTTCTGTAGTTGATTTTCTTTTATAAGACTTCGACTGGAAATCCTTTGGAACTCCCTCTGAACTGGTGATTGGGCTGCAGATGATTGGTTTTCCCACTATATGGTACTGCCAAATTTCTGTCTTGGATCTGGATCTCTGTTTATATTGTTGTTCGACACTTTTCTTGCAACGTGAGTATTACTTTTGACTATTAATTGAATTTTTCTTGCTAATTTCTAAATTTTATGGAACCTCTGTTCAAAACCGACGCTGCCCGTTCTTACATTCTTTCGTATCCAATCAACAAACTTTTGTTTTTCCACTCTTTTTCTACCAATTTGATAACTTGATGCCTTGTTGTAAAATTTGCACACATATTATGGTCCATACATATGATCTTATATAGTTTTTCGATGCACTGTTTTTTTTATGTTTTCACTCCACTACTTAAAACTATGACAAAATTTTTAATGTTATTACAATTTTCCTTATATCTAATTATTAAATATTCTTCAATATTACTCTTTTTATGTACATTGTTATATCCCTTGTGAAGCCAACTTTAGACTTGACATTTGTCCCTGTCTATGATATTTATTTGACATTTCTAAATATTTTACTAATTTTATTTATTTAAATTACTAATATTTTAATTATCTTCACTTGACTTATGTTGATATGTGTATGATGTTATTAAATGATCTTTTCTTTTTTTTCTATATACTTTAATCTTGGTTTAAGTCCTTTTTGTTTATGTACTATACAAAAATATGATATCATGTCCCAATATTTAATGAATTTTAACTATTTTTTCTTTCAAAATGGTAATTTATTTAATTTACTCTACAATAACTGTTTATATGCTCTGCATTGTCAATTTTATTATTTTGTATAATTCTACTATGTTTTAATTTTTATAACAACAATAATTTCTATTCTATTTTATGGTTTTTTTAAATAAACATGTAAATTCTCATAAGTATTAAAGCTGCTATTTCATATTGTCTCAATATATTACATTTTTAGATAATTATTGAATAGAGTTTTGTCTGTGGATGTTCATTAGCATACCTAGATGTTTGGTATCAGAGAACATACATATGACTTCATTGATAGGAATTGTAGGAGATTTGATACATATTAGCTTAAAATACCTTTCTTAAACAGTAAAAATGTTACAAAAGCTAATAATAAGGAATATATGGGTAGATATTGTGGGTGTAATTCAACGCAGGTTGGGGCTTTTGTCCACTGAGTAGTTAGTTTCACACAATATTGTTAATACCTGAAAATATATAGTAAAAAAAAAAAAAAAAAAACTATGCATAAAAGGTAAAATTTTTTATTAATTTTTATTTATTTTAGTAGGTTGTTATGATATTCATTGACAGTTAATCAGTTTGACGTTGTCGATATTTCATTTTGACATTCAATTTCAAATAATTTTAATTTATTGGTATAATCATCTTTATAGTTAGATATTTGACTCAAATTAAAGGAGGCCACCTGATGAAGCGATCCTAATAAAACGTAGAAATAAGTGAGATCTCAATTATTGTGGTTGAATTTCGAGTTCCCACTCCAGAGGTTAGTAAATATATTAAATTTTTTAGATAATTATTGAATAGAGTTTTGTCTGTGGATGTTCATTAGCATACCTAGATGTTTGGTATCAGAGAACATACATATGACTTCATTGATAGGAATTGTAGGAGATTTGATACATATTAGCTTAAAATACCTTTCTTAAACAGTAAAAATGTTACAAAAGCTAATAATAAGGAATATATGGGTAGATATTGTGGGTGTAATTCAACGCAGGTTGGGGCTTTTGTCCACTGAGTAGTTAGTTTCACACAATATTGTTAATACCTAAAAATATATGAAAAAAACTATGCATAAAAGGTAAAATTTTTTATTAATTTTTATTTATTTTAGTAGGTTGTTATGATATTCATTGACAGTTAATCAGTTTGACGTTGTCGATATTTCATTTTGACATTCAATTTCAAATAATTTTAATTTATTGGTATAATCATCTTTATAGTTAGATATTTGACTCAAATTAAAGGAGGCCACCTGATGAAGCGATCCTAATAAAACGTAGAAATAAGTGAGATCTCAATTATTGTGGTTGAATTTCGAGTTCCCACTCCAGAGGTTAGTAAATATATTAAATTTTTTAGATAATTATTGAATAGAGTTTTGTCTGTGGATGTTCATTAGCATACCTAGATGTTTGGTATCAGAGAACATACATATGACTTCATTGATAGGAATTGTAGGAGATTTGATACATATTATCTTAAAATTAGTAAATATATTAAATTTTTTAGATAATTATTGAATAGAGTTTTGTCTGTGGATGTTCATTAGCATACCTAGATGTTTGGTATCAGAGAACATACATATGACTTCATTGATAGGAATTGTAGGAGATTTGATACATATTAGCTTAAAATACCTTTCTTAAACAGTAAAAAATGTTACAAAAGCTAATAATAAGGAATATATGGGTAGATATTGTGTGTGTAATTCAACGCAGGTTGGGGCTTTTGTCCACTGAGTAGTTAGTTTCACACAATATTGTTAATACCTAAAAATATATGAAAAAAAACTATGCATAAAAGGTAAAATTTTTTTATTAATTTTTATTTATTTTAGTAGGTTGTTATGATATTCATTGACAGTTAATCAGTTTGACGTTGTCGATATTTCATTTTGACATTCAATTTCAAATAATTTTAATTTATTGGTATAATCATCTTTATAGTTAGATATTTGACTCAAATTAAAGGAGGCCACCTGATGAAGCGATCCTAATAAAACGTAGAAATAAGTGAGATCTCAATTATTGTGGTTGAATTTCGAGTTCCCACTCCAGAGGTTAGTAAATATATTAAATTTTTTAGATAATTATTGAATAGAGTTTTGTCTGTGGATGTTCATTAGCATACCTAGATGTTTGGTATCAGAGAACATACATATGACTTCATTGATAGGAATTGTAGGAGATTTGATACATATTAGCTTAAAATACCTTTCTTAAACAGTAAAAATGTTACAAAAGCTAATAATAAGGAATATATGGGTAGATATTGTGGGTGTAATTCAACGCAGGTTGGGGCTTTTGTCCACTGAGTAGTTAGTTTCACACAATATTGTTAATACCTAAAAATATAAAAAAAAAAAAACTATGCATAAAAGGTAAAATTAATTTTTATTTATTTTAGTAGGTTGTTATGATATTCATTGACAGTTAATCAGTTTGACGTTGTCGATATTTCATTTTGACATTCAATTTCAAATAATTTTAATTTATTGGTATAATCATCTTTATAGTTAGATATTTGACTCAAATTAAAGGAGGCCACCTGATGAAGCGATCCTAATAAAACGTAGAAATAAGTGAGATCTCAATTATTGTGGTTGAATTTCGAGTTCCCACTCCAGAGGTTAGTAAATATATTAAATTTTTTAGATAATTATTGAATAGAGTTTTGTCTGTGGATGTTCATTAGCATACCTAGATGTTTGGTATCAGAGAACATACATATGACTTCATTGATAGGAATTGTAGGAGATTTGATACATATTAGCTTAAAATACCTTTCTTAAACAGTAAAAATTGTTACAAAAGCTAATAATAAGGAATATATGGGTAGATATTGTGGGTGTAATTCAACGCAGGTTGGGGCTTTTGTCCACTGAGTAGTTAGTTTCACACAATATTGTTAATACCTAAAATATAAAAAAAAAAAAACTATGCATAAAAGGTAAAATTTTTTATTAATTTTTATTTATTTTAGTAGGTTGTTATGATATTCATTGACAGTTAATCAGTTTGACGTTGTCGATATTTCATTTTGACATTCAATTTCAAATAATTTTAATTTATTGGTATAATCATCTTTATAGTTAGATATTTGACTCAAATTAAAGGAGGCCACCTGATGAAGCGATCCTAATAAAACGTAGAAATAAGTGAGATCTCAATTATTGTGGTTGAATTTCGAGTTCCCACTCCAGAGGTTAGTAAATATATTAAATTTTTTAGATAATTATTGAATAGAGTTTTGTCTGTGGATGTTCATTAGCATACCTAGATGTTTGGTATCAGAGAACATACATATGACTTCATTGATAGGAATTGTAGGAGATTTGATACATATTAGCTTAAAATACCTTTCTTAAACAGTAAAAAATATTACAAAAGCTAATAATAAGGAATATATGGGTAGATATTGTGGGTGTAATTCAACGCAGGTTGGGGCTTTTGTCCACTGAGTAGTTAGTTTCACACAATATTGTTAATACCTAAAAATATATGAAAAAAACTATGCATAAAAGGTAAAATTTTTATTAATTTTTATTTATTTTAGTAGGTTGTTATGATATTCATTGACAGTTAATCAGTTTGACGTTGTCGATATTTCATTTTGACATTCAATTTCAAATAATTTTAATTTATTGGTATAATCATCTTTATAGTTAGATATTTGACTCAAATTAAAGGAGGCCACCTGATGAAGCGATCCTAATAAAACGTAGAAATAAGTGAGATCTCAATTATTGTGGTTGAATTTCGAGTTCCCACTCCAGAGGTTAGTAAATATATTAAATTTTTTAGATAATTATTGAATAGAGTTTTGTCTGTGGATGTTCATTAGCATACCTAGATGTTTGGTATCAGAGAACATACATATGACTTCATTGATAGGAATTGTAGGAGATTTGATACATATTAGCTTAAAATACCTTTCTTAAACAGTAAAAATGTTACAAAAGCTAATAATAAGGAATATATGGGTAGATATTGTGGGTGTAATTCAACGCAGGTTGGGGCTTTTGTCCACTGAGTAGTTAGTTTCACACAATATTGTTAATACCTAAAAATATATGAAAAAAATTGAATATACGCGTGTATGAACGCGGTAATCACAGTCGCGCAAAGCAGCTCGCGCATCCATTTCAGGCTGCGGAGACCTCAGTTTACATCCGACTGTGGGAGTGCGATGTTTAAACACATCATCTAAGTAATTTAAGTTTCTTTAAATTTCCTAATGACATAAATAAGTAAGTAATGTATAATATACTGCAAAAACCATAAATTATATTTTACTGCTATTGCCTTACCTATTAACTTATATCTTAAGTATAACATTGGAATATAAATAAGTGAAGTTTAAAATATACATTTTTATATATTTGCCAAATACAAAATTTTTTTAGAACAAAGTTCTGTGAAGTGGCTTCTAATATAGAAGATTTATTAGAAAAGCTGCTCAGGATTAGTAATCATACAAACTCTGTCAAATACATTTTGAAAACAATATGTTTTCTATCGATTCGAGCAATAGATTACGCAGGGAGGCCATTCCAACGTTTCCTGCACAAGACGCCTCATCTTCAAATTAGTAGATATCATATTTCTTGTAGTCACTATAATGAGAGTAAGTCACAAACTGTACATGTTAGAATTAGTAATATTCCTTGTATTGTAAAATACTCAAATCAAATTTGAAATAAAAACAAATTTAACTCGATCAAAAAAAAATGTTATATGCAACGTGTGCAAAAAGCATATTTTCGCACTAGTTGCAAACATAATTATTTGGCCACTTAAAAAGCTATTTTTTCAGAAAAGTTGAAGGCTTCAGAAAATTGTGAAATATTTCACCAATATCGACCCTCGCGATTCCAAAACTGCATACAGTCTAGTCTAGTTATTATAGTTTTCGAAATGTTATTTTTTTCTCGTCAATGACGTCACAAATACAGACTACACCGGTGTGTGTGCAGCGCTTCATATAAAGGTTTTCGCAAAATTAAAAAAGTTCTCAGTTCTAGAACTCAACATATACTTAAAAAAATGTTAATATACTCCATATTTTTGTAAAGTTATTCAAAAGTGGTGTTGCCCAGATGGAATAATGAGCAAAAAAGACAGGCTGAAGGACTCAACTTTATAAATAACAAACTAAAATTATTTCAAAAATAACTGGACAACATTGTCACATAATTAAAATGGAAGTAATAATTACGCAGTCAAAAGCATTGTGAAAACGTTTGTTTTGAAATTAAATTGCATTTCTAATTTTCCAGCCAAGTGTTGAACTTAAAGATGTGAAAATCAAAACAGAACGAGAAATAACTCAACAGGTCTATCGGCTTGTAAAATATACAAACCCATGACAATAATAAACTCCAATGATTTGGTTTTCCTCATATTCTTTTGTTATTTTTAAGATAAACGTACAGTTCTAGTTTTTCATTGATTTGAAATTTAAATAAACACAGTGTGACAGCTCAGATATAAAAATTGAAGTGAACTAATTAGTGCTTGATTTGCTAAAACCCAAAGAAGTAACACATTATTCCACGGGCGTCAGTATATGCTTATAAATATGGATAAATAACGATGATGATATTTTAGAACAAGGTTGTACTTAGTAAATAGCACATATGTGTATTTCTATATACTTACAGCCACACTTAGGTATATCGCCTTCACACATTAATATATTGTGATTCAACCATCAAATAGCTCCTTCACTTAAAACCTCTTTAGTTAATTAACAAAGTTGGAACATTGATGGGCCGTTAAGGTACATTACAGCTAAAGGGTTGCATAAATATTTAAAGGAAACTATTCCCATAATAGAAGGCCGATTGCACTTCGCAATCACGCACCTCACGCAATCCATTCTATTTCTGGACCATAAACTCCATTTATTAATTGTTTCTACACTACATTAACAAGCCTGCGAGACATAGTTAATTACAGACGTTTCCTTCTTGGTTAACGACGTTAAGTATTGATTAGCAAGCTTCAATCTTCATATTCAGGTTTATTCGAATAGCTTCCATATGTAGAAGCTGCAAACTTGCCTGAATTTTTCTTTTCTTTTTTTTTTGCTTATTTTATTATTGTTTTCTGATCGCTGTTTCTAATTTTATGTATGTAATACAATGTCATATCAAAAGTTCAGTGAAGTAGAAATTTTAAAATTTCTAATTTCTACCATCTTCTCAATTTTTTCATGATGTCATTGTATTTGTAACCAAAAGAGCAAATTTACTATTGAATTGAATTTTTAGTGATAGTGTCTTAGCGTCATTAGTTGACATTGACATTATATACAAGCCGTTATTTTATCAGCCTGTCAAACAATTTGCGTCAATCTTATATTTTGAAAAAATTAACATTCTGTATCACCTGACAAACTTTTATATAGGGTTAACTATGACTAAGTACAAAAAATTTAACCACTTGCTCAGGGAGGCCTAAAAGGCAATAAAATTATTTCATAATTTTAGCTCGATATTTAAAAAATGGGGCAAAACCCTTTTTCCCTACGGAAAGTCGGCGCCTATGATAAGAATCGACTGAGATGGCTTAGATTCATAGATGAAGCTTACATCTGTCAACAATGTCAACTACCATGCGGTCGTCTTTTTGTAGCGTTTCTAAATATAGAAACGACAATAATTAACATTCTTATTAGTAATAATACCTGATAGATAGGTAGGTAACAGTTAATCCAGTTAACTCCACTATTTTGCATTCGTTTTTCATTATTTCGTTACACTGGCAAAACTACAACATTTTCATTCATTATAACCACTCACTACCGATATTACACACTTCCTGTAGGTACAGCACAGCTAGATAAAATATCTATTTATTATAACAAAATCGAACGAAAGGAATAGATTCACCGCGGCAGTCTTGTCTCATAACCTAGAAAACCAAACCGGCGAACTATATTGTGATAAAATATCTGTACCCGACGACACATATTCCTTTATTTAATAACTATAAAACGTTTAAATTAAAATAAGGCCCTAAAAACTGAAGAAGACCACAAAATTACGTAACGTAAACACAGGAATTGAATTATGACATCCGTTAATTCTTATTTCTCGCTATCCCCTCTTAAAATATTTGTACTAAGTCATAGTTAACCCTGTATACTTAAATTATAGGTACCCTGTAAAATGATATATACTACAGATCTAAATAAATATTAGATATGTCCAATTTAAAACTTGTGTATTCATATGAACTATCAATACCCATAGATACTTTCCGCAGTCATGAAATTTGTTGGAGTACATCTTAACAGAAAATTATATTGCAAACATTTGATATATAATGATCTTCTGGGTTGTTATACCGTGACTTCGGTAACTGGTCGTTGCCAGTAACAGAATTAAAGCTCACATGCATAGCTTTAGCTGAAATTCTGTGACCTGCCTGATTGTCCTCCGGCTAGGCTATGTGGGGACGGAGCCGCTATCGGTATCTCTGGGCCCGCTCATATATTGATTGCCATTACCATGATCATTGCCATTTAAAAAAAATATGACGTCATCATGAGGGGGAGGGGTTGGACAGTAGAAATGTTTTAATTACCGGTGATGAACTTTTTTAAAACAGTCAACCTGTCCGAGCGTTTTGCATTTAAGTAAACAGGGGAGGTAGAGCGTTATGCAGCCAGTATTCGCAATGTATATGCTTAATTTATGACTTTTATGGTAAATGCGTTATTTACATGAGCTAATGATGTACTAATGATAAGCACTAACCACTCGCACTTATATCGTGGCGTGTAAACCCGTAGCATATTAGTACTAATCTTTAGTAAGAATGCGAATGAGAGTGAATACAAGCGGATTCTATTTTACTATGACAAGTAGGTATCTCACTACTCCCGTCGTTTTTAGTGTCAAGTCAGGACAAATTTATATCTGCACATTAACCACTAACCGCACCGATTCATACATCCAACTAGTGTGAAGTTCTAATCTTATGCATTGTATACACGAGCTTAGTGCAAATCATTAGTACTAATCAGTTGCATTAAGCACTTTTAAGGTGAGAGCAGTAATTCACACTAGTTGAAAGTGTAAACCCACTACCGTTAGTGGTTAGTATGCATATCAACTTGTCCTTACTTGTCACTAAATACTAATCCATCGTCTGGCTCACCATTCACATGATGGTTACTTGTCATTATTGAAATAGAATCCGCTAGCACTTCTACTAACGATTAGTACTAATACTTCAGGTTTGCACGTCCCGGTATCAGTGCGAATGGTTAGTACTAATGATTAGCTCTAAGCTCGCCTATACAATGTATAAACCATAAAAGTGCTTTAGTGCAACTGATTAGTACTAATGCATTGTTTACACAAGCTAAGTGCTAGTCATTGGTACTAATCGCTCGCATTTATATTGTGATGTGTAAATACGAAGTATTAGTACTAATCGTAAGTAAAAATGCAAGTGAGAATTATTAGATGCGGATCCTATTTTATTAAGAACAAGTAGGTATGCCTCTACTTCCAGCATTCACTTACACCATGTGAACGGTGTTAGGACTAACAATTAACCACTAACCGTGCCATTGACATATCCAACTTGTGTGAACCTCTACTTTTACCATAAAAGTGCTTAGTGTGATTACTACTAATGATTAGCACTAAGCTCATGAAAACTATGCATAAAGTATCTTCAAATAACTAAATAGTACTTTAAGCACTACGAATGTAACTACAAAATTTATTAGAGTTTAAACATTTTTTTCCAAACTACTGAAGTTAAACAAGTCAGATAAGTTAAAACTCATATTAAATTTTTGATTAGTTCGACATAATCATACTGATAGATTACTTAAATTAATTATCATTCATTATTCAAACTCGGAATTTCGTTGCGCATTAATCCCGATGCACAAGATGGAATGAGATGACTGTATTGTACTAAAATTTAATGCGCGACACGAGTGCCACCGCAAATGCAAATAGACGTTCTTTGTATTCGTGGTGCGCGGCAAGAATATTTGGGTGTTCACGGTTACCTGTACTCCCTGCGAACTCGGGAATGCCAAACGATCCTATAATTACATATTGATTCGTCTGAGAACCGACATCCGGAGTAAGTCGACCGTCTGTGAGCGGATCTGGCGAATTGTTGAGCATTCTGGTCTCAAGTAATAAGAAAATTTATATCAGAACTCTAACCCCTTCCACGCGTTACCCTATCCTGTGATTTTAATTCATCATACATTATGTCTAAAACGTTATTTTAAGCATATATTTAGTTAATGATACGTAAAATTCATGTAAGATTAAAATTTCTCTTTGCTACCAACTTAATACTATAAAAAAAGACGCTTAGGTATATTGTGGTGAATAATTGTACACTGGAAAAAAGTTGTTGCGTACATTTTTCAGTATTGAAGATATGTAAAACTTTTGCGTTAAGGTCACCAGAAATCTCGAAAAATAAAACATAGAAAAAAGTAATATCAAAAATAAAATTTTTGATGTTTTGTTTATCCACTTTTACTATTTAAATTCTTAAGCGTTTGAAAGGCACACATTATTTTGCTATTCTAGCCACACATTTTAACAATTATTTTCACAAACTTATAAACAAAAGTGAACAATCTTATATACAGAACTATGTAAGTTTAAGTTATAACAATATGGTCATTTATAGTTGAATTTAAAAACGTATACGTATTCTGTAAAGATTTCTGTATTTAAAAATTTATTGGTTCGATTGCTTTCTGTAGTTATTCCTTTTATTTCGGTACCTACATTCCTGTTATTTCCTAAACTCTATATTATTCAGATCATAAATGTCTAAAATTATTTGTATTTGTAGAAAATACTACTTCAAGAATACGGCGGCCTTAATAGTTTAACAGACTTCAGTGTTTGTATACGTTTTACACAAATTATATTAAAATTACAATTAGGATAATAGCATTTAATGAATCTCTGAATTTACCATTGATGTGTTAGTAATACCATGTCATGGGTTAACTTAACACCTCTCTGTGTCCTATGTCCCTCTTCCTGACTGGTTGTGCACAACCGTGTAGTTACAGTACGTCAGTAGTGACAGCACACAAAAAGCCATTTTGGACGTGTCTTCGTGTTTTGTTTACTTAATTTTTATTTGTGGTGTTGAAATGGCGAAAGTATACATAACATTTATTATATTACCACAGTGAACTGTGCACTGCTATATACTGTCACGGAATTTGCCCCACTCACTCCCAAACCGACGACTGTGGCACCGCGAATTGCCTGAGATTGCCCCGATCGCCCCTACGCGATTCTGGTAAACAAACAACATGCCGCTGATCGAGATCGGCCTGGAAAAATCGGGAATCGACGAGAAGCGTTCCAGTCGTACGAAAGGGATCTATTGATACTGGAATATACTTGGAACAGTCGTTGGGTCTATACAAGATGAATAAACGGCCGAGTTAGTTAGTCTTGTATAAGTCTTGTATTACAGTCTGAATTAAAGTGTTTAGTTGGAGATATCAAAGTGATTTAGATAGCGATTAATTAAATAAGTGTTTAGTTGACCTGTAATTAGTAGTGTTCAGTAGTTAATAAAGAAGTAATTAATTAACGGATTGTTTTTCTGGAAGTGAAAGAAAAGACGGATTGGGAAATCTGTGACAATACAAAGAAATGTTAAAATATACCCATTAACACAAGATTATATTCTTACACATTTTAACACAGAATTGTTAGGTGTATTGCTAGTAAATAATTCTTATTTTTAAGATACAATAGAGAAAAGAATCATAGATATAAACTAAGTTTTCAAATATTGTAGGTATATCGAAATATTAGAAAGCTATTCTGTGTAGGCTACTGGTACATTCTTTTATTAAAATAATGCCAATGTTTATGGTATTATCCCTTGGATAATATTTTATACAGTTTTCAAAACAAATCTAATAAAATGATTAACTTTACAGTAAAAAAATAAACCGTACATGCGAACATCGATTATTTTTAGACCAATATCCAACTGACATTATAACCAAATATTTTAATAAAGACAACTTTATATAGTTACCAGTAGTAAAACTATTCATCGTTAATAGTAATGCTTTACTATTAACGGTGAATATTAATTACAAAAGCCACTCTTTTCTTCTAAAAACAGATAATTAATTTATTAAAGAAAATGACATAATTTTCACTTGATACACAAATTGTGATAATTAGTTGATGGGCTGTATTTGCGGATGAACTGTTATAAGATTATACGTATCAACTACAAATAGTTACATTTCTGTGTATATATGTATGTATATTGTAATGCATGCAAGATTTTATGTATGTAACGTATTCTTCACTGGTTGGATTAGTAAGTTGTTTTTACAAATGTCAGATTGGTAAGAACAGCCACTCACAGACAAGCCCTTGTTGATGCAGTCACTTACCGATCGGAAGGCATTATCAAATATGAAAAATGTGTAATTTTATTTGCCTACAATAATTTTTGACTAAAACATTCAAAGTACAATTAGTGTAATTATTAAAAAGACTTTGGGTTCCAGAAAAAGTAGAATCTTTGGGTGCATTTAATCTCCACAACAAGATTTTCTGTAGCCGTTATGTCACTAAAAACAATGTGATAGTTGTCACAGGATTGTTATTTTGATATTAAACAAATTTAAATATAAATAGTATATTAAATAACAAGGTTTGAAAACGACTCTTTGCACACGAGCGAGACATATTGCTTTGACACAAGTTGAATGAGTGTGCAAAGAGGTTTTCAAACGAATTTTTAACGATACTTTTTATACGACTGCAAACGGAGACTACTAAACTCAAATTTTAATTTAAATTGTTTTTATTACTAAAATTGCCAACGCATTAAAAAAATAAATTAACTACAACTTTTAATTTAACTCGTTTTTATTAAGAAAATTGCTAACGCATTAACAAAAGAAACTAATATTTAATATTTATGGTAACATTTGAACAATCCTTCAAGGTTACGCTTTGAAAAACAGTATTATTGTGCACCTTCTTTTCGGTAATAGAGAATATTTTTGGTGTAGTGTTTTTAGTGTAGTTTTTCAGCGTGCGGTCGTTGTTTTCTTGTTGTATTCCAGTAGACATCAAACAAAAATCACAATCTGGAGAGGTGTGTGCAAAGATGACATAACCGTGTGCAAAATGTTTAGCACACGGCGTGCGGAAAATACAGTTTTCAGAGCGTGTTTTCCGTGTGCAAAACTCCATTTTGCAAGGCAGTCGTAAAAAATTATTGAATCCATATAATTTGGTTCATGCAAGACTAACGACAAAACATTACGTGTAGAACTAGCTTTAGTTGTCCCAATAATAAGTAAACATCTAATGAAATTTCTCCTCAGATCTTCCAGTAGTTCAAAAACCGATTTGAGAGAGTGCAATCATTATTGCAATATATGTTTAAAAATATAAATTCACAGCCTACGTAGTCAAATTTTAGAAATACCCATGCATAAAAAACAGTACATGTACCCTATACCCATTGCGAAGTAAGTTATTAACTTTTACGAGACTTTATAAAACTTCATAATTTCCTTAGCACTATTCGTACATATTAGATGGTGTTTAAATTAAAATATAAATGTTTTAGTTATCCCATAGTCTAATTATGTTTTGAATAAAAATTTATTACATACTGCTTTCGTGTAGAAATTCTTAATTAGTTTGTAGCGCTGCCGTGCAACTCCCGACACTAACTTATTTTATGCCTAGACAGAATATTATGCATCCCCGTTGTCGAATATTTCCAGAAAACAAGAGCAAAATAATATAACCAAGGATGAAACTGGAAATTTACGTGCTCTATTAAGTCGAAGAGAAAATATGAGTTTCGCTTAAAAATAATGTCTTGGAGCATGTGGAATTTAATTGCAAATCACGTCAAATTGTAATCTATACATATGTTTGATTCGATCTGTGTAAGTATACCTAATACGCTAAAAGTGACATACATATTTTATTTTCATACCTTTCTTTTGTATTCTACTTATTTCTTCTCTTATTCTGGATATTCGTTGATTTACTATTAGCTTCATAAATATTTATCACTTTTACAATTAATGACTTGAAGTTTAGTTCCGGTTCATTTTGTTCACCTGTTGGTTTCAACTAGGTCAATATGTAAATTTAAATAAAATATATGTATATGGCATCAATACTCTTTAAAGAGATTAGTTCAGTTTCAGTTTAATCATTTATATTTTAATATTCTAAGAGACACTGCAAAAGAGATTTGTAGTGTTATATAACATGCGTAACTGTCTCGATGTCAGACAATTATTGCTTTATTATAAATGTGTAGCTATCAAAATATCACCGATGTGATAAGAAAAAAAAAATATGATCAGTCTTACAACACAAGAGGGAAAATGTAGGTATATGTATATACGTCTCTTTATGGGTAAAAACTTCGGTCAAAGATAATATAACCATCACAATACTTTATAATATGAAAATAATGTCAAGCTTTACCTTCAAACGAAAATTAAAGGGATATTTGTTCACTATTCCCAGGCAAATAACTCACGATTATATGTACAGGGTGTCTCAGGTATTACTGGCAACCTTGGAAGGGGTGATTGTACAGTCAAAATAAATTAGATTTACCCAAATATACCTACATCTAAACGTTCACCGTTTTCGAAATACAGGATGTCAAAGATTTACATTTTTTTATATTTTTTCTTTACTTGGAAACCTTTCATGATAAAACAGCGATAGTTCTAGATTGTAATAAGATGTGTTTAGCCTAATTATTCGGTATGTTTAAATATTCCCATTATCACCAGTGGCATAGAAATCTTGTGGCACTCTTCTTTTATTTAAAATAAAAATAATACGCCACTGTCTTAATTATAAAAAAACATAGATACTTTAATATGTAATAATTATTCTTTAAAATGCATCGTATTTAGGTAATTGTTCTTTAAGAATATTTCGTAGTTTGTAAAGTAAAGGGAGAAAAAATGCGTCGCATATTTTGTTGGTATTATTGATGAATAAATTATAATTTTTATTTATTAATAATGATATTTGCAATAAGACTATGAAAATTATATATGTGAAATATATGTGAACTGTTTGAGAAATAGATTTTTTCACATATATTACAATAAACATGATGTATCCAGAAGAGAACGTAAGAAACATAAACGACAAAAAACAATTTGCGTCACGTACCCGACGTCAGCAATCTATTTTTTATACTTTA
Organism: Monochamus saltuarius; assembly: GCA_025584915.1. NCBI lineage: Eukaryota > Metazoa > Arthropoda > Insecta > Coleoptera > Cerambycidae > Monochamus > Monochamus saltuarius. Next base: position 6,860,057 of record CM046726.1, read on the forward strand.
TGCCACGACCCTCTTCTGTCCCAAATAAATAGTATATAGACATGTTCAAATGAACCATATCGACCCAAAATAAATATTTTATTCCAAAACCCTTAAAATATAATGAAGTGTTAGTTAGGTACCCAGTAAAAAATAACATTGTAAGTTGAAGCTCATTTATGAGTGAATTAATTTGGTGTTAGATTTGAGTAAATTTAACATTTTAAAAAAGAAATGAGCTTATCTATATACAATATATGGTTGGTGAGTGAGAACATATTGTGCAAAAATAATACCAATCGTTAGAGATATTACACATTGTTTAGTAAGGGCAGGAAGGGGGAAACCAAAGTTGTGTACGCGCAAGTACTGACGCGCAGAAGTAGTTTTGCTATCTATGATACAAGTCACTGCTGTCTATGCACAAGTGTTGTAATTGTTCTAACCTGATCATGGCAATTGTAAATACATTTTCATAATACAATTTGCATAAAAATGTATGGTGTAAACTGGAAAGTAAGAATTTGTGTCATGAAGATGTGGTAGAAATAGGTAAGTAACAATGGCCGTCTTCCGATATAAAAAAAATGTTGATTTGCTTGTTATTTCAGAAAACCTATCAATTGATCCTCAATTACTTAGCTATAAAATTTTTGAAAATAGATCGAACAATTATTGATTTAAACAGTTTATTCAATAAAGAACCGTTTGAACTTCATCAGTCATACAACACCACTGAGTATTTTGTGACTCCAAAGTACATATCTTGTTAAATTTAGAAAGAATGTATTGATTAAAAACATAATAAAATAAAACATCTTTACAATTTCAACCTTTATTTTATTCAAGTTGTTATGGCAAACTTTTGTTTCAAATAGTGTGTTGTTAGTAGTAGTAATAAATATTATAATATAATAATAAAAATAATAATTATTTTTATTGTTATTGTTGTTATGGTTGCTTCCACAATAAACAGATTTTCTTTTTATAGACTGTAACTTTTATGACAATTATTTATAATAATTTTATTATTATCTAATATGATTATTAATTTAATTATAATTATTTGTAATAGTCATAATGTTATTAATAGTAATAATTATTATTATAAATATAATAACACTTAATTATAATTTACAATACGTAAAAAATTAAACACGTTTAATAGGTACATAATAGCTCTAATTTTCATAAAAACTATGTCAGAACCAACACAGTATAATGAAAAATCATCACTATTTTGAGTTTGTTGCAACACTAAAACTATATAAAGTAACTAATTACTGATTTAAATTATATACGTATTGTGAGAAAATAACGAAATAGATTGACAATTTTGTCTTTGGAATAACACAGTTTAGAAAGCTGACTCAAAAATTGTTCAGTGTTGCAATTAAAAGATTTATTTTAGCTAACAAATAACTGAATGAACATTACTCAATAAATTATGTTATTATTTCAACACAATCGGTTGTGGACACTTGTTTTGACAACCATTTCTATTGATGTTGAGTTGACATTTGCTCTGCTCATATATTTTCATTCTGTTAATAGTAGTGCGTGCAAATTTTTAATGAACTATTTTCTATTGGCATAAAGATTGGCATCTGATGCATATTACAAATACATATATTTTTTTCGTTTTAGTACCTACTATTTCCTAGGGTAATTCAACAGAACGCTAATTTTCAGCAGCTGGAATATATTCGGATTCACCTAGAATTTTCCCTCGGCATGAAGGCAGCCAAATGCATTGTAATGTGTCATCCGCCGACAACTTTCCGATAACTTATTTTACATTGCATCAAGAGGGAATATTATGCACTTTCCTGTCTGTTCCGCTTTCACAAATTTGAAATTGATGCATTTAGAGAGCACTTCTATTTATTTCTTCGAGGGAACTATCATTCACTAAGGTGACACGTCGTAAAACTTGACACTAATCAAATTTTAAACGATATTTAAAAAGTGGAAAAGCATATGCAATACAAATACAGGATGGTGTAGTGCAGCAAAGTACAATAGGATTGTTATTATTTGATTTACAAAAAAATGTTGATAACAATTTGAGGAAATTAAGAATTTGTATTTACTACAGTTCATAAAATTCGTTCCAACTTAATTATTTTATACTATAAAAAGATTAAAGTTAGACGAACTTCTGATTTATAAGACATACATGATTTTGCATAAACTATTTTATATGGACATATCAACTTCATAAATTTCACAGTCAATTTTCTTTAATTTTTCAAAAGCCACAGCCTTTATTTAAAGGTGTTTATTATGTTGTTTTACTCTCTTTAGCTGTTGTGAAGATATTTATATAGTTACTTTCCCTAATGCCGAAGATACTTCACTTTTTATAACAAACATTGGAAAAATCCTATGAAATATGATTATGGTGACATAATGCGAACAAATAATGAATACAAGAACACAATAGTTACAAATATATTCAAACATTAGAACTACAACAGGTGGAATTCATAGATCCCACTTAAGGTTAAGTGTGCACTTATTTCATATTAGCTTTGCAATTTACAAGATAAAATGCAGGGTAACAACTTACTAATAGGTGAGATGTAACTGGTCTGCTACTTCCTGCTCGGCCTAAGCGGCTCGACTTGCAGAAAGCGACCTACAATATCGTAGGTACTTAGGATTTATATGTGAAACTACAGATGAAGGAACAGCCAGTTCAATTGTCGGTCATCTCACCTATGGCATACTAATGAGGGCTAACAAGCCCGAAACCGGTCTATGTCTGGTGGAGTGGCCGACAAGGGTTCTTGGCTGTTTCACACAGATACTGCAGATGTAATTCAATGCCGGTCGGGGCATTAGCCCGCGGAGTAGTTGTTTCCTGCAGTATCATTTATAAACTTACTAATAGTTTCATACAGCACTTTAATAAATTTCCATTAAGTTTATAATGAAACAAAATATTGAAGGGCATCTTAAGTATACATTAAATGAAAAGTCACACTTAAGTGAAGTGCTGACTCTGATTTCCACCCTAAGACGCCCCTTTGTTTGATTTATTTGAACCTGTAAGGTACATCCAGAATTCACAAAATTAGCTAACATTTTACGATGAAACTAATGAAACATGGACATGAATATAAACAAAGGAGTGGATATTTTGAAGATATACCCTTAATACCCTAATCTTGTTAGATATTAGTCCAGTTAAACTGTATATTTGTCCCAGATTGATATTTCTTTTATTTATTGTAATAGCACGGTTTTAACTTCTAAGCAATTATCTTCTCCTTAAAAACATAACAAACTTTTACTTTTCTATTATATCAGAAATAATTTTGTCTTTTAGTCAGACATGTACTATTTCAAACTCTCATTATTCCTAAATCGCCCTTGAAGGGCGCGGAGGTATCACAGCAAGTTTAAGATTGTACAAAGAACTTTTTATCCACATAGACAGAGCAACACAAGTGTAAAAACTCATAGTTCGTAATTTTCGCTTCAACGCCTCTACCAAAAGTGCGTCTATTAGACAATTACATTGTTTTACTTATTTTCTGAAAATATTTGAAATAAGGTACACGGACATGCCAAAAAAATATAAAGACTAGAGAAAAATGTACCTACACATTAAAATGTATTGCGACAGATTTATTTCACACGTGTTTTACTCAAACATGATTGAATTTATCAAAATTTTTCAAGATTCAATTTAATAAATATGTAATTAACGACCCTACATGGAAATTTATAAAATTAGCAGTGGTGTCGAAAGTATTTTAAAAAAAGGGTTGTCTGCAAAATACTAAGCAGTACCTACATCAAGTAACTGGTTTTTAAATGCTAACTCCGCGTATGAATTTGAAAATAGAAATGTTAAGGCGTGTTGGAATTATCGAAGATAATTTACTTTTACTTTTAACGCACTGGAGGTATCTACGATCTTATATATTTATTAGGATATTTTGCTTTAATTTTCGATATACTTTCTGTCCTAGAAGTGTATTAGCGGTATACTGAATCCCCTTGTATGCCTCAGTTATAATTATAATAGTAGGATCTATTATGTTAAATAAATATAGTACACAGAATATCCGGCAAAAGAAACAGTTGCTCCTGGAACACAGAATTACATGATTATGATGCCAGAATTTAGATATATAATAAAATAAAGCAAAAAATTAATAATAGTAAATAAAAGTGCTAAATTAAATAATAATAAAATTTAGCATGTGATTCGAGCTGGAGTAAATATATTAGAAGTAGAAGTTATTATTATTCTTAATTATGTTTCTTTTGATTATAATTCATATTTTAATTTCTATATTTGTTTATTTATTAATAGTAGAATCCTTTGATTATATTATGAATAGTGACACCTGGTTGTTCAAGCAATTAATTTTGTATTAACTCTTTGAAGTAATTAATATGTTTAATTTCAGGTGATAACCTATTATATATTCTAGGAGAAAGGTAGTGAAAACCTCTTTGCCCGATTGATTTAGTAGCAGATAGACATTCCAACAAATGATTTTTAATTCATGTTGTATAAACATACTCTATATTAGGATAGATAGATCTCCTTTTTAAATAAGTGTATTAGTATAGCTTGACAAAATAATTCCCTAATATTCATTACTGAAAAATACTGTCGCTTGGATATTCCCGAGGTTTACTGTATAATTTAAAATACATTTTACAGGACATCTATATTTTTCATGTAGCAATTGGCTGCATCTCCCAAAGCTATGATTTCATTAGTAATATAAGGGTAATATGTAACCAGTGTGAAGTACGTGATTAACAATAATTTTTCTAAAATATTTGAACTTGGCCCTCTTAGCTTTTGTTTTATGTTTGCCCTATTTAAGATGATGACTGTTAATTCTGATCTCTAAATATTTAATTTTATTTGCAGACAGAATTTCCATGATCCCTCCATTGGATTTATTAATACATAGTTTATTGAATGCTGGCAAGTTATTATTTAAGGTATTTTTTCATTTACGGTAAGTAACTAAAGTAAATTTAAAAAAAATACAACTTCTATAAAATCTGATTCAACTTTTGTTTTAAAAGTACCCCGTTTCTTTGTCAAACTCATCTGCAAAATTAACAAGTTCTCACATATTTCAAGCTGAAAAAGGTCTTACCATATAAACTAAATAGTATAGGTCCTAAAACAGTCCCTTGTGGTACTTCATATGTCATAGTTTCTTAATTACTTAATGTATTGCCTATTTTGACATATTGTTTTCGGTCTTCTAAATAACTTTTTATGATGTGTGTGTTATGCTTTATTTCGAATTTACCATTTTTTAAGGCATACTGTATCGAAGGTTTTGGCCAGATCAACAAATATACATAAAGAAGATTTATCTACTGCTCGATATATTTTAGTTAAAAGATCTGCAAATAGCATCTTGTATTGATTGGCCTGCCTGAATCCAAATTGTCTATCCGAAATTAAATTGTATTTTTCTACAAAATTCTGATTTTTAACACCTTCTCAAAAATTTTGCTCAAAATTGATAAGACTGATGCAGGTCTAAAGTTACAAATTTCTAATTTGGCACCATATTTACGTAATGGTTTTATAACATAGATGCATTCTGTTTTTTACCTTGTGGATTCACTAATGCAGCTTTTAATCTCTATTAGCAATCCCGATGCCATATGAAAAGGTAATCAATTCTAGATCACTAGATCGTTAACATGCATATAAACTAAATAGTAAGGGTCCTAAAACACTTCATTGTGGTACCCCATATATCACAGTTTCTTCATTATTTAATGTAATGCTATTTTGATGCATTGTTCTCTGTCTTCTAAATAACTTTTTATGATGTCATATGCCTTATTTTGAAAGCCAACGTATTCAAGTGTCTTTAGTAGTTTTTTGTGGCATACTGTATCGAAGGTTTTGGCTATATCAACAAATATACATAAAGAAGGTATACGTTTATGTACTGCTTGATATATTTTAGTTAAAAGATATGCAATAGTATCTTGTATTGGTTGGCCTGATTAAAGCCAAACTGTCTGTCCGAAATTAAATTGTATTTTTCTACAAAATTCTGATTTTTGACATCTCAAAAATTTTTCTCAAAGTTGAAAAGAGTGATACAATTTATATAATAGTTTTATAACAGATGCATTCTGTTTTTTACGTTATGGCTTCACTAATGCAGCTTTTAGTCTCTAATAGCAAACCCCATTCCAGTTGAATCGATTTGAGATCACTTCAACTTGTTGGGAGCCATCGCCTTTGAAAAATCCTTAATGGCGGTGCATAATATGTGCAGATCTGGCCATCAGGTATGTCTTCGCTTTCCTCTATTAAAGTAATAAGAAGAACCCTTCCGTTGGCAGCCAATCTAGCGCGCGGTGAGATCATCATCGCGCGCTCCTCACTCCGTCCGCCTTAATAAGACGCCGGAGGGCTCCTCTCCAGAGCGTATTGATCAGAAAGGGACACAGAGTCGGTCTTGGGGCCCGAAATTAGAGAGAGATGTGACTATAATCGTAAAATGACATAATATGAGGACGTGGAACAATGCCGTTGGAAGTTAAACTGAATTAGAATTTCGGTTTCAGCAGCAGCTACAGATGCCAAAGTTTTTAATAAAAGTGATTGGTAAAAGATAAGCTGGAATTACTGCAGTTACAGTCGTCGTTACATTGATAGTTACGTAGAACAGTTTTAATCAAGATGTAAAATGTAGAAAGAGGCTATCGGTTTAAACATCAAGAAAGGTATAAAAAACAGCAAGACTATGTTGAAATATGATTCATGAACATATAAATGAGACTATGCGGGGCAAAATAACCTAACTCACAAATATGGGGCTTAACCCATGCAAATGCATTTCTAATATTAGTACCGTCAAATGCAAATCAACCCAAATCAAGTTGGCTTCCAAACTCTAGTTGATGCCGGTAGTATTGCTTTGGCGATTAGAAAAACTACTTACTTTAATGACAAACTGGTCTAAACCCCATAATACGTGGTTTAGGTTTAACTTAATTAGCGCGTTAATTAGTTGGTACAGTAATATTTACAATATTAGTTCTCTATAAAACAGTGCTCAGTTTCTTTTCATTGCCACTCCTAAGCCAACTGAAAATTTATATTCCCTTGCTTCGTTTCACGATCAAATACCTAATCAAACGAAAACAAACAACTGACACTGAAAAGTTGCAAAGTCAGTGGTTCCATTTTAGGCTAAATGAACCCTAACTAAATGTTAATGAGTCAGTGGAGTTTAAAACAATATACAGGGTTAACTATGACTAAGAACAAATATTTTAAGAGGGGATAGAGAAAATTAAAAATTAACGGCATCCTTCAAAAAAATTCCGAACTTATTTATAAAGCGAAATTATATTAAATCCTTATTTAACGCCGCCTATGCGACTTGTACACCACACGTTTACAGAATCAGAGTAGGTAACGTAGGCAACTAGCAACACGATCGTAAAATTTCCAGTGAAGTCATAATTTAATTCCTGTGTTTACCATGTGTTTACGTTGTAGTTCTGTGTTCTTCTTCAGTTTTTAGTGCCTTCTTTATTTCTAAACGTTTTATAGTTATTAAATAAAGAAATTTGTGTTGGGTACAGATACTTTCCCACAATATAGTTCGCCGATTTGGTTTTCTAGGTTATGGCACAAGACTGCCGCGGGTACATTAAAAGTTTTCTATTATCTATTCCTTTTGTTCGATTTTGTTATAATAAATAGGTATTTTATCTAGCTGTACCTACAGGGAGTGTGTTTATCGATAGTGAGTGGTTATAATGAATGAAAATGTTGTAGTTTTGCCAATTTGTAAAGAAATAATGAAAAATGAATGCAAAATAGTGGAGCTAACTGGATTAAATGTTAACTTATCTATCAGGTATTATTATCCCAATGGTCATCTAATAGATGAAAAGACTTGTTAGATCTATCGCAATATAAACCGCCGGTTTATTTAAATTTTTACCAGAACGTATACAGTTGAAAATGCATCGAAAGAATTCATAGAAGCCGAATTCAACAAATATGAAAAAGATATCCTTGAACTGTCAGCTGCACTTGCTTGCAAATCAGTGCATATATTTATGTTTTACGTTGTATTTTTAGTTTTATATTTCATTTATGTACTAGATTCAAAATTTAAGTATTATGGTATCTTTAAAATTTACAATTTCCATTCATAAATTAATGAGTCTTGAAATTAGCATACTTATACGTTTAAAATAAACTGGGCAAAATATGTTAAGGTACATTAAGCCTGGTTCCCATAATACGTTGGTAGCGAACTTATAGACACAACACAATAAAAGCAGTATTTTTTTCGAACAGTGGCGACGTCGTATGCCTGACTTCATGTTCGGAGCAATGTACATTCAACGCAGGGATTTATATGTCGTCAACAAGGCATTAGGTACGTTGACTCGTTCAGCCAAGGTAGGCGTGACTTGATGAATCACGCACTGTACTTATCGATATTCAATTCTGAATACTAGGCTTTAATTCAGTTGGTCGTTGAAATTTTTATACATGAGTATTTATGTATCTAGAAAAATTTTAATTAAAATTTCAGAACTTTTGTGTATGTAAGTATTTATGATCACCTAGCTTACCTAATTTTTATTGTGTTTATTACTGGAAGGAACTATATTCTACGAGAAAAGGTTTGACACTGCTGTTTATATCGTTTTTTGTGATGAGCAGATAAACTTATTTTTACGAAGAGTTAAACAATCAATATTAGTAGCTAATGAGCATTAATATTTGAGCAGGTAATGCAAAGATATTGGAAGAAATTTTCTCAGTAATAACATTATTTTACCTCATTTTTCAACTCTATTGGAAAGTGAAATTTAGAATCAGTAATGTTCTCCGTATATACCTACTGATTTTTCAAATTATGTCATTGGGTTTTTGGAGTACTCCTCGAAAAGACACAGATTTAACTTTAAAGATAACAAGGAGAATAATCTGGTTCAAGACACAACTGCTATGATGTGTATCGACAAATATTGTGATTGGATGGTAATTAAGCAACATCATTTGAGGCTATCAGCAAGAGAATGGCCTAAATCCGAAAAACAAGTTTTACATAAATTGAATAAATAAATTATGGAGAAAAAACATGTCATTTTGTAAGCATGAAATAAACTTTTATGGACTTTTAGTTAGTTCAACATAGTTAATAGACTAACAGTTCAGGTGATTTTTTTTTATTTTTTTGTGAATAATAGAGGGTTAGGTCCCTTTAACTGATTTATGAATAATCAGATAGGTCAACAAATTAATTGACAGGCATGCAAACGAAATATGTTAACTTCAGAGAAAATGCTCTAGATGCACATCTTTACGTATATTATTTGTGTAAACTCCTCCACTAACTCATTATTGGAAGCTTTGTATTTAATTAGGGTAATTCTTGCGTAAACTGTAACCACTGAATTTGCAACTTTTTCACCACTAATTGTTTTCTTTCGGTTCGTTATTTGATCGTGAAGAGACGCAAGAAAATAGAAATTTCCAGTTGGCATAGAAATGACGATGAAAGGAAACTACACAGAGAACTCATGTTGTAAATATTACTGTAACAAGTAATTAATACGCTATTTAAGTTAGAACTAAACCACGTATCATGAGGTTTAGGCCAGTTTGCCACTAAAGTAAGTAGTTTTTTTGTAGTGCAGTAGGTACTACCGACATCATCTAAAGTTTGGAAGCAAACTTGGCTTGGGCTGATTTGCATCTGAAAAGTCTAATATTAGAAATCCATTTGCATGGGTCAAGCCATTTGTGGGTTGGGCAATTTTACCGCTCATAATTTTAATTATACCTGGCCTCGCCATAAAAATATCATCATTACTCTATTGTAAATGATCATACAGTCACACTAGACTATGTGGTCTAATTTTAGTTGTTAGGATATTTAATAATTATTTTCTACGTGGCTCGATTTTTTGTATTACAATCTAATTTATATTTAGAGGCGATTAACAAATTGGTTAAATTAAATTAAAACGACACTTCGGGAACGTGAAATATTACTGAAATTATTCGGCATGAATGGTAATTAATGAAATTATAATTAATTGTTCGATTTTATATTGTTTTATATTCAATTAGTGCTAGCGGTACGAGACAAATAAATTATTAATATAATTACTGTTGTCGGAACTGGATGAGTTTCTATTTTATTAAAAATGTTCGTAAAAGGTAAATATCTATTGCTATCTATAGTAGAACCATAATGCACATTATAACGTTATTTAATTTTTAATACGTCTATTAAGTATTTAAATCTTTCAGTATATAACTGCTAGTTAAAATTTATATTATTTATTAGTGTAAAAGCAATCATAAATTCGCTGTTGTCACAAATATCTGATATTACTATTATTACATATGATATACGTGTTGTAAACATTCATATTAGGACAAACGATGTTAAATTGTTAAACGAGGCGTTAGCCAACTTACAATGGAATAACTATTATAGAAACTTTTATTTATTTTCGTTTACTGGTTTAATAAATATAAAAACAATTAATTGATAAAAGTGCAGCGCTTTCCCCTTTTCTTGAAAGTGCATAAATTTTGAAGGGAGGTTTTTTTAAAAAATTGCCTTTAAATTAAACATTAAACAACTAATAGTTTGATCATTAAATTAAAATCAGTCCCACAAGATCTTGTAAACAGACAACATAATTCGTCAGTAGAACTACTGGCAATTAACTGTACTTAAATCATCATAGATCGTAACTACAAAAAATATATTTTATCGCTACTAAAATAATATATACTAAATTAATTTTCTCATCTTATACTTGATTTGCTGTCGATATATTCGCTAAGACTATTTTAAATATTTAATAGATAATGTTTTACTACATATAGCTAGCAATCAAATTGCTATACTTCAGATCATCATTGTAATCATGAAATAATTACAGCGATAATACCCCATCGGGTATTTTCGGCAAAGATGACATGATTTATTAAAATTTCAAGATGAAAATCAACAAATGTCAAATTGACAATTAATTTATTGTGTTCGCAAAAAATTATCAAATACTCAAAATTTTGTCATTCAGAATCCTTCAAGCGTGTTGTTTAAGATAATTTACCAAGCAACACGCTTTCAGCGTTCTCAATGATAAAATTATCTCGGTATTATCAAGACTCTTGTTGTATTATAGGTGATAATTTTTTACTGTATATAGCTAGCAATCAAATTACTGTACTTCAGGTCATGTACAAGATCTATCCAATTATCAAATGGTTACATCTTTAATACCTCATGGAGTATTTTCAGCAAAAATAACATGATTATTTATAAAAATGTAGTATTGAAAATCAATAAATGTCAGATTGACAATCAATTTATTTTATGTAGAAAAAATTATCTTACCCAATACACCTTGACTCTTGATAAATACATAAAATTTTGTCATTGAAAATCCAGCAAGCGTGTTGCTTAAGGTAATTTACCAAGCAACACACTTTCAGCGTTCTCAATGACAAAATTATCTCAGTATTATCAAGGCTCTTGGTGTATTATAGGGGTCAATGAATTTTTTGTGGGTTGACTTATTTTAATAAATAAACAACAAACTGAAATAAAGATATACAACTTTATTTGTTTTGCGCTATACAAGTCAAAGCGATAAAAAACACCTTTGTAACAACTATTGCAAAACTCGATAAAACACTGATTACCTTTAAGTGGAAATTCCTCATATGCCAATCCGATATTCACTGACCCAACCAGTCCAGCCCTGAAGAGGCCCAGTTTGACTTTACCCTCGCACGGACAAAGTTTAACTTCGCCCCTTTTCACTACGACTCAAATATATCTCTTCATTGGTTAGCATCGAACAGACGGGTAGAAATCGCTACCTGTGCCATTGCCTCGGCATGAGAATTCTCCCTATTCTCTAGTGGCCTTATATAGCTTTAATTAAATCTCTATCTATATAGCTCTTTGAATGAAATATTCATTGAATGCACAGAGGCTCTTAAGCATTTTAAAAGCCCAAAGGTTACACAATTAAACTCAAGCAGAGCAGATTTGCATTCAGATTAATTACAGTCTAATTAAAAGATCACTTGTTATAAACAGATCATCATTCTTTGACTTTTACAATCAGTTATATAAATTTCATTGGATCAGATATTGCCGTTTCTGTTATTACCAAGTCTGCTTTGGGTTCGTCTGGATTACGAGACGGTCAAAGGGGCCGCATTAACCATCCACTGCTCCCAGTTACAGTGGAATGTATTGTTATAATATTACTTAGTGTGTAAAATACGTTCCTAGAATGCTTCGCCTAATCTAGGAAACGGCACGATGAAGAGGTGATATCCAGGATGATTGATGACCCAAAATAGGTTTATAAAGTGTATATAATAATGTTATCAACAGTGGCTAGATATTCCTGCGTGACATTTTATATTTTGATGGTAATTTTGCTGTATGATGTATGAAATAAATATCGATACTACTAACACAAAATTGGTGTACATATGTATCATGTTTCGATAAATAATCATGATTAAATGTTTACATTTTAATATTTAGATGGAATAAGGTTAACTCGTATATGTGTTCGGCGTGATATGATCGAATTCAACAATAACTTTCCATTTTAATATACAGTTATATTAACTGGATATGGTTTTAATTACTATTTAATCATTCTACATAATCAGCGAATGTTTTAGAATTTCATGTTGTCTGTCTTTGAATAAATAACATTACGTAATGGTAATACACCAACCATATTGTCGTAGGCTTTTTCAGTAGGTATGACGGTGCGTATTATGGAAAAATACTAATATGAGGTCGCAGTCTAGACGCATCGCGGACTGCTCTTTGCCAACCTCTGATCACGGACTTTTACAAAATCAGTCGCATATGTCGTCGTCGCCTATGTGCTTCCGACTTGTTCTTATTGTACTATTTAGATGCCAACATTTTCAGTCAAATTGTAAGATTTTCGATGTTTTGTATTGTACTGCCCAGTAATATTGAAAGAGCCTAGGCATATTATAATATGCCTGATTTTACAATAAGTGTACGACATACATATGCAAATATTAGATTAAACATAAAAAATCGCTACTATATTTTTTTTAAACTAATAACAAAATTTTTGCAGGTTCAATTGTTTTTTATCTAGATAATCTGTAACGTTCTATAATCATGGCATCAATACCAACATCATGCTTTGTTGCCCTATATATAGAATGTGTCGGAACTTTAATAATCTATGCCGTTCTTGTGATATAAACAATGATTCTCTCACTACAATTTTGAATACTGCAGTGCCTAGATTATTATAGTATTCTAGTTCTGATAAGTTTCTCATAATTTTTGTTCCTTTTGTTTATATTTTTTTTATTAGCCATCTAATTTTATATTATCTATTAGTCTTTGTTATTTTATAATTTTAAGCTGCATATACATATAAGGTAGTGTAATTTTGTATTTCCTATAACTGGGTGTAACCTGTTGGAAATAAATGCTATTATTATTATTATTATTTTATTTACTGTGTACATAAATAAAAATACACATTCAAAATCTGGAGCAGTGCGTACTGAAGAGATTAAAACTATAAAGTTTTTAAAATTGTTTCTTTTAAAAGATTCCAGCATAGCAATGATAAATGTGCTTCGAATATGCATAAAATCTGCTGGATGATAATTTTAATACAATGTAGTTACAAAAGGAGCTTTGACTACAATAAAAAACTAATTTCATTTTAATTGCAATTAACAGATATCAAAATATTATGGTATACTTATTACCAATTGTTTAACTTCAATTTTTTTTTAAAAAAACTCTTATTAACATACATTTTTATCTATAAGCAATATATATTAAACGGAATCCATAAGGATATAGCTTAAGTTAGGAGTAGTTTGTTAATTTTAATAAAATATTTTCATATAAAAACGAATGCATTTAATTATTTAGATAGTTAAATTTTATTTGAATATCCACCATCCACATTTATTTATTTATAACGTGGCAATAACATTAGACTGTTCTTAAGCAATTAAAACACTAAATACCTTCTATAGTTTTATCAGAAAAAAATGTTTCATGATCTTAGAACTTTAAAATATGCGTGCTTTTAGGATCACACGTTCCTAAGAGTACGCATATGCGGTTTTAAAAGTACGCAGTGATTAAGTATCATAAAAATGACGTTCCACAATAGATCTTCAGTAAATTTTTGTTGTCTTTCACCGATTTCTTTATATTTATATTTTTGTAATTGACTACAAATTAAAAAGTGAAAATGTAGGTACACGCTTTTACCAAAGACGTTGTAGAGTGCCAAAGGATACACATACGTACTCTTTGGATGTGTACTCTTACGGAGAGAACGCAGTATGAGGTCGTGGTCTGGATGCATCACGGACCGGTCGCTTCCGACGTGTTCTACTGTACTATTTAGATGTCAAAATATGTTTTGTGTAGGATGTATTTATATTAGTTCTATTATTTGACGCAACTGGTCGAAATTCTCCAAACACCCGCGACCTGCTAGTGCAAATATCTACATTTAAAAGCATTATAAGATTCTTTACTAGACGAGTACGAGACTAGACTGGTGTGCGACGCGATGAGACCGCGACCGCCTAGTGCGTTTCCTCCTTTACGGAGCTAGGTATAGTAGACCTATATGTAGGTATGTCGCAACGGTGACATAACCTCTAATACATGATTTCAAATGTTAAATATATAGAGCTTTTAGTTGCACACCACATTTCTTATTGATGATATTGATGATCTCCTTTCCTCATTAAAATGTTTAATTATTAAAATTCAACGCCAAAATAAATCATACATAAGTTTGAGGTTACTCAATGTTAATTTTTACTGTATATAGAAATTTCTTCAATCCACTTGTACAAATTGCTTAAGCATTGTTTCTACATTCTGTACAACAAACTAAAAAAGAGGAGTCGAATTTGCATAATATCGAAATAAAGGAAAGACATTCAGAATATAACTTGGCCAATTGCATTTCTAATGTTAGTGCTGGCGGTATTTCTTACCAAAACAACCCCTTTCCTCACTTCAATATCGGTTTTACTGAGACGATACCGATGAAAAATCGACGTCTGAGGATAGGGCATTATCGAAATGAGAATATTGGATATTAAAATAAAGGGACGGGGCCCGACATTATTTTCATAGATTCCTATTAAAAAGAGAGAGTCCGATGTTATTGGCATTGTGTTCATATCAGCAGTGTGTTTCAGCCGGCCTGCCGTAGCGCCTGCAACTGATGGCTGGATAATACCCGGCCCCGCTTTTATTATTTTTTACCAGCTATTGTTTTCCATTTGCAGTACTTCTATTTACTGCGCCGCTTTTCATGTGAACTAATTAAAAATATTTTAGATTAGGCATTAGCCTCTTTGAATTAGTTACGCCGTATTTTGAATGGATATTTACAGTGTAATCTTCATAAATTTCGGTTGAAAATTACAGACAAATGTCTGAAACAGATCTACACTAATAGAACAGAGTGTTCTTTGTATACAGAGAGAAAGAGGGGACAAATCCCTTCAAGAAATATCATAGACAAAATGAAGCCCCGTAAGCGTAATGCAGCTTAAATACTTTATCTTCACTCTTCACTTCTCTAAAGAGTAAGCAGATCTATCACGCATATTATGCCTGCGCGGACACAGTATAGATCTGCAAAGCCTGTTCATGAAGGTTGCCATGTTATTTAATGGAGCATCGCACACTACACCAGCACCTGCATGAACCGTCACCTGTAACGACCGTCACTGCAAGTCGTGACAGTGGCCTGTAATTTCTATACTTGGCCACGCTAGTTCAAATAAGTTCTGTTCCCAATTGTCGGATATCCTCGCTTATCAACAATGTTTATTTACTTACCTTAAACAAACTGCAAATCTTTCTCTCGTCAGATTACACTGCTCTGCGAAATGTTGTGTTTTGGTGCTATAAGATGAAAACGACCCAAAAGTATGAAGAAATTTATTTTGTAACAATCGGAAGTATTAAAAAAAATGTTGTTTATCTCTGTCCATTTCGGAAAAGAAATTAACTATACAGCATTCTCTTTTTACTGATAGGGTAAATCCAAAACTTTCTCATTTTCCTGGCTTTTTCTGAGCTGAATTTTTTTTTCCGAGCTACACTCAACTACTACATCAATAAGTCTGCCACACACATAACCTGCACAAAAGGTTGCTGATCCATATTGGACAAGTGTACGAAGTCGATGTCGTTTGCAGGTCCGCGCTTTGCTAGTCCGTGCTGGTCCGTCCTGATCCATGCAGGTTCATGTAGGCATAATGTATGCGATCTTTAAGGGATTCTCAAATAGGTTTCTTAAAGATCCCTGGCAGTTCTACCCGAAGAGTGGCAAATTGTCTCCGTACCGAAACGTCGAGGTTTTATAATCTCAGACGTGATTCAATTCGAGAACCTAGAGGAATATCATACTAACAATCAAGGAAACCTTTTCCAACATAAACATACTTTTTCAAGTAATTTCATGAATAAAAAATGTTATAACTAACGTTTTTTCTTAAATGATAGATGAGTTAATGTTATTTTTTTCAAATTGATATCATTTATTAAATCATTGCGATCCATATACAAATTTACAAATTTCAATTTGGGTTGAGTTTTGTAACATTTCTGACGGACCCTCACATCCTGTATATAAAGAATTTTGTATTACATCGGCAATATTGCATGGCGCGTCTCCCGTTCAGAATGAAGTGACGTAAACAAATTATGTAGGTCAGCGCTTCTAGACAAATTTTTTTTATTAAAAAATTGTCCATATTTATAAAAAAAATTACTGTAAATTGTCTGTCAAAAAAAACATCAAGTGATTCGCATGTGCTAGGTCTACCTCTTATAGCCATTGTTGCTGTAAAACTTCGAGTATTTAGTTGAATTTGGTAAAAATTTTATATGATTACAGAAAAACACTGTTGTATATACAGGGTGTTTCATAATATATGCGCAGGACTTCAGGATATTATAGCTCGTCCAGAAATTTGAAAAAAAGTTTATATTAACTTACCCTCTAAAATGCACAATTTTCGAGATACAGGGTGTTGAAATTGTAAAAAAAAATTCGTTTTTTGCGAAAATCTCCGGAACCGTTTATCGTACAGAAAACAGCTTTTGTAAGCATTTGCTACTCATAATGAGCTATGCTCTGTGCGAGAAAAAAATGTTCAAAGTCATAATTGGTAAAGATTTTGAATCTACGCCACTGGAAAAAGTAGGGTTTTGAGACGCCTATTTGAACCGCCAATGTTTTCTACACAATAAATATACTCTTGGTCATAAGCTCTAAAGTTGACCGTTTTCGAGAAAAATCTACTTTTATGTTGAAAAACATGGTAAATTTTTTGAAATAAATTTTTTTTACTTATTAAACAAAATTTATTTAATCGTTAGAACAAATAACAAAACCAAACGTTAACTTCATAATTGCAAAATTTAAAAAAAAATCGTACACAAATAAATTAATACTACTTGATAAAAAAAAATTATAATACATTTAGTAAAATAAAAAATTTATTTCAAAAAATTGACCATGTTTTTCAACTTAAAAGTATCTTCTTCTCGAAAACGGTCAACTTTAGAGCTTATGACCAAGAGTACATTTTTTGTGTAGAAAACATTGGCGGTTCAAATGGGCGTCTCAAAACCGTACTTTTTCCAGTAGCGTAGAAGTTGGGGAGAAACCCACTTCCCCCTCAATATCATCACCAATTATGACTTTGAAAAAAAAATTTCTCGCACAGAACATAGCTTATTATGAGTAGTAAATGGTTACAAAAGCTGTTTTCTGTATGATAAACGGTTCCGGAGATATTCGCAAAAAACTATTTTTTTTACAATTTCAACACCCTGTATCTCGAAAATTGTGCATTTTAGAGGGTAAGTTAATACAAACTTTTTTTCAAATTTTTGAACGAGCTACCACATCCTGAAGTCCTGCGCATATATTATGAAACACCCTATATATACTTTAAGGGCTCCATATTCTTGAAACAGTGTTTTCTACAAATACAAGTAATTTTAGACATTTAAGAACTGAATGATATAGAATTTAGAAAATAACTGAATGAATGCTATCTCATGCCACCTGCGAATATTCCAGGTGCCAAAGTAATATGAATATATAACGAGAGAAAGCGGTCTAACTAACAAATTTTTAGGTACAGAAATCCTTCAAAATACTGTCACGGATTTCCCAATCCGTCTTTTTCTTACTGCCAGAAAAACAATCCGTTAATTAATCACTTATCTTTATTAACTACTCTGTACACTACTGGATACTAATAATTACAACTCAACTAAACACTATTTAATTAGTCACTATCTAAATCGCTTTAATCTCTCCAACTGAACACTTCAATTCAAGACTGTAATACAAGACTAACTAACTCCGTCGTTTATTCTTCTTTTATAGACCGAACGAATATTCCAAGTATATTCTAGCGTCTCTAGATCCATTTCCCGAACGACTCGAACGCTTCTCGTCTATTCCCAGTTCTCCAGTTGCGCCTCGATACACCGGCATTATTTGTTTGTTTACCAGAATCGCGTAGGGGCGATCGGGGCAACTTCAGCATTTTGCGGTACCACAGTCGTCGAATTGGGTGTGAGTGGGACAGATTCTGTGACAATACGTATTCTTTAAATTCAAATGCAGGTGTAAATAATCATAACATAATTTTACATAGTTCTGCTTATAAGATTGTTTACTTCTCGGTTTACTTTTATTTGTAAGTGTCAAAATGTGGGGTTAGAATAACAAAACAATGTGTGTCTTACAAATGCATTTCAATAGCTATTATACTATTTGAAAATAATTTAAATATTTAGTAAAAATAAATAAACAAAACATCAATAAATTTATTTTTGATATTACTTTTGTTGTAATATTTATTTATCAAATAATATAATATGTTATTTAAAACTTGAAATAGTTCCGAAATAAATATGTACAGTATATATAATTTTTATTTGAGATGGAAATAATGTTAAATGTATACTGCTAATTTAAGTAAGTAGGAATTATAAAAATGTAGAACCTTTACTGAGTACTTTACTATTTTTTAAAAAGCACACAAATTTTACAATGCATTATAAAAAATATATTGTAAAACTATAAAATTTTTGTGAAATTGCTTGTAAAATAGAGGGTATATTATCACTAGTCATTAGTTTACAAATAAAATATAAAAAAAAAATCAAAATTTCGTTGTACATGCAGAATATCGCAAAAATTAAGAGCTAAAAGAATAAGAAGTAACCCAACACTGGGTCACTTTTTCGAGAAACTTAAAGTGCCGCAATCTTCGTTTTTGAAATAGAGTGCGAAATTAACAAAAACTACTTTTAGGGGATTTTTCATATCTCAGAGAATAGCTGAGATATCAGAATGGTGAAAATTGCTTATGAAAGCCTTTTTTCATAGACTTTAGTGGCGTACCCATTTTTAATTTCTTTTTTTAAAATATGGCCCAAATATATTCTTTTTTAACTGCCTGTATATTTTTACGTATGCAATTCAATTGCTTTTTAATTTTTTTCACAATGATATACAGGGTTAACTGCGACTAAGTACAAAAATTTTAACCACGTGCTCAGGGAGGCTTAAAAGACTATAAAAAAAATATTTGGGAATTCTAGCTCAATGTTTAAAACATGAGACAAAACCCTTTTTGGCCTATGACAATCAATCATCGTTCGAGATGGCTAGATATGTGAACTACCGTGCGGTCGTTTTTTTTTTCAGAAACGACGAAAATAAACATTTTATTAATAATAATAATAATACATAAGTACATGATAGATAACAGTTAATTCGGTTAGCTGCAGTATTTTGTATTCCTTCCTTTGTTGCACACTGCCAGAACTACATGACCGCCGAACCAAGTAGGTACCGCGCTCTAAACAAAAAGAACGGTCGAGGGAAGGAGAGGTCCACAGCAAATACAAATATCTTTGCAATGGCAGGTTTTAATTTAAACAACTAATAAAACAGAACTCTCCAAATATCAATCCTGGAAATAAATTTAAGTAAGGTAGGTACTGCCTCCCTGTGATACCATATCGTGTTTCTCATTAAATCATTAAATAATAATCTACATTTTGTAAATAGTTTTTTCTTTCAAAGCGGCGTAAACTGTCAACGCGGTGATCTGTCACGTTTGACACCTTTGACTTTGGCTTAAATTAATAAAACGGATGTCGCGTGGTGATAGTTGGCCATGCATTTTTATATAATTATACAAAATTGGTTTATCATTATACTCTACGTAAAACAAGTCTATCAGAAGCAATTTTGACCATTCCGCAATTCTTAGAGAATGCGAAGAATCCCTTAATATAGTACTTTCTTCACATTTCGCCCTGTACCTCAAAAGTAAGTAAGTCTATGAAAATTCTGATTACGGCATCTTAAGTTTCTCGAGAAAGTAGCCCAGTATTGTGAAAACTGCAATTACAACGAAATTGCGACACCCTGTACATGTTTCAATACTATAGTGTCAAATTAAATATAAAAAAAATGTAAACACACAGTAAGAATTTCTATAACAAATACAATTTATTTCAAAATTACTATAATCTTGTATGAACTAATGTTTTCATGTGAAAACAAGGCTATTACATTTATATTTAACAAAGTTTGAGTTTTAAGCTGCTTGCATTGTCCAATTTGGAACAAAGGTTTTTCTGTATTATTAAACAGAAGTCTATTTAATACGACTTGGCAAGGAGACAAAAAGACTGGTTGACAAAACAGGGGATGATATTGATTGACTGTCGGCGAGCACAATAGTACGTCTGTAAACAGTAGATAGTGAAGTGCAGGGACATAGGTGGTATTTAAAAGGCACCGAACCGGGGCAGAACGGGGCTTTAGATGTAAACAAAGAGTTTAAGTTTTTGCTCGAAACGTTGTAACGACATAGATAAATCAGCATCTTTATCTATTTGTAATTGGCCGAGGCGGACCCGCTAATTAATGGATGTGGATGCTGGTTACATGAATTTGAGAAATGGCTATCTTTGTGCTGATGTGGTGTTGTGATAGTGCTGTAGGGTTTTGCTACGTATCATTACATCTGTAATGTAATATTAATGTATAGCTACAAATCGATGTTACGTGCAGCAATGATGTAATTTCCAGTGTTAGAGAAAAGGAGGCTCACAGTGCCACTCCATCACGTCTATAATACGATTAAACGTTTAACAGAAGGGTGCAATGGAATTCTATGCCATGCTTTTACATATTATTATATTCTACCTATGAGATGTTTTCTAATATGAATCTATCGTGTTGCAAATACAAACTAATTTATTGCTCTCACTGATATTCAAAGTACTAATTTAGATCATTTTTACTGAATGTACAAATTTAACTCAATGTTACAAAATAACTGGGTACACGGAAAGAAAGCTGTATTAATATCAAGATAAATACATTTATTCCAACAGGAGCTTAATTTCACACTTCCTCAAGTATAGTAATATTTTATTGAAACTTATTTTTGTATAATAAGATTATATAATATTCTTCATTTTTAAAGAAAACTACTATACTTAAAATGGGCTAAAGTTATGTTTGCTTCAAGAATTGTTTTGTTTTAGTTTATATAATATGAATTACTTAAGTCAACAATTGTTATTCTCAAAACAAAATTATGTTTTCTTTACTTGAACTCTTAAGTGATTTGAAAGAATTATTGCAATAATATTAAATAAATTTGAATGGAATAAATAATAATATTGTCATGTCATTATTATGCGCACACCAGACATATGACATATACCTACTGCTTTCGAGTTTGTTAGTGCTCCTCAGTTCAGTATTTCATCATAGGTGATCAACCGACGACTTATTCGACAGAAGAGAACCTGAGTAGATTAGAATTATAGATTAGAATTTTTCCATGTATGTACTTAAAAAATCACAAAATCAATAATTGGTTCTATTTACTCAAATGGTCCTGAGTTGTGCCAAAGCAAATTCATATCTTGCCAAATACATATAACTAGAGTTGCTACAAAATGAAAAGTTGTGTAATTAATTATTTCTAAAAATAAGTATCCACTTACAAATATTTTAAATTCCCTCTTATGCTTATGTTAATTTAGCTCCTACACGTTGTATACATATATATTTATATATGCAAGGTTAATTACCATATAGGCATTATATATAATGCGTATTACAAAAAATTTTAGAGTAAAAAAAGAGTAAACTATAAATATTATGGAAACTGACCTGTTATATTTAAACCACATATTACTATCATACACTATATTCCTTCGATCTTTGTAAAAACGCCACAATGATCTTGGACATTTCAATTGAATTAAAGAAGTTTATTTTTCAATATTTTCTATGGGTAAATAATAATGCATTTTTCTTTCCTAATACAATGTACATTTATAATTCTTTAATTTTAATATTTAATTTTTTAATACGTTTTAACATTCTATATTTCACATTTATACTTATAGTGTTCAGGATCCTGAAGAACATCAATTGCATATTTTTCTTTTTTGATAACTAATATGTGTTTTTACAATTTCTATACGTACAGTTCATTTTTTATACGAATATGTAAACAATACGTGACAATATCGCCGAGCGCCGAGATTAGACCACATAAAAGAGATAATATACCTCGGAATAACCTGTTCAAATTCGGATATCGTTAAGTTGGGCAAATAGAATCCTTGTGCTATTAATTAAGGCAAGAACATATTATTTATGAATGGAGGGTTTGTCTAAGATACTTATTAAAACTTTATACCTGGTGTCCCAGTACCAGGGGGTAGACCAGACCAAAATAGGAATATAATTCTTATAAAAAATTTCTCTGATGCTCGCCTAGCGAGTTACAGGGTGTTATTTTGAAAAGAAAAAAAAAACAATTTCCTGCAATAACTTGAAAACCGTTTCGTAGATTTATGTAATTTTTGGGTGACATCAATTAAAGGTCATTAAAATTACATGGTGTTTGTTTTAATATGACACCAGTGGTGGCCTAGGCCTACTACTCCGTATGATTTTGTCTTCATAACTCTTCATATCCTACTATCCGTGAATTAACTAAGTTTCCCTTAATCCATTCCAATTGTGAACAAAAAAAGGTGAAAGTGAAAAGGTAGAATTTTCCAATAATGAATATGCTGATATGATATAGGTTATAATACGCTTCTCAGCGTTTCAAAGGAGGTTTTCAATAAATATCTGGGGAGGGATCTTCAATAGAGTCATTCTAGGTCCTCAAATTATTGTAGATCGTTTAAATTCAGATACACAAATTTTTTAGAAAATGTTGTGACTGGCTTTTTAGATGACGTTCCATTATTTTTGAGAAATCAAATGTACTATCAACAAAATGGAGCACCTGCTCATAATGGAGGGCAAGTATCTATGTGGCTCAATTTACACTTTCCCGAACGCTGGATCGGGAATAATGGACCTATTATGTGGCCTCACAGATCTCCTGATCTCAATCCGCTTTTTTTACTGAGGTCATATGAAGCAGCTGGTATATACTGAACCCAGTAAAACGAGGGAAGAATTATTTTATAAAATGAATGCCGCCGCCGAGCAAATTGAAGCAACCGTTGACTTACGAAGGATTTACAACTTCTTGGTAAAACGATGCCGAGCATGCATTGAAGTAAATAGACAGGATTTCGAACATTTATTGAAATAATTATTGTTAATCTTGTTATTTTGCTAACATAATTTCATTTCATGTTAAATAAATAGGTACATTATTTTAATTTTATCTTTAGTTCATTTTACTTACTAGATGACAACAAATAAAATCTTTGCATGTATTTTTCTGCATAAATTAATGCAGTCGGTACTTTGGACTCAATTTACTTGAAAATTTTAGAGCTGTGTAACAAGAGCACCTTTTTTGTTCAGAATTGGTCACTGATTAAGTAGAACTTAGTCAATTCACGTAAAAGTAGGGTATGCAAGAGTTATGAAGACAAAATGATAAGGAATAGTAGGCCTAGGCCACCACTAGTGTCATATTAATACAAACACCATGTAATTTAAATGACCCTTAATTGATGTATACGTCATCCAAATATTACCTAAATCTACGGAATGGTTTTTTAGTTATTGCGGAAAATTGTTATTTTCTTTTTCAAAATAACACCCTGTAACTCGCTAGGCGTCCATCGGAGAAATATTTTATAAGAATTTTATTCTTGTTTTGGTTTGGTCTATCCCTTGCTAAATTTGTGTACGCTTACACTGGGACACCCTATATACATTAGCTTAAATTATAAGGATCGTCAATTACTAAATTAGTGTTTGTACATATATCTTCATTGCAAAGCGCATGCGTATCCAGTCCCTTTAACTTGGACAGATAGCTTTCTCTTTCAATTTTATTACCGTTTCGCTTCAGTGTCTATAAAATGGCGAATGCGCCAGTCAAATGGGGAATATTTGAAATCTGATTTAAAACTGATTATAATGACACAAATTATCATGAACTCTTTAACCGGAATATAACTATATTAACGACTACAAATATATTTACCTACACAGATTGTATATGAAAAATAAATAAATAAATACAAAAGTCACTCAAAAAAGGTGACAAAATAAAATTAATTTAACAATTGGATACTTAAAGTAGTAAAATTATTTATATAGCAAATTATTTGAGGTTAGAATTTTGACGTGCTTAGTACGATTTTCTTATGTAGGTACTTTCTTACACACATGAAGTATGTTCTGTGACAGATTGATAATTGAAGGACGGGCAATTGTATATTATCTTAACTATAACTAAGTATAAATATTTTAACAGGAGCCTTTTGTGTTTTCCTTCATGTTTAGTGGTTTTTCTAATTTTGAACATTTCATAGGTAGTTAATAAATAATAGAATTTGTATCGGGTACAGATAATTCTCTATAATATAGATCGCCAATTTGTTTTTCGAACAAGACTGCAGCGGATGCATTCAAAGATTTCTATTATCTTTTAGTATTTGTTTTGTTCAAATTTCTTATAATAAATGGACATTTTATTTATCTTTACGCTAAGTATGTTTTGTTGTTAGTCGGTAATCCTGGCAGTCTTGTAATAAGTGAAGATGTAGTTTTGACAGTTTAGAACGAGAAGCGAATGCAAAATACTGCATCTAATCTATTAACTGTTATTTATCAGTATTATTAATAAAAATATTCAGTTTCATCGTTTCTACATTTGAAAATACTGTAAAAACGAGGCCGCATGGTAGTATAGTAGACAGATCGCGGACGATACTTATCATAGGCACGGATTTTCCGGAAGAAACGAGGATTTTGCCTCATTTAAAAAAAAATATCGAGCTAGAATTCTGAAACATTTTTTTTATTGTATTTGAGGCCTCTGAGTACGTGGTTATAATTTTTGTACTTAGTAGTACCCTGTATAGTTTTTGTAAATTTTTGTACCTAGATACTATTACAATTACTTTAACAAGTTTAAGGTCTCTATCCATAGTTCGTAACAACGAATTTATTAAATATTGTATAATACCGCAGAGATTTATTTTGAAGCATGCTGTATATACTTGATATTATACATTGTACAATGTCATGCTATATATCATCGTATTATCTAACTTTCTGAAACGTATTCAGAATATACTCAAATTGTTTAAGAGTTACATTGACTGGTGTTTTTATAGTGACCCCGTTCGCAACGATATGAAAACAGAATTATTGACATTGGCCGAATTCAATTAATAAAGGAAATATTTTCTCTGGATATAATAAACCATACAATGTTTCATACGAGACACGAAACTGGGTTACGGAAATAAAAATGTATAAATTCTTTCATTCTTAAAGCGTGCACATTTCCGTTACTAAGTATGTATAAAGCTGTAAAAATTATTCAGTAAAATTGTATGGTTTTACTTATATACACGAGTGTGTTTCAGATTAACATCAAATTTACAATTGAACCACAAAGGTAAAGTTTTTTACTAACCAATAAAAACTTCAAATTACAACTTCTAGGAACAATAGGTGGAACAAAAGAACCCAACACAAATATTCAAAAAATCTATGTTGTTGACACGAATGACCCGAAACGTGCGTAAGTTTCGGGTCATTTTTTATACCCATCTTCAGAAACAAAGTTAATCATAGGTACTATAATGAAAACAGATTATAGAATCAATTGAATAAAAGAGAAACATTTCGAGAGAAAAAATTTTGTTCATTTTCATAAAAATTCTGAGTAATCATTGTGATTAAGAACCAAATATATGGTTAAGGACAGAAATATTAAAAACATAATTTTAGAATATTGTAGCATACTAGGCGACGAGCTCAAAGGAATGTCTATAAAAAAATTCCTATTGTTTACATACAGAAAACATCGAAACAAACAGAAAATAATATAAAGTAAATATGAAAAGTCAATTTAATACAATTTTATAGGTAGTGTAAAAATCTGCAATACACAAAGGATATTAATTATTAATTAAGTCACATGGGAAAAACCGTCAATATTAGTATTACTGTTAATAGAAATTGTGTTTCTTTTAATTTGAATCATTTCGAGAATGGAACGTTTTTGTAGATTACATGCATTTATTAAGGATTTCAACATTGTCAAAATCAAAATTATGGTTATTTTCTATTGCATGTTCAGATAGAGCAGAGGAATTGATATTTTTGGTTGATATATTATTATTTGTGGTTATACATTCGTTTATGTAAATACTATTTAGTTTGTCTACTATATGTTCCATTACAATTATTACATTATTATGTATTATTTACATGGTCAGGATAATACTACTATTTTAACCAATAAAAAAGTATCAGTCAATTTTAAATTTGTATTTTTTTAAATATTGTATTTTTAAAAAATATGCTATACATTCGGAAGCTAGTAAAATATTAAATTATGGACTCATTGTGATTTGTTATTTGATTTTTGAAATTCAGTAAAAGTCATTTCACACTACTACAATACAATTACATTGAAATTTAATACAAAAATAATACATGTATCATCTAGATAGATGATTTTAAGTGAAACTAAGTATTTTTTCTTAATATCACATATTTTTTTCACAAAAATTTGTGTTTAAAAATTCAGTTAATCTATTCTGTTGCATATTTCGTTTTAACCATGTATTTTTTCATATGGGTAATAAAAGTTTTAAAAAAATATGTTATTTCACTAAATATATGTATTGCGTACAAGCCCTGATTCTGATATATTTCGAATGACCAATATTTCAAATCCGTATTTTTTTAAATAGCAGCATTCTGTTATCCTGCTACTACGATGGTAGGTAGCATTGAAGTAACTAATGATAATATCGAAAATTTTGATTTCCCGGTTATGAAAATACATGCAAACCTAAACAAAGGATACCGAAATCATTAATTAAAACCGAAGTGGACTCGTGATTTATGGAACCCAGGCTATTCTTCACGCGTTATCATAGCTGAGTTCCATTATTATTCACTGTACGTAAAACTAATAATTGTAATTAATTGTTTTGTCGAAATTTTACGTTTCCAACCAACTATAACTATCTATTGGTCTGTGAAACTTTTGAAACACGATTGGCGTTGGAAGTGACATTTCAATATTTAATTGTCGTTGTCTGTGCGATATATTGCTGGTATAAAGTATTCATTTTGATATCAGTATGAGTATTAATAGTTTTACGTATTACTTTTTATAATATGGATATAGCTACTGTAATCAAAAACTTAATAATATTAATAAATAAAGTGACAATAAACTTAACTAACTGTAAACTAAGTTCGATGTTACTATATAAATTTTGAAATGTTATTTTAACCTGATGTTTGCATGGATCTGTTGAAAGCATTTGACAGGCCTCATAAATTGTCAACCTTTCAATTAACATTAAATTTGCTTAAGTTTTTTTAAGTTCTGTTTAAATAAAAGAATTCTGTATATTCAGTATCGCAGCATAAATAATATTATCAGTATATACAAGATGTTTTCAAAGAAATTGAAACTACTTGTCTACTATATTGAAGACTATCACAGCTTGCAGCAAGATATGTCAAAATGTGATGTCAAGCAAATAAATTATTCTTAAACATTCAAAGTGCAATCGATGTAATGAGTTTTACAAAATGATTTCTTCTCAGTACAGTTCAAAATTCAAAACTTGGTAAGGACTTAATGAAAGTATATAAATGTTATATTATTATCAAAAAATTAATAAAAAGTAACCGCAGGAACTAACCTAATATGGTTAAGTATTTGTACATAATAATTACAAATAGGTACACCTAAACATATGTACTTAGAGCTTTTTTCACAACAGAATAATATTTACAAAGGTTCAAAATGACATGTTGCTTCTACATTCGTCATAAATTAGTAAATTGTTATATTCTTGTTTATGTACACTCCCAAGTAT
The DNA here is from genome assembly GCA_025584915.1 of Monochamus saltuarius. Lineage (NCBI taxonomy): Eukaryota > Metazoa > Arthropoda > Insecta > Coleoptera > Cerambycidae > Monochamus > Monochamus saltuarius. Next base: position 6,888,535 of record CM046726.1, read on the forward strand.
CAAAGAAAAACTAGAGATCAATGAACCGCACTACAATACTACTATGACTAATATTACTTTTAGGTTATCAGCAGCAGCTTGACACGTTGTCGAACGTCGTTACAGTATGTTACAGTTTTAATGAGTTTCTCGAAAACTTCAATTGTTTATTTCATTAATAGCTACTGATACAACAAATAAATTACGAGTTAATTACGTTATAGGAGCTTTTACTCTTAACCTTACTTGTAAAATAGTTTTGCATATTATTGCAGATGTATTTTTGTTTTTGAAATGTACTTGTAGACAAACTATTCGTATTAGATATTTCTTTCATAAGAGTTTTTTTTTTGTTGTTTCTGGTTAGATGTATATAACCCCTTAAAATTACGGCCCTCATGGACTGGACACTCCGTATATTACATATTGTCCATCTAATTATGCAAGTAATTCTCATATACATTAAGTGCAAAAGAATTATAATGATTATTTTATTTATCTATACAGAGAGGTCACTTTTACGACATCCAGTACAGGTATCTCGGAAACTGTAATATATACAGGGTGGTTTAACTTAAGACAAAATTGAGCATTTCTATGAGTTTCAATTTCCTGTAAAGAAATATGAGATATTTTTGTAGTTGCTGAAACATCGACTGAAAATTTAAAAGAGTGTATTTTATGTTTCCGTTCATAACTTTTTTATTTATAATATAAATGTCATGAAATTTGTTATGTTTACATTGTTCGGCATTAGCTAACCCACCCTGTATACCGTTTCCGAGATCCCTGTACTGGGAGTCGTAAAAGTTACCACCCTGTACATTTTTAGTAAATCTTTATATGGAACATTTGTAAAGTACTTACTACAGTACTACAGTAATATCAATTGTTTCCTCTCACTATACTATTTAGAATTAGTTTTACTAGCAATTAATATTCAATTCTTTAACGACAATTTGTATATAGATAAACTTTGTAAGTTGGTAAATTTTATAAACTCAAATATTATTCCAAAATTGTTAATTAAATCTGCCAATTATATGAGGTGCTATGGCAATGACTTTCAGATAACTCCATAAGTAGAAATCTAACAGAAGCTTAGTGGCTAGCCATCACACAAGTACAAGACCTCGACATATTATTGAAACTAAAGTCCCTAAGGTTCATATCATCCAGTGAGCCACAAATAATAGGCCGATATACTTCACCACTGACAGTTAGAACATTTTCATAATATACTTTAACAGTTGTATGTGTTGTGCTAACAAATTCTTCATGATAATTTGACACAACATGTGGTAAATGTCATACCAATATCACTGCAAATAGGGTCACTAGGCTCAAACAACAATACAACATCTTTATTGAAAAACCTTAAAATTTTAAGTTCTTAATTGAAATTGTATTTTAAACTTATCAAAGGTCTATACAAGGTTAACTATGGCTAAGTATAAAAATTTTAACCACGTGCTAAGGAAGGTCTAAAAAAACAATAAAGAATTATTCCAGAATTTTAGCTCGATATTTAAAAATGGGGTAAAACCCTCTTTTCCTGTGGAAAGTCGACGCAATGCAGAAACGACAAAAATTAACATTCTTATTAGTAATAATATCTGCTAGATAGGTAACAGTTAGCTGCACTATTTTGCATTTGTTTTTCATTATTTTGCTACAAACTGACAAAACTACATTTTCACTCATTACAACCACTCACATTTTCCGTAGGTACAATTAGATAAAATGCCTATTAATTATTAGAAAATCGAACGAAATGAATAGGTAGATACTAATAAATAATAGAAAACCTTTAATGCACCCACGGCAGTCTTGCCCCATAATCTAGAAAAAACAAACCGGTGAACTATATTAAGGGAAAATATCGGCACCCGACACAAATTTCTTCATTTACTAACTATAAAACGTTTAAAATTAAAAAATGCATTACAAACTGGTGAAGAACACAAAACTACAACGTAGACACAGGAATTACGACATGACAGCGAATTTTACCGTTGTGTTGCTGGTTTTCTACTCTGTAAAGGTTAAACGTGCGACGGGTCGCATAGGCGACATTAAACTAAAAAAAATTTCACTTTATAAATTTGACATTTTTTTGAAGAGTGATTGCGTTAATACTTAATTTTCTATATTCCCTCTTAAAATATTTGTACTTAGTTAACCCTGTATATAGTCAGCATTATCATCAGTATGTTATAAACAGTATTGTATTCATTTATACTATAAATATCATAAAATTCGAACTATTTTTAAAGGATTTACTTAAAAAATTTTCAACTATTTATAAAATATGCTTTATCTAGACGTAAGGAAATATTTGGACCGACATAAACTGTATTAATATAGATTGCCATAAATATAAACTTAAGTATAAATACTTGAAACACTGGAAGAGACAACTTATAGAAGCGGGTCATTCTAGTGACTCATTTTTTATTTGTACATATACTAATACTGCAGCAACAGGTTGTAGATTCTTTTTGATCGTAAAAGTTTTGATTTTTTTTAAGAATACATAATTTTAACATGATAATAGCGCGGTTAGTTGAAGTTTTGAAATGACCGAAGTAACCGTTTCTGATTGAACAGATACCAATTGATTTCCTCCAGTCTCTGATCAATTCTCGAGAAATTAATGTTGATAAATTATTGTCTAAGGAATATATTCACTTTGCTAAAAATTGTAAACAAAGAAATTTGAGTAAAACATCTAAGTAAAACTTAATAAATAAACAGGTTAGTGCTGCATATTTACTGTGTACACATTATCGTTTGTTATCAATTTACACTTTTGAAGAAATTTCTTTTCTTCTTCTACATCGGGGAGTTAATTGTCATAACTGTCATAATTGGTTGAACAATCCAATAGTTCGCGATATATACATCGAACATCTAAAAAATATTGTTTGGACACAAATTCTTGGAGATCGCATTATTGGTCCATTTTTATTACCAGGAAATCTAGATTTCCTAGTCTACATTCAAGACGGGACCACTCTACATTATGTAATGCATGTGAGACAATTGTTACAACGTTTCGAGAATGGATTGGAAGGAGAGGACCTACTGAATGACCCGCATGTTTACCAGATTTATATCCATTGGACTTTGGACTTGAAATCACTGGAAGACTCGCGGCAATGCACATGAGTACACCGATGTAACATTATTGCTCCAGAAATGCTCCATAATGTAGGATGGTATTTTCAACAAATAAAGTAAATTAATGGTAATTGTATTTGATGATCTGAACTTTTCCCCTTTAATTTTTCGAGAACTGATAATTCGAAATTAAAAAACTAGATGGCTTTGAAAACATAATGGAATAGGTACCCTATAAAATGTAATACACAATAGATACCATTTTCCATTTAAGATTTTAAGGGTGAAGGTCTGCCCTACTTAAGGGTAGACATTTGGGGAATGAGTACATCCACCAAGTATGTTTCTCTCAAATCAAAAATTGACGGGTCCTAATGTTTTTTTGTCTTCGCTTCAAAATAAAGAAAACCTGAAAAACTATAATATCGAAATACAATAAACTGTTTCTTCAATAAATCTGGTACAATTACTATCTTTTATTTAAAGTAACAAATGTTTTTTTCTAATTTCTGGGGCAAAACCAAAAATTGTATTACGTTTTAAGGATGTCAACCATTTATTTAGATTTTGACATATTCATATACGAATGCTGTTAAGGCCCATCGGATTTTCCAGGACTTACGTGTTCTGGCGATAACATATTCCAATGTTTGAAAATTGTATTCTCCCCATGAATACAAATCATTATTTCTTACATTGTATTATGTATGAGAGGAAACCGAAGCAAATTCTAGGTCAAACATAAAAATTTTATGTTGATGTAATGGCAATCCAATAACGCTCTCGTGATTTTTTCTTAACTCGTAATTGAAACGAATATGAATTTATACGTCCTTGCAACAAAGTGGTTTACAAATATTTATCGAGCGAGGTAATTTTGATGACTAACGGACCATATACCTACCTCCTTTACTATTGGTTAGTTGCCACTTTCAAAGTTTTAGTATTCAGTGGCTTAAGATAAACCCGCCTTAAAACTCTTATCTTTATTACACAATGTCGTATAGAACATAGTAAGAAGAAAGGATGTTATCAAAAATTCTATTTCGTTTATCACAAATCAACGAACGTTTGACCTCTTTCCAATTTCTTGCTCTCCTCTGTGTCCTCTTCAGAGATGTTCATATGATGCACTAATAACACTAGTTATTGTCTTTGAATGTTTGGTCCTCTAAGAGCTTGCTAACATTTCAGTATCAAGTTCTTGTAAATGGTAATGGTTGATGATGATACTTTTGGTGGTAAAGTTTGGATGAAATGAAGACGGACGTGCTTACCTGTTGTCTGGTGGCGAGTTAAAAAACTTGGCGGCCTAATGACCGCTGGCTGGCAGCCGGACTAGTGACGAGCTGGCACGTTGTAGTGGCTTTGCTCCAGTCGGCTCAGACTGCATCGATCGTTCACTTTCAGCCTACCAACAGTGCTGCTTGACTGGAGACACACGAGAATCCAAAACAACCGTAAATATGCACAGGGAGATGAAATCACTAGCAGTCCTGATAGAGAGCACCAGGTGGTCCTGTTCCTCCTTGAAGGTTATGTTTATGATAAGAGCAACAGATCACGTGCGCGTGGCACGGGCCGGAACCAGACCGGTCTTTAGGCACTGAGAGTCTGTGGGATGTGAGCGCGTAGTTTCGCGGGTCAGTAAGGTCACTCTTCACCGCTTCATGCCAGCACACTGAACTACGGGGCTGACGTCAGATGAGAGCGGCGTCTACTATCGAGCACGGGCGTCGCTGTTCGGCCACGAGGGTGCCTGCCACATTGACGCTTGCGCCTCCAAGACGCGTGCGCTGCACGCCAGGGATGCCATGCACCCACACCTGAATACTACTCAACTTCATAAATCAAGCCTCTCACGAATTTTACATTATTATTACCGCCGCCGTTGCCATTGTTACCCCTCTACATCTTCATGTTTAAGCAGTCGCATTTATCAATTACCATTACTTACCCTCCACGTTTCTTCTACACAACACAGGTATTCCAATATTCTCTTGATATATTGCACAACTTATTATGTTTCGTAACCGTAATTTTAATTTGATTATAGCCATTACCAGACATTGGATATTTTAAGGACGTGATTTCAGGAGCAAATTCAAGAACATACATCGATTTCCCTTAAGACATTTCTAAATGTAATTAGGACCGTAATTCAATCTAAAATATTCTGTCATATTTAGAGTTTCTCAGAAGTTTAGAAAATTCATGATTATAACACTAATATAGATATAAATGTAATCCTAGATAGGTACATTGTTATTTTTAGATATTCATTAACAATATTTGTAGTTTTCTTTATTGAAATATTAACTATTAACTACTCACCATAGCATGGATTTTAAGAATTGATATTCGATATTTGTTTTTCACAGACAGTTGTTATCAGTTACCAAAATTTGTATTGTTGTTAAACCTTATTCTTCTGTTAGTTACCGACCATTGCTGTGTCATAAAAATTAGTCGTTGATGTTCCCTATAAAAATGTTGAGATTCACCTAGATCAGTTTATTAGAAATTACAGTTTTAGTAAACTTAGGGATCGTTTTTTTTTCTTCCTTAATTCCTAAGTATAATTTGTTCAGTGCTTGTGGTTAAGTGATAAGGAATAACATCCATTTTGGAAAACTAGCGAGTGCCAAAAATACTAATCAGTTGAAAACACCATTAAATAATAACAGAAATTCCTATCCCTATTCTGTTCTTCAAGATAGCAGCCGACAGCATTTGGTAAGTCACATATTTCGTACCTCGCTTGATAAAAAGTTGAATATTTTAACGCAAAATAATACTGTCCACTTAATTCTGTCAATTAATGCCAAATCACACAATATTAAAAGCAGTGTCACAAATTCACTCTAATTGTCTCATTTAATGTTAACCGCATCAAAAACTGTCAAGAGAAAAAAGCTTAAATTTATTTATCTATCCAGTTATAGCTATCATATGCATATCCATATAAAAAATCCATGGTGAAACAAAGGGCAGCTACAACTCCCGCAATGTAATTAGATTTTATCGATATTTACCTCAAAACATAGCTATTTATTATTGATCGTGTACCAAATTTGGAAAAAAATATCTTCAGGTGTTTAGAGAAAATTTGCATTTTTATTTAATTTTATTTCAACTTTAAGGGACTGTAACTTGAAGGCGATACATTATTTAGTATATAGGTGAATTAGATTATCTACTTATAAATTTAGCTACATGTTTTAGAATGACCCTGTAAGTTGATGATTAGTGCATAGAAAATCAATTTTATATTAAAATAACAAATTTAATGCCGTCATGTAGATTATCTACAATTTACTCTGTCATTTATTATATCGATCGGTGGTCGAGCGGTTTAAGGCGTCAGTACTTGAATCAGGTTTGCCATCCACCGCAGGTTCGAATCCTGCGACCGGTAGATCGTAGATCAGTTATATTTGTGGAGGAGACAAGCACTCCCTCTATGGCCATGGTAGGGTGGAAGAACGTTGGCTTGGATCAATGTAAAAGATTGATATCAGTTTCCGTTTGACCATCCCCTCAATTAATGAAATTTTCCTCATTCCTATACTGAATGGTAAATAGGACCTTACCAAAGTAAGTCATTGCTGGGCGCAAATGTGGCCTGCTTAATAATAATATACCGCCCTATCTCCCGCACAAGTCTCCCTACTTCTGGGCTAATCCTCATGATTAGAATAAAGAGTAGAGACATTATTATTATTATAGTTTAAATTAATTATCACATTTTTCAAAATGGGTGGAATATAATTTTGAAATCCGTTTCTGGAATGGCCTTAAAGTGTGTGGGTGTTTGTCATTACTGTGTTAATTATATCTGTATTTTATGTTACATTTAGATTTTTTAAAGCTGTTACCCTGTTGACTGAAAATCTCAGATGGTAGCAATAAAGGTAAACCAAGTAGAAAATTGTACACGTAGCAGCTTTTTAAATGACCAAGAAACACAAACGACAGTGAATATCAAAAATAAAATAATTTTATCTAAAATAGAGTTCAAATATTGAAAGAATAGAAAGAGAAGAAAGAAAATGACAAATAATAAACAGAACTAAATGTTGTCCTTAGAAACGTTTCACAATTAAATTAATGAATAGCTTAACAAATAAATCACAAAAAAGAATGTCCGGATCTACTATAATTCTTATTATTCACTTGGCGCCCCACGAAGCTGGGCCACAGACATTGAAATATAACCATATTGAAATGCGCGCTGCACATTTATCTTCATAGTCTACGACCCCAGATAGACCTTCCACAGGATGCGAATCTTGTCATAAGGAAAGATTTTTTATTTCCTTTTGTACAAAATTTAATACAATATAATTATTTAGAAGAGGTAAGTAAGTATAAAAAAGTTTTAGAAATTAGAACATGTTCATTACCGTAGCAGGAAGGGTGATTTAAAGAATTAAATTTAACAAAATTAAAAATTGATATAAATTATTTCTTAGTGTTATTATTCCAAATCAAGACCAAAAAGCCTCGTCCTCAAGTGAAACAGCAAAAGATGTAGTTTTAAAACATATTAATGTAATGTTTTATTAATAACGAAAACTTATTAATTATTTTTGTAGCATTATGTACCTACTGTGAAAATTCCGCACAGTTGCACAGTTTCAAATCAAACACTTTATACAAGACTGGTTTATATTGAGGGGATAGCCATAGTCATTACTTTTACCAAAGTTTCGAAATTATAAAACATGTCCGGCAAATTACATCAGAGGATTTATTTTTAAGCAATATTCCCCGTACTTACATTCAAAAGGAATCAAGGGATTTATAGTAGGTCCCGCACCAAGGATGGAGAAGTCCCTCTGCGGCTATGTTATACCGTGGCTTCCTTGCAACTCACTTTTTATTACGGCCAAAACGAACGTAGCCTGAATCACGGGGTCCGTCAGTTTCTAGTCTTTTTTAAGAAATATCTAAAACTCCTTCAATTAATAGTTGAGAATTTGTGAGGGAAGTATAGTTTCCAATATTTGCCTTCGGCATCTATATATCCATCTATATTGGGACCAGGATAAATCAATAAAAATAAGAGCTATCCAATAAACATATATAAATATCTAAAATGTTTATTATGACCTTCCACCCTTCTAAAAATTTGTACATTCATATACACATATTAAATTTTAGTAACTGTAATATGAATAACATTGGATAAACATGCACGTTTCTTTAATCTGTTCGATACACTGGCAACTATGAATTGATTTAGTATATTCAAATTTATTTATTTAAAAAGATACACTGTCCTGACAGACAATTCCAATTATAGACCAGGACTACAAAGAAATAAAAATACAAAAGAGAAAATCACATAAACAGATACAATCAATGATCTAAAACACATAATTTAATTTTATAAGACAAATCAATAATTGCCTGATACTGGTTATGAAATAGATACTTGTAATAAGTTAGCGAATGTTTTATAACATTGCTATATGGTGTTGATAAATATAATGATATATAGGAGCGGAAATAGAATTAAATGTTATATGGCTAAGAATATCAGAACAATCAATGTAATTATTAAGCAACTTACACAAAAATAACAGTGAATCTACTCAATAGGTCAGATTGAGGAATGCCTCTGGCAGGGTATACATAGCCAAGTTTGAAAAATAGATATTTAAGAAATCTATACTGAACTATTTCCAGATTATTCCAAATAATAGTCACACACTAAAATTTTGACCTGACCGACACATCCACATTGTACAAAATAGACATTGTAGAAACCTCTCTGAGATGTTTAGCATTTCTTATAATGAAACCAAGATTTGTATTTGCAAGAGATATAATATTATTAATATGAGGAAAATATTTTAATTCAGCATCAAAAGTAACTCCCAGACCTTTAAATTCAGTGCATCGAGAACCAATGTTGTGCATGTAAGTAATTTTTCTTGTGTAAGTCATAACGAAACATTTAGAAATATTCAAAGGCAACTTGTTTCGAAGGCACCTTATTAACTACAGTTATATCATTTTAAAGTAAAATACAATTATCTGTAGATGAAGCAGATGTATATAGGTACTGTTTGAAATCATCCACATATAAAAGAAAATTGGCTCGACGACTGCCACAGATGTCATTAATGAACATAATGAACATTGGAGGGCCAAGAACTGAATTCTGAGGTAGCCCAGTACGCTTAGAAATCTATTAAAAAGGTAATATTTAAAGAATTTTAAGAAGTTTATAGACAACCGAAATTAGACAGCTTAGGAAAGAGAATACCGTGATCAAGCAAAATCTATGTTCAACACAGCTTAGAATTTGTGATTTAACATGAAAGTGAAGTATTTTGTGAATAATCACTTTAAACAACTTGTCAAAATTGCTCAAGATTGAAAGATATATAGTTCTCAATCAATTTCTTATCACATTTTTTTAAGATAGGATGTTACAAATTAGTAGGTCAAGCTGTTAACCACATATTGTTTGAACTAAAATAATGAGACTTTCTTATGCTATGAGCTCCATTTACAAAATACAGGGTGTCAAAATAAAAATTATAAAGAAAATACCGATTTAAGATAAAAAGATGTGCCAAATTTCAAACAAATATCTCTAAAATCACGGGAGCTATCAATAAAAATCTTTTAAACATTTTCTTATTTTGACACCCTGTATTTTGTAAATGGAACTGCGAAATGAAAAGTGGCATAAGAAAAGTACCATTATTTTAGCCCAAAGAATATGTGGTGGCTTGACATACTAAGTTGTAACACTCGGTATAACTACAATAGTACATATTTATATATTATAATTAATACAACTCAATTTTATTAAATAACATGTGAAAAGGCATACAAATAGTTGATATATAACACAAGAATATGTATTTCTGTTAAATCAATACTATTTTTCTTCTTGTTTCCCCTAATTTTGAGGCTTTTCGCAAAAACATTGAATACTTTCGTTCTTACATGCTGCGCTATATATTTTCTTTGGGAAAACTTATTAGATTCCATTAACTGACTAGAAAAGCAGGTGACATATAAAGCTACATTGTAAAGCACATTTGGCACTGCTGTACAATATTTATGTCTTCAATTTAAATATTAGTCAAACATACCAAACGTTAAACATTTAATAAAATATATAAATGATTGAAACAAAAACTGTTCTGCCACTAACCACTGAAGCATATCATGGGATACTGAAATAACTGTAAATAAAACCGTTTGCGTTGGAACAAACAGTCCGTATTCGAATGAGATATGCCTGACGTAAAAACGATTTAACATGGATAAATGTATCAAATAATTTTGGCGATTTTTCATGGTAGATTTTTCCATTATACCAGAATTTTGCTGGAAATATTTTGCAATGAAAAGCGAATCAATATTTTCCAACTCATATGCATGTGAAACATACATTGTAACTTTTCTAGCCCGTTTTTTGAACTGTTATGATAAGTTCAGATTAGTCACAAGTGTCAATATTTGTATGAGATACTTGAATATTTGACTTCGTGATACAAATTTTCATACTCTTTCGCATATATTTTGTGTGCGTAGACAGTGAATTGATTATCCTTTATGCATTCTGTGTATGGAAATTTTGTAATATACAAGACAAACTTACGCATACTTTACAATTTTTGGTGATTTTGGAAGCCGTAATGCATAAAGTATGTCGTCATGGATGAAACATGGCAATTTGTGCTTTTTTCAGTATGGTTGGTGAACTTTTGCTGTAGATATTCAACGTCATCAAGCCTTATTCAGATATAGTTACTGAAACAAGCTCGATCCTCCAATATCTAATCCTGAATTAGCATGTTCACCCCTTGATTCTCTTTGTATTTCATACGTGTATGTATCTATTGCTTTTGTTTCCTTTTTATTTTATAAACAATTATTCGCTATATACTTCGTGATCGTGAGACATATTTAGACTAGTTTTTTTAATGCGAACACTTTGTCATGCCTCAGAGACATATGCACATACAAGTAAACAATAGTATATTAAACAAGTTTAGAAAATCAAAGCGAGCGAGTAACTTAAAAGTTATATGAGTTTAGTAGAATTGCTTTTCTTACGAGATATCTTTATTTTTTCGCATTTTATGTTATTAGTTAATTATGAGCAAATAGTGATAGATATAAAAACTTTACAGTTATAAATTTAAAAAAATTCATTGCAGGTACCTACTTGTGTAGGATTTCCGTAACCTATTAACCTGCTACAACTTTATCTATAAAATTCTCGTGTCACACTGTTAGTCGCCATACTCCTCGGAAACGGCTTGACCCATTTTTATGAAATTTTGTATGTATATTCGGTAGATCTGAGAATCGGTCGTAATCTATTTTTCATACTAAGTGATAAGGGTGGTCCACCCCAAACATTTATTTTTAGGACAAAATTTTTTATTTTAATTTTTTTATTATGTGGCATTAAAAAATACATACAACCCTTAATTGTCACCCTCCTATCACAAACCCCTATTTTTTAATAGTCAGTTTAGTAATTATTTTTAACCCTGGTAGATAACTGATCGATTATCACTGGATCAGTTATCCCCGCCAGGCGTCTATCGGTGTCACTCCTCGCCACAAACCTTGAAATAATATAGACAGCGTTGGTTTATGATATAGGTCACGTGACAGGTGCCGTGTTTTCTAGGGACCTAAGGTCCAGAAAATTGATATTTTATTTGCTTTATGTTGGTTGTGCAAATATGATGGCTGCATTGCAATATGAAATTAACTAACTTGCTGTCATTTTAAAAGTCATTAAAAATGTGACAAGAATGTGACCAATTTTCGCGCTACAATACAACCAACGTAAATTGGCATAAAAAACAAGTTTTAGTGATTCTTGACCTTTTAGGGCAGGCATGAATTAGCGGTCGCCGGCAATATGACACTGACACAGTCTATTTTTCTAGATTTGTGCTTCTCACCTAGTAAACAGCACGGAGTAGGGATGAGAACGAAGTCGACTACCAAAATATTCACTAGAAATAATTCATATGACAAAACAACGTTTGCCGGGTCACCTAGTTTATTTATAGAACAATTAAGTTTTATTTGTATAAATCGAATTAACTGAAGTTATATATTAATTATAAAAATGGGTCTTGCTACTGAAAACAATTTCGAAATTCTGAAAACATTTTAAATGCCGCTCGAGAAGCATATTCGAGCTTACTTCCTGTAAAGTCCAACGAAAAATACTGGAAGGTGTATGAAATATTTTGTGGAGGATAACAAAAAACGCACTAAGAGCAGGCTATTTTTTTATACATATTTTAGTGTTTTTCAATGTCTAGTTATTTTAGGCAAACTTTCTTAAGGCATCCAATTTAAGATGTACATATTTCATGTTGAAAAGTACTATACAAATAAACAAAAACAAAAATATAGATATACCACAATAAACTACTACTTGCATTTTTAAAACGTCAAAATAACACATACGAAGCAAATAAATCAAAAGTTTTGACTATGGAAAACGTTACTTTGTTTTTAAAAGAGGCTCCAGACGATAAGTGCTTAATAATTAAAGTGGTACTAACATTTCATTTAAATGGGGCATGTCGGCGTGCAGAATTGTGCAGTTTAATTATAAAAGATATAGGAGAAAAAAACTTTACATTATACCAAAACGTGTATTTACCGTAGGATCAGAGTTCAACGGATATGAAATTTATCATATCAAGCATTTACGATTGAGACCCATTGAGACAATAGATTTATTATAATCACGGTAAGTACATAGTACAACCCGTTGGCATCAACAATTTCCCAAAGAGTTGTAGATACTTAAAACTCCCAGATGTGTCCAGCTGCTCTAGCCATTGCTTGAGAAGGATGTCTACCATCTTCCTCGCTGACAGTGGAGTGGATATTCAAACATTTAAAAGACATGGAGGATGACAGTAACTAGTGTGGCTGAAAGTTATATCGTCAACAAGTTGAACATTTCAAAGAATAGGTATATTTCATCAGTAAGTACTAATGGCACCTCAAGATCATTCAGGAATGTAGATAGAAAATCATAATAGTTTTCAGGAAGAACAAGGATAATTGAATATATTTTGTGTTGTTGACTTTTCAAATTTGAATAACTGCACTTTTACTACTTGCCTTTATTTTTTATTTATTTTATTTACATTTTTCATTACCTGTTCGTAACCACGTAAATCAACAGTACCCAAACAAATGGCTAGGTAGAGCAAATTACGCTTCTGTAAATTCGCCACCACGTTCTCCAGATTTAAATCCATTAGATTCTTTTTTATGGGGTCATCTTAAGTCCGTGGTTTATATGACATCGGTATAAAACGAAGAGCAACTATGGCAACGTCTTCAAGATGCAACAAATACTCAGAGGCGATGAAGAGTACATTTCAGTTGTCTTCGTCGTGTAAATCTTTGTATGTGTATAAATGGTAGCCACTTTGAACAGCTACTGTGACATCTTTATTTATTTGTATTCATGTTTTCCTAATTTAATTTTTGTTTCAAAATTGCTGCCAATAATTAAAATTAAAAATTTCGAATAAACCATGAGAGTAATCGAGTCTTATCAAGAGTACCTTTTTTGTAGTAAATAATTTACTTAATCTAAATTTTATACTGAGAAATATTTTCTTCCATTAGCGTAGTATTATGGAAGGTATAATTACTAAAATAAAACAAATTCCACGCCAATTGATTGATATAATCCCTGTATATAATAATGTTTTCAATATTTATATAAAAAAAATGTATGTCAAACTGTTTTTTGTTAACGGTGACTTTACTATAGTAAAATGGCATTTTAATGTGGTAAAGTACCACTTTAAATAGCATATTATCAGTCAAAATACGAAAAAGTTAATTTATTTGCATAATTTATACATAGATATGGATGCATATCGATACTTGATCCTAATCTAAACATACCTTAGAATTAACTGTTAAAGGAGAGTGTATGTTTAATGAGTATTATCTGAATATTACTTTTGTGAAGGTAAAATATCGATATGTTTAAAATATGTAGTCGAAAATAACATATTTCTAACATGGAAAGCTTATCCAAGTTTAAAATCATGTAAATCGAACCGTATGTAGGTATGAATAATGTCTTACTTGTCACACCTGTTCATGTTTGCTCTGTTCTATTGATTTATTCAAATAACTATGCCTCAATCATTACACGTTTTTCCAGTTCAAATAATAATTTTATGAACTCGGTATTAAAGAAAAGACTTTTGTATATGTTGCAAATTGCAGTGTCTATAAAAAAAACGTGCCCCGACAAAAAAATTTATTCTCCAAAAATATGTTCCCTTTCACCATTTTCCGTGCTTCTGAGATACAGGATGTCAAAGTGTTTTGTTTTTGTTTTAATAGATAGCTAGCTAGATAGCTTCATAGACTGTTACCTCCTGATATTTTTTGGTTTATTTATAAATCAGTTATTTTGAAAAGAATATAAAATAAATTCGTCTCTTTATATCTCAAACACGGCATAAATGATAAACATGTTGATAGGTTCTAATTGCATTGTAACTGTGCTGTATATACTGAGGTACTGTTATTGTTTATTGGCGACTGATTCTTATTATAAATCGCTTAAGGCTCTACAATATTTAATATTAATAAATACTAAATTTTCTAATCAAAAGTTTAGAATATACAATATTAACCAAATATCATCCATTCATGGAAACACAAATCTTTCAAATTGGAAGAAATAATTGATGACGTCAACTTTTTTAATATTAACTATATAACTTTTCCGAATTTAAACTAAATATGTCTGAGAATTTCTTAAGTTCACAAAAGTTATCCATGCAACTTAAATTCATAGGTATTGGAATAGATCTGACAACTTACATTTCTATATCAATTAGAAACCGGACAAACTTTTCAATATACGTAGTTATACATTCAGCTTACATTCAAATCTTTACATGGAAAGAAAATGAAGAAATTGTTACTTATAGAATCTTTAAAATTAATCATATAACATTTCTGTACAAATATGCTGAAATAGACGTCTTAGAAACTCTTCAATGTACCTATCTAGAGTTATTCATTCACGTTAAAGTCGGATAAGAATTTGATCTTTATATCGAAGGAAGATCACTAAATTATCAGGTACTGCCGAGTCTTTGACAATAATCAAATAGAAATAACTTCTTTATATCAATATGTTGAAATAGAAATCTAATATACCTCCTCTTCAATGTACATATAGTTAAACAGTCATTTTATATTCAAATGGAAACATAATTTGCTACTGGTAGAGTTTTTAAGATTAAGCAGATTTGGTTCATAATTTCAAAACTGAAAATTCATGATGATTCAATTTGTAGTTGTAGTAGATTGAATAATAAATTAAATTTGTCTATGTGTCTGTTCATCATAATGGACACTCGTATCAATCAATCATTTTGAGTTTTACATTCCCAACATAAAAATACACACAGATACGAATACCAACCCCCAGCGACAAATATCCCCAATGTGATTTCAATACCTTTATGCATGCCGGTGTACTTATCCTTCAGTACGGTAAACTCGTAAATTTTTCCGAACTCCTCAAACATTGGCCTCAGATCATCCTCCTCCAAATGCCGTGGGATCTGCCCAACAAACAGTTTGATAACATCTCGATTGCCAACGGATTGTTTAGCCGTCGTGCAATGCATTGTCGGAGAGGTCGGGATCAACATGATAACACAAACACAGCGCCTTCCAAGCTCCCTAACCCTGCACGCATACAAATATCGATTGCGAGCGGAACGGCGAGACAAATACGCAGCGCGCGTTTAATGTTATTCTGCACTTCAATCACACACGACCAAAATATAAAATTTAAGTTCACACAGACAATATTTTTGCTTAAAAAGTTCACAAACACATAACTAATTTGAATTAAATCACTAGAATTGCACTAAAGTTTTATTTCCTACGACTGTCAGTAGCATTACGTCTTGCTTCAGAAAGTTTAGTAGTTCTAAATCAGTTATATTTTTTTCAACAACTCTGTATATACATCAGTCTTCTTCCGGGTATTTATTTACACAGCAGCGATACTACAGGTGTTTGAACGTGAGACCAGCGTGGGAATTTGAGCATGAGCAGTGTAACGATTAAATATAAATAGAGGATAAGGTGAGTTTATTGCACAGAACAAAATTATCCTAAACTAACGACCACAGGACTTCACCTCCACAACAACTAAACAGACACTGTCGACCAATGTCATGTACCCCAGGTCTTTGTGCAGTTGCAACGTGGTTATAGCCAATCCTCATCCACCCTTACTCAATAAAGAGGTGTAGGGTAGAGCCCCTCTAGTAAAGCTGACTCATTCGCTTCGCGTTTTATCCCTTCAATGCGTGCCGTATTTTGCGAAAGCGTGCATTTCACTATTACTTTATGGTGCCTCTGCGACGCGAAATAAATTTTACTTACTAATGAATGATATTGATTGCGCCGTTGAGGTGGGTCAAGTCTCAAGGCAGGTGGAAAAAAAGTGTTGTCACCATTCGCTTTTACGTTACGCAACAAATCTGATTTTAATTTTTTGTGGACTATCTTAGATGTATGATTTTTTCTAACACTCTCTTAACAATTAACATTTCTATTTTTTGATTTGCTTGTTTGTGCTTTTTGCTTTGACTAATCGGATTATAGATAAATGTATACTGACCAAAAAAAATCACTAGTGGTAGAGAAAACACACTTGTCCCAACAAGAAACTTATATAAAATAGAAGAGAGATAAACAATTGTAGCAACTAAATTAAGTTTTCTGAAAACCAGTCATCTGGGTAGCGGCAATGACTAAAAATTTTTGCTAGAGTACCTGAACTGTGTTGCTATAGTTATTAAATCTTATAACTAAATGTATTTCTGATAAATTAAGGATAAATAATAATATCTCTATCCTTCATTCTAATCACGAGGATTAGCCCAGAAGTCGAAGACTTGTGCGGGAGAGGGGGCGGCATATTATTATTAAGCAGGTCGCATTTGCGCCCAGGAACGACTTACGTTGGTAGGCCCTAACCACCATTCAGTGCAGGAATGAGGGAAACCTGGAAAACCTCATTAATTAGGGGGGTAGTCAAATGTCAACCGGTATCAATCTCTCAACATTCTATGAACTATACATTAAATATTAGTTGACTGTAATGCAGTAATAATTGAACATGCTATATTGCTACAGTAGTACCTACTCTTTAACTTATAAATTAGTTGTATTTTAGACAATATAAATATAAGTTTAGTACTTATCTTAAAGTGCATATTTATTCAACTAATTCAACATAAATGAAAATGATAATTAGACCATAATTCCAAAAAGTAAGCATATTATGCAAAGTATATAATGCCAAATAGAAGTAAGATATTGAGAAAACATATTTTTATACAAAGATAATGTGTCAAGATGACACTTTTTATTAGTTAGGAATATTTTCTTTGAAAACTAGACGAGCATGCATTTTTTTCTGGCATGAATCTACTACATTATAGTTCAGAATCCAGAAATCTATTTCAACAATTTTTTCAAAAATATAATACTTTACATGTAGTATGCACTATAATAGGTTGCGAAACTAACAAATTTAAAATATGTTTTCTAATCACATCCTAACTCATAATTAAACTCTTTAATGGATATTTTAAATCATTTAACAAACTTCACGAAACGATACTAATTAAAAATTTCAGTTCTTACCGTGTCGTAAAACAAATTCATTTGTGCCTAATAACTAAGATTAATGTTATGCAGTCAAATGCATCTGTATTGTTATTAGAAATAAGGTGTATTATGTCAATAGATAGGTAAATACAAAAATAGCACAATTGCTAATGTGAAAAAAAAATAGGTAAATAAAGTCATACAAAAAAGTATATAGCTACTTATAGACAGAAAATCCATATATAGTTAAACACCACGGAAAAATGTTTGAGTGGCAGTCATAACCATTCTTGAATGAATTGATGGATGGACCTCCATATAAGCGCTTAAAGTTGAATCCCACTGATGCAATAATAATATTTGTTATTCCGTAGTTATTGAAATTACCTAAAACACATAAAGTATACAGCCTCGAAGTACACGCCGTAACCACACAAAACTTAATGGCGCTGAATTGAACTGAGTCATGATCCTTCAGCACATTTCGTCTTTATTCACGACGTATTCGGCGGTGACAAGTGAACAAATTCACTTATCCCAACAACATAATTAGTTGTGGTACCAATCTGTACAGTTGTGACAGTAATAAGTTTCATGTATGACAAAAACTTATGTTTCAGTAATCATATTTGCCGACAACAGTTAACTGCAAAATAATAACAAGTAATCTAATTACTTACCGAAAGTGAATTTTAAAATTCAATAAAATACCTTACTCATCACAAGTGATGTAATTACATATTAGTGATATACATATGTAGAAATGTTATTTTACTAGTGGATTAGAGACACCTACACAAGATAAAAAAAATATTTACGGTAATTAATTTAAAAATGTAATTTAGAAATAGGCAAAATTTGAAATTCTATAGAAAAACAAAACTAAAAAAATCAGACAGTTCAAACAAAATTTGACTTTTTTGTCTCCTGAATGAATCAGTTCCTGTAGAATGTTTGGCTCTGAATCCTAATTCGACCGCAAAATTGCTCTAGCACACCAGGACTTTGAGATATCCTAACTTTAAAGTGCCAAAAGCCAGTTATTGGGGATATTTCATAGTGAAAAATAACACTGTAGAAGTTCAAACTCATTTAAAAGTGAAATTATTTTAGTTTTGAATTTTGAGTTTCAACAAAGCAATTACCTTATCACCGTAATTTGGTTAGTAAAAAAACAACGGAATATATTGATAATATAACTGATTATGTTTGTCATAACATATGGTTTTACTAAACCAAAAGTTAATGTTACCCATAAACGATTTATTTACCTAGCAAATAACTGAGTGAACATTACTCTATGAATTGTGTTACTATTTCAACACAATAAGATGTGAACTCATTTTAACAGCTAACTGTATGGATTTTGAGTAAAAATTTACTTAATTTTATTTACAAGGTGGAATTAAGAATTATGAACAGCAAATATTTTGCTCATTCTGTTTATGCTACCATTAGGTACTACTATTCCCCAATAAAACCCATCTTCGTTTGTTTCGATACCATTTTTTTAACGGGGTATACCAATTTCAAATTACAGTACTTTTTTAAGAAGCATTTTGGATGTCCTGTTTTTTTACAGACTTTAACTTAAAATGTTCCGATTATATTTCAAAATTAAAGGATAGATGACTACTCTATTGCCCCTATAACTTTCACACAAAATAATTTTCCTAAAACAATTTTCTTGTGTCAGTAATCCCGAAAACCAACGAGTAACTATTTTCAAATGATTTTCCAAACGATTATTGGGAAATGTTAAAAAAAGTTTGTTTAAAATTTTTTTACGATGTCTAATGCTTCCGAAATAGATACTTTAGTTTGAAATTGGAAGGTATGTCTCGAGAAAAAAAATTGGATCGAACACCCGAAAACGGGTTTTGAAAGATTCAATGCTAGCAAAGAAGGAATGAGCAAAAAAAATCACTGGTCACCAAGAAAATATCAAAAACCTACTTTTTGGCACTTGATTGAACTGAATATTGATGAATCGGTTTAGTAAGATCTTGACTCACCACAAGATTTACGAGAAATTAGCATTAAATTAATACCAAAGTCCAAATATTGTTAGTAGGTTTATAAATATTTACGTGTATATAAACAGAATTTAATGAAAATTTGGCAATGATTAATGTTCCTGATGTAAAGTATCATTCGTAATTCACATATACAAAACTAATTCGTGTCCAATACCAATCCAAACAATCTAACAAATAAATTGAATACTGTAATATAGATATGTAGGTAACGCCGAGTCAAGAATTCAGACGTCTTACGTCACGGCTGACGTTACACATTTGTTTTTATTGTCAACGTAATTTTCGATATTTGGTCGTGCTAAAAACAATCATTTTTTGCAATTTAGTGCAATACATAATGCAAACTTCTAGTGTAGTATATAGTTTTATTACTATCAGTTGCAGTTTCTTAAATATTTTGATGAAAATGTAATGAATTATTCATTTGTTCGCATGACGTAAATCGTCTGAATTCTTGTCGCGAGTTTATAGGGAATTTTAAAAATGTTTTGATTGGCTTGACAACAAATTAAGGAAAAAATCCGCAGCCACAAAAATGCATGTTCTAAGTTATAAATCGAGTAAACTATTTCTATTTATGGTCTTATCAAAGAGAGCGGTACCTACCAATTATATACAAATTTTGTGTGAAAGTTAGTTATTAAAAGTCAGTAAAACAAATGTATGTAAGGTCTGTTTGATCAAGATAATAACTTAATTTATTGTCCATAATTATTAATTTGTGGCATTTTTACTATTTTATTTAATTGGATATTCCTGCCACTATACAGAGTGATTCAGTTTTTAATAAATAAACTTCGAGGGAAAGTAGAACTGAAAAATAATGGCAGTTTATTATATAATAGTTTTAAATTTGAGGCTCTCTAAGGAAGATACAGGATGTTTAAGTTTGAAGAAAAAATTTGATTTTTTAGTATATAATTACTAAAGTAATGAAGATATTTTAGCCATACTTGGTATACAGTGTAGTTAGTTAAGGTGTCATAAAATGTGAAACTACTCGATTCGAGTATCATTTAGCATCAAACAATATTATTACAGGAACAGTAAAATAACTGATTAAAGTCAAATTTACTATGTTACCGTAGCAGATACGAAAAAAATGTGAGATAAGGTTTTTGTTAGAAATTAAAATATACATTTAAATATGTCATAAACTATACAACTTTTTTCTTCAATCTTTGGTTTAAAAATTTTGTTTTGCTTATTATTTCTTGTAAATATTTTTATATTTCGGAGGCAGAAATACCCAATTAAATACAAAAAAAAAAACTGAATTCTTTTTCTTTCTTCAATTGCTACTAAAATTCACTATTTATAAATTGCTACATTTTAATTATATAATTTTCATTAATAATAATCTGTCCTGAAATGTTTACATTTCACTGTCAAATCCAATAATTGTCAATTTCAAAGCATAATATCATGTATAGATTATTTGTTCACAAATTCTGTTTCACATAACATAATTTTTAAATTAAGTTTGATTCCAGTTGATTAGATTTGCAGTGCAATCCATGGAGTTATAATGCGAAAAAAGCCCTTTCAAAAGGTATTTTTCCAGCTTACCTACCTATTTTTAGAATAAAATACCTCTATCTCTATATTAACGATAACGATATAAACGATATTATCTTCTATCAAATTAACCAGTTAAAAATTTACTCTAAAGCATTCTAGACGAAAGTGTACTTTCAGTCTACCATATTTACCAATTTCCATAATGTACAGCAAAGTTTTTGAATAGCTTGTAGGCTAAATCATTTCTTTTGTATGCTTTCAAAAATATCGTGATTCAAATACGCTTGTACGTACGATATATACTGTTTTGTGTACACTAAAAGTGCTTTTTGATGGATTTTATCGCACTCCTGATGAAAATTATTCTTGGCTATCAGTGCTAAACACCCCTTTTGTTCAAAGTTCCGCCATGAAACTTTATTATAAGTTCGGTAATAAAGTAAAGAAGAGCACGATTCATGAAACTCTTAATGAGAGGCCCTTCTAAATTATTGTTAGAAGAAAAGCGGGGAAAGTTAACCGAGTTAACTGTTAGAAACTTTATCCCCGTATTTGGTCAAACTAACAAGGACACCTCTATCACTCTAGCAAGCCTGACGTTAAGAACATGAGTGCACAACTACCAACTAAAAAGTTAACTAACATAAAATAAAACCTCCCATATTGTCCCCCCTTAGTATTTACTTAAATCTCAGTTGAGATTTAGTTTAGTATCCAAAGAAACAAAACACAGGAATAGCATCTTGAGGTATACATTTACCTACCTATTTCAATATTTTACTAATTTATATATGTTGTGCGAATAGATTAAGTAAAACAACAACATAACACATATATTTTCTCATTATCATTGTGTCAACAGATAAATCTAAAATTACAACCTTGAACATAAAATCGATAAAAGTAATGTCAGTTATTACACGTATTTAGAAGTGGATTAAAATGATATTAAAAAAAATTCAGGCACATTCGTATTGTCTTTAGTCAATCGCATATATGTATCTAATAATTACATTTTGTTGTAATTTATGTTATAGATGTCTCACCTGGTAAGATCGCTAACGAGTTCATATAACTTTTCTTACATCCCTTGATGTAAATTTATTGGAAGCTCATCTACCTCTATAGTATGTTAAATATGTTCTTGTTGCTTTCAAATTTAAAATATCTGTAATACCATATTATTTTGATCTTTTTGTAGAACATTTCAGGCTATATTCAATTTGGTTCTAGATGCGTTCTAGAAGACCTAGGAAGATTCGAACACCCAAAAATTATATATAAGCGGTTCAATCCGTCGCCACAATTCAGTTTATTTTGAGAAGTTAGACGTGAGTAATAGAAACGTCAAAGTAAAGATTTGACAGTTATGAATTGTTGTGTAATCAAGTAGTGACAATAAAGTTCGTTTTTCTACTAGAATTATTTCAACGCTAAGTGAACGTAGAGGGTTACAATATAAATATTTTGAAAAATGAACCCTCAAAGAGTAACTAGTACGTAATTGACGCCAAATTTGCTACTATTTTGTATAAAATCTTCAAACAACAAAGTTACAATTACTGCTACGTATTTTCGACTTCTCCTGGTTACTTTACAGTTATGTAACTTCTAAGTAGCTCTCCTGGTTTGGGGGACATCTTAGTTACCAATGAGACGACCTTTAAGTTTTCACAACTTTAAAGTGGCAAAGGATCGTAGCTGTAACAAACTCCTGTTACTAAAATATGACTTAAAAGTTACTGTCACCTTCAAGTAGCGTTGTAGTTGCCGCGACGTTCAGGAAACCTAAATTGTTTGTTTAATGTCCAAACAACGTTATCGCTACTTGTACAAATTGGCTATTAAGCATCACCACGCACAGTAACTACAAAGAGCGTACCACCCCTTAAAGTCGTTATAAAGTACATTTTACCATGTAATTTCATAAAATTGAAAACATTCACGCTGTTCGTCATTGTGTAATGTCTGTACTAATTCGACCATGCCACGTGTGGAGTGTACATTTGGTCATTCTTTAAATAATAGAGTGAACAAAAGGAAAAATGTTCATAAGAACTAACAGCGGGAACTTTGAAGAGACTATGTGTAATAGTCAGAACTGTACTGATGCTTTAAAATAACGCTACAGCCTCGTACAATACTTTGTAGTGAATATTACTTGAAAGTCACATATTGGTAGTTCCCGTTACGGATACAAAAGTATCAATTACTTTCATGTTGTGTTTATTCCAGCAAGCCACTTTATAGTAAGGTTTTCAAAATCCGCAATTGTGACAGGCAACAATCTCAGCTTTTGTCGTTATTTCTGTATTAAAATTAATAAATTGATGTCATTTCCAACAAAAATAGCTTTTACCATCTAAAATTCATATTCACACATAATGTTATTATACTCGTATATGTTAAACAACATTTTTATTAAAATATATACATTTTAAAAGTCCGTGCTGCATTTGGAAGTTTTATCAATATGTTTGTTAATAAAATTTCATTCCTTTGAATTTTAGGGTTCCAATTACAGGCACCAAAAACTTATTCCACATTTTCGTCGCAGGTACGTAATGGGAACGTTTCTATTACGTTCTCATGGCTAGTGGCAAAACACTTTAAATTACCTACAATAATCGTAGCTACATTCCAACTACTAATTGTGCCATTTGGTAAATCATTTTAAATTTAATTGAATATTTAAATTTTACATACAGGTCATCTAAAGAATACATTCTTGTCATGAAATAATCAAATGTATGGTGTTTTTCCTTTAAATGTGAAATACCCTGCATATAAATTTTCAAATCAATATATTATTTTGTTGTCTGTATGTATATCTTCAGTTTAAGGTTGTCATGACTGTATACTTATTAATAAGTAAAATATTTTCCGATGGATTGAATTTCCTAATTTTGGTTATTTAAACTGACACCTATTAAGTTACCAGGTCATTCCTCAAGCAATATATTCCATTAGAAGGGTGCATAAATCCTTTGAAATACAACCGAGCCTACGACAGGGAACCCAAATTATCTACTTTCCAGAGCTACTTGCCAGACCGAAAACGTCCTCCCTTAAGTGTCTGTTCTGGAGGACCGACTTCAAGATGGTTACCGGCCAAAGATTTCATGCTTTATGGTGATGCCTTGCTCTTATACTCTGCTATATTCCAGTCATATATCTCAACTACGACCCTCTGGGTGTTTGCATTAATTTCGCTATTCGCGAAACTGTCAGCCTCGTACCATACCGAAATCCGAGTAAGTTATAACGTTAAATTGCCCTGCAAATATTACGCGAAGGCTCTTTATGCGTATCCACATATTTTTTCAGCGTTTCTTTTTTTACAGAATCATCCATAAGACTTTAGCAAGAGCAATTACATACGAAAATAAAATAATATTTTCCTTGTTCAAATTTAAGAATATGTATTCTTTTGTGGAAGGTGTGCTCCGTAGAATTTTTAAATTTAAAAAGATACCGGATTAGCTGAATTTGTTGGACATTTTGATGATAATATATACAGGGCGCCCAAAATATGACTTAAAATATGCCTTAATTTTGCCATATGATAAGTTGTACTAAACAAAACATATTTTACTTAACAATTTTTTTCTCTGACCAACACTAACAAAATTGTGACAGCAAACAGGTCTTGAATATGTAATAACGTCCCTCATATACTACCTTAGAATTTGTATGTATTTATATATTGTCACGGATTTCCCAACCCGTCTTTTCTTACTTCCAGAAAAACAATCCGTTAATTAATAACTTCTTTATTAACTACTGAACACTACTGACTACTAATTACAGGTCAAATTAAACACTTATTTAATTAATCGCTATCTAAATCGCTTTGATCTCTCTAAATAAACACTTCACTTTAGACTGTAACACAAGACTAATACAAGACTAACTGACTCGGCCGTTTATTCTTCTTTTATAGACCCAACGAATATTCCAGGTATATTCCAGTATCTCTAGATCCATTTTCTCGTACGACTGGAACGCTTCTCGTCGTTTCCACGATTTTCTGGTAACGCCTCGATTCACGCATGTTGTTTGTTTACCAGAATGGCGTAGGGGCGATCGGAGCAATCTTAGGCAATTCGCGGTGCCACAGTCGTCGGTTTGGGAGTGAGTGGGGCAAATTCCGTGACAATATAATAATTTCCAATAGGTACACCTAAACATAAGTAGGGGAGACTGGGTACGAAAGTAACATGGGTTGGTTGTAACAGTAAGTCTATAGTCTTTCTAAAGAGGTTTGTCTATGATATTATATCATCATAGAGTCGGCAGTGAAATATATATTAACTTATTTGAACAACAATATCCGTGGTGTGTTTTAGTTCGAGTTAAGACCTGCACGGTGCAAAATGACATGCAAAGTAAGTTTTCATTCTTTATCTTAATCTATCATAATCCTAGAACTGAACGTTATTTTGAATTATTTTATTGGCTTGTTCAGATAATACCAATATTGGCTATAACCTAAGCATGGTATTTTAATTAAAAATACTCGATAAAAAAAGTTTTAAGCAAGTATCCTGTCAATCGCGTGAATAATGCGTAAAGGACGATTGTAACAATGCCATCGGGGGACGATTGTAACATGTTACAACCGTCCCTCAAATTTTATATCAATGATCATATTTGTCATATTTAAAATGATAATTCTGTAGATATCCAGATAATTACTTCAGTATTTGTTATACTGTGTGGTAATATACAAATTCATTCTCTTTATTTAGGATGTCTAACAAATGACAACGAACAACAGATCGTGGGATGATTGTTATGGATTGGGAATAACTTGGTCCATCCCAAATATGGAATATGGACGAGTCTGGCGTAACAACCGTGTAAAGCCAGATAGGGATAGGATTCTTTGTTATTACCAAAAAAAAATTATTATTATTTTAGATTTTTGTTTCATTATTCTGTTTTATTTATTTATTTATTTATTTTTTCAAATAAAAAATATATTATGTACCTGCACTACAACTTGCTTTTATATAAGTATGATCAATAAACAAATACCTTGTAAATATTATTCTATACCTAGTTATTACCTATTATTCATATGTTACAAACGTCCCCATGTTCTGTTACTTTTGACCCATACCATTGGGTAGGTTGTAACGACGTACACTCTCTACTTTTTTATTAATTGTACATCAATATGAACTTTAATTACTTCAATATTATTTTTCTTCTATATATAAAATGCCACTAGCTATACGTACCACTATGACTAAGATTACTTTTAGGTTATAGCAGCAGTCTGACACTGCAACATTGTCGGGCGTTACAGTACGTTAAAGTTTTAACGAGTTTCTCGGAAATTACAATTGTTTACTTCATTAATACTGATCCAAAAATCAAATTACGAACAAATTATGTTACAGGCGCTTTTACTTAACCTTAATTTTACCTTAGTTTGTAATTCCGTAACAAAGTTTTGCATATTATTACAGTTGTATTTTTATTTTTGAAATGTTTTTGTAGACAAACTATTCGTTTTAGATGTTTTTTTTTTCATTTTTTCGTTTTTTATTGCTTTTGGTCAGATATATAAGCCCTTAAAAATTCGATTCATATTCCGGAAACCCTGTATATAAGGTTATGAAATGAAATTTTAGATAAATGAATTCTTTTCTGAAATATTCTGAGAAAAAAAACTATTTCATTTGTTATTTAATACCAAAGGTGAGATACCTTAAAAGTTCTGCCGTTTTTAACGAAATCTAGCACTGTTGTCGTCCTCTGTGAACTCTAACCAAACTGTGAACATATTTCAATTACTCGATCCAAAGCAGTCGAAACTGCAAAGTTGTGTATTTATATTAGTATTTATTAAGAAATAAGTAAATGAATAAACAAAATATTAAAATAATATTTTTCAATTGACACCCTCTATTTCTTTAACTATCAACTTTTGGACTAAATCGTAATATGTTTACTTCAGGAATCTACCTAAGAATTTTAGCCCCTTACCTCAGGACCACCCTGTATACATAAATGGTCACTTCTAGGGTGTCTTGGCCGCAAATATTTAAATTCAGTTGGTTTTACTTGAATGCGTATTTTCACAAAAATATTTATGAAGAAACAATATTACATTATACGTCAGTATAAGGTTAAAACAAATTATAATAATAAGACAATTATTTAAATATTTACTTCGGTCTAATTAAAAATAACCACTGCTTTACTAAAATTTCCCCTTCACAATTTTATACCCCTAATGTCACAAGTTAAACACCAAAGGTAACGTAACGTAATACTAATTATAAAATGAAATAAACACGACAACGTAATGAAATATGTAGAGTGGTAACGCAAAGTCTGTATCGTGATTTCAAATAAATATCAGCTTTTATCAAAACGGCTTCTATCACAGAATATATCATATGGAAATATTTTTGTTTCATCATCAAATCCCGAAAAATTTTCAAACTAAACTACTTACATCATTTGTAAAACATCATTTTACCAATCGAGTTATTTAAACCGCCCTAAATTGTATACACTGAAAACTTTTTTCTGTCCTGTATCTAACAGTTTTCAGTTAAATTGTAAATAATAAGTAAACCGACTAAACTCATTTATTTCTGTAATTTGCTTTATAAATATTTGTGCTACTCTCGTAAATTTACTGTACTACTTCTTCAATTGTATCAAAAACATATTTTTAATACTTACACTAAAAGCACCAAATATTATTATGACGACTTAGGCTTACACTAAGATAATAAAGAGAATAATAATGACAGAAAAGTTCACGCAAGTTCTTGCAGTACTTGCTAGATCTTTTGCAGCATAGTAGTTGTTGCAAGTGCCAAATTTTTATTTGTTTTATCGAGATTTGCCCCATAAGATTTGGATTCAACCAAAACGACGAAAGGTACCGAAATATAATTAGCCAGTTTTGTTTCGCTCTGATTAAACTGAATGAATTTAATTTACTGATATAACACAATAGTTGTTGTTTCTTCATTTACAATCAGTTTCCCCATTTTAACTCAAAAATAGAACGAGATATGAATTCCCCACTCCCCTCTAGTACATCAATTTTCTTCAATCATTTGAATCAAATTAGTTTGCTATAACCTAACTTTTTAAAATTGACGTTTTTGTTTGTCGAAACGCAGTTTGTATATAGTTTACGAGCAAGCCACGAGGAAGTAAGGAGATGTAAAAACTGTAAGAGATGGTAAGTAACAATATAACATCAACAAGCCATCCACCACTGCATTTTTTCCAATTTTATCAAATGGCACAATTTCACTGCTAAATTTCGACACATTCTAAAATGATTTATGGATATGGTTTCCAAAAATAGGTTCCTGAAACTTCAAGAACTGAAGCTTACAACTGACTATGAAATACTCCGTGGAATGCTGAATTTTGTTAACTACTTACTTACAACAATGTAGATGCATATAGCTTCTTACGACGATCATTTGGAAAATGTGATTTAAAACAGGATTATTGGTACTATACAGGGTGAACCTTAAATAAGTACAAATATTTTGACCAGCAGTATAGTTCACTGTGTAGAACATATAATTAATAGTTATTTTACAAAAAAAAATCAGGAATAAAAAAGTCAAATTTTAAATACGTTTTATACGTTAGTGCCGCAACTCTTAGAACAGATGCGTCAAGCAGTGCATTACTTAAAGAAGCCATTAGCTTAGTTCGGTTTCAGAAGATGCAAAAGTGTCTCAAATTAACTTTCAATTTACGTGTATTGAAATTATCAAACCCCCTTCCATAAATATTACATGTTTTGTTTCCACTTGTAACTTGCCTTTTCCACAGCTTGTTCCATTGCCCTGGACCAGTGCACCGGTATCAACATAACCTCTTCATCGACCTCGCTAACCAGAGAATAGGGCTGGTGCCGGACATTTCGTCTACTGCCCGTGACACCTACCTGCTACCTGTGCCTACGACACCTACCAGCTTTTCTTTTGCATGCGATTGACACTGCTTTTAAATATTATATTTTGCCTTTTATTGGTATTGAACGCATACAACAAACTGGCTAATTTGTTATTACATGTTTTGCGTTTATTTTTTAAATCTGTTTTACCCACTACGAAGTTACGAAACACAAAATTATTAGCACTGATACGTTTTTTGAGGTTATGTGGCAACGATTAACTCTAAGATGTTGTGTGAAAATCATAGTTTATTTGTTATTCTTCATAAAATAATTTATGGAGAAAATTTGTGTATCTTTCTAACAGTGTACAGTGTGTATTAACTTACGAAATATAAATAAGTGTTAAAATAGTTGTTTCTTCAGTAGTATAGTAGAGAAACTTTTATGCACTATTATGGATAATTTTTGAATTATTGAACAAAGTAACTTCCTAAATATTTTAATTGATAATATTGAACTTTCGGAAATTCATTTTTTAATCGTTTATGATCGTTTACTTTACTTATTGTTAACAACAAGGATTTTAAAATTAGAATCAACTGCATGAATTGAATTTACTTTGAAAAATTATTTATCTTACAGACGATATGGCAACCTCGCCTTCAGTAAATCATATAGTTTATTTTTTTAGGTTAAGTCAGTGGTCCTCAAAATGTGCATATTTTAAAAATATATAAATATCTCCGTAAATATTTGAAACTTTTAAAAATGAATGACATCTATATGACAAACTACACCTGCAGTAAAAATATTTGTACGTATTTGAGGTTCGCCCTGTATTTCGATCGCCTACAGTCTGTTGACTAATCTCACAGTAAAATTATTATTATTTGCTGGAACATAAACTTGACCAAATAAAAATTGACAGTGTTTTTATGTTGTATCTTCTCTTCGTCCGCTAATGTAAGTACTATTTCCGAGCAAACTCGTACGTTCCCCACTTTATTTAACGTTTTTCCTTATTTATTTTATTTTACCCACGCACAGCCAACCATTTGCGTAATATATTTTTGATTTTATCGACAAAATCAGGTCATATAGATTCCACCCCGCAGCGGTGATCTCTCATTCCACTCCAACCCTTGAACGTTGTAATGTTGATCCTGGCATCAAGTTGGCTCAGTACGAGTGAAACCAGTCGCCGAACGAAAACTGATATAGTGCGTATGCCCCTACGTACGTGATGCTTAGGTAAACATCTACTCACGACCGCTAAATAGACTTTCAAAATAAAAATTTATGTGGAGCTGTAAAGCCTGTTTCCTGAGGAACTGATCAATAACTTCGTTTGCCCCAGTTTGAATCACACGAATATGAAAAAACTGGATATAGAAACTTTTCCTAAGTTTGTTATGAATCATCTAGTGAGTATTCAATTTTATTCCGAATATTTTTACGTACCTACGACCTAAGAATTCATTTTCATTTTCTGTTTTTTTCAAAAAAAAATTGACGGCACAATAAGCAAAGCTTTACTTCTGATACTAATTTAATACGTTAATTTACATTAATTGGTAATTTTCTAGGGAAGAGGGTACATCTTCAGAGGACACTGTCTTTTATACTTAATCCTAAACATTTACATAATGTAACAGCATCCTTAGCTAGAATATATTCCTAAAACTAACAGTTTTCATTAAGTTCTTAGCAAATATTTTAATTAAACGGGTAGTTACCTGTTTAATCTAGTTAGATTATGTATCATTTTTTATATTAGTGAATCAGTCATAATGTCATAAGGCTTTCGATACAATTTACCATAAAACTCTAATTGTTAAACTTAGGTTTTTTGGTGTGGGCGAACTTGAACTTACTATTTTAATAACTATTTGTTGCAGAGACGATCGAATGACTTTTTTAATGAAAACAAAATTTAAAATTTTATTTCTGTTCTATTCTTTTTTATTTATTATTTTTTTTTTTAATGATTACTATAAATAAGAATTAAATTATAATATGATATAAATTTTTCCCTAAATTTTAACTACACGTAAGTGTTATTAAATAAATTGATACTTAATTGAAAATAAATAATTAAGCAGAAAAATATTTAAATATAATGTAATTGTTAATAAAAAATGAAAATTATTTATAATTATAGATTTAGTAACAATTTATAAACCTTATATGAGACGATTTCGATCGGGACTACCAGATGATTTCAAATTATATTCTAACCGCGCTCTCTCTGCCCTCTATCTCCAAAAGGATTCAACGTATAAAAAAAATGTTTGAAACAAAAGTTGTAGAGATTTTAATTCTCTACAATATTGATAATAAATACAACTAACGTAAAACAGATAGGAAACGAGATATTTGCAAAATATATGCAAAAAATCGATTATTTTGACCTTTGACCCCCGATTTTTAAAGTTGCGGCCGTCGAACTGCATAGACCCGACTACTTCTCTCCCTTCTGCCTTCAGTTACAATTTTACGTTAGTTACTAAGGACCGTCTGGGTGTTGTTTCTTGTTTGTGTCACTAGTATAATTTATAATAAATAAATGTATTATTTATCTAAATAAAAATGCAATTCAAGAGATTCACATTCATAATTAAATACGGTTTGCACTTTTTGAGGATATCAACTTACAAGCTTAACTTGGTTCCACTTTCAAGAACATAATGCAAAGGTGATAAAACGTAGGTTTTATCCAAAATCATTTACTGTATAAAATGTGCTATGCTTTTGAACTTGCACCATGATGAATCCGAAAATTTTGCATGGATTAGTGATTTTTTTATCAAAACGCTTAAGGAATACATAAAAATGCACTTTTAAAGACACTTCAAAAATAAAAAAATGCATACATTTTAGATTACATACTAGAAGTTTGTCATAAAAAGAAAAAATATATTACTTCAGTACTGAACTTTAATGAGCATGTTGCTATTCTGTATGTAGTCCTGAATGGCACCGATGTTTCACTTCAACATAGCTTCTAAACGCGTCATCAGAAAATTTATAGCGTACTAGGATCGCCGTATTACCGATTGTTATGGGTTGATTTGTTTATTTTTTGAAAGGTCAAGTAAACATTTTTTTTTTTCAATTTTTGTTCCTCTTTCTTCGGCTTTCCGAATACGTAGTTAAAATTAATGACATTATGATTCAATCACCCTGTATAAATATATTAACAAATACCTTACAAGTATAACATACTTTATAAAATGGAAATACGTATTTTGTAATGCCAGTCATTTTAAATTTAGGTACTTCCTTTTAGATACATGTTTGTTCTTTTTCATTTCATTTACATGATGTATCTTTCCTTTAACTATCATTAATAATACTGTTATCGATATTAAGTCTACACCATAACTACAAAATTTTAAAATAAGTAGATTTAATTTTTTTCAATCATCAGTTTAATAAATGCGTCTAGCAACACAAAATTTATTCCCGTACTTAATTACCCATTAACGCATTAAATTGAGCAGACTTTATAGGCTTTCTACAACTAGCATATTAAATTTATTTATATGAGAACCTGGAAAGGATGTCCGACCGCTATTTTCGTGGACAATATGGAGCACTTCAAATAAATATTTATACCGACAAAACGTAATGTGATGTATTTTATGGAGACCAAATTTTACGAGACCACTTCTAAAAAGCGGTAGCGACTGCGTGGCTCGGTGGGTAGGTAAAATAGGCTAGAATAAGGGTGAAATAGGAACGGCCGGATTCCTTTTTATCCACTTGATGTGTTTTTCTGCGTCAGACTGCGATAAGGGTCATCCAGGCATCCTGATCCCTATAACAGGGGGAGTAATGTCACATTGCTACTGCATGCGGCACAAACTTAACCCAGTTCGTGAT
This sequence comes from Monochamus saltuarius, assembly GCA_025584915.1. Lineage (NCBI taxonomy): Eukaryota > Metazoa > Arthropoda > Insecta > Coleoptera > Cerambycidae > Monochamus > Monochamus saltuarius. Next base: position 6,921,673 of record CM046726.1, read on the forward strand.
AGATTACGTTTTTTTTATTTTCTTCCAATCTCAAGCCGAATATAGTATTTTGGTATTGTTCAGCTGTCATGTGCATCTCCCATCAGCTTTTATCTTACTAATCTGAAAATAATGTTCCTGGGAAATATTATTTTAAGGTTGCCAGAAATATTCTGGAGTTGCATACTAATTAATAAAAGTTACTTATTACTAGTAATATTCTAGTAAATTTTAAAATTTCAGTTCAAATGTAAATTTAGTATTACAGTCTTCTATAATATTTTGCAAAATTGCGTTGAGTGAGATAAATTGACCAGGCGATACCGAATATTAAAATTCGATTACTTTTTGTAGACACTAAAGTTTTTGTGATTAGTTTTTCAAGTGTCAAAAATGGCTTAAGCAACTACTCAGAGTCGATGGATATTGTTTTAATTTATTACGATGTGAAAATGCTTTAGCAAAACGATTTCCCGGTAAGCATGTGCCAAATGCAGCTACTTTTACAGCGGTGTGCAGTGAGTACAAGTGTAGGCAGCGCGAAGGAAATTTTAAACCGAATCGTGGAAGGGATGGACGTCTAGGACTTCCACGGCCTATTGCAGCAGTGTGATGTATCATACACGAGGTTCAATTATATCCGTATCATGTACAACATGCCCAAGCATTAACTCCGAGGGATTGGACGAGTTAACGAGAATGACCGGTACTAACACCGAAGGATTGGACGAGGATGACCGGTACCATGGCCGCCACGATCTCCAGACTTTAAAATCATTTGACTTCTTTTTGTGGGGATATTTAAAAAATGAAGTGTATCGTACCAACGTGGATACATACTATTGATGATTCACGGAAACGTATAATAGTTGCTGCCAATAACTAACGAGTTCAAAACGGACAAGATGCAGAAACATTTGTGTTAGTTTGTAGAAACTGGATAAGACGGGGAACAAAATGTTGTAATATCAGGTATATCAAACTATTTTATTAATTACTTTCCATTTTTCGTTCGGTCGCAGATTGCCGCCTTATCAGGTTTTGCAATGGACCAGTTTTCAGTGCCGTGCAGATGTGTATTTTTAAATCATTTTCAAACTACCTTTTTTGATTTTTTCTTTACAAAATTATATTTAAGAGTCCCCTGTACACACAGATTTTTTTTTCTGAATCACCCTGTATATGTAAAATCTGTAAACACACAATCTATATACAGTGCCCTTTAATTACTTTATTTGACAAAAATATATTGCTTATAAAAGCTATATTTTTAAAATACACTATTATAATTTAAAAACAATATCGTGTATTTTGAACTACAATAATAAATTCACTTGAAAAAAAACGCTTAGATGTACTTATAAAAGCATTAGCGTACTTGAGTTGTCGTATCAATGCCTGAGGGTTATTCCGACAGAAATTTTTTTGCAGCAAGACATTCGGTATTTAGTAAAGTTATAGTTAGTAGCATATTTAGAATTTGTGTGTGAGCAATTAATTTGGGGAAGTGCGCATATTTGTTTTTGCCATGTATTAATGTTTTAACTACTTTCATGTATATAGTGGTTTTTAGGCTTTCACGGCTGGTACTATCATTTAAACCAAAATCAATATATGGGCGGGCCTAGAGATACCGATAGCGGGTCTGTCTCCACAGAGCCCAGCCCGAGAACAACCAAGGCAGGTAAAAGAATCGCGGTTAATGGGATGTGCCTGTTTCTAGCAGCGAGGTACGACGGCAAGTACCGAGGTCACGACATAACAACCCGGAAAATCACTGTGGATCAAATGATGAATATTATTTTATTATTGGATTTATAACGTATCAGAGTAAAAAGAAACAATATTTATTTATTTTCTGTGTAAATAACTTTTTTTAAAAATCCAAATATTTTCATACATTTTGGAAATTGCGGGTTTTTTGGGGGCGAGACGTTCAAATTTGTTTCTAATTTTGAGGTCACTAGTAAAGGGTGCCACTTGTGGCACATCATGGATCTTTTAAATGGCAGACCTTTTTTACAGCTGAAAATTTCAAAATCGGCCTGCTTTGATGAAACCATTATTGAAAATGTAAATATCTTGTAATTTTGCACGTCATTTACCATTCCAAATAACTTTTTCAAGGTAAACATTTTACTATATGGTAGTTTCCTTGTAATTTGAATTAAATCATATACCTACTTATTTTTGTCATTTTTTTCAATAAGCATTTAATGATATATTTTTCTTTCGTTGATTTCTTATATAAAATTCAGCCAAACATTTACGTTCTATACAGTATGCGCCAAAGGTATGGAATTAATTAAAAAAAAACGAAACAATTATTTTTTGGGAAAAATCCTCGAACAGGTCGATTTTTAATTTAAAAAATATATATTTTAGCGTAAAATGCGATTTTCAAATGTCATTTGTTTTCGAGTAATGACGTTATCGATTTTTTTTTTTAAATGGCAACACCATATTTTTTTCCTTGATTCTGAAAGATCGTTTAATTCTCTATCAGACAGTACTAAAATTTTGCCCTCTTACATAGGATAGTTTTCGAGTAAATGACGATTGAATGTTCGAAAACGTAAATTTTATCCATAAAAAAGTAACAATTCTGAGGTATGTAAAATAAAATACAATTGATTAAATTTTATACTTAAATTAAATGTTCAAATTGCCATCCACCAACTTCTTGACAATGCGCAAGTCTGTGAAGAAATTCTTCTTGCACATTATGAATGATTTCTGGGGTAACTCTGCGTATTTCGTCCCGAATGCGATTTTGAAGTTCTTCTAAATTACGTGCACTTTTGACTTCAAGTATCCCCATAAAAAATAGTCAAGAAGTGTAAGATCTGGCGATCTTACAGGCCATTCTATCGTTTTTGCTTTATTTTAATTGATTTACGTTTTGTAACATTCAATCGTCATTTACTCAAAAACTTTCCTATGTAAGAGGGCAAAATTTTAGTACTGTCTGATAGAGAATTAAACGATCTTTCAGAATCAAGGAAAAAAAATGGTGTTGCCATTTAAAAAAAATCGATGACGTCATTACTCGAAAACAAATTACATTTGAAAATCGCATTTTACGCTAAAATATGTATTTTTTAAATTAAAAATCGACCTGTTCGAGGATTTTTCCCAAAAAATAATTGTTTCGTTTTTATTGAAATTATTTCATACTTTTGGCGCATACTGTATAATGTAATTGTAAATATAACTTCCTACTATGTTTATATTTCACATCAAATTAAAATATCGTAGTTACGTTATTATATAAAATCAAAATGAAGCAACATACCAAGGGGTGATTCTTGGTAAAAAGTAAATTCGATCATAAAAAATGTCATTTCAAAACGAAAGTCTTCCCGATAGTTACATGGATGCTAGATTTTTTCAATTTAGCTTTATTTAGAAAGAAGTGTAGCGACGCGAATAGAAAACAGAATTTGACGTGCATGCATAAGTATTACTAGAATAATACAACAAGTCGGCCATGCACTGCAGCCATCTCCAGTCGAGCAATATTAGATTATGGAAGATGAGATATGCTCATGAAAATTCCTGACTACATACGGATCGCAGCATTGTGAACATCCTTTCCAAGGGCGGATCGTTTAAAAGTTTATGCAATCCAGTGCCACCGTTGATTTATTTTAGCTTTGAAAATTACGTCTCGTATATCACCGAAGCCTTTTTTCTTCCTGATGTTTTACTTTTCTTCTTGTAGTTAGTTCAACTATTAATGTTTTAAAGATTTCTTTATTTAGTTTTACTTCATAGATACAGTCAGTAGACAAATATGTATATTAGCACAAGGTTGAAAGAACACAAGTGCTACCTGAGAAATAACAATAGTAAGAAGTCAGCGGTTGCAGAGCGGAAAACGGATACAGGGCATTCGATGAACTTGGAAAAAAATTAATATGAGAAGATTCTGACAGAGGTACTAAAAATCCATATAAATGGAAATATTTCATCAGATACGATCAATTTGGAAACAATGCATTGACTTAGACTCACGCACTAATGACCAATGCACACGTCAAATATAAAATGATGATAATGATGATGTTGATGATAATGATAAAGATGAAGGCAAATACCAATGAAAATATAATGATGCTGTAGACGACAATGATGCTAAATATGAAAAATACGGAAGATGATGATGCCAGTAATGATAGTGATAATAACGATCACAAGGTCGATGACAACGTTAACGATGATGACAATCAGTCAGTTAAAAAACTAAATGAAAAACATGTTTTTAAGGCCGGGAACTAGTCGAGGAAGCAATATTATTTTAAATTAAATTGACTTTCATATCGATCCATTTCCAGATACCGTGTACACTTCATTTATCACGAATTTAGTAAAATATTTATAATTTTAATTAGTTAAATAAAAAGTAGCAAAGCAAAAGCTATTAAAAAAAATGTTTAAATATTGTACCTAATATATACCTATCTTTTGCAGTTTATTACTTAATACTAATTTAAAAAAAGTTGCTATTTTCTTTTAAATAGTATTATTAATATTACTCTTAGATTTTGTCTAATACATACACTTTCCTAGTCCTAGCTGAGAATCTATGGCTTGTCCTAGTTGTTCTCAAACTACGCTCTGCGAAGACAAATTCGCTACCTGAACCCCTGAACCCACCAATGTATTGAGTTTGGGTCACACAATTAAATATACAAGGTGTTTTAAAAAAGAGTTCAAAACTTTCGGACATAGTAAAGGCGGTTGATAACTAGGAAACTAAGAACTAGAAACGCCTCTCCGAAAGTGTGCCGTTTTAGCACTAAAGCTTTATAAAAAAAATTCTGCGGTTATTCATCCTTAAAAGGCTTACGGACACAATACGTACTCGTGAAAAACTCGAACGGCTTGGATCAAACAAGATACGTAACATTAGCATATTACTTTGGACTTAGTGAATCTCAATGTCAATAAAGGGCAAGGCTACAAGATGACGTCCTTGATCTCTTTTGCACCTGTGAAGGTAACGAGCCTAAGTCCCTAACATTCTTTGGAACAGCTGTCCTGTTGAAGGAAAAGACATGCGGTAATAATTCGACCCATAAGATCCACTTAGGACTCCACTGGCGTCTCATAGACCGTTGACTTCATGTAACGCCATAGAAAAAAGTCTATCTTTCTCTATCTATCCCTCTATCAGAGTATTCCATATTTAAGTGATTACGAAATGTATGCTGAGCCTCCCTCATGATGTAATCGCATTTTTTTAATTGTGGACAAACAAGTCAAATAACAAATTTTGCATAAAATTTAAATAATTATTGCCATCTAAGCGAAGTGGTCACATATACGTTTCGATCAAATATTTATAAATAAGGTTTTGGTGCCCAAAATTTATAACCATTTTTTAACACACTGTATAGAAAAATAATCAAATGTATTTATAACGTTACTTAAATCCTCCTATGTTGAGAAGTGGTTCACGCTTTACGCTTTATCATTGATTAAATTCGACCATAAAAAACATCACTTCATAAGGCGAGACGATTACTACCAAAAACGCGAGTCGGCTCGTAAAATATGTATAATTTAGTAATTTTTGTTGCTCAAGATTGCCAAGAGTACTGGTTGTCTCCCCTCGTTTTAGGTAGAGCATAAATTAGTGGTGGCATTCCTCCCTCGCTAGTCTGTGTACACTACTGAAAGCAGACACAAATGAACAGAACAGATCTTATTATTCTCGCTTTTGAAAGAAAGGATTTCTGTTACCCATTACAACTCAAATTCACCACCACTATGGTTTCCACAAAACGCGGCCTAGATTCCCCCGCGGCGGAAATTCACGCTGCCGTACATACTTTCCTAAATTGATGTTTAAACTCTTCTTCTTTGTAGAGAGTAGAATTCGTATTACATTTTATTTGCGTCTCCTTAGAAGATTCGCTCTCGGCTTGTTTTTAACTTTTAAATTCTCAGTAAGAACGTTTTAATGGATGGAACTGTGCTCAATACAATTATTACTATTTTTAATTTATGATAACATTACAGTAATAAATATTATAGTGATAAAAATTAAAATTATACAAGATCTTTCAGAACAACGTGTCATAAATTCTAACGGTAACCAGAGCTTTAAAATTAATTTACTTATACACAATTATTGTATTTTATAAAAATGTCTGAAGAAATGAAAAGGAAGTTAAGGCAATGGAAATTTGTATTAAAGAGGGAAAATATAATATAAAGATGAAGAATAAAATATGGAATATGCGAGAATAGAAAACGGCTATATGAAGATACAAATGAAAATATAATTCTATATAATTAATAAAGTTTGCAATGACAGATTCTAAAACACACATAAAAAGAACAATATCCAAAATTCTAGTAAAAAAGAAAATAAGAAAATGGAAGTAACTGTAATTGGATGTGCATATAAGGTTAATAAAAATAATGATGATGATGATGAAGAAATGTTAATTCTTATATTTATTGTGGAGGTTGCATGTCCAAATAAATAAAAATAATTAATTATCTAACAGAACTGATAAATAAATGAAGAACAATTTAAAAGAGATACAAATGAAAGAAAAAGAAAGAAATGAAAAGAAATATTATGAACTTAGTAAATCAGTTTTTTGAGACTTGTTACTCCACCATAAATATTTATGGTGAAGCAAATGGTGACCCTGAAAAAAGACGTTGAGAAATATAGTCTAACTCCCAGCACACATGACTTTTTGTTTGTGGACCTGAGTAAACTTTTGATGCAATTTTTTATCGTTTTTATGGGTTTTCTCTAAAATTTGCTATGCGACCCCCCATTTTGACTTTAGATTCGTGTTCAGCGGGAAAAAATACATGGAAAAAATATAATGGGACCCTCAGCACACACCACTTTTTTTTGTGGACCTGTAATTAAAAAGTATTTCTAAATGTCCATAGGCGTACATTTTTTTAATGGGGAGTCTAAATCCCCATTTCTACGCTCATGTGATTGATAATGGGTGTAAGTTTTGCATCATATTGTGCTCTTTCCAAGATATTAACCATATATAAATTTAAATATATACATTTATGAAACTAAAAAAAAGTTATGCTACAGAAGCTTTTAAAAAATAATATTCAACGTCCAGTATCTCAAAAACGTCTTAAGGAAAAATGTTATAGAGCAAAAAAAATATTATATTTCGATGTACTATCGATTCTGAAATTTTCTGTATCTAAACTTGATACACTCTGTATGTAAATGTTATAGGAATATTACTATAATCATTGCATAACTTTTCAATTTAGTTGGGGTTTGAATAAATAGTAAATACTTTTATAGCTGTCGCCGGTCATCAGAAATCTGAAGAGTAATTGCTAATCGCATTTTGGCTGAAATAGCTTGCCTCAATCGAGTATCTTGCTTTGATACAACTGACGAAATAGTGTTTAATAAATAGTCTAAATAAATAATCCTCTAATGGCATGCTAGTGAAGTTTTGAAATTCTCTGACGACTAATAATTTATGAAATAAAAAAAACCGTCATAACTTCGATCTATTGCGATATGTTGCTCTCATTCCCCAACTTCTACAAAATTTTCGATTTTTTTTAAATGGAAATTGTATATAACAGTACCTAATTATAATAAGTTATAGAGTAAAGAGCAGGAGCGATTGTAATTTCAGTGGCATCCGTCTTGCTGTATTTTCGAAATAAACGCGATAACACGAGAGTGTGGAGCACTCGTCCAGTATTTTAATAGTTCTCGCCCAGAAAAAAAAGTGATAACTTTCAAATCCCCAGAAATTTGCCATCCATGTTCCTAGTATATTTTTTTAAACTAACTGCATGCTCGTATACTCTCCTTTCAAACAACTGAATGCTCTACTGGAAAAATCATTGGACAATCTCCAATTATTTGGCTTGTACCATTCAGGTTAGAGTTTTTTATTAATCGCTTAATATTAGTACAATATTTAAAGAGTTTTCTGATTTAGTGATAATAAACAGAGGATTTGATGCTACTCGCATTTTAACCAATATTTTTCAACCACCAAGTCAAAACTCCCAGACTGCAGAGATATAAATGTATGATGATTTTGCCTATTTGCATATCAATCTTTTGATTTGACCTTAGAATGACCTTGAAGCTGATCTGATAGGGTTAAATTAATCTCAGATTCAGATTTAGTGCCCCAAAAACATAAATGTACGTATGTTTTTGGGGTCACTGAATCTGGTCCATTTGCATATCTATCTTTCGCTTTGACATAGAATGACCTTGGTGATGGGGGTTAAATAGACCACAGATTCGGATTCAGCGGATGAATACATATCAATATTTAGGTCTAGTCCCTCGGACTACTTTTTTGTGGTGCTGTGTCATCATTCAAATCTAACCAAATAACTGATTAACTAAGTTTTCCGATAGCACATGCATTTTTTGAATGTACCGGTTTCGTGTATATACATTTGTATTATTGAAAGTCTTATACATAACAAAATATTATATTATCTAAAATTAGAAATCTAAGATACTTTACACACTTTTTTAGATTTAGATATCCCAAATCAGTCTATAAAATGGCGAATGCGCCAATGTGAATAAAACATGATCCATAGGTACATACATACAGATCGTATTTTTACTACCCAGATTCGAGATTCTGCTGAAGAAATATTATCATAGTAATGTGGAAAATGCAAGACTGTTGGCATTTGAGGTTTGCAATGAAACGTCGGAGCCAAAAAGAAATTGTAGATTACGGCTCCAATTTAAGTTGTTGATGTCGCGACGTAAAAAGTTGGTCATTTATAAGAGGAGCTATTACTCTTAAGTCATCTTGCAACTTCAGTCGGGGTATCATAAATCATAACTCTATGATACGTGAACAACAAAAGGACTCAACACTATATTATATACCTATAAATGAATTAATATCATAAAATAGAGCAATTAAGTAAAATGACTAATTTTATTACATAGCTTGTATATTTATTAAACTATAGATAATAGAAAATTAAACAGAATCAATTATTACTTAAATAGTAACAATAAGCATATTGTTTACGCGAATAATAATGGTGACTCAGATGTAGATAATTTAAAAAAAATTATTGGTTACTAACAATGTCTCTTACTTTAATGTGTACATTATGTAATGAATAAATCCATTTTGTATATTCCAGTTGTTACCAACAAAAAACTATGGTTGCAACAGGATGGGGCAGCTTTACACTACGCACTATACGTTCTTTAAAAAAATCTGACCTATTTCCAATCAATATACACTGAAATAAATGGGCTTTATTCTTTATTAGAATTCTAAACGCCATAAAAAGATGAATAAGCGATATAAAACGCGTATTGATAAAAGATTTATTAAATTATTATATGACTGGTATTCCCTTTCTACTACTCCTACTACGCCTACTGCTTTCCATTCTAATTACATGAACATTTAAGAATGGTTTTAGTATTTCTCTATAAAAACGGTTCATTGGAGTTACACACTAAACAACCTACAGCATCGGTTTAGCTTTACTTCAATGAAACACTTAAAATTTAGTTAAAGAATTTCAACGTGAATATTTTTAGTTCAATCTTCTTTAATTATATTACATTTCTAACGCTATGTAAAAAATAAGCTTTAAAAAATGGGAGACATATCTACATTTTAGAAGAAAACATTTCATATGGGTAATTTTAAATAGGTAAGTTTCTCCTAGCCCTTGCTATTTTTTTATTCAGTAAAGTTAAAATAGTGCTGAATTTATTTGGGATAGTAAAATGAGGATGGCCAGAAAGTTCTCGCGGAGTTTCTTGAATGTTTCCAAATTTTAGTGAATGCAGTCGAATTCATAGGTATAGATCTAACTTTGCAGAGTTGCAAAATCCTGTATGTGGGGGAACGTAGACGCCTTTATGCTCGAATTCGTTACATTATATGTAATTTGTCTGGGAGAGATTATCGCCCTTAATCATAGGGGATGTTTAAAGACTGAAGGTTTCTTTGTTTGGCACATTATTTCGTAAGCAAATTACATTTAAGGTGTGTTGATTTAATAGTAATACATTAATGTGATTTGCATATTTAATCATCAGTTTTTTGTGATATATCTAAACTACTAAATAATTCGATTATATGTTATATTTTAGATGTTTAATAATGAATGCATAATGTAAAATAACCTAAAATACGGTATATACAATTTAAATTTGACGTTTAAAAAGTGGAAGCAGTATCACCAACAGAAGATATGCCAAGTCTATTCTTATGTGTTTAGATAATCTTATTAATTTTTTAAAAATTTTACGACTTATTGTTTTTGAGGCATGACGTATGCTGACCACTTTATTACATCGCATCCTAGGATCTATACACTGAAAGAAATGAATTTATTAAACTGTTTATCTAGAATAATACGCATATAAAAACTATTATAACAAATATACAGCTATTATTAAAAGAAAAAACATTCATTCATTATTTAGTAAGCTTAACTGAAATACATCTAATACACGTTATGCATCTATGAAAGAAAGGTTACAATGAATCACTTATATAATATTATGTATCATAGGGTGTGTGTTCTATTTGTTTAGTAGAGAAGATTTGTTGTATACCAATACCATAATCTGTATATAAGCTATATTAATAGAATAATTTGTTTTCATAATGATTATGTTTCTGTCTTTAATGTGTAAAATGCAACTTAAAAAATATACATATAATGTGGGCACGCATGTGACTATGTAAATAATAAAATGAATAGGAATTTCAATATAAGCAGATTTATAAGAACGCTTCCTACTCAGTATACAGGGCGATCACCATTTTTCATATATTCTCAACCAATGAAAGGTGCGAATAGACTACTACGGATTACCTTATACTTGTATGTAAAGTTAAACAATCGAATTTGCTGAGAAATTGTAATATGAAAACCTTGCCAGGAGGCATATTAATAATAAAATTAACAGCTTCATAGGAAAATGAAATAGTTTTTGTTATAAACTTTAACAACTTTTATTCCATTTTCTGTCGGACTAATACTTTTACAAATAGTTTTTTTATTTATAAATGATTAAAAAACATTGTATGAGTTGTGAAACAAAAAAATATTTGAATGTACAGGGGACACTTACAAATAGATACAATTTTGTAAAAAAAATATCAAAAAGGGCAGTTCCTAACTGATTTCAAAAAACACTTCTGCATAGCACTAGAAACTGGTCCAGTGCAAAACCTGAAAAGGCAAAGCATGCAATCGGCGACCGGACAAAAAACTGAAGGAAATTCCCAAGGTAAGAAATAAATAACATATTATAACACCTTTATTGTTATTATTATTTTATACAGAAAATTTAACTGCTTTTGTCGCTATTGTGATTAATTAGTAATAGAATTAATTTGTGGTTTTAATTAATAAAATAGTTTGACATACCTGATGTCACAACAACAAAATTGGGCCTGTCTTTCTACAAAATTTACAACAAATGTTTCTGTTTCTTGTCCGTTTTGCACTTGTAACTTATTGGTAGTAGCTATGAAACATTTACGTAAATCATCAATAACGATACACATTTTTTAAATATCGCCACAAAAAGAAGTCCAAATGATTAAAAGTCAGGAGATCGTGGCTCCCATAATACCGGTCCTCATCCTCGTCCAATCCCTTGGTATTAATGCTTGGACGCGCATGGTACGGATATGATTGAGCCTCGTGTATAATACGTCACACTGCTGCAATACACCGTGGACGCCTTGGACCACCATCTCTTCCACGATTCGGTTGCAAATTTTCCGTGTCTCGCCCACGTTGCAGTACACTTGCACTAACTGCACACCGCGTTGAAAGTAGCTGCATTTGACACATGACACGGAAAATCGTTCTGCTAGAGCATTTTGCTCATCATAGATTAAAACGATATCTATCCATCATAGATTAAAATGATATCTTTCAACTCCTGGCGCTATATACGTAAGCCATTTCTGATACTTGAAACATTTGCATTACAAAAACGTTAATACCTACTATAAGTAATCAGATTTTAATATTCGGAATCACATGGCTAGAGATTAAAGTAGACCAGCGATTTTTTTTGTCGGAAACTATAGGGATTTTACAAAGAATTATTTTCCGATATTGAATCCATTTTTCATGACGCATCTAATTCCCAAATTAGTTGAGATAGGTTGTACACACGTATGTACATTGTTTCCGAAGATTTTGGCAAAATTGACTTTAAGCTTTTCATATATTTTTATACGTTCTATTACCTACGGAATTGTGGTACGTCATTCTGAAATTCCCTGTATACTGGTAATACTTTGTAAAATATAATGACATGGGCGTGTTTTAAAACTGTAATATATTTAGCGCCATGTACCAAAAATTCTGTGGAAAAAAGTTACGGGAATATGAAATGAAAAATTAGAAAGTTAAGAATATTTGCATAAACTGATTTTCAGCTATTCTCTAGATGATTGCCAAAATGTTATTAAAACTCTACAGTTCGCGGCATTATGAAGTTACAAAGGCTGTGTCACAAGTCACTTTTTTCATGTGAAACGTGGAAACGTGAATTTTCATTTTGTTTGCAGAGAACTTTATGAAAATAAATGATCATATCAATCACTGGATTATATTTTGAAGTGTCCTAATCCATTATAGCAATAAAGTTTTAAATTGATGAATTTTTATTTTACTGGCATAATGTATTGGCGAATATCAATCACTTCGCACTTATTTGCTACGTCAAATACAGACTATTAAAATAACAACTAACAAAGTTTATAATAACATGTATCCGAAAATCCTTTATATTTGATATACAGAATTTTAAATATAAACCTAAACAACTACATTTTCTTTTTTTAATACGTATATATTTAATTCGCATAAAATATAGTAAGAAAGAAAATATAAAAATAAAGAATATATTCTTGTCTCGATCCGATAGGACTAACTAATTTTTGGGATCAACAAATTATTTTTAAAAAAGTCTACAATAAATAATAATAACATATCTACCCCTCGTTCTAATCACGAGGATTGGCCCAGAAAGCGGAGATTTGTGCGGTAGAGGGGGCAGCATATTATTATTAAGCAGGCAGCATTTGCGCCCAGGATCGACTTACGTCGGTAGGCACCATTCAGTGCAGGAATGAGGGAAATCTGGAAAACCTCATTAATTAGGGATGTAGTCAAACGTCAATCGGTATCAATCTCTCACATTGACCCAAGCCAACAATCTTCCCCCCTACCATACCCGCCGAGAGGGTGCCAATCCTCTCCACGAATATAGCTTATATACGGTCTACCGCCTGCGGTAGTCGAACACACAGCGATCTAGTCACCTCGATTCAAGTACTGACGCCTTAAACCGAGCGTGTGACCGATCCAAATATTTAAATACAACTTCTTGTAATAGAAAAAATAATAGTAAAATTAATAAACAGTAAGTCAAAGAAATTTCCTTGTTTTGTGAGATACCTATCTTTATTTATTTTAATAATTACCTGCAAACATAATAAGTAGATTTAGGTCCGGTACCGAGTAGGCCACGGTGTTGATTTGTCACGGCCTGAGGACATAGTCCTTTTGCATAATCCGCATTTCTTGACGAATATTTAATTATTTTATTTAAGTAGGTACACCATCCAGGAGAAAAAGTGAAGTAAATTTAAATATTTTCCACCTGAGAATCTTTCAACAAAAATGATGGAGCCAATATTGTTATTTATTATTCACTTCTACATATACATTCAAAGTAAATTTGTAGTGACAACCCTCAATGTTTCAGTATAACTCACAAGAATTTTTATTTTAATGCTCGCTAGATAAAAGAGTGGTGCTATAGCTTGATATACAAGGTGATTTACTTAAAACTCCCAGCCCAGGCTAATTCCAGAGAAAAAACTAAAAAATAACGATGATCTGCAGAAGCTAGCTTTTGGAAATTGTTAATAACTTCAATTTTCTATGCACCACGCGAAGCCCTCATTTTTTTCGCAGGAACTCTGGCGGTACGACTATATTTAGAAAAGTTATGGTTTTTTGTGGACTACATTTTATTTAGACGAACAGTTCCAGCGATACACGAGGATTTACTAGAATGGTATTTCTTTCGCAATTTTCAATTTAACAACAGAGAAGCGTTACAAAGTTTGATTTTCTGTAATAGTCTAAATTAAATTTTAACATTATTAGTTTCATCACAAACAGTTAATAAAGTAAAATTGCTGTACAGGTAACATACCATTTATTACATGAGTCGGTCATATCTTTCATTGGCCCTTAGTAGATAGTATTTATCAAATGTCTCCACACAAATAAATCAAGTAGGAACAAGTCAGGAGATCGAGCAGACCATTTAAGGAGACATTTTTATAATCCAGTTTTCTACTAACATCTAAACAGAGATATTTAATAGCATTTGAAGTCGGTTTTGACCAGTTTTGACGTCGCCTGACAACGAAACTATTCTATGTCCATGTTCTTCTGAAATTATGAAATTCTATGTCTCAAGCCCTATGCGCCAATATATTCTTAATATACATATAATCAGTAGTTTTATTTAATCAAAAGTACTATTTTATTTTATGTCTATGCAACCTTGTTAAGGTTTGAACCATTGTATTCCAAGACCAAGCGATCAATCAGGACATAGTATACTATATATAGGAACATAGGATAAATTGTTTCAGGTAATAATATGATACTAGTGTAAATCAATGTTTTGTGTTGTGAACAGGGTGAATAAACAAGTTTTAATAATTGTTTTTATACATAAAACGTAATAATGAAAAGGAATGGATTTCTAAGCTCTTTGAGAATATCAAGCATAAGAATGTGGTTATTACAAGAAACTATTTATTTTTTCATAATAAACATGCTACTACTATAGAAAAATATTTAAATTTGGCAACATCGCGTCAGGCCAACTCCGATTTGAACTGCCGCCAGCGGCCAGTGACAGTCTGAAAAGGGATTTTAAATAATGGTTTGAAAATATTTTTTTCGGCGTAATTATGCATTTCCAATTTTTTAAATCGCGTATTCGTATTATACTTATTTTTTTCGCTTCTCTTAAAATTAATGACATTATGACTGAATCACCCTGTATATGGAATACTGATAATGCATGTATATCTAATTATATCGAATTTATATCTTCTGATATATTTATTTGAAAAACAAAAGAGTTTTTGAACATATTTTGGTGTTTGTTATTTTTGCTTCAGTATTTGACTAGTCTTATGAAGTAAAGAAAAATAGTGTATATGTATAATAATGAAACATTTGCTGCATGGTAATAAAACAGGGCAATATTGCAAAAAGAACGTATTCTTAATATCTAATACTAAGAAATATAAAGTGTGCTTTACTTTATATTTAAAATAATGTAAGTAATATATTGTAAGTAATCAACTAGCGATAGTACACGTAGTAGCATATTGATTACAACTATATACATCTCGTTCCCATTTTAGTTTATCTTCAGATGCAAAATAAAAGCCTATAATTAATAACATCTAAATTTCCTGATTCAGTAATTATTATACACTTGCTACAATTACAAATATTCCAATCCGGTTGGAAAAATATATTACTAAAGGTGGAGACTATGTAGAAAAATAAGATGCATTCATATTTTCTTTTACTATGACAATAAATTTAATAAAAATACATTCCAATTTATATTTGATCCACCCTGGTATAATGATTACGTAAATAATAAATAGATATTCCAATATCTTGATGAAACTGTAGCAACACATCTGGGAAATAAAAATTCTTTTTTGAAACACATGTATTCCAATTTTGTTTTACTGTGACAACAAATTTAATAAAAATAAATTCCAATTCATATTTGACCCACCTTCGTATAATAATTACGTAAATAATAAATAAATATTCCGATATATCGATGAAACTAGCAACATATCTGGGAAATAAAAAAAACGCATAGTATGACGAACACCTTATCTTATTTTTATGAGGCCTCTCACCTAGAGAGACCTCCATTATTCTGAAAATTTTGTTGTCGTAAAGGGGTGAAATTTAATTGAGCAAAGTTAAGTAATTCTTTGTCGGCCAGTCCGGAAAACAGACAAATGCATAAGTGAGATAGAGAACATGTTTATACACATTGTTGTTTATTTCTACGGACGGTAAGGCTGAGTATGAATAATGCACCCGTTCAGTCGGCTACACGGCATCGAAATACACATAACGTTGTCATGTTATATTCATCTGGTCAGCCCCTGGCACGCCTTGTTGTGAATTACTTGAATATTTAGTGTATTATAGCAACATATTGCCATAATGTCGTCAACACATCATCCCTGCTCCTGACAGTAAAACTCGGTAGTGTGTAATCCGGCCAGCCGGGTCGTAATGTACGCCTGGCAACGTTCCTTACATTGTTGAAACTTCACCCTTGCGATTTTAAAAGATACATAGTGTTACACGAGCCATAAGTGCACCACTATATACTTACCTAGGCCGCGTGTAAGTAACTTCTCACCGAGACTGAATGAGAACTACAAATTTAAAAAAAAAATAGTATACAAAAAATATGCTCTGATGTGGCCTTTTAATTCCCACGGAAAGATAATTTAGATGAAAAGTAATGAAAATTTTCTTATTAATAAAGATATTATAAAAAGTGATTCAGAATTTGTCTTAAAAAAAATTAATGTATAGACAAATACAATTTTATAAAAATAAAATCAAAAAGAGCAGTTCAAAAATAATTTAAAAATACACTTCCGCACGGCACTGGAAACTGGTCTACTGTAAAACCTGGTAAAGCATACAATCGGTGACCAGACAAAAATAAATTACATTTTACAACACTTATTTTTATACATCAAATTCAACTGCTTTTGTTAAGGGGGATCCTGCTTTAAGAGGCCTAAAAACGCGTTTTTTGGGGATTTTTTTTAGGATAGAGAAAAATTAACAAGTCTAGCGATCTTTTTAGAATTAATGCATATTTCATCATTAGGGAAAAATAATTTCATATATTTTTCGTCTAAGTGAACTAAGAAAAACCCAAAAAAGTTGTAAAATTTAAAATTTTTCGTAAGTTTGAAAAACAAGTGCTTTTTCTTAAAAAAATCATTTCAATTTGCTAAAAAAGTTGTTTAAAAATAATTTTTCATGTTTTTAGTTCAAAGAGAAGAGAATACAAAGCTGAATCTTACAAGCTTTGGTTCGTTTTAATTGGTCGTCTAGTTTTCTTTCAATCACGCCCGCCAATTATTGAGAAAAATCGTAAAAATAAAAACTCGTGAAAACGCGCTTCAAAGTTTACGCTTGGAAAATATGTTAATTTTCGATTACTTACAGCAATAATATGCTAATCAGCTCTTCCTCCATAAAGTAATCCTGCAGCTTGCTCATGAAACTCATTTTGGTGCAGTTGATCGAGTCTACGAGCGAGGCCGTACGAGCTTCCTTGCTAGAAAAAGACGCACGCCGGTTTTACCTCTCGATCCATTGTGCGTCGACCGTTATCCGCAAACATCTTGCACAGGTTTCCGATTTTTAATTGTATCTTTGAAAATACTGCGAATTAGATTCTATAACTTTAGATACATTTCTTAGATATATTAGGAATAAATTTAAGCAACAAAAAAATTCGATTTTTTGAGCCTTCTAAAGCAGGATCCCCTTTAATACTTATAAAAAGAATTAATTTGTGATTTAAATTAGTAAAATAGTTTGACATATCTGATTACAATAACATTTTGGGCAGACTCCAGACAAATAAGTCCAAATGATTTAGTCAGGCAATCATGGCGGCCATGGTACTGGTCCTTTTCGTCTAATCCCTTGGTATTAATGCTTGGACACACTGTACATGGTACGGATATAATTGAGCCTAGTGTATGATACGCCACACTCCTGCAATAAGCTGTGGACATCCTGGCCCTCCATCTCTTCCACGAGTCGGCTGCAAATTTCCCGTGTCACAGCAGCGCTTGCACTACACTTGCACTCACTGCACACCATTGTAAAATAAACTGAATTTGAAACTGTTAAAGCATTTTCACTTCACCATAAATTAAAACGATATCCATCTACTGCGAGTTGCTATAGAGGTTAATTACGTTATATACATGCGGTTTACTTGTCTGTAGGAATATATCTCCTTACAAAGAAATAAATATGTATTAAATTATCGCTCACCGTCCGTAACTAGCTTAAGCCATTTTTGACATTTGAAAAACTAATGTAAATACTTGCATTAGAAAAAAGTTAATACGATACGTAATCGGATATTTGAAGTCGCCTAGTCTACTGCAGTAGCCCAGCGATGTAAAGGTTAAAACTACTAGAAATTCAATAATTTTTTTCTTGAAAACTATAACGATTTTACAAAAAATCTTGTACGATATTGACTCCTTTTTGCATGACGCATCCATTTCTAAATTTTTTAGATAAGTTCTGAATCACCCTGTATAAAATAAATATAATCTAATAGGAAATATAATAGAATTTAGAAACAAGATTTCGAAATATTCTTACTAGGTTAAAAAAAGTGATTATATGTAGTTTGTTTTGAAATGATCTAATAAATGCATAGATTATTTAATACCTGTAGATGGCATGCAATAATCTCAGTCTTTTTCTTTCAATTTGCAGATACTTACGAACAGTTTACGATTAAAAAAATGCATTTTACTTCGAGTTCTTGATCTCCTTTGCAATCTCAAAGTTTTTTTAGGCTTATATGACAAACATAGGAAAACAATGAAATTTTCAACATTCAATGACTAAGGTCGCAAAATGTAATTGGCTACATGTAGTGGCCACTAGCCACTCCATGTCTGACAGGCCGAAGCCGCCTATAGTATTGAAAGCCGTCAACCTTTATCGCGTGGTGGCGATAACAATATTTGCAAAACGGAATTTCAGGAAACAACTACTGTGCAGGTTATTGCCTCGATTAGTATTGAATTACACCTGCCAGCCAAAGTCATTCGCCAGTTGTCTACCAAACATATACCGGTATCTAGCTTTACATAAGAACCATAAAACTGTTTTTAAAGAGCATTAAGCTTTTATTTGTGGATGATTTTAATTTCATCATTGGAGGTAAGTTATTTTTTCTTTAGTTTTATTGGGTTTTTGGCACACTTAAAAATAACAAAAATCACATCACTATCGCTCACTTCCGTATTTTTGACGTTTCGAAAAACTCTGTTTTCGTTCTCAAAATAGTAGTAAAAATATTAAACGTATGTCAAGTTTGACAGTTTAAAATTTGTTTATCTGCTTCCATAGATATGATAAATGATTTTTATTTTATTGTTATTTACTTCTTCTTGATACAACTGTAGTCAGCAATGACCCGTTTTTACTGAACAGTTTGACACACACTTATCTCCGTTCAACAAAATAATCTTATTTTGTGCTAAAAACAAAATTCCTGAACTTGTTACTATACATACGAGAAATGTTTCGAAAATGAGCCTCTTTATCCGTCACCAATTGAGCATTCAAGATTCTTCCTAGGATATAGGAATGCATTGGTATAAATTCTATAGGGGATTTTCCTAAAAAAAATTGCAGAATTTTTTAAATTGACGAATGCTAGGAATTACATCGGTCACTGTTTCCGAATAACGTCTGCTACGATACTGACTTATGCAGGAGCAGACATCACCACTTTTAAAAGGCATGGTGAATAGAAAGCAACGAACGTGGCTGAAGGATATATAGAGGATTCCTTTCAACAAAAACTTCTAGTAGCCTAAAAAAAATTGGTCAAAGAGAGATCAATATAGGTACAAATTCAGCCTCTACTTCATCAAATACATGTGCAGGGCTTTTCATAACCAAATGTAAGAAAGTTACTCTTAAAATTTATAATAATGATAAGAAATGATTTAAGTTGACAATAAATTAATAGTTAGTTCAAAAATGATGATGTGTTTTGCGTGCTGGAAAATATTTCCCGCGGACTGGATAGAACAAATCGAACTTTTCCTAACTCAAATTAGTTATTAAATGTACAACTTTTCAAAACACTATTAAGAAAAAATTCATTAAAGACTTAAGAATTCACTACTGGTGCGAAATTAGAATGAAGTTAAAAGTAGAACTAAAGTTATGTGAGTTGCTTCCAGATTAGTACAAAGCACTTTGTAAAATTTGCATGAAACGCTTTTATCGCCACGAAGCTAATATATCATGTCATTCTTTTAGGTCTTTCAAATGAGTTAATCTAGATGAACTTTTCTGATACATAGTAAATATTTTTTATCGGGGGAACATAAACATACCTGCGTACGTGTACATACCCTACTAAATAACTTACGGGAACCTTTGACCTAGGAAGATGAAAACTTTCTTCAATAACAGAAATATAAAGACGTTATCTTTTTTATATATTCCTTTTTATTTATCCATTAAACCCAAATAAATTTTTAAATATTTTAAATAATTAATAGAGTCTCGAATTTAGGCCTTGTAGTTAAGTAGACGGAGTAATAAAACAAAAAATATGACTTGCGGACCCATTACCTTGAAAAGGGTTGGTTAATAATAATTTCATAATGTAGGACTAAGTAAAGCCCGAACAAAAATAAAGTCCTCCCTTCCAAGGTACGTATTCCGTCCCATTCCTAAATGTTTGATAGTCCTACTGAATTATTTAAGTATACTCTTCCGTTGCTCTTTTCCTACATTTAGGAATATTAAATTTACAATATTCGACATAAAATAGAAAATATACTTCCTTTCGAAACTATAAGATTGAAGCCTAAAAGCAGTAAGTACTAAAAATTTCCGAGAATGATATTCTGAATATATACGACCATTTCTTTCAAATTATTTATAATCAATGTAGCAAAAATCAGTTTAAAATTTTTGTAGTTGGTAATTCCTACTTTATTAGTACCTACACATAATAAATATTTGCTGAATATCACATTATAAAAAAAATTCATATTTGATTTTGTCTGATTTGTTTTGGAAGCGAAAACAGAAAGATTTTCGAAACGAAACAAGTTATCAAGTATTTTAACTTATCTTATATTTTAACCGAACACTTATCTGCTTTCTTAAGACATTGATCATTGTTAGCTACAGTTGTATCAAGAAGAAGTAACAATAAAATAAAAATCATTTAACATCTCCATAGAAGCAGATAATCAAATTTTGAACTGTCAAACTTGACTTACATTTGTACATTTGCAATTTTTAAAGATGTTTTTCTAAATGTCAAAGTAATAGTGATTTTTGTTATTTTTTACTTATCTGTTTTCTCAGTGTGAGATTTTCTGATTAGATAAATTTAGTTTCAAAAATAGTCCTTGATTATCCGTTTGGCGCCAGGGTTTATTCAACTAGTCTTTATTTTTCCACTGTGGCAAAATATCCAATTAAACTAAAGGAAAACTAGAATTATATCACAAATAAATACCTAGTATCAGAAAATATCTTAACATTTAGAACATTTGCAGTTAGACAACCCTATAGATTTTTGCTTATATGAAACCTAGAACGTCCACTGTCAACGACGCCGATCTTCAAAAGCGTATTTCAGTTGCAATGGATGAAATTAGAGAGATGGCTTGAGTGACGGCACTCATGCAAGACAATTTCCACCGCCGCTTAAAATCATGCTAGTGGAATTAAAAAAATATTAAAATAAAACGTTCTCGACAACATTTATTTTACGATTAGACGATTGTTTTATATTAAAAATATGATATGCAGTGTGTCTACTTTTATCAGTGTACAAATCCGTAAAAACTTTATTCTTCAAAATAATCCAACACTGTTTATTTATTAAATCACAGATTGCACCCTGTATATTATAGTTAACGAAAGGACATTTTTTGATGATGCTTTTACAGGCGCGCAATTTCAAAATTGGAGTGGAATTTGTCTTAATGTGTCGGTGGAATCTGTTGCATATTTATCGATAATATTTCAAAGATTTGACCGCCTTCTTCAGACGATGACAATCCTTCAAGAACGTAATAATTATGATCCAAGCATTGCTGTTCGTACTCACAACTGATATTAATGCCGGAAATTTCTTAAATTTTTAAAAAAGTAATTCCGTTCATTATCTCTGTTTATTTGTTTTATGCTTTTCATCTACATATTTGTACATACATTAATTTATATACCAGTGACAACGAGTTTTATTTTTTCTATGATAACTATGTTCTTTTCCAATATATCAGAAGTTTGCTTGGTAGTAACTTCTGTAAAAAAAAATTCGTTATTCTGCGTAGAAACGTATGACTGCAATATCTCTAAGAAGCTATAATATAAATATAAACGACTTTTTCAAACAGTCAGAACGTAAAGGGAATTTTATCATACAATATACAAAAAATATATCTCCCTGCAAATCCCTGCATCCTCTCGTTATCTTGTCGGATCTATCTTTGGAATGAAACAAGGTATTCTCAAAAGGGCAGTAGAGGACTAGCTGCTTCCTCTGTCGCATTACCATATTAAATGCTTCAGGCATAATATACCACAATTCAATTATACAATCGTCATAAATCCGATGAATAATGCAAAGGTGCGCTATTCAGGAAGGGATTAATTATATTAAGATTTGTGAAGACGGTTGCTAACTTCATGTTTACTTTGAACTTTGCACGAAGTACGTACTAAATATACAATGGAAGTATCATGGACTAAATTAAAATACACATTTTGCAACCAAAAAAGCTCGATGTAATTTTTATCTAAAATTGAGTACTTAATTCAGAAAGTTATACACCTCGTATAAGTAAAAGTTATTAATAATCCAGCCGTCAGAGGATGAAAATCATCGGATTTTTCGAATAATAACTATTTTTTGTTTTTGATCGCTTGTTAATACCCGTGAGGAGATAAAAATTTAAAATGGCAGCAAAATTTGTTGTGTAACATATTTAAAAAAAATGAGAATGAGATAGTTTTCGCGTTTTTCTTAAATATTTCCGAAAATATTATTTGTAAGGTAAAAATCAATTGACAAAATTAATAAAAGCAGATAATAAATTTTAAAACATGGTTGACTTTACTATAGAAGTACTTATAGGTGTACTCAGTGCAGTCAGATACAGTTTCATTCGTTTTTATATTTTTAAAAATTCAAAATATCACCGCAGTAATTCTTGTAAAATTATGAATTTATGCCCTTATAAACTTTACAACTCTATACTTTATATTTTATGGACCGGTTATAACAATAACGACTTAAGGTCCATAACTTTATTTTGTAGGTCACTAGAGCTATTTGCTTGTAAGTATTATGTAGTTATTTTTGATATAATCTCTGAAAAGTTAAAACGTTTTGTCATATCTTAAACTGTACTAAAAATTCTATTCATACAGCATGTAACAGTGATATTGCTACAAACTTTCAGAGCTGATTCACCTTGTTAAAAAAAAAAATTAAAATAATACGAGGATTTCTCTATTTCCATAGCCCTTCAATGATTAGA
Organism: Monochamus saltuarius; assembly: GCA_025584915.1. NCBI lineage: Eukaryota > Metazoa > Arthropoda > Insecta > Coleoptera > Cerambycidae > Monochamus > Monochamus saltuarius. Next base: position 6,945,102 of record CM046726.1, read on the forward strand.
AGCGAGACACAATTTCACACAAATTCAAAAGATTATTTTTCAGAAGAGAGAATTTTCTTCTACAGATCTATGCAGGCAATTTGCATTGAGGACTTGTTTAGACAGTAATAATATTTTTACAATTTTGTACATATATAAGCATAGAAAAAAAATTGTGTCACAATGCAAAGGTAGAGTGTATGTGGTGTGACAAATAAGTGCTGTAAACATTGGAATGACTTAAATGCATATATATAAAATACAAATACATAGATAGTATAGAGATGAATAAACAATAAAATGTTATAATGCAAAACATACTGAAGCGGAAGTGGTCCATTTGTACCTGTTTTCAGTAAGTATACCTATAATAAATAAATTCTCTGAACAATTGTTTTGAAACAAAGAGAAATTTGACATTTAATTTCTCTGTTTCTAGTTTTGTCATCATGTTCAGTTTTTTCTAATATGATTTTATTTTAAAAAATATTAAGTAACATATTTGAACACAATAACTGCCGTACATCATATGAACATCTATCTTTAAATAATTGATCGGTAGAGTACGTTCTGGGCTCCATAAATTAATTTTAATATCCACTTCTGTATAACGTTTAACTTTTTCAGATAATTATCTTGAAGTCCACCCCATCCAATAATTTCATAACAAATTTGTTACTGTATCAAAGAATAGTACAGTATTTTAAGGTTTGTTACACTTAAAATATTTTTAAAATATTGAAATTTGGATAGTAAACCTCTGACCTTCTTAATAAGATTATTAATTTGTATGTCCCATCAGGTGCATATCTATTATAATGGTTACATATTTGACTGATTTGACTTCATGTATAGATGTTTCATTTTCAATATTTAATGACCCCAGTTCATGTGAGTTCCTAAAGTAAGAAGTAAAAGGCATGTATGCAGTTTTTCTACAATTCTACCACTTCTTCATTCTTACGAATTCTATCTCAACCTTATTTTTCAGTATACTCCAGGAACTTGCTTAAAAAAAATGCAGTATCATCTGCAAAACTTATTACTGTACCGTTAATATTTAGTAATAAAAGACTATTAATGTATAAAGAAAATAGCAATGGTCTCAGTACTGTCCCTTGAGGTACTACATATTTGATCTTTCTGGTATCACTACAGTTTCCATTAATTTTAACGTATTGAATTTTGTCATTCAAATAACTTTCCAAACGGTCAAATATTTTTCCCTAAAGCAGCTAAATCCTTAGATACATTCACTCATACCATAATTAATATATCTATAATTGTTGAAAGATTGAAGCAAAATAATGAACTGACTTTTATACAAATTTTATCAAATATTATATTCTTTCTCTTTTTTTGCAAAAAACGTACCCTATCTTCTATTACCATGTAAGTGCTTTTACACAGACTGAACGTAATGAGTTTCTCTTTAGCGACATAAACAGTTCCACAATACGAATAACTGGCAATTATCAAAACGAAGTTATATATGTAACCGGTAACATGTTATCAATAGGAAACGCCGATCGATCATATTCATACATCATTACTTTCGGCAAAAACATTTAAAAGCGAATGAAGCAAGCTGGCTGTGACCATAGGAAAGCATCAGATAAATCGAGTGAAGGTTTTTGTTCATACGAGTGTTTTCCATTGTGTCCGAAAATAACGCCGATAGGAGTTGAATATCAAACCAGTAATCTGTAAAGGCACGTTGAACGTTCGATATGTAGAGGTGGATTCGATAATACTTCTCGATTTGTGATTCACCGAGCACTGGATAAAACGTGATGTAGGGACACGGCCACTGAAATATTTGACACATTATTTATATTTGCCCTCGCACGCCCATGTGTGTAAATGAAGGGGTACAGGAGAAAATTTGAATAAGCTACTATTTTAAATTTTAGTGTCATTAATTAGTTAATATTTAATTAACTAAAGGTCGGTTTTCACAAGAGTCTAGGACTAGTTTGAATCTATCAGAAACGTTCGTTTCTTGCGTTACATGCATTGAAATCACATTTGCAACTAGTTGAATATTTTTAACAGTTTGAAACCAATCCCTGACTATTATGGTATTATCAAAGTTTCTATCTTGTATTACCAATTGCCCAAGGTCAAAAGTAATAGAGTACAGAGGTGAGTACGGGATGTGAGGATTGTATGATTACCTGCGTGCCACTTGAGGGTCAAAAGAACACAAAATTATTAAAAATAAGTTGACGTCCGAGTGACAATTGTCGTTGAAGGACCTTGATAGTAAACTAAATAATTTACCCTCTCAGTTTACAGATGAACTATCAAAATTTAAATGTGAGTCAAGCAAAAATCATTTAAAGACAATTTAATAAATAAATATATATAAAAATAGATATAGACAAAAAGGATATATTTAATTGCTATCGTATGGGAGTATCAAAAACCCTAAATAAAAATACAGGAACTCAGAGGAACCCTCGACCGGTCTTAATAGAATTATAAGTATTCTTCCTGCTTTATCAAAAGTGTTTGCAAAATCAGCCAATAAACAAATACGATCTTATATGAATAATTTTGAAATTTTACCTAAACATCAATCTGGATTTCGACCTAATTATAGCTGCTTTACATCTTATTTGCAAGTGATAGATGACATTGTAAGGGCCACTGATAATAGTAAATTAACTGCCTTGATTTTATTGGATTATAGCATAGCAAAGCATATTGATTTTAACAGTGTTTCACTTTCTTTACTTGAAAATTATCTTACTAATAGAACACAGGGTCCTGTATACAATAATATTTGTTCTAAGTATCAAGTAGTTAACTGTGGAGTTCCACAGGGGTCCATTTTAGGTCCTTTGTTCTTTACGATTTATACTTCTCAATTTGAGGTCATATCATATTGCAAATCGCATTTTTTATGCTACTCTTTTGCAGAATCTGATGTACAATTGGCTAATCAGAAAATTACTGACGATTTAAATTCCCTTTTAAATATTTCTAACAAATTCTGTCTCTCTATTAATCTATCCAAAATTATGTTATTTGGCCCACGTTCTGCTACAGTTAGACTTTATTGATATTAACCTATCAGGTAATCAATTGCAACCTACAGAAGTTGCTAAAATCGTGGGTCTAACTATCGACACTTCTTTACTTTTCACTGAACAAGTAAATATGATTATTAAGCGATCTTTTGGAAATTTCAAATTAATAGGTATTTGATAATAAAGAGGTACTCAGTAAAGAAAACAGAATTGCCTTGTGCGAGGCATTGGTACTGTAGCATTTAACCTATTGTGATACAGCTTATTATCCATTTTTGAAAAATTGTGATAAGACACGATTACAAAAAATTCAAAATTCTTGTGTAAGATTAATATGTAATGTTGCAAGGCGTGAGCATATTTCACCAAAAATTGAGGAAATTGGTTGGTTAAAAATTAAACAGAGATACATCCTTCATTCATTCAAAGTTGTTTTAGTTATCAAGTTACTAAATATTATAATAAAATACCTCATTTCATAAAAACTTATAAATTACCAATTTTCAAATATGTATAAGATAAAAAAGCAATTGCTTTCCGATAAATATTTTTTAATATAAACATATCATATTCATGCTGCCACTGTCTCACCATTTTTACTATCATTTTTTTAAATATTTTCTCTACCAATAGAGTATCTATTATTCTTAATAAACCAAAAACATACCTTTTGTCAAATTTTAAGGAAATATGTTCATATGTACATTCAAATATGTCGAGATTTGAGTACGTACATAACTTTTGTAGTCATAACATGATTATTTTAGCTACAACAGGTATATTAAACGTAAACAGGAACAATTCATTGTTGTCTACGACACTCTAGATAACTATTCCGTTATTAATTAACCTCAGAAAATGATTTTTCTATGGAACTGCGTTTGGGAAAAATTGAGTACACTGAATATAATCGATAGCAACATTTTCTTTCTATCGTAAAAATTAGATCTTACTTTTATACTAAAAGTTTAGAGTTTAACGATTCTTGCTGATAGGAGCCGTTCTATATGAACACTGAAACTGCAGTATATACGCCCGAACTTGAAAGTTTCTCTATTATTTGCTCTCTATAGCCTTAAAGGTATCTTATTTTTGTTATCCAATGTAACGAATAATGGTATGTCAAAAGTTTGTTACTTTTAGTTTTCCACAAGTTTAAGATATATTATTTATGTGTGCGTGATTTATATGTTTGATTTAAGAAATACTTTATATAATAAAAATAATTTATATATGAAATAAAAATAATATTTCCTGAAATTTAAATTTATTTAAAAAAAATACTGAGGTTATGAAGAGAGTAGGTAAATTCATAAGTTGGACAAAACAAGAGGACACGTTTATGATAAAAAGACTGCAGTGCAGACATGTGACAGTGTACCCTGAATGAAAAACTGACGCCATCGTTCATGAAAGGAAATCCCCTTTCAGTATTTCCTTGTAAATATGGACAGGGACCCTGCTGACCGTTCTCCCTAGTCGATACATGGCAACCCACTTTCCATATTTTCACAACTCTGCTAAATCATTTATTGTGAATCAGCGATCCATAAGGGTAACTGGTAGTCGATCTGTCGGGTTACGGCCATTGTTCAGAACGGATTGTGCTTTATTGTTCATTTGTGCCCGAATGTATTAGATATGAGTTCTCCAGAGAAGCATCATTGCTGAATTATTTCGCGGTTTTATGACTTTTTTTCTTCTGTTAATGCGTTTATGGTAGAACTAGTTATAGAGACTTTGGCTCAATAAAACTTTCCTTGGCCATTTCTTTTATCGTTTTAAGTGTCAAAACATAAAACCAGTAGTCAAATATTAAATAATCATAGCCGATTTAAATAAAAATACATTCAGGTACTATGATATTTTTAATTTCTAAAATATGTTGCTATATCCAAGTCTCATCTACTCATCTATCTGTTGCATCAGGCAACAAAAAAGTTAATCACCAAAAATTCTTAGGTATCCTGATATCAATTATTTAGTGGTAAAGGTGGTTCTAATTAAAGGAGCTTCTGGAGGTTGTAGAATTGAGGAAATTGTAGCTATATCTATCGATGATATTGAAGACACATGAAGTATATTGGTTGTCACAATTCCAGATACTAAGTGCACAGTGCAGCCTGTAGGTTAGAATACATTCTCTAAAATGCCACAAAAAGTGGCAGAGTTTTTTGGAATTAAAAGTGTACATAAGTAACCTGGGCACAGTTTTCGAAGATCTTCAGCGATTTTACTTGCTGAAGCAGGTTCTGATTTGTCAGTATTAACAAGACATGGTGGATAGTGCTCTGATTCTGCTGTGGAAGGCTATACAGGGTGACTTGCAATTCGTTACAATAATTTTAGGAGGTGACAGAATACTTGATTTTGAGTCGATTGAAGCAAACATACCTGTTTACCAAGTGTTACAATATTTGTAATACTTAATTTTTTAATATTTAATATATTTTAACTCTACTTTTGTACAATTATTGAAGTGTAGAAGAAAAACAAACCATTTTATAACAAACACTTCTATACTTTTTTTTATTAGAATTGAATGGATCATTTGAATTATTTAACCAATAAAATCCAATGCGGCTTCGTTACTTAGAACTTCATAAACATGGTTTCTCTACTTTGTAAAAGCGAAGAGTCAAATTTAAACGTGGATTTTATTTAAACCTTTGTGTGTAGGTTTATTCAGATACTATTAAAAACTTAGCTAAGCAATGCTCTTTCAGTTCTTAGGAAAAGTTTCTTGATAAACAATCTAAAAATTAGGGAAATTAATCTTAACACGTTAAGTATGAAGGGAGTGCATTCGCCAAAACAGAGGACAGCCGTTTAATATGTGATAAAAATGGTTTAAGAAATGACGACAATTGCTAACAAGAACGCACCCTTAAGAAAATATTGAAGTTATTAAAATACCAGAGGATTAAAACTAAATATGTATTTCAATTGTTCAAATCTTAAAAGCTAATTTAAAGTTACGGCGTAAAAAGGAAAAGCAATGTTTCTATTAAATGGCTTAGTTTCCATAGCAACCATGTAAATCAATTGTCAAACTATACGTTCGAATCTCAGTTAAAATGTAAAGTAAAGTGCAAATATCTTCATTTCTTAAACCATTTTTATTACATACTGAACGGCTGTCCTGGTTTGGCAAATGCGCTCCCTGCATATTTAAACGTGTTAAGATTAATTTCTCTAATTTTCGAATATTCATCAAGAAACTTTTCTTAAGAACGGAATGAGCATTGCTTAGGTAAGTTTTTAATAATATCCGAATAAACATATACACAAAGGTTAAAATAAAATCTACGTTTAAATTTAACTATCCGCTTTTACAAAGTAGAAAAACCATGTATATGAAGTTCTAGGCAAGTAACGAAGCCACTATGAAATGTATTGATTAAATAATTTAAATAATCCATTCATTCCTAATAAAAGAAGTATCGAAATATTTGTTTTTTTTTCTAATCATCAATAATTGTAGAAAGGCACGGTCAAATTAAAAAATATTAAAAAATTATTTATCACAAATATTGTAATGTAGGTATGTTTGTTTCAATCTACTTAAATTTAATTTCAAATTATTAGAAACGTAGGAAGATAATAAATGTAAACTTGTATATTTAAAAAATAAGTAGGCGCCACTACTAATTATCTGATGAAACTGAAAATGGAAACTAAAAATAAAGCATTTATGAAATTCGAAATTCTAACACGTTCTACGATTTGCATAATCATTAATCATCACTTGACAGCGGTAAAATTTTAGTTTCGCCCTGTTGAACCTTTTAGATATGCTCATAATAAAACTAGTTAGTAATTTATTTCAATTGCTTAAAGTACATATTCGTGTCAGTATATCATGGTTTTGCTGTGAATTAAGAACGTATTTTCTCCGAATTTATACCAGCAATGTGGTGAAACAGTGAAAAATTATAACGGGAACGGGAACAAGAAAACCCAGATCTGGTCAGCAGTGTGAAGCAAAATAAATTGATAAAATCCGTAGCCCAAGCATTGATTTATTTATTTATATTTTTCAAGCAGTCAACCGCGAATTGGAATCCTCTTGTATCTAAGGAAGAAACATGAGCTAGCCATTCTGTATTCAGCACTGTTTCCTGCCTTTGACATGAATTGATGAGTTGGGGGCGACACGTGATCTTGCGACACGCACACGTGTCATAAACTCAATAACTGTGTCAGCAGGTTCTTCTTAAATACATATTAACCTTCGTTCCTCTTGAAACATCAAGGATTAGACATAGACAGATTAGATTACGACGGGACTATCGAACGTGACGGGTAAAATTATTGCGGGTCTTAATCCTAGATACAATTTCTTCGGATGTATGAACACATTCTGAACCAGGGCGACAGTTTTCTAATGTCGCAAAAAATATAATGTAATACTCGTGTGTTTTGGCATGAACGTCTTTTAAGTAACAAGAAAGAAGATGGAGTCAACTCGCAATATTTAGATAATAAAGCAAAAAAATTATAAATACAGGGTGATTCAGAAGTTATATAAAAAAAAATTGGGAATAGATGCGTCTTGAAAAATGGAGTTAATACTGAAAAAAATGTTTTTGTGTGCACAGTGAGTGCAAGTGTAATGCAAACGCTGGCGTGACACGGAAAATTTGCAACAGAATCGTGGAAGAGATGGAGGTCCAGGGCATCTACGGCGTATTGAAGAAGTGTGGCGTATCATACACGAGACTCAATTATATTCGTACCATGTACAATGTGTCTACGTTTTAATACCAAGGGATTGGACGAGGAGGACCGGTACTATGGCCGCCACGATCTCCTGACTTTAAATCATATGGACTTATTTTTGTCTGGATATTTAAAAAGTGAAGTATATTACACCGAAGTGGACACTATTAATTAATGATTTACGTAAACGTATCATAGCTGCTGCCAATAACTTATAAGTTCAAAACGGACAAGAAACACTTGTGTTAGTTTGTAGAAACTGGGTAAGACGGGCCCAAAATTGTGTTGTAACATCAGGTAGTCAAACTATTTTACTAATAAAACTATAAATTAATTGGATTAATAATTAATCACAATAGCGGCAAAAGCAGTTGACTTGGTTGTATAAAAATAGGTGTTATAGAATGCAATTTATGTGTTTCCTTGAGAATTTCGTATCAGGTTTTACAGTGCACCAGTTTCAAGTGCCGTGCGCAGTGTATCTTTAAATCATGTTTAAACTGCTCTTTTCGATTTTATTTTTACAAAATTGTATTTGTAAGTTTCCTGTACATTCAAAAAAAAAATTTTTAGTTATAAGTTTTGAATCACTTTGTATAATTCACAATCCACAATGACATATTTAATTGATAACATTAGGCTATTGCTCTTTAGTTTTTTTATTTGAATCAGAAAGTATAACACAATATTTTATTTCTACTGTATACTTGTATAATGTGTTTTATTACCTATTGTATTGATTTTTATTGAAAATATAAAGACTAATCAAGTAACTTCTATTTTCATGTTCTGACAGATATTCTATTCCCCTACTGAAAAAATCTGCTGCTTGGAGATGAAAAATTCACCAAGCCATTTTTGAACCGTCACGTAACATTCAGATACAAAAACGATCGATGCTGTTGACGCATTAACACATTGATTGTGTTTCCGCTCAAGACATGCAGTATCAATTCACGCATGTTTTGAATGAATGGCTATTGATCGACTGATCACAATTCGTTATACTAGCCGATTTCCGGGTTGATTATATCGATCATCATGAATTAAAGTGTTCATACTATCATCAAAGTGTATTCCATTTAAAATAATAAGTTAAAAGTACTTTAGCGGTAAAGTAGTCAAATGTTAAAATACTGTTCTTAAAATACCTGTAAGTATCTGATATACACTGTATAATAATTGTTATCTTACCTATATATCACTTAGTTTTCTATATACATTTGATCTAAAGTATTCCATCTAAGGTGATACATCCTTATTTTTCACTTTTTTTATGTTTTCAGAATGAAACAAGTAATTTAATGAGAAGTGAAGTTAGATAGTAAAAATTGTATATATGCCTCAAATAGCATTCTACGTCTTGACAATGGTAGGAACAAATACAGAACATGTTTTTGGAATCGGAATGAAGCGCTGAATACAATAGATAAATAAATGTAAGCTTGCTTACATTCTGTGAGTTTAATAGAAAAGTTAATTGATAATTGATTATTAACAACTTTACATTTTAATGGTCAGGTGCTGGTTGCCACGTCGTCGGTTTAGAACACTTGACGTTTCGAGAGACATGTCGCTCTCTTCTTCAGAAGTTACTCTGAAACTGGAGATCTACTGGTCGTCGCACTATTTATATCAGGGGTGGTCACTGATCCATGATGTTCCAGTGGGGTGATTACTGATCCAGTGGATTGCTTCCACGGATGAGTCGTTTCCAAATACCGGGCGGATCTACGCCACCGTCCCTGTTGAAATTGTTCGAATTTTTATGAATTTCTATAGCTTCTCTGTATAGTCTGGGCCAAAATCTTCTCTCTCTTACTAGCATGCTGGCTTCACTTAGCTCCACCGTGTGTCCCGTATCCTTTTTTAGTAGTAGTAGTAGTAGTAGTAGTAGTATATAGGAAGCCAACACACTGACAGATATTTAAATGCTGAGTCTCACCACCATCCAGCTCAGAAATAGGGGATCATAGATACCTTGATTCATCGAGCCCGGATTATTAGTGAACCCAGACACTTGGAGGAGGAACTGGAACACCTACGCATGGCCCTGAGAGGAAATGGCTACACAAAAAGAAATATTGAACGAGCTGTCAGGAGGAGACATACGCCCAAGGAGAAAAAGAAGTACCTAGCGACGACATATCTACCTTACGTGGAAGGCTGTACAGATAAAATTGGACGTCTTTTGAAGAAAAGAACTATCAACACAGTATTCAGCACTGTGAAAAAGGTGGCGGCAGCTTTTCCGAAGACCTGCAACAGCGACCATCTCCAGGGCCCCGGTGTGTACAGCATCCCCTGCTCCTATGGAAAGGTTTATATAGGACAGACAGGAAGGCACATCAAAACAAGATTAAAGAAACACAAGAGTCACGTCAAAAATAACAACTGGGAAGAATCGGCAGTAGCAGAGCATAGAGCGGACACGGGACACACGGTGGAGCTAAGTGAAGCCAGCATGCTAGTAAGCGAGAAGATTTTGGCCCCGACTATACAGAGAAGGTATAGAAATTCATAAAAATCCGAACAATTTCAACAGGGACGGTGGCGTAGATCTGCCCGGTATTTAGAAACGACTCATCCGTGAAAGCAATCCACCGGAACATCATGGATCAGTGACCACCCCACCGGACCATCATGGATCAGTAATCACCCCATTGGAACATCATGGATCAGTGACCATACCCCTGATATAAATAGTGCGACGACCAGTAGATCTCCAGTTTCAGAGTAACTTCTGAAGAAGAGAGCGACATGTCTCTCGAAACGTCAAGTGTTCTAAACCGACGACGTGGCAACCAGCCCGGAAATCACCTGACCATTAACAACAGCCATGGAAGCCTACAAACTTTACATTTTAATGTTTTCGATGAACTTAAATTTATCTATTTAAGTATTTCTAATTAAACTTACATTCAAGTGGTCTTCACAATAAATGTTGCAATGCTGAAGAGCTTAACGTTTTTCTTTCGTCGTGTGAATTTTTTGACGGCGTGAATTATTGTTATTAGGCTGTATTCATACATAATGGCATAATGCAATACTTCTTCTATTTGCCCGGTGAGCTCATTTTACGAGTCTATTTTGCAACTGTATTCAATTCCAATGCCTATTTAATACAGTGCCATTTAATAACATCACAAATGACGATTTAACTCTTAAACGTTTGTACTGCGTTATCCGGAAATGAAAATCGTTTACAGATATAAAGCACAATGAGGTATACACGTGCGAACGTCGTTTGACGTCACAGGTCTTCGGTATGCCGACCACCGTTTTCTGGGGGCGTAGCCAGAATAAAATTTTAAAAATCGTTTTTAGGCTTATTAATCCACGAAATTGTCCAGAACAAACGCCTTTTCGAGTAAAATAATATATTCTTCTGCACATATTTGGAAAAATCGTGCAATCTGCTCTTTGTTTTGGTTTAGGCACATGTGTGGCATACAAGCAGTTGGAACAGTAAAATTTTAAAAAAATATTTGTCTAAAATCTTTTACTCGTAATATAAACAGACATAAATTTACTCCTAACAAATATACGAATGTACGCTTACACATTACAACATTAAATGCTTTCCTTTTACTAAAAATTACTGCATTAAACCCATTTCGTAATGTATTGTTTATCTATCATGTGGCTTTGGTATACGTACCAGTATGAGATCTAAACAAGGTTCCTACGGCATTTACATGGAATGTAATTTATATATTTTCATTAAACGCGGGGTAATTTGATGTATTTAAATTTATTCCATCCCGACCAACTTTTAGGACAACGCAAATACATGGGAATACGTCCTATATATTTTAGTTAGCTATCGGTAATTGTAATTTATGTAATCAGCGCCCAACCGCCGTGCAATTAAGTCAGTGTTTAGTTTATAATTTTCGGGTCGTTTTGGAATAGGGTTTATGCTAATTAAGTTTCCACCATAGTCCGATTTAATACTTATTTATAATTATGGCCCTTAGTACTTCACCAGCTTTAGCATTAGGCTCTCTTTATTAACAATTAACCGTTATTTATTGACAGATAACTGATACCGCTACCTTTCGTTACCTACAATTTTGTGATTTGGAAAATCATGAATATAAAGCCTTTGATTATCTTAACTGAGACATTACATTTGAATATTTTCGTATAATATGTACCGAAATAGAATATTAAGCAAATTAAATAGGTGAAAATAAGCAGTTTTGTTTTTAATAGGTTAATGTTCACATGTTTACTATATGGTATAAAGAAGCTTTATTTGCTGCAATTTATGAACTTAATCACATTAGAAAAGGCGAAATTATATAGTGCAGTACGATGAGGCAGATGAGGCAGTGCCTCAGTAAAAATTTGAAAGTAATAAACAACAAATAAGAATCACTAACTGCTTACTTTAATCATCTAATCAAATGTTTACATCCAGTAAGATTAGAATATATCGGCTATGTATATCTATAAATTACTGTACACACATAAATGCCACATCAACAGAATCCATGGAGGCGTGAAATGTAAACAGTGACATTAAAGTCCGCTTTACATTAACAATTTCTTTGTCAATTAATTGATCAAGTGACTTCGTCAAGTCAATTGACAAATGTAATACTAAAATTTGGACGTCAAATAAATTGATGAAGAACTTCGTCAAGTTATTGACGACTTAAAGCTTGTTCTAATAATTTTTCTTAAATTTTTACTTCAATTCAGGAATACCAACCTAAAATAAATGTAAATATTTAACCAGTAACCGAGCAGCAGCAATAATAAATGCAATGTAAGCTTTTTCTCCCTAAAATATAATTATTAAAATTACTTTTCATTTTAACAGTTTTGTTTCGTATACAAATGGGAATGATATAATGTCAAAAGTTAAAATTACGTTTAGGTTGGTACAGGGTGACATCTGACAGCAAAATTGTTAAGAAACTTGCCAAGCCCTGAACATAATGTAAAACCAATGTGCGACCTTGAAGAAATTGATGAATTAATTCATCAATTTCTTCGTCAATAAATTGTTAGTGTAAAGCCCGCTTAAGACACTTTTGACTTTGCCTTTGTGTATCGTAATAACTAATGTCTTTGTTGGTATATAATATAGTTAGTCAACTAGTCAAACTTAGGCATACGAATAATAGATGGCGACACTCTTTTAAAATCCAAATCAACCTTATTTATATCGTAAATAAGGATGACATGGATTTTAAAAGAGTATCGCCATCTATTGTTTTTACTTCTAAGTTTGACTGGTTAACTAACTATTCTAATGGAATGTAGAATGTACTTTTATTGCTGAATAAATATGTATTGAAATGTATTGCGTTATCTAAAAAAAATATATTTTTGTTTTTATTTTATTATCTAAATATTCGCTAAAATTTTAAAAAATGTTTTATGCTTATTGAATTCAATTTAAAAAGTGTGTGTGAATTTATTATTCTGAAATTTGAATGTACTTACTTTTCCCTGCTTTTATCTTTGGCTATGACTTCCTATCCCAGAAGCGAGTTCACGAATAAAACTTGTGGTCAAAAATTTTATTTTGGTTAAAATTTTAATTTAAAGTGATTTGCCCTTTTCTTATTTTAAAATAAGCTTTTCAAATTAATCTTTTTTAGAAAATTCTCTTTCAATTCAAATTAGTTTAGCCACTTTTAATTCCCTTTTCAAATGGTAGTTCAATTTGATTTTTGTGAAGTTTATTTAAATAAAAAAAATCGAAGTTATGAAAATTCTATAGTATGCAAAGATGTCTAAATAAAAATTTTACACTAGCCAATGAGACTGAAATATCAAAGTCACTTGACAACAAAACACCTGATGAGGTTAACGTTTAACAAAGATATCTTCAGAGATTTACAATTTGACCATTGTTTCTACTCAGGGAAATTGTTCTAGATTAATGATAATAAAAACCGAATTTTCCATTTTTTTATGTGACCTCCTACCTTAACAGAATGTGACAATACTGAATCTTTATTGACAAGAAATTTCACTATTTTTTTATACATAATTTATTCAACAATGGTTCTATAGATATACACATCTTAATATTTATGTAGATTCAAATTTAACAGATTTTCTTCTTCTTCAACTAAGAAAATCATTACTCCAAGTTTCATTATTCTATATTAAATATCTTCAAAATATTTTAGAAAATGTAATTTTTTCACATTTCAGTCCCTTTATCTTGAAAGTAATACAGTTTTTTCGATAAATAGGACTGCCATGTAACTGGATTGCAAGTTATTTAAAACACCGACAGCAATATGTATTACTATTGAATAATGAAAATAATTGTATCAATAAGTGAAATTATCATAGGCGTACCACAGGGACCAATAGTAGACCCTATTCTTTTTTTATTATATATTAATGACTTAGACTATATAAATGATTCAGTACAGTTCAAATTTTATGCAGATGACACATCTATTATAGTTTTAGATCAAAATATTCATCAAAGGAAAATCAAATGCTGTGAGTTATTGCATGACCTGGGTAACTGGTTTTCCCAAAATCATTTATATAAGAATCCTGAAAAAACTCGAGCAATGACATTTCATAGTGAATATAAGAATTGTGAATGTCCTGAATTAAGTCTAAACAGTGTAACTATACCTTGCAATACTACAAATATTAGATTTCTGGCTATAAATATTGATAATGTGCTGAATTGGCGGAGCCACTGTGAGTTTTTGATATCAAAACTTCCTTCTGTGGTTTATCAGTTTAAGAATCTAAAAAGTTAACTTAACATCAGTCAGTAAAGGAATATATATTTTTCTCAGGTTGATTCCAGAAATATTCCTTTACTGACCTATGGCATTAGATGTTATGATAGTTCCAACTTCTCTAATAAAGTGTTGTACGAAGTATGTTAGGCTTGCCAACGCGAGTGAGCTGCAAAAATATCTTTAAATATTGTCACGAAATTTGCCCCACTCACTCCCAAACCGACGACTGTGGCACCGCGAATTGCCTAAGATTGCCCCGATCGCCCCTACGCCATTCTGGTAAACAAACAACATGCCGTGATCGAGATCGGCCTGGAAAATCGGGAATCGACGAGAAGCGTTCCAGTCGTACGAGAAAAGGGATCTAGAGATACTGGAATATACCTGGAATATTCGTTGGGTCTATAAAAGAAGAATAAACGGCCGAATTAGTTAGTCTTGTATTAGTCTTGTATTACAGTCTGAATTAAAGTGTTTAGTTAGAGAGATCAAAGCGATTTATATAGCGATTAATTAAATAAGTGTTTAGTTGAGCTGTAATTAGTAGTGTTCAGTAGTTAATAAAGAAGTGACTAATTAACGGATTGTTTTTCTGGAAGTAAGAAAAAGACGGATTGGGAAATCCGTGACAATATTATGAAATATTAACTATTAAAGATGTCCATGTCCAAATTGTTAATAGAAAAGGCTTTTTATAATATGGACAAATATTTCAATATGCGAATGTCTGATTTATTTTAATATTGTATTTTATCGAACCTAATACTTGTGTCTGTTTCAAAATGTTTGTACATTGGTTCTCCTTCTTGGCTGTTGACTATTCCTATACAATGTGAACTATATTGTCTAAAAGAAAAATAAACATTATTATTATTATTAATTAATCCTGACATTTTCTTTTATATAAATAAATTTCAGTTGGTGACTAAATCGTTAGATATTCAATTCTTGTCAGTTTTATATTCAAAGTTTTTGAAATGAAATGAAAATCAATTAGAGGAAATTAGAATTAAATAAGAAGTGTCCCACATTAAGCTACTTTGACGTCCGGAATACCTATAATAGTTTTAAAAGTGTTATTCTCTACATTCTATCGGCATTACTTTGTGAAAATAATGCATCCAGAGGTTTAGTGCAGACAATTTATTGTTGCAATATCTGATCCCCGAATGGACTTTGGCCGCACTCGACCGGCCAGAATGACCGAAGTTCGAAGCTTTACGTGCTGAAGTTTTGTTATGGATACCAATTGGAAACTGTTTATGCAATCAGAGCCGGTAGATTTTCCGCCTATTTCAGTTTCAACTCGAATGGCACTTTCCAAATCCGCCCTCGAATATATTATTTCCAACGATTTGCCGACAAAAGAATTCATTTAAATAAATATCGCGTCTCTAACTTTCAGCCGCCTGATATTTGAGAAATTATTCGCGAGGTGTATAATTTCCAGATAAATTTTTATTTAATTATCAGTTATTATAAAATAAATTTGAAACATCGTTAGGTACCTATTAAATACACACACCATCAATATATATATAAAATGATTCAATTAAACCTAATGGTTTTTCTTAATGTGGTAAAAAAAGTACATGTACTTAGGAAACAAAAAATACAATAAAAAATTTCAGACCATGAACCTATACTTTATTACCAATGTTTTTATAAATCTCGTCAGTTTGGCAGTGTATTCAGCCAAGTGTTCCTTTGAATTTTTGTACATTATAATACCAGGACTTGAAATTTCTGCGAGCAAGAATGACTGCTTTACATGATGCAGGACATTCTAATTATCAGATATCGAACATGTTAGGCATTCCTAGATCATCTGTTGTACGAATAGTACACAAATATGAAAAATTTGATACAGTGGAAAACAGACCACGTAGTGGATGTCCTGGAATATCTAATGAAAGGGAGGATCGATATTTGGGTGCAATATGCCCATAGACACAGCACATCTTCAGCTTCAGATCTCAGGGCCCACTTTCAAGGTACGTTTTGCCGTGTTGTGTCTACACCTACTATTCGAAGACGACTCCACAACGCAAATTTACGTGCTAGAAGACTGGTCCCCACTCTACTCCCAAGGCATCGTTCTGCCCGTGTCCAGTGGGTGCGAGAGCATAGGGGTTGACTTTTACGCCAGTGACGATGAGTCTTATTTACATTTATCTACCCCCTACGTAATGAATTAGATGAAAATTTTGTGTTTATGGACGACAACGCTCGATCACATCACGCAAGAAGGGTTCAAAAGATACTCGAAGCAGGTCATATCAATAGATTAGATTGGCCAGCTAACTCTCCTGCATAAATCCTATTGAAAACATGTGGGATTTCATTGCTAGAGCCATTCATAACCATATTCCTCCACCTCAGACTGCAGATGAGTCAGTCGTGTGGGCAGAAGAGGAATGGAACCATATTCCGCAAGAGATCGTTAACAGCTTGATTATCTCAATGCACTGTCAATGCGTGTCAATATGCTATTGGAACGTCGTGGAGGTCATATTAGTCAAGTAGAGAACTTGCTTTGTTACTTCTTATTAATTTAATAAATTTTGTCAAAAATGTCACACATTTGCTGGTTTATAAGTACCGACTCAGTTTATCAAACATATTCTTTTCGCAAAAAAGGTTCAGAAAACAATATACGCTTACAAAAATGTATTTGGTTCATCTGACAAAAAGATTTCTTTAACAAGAATGAGGGGGAGTCCAACAGTGGTATTCATAGTCCGTCTCTTGTCGCCAGAGAGCGGTCTCCATTCTTAAATTATGTGAATTTCACAATGAAATTCACACAATTTCGAGAAGGAGATATAAGATACCACTGTTACAGTACACTGCATTCGTTGTCCGTCCGATATTATTTGAATTTCGTTATGAAATTCGCATAATTTCGGGACGGAGACCGCTCTCTGGCGACTGGAGACAGACTATGAATGCCACTGCAAGACTTTTGACGTTGTGTGTAGTTTTGAGATTCTTTCATATTAGGAGTTATGATTTTATGTAATATAATATTTACTAAGTTTCCAGGCTGTCTTTAACTTTTACATAAAACTCACGATCTTTTAGAAATTTTCATATTACGAGTAAGTTAAGTTCTTGTTAGTGATTTTTTTATCTCATCGATATAAGAGATTCAACGGCATACAAACTACCATAAAAACGTCAAAGGCTTTCGCGTATACTTTGTCATCCGATACAGGACCATATTTACGTCAAATACCAGTATTCACTCAATTCCATCAATAATAATTTAAAATAAAATTAAGTATATAATAATGAATGTAATTTTGACTCAAAACAAAAACAAATGCTAAATACATATTTTAATTAGGTGCCCGACGTTATTATGCAATTTTAAATTATTATTGCCCGGCAAGGCGTTACTTATAGTAAGAAAAACACTAGCACTAACATTTGTCAGAGTTACTATTAACGCACTTTTATTTACCTACACTTAATAACACAACACTGAGTACTCACAACCCTTACTATTCACAATACTGTTTAAACATTTATGTATAATAAGCACTAATTGACTATAATAAGCCACCGATAACAGTAATTAAAAAAAATACCTAGTATATCACGAAAGCACAAAATATAACATGCTCTGGCCTGGAAATCACCTAGTGCTGAAAAGTGAAATGTAGTGGCCTGCTCTGCTACCAAAATAAACAAGTAATAATCTAAGTTGCATCTTTAACTGCTCTCTTTGTCTTTATTGCAATGTTCAGGAACGACGTATGTCGGTGAGTTGATAGACGAGAGAATGCATAGTTGCCAAGTTTGTAGCCTACGATTTATAAATTGAACTACTTTCTAAAAACGTTATTGCAATTTTAACGACTCTGATGCAGTTATATTTATATTTATTAAACATTTTTCCGTAATTTTATTAAACGAAACATGAGATTATATTTTCAAAACACCAAATCTGTGAAGTTTGTGCTCTTGTAAAAACAAATTAGAAGAACTCAATTTGTAGATATAGATTTTAGTCACAATGTTTTAAATAATGAATGCACAATTTTGTATGTACTAAACTCACTATAATGGGTCATTGAATGCGTAGAACAACAATGGTTATTATTGCTCCCCACACGCTGGCCCATCATCTCAGTATTCAATATAATCACGCTCGGTGTAGTCATTTCTCTTTAGGAATACTTTTTTACATCGAACATTTTAGAAAAAGTGATATGGATTAAAGAACCAAACTGAAATTCTATTTTAACAACTAATGGAATAACAACCATTTGTTAAAGACAAGTGAAGTCCTGAAATCACAGTAAAATAAATCCAAATATTTTTTGACAGGAAATTACAGATAATATTAAAATTTTATATGTTTCACAATTTTCTTCAAATAAAGTCAAATGCTAATTTATGTTTATAAAAAATGACTTTAGTTCCATCAATTTTCAAGTGTCTCTGATTTAACAAATTGTTGGGTAACCTGGGCTAATTATTAAAAACAATATAAATATCAGCATTTATGGATACTACACTTTAGTGACCACTTAAGTCACTGTTCAATTTTTGTTAAAACAATATTTTTGTTATACGTTCTTGAAAATACTATGCAAGAAGGAACACTTACTGTTGATCTGCAACCAATATTTTCCCAGAAAAATGAACATCCTTGTCTATTCATTCCCGAAACACGAAAAAAGGTGAGTCTACAATTGATATCTCAGAGGTCTCAACCCGTGAAAATCCCGATCATTCAGGAAATAAACCGACATCATAAATTACCGAAAATTAGCAGAGATATTTGTCCCGATCAACTGATATCAACGGATATAGCCACTAAGTTGACCACGGCGATCAACCTGACTTACTCCGAATCATTCACTATAACAGACTCTGTCACTAATGCTCATTAAAATGCTATGGTAAGCTGCTTGATTTTCCGATTGTATAGCGTATATTGAAATAAAAATATAATTTCAGACTTTTGTAAACTACTTCTTAAACATCATATATAAGAAACAATTATCTTCAAGGAAATACTGTAATACTTTGATCTTTGTGGATTTTTGTACGTATATGAAATTTTCTATGCAATCGATACATTTAAAATTGAATCACAATTACAGAAACTATATTTTCCAATACATCAAACGCAAACGCAAACAGTGAATAACAGGACTGTACTAAATCATGTTAATTTGAAAATATCATAGTTCCAAGACGTAGATTCTTGTGTTGCAAAGTGAATTTTCATACATACGCCGCTTGTAAGGAAATTACGAAATTAATCTCATTTTTCACTGTCAGCGTGCCACTTTAAAGAGGATAAAATCTCAGGGTTACATTGTGTTAAAAATGTTATACACATTTCTTACTCTGAGTCATGACATATATACGACAAACAAAATCCCACAAACTTTTATGAAATTCAAACCATGAATAAATAGCATTGCGCTTACATTTTTTCAGTTGAATTGTTTATTTTTAGTGCGGAAAAATACCTCAGTTAAACAGAAAGAGTATTAAATATTGGAACAAATAGATGACTGCTGATTACATTCTTACAAGAGGTGATCGAAAACTACGGTTTGAAATCAGAGGGGTTACTAAAAGCTCTTGGGAGCTACTAAGGAATTTGACAAATATTCACACAATCATCATGATGTTAAATTAAAAATCAAACCTCACAACAAAGGTGACTAAATTTATTTTTTAATTATAACCTCTGCATATTTTTACATATTAGGCTCTTTTGTGAGCCTCAACATCAATGTATTAATTATGTATGTTGTGCAGTCTATCTACGGTCTATTTTTAATAATATTTAAAATATGTTGAATAGACCTTTTAACAAAGCAACTTACGATAGCTTCCTTTCTAAACCATTAACATTTCGTAGGATTACCTTATGAAGACAGGTATTCAAGATGTAGGTAACTAAAATAGGTTTGATTTTCAACTATAAAATGTCAAAATAAAAGTTGAGGATATATATATTTAACGAAACAATAAATGCGAGACACTAAAAAAAAAACTGAGAAAAATACACAATTAGGTACCATACTTCCTGCCAACAAAAGATAATCATAATTTTAAACAAAAAATATGCCGGTGAGAGCCCACTGCACTACAATGTCAAAAACTACAAGATGTGATTCTAAATAACCCAAGAACTCTTACAATATGTTCCTTCTAACGATTCACAAACTGAACGTATCGCTTCGACCAATAGTGAAGTCAGATGCCCATCCATTTGCCCTATACGTGTCATCGTCAAATTAAACATCTACTTTTAAACATGCGACACTATGCCAATAACGCTGGAGATTTTATCAACAAAATCAAAGGAACTCAAATGGATTCAGACGATGCCCTCGTGAGTTTTGATGTAACGTGTCAATGAAAGAAGTTTAGATGAGAGAAGCAGTGATAATAAACTAGTATAGTAGGCAAAAGTGTGCACCAGATGGACATTCTTTAGGAATCAGGTTTGCTGTTGTCAAGAGCTCTGTTAAACATCTTCAACAACACCATCTTTGAGAAGTAGGTGTCAAAGTCGGCTGTTTAAAACCGATTCAGATGTGGTAGCATAACACCATATGGTGATAGCATTGATTGATAGAAAGATTTCTGGATCACATTAATAAAATATATATATTTTTAGATATCGCATAGCGTTTACAAAAAATCTGCTACACTAATAGTTGTTTTTTAAACGTTTTCCGGTCCGGAAACAAAACAGCACCTTAGAGCATCACGCTGGGTCCATTTGTAAATTGGAATAATATTTGGAAGGAAAACTATATCTATTGTACAATGAGCTCTCAAAGTAACAGAAAGGAAGAAAAAGGGGAAATGACAATTTGTGTATGCTATAGACAGATGGATGGAAACAGTGACAAGATTAGCAGGCTCTTACTAAAATGTTATTTTAATATCATTTACATATCAAGAAAGATAGAATCAACCTTTCTTAAAACCAGTTGTAAGAGCCCTACTCCAAGATCTTGGTGGCCATCTGGGAAAAGAGATATGTTGTTAGCACGGAACTGAAGACACACAAGTGTAAATAAGAAATAATAACAGTGAGAAATATTTGCGGAACCTTGATAAACCATGAAATGAGAGATAATATTCTGGTCAAGACTCTACAGAGGAACAATGGAAATTTAGAAAATAGAAATAATTTCAACCAAAGTGAAAACTACCGTCAATTTCAGAGTTATTTCTGAAGAAGCGCTAAACCGACTATGTGACAACCAGCAAGGAAACAGTGCGCCCTATCACTTATCTTGTCACAGGTATCGCGATTTCTTGAATTCATACTCATTTTTCTAAACCAGCTTGATACCATAAAATTTGTAGTAGTCGGTGTCATTCATCACGGAAGCAACACATTCCAACGATATACAAAAATTGTGCCAAGGAGGGGGCGGCATGTTATTAAGCAGGTCGCCTAAATCACCATTAACTGCAGGAATGAGGGAAACCTGGAAAACTACATAATTAAAGGGATGGTCAAAACGCCAACCAGTATCAATCTCTAACATTGATCCAAGCCTGATACTTTTCCTAATTTGTCTGCCAGTAATATAATTTAATTTCATCCTACATAAATGTATCGGTGAAAAAATATCCGTAGATATAAGAGGTGTGGCAATTAAATTCCGGGAATTTGTCAATGAAAAAACAAGCAAATTAAATTTTGCCAAAATTATATTATCGACTTTCACAATAGTCTCCCTCTAACACAATACAACGATTCCAACGTTGCTCCCACGATTGGAAGCACCCTTGGTAATCTTCCGCAGTTAACCCGTTCAGCACCACGGTTACAGCTTCTTTCGCCTCCTGTACTCCGCCATGATTAGTTCCCTTGAGGTGTGACTTCATCTTGAGGAATAAAAAAAATCGCAGGGAGCAATATCGGGACTATAGGGACTCCACCCTTTTCCACCCACTGCTGACTTTGTTTACAGGTCTCGAGGTCATACTCAAATATCCAGGTCTCATCTCCAGTGACTACCCGACTCATTCAGTCTCTACCGTCGCTCCAAATGCGGGACAACAAATCGTCGCAGATCGATTTTCGCATGTCTTTCTGTTCACGGGTGAGAACTTTTGGCACCATCTTTGCGCAAATCTTTCGCATATTCAAATTTTCGTGTAACAGCTTGCGAATGGTTCCTTTGTTGACGTTTAACTCGTTAGACAACGCACGAATGCTCAGGCGCCGGTGAGACGTGATCAGTGCACGCAAACGGTCAACATTCGCGTTAGTACGAGAGGTGGCGGGAGCTCCTTCACGTGGATCGTCTTCTACCGATTCACGCCTCTCCTGGAACCGTTTTGCCCATTTAAACACACTTGTTTTCGACATGTACTCGTCTACATACATCACCTGCAATTTTCGAAGCATTTCCGAGGATTTTTCGCCAGATTTCAGTAAAAATTGAATCACAACACGTTGCTTGTAATTTGAGTCACTCGTATTCACGACGCCACTAAAAAAGTTACTTCAAAAAATATACATAAAACACAAACCAAACGTGCTATCGACTTCAACCTTGAACTGAAACTAAAAGGGAGGTCCTCTCTAGAAAAACGGTGACAAATGATGCAGTGTTGCCAATTTCCGAGTTATAACTAAATTCCCTGAACTTAATTGCCACACCTCGTATGCATCAACAAGAAATTATAAATAGTTACATAATCATTCCATAACAAGGAAAAATAGCCTGAAATGATTTCCGGTGAATTGTAGACATGCGAGATTGAAAATTAAAAAAAAAATCATCTTACCAAACGTTCAAGGATATTCGTACTTCCATTAATCTTACTGGTAATACCTATCATAAAGAGACCAGTGCGGAGTTAGAACATCAGCGTGGATATGCCCCGTTCGAATAACTAGGTCAAGTCCATTTGCGGAGGAGCCTCAGAAATTCTACATTTGTAGATGGTTATCTCAAAAATAAATTTCAAATAATTGCCCTTCATAAAACAGCCTCCTTATATATTTGGAATAGTACTTTTTCGCATCGTCCTTTTATAATAAAGGGTCGGTGGATGAGTAGTAACGGCCTGTATAACTGCAAAGCGTTGGCACAAATCATGTTTAATACTGGTGAAAATTGTGAAGCTATCCCGAGCCGCAGCTTTATCGCCAGGCTAAGTAATACAAATGGGTTTCATATCCCCAATAGAGTTACGCGTCCCCACGCCGTGTGTAACTATGCTGTTCTAGTACCGGAACTGGAGTGCATTCCCGGATGCTGTGTCGACGGCTGTCATCGGAAACAATGTCATTTCAAAGTTCCATTTTGTTTTCTGGCTGAGATTAATCATAAGCGGATGCAACCTAAACTCTTCGCAGAACTCCACGGCTTTCGTCTTTATATCATTCTAAAATGACGGCTCAATTTAAATTTCATGTTTATCCCTGCTCTTTTAAAGAAATTTTATGTTCCACTTCATATTTCCAGCAATAAAAGGGGGAGCAAAAATGGAAGTTTGGCCCAAAGAAATTAGCGGATACCTTTTGTGAGTTACATTTGTATGCCTTTTGTGAACTACATTATATACTTACCTAAGTTTTGAGCAACCAACGCATGCAAGAAGGTATAACGACGGAAGCTTTTAAGATAATTGAACAGAACAATAATTAAAGAAATAAGAAAACGAAGAAGGAGCACGATATAAAATGTAATTAGTTAATTAGTTAATAAAATCAGTATAATAGTATTCGGCTGGCAAAGTCATTGTATAGCATCTATGACAAAACTTCAGCAGGTTGTTCCTTGGACCATTGAAAAAAAACACGTCATACAGAGCGTTACAGTTTCAAAAAGTATCAGATTTCACATATATTTAATTAATGGTAAAATTCATTTAATCATTGAAAATCATAGAATTTCGGTATATTTTGAGGAAATTGCCTTAGTAAATTATATTGTTAACTCTAGCAGCAATAATGTAAATCTAACATCATTGGATAAATATGATATTTTCTAAACCTCACCCTCAAAACCCAGTATTTTTATTTTATTCAAGTTTTCTAGTGTTAAAGTTAAAATGTAAGCTTAAAAAATACCTTGTACACTACACATTGATGTCAAACCCGTTTTCAATTTTTCAGTTTTCAGAAATTAACGAAACACTGAAATCTTCGTTTACAACTTTTTCATATTGATGAGGATTGAAATTAAATAAGTATTTGGCATGTTCAAAGAGGAATAATTGTTATTATAAATAAAAAACCCATAAACAAGGAAATATATATAAATAATGAAAATAAGACTTATATTAAAAGGACTAGTCAGAAACAGCTTATATCGGATTATGTTTGGAAAAATACCGAAATACATAGCAAGGAAACTAAAATTATACCACAAACAGGATTGGAAAAAAATATGATTTTTATAAAAAATTTATATTAAAAAAAAATTATTTTTTAATCTCAACTTTCAAAATACGTATAAGTTTGCACGTCACTGAAAAAACTGTGTATGTGAATATTGGGCTATTTTATATTGATTTATACACAAACAATAAAGCCGGGCGAATGTTGAGACATGGACTTATGAGAAGAACGATAGAAGATAAATTAGACGCAAACGTTACAGTCATAACTTACTCTGCAAAGATTTAGAAATAAAAGATATCAAAGAAGATTTTACACAAATTATTAACTATTTCAGAAATAATCATAAGGCTAGGGCGAAATACAAGCAGACTGATGGAAAAGCATTAGTGCTTCCGTGTGATGTGAGAGGAACAGTTTGGTAGATTGTTTAGAAGTATATGTAAGTTAATTGGAAAAATTATTAAAAGTATCTGAAGAAAATAAAAAAGAAATAGATTGAACAGTATACCAAATGGTTTCAAATATTGGTCTTAAAAGATCAGCTGACGATTACTTTAAATTTTAAAAGCTATAGCTGTGGGTAAATTACAGAGAAAAAATGTTTTCCTATCTGACGCAGTAGAAGTCTGGAAGGAATTAGAATGGTATATTCTACAACAAGTTGTAAAATGGCATATATTCCACACGAGCGAAAACTTTGTAGTCCGAACCGAAGGCGAGGACTACGGTTCGCGAGTGTGGAATATGCCATTCTAAACGTGTTTTAGACTATAATTTCTCTAACAATATTTTAGAAATCATACAAAAAAGTTGCTTATTTGTACATATTCACAGTATGTTAGAATAACATTCTAACACAGTGTGATAGAATGTCATTCTAACACAGTATGCTGGAATGACAGGTACTTAGGACGTAGTATCATTTTATAGCTTATATTTTGGATGCAACTAAAACTAAATTTAAATTGACTACTGTAGAGAAAGATGAAGCTTAAATACTGTGAATGATGATATGTATTAAAATACCGGATTGATACCACTCATTATAAAACTTGAGCAAAAATGTAGGTAATGTGTTATGTTTTCAAGAGGTAATATGTTATGTCCTTACAGTGGTGGGTTTCACAAAAAAACATTCCTGATATTGAGAAACTCCTCCCTATATTGAAGCAATTTTTATGTGCTGTTTCTTTCTCGGCTTCGACAGAAAGAGTATTTTTTACGTTTGGACTTGTTCACTCTATTAGAAATAAATTAGGAGTGGAGAAAGCAGGAAAATTAGTGTTCCTATACAAATAGTACAATGAAAATCAATGTTAGTTGCGTTGGAGACTATCTGTATTGCAGTTTTGTAACAAAATGTTTCTTATTTTTCTAGAACATCTTTCTTCATTTATATTTATAATAAATAGTATCTTTTTTGCGGCAAGTTTTTTTTTTATTTAAATCATCGAGTAAAATAAAAAAATCAGTTTATTGATTTAAATCGGGCGCACCCTGATCACAAATAAATAATTTCAGAGAATATCACCTTTTATATAGTTGCGGCAAGATCTCATACGACTGGTGTCACAGCTGACATTACGCAATTGTTTGTATTGTCAACATAATTTTTGGTAGTAAAAACAATCATTTATTGTAATTTAGTGCAATATATAATGCAAACATTTAGTGTAGTATATAGTTTTATTATTCTCAGTTGCAGTTTCTTAGATATTTTGATGACAATGTAATGAATTATTGATTTGTTCGCATGAAGTAAGTCGTCTGAACTCTTGCCACAACTATAGTAGCTTCATGTAACCTTACCGTAAGTTAAATTACTTACCTACTTAATAATGTTTTATGTTCCTATTAATTCTAATATTAAATACACACAATGTCTTTAATTCGAATTGTAGTAAATACTTCAATAAAAAAATTACTCCAATGAAGAAATTTTAAGGCCTTAAAACAGCGATCTCATATTTGCATCTACGTATAGAGATCATATTAACATTTATAACATATTTGACATAGTCAATTGTACTAAATTATCTTGACTTGTACGATTCCACCAGTTCTATGAGAGAACTAGACATCTTCGCGCTGTTAAGTCGAAGCCGTAGCAGCTATTTTCCCATAATTATTTTTCATATATATTGGTTATCAAAGGTATAGAAAAAGAAACGCATTATATTTTGTTTTAAAGCAATTGATTTACAGTTTCTGTGTTTTCATATATCTCTTCTTACTTTTACGAAGTGTTGTACCATTAAACACGATACAAGCGGATTCATTCTGTTGTAAACTAGAACTAGGTAGTGAATTAGCTACTAAAACTGTCACAGACAGCTGTGTTACCAGTATACGCAAAAGTACTCGTTCCATCGTAAAATACACAATATTCCCAATGTAAAGCAAAATACATTATCACGGTAACATATGTTTTAGAACTATGCTCTACGTATTTTATGGTGACAATGGTGGTTCTTCCCGTTGAGGCTATTTATTAATAATATATAAGTACCGAAAGGTAATCGTTTAATAGGCAATTTGCATATTTTATTATTTTTTTAACAAAATATTATTCATTTCATTTTATGTGTAATTTGTTATTTTTATGTAATTCTTTGCAAAAATAATGAGGTAATAAACTAATAAATTCATTATGTCTTTCCCAACCACAAAAACGCGAGAAATACAAATGGCGGTTATGTGACGTCACAGTATATGAACATGTCATGTTGTTTTATATGCGTGACATAAATGTCAAAATCGAACTGTCAAAGTCAAATTATTATTTGTTTTGTTGCTGTGCATTGTGTATAATATCCATATAATTATAGTAAATAATGGCAACAGAGAGTGGATTTGTCAAAGGACAATCAGATAACCTGCCCAAAATTGACTCATTGTCAATGATTTCGTTTCTGGAAGAAATTCCAAATTATATGGTGAATAATTTCAAGACGTCTGCGTTTTGCATTACTTTATTGCTCAGGTAGGTACCATTTTCCCGTGACAGTTAAAATTATGGGGTATTACACTTTTTTAGTTGTAGTCTTTGTACATTCCCATTTAATTTGTACTACCAATAATTCTCCATATCTTCTTCCAACTATCCACACATCATCTTTATAATCTCTGAATAAAGTGAAAAATGACTTACGGTGAAATGATCCTCGCAACAATATAACGCCGTTGTGTTCGATAATGTTGCATTCTCTTTTTCGTCTCTACTCATTGAAATGAACCATTTCTTACGCATTTTCTCATGTTTAGGAACTGAGAAGAATATTTTTTCCGGGGTGGTTACCGTAGTTTTTGCACTTTGGTACCACACAATACTTATAAAATTTGTGTTTTATCGGTTCCATCCCCTTCGGCAACCCAAAACTTATGTTATAATCAATGCTGGACACCACACAAACACAGATTATGGAAGTTACGGAACGAGTTCGCTAACCGACTTAACTAAACTACGTCGATTTGACAATTTGACATGTGTCACCATGGACGTTTCCATATACTGTGACGTGGACCAATCAGAATGTTGTTTCCGAACCCATGACTATATTTGAATAAATTGCTGTATAAAATAATTAATTATGAAAAGTATAAGAACAATTTTACAGAATTAGCAAGATATTCTTGTTAAGTACTTAATATATAATAAAATAACAATATTTTTAAGCATTTAAAAATTTCATGCAAATTGCCTATTGTCTAAAGTTGTATGGAATACTTTTTATTTATTTATCTAAATAAATGATCTACAAAAAGAGACATGTGCCTCGTTATACGACAGATACAACGTAGATTAAATACATCAATTTTAACATAAAAAATACCCATAAATGGGCAAATATGATTTAAAAAATACATGTACACTTGCCGCAAATAAAGGTTTCTTACGCATTCGCTGAAAATTCATTGACAACTGAACTGACTGAATAGCTCTGGATGGTTCGGAATCGATTCTTAATGTTGTTGGAACAAACCCATTGACATCTTCCACAGTTCCTATTAATAGTCGGCTCACCTCTTTAAAAATAAAATAGCTTTTACGTTGGAAACCTTTATCTTGCAGTGTACATATACAATCTACTAGAAAAGAAAATATAGAAAGAGTATTGCCACCGACAAGACATAGTCGATTTTTAATTGCACTACAGTAAACTTATCGTGAAAACTAAGGTTCCAAGGCACAGAGCAGCGGGTGAATTTGTGCATAGAGGCCTAATACATGGGTTTCAGATAAAAAGGGAGTGTTGTTGATATGTCCATAATAGTATCCAGTTGCGGTGGCTGTAGTGCTTTTGGCAGTTTTTTTTAGAAATTTTGCAACATTGATGATAGATGGTGCACATTTATAGAGAATCAATGAAATTGACATTTTTCATTTCTCTTTTTTACATTTATACATCGTAAAATGGTTTAAGCATTGTACAGGCACCTTCTGAAACACATGGCATGATATCCAACCAACTAACTTATGGACACATGATAATGCTCTTGTAAGTACGCATTTTCAAAATTATTCTGAGTGGTATTTCTCTCAGTATGTCAGCGAAATCGATAACATATTTACCGACAAGAAATTGCAGCAGCGGTTTCAAAGAGACGTAAATTGTTCGTCTTCTTCAACTGATGATAATTTTTCGCCAACGTAATACGGTCGCGACTTTGCAGCTCTTACAGACAATTAGTAACAATGTTAAAAATATTTTACTTTCTTCAAATTTTATTAGGTTTAAGTCTATTAATTTATTGTTTTGTGTTTTACATGTATGTGTACGATGTCACTTGTGAGTAGTGGCGTAGCCAGAAATTTGTCATGTAAAAACATATTTAATTTTTATTAAACAAAAATAAAAGAGTAAATAAAAAATGATCTCATAAACATCTAAATAACAAACGAATCATGTTTGTTTAAAAAACACGAAAGTAGAACTAGAACTTAATTGGCAGGTGAAACTTAATATAACAAGTCTTACTTTATTTTCAACAAGTTTTCAGCAGTTCTATGACCGATGAATTAATTTCTCTATAATATAGCATCAATACCAGTACACTACCAACTCATCCAAGTAGATAAAGCAGTTCAGAGTTTGTATTTTATCCACGTGAATTTTCAATGCCACTAATCAAAATTTTGTAATTTTTGTAACACAATCAATTCAAAATAAATGGCAGGGAAGAAATATAAAATATATACACAGTGTGAACTTTAAATAAGTACAAATAATTTAACTGCTTGTGTAGTTTGTCATATAGATGAGTCCTGAAGGCGAGTTTGCCATATCGTCTGTAAGATAAATAATTTTTTAACGTGAATTCGAATTTTCAATACTATCAAATTCATAGACCTTATAAATCATGGACCGGCCCTAGAAAGAGAGGTCCGGTGTCCTGATGTGTACAAGAGGGATGAAGCTAGTCCAGGAAAAAACAGATGTTCTATGACAGAAACATATATAAATATAACCTGACAAAACTTTTCCTGTTAATATTGTTAATGATTTGTGTGCCTTTTGTGATTTAGTTGTGTTTATTAGCAATAGTTTTTAAAAACTCATAAACCATGGTGAAGTCGGTCTGTCACCGTAAATGTCATACGTCTGTCATTTACGGTTTTTGTTTTTTTCGGCCAATGATCTGTGGGTTTTTGCCCGGAGTAGCTCTATCTCTGTCGCACATATCTGAGCATCAACAATTTGTATAGGCAGAAAACAGTTTTGGGCGCGTCCATGATTTATAAGGTCTATGATCAAATTACAGAATAACAAAGAAACTATGATATTCACACAACACCTTAAAGTTCATTTTGGCCACATAACCTCAAACAGTGGTATTTCGTAGTTTCGTAGGTAAAACAGATTTTGAAAATAAACACAAAACATGGCAACGTGAAATATTTAATAGAAGAAGAAACTGTGGAAAGGGATTTGGTAATTTTAATACACGTAAATTGATAGTTAATATGAGATACTTTGCATCTTCTGAAACAGAACTAAGCTAATGGTTTCTTTAAGTAATGCGCTACTTGACGCATCTGTTTTAATACGTATTTAAATCTTCTTATTATTTTCACGGGCAGTGTTCTTCTCTTAAATGTCTTATGTATTAAATTAATATATTTCGTGAAATACAGAGTGATTAAATAAAATATGGCACATTATTCACGCAGTGCAAAGGTTGACATTCTAAAAGCATATTTGTTAAGTAGTTATAATCAGTGATAGTGATGATAACGATAATTCATTATGATAAATCAGTTGGAGTGTAGTAAAAATGAATTACCAAAAGACCAAATTCTGGATAACTATGATTAGAATAGAGAATTTGGTTATATTTTCAATTCATTGGTGAGAATGATAAATAAACATATTTCAATCTTTCTTTGACATGTCTAAATATTCTAATTAACTTTATTGAAGCCTATTCGAAGACATTAGTTAATACTGGCAACGCTGTGGAATTCACATCCACAAATATTAGGAGTCCGAGTCGGATCAGCGATTGAAAAATCATGAAATTTATTTAAAATTAGACTTTTTTATTCCTCATTTTTTTAATAAAATAACTATCAATTATGTGTTCTACACAGTGAATTATACTGTTAAAATATTTGTACTTATTTAAGAGTCACCCTGTATACTAAATACATCAAAATATCTATCAACGTCGTTTGGATAAACTTATTTCGCGTTTCTAACGAAGGATACCCTTCAACGTTCGCCTTGCTAAAGTAATTTATAAAACACATATACGATCGCACCCGCTTATATGTTTCAATCTTACAGAAAAGTACAGAATGAAGCAATTTATTTTGTAAGGTGAAAATAGCTGTTCCAAAGTATTACCTGGTTCCAATAACATTTTTACGAGAAATATAAAATGTTTACAGTGTAAAAGTTTCATCTAACGTTTAAATGCACACCGCGTAAATGTTTTTACGATTGATATATAAATTTAGTGGCTAATCCAAACTGCCTCGGGGTTCCCAATGGAGATATAGTTCGCAGCATGCGCCCCGAATCCCTGATGATGGCACTAGGCGTAAATCGAAAAGGGAACTTCATGTCTAAGATGTAAAGAAATGCATTCAGACGAGGGAGAATGGAAATTTTTACACAGATTTTAGAACCGTTGTAATAATTATTGTGTCCCCAAAATTCCTTTAACTTTCCAGATACATACTTCTTAAAAAAAAACAATAAACTTGTAAACTTATATGAAACATTTATTATGCCCTCACACTATTTTAGAAATGGGTGCATTCAAGTTATAGAATCAGCTTTTAAATATCTTCATATTACTACACATTAGGCTTGTTCCTGCAACTGTCCATAATTATCAGAGGCATGCGCAGCATGGATGTAAGCGTTTTAGCAAGAATTCAACTACAATTCATAACTCCTAACCCACTGTTTGGACACGATCAAGACCAATTTGCTGACAGTTTAAAAAGTTCGCATATCCTTCGTAAAATGGTAATTCGACGCATGCGTATTAGTCTGTCAGCTATCTACTCTTACTAGGCAACTAACATTAACCTATAATTTTATAGTTGTCTCTGTTTCTGTTATAATCTAACTTTTAATTTAAAATCTGTGTTATCATAGTTTAGAACTTCAGAATAGCTACGATCGCCGTGATCGGTCATTCGTTATATATGTTTTGTGCTCCGTCGTTCATTCAATCCACAATCCACTGTTCCAGCAAAAAATTCGCAGCTAGTACAAATTATTATCAGATATGTCCGTTCTGCCCCTCCTTTAAAAATTTGTGACTGTCAATGATTTGTAATAGACTGTGTGCAGGAGCAAACCTATTGTTTTACACAGTAAGCATCACATTATTATTTTTCTTCTAATCAAACTATTATTCATTTGACTGGTGTTTTCGTAACAAACTTGAGTTAAACGTCTCTAAATGTTGTAATATAATGACATATACCACCATAACTACACCTCTCATTTTTAACTATACTTTGGCTACAGCACTTCTTCAGCGACCATCTACTTTTCGTGATCTTGGAGTAACCTTCGATAAAGAATTGTCCTTTGCCGCGCATATTGATCAAGTAACGTCTGATTCATTTAAGATGCTTGGTTGATTAATTAGATCTATACCGAGAAATACTTTGAAAATATTATATGTTGCTTTTGTCCGGTCAAAAATTGAATATTGTTCTTGTGTGGAATAATAAATATAACGTCCATATTTAACCGTCTTGACGAGATTCAGAGGAAGTTTCTAAAGTTACTATGTTACAAATCAGATTCCGGTTATCCACAAGTTGGTGGTCCGCAGGAAGTACTTATGACAAGATTCTCAATTGCGGCACTTGAACAGAGGCGTAAGTGTTGTTCTCAATTATTTTTATTTAAACTTATTAACAATAAGATTGATTGTCAACATTTATTAAGCAGATTGAATTTTCGAGTACCTTATTTTAATGCTCGAAGACTGCAGACCTTCTACCTCTTCATCCCGAATTCAAATGTTCTTAAATTTTCACCTCTTTTTTTCATGTGCAATGTCTATAATGGTCAATGTGAGAATTTTAACAATTTTAGTTGTTTTGTCAGTTCCATAAAAAGTTGTTTCAAACCGTAAATAAATCTTTGTTTTTTTTTGTTTCCTTTTGTTTTCTATTGTATTTTTTTTTTGCTGTTCTTGTAGTTTACTATTGTTTTTTGTGTTAAATTATATTTTGTGTTATATGTGTTCTTCCTACTCGTTAAATGGGTTTACCTGTAGAGTAGTTGTATGTAAAAATAAATAAATAAATAATATCACAGAATTTGCCCCACTCACACCCAATTCGCCGACTGTGGCATCGCAAATTGCCTAAGATTGCCCCGATCGCCCCTACACGATTCTTTAAACAAACAAAATGCCGTGGATCGAGACGGGACTGGAGAGCTGGAGAATAGACGAGAAGCATTCGAGTCGTTCTGGAAGATGGATCTAGAAATGCTAGAATATACCTGAAATATTCGTTGGGTCTATAAAATAAGAATAAACGGCCGAGATAGTTAATCTTGTATTACAGTATCGAATTGAAGTGTTTAGTTAGAGAGATCAAAGCGATTTAGATAGCGATTAATTAAATAAGTGTTTAGTTGAGTTGTAATTAGTGTTCAGTAGTGTACTGAGTAGTTAATAAAGATAAGTAATTAATTAACGAATTGTTTTTCTGGCAGTAAGAAAAAGATGGGTTAGGAAATCCGTGACAATAAGATAACCGCCCTAGTCTTTGACGAAGCCCCAGTTTGTGTCCTGACTTTTAACTTCCGTTAATAAAGCTGCGTTTGTTCAAAATTAAGACCACATGTACACTTCTATTGGCATCTTACTATCTGCCTCACTAGGGTTATTCGCTAATGCGCAGTTACCAATTGAACTTTAACGGGCGAGGGAGTACGTTCGTATCATTGAAAAACTTAAGAACTTCCTTAAGGAAACTATAGCGTGAGTAAGAGATTTACGCCAAATTCTCGGTTTTCGTCATAGTTGAAATTGCATCGGTATGTTAAAAATTATAGGTACATAATATTCTTATAAATCAGTTTAGCACCTGTTTTAAAAAAAATTAAATTAAAAATCAAAAGTCAATTGCTAGTACAAACACCCGCTATATAATCCAATTATTGACCAAATGATCTGACACTGGTTCAACGCAAAAAAAGCGTACGGTAATATTATATTTATATAATTAGCATGTTTTGTAAAATAGGAATATTTTTATTTAATATATTATAAAATAACATAGGTCTAGTCTTTTTTGTAAGATTATTAATATATTTTAAGCACATTTTGAACTTATTAAAATTGACAATATGCTTCAAAAAATTCTAACCTCGTATGGAGAACTAATACAGGATAACAAAACTTTGGAGATCGTTTGGATTAAAGGCCACATAGGAATTCGACAAAATGAAATAGCTGACCAATATGCTAAGCTGGCCGCCACATCAGGAACCTGTAGACGAAAATGTCTTACCTCCTTCTGATTTATTCGCAGAATATTTAAAAATTCTTAAAGCAAAATGGCAGAACATATATGAAAGCTCACCTACAGGAAACGCATACAAACAAATACAACCAACAATACGAAATAAGCCATGGTTCCATTCAAATTCTAATAGACAATTCATCAAGACAATGTCAAGAATTAGAACAAATCACGCTCTATACCCTAAATACAAATTTAAGATAGGTTTAGCTGATAACCCATACTGCAGATGCAATGATATTGGAGATTTACATCACATAATTTTAGAATGTCCTTACCACTCAAATAATCGAGAATCGCTATATCGTGACTTGCACAAACTTGGTCTTCAATTCCCGTTAAATATTAATATAATTATACACTCTGAAAACATTAATGTATATGATTGTTTATATAAATACATGAAAAGATCTAACATTATTATGTAAAGTTCAGTGGCAATGAAACATATATAAATATAGCATGTACTTATAGAGGTATTGTAATTAATTTAAGGATTTTTTGTAACAAAATTATAACTACATAACTGAAACTGTATATATAGTAAATAAGAAAATGGAAAAAAAAGAGAAAAACACAAAACAGTAATAACAGATTAGCAAAATTATTCACGCCGAGAATATAATACATAAAACAAATAAATAAAAAATACCTACACAAAAAAAATATAACTTGAAAAAATACTAATAAAAAATATATATATATATATTAAAAAAAGAAAGAAAAAATAGACAAATAAATAAAACATTTATAAAAAATATATATACATCAACAACAATATATTTACGAACAAAAAACAACAGAAAAAAAAAACATACATTGATATCATAAAAAAAAAAAATAGATTTGAAACTATTGTTAAGCAATATTTACATGTAAAACAAATTAACAAATCTTTGTAAATTCTGAGCAATACAGAAAAAAAAATACCTATGCATCTAGATAGTATGTTTAGTAAAGAAATTCTAATATAGGGTTGTTCTAGCAATTGCTATCTTCATTGAGTATATAATTATTAATAAATACTTAGCTCTGGCTAATTGGTACGACCAAAGCCATTACTCAAATACACACAAAGCACATTTTTGCGTGGTTATAAGAATCATGTCCTTTAGTAGTGTTAACTAGATTTAGTTCAGACAGTTAGTCCATTTATGGTATTTTTTTAAGAATGCCTGTGAGTTTATACATGTATTATGCAAAAACTATTATACTACTACTATTATCAGTTTGTTAATTTTGTTCGTATTTGCGTTAGAATTTATAATTTTTATAATACTTTTATTTTGACGTTTTCTAAAGCATTACAGGCCATGTTCATTTTGGTTTTCGAGACGATCTCGAGACCGCGGAAACTTTGAGAACCCTGAAAGTGCAGTGAATCAGAACTTATCTAAAAAAATTGTACAGGAGACTGCTCCAAACACACTTTAAAAAAAAATCAAGTTTGAAAATGATTTGAAAATACACATCTGCACGACACTGGAAACTGATCCACTATAAAGGCGGCAAAGCATGCAATAGGCGACCGGACAAAAAATGGAAAAAAATTTCCAAGGAAAGAAATAAATTTACAAAACCTATTTCATACAACAAATTCAACTGCGTTTGCCGCTATTGTTATTAATTATTAATAGAAATAATTTGTAGTTTTAATTAATAATAGTTTGACATACCTGAAGTTACAACAAATTTTGGGCCCGTCTTACCCAGTTTCTACAAATTGACACAAATGTTTCTGCTTCTTGTCTGTTTTGAACTTGTAAGTTATTGACAGCAGCTATGATACGTTTGCGTAAATCATTAACAGTAGGTATCCGCTTCGGTGCGATACACTTAATTTTTTAAATATCCCCAGAAGTCCAAATAATTTAACCGGTCCTCCTTGTCCAATCCCTTGGTATTAATGCTTGAACATGGACAGTACATGGTACGGATATCATTGAGCCTCGTGTATGATACGTCACACTGATGCAATAGGCCGTGGAAGTCCTGGACTTCCATCTCTTCCACGATTCGGTTTAAAATTTTCCGCGTTGAACTACACTTGCGCTCGCTGCACACCGCGATAAAAGTAACTGCATTTGGCACATGTGTACCAGGAAATCGTTGTGCTAAATCATTTTCACATCGCCATAAATTAAAACGACATCCATCAACCCAGTTGTTATATATGTAAGCCATTTTTAACACTTGAAAAACTAATGTAAAAACTGGCATCACAAAAACCTTAATACCTACATAAAGTAATCGGATTTCAATATTCGGAATCGCCTGGTTGAAGACTACAGTAGCCCAGCGATGTACCTAAAGGTTGAAAATACGACAACATCAAAAATGTTTTACTCGGAAACTATAAGGATTTTACAAAAAATTATTTTACGATATTGACTCTATTTTTCATGACGCATCTATTCCCAAATTTTTTTAGAGTTAAGTTCTGAATCACATTGTATATATAAGCGGCTCAATTTTGCCTCCAGAGTTCAGTTTAAGTTCAGAAACCAAACGCGAGTAACTAACTTCAAAGTAAAGATTTGACAAATATATTTGTTGTGTAATCAAGTCAGCGTAGAGGTTACAATATCCTTTTTTTAAAATTCATAGATTAAATATTGTTTACACATCAAACGTAATGGCTGGCTATTTGGTTTAGAACCAGTGCCATAGAAAGAACACACACACATCAAACGTGAATATCTAAACTATATGTCACAATTTATTTTAAGATGTTAGGAAATGTACCTAAGTCAATCACTGGTACCGTTACATTACCCTTACATATTTATATATATTTATATTAAAAATATGAACCGTCGTTTGGCTAACAGCACGGTTTATCAGCCAATGACACGTTTAAAATACGTATGTTTACTGGCAAGAAATGGTACATTACACATTTTTATTTGCTAGGTCTTGTAGAGAGATTAACTGAAATTCAGAAATTATAAATGTAACACTAAGTAGGTAAAATCTACGATGAACAGTTTTCCGCTTGATATATCCTCTTCAACATCCTCCTTATATATTTGTCAAAAATCTGACAACGTAGGGCCAATATAATCGTAATATTACATGATAACCATATCTTTCTTTACGTATACCTACGTCGAAAATCAGCCCTATAAGAATTTGTTTGCTAACGTTTTTGAGATACGCTGATGGAACAGGAAGGGAAAGTATAGAAGAAATATGCTAGCAAGCAGTTTCCAGTTCACTTAACCGGATTCGTTCTCTATGCTCCCTGGACTTTCTATATATACGTAACTTTCAAATACTGGGCTTTTAAATGAAGTCACATATTTAAACAACCGCCGTTTCTCTTTCTATGAACCGAAATGGAAATTAAAATAGGGATTCTCCTGT
The DNA here is from genome assembly GCA_025584915.1 of Monochamus saltuarius. Lineage (NCBI taxonomy): Eukaryota > Metazoa > Arthropoda > Insecta > Coleoptera > Cerambycidae > Monochamus > Monochamus saltuarius. The sequence continues at coordinate 6,983,307 of CM046726.1, forward strand.
CTCTCAGAATTATTAATTTTTAAGATGAAAATACAAAGAATTGTATAATCTTTTAAAGTTATTTAATAAATGGAGCCACTAAATAATAAATGTGATTTACTTTTTTAATGAACACGTATTGATAAAACAAAATCTAATATCCCACATCGTCAGCCCATTTTGTATTTAAATTGTATATACAGCATGTTTTCTAAGTTCATACCACAACTTCCCTGGCCAAAAAATCTGAGGTATAAAGCTCTGGTTTTCGATTTCACTGATATAATTGGGCTAATAATTGAAGAAAAAATATATATATTAAATTGGTGACCATTCTGTAACAATGCAATGTATGTATGTAAACAAATGTGCAAATCATAAATTCCCAAAGTCACTTGCTTTAGTAAGACTTTCGAATCCAAGACCTTCCTAAAGTTATGACAAAAACTTCATTCTATAAAACACCATTTTAAAATGTATATGTTTAAAAAGTATTCAAGATGGTTTTCAACAAGCAAACATTTAACCATATAAATTTAAGATTTGAGGAATTAGTACATTAGACTCAGTTGTTCTTGAATAAAGAATTTTTTAAAAAAAGGGCCGAATACAAGCCATCAACAGCAATAAAAACTTATGCAAAACTATACAGTTTTTTATTTAGTATCGAAATTCCAGAACTGGGCCAATGGTATCCTTATGTATAAGAACCTTTTTGAGATATTTTAAAAGAAACACACAGTTTTATATGGGTGCGTATCTGCCTATATATTAGTTACGCATATTTTAAAAGATTACATAATTAGTAAAAAAATATCTTCCTTTCAGGAAGAGTTATTTGATTTTACGTTTTGATGAAATGGATCGAGTATTACTCATCGTATTGGATGAGGTGTACTCATGCATCGTGAGGTACTCTTAATTATTATGTATTGCACAGTTCTACGTATATGGGATAGTTTACTACGGATAGTGAGTATTGTTATTAGTACTCGTATTATTAGGCCTCTCTCAGGCTATATCAGACTTCTCTAAGGCTTTCTATAGATTTGATCATTCGGTTTGCGCAAGATGCTGACTTTGAGTTTCTCTAACAAGTTACTCTTTTTATTAAGGTCATATTTATCTAATAGATAATGTGCAATATGTTGAATATATGGATCATCAACACGATAAGTTGCGTGCAACATCTAGAGAACTACAAGGATCTGCCCTTGGACCTCTCTTATCCGTGATTTGTATTAATGACTTAACGAGCTTATTTGATATAGAATCACTTTTGTATGCGGATTATTTGAAAATTTTCTATAAAATAAACTCAGTTGATGACAGCGTGAACCTTCAGAATAAGATAAATGTGTTGATTCAGTGTCTCTAATAACCTGATGTTGAATGCATATAAATGTAACGTACTTACTGTAGGAAAAATCATCATATACAATTATATCATACATGAAACCACTTTAGAAAGACAAAGAAAAATTATTAAAGACCTTGATGATAAAGTTACTTTCTGCCTTTACGATGATTACATCGTTTTGACTTCTTCTATATCTTTGGAGTTTTGTAAAAATTTTGCAAAGATTTCTACAGTGCAACCTTAAGTTGCTGTTTTTTGCCTATGTAATCACGGTTGGAGCATTCTAGCGTTGTGTGGTCTCCCTTTTATCTTAAACATGAGGTAGAATTGGAGTCTGTTCAGAGCAGATTTGAGAAATTTTTCTATTTAAAGCTTAACGGAGTATACCATGAACAAGGTTTTTGTTTTTTATACTGCGTTGATACGCATGGACATTAGAATGTAGAAGAACAATGTTTTTTGTCAGGTTACTATTTAACACTCTGCGTAATAATTAATATTGACTGCTGATTGTGTTACAAATATTTCTGTACTAAAAGAATTCTGACAATCTATTTGGAAAAACAAAAGAAAAATAAACACGGAAGAAGTAATGCTATACCGAATCTAGAAAAATAAATAATCAGCCCAATAAAAACTCAACGTAATTGGAGAGCAAAAAAGCACAATTAACTGTGTCAATAGAAATGTTTACTTTTGGTAACAAAGTGTACCGATTACCCTGGGGTGTATAAGCCAAATTGATATTCTTCACGGCAAATGTAATAATCCAATGTCCATAATAAATTGCAACTTTATATTCTAGGAAGAGACTAGTTGGGAGTACATTTCATTAATAAAATTTTCTGATCGTGTTCGCAATTGTTATCCCCTGAATCTCGGGCTCAATTGAGCTGCGCAGCAGCGTCACGTCTCATCAACAGTTAATTGGATTTGAGATTGCATGAAGCACCTTTTTTTAAAAGTGAAACAACAAATTAAATTGCATATTCTTTCATTCGCTTTATGCGGATCTGACACGAATACTAACGAAGAATTTAAATTAAGTTTTTCCTATTACAAATAAGGTACATATTTACATTTCTTTTTGCGAACAAGTAATTCTTAAATTTTCGATTTCAAATACAAGATTAAACTTTCTAAATATGTAGATATCAGATTTTTCAATATATAAAGTGATGCTTGAAATTGACAATATAATTTGCGAGAAATATACTAGATCATTTTTTATTTAATTTAAGTCACAGTGAGAAGTAGAAAAATTTAACAATATAAAAAACGTTAAGCATATCATTTCAAAATTTTCCTATCATTTTTATTAATATTTTTCCAACAATTGTAATATTTGAATTTTGTCATTGAAGAATTCTTATACAAGGGTATCGCAAAAGTACTTATGTTACAAAGTTTAAAAAGTTATAAACCTTAAAAAGGTTCAATATTGTTCAGGGACTAGTCAGGTAATAAATAATGTGGATATGAATAAAATTAAGAAGGCGAATGGGTGTTTTTTATCTTTTCTTGTATCCTATGTTCTGCTAAAAATATTTTTTTTACAAAGCCAATGTCACAAGATTTTCAGAAAAGCTATTAAATTTAGAAATCTTGGTTTTTTATAGAAAATATTTAATTTTCTAGTTAATTTACAGAAGGGGCTTGCTCACAGCTAGGTGTTAAATTTTACGTATTAAAAAACAAACGCCTGTCACTTTTGTCGTAATTGACATTTGTGATGGTATTTTGATTTCCGTATTGTTTACAAACTATTAATTTGAGTATTTAAGTACATACATAAAATGATAATCGTTTTGCTAAAAGCCGAGAATATACTAATATGTATTTTATTCATAAATTAAGTAATAGAAACGCAACAGCTACTCGAAGAACAGCCGTCTACACTATTATTTACTCGAATTCATAGACAAATTATTGAAACTGGTAGTGTCCGCCTGGCCACCTCGATCACCTGACTTGAATCCTATCGACTTTTATGTCCTTGTTGATAAAGATCAACTGAGAATAAAAATTGTATAAACGTTTAATTTTATCAATTATAATTACGTAATTAATTTTCCAACGGGTCAGAAGAAGATCAATTATAACAATTGTTATACTTACTATAAAAACTTATTTTGTAATTGGTTGTTTTCTTAAAAACAGATTTCGCTTAAGAAATGTATAAATAGTACCGCAGCACTCATACTTCTACAAAATTTACTAGAAAACTAAACATTTTACAAAAAAAAAAACAAAAAAGATAAATTCATTTTTAAATTCAATAGCCCTTTCCGATATTTACTAAAAAAAATAGCAGAAAATAAAACACAGGATGACAAAAAAAACACCTTTCGCTCTTACGATTTTATTCAAATCTACATTTATTGGCTTCCTAAAGCTGACTAGTCCCTGAAATTTTCATTACGTTTTCTTTTTTCAACAAAGATTTACTTCATAAAAACTACTTTTGTAGTTGCACCTTTTTGAGCCTATACAGTGTGTGTCAAAAGTCATGCGTATTTCGGAAACTGGCAATTTTCGGAAAAATCTCTCGAACAGGTAAATTTTGGTTTGGCAAAGTTCAATTATCAAAAATATAAATGGCAACCAACTTTTTTTTGCTCCGTATGGAAAGCTTATATCTTTCTGATTAATTATATTTTTTTATGTACTACCGCCAGTAAGTTTATATAACATACTGTCACGGAATTTGCCCCACTCACTCCCAAACCGACGACTGTGGCACCGCGAATTGCCTGAGATTGCCCCGATCGCCCCTACGCGATTCTGGTAAACAAACAACATGCCGTGATCGAGATCGTTACTAGAAAATCGTGGAAACGACGAGAAGCGTTCCAGTCGTACGAGAAAAGGAATCTAGAGATACTGGAATATATCTGGAATATTCGTTGGGTCTATAAAAGAAGAATAAACGGCCGAGTTAGTTAGTCTTGTATAAGTCTTGTATAAGTCTTGTATAAGTCTTGTATAAGTCTTGTATTACAGTTTGAATTAAAGTGTTTAGTTGGAGATATCAAAGTGATTTAGATAGCGATTAATTAAATAAGTGTTTAGTTGACCTGTAATTAGTAGTGGTCAGTAGTTAATAAAGAAGTAATTTATTAACGGATTGTTTTCTGGAAATAAGAAAAGACGGATTGGGAAATCCGTGACAATTTGGTGTCGGAAGTGGATTTAATTGGAAGTTTTAAAGAGCTTTCTGGAACCCTGTCCACAAAGTGAGTGGATTTAACTGGAAGTTTGAGGAGCTTTCTGGAACCCTGTGCGTGAGTGGGTTTAAGTGGAAGTTGGAAGAACTTTCTAGAACTTTGTACGGGAGTGAGACAAAGACCCAAGTGTGGCATATCACCGAACTCGTCGTGACTCAAGGAAGTGAACGGTGGTATTTGCGAAGGACATTCTCGAACATTCTAGAACTTTGTACGGAAGTGAGACAAAGACCCAAGTCTGACATATCACCGCACTCGTCTTGACTCAAGGAAGTGAACGGTGGTATTTGCGAAGGACATTCTCGAACATTCTAGAACTTTGTACGGGAGTGAGACAAAGACCCAAGTGTGGCATATCACCGAACTCGTCGTGACTCAAGGAAGTGAACGGTGGTATTTGCGAAGGACATTCTCGAACATTCTAGAACTTTGTACGCGAGTGAGACAAAGACCCAAGTGTGACATATCACCGCACTCGTTGTGACTCAAGGAAGTGAACGGTGGTATTCGCGAAGGACATTCTCGAACATTCTAGAACTTTGTACGGGAGTGTGACAAAGACCCAAGTGTGACATATCACCGCACTCGTCGTGACTTAAGGAAGTGAACGGTGTTATTCGCGAAAGACATTCTGGAACATTCTAGAACTTTCTACCGAAGTGAGACAAAGACCCAAGTGTGGCATATCACTGTACTCGTTTCATTGTAAGGAAGTCAACGGTGACATTTACCAACACATTCCTGGACATTCTAGAACATTCCAAAGAAAATAAGTGAATGCCTGTAACTAGAAGTCAAGTCAATATGGATGCACAACTGGCGAAACTGTTAGAAATGATGCAAACGATGCAAGAACAGGGACGTATGATGCAAGAAAAGTTGGAAGAACAAGGACAAACAATGCAAAATAAATTAGAAGAACAAGGACAAACAATGCAAAATAAATTACAAGAACAAGGACAAACAATGCAAAAGAAATTTGAAGAACAAGGGCATAAAATTGAAGATCAGTCCCAAACGATGCAGCAGAAATTAGAAGAACAAGGGTATAAAATGAAAGATCAGATACAGGCAATACAACAGGAAATGAGAGATCAGACGAAAGAGATGCAGACAAAGTTAGAAAAATTGGAGAATACGCTAGAAGAAAAACTAGAGGAGCAGTCACATAAAGTGACACAACTAGAAGACAAATTAGAGGAGCAGTCACATAAAGTGGAAATACAAGTAGAAGAGAAACTGCTAGCACAAAAAAAGGAAATAGACGAAGAAATAAACCAGGTTAGAGAAGAGCTGCGTCATAAATTAGACAAGATAACAAAGGAGGGCGTAATCAAATCAGAAGGACCGGTTATCCGAACTCAGAAGACGAGACCCCCTGAATTCGACGGCAAGGTTTCCTGGAATGTCTATCTACGTCAGTTCGAAGCAGCAGCTGCAGCAAACGAATGGTCTGATTATGAAAAGGCTACAGCTCTGATAGTTGCTCTACGAGGGGAAGCTCTTGACGTCTTACAAGGAGTTCCTGCTGGGCAACAGAATAACTACGACTTTCTAAAACAACATATGGAAATGAGATATGGGGATAAGCACCTGCAGCAAGTGTACCAGGCACAATTGAAAAATCGTCACCAGCAGAGTGGAGAGAATTTACAACATTTTGAGACCGATGTTGCCAGACTGGTTCGATTGGCTTATCCAACAGCCCCGTCCGAATTCTTAGACCATCTCTCCATTCAAGTTTTTACCGACGGCCTAAGAGATTGTGAAACCCAGCAGGCACTACGACTCGCCAGACCTAAAACACTGAACGACGCTCTTTCGCATGCACTGGAATTCGAGGCAGCAAAGATGGCATCCGGTAGACATGTTAAAGTTCGGGCCATCAGAGATAACAGCGATAGTATGGAAAATGGAGACCTAATAAAAACGCTAAAGGAGATTATTGATAAATTCAGCTCAACTACCAGACCAAAGAAAGAACAATCTGATAGTCGAAGGGATCGCCTTCTTAAATGCTGGAACTGTGGACAGACAGGACATCTAAAGAGACAGTGTAGGGCCCCAATCGCAGATCAGCAAAAGTGCGATTCCCAGGTGACAGCTACTCAGGAAAACTAGGTTCAGCCGGCTTGACGGGGCAAAAGCCGGCTGCGTCCTACTACCATGCCCCACGAGAAGAAATTATGTTGTCACGTCTCCAGGACTCTGACTCCTTGCTAGTAGAGGGCATTATTTTTGGTCGTATCTTACCTATGGTAATCGACACTGGAGCAGCAAGAACTATTGTACGACCGGATATTATTGGTGATTGGCGTATTAAGAACCCTGCCAAACGTTATGTCCTTACAACAGCCAATGGACAACAACTGCCAGTCAAGGGGGAATGCGAGCTTGAAGTAGAATTAGGAGACGTCAAGTTCAAACACAGAGCCCTGGTAGCAGATATATCGGACAATGTCATACTCGGACTAGACTTACTACGAGCAAAGGGTGAACTTAGATTTGAATGCTGGTACGCTACGGATAATGGGTGAGGAAGTAGTGCTAACGACCACCACTGAGAATAACGCTGTACGAAGACTCGTTGTTAAAGAAGATGTGGTACTACCTGGTCAGACCGAAACATTGGTTGCCACTGTAATGGATGGGGAAATGTCTTGTAGTGTTGGAGTGGTGGAACCCAGTAATCCGGATCTGTTCAATAAATCTATAGTCACCGGCCGCACCCTGATTAAACCAGAGAAAACGACAATAGTACGGGTAGTTAACCTGAAAACCTTTCCACAGAAAATCACAAAGGGAACTGAAGTAGGAGTCTGTGAACCTGTTGCCATGGTCAGAACACTCAAAGAAAACAACGAAATGGAGAAGAAACCAAACAAGACCAGTCTACCGGAATGTCTAAGGGACATCCTGGATAGGGCCAAAGAAAGATTAACAGAGATGGAGGTGGAACAACTGGAAGAGCTGCTAAGTGAAAATGAAGATGTGTTTGCACTTAAACCAGGCGACTTTGGGAGAACAAATGTAGTGAAGCATCGAATCGATACTGGTTCATCATCTCCTATAAAGCAGCCACCACGAGGACTTCCACTAGCCAAGCGAGAAGAAGTTAACAAGATGTTAATCGAGATGCAAGATCAAGGCACCATAGAGCCATCTCAGAGTCCTTGGGCTTCTCCTGTAGTTCTGGTCAAGAAGAAAGACGGCTCCACCCGATTTTGTGTGGACTACAGAAAATTAAATGACGTCACCAAGAAAGACAGTTACCCACTACCAAGAATTGACGATACTCTGGACACCTTGGCTGGTGCGCAATGGTTTTCCACTTTGGATTTAAAGAGTGGATATTGGCAAGTCGAAGTCAGCCCAGAAGACAAGGAAAAGACAGCATTCACTACCGGAAATGGATTGTGGCAGTTCAATGTAATGCCATTTGGTCTATGTAATGCCCCTGCCACTTTTGAACGACTGATGGAAACTGTACTTCATGGCCTGCATTGGGAGACCTGCTTGATTTACTTGGACGACGTGGTGGTGCTGGGACGCTCTTTCCAGGAGCACCTGAAGAACGTGTCCGAAGTGTTCAAGAAGTTAAAAGCAGCGAACCTGAAGTTGAACCCGAAGAAGTGCAGTCTGTTCCAAAAGGAGGTGAGATACCTAGGCCACATTATTACTCCAAACGGTGTGAAAACAGACCCGGAGAAGACAGAGTGCATAAAGAACTGGCCGGTTCCTAAAGACAAACATCAAGTTCGAAGTTTTCTCGGCCTATGCACATACTATCGACGATTCGTCCAAGGATTCTCGGACATTGCTAAGCCCCTTCATAAACTGACAGAAGACAACATCCCGTTTGAATGGACTCCGAGATGCCAGCAAGCCTTTGAGACGCTGAAAGAGGCTCTCTGCACTACCCCGATTTTGACATACCCAATACCCGGACAGCCATTTATAATGGACACGGACGCAAGTAACATTGGAATTGGTGGAGTTCTTTCTCAAATACAAGATGGCCAAGAGCGAGTAGTGGGCTACTTCAGCAAAGTCCTGTCAAAAGCCGAAAAGAACTACTGTGTGACTCGGAAAGAATTGCTTGCCATCGTCAAGAGTCTAGAACACTTTCATAAATACTTGTATGGCCAAGAATTCCTCCTAAGAACGGATCACGCTTCCCTTAAATGGCTGCTCCAGTTTAAAAACCCTGAAGGACAGATGGCCAGGTGGCTGGAACGGCTCCAAGAATATCACTTTGTTGTTGAACATCGAGCCGGCAGGAAACATGGAAATGCAGATGCCCTTTCTAGGAGGCCCTGTCCTGTCAACTGCAAACACTGTAGTAGTCTTGAAAAGAAAGAGGTCATCTCTTCAGTTCCTTGTAAGGTGGTAGCAGCCCAACCTGAAGACAGATGGAGTTCAGCGTCGATTCGGGAAGACCAGCAAGCTGACTGTGACATCAAGCCCTTACTAGACTGGAAAGAAGCCAACAACCGACCCTCATGGGCTGAAGTCAGCAGTAAAAGCCCAACATTAAAGAGCTATTGGGCTCAATGGAATTCCTTGGTGTTGGAAGACGGTGTCCTAAAAGAGCATGGGAGAACAATGACGGAACGGAGGTCAAGAAACAAGTACTACTCCCGAGGACTCGGGTCAAGGAAGTGCTTGAGGAAGTACATGGAGGTACTGGGGGTGGACATTTCGGTATCAATAGGACTCTACAGAAGATTAGGGAGCGTTTCTACTGGTTGAGCTGTAGGACGGATGTAGAAGATTGGTGCCGAAAATGTGACGTATGTGCAGCCAGCAAGGGACCGAAGACCCGTTCCAGAGGCAAAATGCGCCAGTACATCGTAGGAGCACCGTTTGAGAGGATTGCGATTGATATCGCTGGCCCCTTTCCGAAAACCCAAAGTGGGAACCGATATCTACTAGTGGCCATGGACTACTTCAGCAAATGGCCGGAAGTATACCCCTTCCCAATCAAGAGACCACAACCGTAGCAGAAGCGCTAGTCAACAACCTGTTCTGCAGATTTGGTGTGCCCATGGAACTACATTCAGATCAGGGCAGAAATTTCGAATCAGGTGTGTTCCGAAAGGTCTGCGAGCTTATGGGAATCCGAAAAACCAGGACCACCCCACTGCATCCCCAATCAGATGGTATGGTGGAACGCTTCAACTCCACACTAGAAACCAATCTGAGGATGTTTGTGAACGAGAACCAGACAGACTGGGACAAGCTCATTCCACTCTTCTTGTTAGCTTACCGCTCAGCTGTCCATGAAACGACTGGGAAGACTCCCGCAAGGATCATCTTTGGAAGAGAGCTTCGCCTTCCAGCAGATTTGGTATTTGGTCGTCCTGCGGAACAGCCCACAGAGCCAGACACTTATACCCATGACCTAGAACGAAGACTAGCAGCCGTACACGATCAAGTCAGATCTCGAATGCGATTAGAGAGCGATCGCATGAAGACTCGATACGACGTCCGGGCCAATACAGTCGGATTCCAACAAGGCGACCTGGTGTGGCTGTACAACCCCACGCGGAAGAAAGGAAGATCACCTAAACTACAGAACCGTTGGGAGGGCCCCTACACCGTCATTAAAAGAATCAATGATGTCGTATACCGGATACAGAGGACTCCCAGGAGTAAGATGAAGGTCGTCCATCTGGAGCGTCTCTCCCCGTATAGAGGTGTATCCGATCGGGACGATCGGTCCTAAGGAGGGGGCAGTGTCACGGAATTTGCCCCACTCACTCCCAAACCGACGACTGTGGCACCGCGAATTGCCTGAGATTGCCCCGATCGCCCCTACGCGATTCTGGTAAACAAACAACATGCCGTGATCGAGATCGTTACTAGAAAATCGTGGAAACGACGAGAAGCGTTCCAGTCGTACGAGAAAAGGAATCTAGAGATACTGGAATATATCTGGAATATTCGTTGGGTCTATAAAAGAAGAATAAACGGCCGAGTTAGTTAGTCTTGTATAAGTCTTGTATAAGTCTTGTATAAGTCTTGTATTACAGTTTGAATTAAAGTGTTTAGTTGGAGATATCAAAGTGATTTAGATAGCGATTAATTAAATAAGTGTTTAGTTGACCTGTAATTAGTAGTGGTCAGTAGTTAATAAAGAAGTAATTTATTAACGGATTCTTTTTCTGGAAGAAAGAAAAGACGGATTGGGAAATCCGTGACAATACTTTACGAGACACGCTGTATAAGGTAAGTTTACTAAATATCTAAATATAGGGGATAGGGAATATTTCATAATACGTTATAAAAAATATGTGAAAGTGCCCTTGTTACAGACAAGGCCATAAGAATTCATTTGAGTAACCCTTCACTGCACCACTACAAAACAAAATTTTATAATGTCAGACTATACACCAAAAATGGACTGCAGAAACTACAGGGGTATATCATTGTTAGATATAGGGTATAAAATTATGGCAACGTTAATAAAGCAGAGAATAGAACCTATAGCAGAACGGCAAATAGGGGAGTATCAAGCAGGCAACAACGGACCAAATCTTCATGGTGAAGGAAATGCTGACTACATGCTATGAGTATGGGATCAAAGCAATGGTTTTATTTGTGGACTTCAGGAAAGCATATGATTCGATCAAAAGGAATAAACTAAGTAAAATTCTGGAACAATTTGGGATACCAACTAAACTGATTAGGCTATTGAAAATGACCTTAGAAAATACTAAAGCCAAAGTACGAATAAAAGGTGAATGTTCGTAAGGCTTTACTATTGATACAGGACTGAGACAAGGAGACCCACTCTCAACGCTTCTTTTAATTTAGTACTAGAAAAGGTCATAAGAGATAGTGAGTTGAACAGAGAAGGACACATATTGTTTAAAAGTCACCAAATAGTAAGTTATGCAGATGACGTGGCCATTATTGCTAGAGATAGTAGGGAATTAGAAGAAGTAACGAGAAAACTTGTGGAGGAAGCAAGTAAAGTGGGATTGCAGATAAATCAAGAGAATAGTAAGCTGCTGAGAATAGGAGAAAAAATATAGGATACAAATTTTAAATTGAGAACAGAGCATGGAGAGATGGAGTTTGAAGAAGTTCAAGAATATGTGTATTTGGGCTATAACAGCTAACTGTGATGAGGAACAAGAAATAAATAGGAGAATAATAAAAGCAGACAGAAGTTCGGCAGCAGTCAACCACTTATTGAAATCAAAATATTTGTCCAGACGAGTAAAATTTAGAATGTATAAAACAATTTTGAGACCGACAGCGCTGTATGGTAGTGAAACCTGGGTTCTCAATAAGAAGTCAAGAGAAAACCTTTTAAGGTGGGAAAGGAAGATCTTAAGAAGAATTCTAGGTGGTAAGAGGACAGAGGAAGGCTATGTAAGGAGAAATAATGAGGAAATATATGGAATGTACCAGGCACCAACAATAGACGAAGTTGTAAAAGCCAGGAGAGTGCAGTGGCTAGGGCATCTAGAACGTATGGAGGATGAAAGGGCAGTTAAGAAAATAGTAGGGAGTAAACCTAACTACAAGAAAAAAGAGGTAGACCGAGGAAGCGATGGAGAGAGGCAGTGGCAATAGATCTAAGGGAGAAAAATGTAACGGATTGGAAAAGAAAGGCGAAGGACAGAATGGAGTGGAGGAGAATAACACAGCTCTGGGCCTAAAAGGCCTGTAAACAGCTTTATATATATATATATACACCAAAAATCATTAAAATCCATGTCAAATATTTTAAGAAAAATCAATGGTTTTGTAAATCTTTGAAGTCATCTAAAGCCCACTACTCACTAATGTGTTAATGCGACACAAAACACAACCAAATTTAAGTCAATGCTGAAATGGTTTAAGAAATGTCTCTATTGCACCTCGTGCAGCTCATGCTTTGTGGTCATTTCACTGATAAAAAAAATTAAGAGCAAAAAGAAAATATGGTGGAGGCAGTCTCTATATAAATGCAGATCTCATCGAACGCTGCTCCGGATTTTTAACTGCATTATCCTCATTATTTGCAGATTGGCAAATTAATGAATCAAATCAACGCATAGTGAAATATAACGTAATTAAGTTGGCTTCAATTGATCTATTTTGAACCTAGGGTTGTACATTTCCGAAACACCCTATATGACTTAATCTTTATAAAACAGGCCACATTTAGTACTGACCAAAATAGGTAGAAAAAAGTACTAGCAATATGTAATTCTTAATTTGCAACTTTGCACCAGTTAGTCAGAAGCGTTGATAAATTCAGAGGGTAATTGAAGGAGCCCAGTTACACAAACAGTAGTTCAAGTTTTGCTACCACGATAGTTACATCTAGCGGGTACAAAGTTAAAATTATTACGTCTACTATGAAACTAAAACGAAACAGTCATTTTATATATGGAGAGAATAATAATTTTGAAGCAGCACTTTTAAGCTGAGTAAGATATTCCAGTAACAGTATACTCTTAATTTATCGCATGTGTTCTGTAATAGAGACAGCAGTTTCACAAGAACGTGTGGACAGTCGCCAGAAAAGCTTTGCTCTTGGTAATTACAATGAATGTGCAACGACATAAATACACTCAAACTTTTTCAGCTCACGTATATTTTACTCCGAAATACTTAGCGTTGTAACATTGTGTCTTACTTAATAAGGAAAAATGAAAATATAATGCGATTCCTCTTGCACAGAAGAGAAACTTTGTCTGAGAAAAAACGATTTGCTTTCAATAATTGAAAGTAACGATAAGATATATTATTAAATATATTTGTCAAGACGTATTAAAAACTTCCAGGACTATTTAAACTACGCGGTAACCAGTTATCATAATTGGCAGCACTTTGTTGAACATAACCTCACAAGCAGTACTACCATAGGTGAGATGTAACTGGTCTGCTACTTCCTGCTCGGCCTAAGCGGCTCGACTTGCAGAAAGTGACCTACAATATCGTAGGTACTTAACCGCAGACCTCTCGCCCTGGGCGATGCGCCATTAAGTCTATAGGTCTTAGCCCGCGGAGTAGTTGTTTCCTGCAGTATCATTTATAGACAGTACTACCATAGTCAGTACATTCATACTAGATTAGCACGTTTTACACAAACTTAATACGTCATCTTCATTACGCCTTCAATAAATCTAGTACATTTTAGCTCTGTTTTTTTTTTTATAAGAGCAATATATTTCTGATTATTACAAATGTGAAAGGTGACGGCACAAAGTCAAATACTTTTTGTGTGACAATAATTTTGTTTCAATGTCTTTTACAGATTATACTATAAATCTTTGTACGATATTTTCTAATAGATAATAATAACATAATAATTTCTCTACCCCTCATTCTAATCACAGAATTAGCCCAGAAGTAGAAGACTTGTGCGGGAGAGGGGGAGGCATATTATTATTAAGCAGGCCGCATTTGCGCCCAGAAACGACTTACGTTGGTAGGTCCTAACCACCATTCAGTGCAGGACTTAGGGAAACCTGGAATACCTCATTAATTAGGGGGGCAGTCAAACGTCAACCGGTATCAATCTCTCACATTGACCCAAGCCAACATTCTTCCACTTAACTATTTAGATTATTAATTTATTTGTATGATTGTATGCTTTCATTCTTTTTGATTACTACTTGTAATTGGATCTTTAATCTGTTGGGCATTGATGAGAATAAATAAATAAATAATATCAAAAATTACAAAGAATAATATATTAAAGAACAAGTTTAGAAAAGCAAAATTTATATGTATGAGTTTAGTAAAACTGATATTCTTATTAATTTGTTTATAATATTCTTTCACATTTTGTGTTAGTAGGTAATTATAAGCAAATAGTGATAGATATAAAAACATTACAAAGTTAGAAATTTAAAAAAATCATATAAGGTACTTGTGTAGGATTTCCGTAATCTAGTAATCTGACACGGCTTTGTTTATTTATTATAATAATGGTTAAGTTTCATTGTTGAGAGTAGAATTGATTCTAAGTTTTATATTAATTATAAAAATGAGTCTTGTTTATGGAAACAATTTAGAAAATTGTTCTGAAGACATTTTAAATATCGCTCGAGAAACATCTTCGAGCATACTTCATTTAAAATCCAAGGAAAAATACGAGAATGTATAGCAAATATTTTGTAAGTAGAGGATATAAAAGAGGGATAACAATAAACGCACTAAGAACTGATGAAAGTGTAATGCTAGCGTATTTTTTGAGAAGGTTAACTATTATTTATATTTTAATGTTTTCCGTACAATGTCTTTTTAGGTAAAATCTCTTAAGGCCTATATATTCCATGCTGAAAAGTACTAATACGGATATATGACAATATAAAAAGCTACTTGCCTGTTTGCAACATCAAAATGACACATACAAAGTAAAGAAATCAAAAGCTTTGGCTATGGAAAACGTTACTGTTTTTAAAAGAGGCTCAAGACGATGAGTTCTTATTAGGGAAAGTGGTACTAATATTTAGCTTAAATGGGGCGTGCAGAATTGTACATTTTAACTGTAATAGAAATAGAAAACGTAGGTAAATTTTAACTTTACATAACACCAAAACCAAAAAGAATCAGAATCAAAGTGCAACGAATATTAAATTTGTCATACGTAGGTATTTACGAACTTTATTCTATGTTACTGTCATATTCAAATGTTCAAATATTGTAGCGCACAGCGCCATCTATTCAGTTGTTTGTACTGGGCATGTCCAGGCAGACGCGAGGAAAAAGTTCAGTTTAGTTAACTCAGCGTGGCAGTACGGCAGTACGGCGCACGCTTCTATGTAAAGTTATAAAGGTCCTTCGAGAAATAAAATAAGTGCTATTAGGAGATGCGTTTCATTAAGGACTCCTAATACCCCCAACAACGATTGAGACTCAAACAAGCACCTAACACAAAATATATTTTTCATTTACTATAATAACAGTAAGTGTATAATACAACCAGTTGGTACCAACAGTATTGTTCCAAAGAGTTGCAGAATACTTAAAACTCCCAGATGCATCCAGTTACACGGCAATTGCATGAAGAGGACGTCTGCCACCTTCCTCACAGAGAATGGAGGAGATATTTAAACACTTAAAAGGTATGGAGGATGACAGTAGTATGGCTGAAGGTTATATCGAAGAAAGCATTGTCAATAAGTTGAAAATTTCAAAAAGTATATTTCATCAGCAAGAACTAGTGGCACCTCAAGATCATTCAGGAATGCAGATAGTGAATCATAATAGTTTTCAGAAAGAACAAGTAGAATTGAATAAATTTCGTGTTACTAACTTTTCAAATTTGAATCATTGTACTTTAAATATATAGATATATCAACATATAAAGAAACTACTTTCTGTAAAGCTGTATTTTATTAGCAGTGACCAAATATTAAAATAGCATATTATCAGTCAAAATGCGAAAAACAAATTATATATAAATTTGACATAGCATTTGACATTCTCAATTTATTACTTAATATTTTCACAGAATAACTCAATGACACACATTTTACATTTCTAAGGTCTATACACCTCTTTCTTCATTTTATGGATTGCTCTTTGTCTGTTCGTATCGGATAAAACTATTAACCCGGTAAAAAAAGAAACATACAGTTAACCATATTTCACTTTTTGTTATTTATTTATTATAAATCCTTTTAAAATTTCACAACAGCTAAATCAGTTTCAGTCGCGTAGCTTTAGTGCATTCTCGCGACCATTAGCTATAAAATAGGGGTACACGTATTTCCAATTAGTATTTCCCAGTAAATCAAAACTACCCAATAATCGTCGGAACACGAACACGTTTCGGCCACGTTTAATGGAATCAGTTCCTTTTTCTATATGAATATGCATGTACACCCGAAAGAAAGGGGAGGGCTGTTCATTAGGCATTAATTTCGTCCTAATCTGAGAATGTGAAAATTGAAAATTATTCAGGTGTAATAGAGAAGCCGACCGGAAACCGTAATGGGTGGCCGGAGTTGGCACTGTTCTCTGGTATGCGACCACCACTGTTCTAATTGAAAACTCCACATCGCCTCTTGCCACGCCAGAGCATTATGCAACTCCCTGTGCAGCCGGACTTCCTTCCTGTAAGCGCAACTGCTGGCCAGTGGTGAGCCGCAGATGAAATAAAACGACGGATTAAAATATTTGGTAATTAAGTTTTCCATTAGCTAAAACCCCCTATTCTCACTATTTTAGATAAAATTTTAAAAATGCGTCTATGTAGGTAGAGAGGGTATAACTTTGGCTGGAGAATGTATGCGGAAGCTAACTTTGACCTTTAGAAACACATATCTATGTTTGCGGACGCAATTCTAGGAAAGCAAAAATATTTAGTGAAACTACTCTGTTGACTACCGCCTCGACCAGCGTTGAACTACATACAACAATATACAGAGTGATTCAGAACTTATCTAAAAGAATTTGGGAATAGATGCGTCTTGAAAAATGAAGTCAATATCGTAAAAAAAAATGTTGTAAAATCCTTATAGTTTCCGAGTAAAAAATGATTGAAGTTGTAGTATTTTTAAAATTTAATCCGATTACTTTTTGTAGATATTAAACGTTTTTGTAATATGAGGCTTTAAATTCGTGTCAAAAATTACTTGTGTATAGCAACTCGGAGTTGATGGATAACGTTTTAATTAACGACGATGTGAAAATGCTTTAGCAGGACGATTTACCGAACATGTGCCAAATGCAGCAGCTTTTACCGCGGTGTGCAGTGAGTGCAACGCGGGAGAAATTTCAAACCAAATCGTGGACGAGATGGAAGTGCAGGGCGTCCACGGCGTATTGTATCATATCATACACGAGGCTCAATTATATGTATCATCTACAGCGTGTCCAAGCATTAATATCAAGGCGTTAGACGAGAAGGGCCGATACCATGGCTGCCACGATCTCCTAACTTGAAGTCATTTAGACTTATTTTGTGGAGATATTTAAAAAATGAAGTGTATTGCACCAAAGTGGATATATACTGTCACGGATTTCCCAATCCGACTTTTCCTTTTACCAAAAAAACAATCCGTTAATTAATCACTTATCTTTATTGACTACTCCGTACACTACTGGATACTAATTACTACTCAATTAAACACTATTTCACTTTTAATCACTATCTAAATCGCTCTAAATATTCCAATTCAAGACTGTAATACAAGACTGACTGACTCAGCCGTTTATTCTTATTTTATAGACCAAACGAAGATTCCAGGTATTTTCTAGCATCTCTAGATCCATTTTCTCGAACGACTTGAACGTTTCTCGTCGATTCCTCATATTTCCAGTCACGCCTCGATAGCCGGCATTACTTGTTTGTTTATCAGAATCGCGTAGAGGCGATCGGGGCAATCTAGCGTTTCGCGATACCACAGTCGTCGAATTGGGTGCGAGTGGGGCAAATTCCGTGACAATACTATTGATGATTTACGCAAACATATCATAGTTGCTGGTTGCTGCCAATAACTTATGAGTTCAAAATGGACAAGAAGCAGAAACATTTGTGTTAGTTTGTAGGAACTGGGTAAGACGGGCCCAAAATGTTGTTGTTCCAACTTTGCCAACCTGTATCTTATTTATTGTTAACATTTTATTAAGGCAAGTTGGCATACATCGTAATAATTTGAAGTGAAAAATCAAGTAGGTATGTCTCCATGGGTCATTTACTTACGGACCACCCCGTATATTAATCATTATTAGCTTTTGTATATTTTTTACTGCATTGTAAAGGTATTGCAGCTAATATAAATCAATTTTTCTACAATTCCTATTAATAAAGTTATTTTCACATATTATTAATACCTAATAAAAAATGTATAAATACCACAGCATAAAAGACAAATGTTTGAATAAAGTAGATGGTAAATGTATATAGAAATATATACCTATGAAAACAGTCACCTTAAAATATCGATACGTATGAAATTAAAGTAGCTTTGGCAACAATGAACTTTACAATTTATAAACGGTAGACGACTCGCTCAAACTTATTTTACATAAATATACTTGACTAAACAAATTGGTTAAGAAATTGACGACAATAAATTGGTTCTAATTTATTGGTCAATTTTATTGGATTATTAATGACATAATATTCATTCTATACTATCAATTTTATTATACAGCGTTCACAGTTGACTTTAAATATTTATAGAATATATGAATTACATAAACTTATCTGTTACTACAAATTAGTTTGGTCCATAATTTTTATTTTGCAACTATCATGATTGATTTTTCCAGCAACAATAATTGAATGAATTGCAAGGTGTAAAACGATATCACAAAAACTATAACAAATTGTAGCAAGTTCTTAGAAAGTCTATTACCAATTTCTTGAATAATTTATTGGTTGCAACTTGATATAAATTTGAACAGTTATGTTCTAGTATTTTTGCATTATACTTGATTCAAAGTAAAAACATTTTCCGTAGATCTAAAACTAAAGTTGGGACCCAGCTATAAACAAATATCACGCAACTTAGTATTAGCTCATATATCATTTGCTAAAGATATAGCTAAACTTTTACACGAAGTTAATATTTACAAAGAAATCCGATACCATTAATACAAATCTTCCCACTAAAAGCATTAAATCATAATTAATGAATGTTTGAAAATTGTACATTTCTGTAATGAGAATAAAACTTTTCGCCGATATTATCGGAAGTTTGTACCCCATTCGTATTATCAAATAAAACCCTCAAAATTATTTATGTTGCGTGACGACGATAATAGTAATGAGTTTCATTGTCTCTACACACAACCCTGAATTTTAAACGGCCGTCACAACAAACATATAATTTTTATTGCTTTTGCTTTGTTTATCAAAAGCCATCTAATGGCTTTCTCTTAACCTACAATACATTTTGTCCGTTGGAATTGTTTTGTATTATAAAGAAATATTGTTCAAAACTAATGTAGAATGGAAATTGTTTAATACAATTGTTTAATTAATTGTTTAAACACAAATTTTCCAAATTAATTTAGTTCTAGATCAACAAAATGTTTTAATAATTCTATCAATTCTGCTAGAATGAATTGGTCTAAATTGGAATATAAAAATACGTTCACCTACATATTAGTTAGTATTTAATTTTCACCGAAATGTATCACCCGAGAAGGGGGCCGATTGAGTGGCCAGCCAGATCGCTTGATTTTACACCCCTAGATTATTTCTTGTAGGGATACTTAAAAAGCAAAGTATACGTTACTAGCCGGTTAATTTAGAAGATTTAAAAGCAAGAATTCGTCACGAAATACACCGTATACCTCCTGAAGTTATTGATAATGTCCAAAATGAATTTATTAATTGTCTTGGCTACTGTCAGGCAGCCAACGGTGCACAATTTGAACATTTAATTTAGTCGATTTTTTACATAATCATTATCATTTTCAGTATTGTGAAAATTAAATTTTAAAATCTTCTTTAAAATCAACATTATATTCTTGAAATTTTTGTTATGTAACACCATAATTTTTCATGATGTGTGTATGTACAATGACACGCTCTTTTAAATGGCATGGTCAAAATTGGGGGTTGTCATTTAAAAAAATTGTCGGTGACATCATATCTCGCGCAACGATGACGTCACAAATGTGGGTCGTATGTCAAAAAGTGCTTTTATAAAAACAAAATCGACGAGCCAGGGGATTTTTTCGAAAACTTCTCAATGTCAAAAATAATGAATTTATTCGTTACTTTTCGAAAGCACTGTATAATGCCGAATATTAAAAACCTAGATTTCTGGCAGCAAATGAAATAAAATAATATAGGGCATCATAGGTCGATGATTCGATTTTAATATTAAAAATATTTAATAAAATTTACAAAAAATTAAGACCGGTCCTGGAATGAGCGCAAGTCGATTTCGTAGCCTGTGCTACAATAGAAGAACCTGAAAGTGCAGTGAACACTAAGATCTCAGTATTGCCAGATGTGAATATTTTCTTCACATTGTAAAATTTTGACCTATAATTTGAGCCCTGTGAAGAAAAGATTTTTTCAAATCACTAAAATGTGAAGAAATTTCTGTATTAATTAGTTTTAAAGTTTCCTATTTTCTATATATTTTTTATTCCATTTATAGTGTCATAGTAAAACGTTATTAGAACTATTTAGTGAAGAGTAAACGTTCGATTAGTGATCATTAAAAAACATTTTTTGATATTACTTTCAACAATAGACCTTTGTAAACTATAATATCTACACAATTTATATTTAAACCTGCTTCTTAATAAGCATTCCAATTGTTTTGGCTTTTCCATTGAGGTTTTTTTGTCCGAAAAATATTCAAATTGTCAAGTTCTGTGAAAAGGATCGGTGTATTACGTTTTGTATTTATGGATTTGCATTGTTGCTTTTGTTTTGCTCTTTTAATTTGGGTAATAGAAGAGTGTAATAATTTTCAAAATTTTTTATAGAAGCGGATAAATTTGCATCTACTTTTGTTTGTAGAAATCTAACCTATTACCTGTTAAAATAATAGTTTTTTCTGTAAAACCCTTATTTTGTTTCTATAAATATCTTATCTCGGACCACACATTACCGTTTGCAGAGAAGAAACCAATTCACTTTCACAGTTTTTTTCTGTTTATTAAAACGAGAATTCTATTAAACTGCCTAAAATTATTAATTAAGGTGCCCGTATCTCTCGCCGTAAAATGATCAAATTTGTGGTGTTTTTAGGTACTGAAATCTCGAAAAATAAAACTCGTAGAGCAAAAGTAATATCAAAAATAGAATTATTGATGTTTTGTTTATCTACTTTTACTATTTAAACTTTCCTCAAATAATGTAATAACTTTTAAAATGCATTTATATGACACACATAATTTCGCTATTCTAACCCCACATTTTAACAATTATTTTCACATACTTATAAACAAAAGTGAACAATCTTATATGCAGAACTATGTAAGTTTATGTTATAACAATGTTTACATCTATAGTTGAATTTAAAAAATACGTATTTTGAAAGATTTCAGTACCTAAAAATTCATTGGATAGATCGCTTTCTGATGTTAAATATTGATTTTACTTCGGTACCTTTGAATATTTGCAGGTGGCATGAAATAACATCCTTGTTATTTGCTAAACTCTATATTATTCAGTTCTTAAATGTCTAAAATTATTTATATTTGTAGAAAACACTTTTCAGGAATACGGCGCCCTTAATGTACGCATATATACTGATTTTGCATTTCTTACATATACCTCTAGCAATTAATTTTTATTGATTCTAGTCCAGCCATAAAGAAACAATAAAAGTAATAGTGAGATGTCAGTAAGATTATAACCAGATTTTTAATAACAACTAGCCTAAATTTCTGTAAAATCCAGTTCATAATTAATTAGTGCATGAAAACATTTACTTTTTTATTTGTTCATTCTACTAATTTCGGTAAAATTATACCATCTAGCAAAACTGACTCGGTTTTTGGATAGGCATAGAGGCAATAAAACCGATAGATTCATATTTGTCAAAAGTGGCAAACGCCAAACGGTACATTTTGGCAGTGCCGTAAGTGCTATAGGATTTATTTTTGTACTACAAAATTGAAGTTCAATTTTTTTAGCTAAACGTGAATCTAGGACTTTTTAATACAAAATAATTTTTTTTATCCGACTATACCCAGCAATCTGTATTTTATTTTTTCTGCATTAAAGATGCCACACCCTGTATATTTTTCATTGCTATTAATGATATATTATGGAAATGTAGTAACTAGCACTTTAGTTACTATAGGAACCTCTTAGCAATTTTGTATTTTGCTAAATTTATTATGAAAAATATCTAAGGTTAGAACATTATTTCCAGATATTTTTTTAAACAAATTTTGGCAGATATATATTTATGTAAACATTCCAAAAAAAAATTCTTAATCAAACTTACTATAGTATCTAAAAATATCCTTACACATGTATTTGAATTTGCCTAAGGTTGCCCTATTTCTTTACTATTTAAATTCTCCTCAAATAATATAATAACTTTTAAAATACATTTTAACAATTATTTTCACATACTTCTAAACAAAAGTGAACAATTTTATATGCAGAACTATTTAACTTTATGTTACAGCAATATTTACATCTACAGTTGAATTTAGAAAAATACGTTTTCTGAAAGATTTCTCTACCTAAAAATGTGTTGGTTAGACCGTTTTCTGTCGTTACTTTTGAATATTCGCAGGTGGCATGAGATAACATCCCTGTTACTTGCTAAACTCTATTTTATTTAGTTATTAAATGTCTAAAATTATTTGCATTTGCAGAAAACACTATTTCCAAAATATGGCGCCCTTAAAGTGTCAGTAGTACCTCTATTCTATAGTTTAAAAAAAAATTGTAAAAAAAATATAATTTATCTTACATTAAGTAGTTACCTATAAATTCACATTTTAGAATGAAAAATTTTCACTAACTTTAGTTGTAGCAAAAAAAAATAGAATTAATAGTAAACCATAATAGCATAACACAGTACTGCTGATGGACTGAAACTACCCTTCGCTTCTCTAATGAACATATTTCGTATGGTGCAATGGCAGACAGTCAACCACTATATTAATATACACAAATAGAAAACAATAGCTGGGAAGGACCACGAGTAAATAGTGTATAAGTTAGTTAAGCTTTGTGTGGATAATGATCGGGAGACAAGGGGGTGGCATCCCCGGCAATTTTGATACGTTTCGTTAATGACGCGTTTTCAGCATTGTCTACGGCTAGATGTAGCGGCAGCCAGACTACAGCTGGAGATTCACACAATCCGGCTTCATCCCGGCCTGTCTGTCTTAATGATTTGATTATGGTGGACCATCCATCACTAAGCCACGGGGGATAACGAAAATATATAATTTTCTATTAACACACTATTTCCGAAATATTTTAGATTTTTAAAATAAATATACCAAACGTGTTAAAAAAATATCTGTAACAAAAATACATTGGCTTTTTAGTTAAGTCCCTACTACATAGGTAAATGTATGAAAAGTAAAATAATGGGAAAAGGAAGAAGCGGAACACGATCCAGTCCACAATAATTAACTTGCTATTTTAATAAATATGATCTATTTGGGTTATCATAAATAAGTAATGAGACTTAAGTCACATTATGTAAAACTTAAGTAAAAATTAATATACAGGGTGTTAAAAAAGAGTGTAAAATATTTAAAGAGGTAATAGTATGAACCAAAATAAGCAGAAGTCTCAATAAACATGGGTCCGCAAAGTAACGGTTGCGGAAATATGGAATATTTTATGTTTCTTAGCTCCTTTTTTTATTTTGCAAAAACGTTGTGTATTTTCTTATAATAGTTCGTTCATGTTTAGTGAAATAAACAGTACATATTTGACGGTTGTTCTCAGTGCACAAGTTTTCTTTTGCTATGGCTGGTTACTCTAACGCAGAATTAAAAGACATGCATTTCATGTATGGTCGTGCTAATGGGAACGCCACCGAAGCGCGACGTCTTTATGTTGACGCTTATCCAAATCGCCAGATTCCTTCACAACGCATGTTTGGAAGAATTTACCAAAGATTGCGTGATACCGGTTCCTTGAGCAAACAGTGCCATTTATCCGGAAGATCAAAGTCGGTATCCACTCCTAGAACAGAAGAAGAAATTCTAGCACTGGGAGGAGCAGAATACAGGTACGAGTGTGCGGATAATATCAGCCGAGGTAGGAATTAGTGGTCCTCTTGTTTGGAGAATCCTTCACGAGCAACTGCTTTATCCATACCATGTGCAACGAGTACAGGCCTTAAATCCAATAAATGATCATCAAGCAGGTTTGGTTTTTTGCCGCTGGTTTCTACATCATGATACTGAAGACCCTGGTTTTCTTGCAAACATTCTTTTTACTAATAGCGCCGGGTTCACGCATTCCATATCGTACATTTCAGTGCCAGCATTCCAGTCATAATATTAAATTACATTTCAGTGAGTTTATGGCACGGGGTATTTTCACTTTTTAGCATTGGCAACACTGGTTTTATGTGTGACTCTCATCAGTCTCAAGTCACAAAAAAATATTTGCTTTTATCTGCGCACACAGCACCTAAATGTTATATTATGATGACTGGAATGCGCTAAAAGCTGCGCGAATGGGATTACTTATGATCAGCGCTATATTTGTTTTGTGCCTCTAGCAATGGCGGAGCAGTAGGGGCTTAGCTGATTGTGAATTGAAATGAAATTGAATTCTGGATATGAAGAATTATTTGGTGGTTAATTTCACAGTCCCTTATAAAACATGACATGTTCCAACAATAACACCCACAAAAATACACAAAGAATAATAGTAACGAGATACAAGATAAAAGAAGAGACCAGACTGTACGCCAATGACGTGTTTACGAACAAAATAGTGGGAAATTAAGAACACAATCATATCGCACGTGCCGATGGTTGTCTCTCTCGCACCCACATACATAACCAATGAAGTATGTCTGGCTGAGTTTCATATGCCTCCTTTTGTCTGCTCCGAGGTCTGCTCCTAGGTGTGGTACCTTTATTTGGATGCGCAATGGAACTAAACGCATTCCATAGCGTACATTTCAGTGCTAAAAGGGCGTAATTCTACAAGTGAAGATACATTTTTTAAAGTAAACTATTAAAAAGCTAAGTTCACTTAACGTCAGCTTATTTTTGGTAATTTTGTGTTTTTTGAATCCTTCTCAAGTGGCACGTGCTAGTGATTTCATTCAGCAAAATTGATTTTAATAATCACATGACCTTTTTAGAGACCACACAGAAAAAAATATTATTTTGAATCAAGGATAAATTTATTTGGGATGTCTATTTAACAAAATATAACCTTGAATGAAGTAACTAGTTCAGTCGAAATTTATTTAGTGCCTAAAGTCAAGTAAATAAAATTACTTAGTTAAAAATTTTGATATTCTTAAGTTACCTAATCATCTTACTTACTTACTTAGATAAGTACAATTTAATTAATTAACGTTTATAATCTAATATGTTTAAATGAATAAAAAAAATATATTTTCCATATACAGTCATAATGAAATCATTTATTTGTGGTTTAATTTTAGTTTTCTTTTTAATTTAACTAAAATAACGTTCTTTATAATGATATTATTTTTGACTAACTACTTAGTGCAAGAATGTCATTCTGATTCTGACGGGATAGCGCTCGTTCCATTTTTTTTCAGTACGTAATTTCCGATTTCATCCAAAGCGAATGAAGGACAAAACTAGTTTACAGAAAGTATATTACCAATTTTGAAAAAATTTAAATGAAAGGGAGGCCGATATCAAGCGGTCTTCCGATGTTCACTGTGTGACGCTGTGCGCCTGTTCGCCCAATGTTTATGAGCTGGGTGCAATGGAATTGTAGGTTGGGAAGGATGGCGGAAATGTCGATCATCTAGTCGAGTGAAGCAACTTATATTCTGTAAACTTTAGCCAGGTGTTGGGTAACCACTTGTGTTTTACAGTTACTTGAAGCAATGTATCAAACTGGCACACCAGGTAGATACCTTTTAATTTTTTGTTTATTTGTATTTAATTCACTTCATGTTTCCTACACATGTGTACATGTTATCATTATGCATTGCATACATAGGTATTTACTTACGTGTTTCAGTTAGTATAATTTGGAGTATATTTTTATTATTTAACTATAATGCCATAGTCGACCTCAAAAATTGTAGAGAGTGGCTAATGTTATAAACCTGTTCACAGTTTATAGCAGTCAACACAAAGAAATATACATGCAGCCCGTATGTTTTTCCTACAAAATCGTGTGCCGCATATCTCTGAGAGAATACCCGATTATACAGCTTCTGCTACGCATGCGCTGCAGTTAGTACGCATGCGCTGCTGCATTTGATTGGCTGCGACGAATTGTCGCGGAAAAATTTTATTGCTATATCTTACAAGATGAAACTTATTCCCTATAAATGAAATCGAAAAGAGTATTCTGATAGAAAGGACGAAATAGTGATATGGTGAAGAAACTATTTAAAATAAATATTAAAAAATAAGAATATGGATCGAAGAATATATTAAATTCTGACGAAACATGAGCGTATGAAAGTCATACGGAAAGCGGTACGATATGATATAATAAGTGCTAATGTGTGACCGTTATAGTGACAGTGCTAGTAACCAATAGTAAATAGTGTGTATGTATTCTAAAGCCTATTGTTATTTATTGGTGGAAAAATATCTATTTGTAACAAATTTTGTCAACTATCTATGACATTATCTTTTCATCATGAAACTGCCATGGTAGATTATCAGAAGCTCAAAACAAATTTATTAGCAGCACATAATAATGAAAGGGCAATAATATTTGTAGTGTTTGACAGTTTCGCAAATTGCAATTGTCAATTAAAACAGAAGTTGCAAAATTCGTGAAAAAATCCGTGAATTTTGCGTCCACGAGGACAAGGCTTAAGTGTGATATCCGTGGAGTGCGCATCAGGTAGGTGTAAGGTGGGCAATCGCCGTCCAAAAGGATGGCATTGTAGAGATAATGACAAGGTGGCACATTTAAACTAAACTGTTAATGTGCTAGGTTCAGCCGACGTCAACTTATTTTTAATAACTTTATGTGCTATAACTCCTCTCAAGTGGCACGCTTAGGTAATCATACCACACGTATCTTCCGTACTCATCTCTGTGTTGTGAATTAGTCACTCTCTATTATTTTCGACTTTGGGTAATTGATAATACAAGATAAAAACTTGAACTTAAATTTTGAAATATTCTTAATATTTTTATTATCTAACGCCTCGAAATTGGTAAAAACTGTTATATCACTGTTTCTAATCTAAAAATAATTAATGTTATGTAATACAATTATTTTTGTCATTTTTGTATATTTGTTATATCTAATCGAATTCAAATTTAGTACGCCTATGAAATATTGCTCCCCGCACGCTTCGCCCGTCGTGCTTCTCCCTCTCTACAATTTCGGCCGCTGACTATAGGTAGCTATGTAAATATTTGCCAATTTGTTATTAATAATTACATAAAACGCAAATCAATTAAATACAAAGATGGACTTAATAACATAATTTTAGGTATATTTAAAAAAAAAATTATTTATGTAGATGTAGTTGATGTTTTTCTTGATGACAAAGTTATAAAATTTCGCATTTAATTGACAACTTTTTTCCACATATGTAAATCAAAATACATATTAAAAAATAAATAAACAAATGAAGTTGAATCAAAATGGCATTAGAAATTATTGTGTTTAAAAAAATATTATTGGTGATATATGATGATATGGGTATTTATTATTACTATACACGATCCAGAAATATTAACCCAGATAGACAATATCATTTTAAAATTGGTTATACAGAGCATATAAGTGTCTTTTAAATTTGTTATTTTTAAATTCTCGTTGTAAGCATTGTATTAAATCAGTACACTACCCCATTTTTTGTATTATAATGTTGTAAACTGCGAACAGTGCTGCAGTTGAGATTTATCATCTACTTTTAATTACAAAACGTTACCGTGAAACGAGAATTTCATCAATATATTGGATACAAAGCAACAAGCTCATCAAATAAACGTAAAGAAGTGCAACAGAGCCTGAAAGTTTTAAAAAATGCAGACTCTTGGCACGATGCACAAAGATAATGGATTCTAAAATCTTGCCAAGGGATCTATTTCATAGCTCTCTGAGTATTCCTATATTTTGCAAGCGAACGTAATGTCTGTGGAAGGTTTAATGATTAAATTCACCACCCGAATGAACGGGATTGTTATTATTTAAAAAGCCCTGGAGAAGCAACTTATTACGGTAGCCCGGGTAATAAACTTGAAATTATAGCAGTTAAGTTGGTACGATAAACGTTCCTGTTGGGTTCAAAAACTCAAACGTAAAACTATTTTTAAATGTTGACATATTTATTTACAATATATTAGACTATTTTTAAAAACGTAATAAAATATAGTCAACATATAGTTACCGGTAATCGTTGGTAAAAACTGCAACGTAACCGTATTACGATGATGAAGGATTGTCATTATCTGAAGAATCCTTCGACATCTTGAATAACTTTACATATAATAATTTTATAAGATTGCGGACATTTTTCTTACCTGAACCAGAAACTTATGATGAAGGTTTTGTTGACCATTGAATAATAAATAACTCGTATACTCATTGATTTTACATGGTTTTTAAATAGTAGTTAGATAGGCATAAGAGTGCACATGGAGATGTGTAGCTTGGAATAATAAATTTTTATTTTAGAGAAGGTTTTAAGTTCTAAATACCCCATCAATACAAAGAGAATGAAGAATTTCATTATTTGTTTCCTGAACTGCAGAAATCATCGAAAATTCTGTCATGTCAATTGTATTTGATGTATTGATGTGTAATATAATCAATTTAATTACAAAATATGTAAGACACATATTCATTGTATAAAAAAATTCAATTTAGTTAGACTAACTGAAAACGTTGAAAACAAAAATTAAAAATTCATAGCCTCCAAAGCGCAATGCCAAAAAATTAATTTTACTTGTAAAATTAAATTTGTAAATGGTTTGTGTTTATTAATATTGATGCATAAATATTAAATAGATTACTCACCAAGTCACTAGCTCAATTATTTCATATGGCCAAGTCATCTTCTTATCTGAAACAATTATAAAAAAAATAATAATAGATACATCTAAATGACATATTTAGGTAGGTATATACATATATAATTAGTTAAATCAGTATCACTATCTGATACCTAGCTAGGGATTTAGTTTAAATAACTTTTTTTTACTGATCTACGTATAGCACAGCTTATTTAGTCAGTGTTCAGTTTATACTTTAAAAAACTAGAAAGGTATGTGTGTCCACGGATGCAGTTGGCAAGAGGAGAAACTCTTTTGTTTTTGACTTTATCGAAAAATGTCACTCTTTATAAAAAGTTCTGCTTCCCGAAAAAATCAGATTCCCTTAGAAACTTCTTAGATCAGATATACAGGGTGCTCATAAATTAAGAAAACAAAGAGAAAAGTACCATTATTTATTATTGTACACAACATTTTTATAAAACAAATCTGTTTATAACTTCAAATAGAGTCCAATACAAATTTTAAAATAAAAATTTAAATTTTAACATTTACTCTACCTCTACCTCCCACTTCAACACATTTTTCCGATAACTTAATAAATTTTTCGAATAGTTAGCGGCTCATTCAGTTCATGTATTCCTTGGCGTATGTGCTATTTTAATACTTCCCTATCATGTGACAAACCATTTGAATAAATGTTTTGTTTTAGGGCACCTTAGAAAAAAGGCAAGGAATGTAGGGTTAGGATTGGGCCAAATCTTCCTATAAGCAGGACAGCCGTCCTGTTGCCAAAACATTTTGGAAACATTTGGTTAACAATTTTTAAATACTTGAGAGCCAGAAGTACGCAGTAACCTGTTTTGACTACAGGACTGTTGTAGTGCTCATTTTAAAGCCTTGCTCAATTAATGGTGAAAGGTGGAAAGGAAGATTTGGCCAATTATCATGCTAGACCAGCTGACCTTAAACCCCATGACTTTTTTCCTAAAACAAAAGGTTTATTCAAATGATCTGCCACATGATATTAAAAGAGCGCATAAGAAAAGAAATAACAAACTATTCGTAGTGTGTAGAGTAAAAGTCAAAATTCAAATTTTGATTTTAAAATTTGTATTAGGACTATATTTCGGGTTATAAACAGATTATTTTATAAAAATGTTGTGTAAAATAATAAATAATGGTATTTCTCTCTTGAGTATTTTCAGGTTTTTTTTTAATTTATGAGCACCCTGTATATCTGATCTAAGACGTTTTTGTGATAATCTCATTTTGTCTTTCTCCTCTTGTCAACTCCATCCGTGGACACACTGTATACCTATTATAACAACTTAGTTATTAAAGTGTTGCGTGTCTGAAAAACAAAATTTTAAAGTAGTTACATTGCATATAGGTATAAAGATGTCAAAACTTGTAGGCAGGTACTCGTTGATATTTATTTGTGCAAAAACTTCGACATATTTAAAGATAATTAAGAAAACCCTTTTCTATAATTTTAAGTAAGAACTATATACCCCTATTTTTTTCCAAGAGGCCACTAGGAGATGACTAGTGTTTCTAAACTACAAACAGGACACCTTGTAACATTTATTATGTTGCTGAATATAAACATGCAATAATAAACTGCAGGTGGGTATGACGACAATATAATTTAGTAGGGATAAGTACCTTAATGTATGGATAGGTCTTCAAACCTCTATTACAAATTGATAGATATAATGTCGATTTTAATTTATTGGAATTTAAAATAATTGCACATATAAAGTTTATTTTTTATTTGAAAAATAATTACAAAATTTGTTACATATATACTTACCACTTTGTACCACACAACATATAATCAGTAACACACCGTTTTCACTTTAAATTTATTTTTACTGTACAAATACCGTCGTAAAAAATTACTGTTTTTAAAGCACACGATTTAAAATAAAACGAATTCATGTCGGATTTAGTTAATTTTAATAACTATACCTACAAAAATTATTTTTTTTATGTCAAAACGATCCGCACGGTTCTATTAACACAACAAAAAGAACGCCACGCCACGTCTTTACAAATCGTTTGGATTTTTTTCAGCAAAAAATCTACGTTAAACTCTAGTTTTTTGACTTTCAAATAATGCACCTCAATTTCCTACACTTTACATTTTAGTGTCGTGGAAATTGATTGATAGATGGCACTGGTATAAATTACATTATACCGAATGAAATGGTCATTGAAATTTGAAGTTTACATTAAATATTAGACACTTTAGGGCATATGAAACATAAAAACCTGAGAGAATATATCAGATTTTGTAAAATAATAATTTTACATAGTTTGAAGTGTAGTTGCGCTGTCTCAGAAAGAGATACATTTTTTGAACTTAGACTATCCTTTTCCTAGCAACTCTGATGTAAGGAATTGGATTTGAAGTGAGCGGGAAACAAAGATAGAACTAATGTGAACTGTATCTGTATGTACTTCTGTTTTATGCATTCACAATTTCCATTAGGTTCTATGCAGTGTTGCCTAACTCGTGGGGAATTCCCCATATTGTGGGGAATTTTTCAAATAAAAATTAAGAAAGGGGAAAAGAGGAAAATGGTCCTTACCATGGGGAAATTCGTGTCAAGTAGAAATTTGTTAATAAACGAATCATTGAGAATATTTCATTCATGTGTATGTTTAATTTTGTACTAAGTTGAGGCACTACCTATTACACCTAATAGTTCTATGGTTTCCTTTTCTGTGTTACTATCAGCTACATGTTTAATGGTTCGTAGTTATGTTCATATGTCCATGGTCATGGTCAAATGTCAAGTCAAAAATTCGTTGAATATATGAATTACTGTGATGGTGACAAATCGTCCGGTTCGGAGTTCTAGGAGTATTGGGTAAGAAAATATAATAATTAAAACATTTAAGTAATTTCTTATTTCTAATATTTCAATAGAAAAATACATCTACCGTCTACTATGGCTAGTAGTGATGATAGTTGTGACGGAGAAGATACACCACAAAAAAAGAAACACTACGTGGAACATACAAAATTCCAGAATTCGTGGCTGGATGATCCTGTTCTACGTTTATTTGTAGAAAAATGTAGTGATAATACAAAGGCTAAGTAATGGTTGATTATTTTTTCCCAATCACATTTAACAGAACAACCTTCAATTTCAGGTGTAAAGTATGCAATAAAATAATGGCTGCTGGAAAAAGTGAATTATTAAAACATGCAGAAGGGAAATTTTACCTTAAAAACATGAAAGCTCTAGATCAACAGAAGCCAATTGACCAATTCTTAAAAACTGATATAGATGTTGCTCATGAAGAAAAAGTGAAAATCGCATGTTTCTTTGCAGATCATAATGTAGCGGTTCAAGTAGTAGATCATTTAATACCATTATTAAAAGACATCATTGATGACTCAAAAATAATAAAAGACATCAAATTAAAAAGAACTAAGTGCACTCAAATAATAAAAAGTAGGTAGAATTGAAACTGAAGAAACAGTAAAGGAATTGCAAGAAACGAAATTCTCAATTTTAGTGGACGAAAGTACAGATATAGCTGACCATAAGAATCTTTGTGTGCTTGTTAGATTTTGGTCTAAAAGAGATGGTAAAATAAAAACTAAATTACTAGAACTTTTCAAATTAAATGCTGTTAATTGTACTGCCAAAGAATTATATTGTGCGTTTAAAAACTGTCTACAATCTTATAACATTTCCTTAAGTAATATTATTGGAGTTGCCTTAGATGGGTGTAATACCATGACGGGAAAATATAATTCTTTTTTTCACATCTAAAGGAAGATGTGTCAGACGTAATATTAATATCATGTAATTGTCATGCTTCAGCTATAGTCGCCAGCAAGGCATGTGAACGTTTATCGAGATCACCAGAAGAATTATTGAGGTAATTCGCAGTATAAATTTATTTTTAGATCTATCGCTACATATATTTCTGGTAGTGCAAAATGCTATATAGTTCTCGTGGAAATTTAAAAGTATTTCCAATTAGAAAAAAAATATATTAAAGTTAGTAACAACTTGTTGGCTTTCAAGACAAGCTTCTGTGGTCAGAATACTTGAAAATTATGCAGCGTTGCAGCATTATTTTCAATTTGCAGTTGTTGAAGACAAAATGTTAAGTGCTGAAAATATTTTAACGCAGTTAAATAATGTTTGTAATAAGGCCTATTTATTTTTCTTAAAATATGTACTTAACATGTTCAATGCATTCAATGCCTTATTTCAGTCAAGAAAATGCCAAATACATGTTTTGCATTCTCAGTCAGTGACTCTGATGAGGCAAATTTGTCAAAATTTTTTGAAATTAGTCATTGTAGTTGAGCAAGATTTAGGGAAACTTGACATAAAATGCCCTCATAATTATTTGCCCTTAGAAAAAATATATTTAGGCAATGAATGTCAAGAAACATTGCAAAGTTTACCAAACGAGGCTACTCATGATGTTAGAATAAATTGTTTAAATTTTTATATAACTGCAGCTTGTGAACTGCAAAAGCGCCTACCTTTGTCATCTAACTTTTTTAAAGATATTAGTTTTGTGGACCCTAGTGTCGCGTTGACAGAAAAAGCTAGTAATGTAGATATTTGTAATGTACTACTTAAGTTTAAAAATATAGAGAATGTTGACTATTTAGCAATTGAACTTGAATATAGAAATTTAAGAGTCTCATTAGATCATAATAAAATTGTAGAACTACAGGCATTGCCTATTGACCAAATGTGGCATGAAATATCGAACTTTCAAACATTTGATGGTATTTGCGTTTAAAAATATTTCCATGATAGCTAAAATTGTAATAAGTCTTCCACATTCAAATGCAGAGGCTGAAAGGATTTTTCAGTTGTGACGGATATAAAAATAAAAGAAACAGAATCGGTTCAAGTATTAAATTCGTTATGCTTAGTAATGTAATGCATTACAAGAAAACAACATAGCTTGTTACCAATATAAAGTATCAAAAGGGCCTTAGAACTGTTTAGTTCAAAATGTATTTATTCAAAGGACTCGAATTAATTAATCTGTAATATTCTTAAAACTTGTAAAATATATGATATACAGTATATTTGTTTTGTTATATGTATTATAACAATTTATTAATTACTATACCACTCCTATATTTCCAGTTTTGTTTTCTGTAAAACTGAAGGGGAAAAAGGGGGAATTTCAAATATTGTGTGGGGAAAAAGGGGAATTTCACTTTATAATATGGGAATAATGCTTTCAGAAGGTTGGCAACACTGCTTCTATGATTATGTTTATTTATCACTTTTGACACGCCCATGGAAACTTCACCTTATTTTTGACAGAAGATAGGTAATTGATAAATAATAATCGTTTAGTAAATACTAAGCAAAAATGTTTACATAGTAAAATTTATTGCACATTAACTTGATTGAAAAGTAGGGTAATAATTTAAGGTAAAGAAGGATTTTTGTGTAATGTTTCGTTTAAATGGCTTGTTTTTCTAGGTACTATAGTCATGTCTCGACAGATGAATCAGAATGAGAGAAAACTCTCTGAAAAACTTATAATCCTCAATGACCGAGGTGTTGGTATGCTAACAAGAATATATAACATCAAAAAAGCATGTGGTGATGCAAAGTCAAAACCTGGTTTTCTCTCCGATAAAAACTTAGAATCTTCTATTAAGAATATTGTAAGGAGGTTTCCTAATGTAGATGTGAAGAGCCTGACACCTATCCAGAACTTAAGAAATGAGATAATCAAATCTTTATCCCTATATTACTACACCTTTGTAGATTTATTAGATTTTAAAGACCATGTATGTGAACTCCTAACCAGTATGGATGCGTTTCAAGTGGACTTGGACATATCTACAAATTTTGAGTTAACAAAGTATTATCTCGATCTTGTGACAACATACGTGTCTTTAATGGTTCTACTGTCACGTGTAGAAGATCGAAAAGCTGTGCTAGGCTTGTTTAATGCCGCCTACGAAATAGTACATGGCTCACCTGATCAAAGTTTTCCAAGATTGGGAAGTATGATTATGGATTATGACATTCCTTTTAAAAAATTATGTGAAGAATTTGTGCCACACGCTAGACTTTTAGCTCAATCGATCAATTCTCTAATTCCAGTGTATGTTCCACGAAATGTGTCTGCCGATAAGTGGAGATCTGAACAAAAGTTAACTTTAGTGGGAAATCCAGCATTACTTCTTAAACCTGTATTGTCTGAAAGGATGTCTTGTGAATTTTTATCTCTGGATACAATGGAGAAATGGATTGTTTTCGGCTTACTTTTAATCAATAATGTTCTTTTACAACAGGACCACTATAATAAATTATTCTTAAACGCTTTGGAGTCTTCATGGGTGATTCCGTTATTTAGAGACGAAGTCGTCCATATTCATCAGTATATTTGGTCCTTCTTTGATACGCTTAAAGGGTACAGCAAGAGAATATCAGAAGTTAAGGAGGCATATAATCATGCAGTTCAAAAAGCAGGTTATAATCACCGTGAGCGACGTAAATTTCTACGAACTGCTTTAAAGGAACTGGGTTTGATATTCATGGATCAGCCAGGTTTATTGGGGCCAAAGGCACTAATGGTGTTTATGGGACTTTGTTATTCCAGAGATGAAGTGCTGTGGTTATTGAGGCATAACGATAATCCTCCCATACACAAAACTAAAGGAAAGTCTACCGAGGATCTCGTTGACAGACATTTACCTGAACTTCTGTTTCATATGGAAGATTTACGTGTTTTAGTACGAAAGTACAGTCAAGTAATGCAGAGATATTACGTACAATATTTGTCGCACTGGGATGCTATCACGTTAAAAGAAATGATGCAAAAGTTGCAGTCTTGTCCTGAAGATGAAGGAATCATTTTGTCTTCCCTCTGTAGTACTATCTCAAATTTATCGGTTAAGCAAGTAGAGGACAACGAAACGTTCAATTTCTTTGCATTCCGTTTGGACTGGTTTAGACTACAGGCCTATACGTCAACTGCCAAATCTCCCATGAGACTTATCGACAATAGAAGTCTAGCACAACTACTCGATTCCGTTCAGTTTCACACTAAAATGGTCGATAATTTGGACGAGATGTTAAGAGAGACATCTGATCTTTCAATTTTCTGTTTTTATAATAGAAGTTTCGAAGAACAATTCCATATGTGTCTAGAATTTCCAGCGCAGAATCGATACATTGTCGCGTTTCCATCAATTTGCAGCCACTTTCAAAATTGCACTCACGAACTATGCCCAGAAGAACGTCATCACATCAGAGAAAGAAGTCTGTCAGTTGTCAATATGTTCTTAGATGAAATGGCCAAAGAGGCAAAAAACATAATAACTGCTATATGTGATGCACAATGCAAAATGAGTGATAAGCTTTTGCCAAAGAATTGTGCACATTTGATTTCTCAACAAATAAACAGAAAGAAAAAAGAGAAAAATAAAAAAAACGCTATTGAATTTGAAAAACCTGGCAAGGAAAGCTACAGGAAAACGAGAGAAAATTTAACGACAATGGACAAGTTACATATGGCTTTAACTGAACTTTGTTATGCGATAAATTACTTTTCCAATATCAACGTTTGGGAGTACACTTTTGCCCCTAGGGAATATTTACATCAACATTTGGAAAATCGGTTTGCCAAAGCATTAGTTGGAATGGTTATGTATAACCCTGATACCAGTGAAATTGCAAAACCTTCTGAATTACTCGTCTGCGTTAGATCTTACATGAATGTTCTACAGACTGTTGAAAACTATGTGCACATCGACATCACTCGAGTTTTTAACAATTGTTTACTGCAACAAACTCAGCCTATTGATAGTCACGGTGAGAAAACAATAGCGGCCATTTACACACAGTGGTACTCAGAAGTTCTACTCAGACGAGTGAGTGCTGGTAACATTATATTTTCCATGAATCAACGATCGTTTGTGAGTTTAACAGTTGAAGGTTCGATTCCTTTTAATCCTGAGGAGTACTCGGATGTAAATGAACTGAGGGCACTGGCTGAATTAATCGGACCTTATGGAATGAAACAGTTAAGTGAAACCTTAATGTGGCATATAGCTAGCCAAGTCGTAGAATTAAAAAAGTTAGCTGATATTAACAAAGACGTGTTGCTGTCTTTACGAACAAATTTCGATAAACCTGAGATTATGAAAGAACAGTTCAAGAAACTGACAAACGTTGATAATGTCTTACAGAGAATGACAATCGTAGGTGTCATTCTTAGTTTTAGGCACCTTTCTCAGTCTTGTTTAACAGATGTTCTGGAAGAAAGAATTCCATTCCTTGTGAGTTCAATTTTGGATTTTAGACATCACCTGCCGAGTGGTGACCCCATGAAAATCGTAAGTGAAATGACTTCTGCTGCTGGATTACCTTGTAAAGTGGACCCCACACTAATTTCTGCTCTAAAACTACAAAAACCTGAAACTGACGGAGAAAATGAACATTTACTAGTATGTTTATTGATGGTATTTGTAGCAGTATCCATACCGAAGTTAGCCAAGTCTGAACAGTCATTCTATAGAGCTTCTCTAGAAGGACACACGAATAATATTCACTGTATGGCTCTGGCTGTTAATAACATATTTGGTGCTTTGTTTACAATTTGTGGGCAAGGCGACATTGAAGACCGTATGAAGGAATTTCTAGCGTTAGCTTCGTCAAGCTTACTCCGATTAGGTCAGGAAGCCGACAAGGAAGCTATCAAAAATAGAGAATCTGTATATTTACTGCTTGATCAAATAGTACAAGAGTCGCCTTTTCTTACTATGGATTTACTGGAGTCTTGTTTTCCATATGCGCTTATCCGTAATG
Source organism: Monochamus saltuarius (assembly GCA_025584915.1). Lineage (NCBI taxonomy): Eukaryota > Metazoa > Arthropoda > Insecta > Coleoptera > Cerambycidae > Monochamus > Monochamus saltuarius. The sequence continues at coordinate 7,021,253 of CM046726.1, forward strand.
CTTATCATGATGTTTACAAGCAGGAACAAAATATGTAATGTTTATGTATTCGAAAACAAAGTATATTTACTCTTAGTAAGACTACTTTCTATGTCAAATGTATGTATACATTTATTACTTTTATTTATTACAATTATGTTTTATTTATTTGTTAATCAATTATAATTTTAGCCTAAAAATCACTTTAATTATTCTTATTGTTAGTAATATATTTCATTATTATATTAATACATTTTTATAAGTAATTTGAGTTTTTTTATGAGGTATATCAAAATGTCACCAAAAAATTTCTAGGTGTTCAAATAACCGTCATTTTGCAGATTGTTGAAATTAAAAGAATATACAAGTGAAATTTTTTTAACAGTCTAATGAGATTTGCATTTTTATAATTGTGAACAAAATTGACTTAATTAGATCTTTATTACAATTAAAATTTCTCAGCTATATTTTGTAGCCGATCAAATGGTATGGTTTAGTGGAACCCTAAATTACACTAATTTGACATGTTAAGATGACATCTAATCAAAAAATAGATTATTTTTGGTAACTACTCGTAATAGAGCTTTTTCACATTATTTTTACTATCCTTTCGTTATATTTATTATGATTTCTTTTCGTATTAAATGTAATCTTCCAAAATTGCTGCCAGTCGAGAGTTAAGACTCCTACACTTACCTTAGATTTATAAACAAAAAATTGGGCTGAGTTGGCATTTTTTGAAATTTTGGTTTCATTTATTCCATTTCAAAATGTCATCCGTGATATTTCATTCACAATTGATGTAGGTGTAACATATTTTTACTGAAATCAGGCATGAAATCCAGGAAACTTTTTTTATGAAAAACAATTTTCTTCTATGATGTTGGAAAATATTTTATTCTAATAGTTTTATTGTACTAAAGGATTTTTGATCTAAGATAAAATGATATTATTTTAAAGTCAAAACTAAAAATATATTTTATGAAAAATATGTAGAATCTTTATTTTAATCAGAAAAATATAAAAAATTGCACTTCGTCTAAAGTTTTCCTTCTACCTATGCTATTCTCCTGCCTACCCACTCAACATTGATGGCCTGCTTACCAGTGATTTGTTGCATAAGCGTGTCCCACAATGGAAGATTTGATTTTGTACAGGAAAAATTTGAGGTTGTCCTATTGCACTGAAGTCTTCCCCGACTATTGTTTGTATTGTACAAAAACATTACCTGAACTTTCCCAACCTGTATAAGCCCACTCAGGAGCCCAAATTAAAAATAAAACCTTTACAAATAAAATAATGAAATTTATAATTTTTTTAACATTAACTATTTCAATAGATATTTAAATTCAGTCAAATAATATTAGAATTTGGTCAATGATCCCCATAGTTTATGAAATAAGCGTAATTTTTATTTTTGGCCGATCGATATATCGTCTCCTACATGGCCAATTTAGCATGTTCAAGACGCTTTGTACAACGAGAGTCACGAACAGTCTATTAGTACAGAAGTGGAATAAATTATGCAAATCAAGATATTTCTGATTTTGTTATTTTTCATCGTATAGTAATCCCAATGGTAGTTTTTGAAAGTATAACACTTAACGGTCTTAGTGGTATGGAGCATATGGTTCGTACCACCAAGGTCCCAAACCGGTTTTAATAATCTATTCGTTATAGACAGTTTGTACCGCGGGGGATAAGATATTATTACCGCTAATGGACACGTAAGAAATGTTTTTTGTTACCATTTGTATATATATTTTTAAGAATATTAATTGTAGGTGGAAAACTGCTGAAAAATATAAGTCAACAGTCGATAAAAATACTTAAACTAGTACAAAATTCTTATCAAAATTTATCACACAAAAACATAAATAGAACCAAGTCCTGCTTAGAATAAAATTTGAGTACAATCTAGTTTATTAGTGTATGAAATCTTTTCAAAGGAAATAGCACCAAAAGTACGAAAATTTTAAAAAACATTTTGAAATATAGGGGGTCCCCGGCGTCACAAATCTGATATTTTAGAAGTATCTTATTCGGGACCTTGGGATCCCGAAACTTTGAACAACAAAACTGTTATAAATTCTTTGTCATCTTGAACGATAAGGGCAATAAAAATATCATATGTTTTAGTCCACTGTAAAACCTGACAAGGTAAAGTATGCAATCAGCAACCAGACAAAATACTGAAAAAAATTCACAAGGAAAGAAATTAATAACATTTTATAACACCTATTTTACACGGCAAATTCAACGACTTTTGCCACTATTGTTATTAATTATTAATAGAATCAATTTGTGGTTTTAATTAATAAAACAGTTTGAAATACCTTGTAACATCAGGTAACAATAAAATTGTGCGCCCGCTTTTACAAACTAACAAGTGTTTCTGCTTCTTGTCCGTCTTGAACTTGTAAATTATTGGCAGCAGCTATACTCGCGACAAGAATTCAGACAACTTACGTCATAAGAACAAATGAATAATTCATTATATTTAAATCAAAATATTTAAGAAACTGCAACTGAAAGTAATAAAACTATATACTACACTAAAAGTTTGCATTATATATTGCACTAAATTGCAAAAAATTATTGTTTTTAACGCGACCAAATATCAAAAATTACGTTGACAATAAAAATACATGTGAAACGTCAGCCGTGACGTAAGACATCTGAATTCTTGACGCGAGTATATAATACGTTTGCATAAATCATCCATAGTGTCCACTTCGGTGTGATAAACTTCATTTTTTAAATATCCCTGCAAATAGTCCAAAGAATTTAGTCAGATCATGGTACAGATATATAGTCGAGCCTCGGGTATGATACGCCACACTGCTGCAGTACACCGTGAACGCCCTGGACCTCCATCTCTTCCATGATTCGGTTGCTATTTCCTATCACGCCTGCGTTTGCACTACACTTGCACTCACTGTATACCGTTGTAAAAGCAGCTGCATTTGGCATGTCTCCCCGGGAAATCATTCTGCTAAAGCATTTTCACTTCACCATTAATTAAAACGATGTCTATCAACTATGATTATTATTATTTAAAATCGTTTTGCTAGAGACTACAGTAGTCCAGTAATGTAAAGGTTAAAAATACTACAACAAATTTTTTTACATTATCAACTCCAATTTTATGGCGCATCTATTCTCAATTTTTTTTAGATAGATTAAAAGTTCCGAATCACCCTGTATAATCAGATAGTTCACATGTGCTTTGTAACAAATTCCATGACAATTTCAATTTTCCGAATATATTAAATTTCCTCATAATTCCAAGATTTCTAGATGAAGGTCTACAATTTCTTTTACTAAAATAACTGAAGGGTTAAAAAGTTTATATTGAAAAATTTATGACCAAATGGATTATGGATCATCATACCTACTAAGAAATCCAAGAAAATCTGGCTTTACTTTATTTTATTTTAAATCAATATACATTTTTTTCGTAATAGGGTAAAATCCACTACTCAAAATGTAAATAATTTGGTACATATTCATATAAAACAACTATTTTATTCTATTTTACATATATTATTTTTACAATATTTATCAATTACAGAGGTTATCATCAAATATAGATTATCTTTATTTGATATCTATCATTAAAGACAAATATTGAAACAGTAAAATAATTTTTTTATCACAATTTCCAGAAAACGGTACAAAGAACGGTAATAAAAAAAAGTAATTTTCAGAAAATAAATTATTAAAAAACCATGAGATCTCTGCACAATTTGAAGTAGTATTATTATTAAGAATATTTCATACAATGCAGTTATTGCATATTTATTAGTCTTCACTCCAGTTTAACTGAATTAAAAAATGTTTATATTGAAAAATTTATGACTTTATTTTATATTACAGTTGACAAAAACACATTTAGTTATTCACAGTATTATAAAAGCCATCGGACAATGACTCACACATGTACTTTTTTAAGCGGTACACAAAATAGTAATTGGTCATCGAGGTTGGATCATACCTACTAGCAAATCCAAAGAAAATCTGGCTTTATACAACTTTATTACAAATCAATATACATTTTTCTCGTGTAATAGGTAAAATCCACTACTCAAAATGTAAATAATTTGGTACATATTCATATAAAAACAACTATTTTATTCCAATATTTACATATATTATTTTTTACAATATTTATCAATTACAGAGGTTATCATCAAATATAGATTATCTTTATTTGATATCTATCATTAAAGACAAATATTGAAACAGTAAAATAATTTTTTATCACAATTTCCAGAAAATTTAACAACGGTACAAAGACAGTTTTAAATTTAGGTAATATAAAAATAGTAATTTTTCAGAAAATAAATTATTAAAAAACCATGAGATCTCTGCACAATTTGAAGTAGTATTATTATTAAGAATATTTCATATAATGCAGTTGTATACAATAATTATTATATAAATTGGTAAGTTACTGAAAAGTATTACAACAAAAGTTGTTCCTTTTAGAAAAGTTGCATCCAGCTTTAAATTCTACTACTAGTTGATGATTGAGCAAATCAAATTCAATATTGACAATGTTTATTCCGCAGGTTTCAATCAATACATAGAATTTTAGCACAAAAACAACACATTCTACTTTTTGTTCGACTGAGATTCTCAATTCAATTTTATGGAAACCTCAATTGGGCAACCGAGTGACTATTTAGTAGGTTCAAACTTGCAAGATAAACTTAGCCATTGAGCTTTGATACAAATACAAACAAGAAAATATTTCTTATCGATTCTTCAATGCCTTGTTTGTCGAGTGTAAAAATTTTACAATAAAATACTTTTTACTAAATACGAATTTAGACAGGTCATCAATTACTTTAAAAACAATTTTATATAAAATACACAAAAATTATGTGACAATATATATTCCTACCAAGTTTTATGCATCACTAAAAAGAAATGTACCAAGTGGAGTTGACTGAAACTATGTCTGACACTGAACTGATTTTGTTCGTTCGAATTTGGTTGGTTTAACTCAATAAAAATATCTGAAATTATTTATAAGTGGTAATAATGATAAGACTTTTCCCCACCTCTATTTAGAAAGAATGAGCACATGTGATGTATCATATAACTCCACCAAATGAATTATTTTCATTTGTTTTAACGTTTATTGTCATTTCATGTGGCAATTTCATTAGCTTTTTGCTGATTTTGAAATAAATCATAAATTTTAATACATTTGTATAAAATTTACTACTAAATTTTTTAAATTATAATGAGTATTCCAGTATTACTTAATACTTAACAGTACGCAACTTTTCTAAATTGTAAAAATGATGTGACGCTAGTCTATCAAAGAATAAAACATTTCCCACTTTAAATATACGTACTGAGTATTTGTATTTCAGACAATTATACAAAAAGCAAATGAACACTCGTTTTTACGAAATACCTAAAGTGGGACGTATAAATATAACTAAATATTTGGTGCAGAATGGCAAATAAATAAAAAATACTGAAAAACAATTTCTCTTCTAAAATATTAATTAAAAACATATTTTTTACAAATTGTTCTAAATAAGGGGCTTAAGCCCCTCTAAAATGCAACAATAAATTGGACAATTTTTTTTATTACAAATCTATGTTATACCAAAATGTAGAACAGTAAAAATCAGCCTTTCATCAAAAGGAAGCTAACTAATAAGTTTACAAACTTCATAAAAACATTCTCAAATCCATAAAAAAGAACATACCTTAAAATTAAAGGTGACTATATTTAAATGCACCCGTTTTCATTCATTATTAAATCAATTCACACGCACTTTATAAAGTTCCCGTGTTTCAATCACAGAGCACATTGGCCAAACATAAGAGTCCGGTTAAGTTGAGCCACGTTGTTCACTGGATTCTGTTTGTGAGTTAATAACTACAGTTCCATTTTTAGGATTGTTCGTCGAGTGGACAAGCGGAGCACCTTCAAACTGAATGTTGGCCATTGGAGTACCGGGGTAATCGGGCGGTGGTGATACCCGATTATCCCCAGCTTGACCGTCCTGTCAGACTTTGTTTCTCATTTCGTATGCGCCTGCATACAGTTCGGGATGATTCTGACGGCTGAAGTTAACTGGAGGAGCCGTTGCTAGTGGAGAATAGTCTATTGTATTATGGAGAAAATACTGGCATTAATTTTGTTAGTGTGTTTGTAAGTGTGCTGATGTACATGTGCAATGACTACTGGATGCTAAGGATGAGCTTAAAAATAGATTTTCATGTCAACAAATTACTGTTCGGAAACGTATATAGGATCTCCGGAAAACACACAAACTTAGCAAAAATATAGACGGCGGCGTTCCATTATATAGGTCACCTGACAGATCTCGTGCATGTCCCACGTTGTCTAGGGTCTTAATGTCCAGAAAATGGATACTTTATTTGCGTTATGTTGCAGTTCTGCAAATATGATGGCTGTATTGCAATATGAAAATAACTAACTTGCTGTCATTTTAAATTGAGTTTTACGCTACAGTAGAACCAACGTAAATTGGCATAAAAAGCAAGTTTTAGTTAGTGATTGTGGACCTTTTAGGGTGACCATGAATTAGCGGTCGTCGGCAATTTGTCGCTGGCTCTGTCTATATTTTTTTCTAGGTTTGTGGGAAAACATAATAAAAAGCTGTTTGTAATTCAAAAATAGAAAAAAAAATATATATTTTAACCTTTGTTCACTTTGTTTCAATGTCGAAAGGTCAACATTAACATCCTCCTACAAAAATATTACTTGCCTACTGGTTACTCATTTTTTTAAATTTTGTTTGCAATTGCTGGAAGTTGTCAGATAGGGTAAGAAACAAGCCTGATTTTGTAGAAAAACTCTTAGGTACTTAATTATTTTAATTTCTATCAGAACTACTACCGAGTGAAAGAGTAATTATTAACTGGAAAAAAATATTGAAACTATATTTGTGTTGTTTTTAGTTTTGCATTCAACGTTTATTATTAAATGAAATTATTACTACAAACGTACAACTTGAAATTTGTTCGTACCTTTTAATTACATGTTTTGATAAATTTTTTCTAAAATCAAAAATTAAAGCCATTTTGCTCTTCAACTACATAGTTTGTGTTACATTATTTATTTAGATATCCAGTACGTCAAAATTTAAATTTATTTACAGTAATGTTTTGATTTTGAGTTTTGATGATTATTTTCATAAGCAAAACATGAATTTTTGAAAAAAAAATTCAAATATAAAACATCCTCTCAGTGCTGTAATCCGTGAACACATTGTATATGAAAAGTTCTCATTATTAATTAAAATTATTGATTTCTATGAATTGATTCTTTTTCTACTGAAATTTGGTTCATAAACAACCTATTAAGGTAGATAACATTTTTAAAATGTCGAATTTCAAAAGATTTATTAATTTTCAACTATCTTGACAATCTGCATTTATAGTATGACAAAAAAAAATTGTTTTTATATGGTGTTTCTACCACCTTAAATATTCTGTAGGTGATTCTATGACCAAAAGAAAGAAGTCCTTATGAAAAAATTGTACCTATAAATTGGCCAGCCAATAGAACCATTTACCAATTTATCTGCTAGAAGAATATATAAAATCAATAAATATACCTACATAATTTTATTCTGTACTACTTTGTTGGTGGAATATTGCAATATTACATTCTACACAGGATGATTTAATAGCTCACCGACAAACTTTGCCACATGTAATTTCAAGAGAAAAACGTTGTTCAGCCATATGTCTCCTTTTGCTTATTTAAGGAGTTAGGAGGATTCAGTTTTGATCAGAAATGGTGGTCCAGTTGCATTTCCACCATGATCCCCTGACATAAATGTTAGATTTATTTATAGGAGGATATGAAACAAATTGTATATTTAAATTAATACAAAAGAACAATTGACACTGCTGCTGCTCAAATTAGAAATAAAAATATTTTTATTTGAATGAAAAACTATTTAATGCGTCGTTGTAAAGCATGTGTTGCAGCAGACAGAGGACATCTCGAATATTAACTATAATTACATATGTATTTCCCTGATTTTGAGTTTATAAAATCAAAATTTTAAAGCCTTCTAACTCCTTAAATAAGCAAAATCAAACTTATGTCCAAATGACGTTTTTCTCTTAAAATTGCATGACCTTTCATATAGCAAAGTTTGTTCACGAGCTAATAAATCACCCTGTATAACAACAGTAAGGTTCTTTAATTAGGTAAGTACTGTGATATCTGCGCACTAACAGAAAAGACATTTAAGACTTTGAAGTACAGTTTAAATTCTTTGAAAAAATACACACAAATTTCTTGATTTTCTAATTATTCATCTAAAATAAATATAATATAAACAAAAATTATGTGATGACCTATGAGTTCACTTATAATATGTAATACAAGTTAGAAAGTTACAGTTATTTTTTTTAAACTTGTTAAAGAATAAGCAATGAGGCAGAGGACATTAAGAATATTATTCTGCTTCATGTTAAAATTATTGCAAACAAATTTTGAAACAAACTTTCTAAAATTCAATTTCTTAAAAAAAAATAAACGTAGCTTCAAAATTTATAAAAATTATTTATAGTTTTTTTCATTAAAATCATTTTGAATACTAGTAGCAGTTAGTAACAATTATTGTTAATGAAAATTTATCATAAAATTCATAGTGCCTAGTGCTATCACAATGCAGTTAATGGAGTTATTTCAGTAGATTACAATATATAAAACATAAAACATCAATAATTGAAAAACTATTGTATCTTTCTGTTAGAAAATAAAAATGTTTATTAGATACTATACACAATTTTCGAAAATCTAGAGTGTGGTTCGTAGTGTTAAGGATTTCTTTTGCTTTTTTAAACTGCCATCTACAGTTACTAGTGCACCGAGGGAGAAGACAAGCAGTAGATTACAGTAAAACAAATACCAGCCTCAAATTTCAAGTGTTATCAATTCAAAACACAAAGATAATATAAAAGCACTATTATCAAAGAACAATGCATGATATGATTTGTTGGTATTGGAAACAACATAGTAAAAGTATGCTCCTTGAAGACGACAAAATTATTGTAGTATGTCGAAGAGAAATACTAAGAGAATTTCATGTGTCTGGCAAAAATATATATTAGGTGGATGAAACATGAGTAAACAAAGGACGGTAACGTTCGAAATAAGAGAGAAGTATTTTTAGATGGATTTTCTACAGAACTAAAGGTACCTTCTGAAAAAGGATGGAAATAAATAACACATATTGGAAGTGTCACGAGATTTTTAGCAAATGGTTTGAATATTTTTGAATCATGTAGGATGGAAGGATACAAAGAAGATATGAACAGAAACATATTTGAAAAATAGTTTCAAGATATAAAACCAGGAACAGTTGTGATGAATAACGCATCTTATAGCAGAAGGATCGTAAAGTTACCGACATCAGCATCGAGGAAAGAAGATATTATATTTAAATAGCAGTTATTTTTGTATTTTTATATTTAGGCGCCTTCTAAACTAGGATGCATATAGACTGTTGATTTCCACACTGTTCGCCAATTGCAGTAGTCCAGGAGCTAGCGATGAGACACTAGATTTTTGAAGACTCGGATAATGTAATGCATTACTTTAAGCGGTTTTAGTTGATATTGATGGCTTTACAAAAACAGGCTTCGTTTTTGGTGGAGGAACAGGTTGAGAACTCTTTATCTCAAATATATAAAGAGTAAGTCAGTGTCATTAATTTTAAGAGCAGATAAGGAAAAATAAGTATAATACGAATATGAAATAAAAAAAAATTTTAAATGCATATTTATGCCAAAGAGTAATATTTTCAAACCACTATTTAAATCCCCTTTTCAGACTGTCGCTGACCGCTGGCAGTTCAACTTGGTGTTGGCCTGGCACGATGTTGCCAAATTTAAATATTTTCCTTTTTCTTATTGTAATGTTAAAATATGTAATTAATGCTATAAATTATTTTTTTAAAGTATACAATTAACATATTAAATTTCAACAAAAAATATATAATATTGAAATTACCAAACTCCAACAAATCAAATAATAAACCATTTACATTTCATTACATACATAGTGAGATAAAAAACCAATACTCACTAGGTTAACTTATTAAGAGAGGGTAAAACATTTCTTGTATTTAAATACAATCTAAATCTTGATCTATCAAAAACAAATAATTAAATGCTCAACCGCAGCAATCAACACTGACATTGGATAGGCTGTAATTGGCACAGTTAAAAAGTTGGCAGTTCAAATTCCCATTTAATACATTGACATGTTAGACAGCTTACAAAAGTTTGTCATTAAAAGCATAATATATCACTTCAATAGTGAACTTTAATGAAAATGCTGTTATTATCATGTATGTGGTCGTGATGGCGTGGCAACACGAATTCTCTTCAACACTCAAACGCGTCATCAGAAAATTTATAGTGTACCAAACTTTTTACTTATTTTTTAAAAAGTTGAGTAACTTTTCTTTCAATTTTCTCTCTTTATTTGGCCTACCTGGTTAAAATTAATGGCATTAAAACTGAATCACCCTGTATATTTTTCGTTTGCCTAGCTCTTGCTGATGCTAAATACTAACAAGTGGCAGTGAAATATTAGTTGTTAGTTACATTAAAAGCTTGTACGTCACAAAAGCGAGAGTGTCAAGCATGCATGGGAGGTATTTGTAAATCACATAATTTAAAATCTAACATAAAAGCACAGCAAAGAAAATTGTATGGTTTTACCTTTCGGGGCCTGGTAGTGTCCCCGACCCTCCCCGTATCCAGCCCTAGGGCCACCTTGACTAGCTGATGGTCGAGATGATCTGTCTTGTCGACTCCTGCCAGAAGGACCGTGAGCACTCGGATGATGAGGAGCATTGTGGTGGTACCTCTGTAAAATTATATTAATCATTAATCACCGAAAAAAAAATAAAGATTTTTTTCCATACCATTCTTCTTAAAGTGTTCATGGGCCTCCTCAACGTATCACTAATTCTACGAGCCGGCGGCTTCTTAGGGTTTGAGGAGGGGGTATGCACAGCGCAGCACTTGATGAACATTCCCATCAATATTATAAATGTTATGCCCATCAGCAACACCGCCCACCAGTATTCTGTGATCCACTGGGCAACGGTAAGTAACGTCTCTTTATTGAGTAAGAGATTCATCAATCTCACTAGCGGTCCATCGGCATCGACTGCACGACATTTCAGGAATACATCGCAATAACCCTGCAAAAGAATATTTGTCCTTTTCAGAAAACATTTTTTAACAAAACACTGTGCAAAGATACCTGAAAATTGTCACATGGAGCACCTGGACGCAAACTTATACCTCCCGGTGGAAGACCAACTTTTTCGGCGAATTCACTTGTACTTCTACAAATGTCTGTTCCGTTCTGGCAAGCTAATTCGCACAATCTACGTTTGTCGATGTTAGGATGGTCCTGAGTGGTCAAAGAGCATGCTTGAAGATTCCATTCGAGACAAATCGAACCCGTACACTCTCCGTTGATACACAATTGAGTACCATTGTTACACCTTGTTTTATTGCGTCGCGGTAGTGGGGGCGGACATTCGGCACTTCTGCCATTGCATCTCGAGGACATCGAGCAGTCCGATTCCATTTTGCAAACCTCGTGCTCTTGGAATAGGATGAATTTGCAAGTTTCGCTGCTACAGCAAGGTCCTTGACTTGGGCTGCAAAGAAACAGAGAACATAAATCATAGAGTTAATAATTCAAGATGATTACAATTCCAAAACCGAACACTGACCACAGTAAAGTGAGTAATTATTATCCTATTACATTATTGCCTGTATTAGTTAAAAATTTTGAAAATATCATTCTTAAACTTCTACAAGAAGCTATCGAACGATCAATTCCTAATTACCAATTTGGGTTCAGAGAAAAAACATCTACCACTCGTCCACTAATAATAACAACATCAAACATCCAAACCTCTAGTGTTACTGTACTTCACAGTGCAGCTGTTTCTCTCGATATCAGCAAAGCTTTTGATACAGTTTGGCATGTAGGGCTTCTATATAAACTTGGATGTCTAATACCTAATCAATTTACTTAGACTACTTAAATCAGTAATTCAGTCCTCAACAAGGGGTCCCACAAGACTCTGCACTTTCTCCGTTTTTATACAACATCTACTGTCACAACATCATGCCTAAATTATCTGACATACAATCTAATACCAGTTTATATATTCTCCAATATGCTGATGATACTGCATTAATAAGCCATAATTCCAGTTTAAAACTAACAATAGAGAAACTCCAACATCTACTCAACTCAATACATAATTGGTATAAGTGCATTAACATAAATCCTTCTAAATCTCAATTTATCATTTTCAATCACAAGATTAATACAAACTCTCCTACCATCCAACTAGACAATAATATCAGCAGCAAGTCTTCAATCTAATACCTCAGATTTATATTAGATCAAAAACTCAACCTTAACAAGCACAAAAATTCTATTAAAAAGAAGTGGATTGCCAGAGGAAAATACATTCGTAGCCTAACATATAAAACCAGAGGAATATCCAAGAAAACAGCTTCACATATCTACAAAACCATTTGCAGACCAATCCTAGAATATAGTCATTCTCTTTATCTAAATGTCCGAAAGAAGGCAATTAAAAATTTCAAAGTAGCGGAAACTTCTACAATAAGATTCATCACAACAATTCGTCGAACCAGAAACTGTATAACACTAGCATAGAACCCTTCAGTAGAAGATTGCAGAAATTATCCATTAGTTCTGTCAAACCAACCACAACATGGAAATGTTACAACTGTAAAACTGGCTGAAGGACTTCGGTCGATGGCCATTTGGTTTAACCATAACTCATAAAATATATAGAATGCCAAATGAGGTGCCAAAAATAGTCAACCTATGGAGAAAACGCAAGTCTGGTGATATTGCAGTAACTTGACTTTTATGAGTTGGTCACACTAATGCGCGGAAAATTCAAAATATGAAAATTTTACGTCCCAATTCGTAAAAACATATGAATTCTATGGTTCAATTACAAACATTCTGCTTTGGTTTCAACTGTATGCTGGAATTAAAATGCAGTATAACCACCTGCTTACATTTAGTTTTCCCTATTTGGCTGCTTTCTAAGCTCTTCCGTAGTCTGACTATTCTTGAGTGTCTAATGTAAAGGCTTCTGGTGTTCTATATATTTTATGATTACAGGTTTAATCAATAAAATATGTTTATTATTATTATTTATCAATAATTCAAAAAATATATTACCTGCATTCTGTGAATGCCTTACGCCTGCATCCTGTAGCGCTCTTGTTCAACTGCCTGTCCTGCGGACTAATTATCCTCGGATAGCAACACTTGTCCTTGCATTCAATATTGTCGTAACCACAGTCACATTCTTCTCCAGCCTCCACGATTTTATTTCCACAGAAAGCTCCAGCAGAAGCGGTAAAACAGTTTCTTTTTTTATTGTCTTCTATGGCATCGAGAACATTACTTATATTTCCAATACTACAGCTAGAGAATTTGCTGTTATTTGGACGATCCCCGCTCGTGGCGGAGGCAAACATAATAAAATTACCGTTGAGACCTCCTGGACGGCATTCCGGAGGATAGTCATGCTGGAAATACGCACATTATATATAGGATCTTGATTTATAAATGTGCAGACCATTAGCAAAAAAAACTATTATTTCTTCAAAATTAGTAATTTCAAGCCTGTTATGATTGTATTTAGGCGCCAATTTTTTAAAAACTATATTGGTGTTTTTTTTGCTCAATTATTAAGAATTAATTGTGTAAAATTACCCTATTTTATAATATCAATTTAAAAAAGTTGGTAATATTATTCAAAATAAATGAGAATAGAAACATTTTTTTAATTTATGTGTGTAGAAAGTTATACAGGTTGTCCGGAAAGTAATGGGGCCCAGCTTAATCATAGCTTCCTGTGATCAAATAGAACTGATTTAGACAAACTTAGCTCAGTGCAAAAGTGCCTCGTTTAGAAGTTACAGGGCTTCAAAGAAAAAAACATTATTTTCTTGTTATGAGCATAATTAATAAACAAAACGGCCAATTATGTTCAAATTTGCATTGTGAATTAGTACGTAGTTTCCGCAGTTCTTTGGCAATTAATTTTTATCGTATCTTTTTTGTTGTTCCTAATCTGATACACTTGACTGAAAATTATGATGGAGAAATTAATTTTGTGTAGAAAAGCTATACTTGTTCCATGTTGATAAAATGCACCGTTTTCGGTAAAAATGCATTTGAAAAGTTCCGCACATTAAAATAGAAATAAATTTTCTAATTCGATCAAGTTACCACTGACGTTGATACGCTTAAATTAGATAAAATTTGATCAAAAGCCTGTCAGATTAATATTAATTATTGTACTGAGTTAGTAATTATCATTGTGTAAAGTGTAAATAATTTCAAATTATTAGTATTATTTTGTCAAATTTTGAAAACATACCTCGACATAAACAGTTTTCCAACACAGAACGGCAGATATGATTACTGTTTACTGTCAAAATCAATTTAATGGAGGAGCTGCAAAAAGAAGGTACAGTTACATGGATAGCTTTTCTATGCAAAATTAATTTCTTCATCATGATTTTCCGTCAAGAGCATCAGAATAGGACTAACAAAAAAGATACAATAAAAGTGAGTCAAAAACTGCCAAGAGCGCCCCCTACAATATGCAGCACTACTGACTCTTTCGCAATGCTTATACTTATTTAAAACATAACTGTACCAAATTTCAACATGATTGGACGTTTCTTAGTTATGCCTATAACAAGAAAACTATTTTTTTTATCTATTTGATCACAGAAAGCTCAAATTCTTGAAAGTGTTTTCTACAAAAACAAATGAATGTAAAAAATTAATAACAGAAATATAAGACTTAGTAATTACAGTATTAATGTAATGTAATAAACCTACAAATAAAGACACTACATAATATACAAAATACAAAAAAAATAAATAAATAAATAAGTATACATTGCTATATAAACATGCACAACTATTTTTATAAAAATTACTTACACAAATGATTAATTTATAATTTACTTACCGGTGAGCCGAAATTATGTCCAATTTCATGAGCTAAAGTCAATTGCGAGACCTTGGGAGGTACTCTACTGTTATAGTTAACAAACGTAATAATCCCTGTATTTAAAGACCTTTTGGTCGACTGATACATTCCACCTATAGTCTCTGTGTAGGTCTTGTACTTTTCACAGATACCCCCGGAGGCACCCGATGCGCTGGCAACCCAAGCGAGCCCTAAAGTACCCCCTGTAAAGTCTCTGTAGGTGAACACATAGGCTAAACAAAAGTCCTCGTGGTTGCCCAGAGAGTGTATATTGAGGAAGTTACTAACGTCTATGTTTTCTAGACAAAATTGATTTATTTCGGTGCAACCATGGTGGGAGCACCTGCACGATGAGTCATCGTCAATCTGAAAGCATACAAAATCAAATATAGCAATATTAATCTAAATTTAATTTTTACCATGTTACCACAACATTAGTATTGTTTCAACAGATAATGGCATTGCATAATATAAAAAGTAATAGGATTGATAGATTTGGCATAGGTAATGGAATGTAACCTAGTTATGTTATTATTTAAGAACTGGTAACTGATTCAATACATTGCCATCAGACTTCACATGAATATGATCTTGTTTGATCTGATTGGTTGGTATTAGAGTACTTTTACATTTGTGTTGTTATCAAATAGGTAAATAATAAAGTAAGTTCACATATTACATGATTATCTAAATCAGAAAAATTACTAATAAAATGAACCTTAGAAAAACTTTAAGTGTATCACAGGGTTAACTATCGCTAAGTACAAAATTTTTATCCACCTGTTCAGGAAGACCTAAAAGACGACGACAAATTTATTTCAGAATTCTATCTTGATGTTTAAAAAATGGGACAAAAACCCTCTTTTTCCCTGGAAACCGTCGCTTGAGTTGGCTTCAAACTATATGGTTACTTTTTGCAACGTTGATAATAATTGTAATGGAAATCAAATTTGTTACCTAATATTAATACCTGAAGACTCTTAATCTGCTAGCTGCAGTATTTTGCATGCGTTTTTCGTTCCTTTGTTACAAACTGAAAAAACTACACTTTCACTCATTACAAATCTGTCAGAATTATTCACTAATATAACATACAGTCTGTGTAGGCACAGTTGAATAAAATGCCCATTTATCCCAGATTTATTAAAAAAAAATCGCCTAAGGCAAACCATATTATAAGGAAATATCTGCACCCGAGACACATTGCTTTATCTAATTAGTCGCTAAATTAGCTAGTATTGCTGGTTGGCCAAACTCTCCCAACATATGTTTGTCAAAGAACACTGGTCAAAGAAAAAATTTTCACAGAACACTGTAAACGTCTCGGGAAAGTACTATAAAATAGTTTATTTTATACAAACATTGTCGATTATTGTTAATATTGCTACTATTATTAGTATTAATACTATTTAATTCCTCAACAACACAAGAAGTTTGAAAATTAAACGGCCGTGAAGTACGCCTTACACTAGTGACAGATGACGACTGCATCAGATTTTGTATTCTGCCAAACACAAAATAATCGCAAACTGTGTTGCATATTTAACTCATCATGTATGTGTTTGTGTATTTAAAATTATGTCGTATTCAATAGCCAAGACGAGAGATATTGTGCTGATTTATAGGAAGTGCGACAAGTGCATATTATCGTGTGGCAGTGTAACACCAAAGATGTTTTCCGAATAGAGAAAATATGCCAAATCTTCTTTGAACCTCATTAAATAACTGTTGTAGAGGCTTGTCTATAAACATCTGGCAGTGTTTTTATGAATTTGTGTGTGTTTTTTGATACTCTCTGTGGTTTACCTGACAGGGCTAATCCACCTGGTTGTGGTCATTGGACCGAGTATCTACCTCACTTTAAACAAATAGTTGAGGGAAACCAGGAAGTTCCCAGCCCGTACAAAAATGTTTACAATGAGAACTTTTAATGTAAATATAGAATTTTTTTCGAACCCGATTCCATTAATTCTTATTTTTCTCTATCCTGTCTTAAAACATTTGTACTCAGTCACAATTAACCCTGGATACAGTGTATTTCAGAAATAACAAAATTGATTCAAAGCAGTAATAAAGTAGGTACACTAAATAGACAATTTATAGGCTACTTAATAAAAAATTAATTGTTTATTTTTACGTCTCGTATTAGGTACCTCTTTGATGACGCATTTATCTCAGAAACATTAAGAATTTAAATTAAATTAAAAGTGATACCTTTATTCTTTGAACTTCAAACTTGATATTGCGATGCTCACTCCTTCCATCAAACTTAGTATCACGATAAATATAATTAACGGCAGTGACATGATGAGCAATGAGGGACAAAATCTCCTCTCTAGTCTTTTCATTGACCTCTTCTTCCTTACCCATAGAAGTGTGCTGAAATTGGTTGATATTAACAGAAAATATTTGTACATGTTAAAAACGGTATACCTCTGGAAACCCTTCCCTGATATGTTTCCATATGAGGGGATCAGTCTGTATATACAAAGAACAAGTATTTTTGTTCTCGTCTCTTCTAGTGGCTCTTCTATGCCTACTATTAATTTCCTCATTGGCTTCCCGCGAATATTTATTATGAACATCTTCATGGAAAGGTGGAGGTTTTGGCTGTTCTTTCTTCTCCCCGAAATCCCAAACCTTTTTATGCTTTTTGGCTTTATGAGATTTTAACTTAGAAGAGGGTGAGGGAGGAAGATCCTCCGCTCCCGAATATTGAATCCGTTCCATCCACTGGAGAACATCGTCGTTTATTCCACATCCGGAATAATGACCTAAAAGAATGGTTATAACTGCTATTTCAACCTTTATATTATGTAAATTACAACGAAAATCCAAATGAATAACTTCAAAGCAGTTAATCGACACAAAATAACACTTACCCTGTCTTTGGTGTGCATAGGGATCTTGTACGTGATCCTCGTGATAAATAACTGAATGGAATGTTCGGTTGGGATGTTTAGAGTGGGGGAAATAGTGATGAGCCTTCTCCACAAAGTACGAGCCCTTAGGAGATAGGATTTTCCCTTCAAAAACGCCATCAATTAATGAACCAAACACTGTACTTTTCGGTTCACCTGTAAGAAAAAGGCATTATTTATAGAACTTTTAAAAATAATTGTATTAGTTTTGCAGGTTGGATAAAAAACATTTTACCATGAATCATAAATTAAAGTATAAATTATATATGTATTTAATTACTTTAAAAGTTGTAGTGTTGGTTTAGTTAGATTTTGTAATTTTAAGAGCTAAATAACCTAAATTTGCACTAATGTCTTTACTTTATATAAAAGTACATTCCACAGAGTTTCAAAAAAATCAAAATTGAATCTCGAGCCTACAAAGAAACAATAGAACACATTTGTTATAAATTTTGTTGAAAAAAAATTAGTTTGGACAATTGCTATTTAAATTTTTCACTGGGCTAAAAGGGAAAAAAATGAAAGTGTTCTACAGTTGGCTGAAGTCATCATTTTCGATGTGAAAGGCGTGATTGCTTTGAAAATATCTTAAGTAAATTATATTGATGAAATTAACTTAAAATGCAAAATTATCTACCCATTTATCATAACAAATACCTAAAAAATAATAATAATGATAAAAAAAATAATTTAGACAGAAATACTGACTTTTTTATAATTTCCATTTCTTTCCCTTTTTCAGATTATTTGAGTATTTTATCTCCTGTAACAATAGAAAAAAAAACTCATTATTTAAATGCCATGTGCAAAAGAGTCAGTCAATGATCGTTCCCAAAAAAAGCATTTCCAAAATGCTGTAACCATTTGTTTGGGGAAAAGCTTTAGTTTTTGCAGTATTCTAAATTAACAGAAAAAAATTTGCCACAAATAATTTTTTATAATATGGCATTACATTTCTATTTTATATTTTTTTCATTGTAATTTACGAGTATAGTTCCAATGTTTTTTTTTAATATGTAAAGTTCTCTAATTCAAAATTTAACGGAACTTGTACCACTTTACATTTAGTAAATACATAACTTTCTAAGCTTAAGCAGTATATCCACCAAAACATCCACAGATGTTAACTTTCAGCTAAGTTTTAGCAGTCCTAGTTTCATGATTAAGTGTCAGAACTGTTTTAAAACAACCCATGTAGCACAGTGAATCATGTAGCCTGTGGCTAGTCCAAGCCAATTAGAAATGTTGCAATATATCAAAATAGTTTAATGCTGCTTCAGTTACCTATCTTTGAATAACAACTCGGTTTCAAATGACGTTTCAACCAAATTTAATCAGAATTATAATCAGAATTGTTCTATTAGTTTACATATTATTCATTACTTAAGAAAAAAATATATTGCCAGATTTAAATTAATAAATGAAAACAAGTTTTAATGAGGTGATTTTACAGTCAAAATAAATGAGATTTACCCAAATATATCCAAAAGTTCATCGTTTTCGAGATACAGGGTTCAAGATCTTGAAATTTTTATTATATTTTTTATTTACTTGGAAACCCTTCATAATAAAACATCAATAATTTTAGGTTGTAATATGATTCCATAGGTCTAATTATTCAGTATGTCTAAATATTCCCAATCAGTGGCGTAGAAACTGGGTCCCACTCGTTTTATTTACAATAAAAATGGTACGCCACTGTTTTAATTATAAAGCAACATAAGATACTTTAAGTTTCGATTATTCTTTAAAATTTTTCAAGTAAGATTTTGCTGTATTTTCAGCGGAAAAGGCGCTTTACTTGAAACCAAAACAATTTTTCCTTGGTGTATTGAATATTCTCAGAGAATTATTTTGAAAACGCTTAGTCCTAACGACATTAACAAGCTATACCCTTTTCATAAACAAAAGAAGGTAGAAGAATAGATTGTTTTAATAGTCAGATGTATACTCAGAGAAGTATCATTTGCCATATGTGGCGCCCTCTACTAGTAGCGTCAAAATGAGAAACATATTTGAATTTATCATCCCCAAAAACCCTGGATCTCCAAAATGTATTCATGGATGAGAAATATCGAAAATATATTTTTTTTATTTTGACACTATCTTTTTAAACGGCAACTTTGGCTAAAGTAAGTTTAGCTATATCAGGAATCTACGGTTGAGTAGAAGTAGTTCAAAAAGCAATTGCAAGATTAAAAACAAACAATAAACAACTATACTGGTCGAGCGATATTAAATAAAATTTTATTAACGATTAAACCCTTATTTTAAATTTTTGTTAATATTTTAAAAAAAATTATTATAAAATAAAAAAATATATATTTTTTTATAATTGGATTTCGTACATTAATAAAGGGCGCCAAAATAATGTCCCGCACGCGGGCACCGCTCAGCCTTGCGGGGGCTTTGTAATTCTAATAGGTATTTGTCGCACATTCATGAAAAAAAAAAATTAAAATTAATGTGATTTCTAAATGTCAACAAAAAAATAAAAATATATGCAGTTACTTTCTATTTAATCAAAAGTAGTTCAACATCTGTTAACATACATCAGATCGATTCGTATCGTTAGAAAATCTTTTGTAACACTTTCTTCGAACTGATTCTAAACAGAAGATAATCAACCATATGCTGCACAAAGAAAAAAATCGTTTGATTTATATATTATTTTGTTTGGCATATAGTTTCACTTTAAAGCCATTCAGTTCCATTTCAATGCATACTAAAATCAAAAATTATACTGTATAGAAGTAAATTAATTGGGATATTTGTTCGACATGGTAACAAAATTATTATTACCTACTGTAACTTTTAACAATAGCTCAAAGTATCTTCGAACAGTTGACACCTAAGTAATAAAACAAATTTAAATTAATTTATATCTGGGGCAGTCCCAGACCAACAAATACATTTAATATTTCCTGTAACACGCACATGAATTAATTGAATTTTCAGAATATTATACAGTTATACACCACATACATTCATCCAGATTATATAACTTACACGGCTCTACAATATACATATTATGCTAAAGCCATGAAGAACTCTAGTTTTGTTCGTTGTTCATTGAAGTTCATAACCAAAAGTTTTATTGAAATCAAACCCAACATTAATACCACAAAATACTGGCTGTTAATTAAGTATGTGGTATGTGCGCAAACTTTGAGGGGTTAATCTATGATTGATTATAAAACAAACAGTTCATATAAACATGGGTCCGCAATGGCTTTGTTTTACAGATACAGGGTGTTAAAGTTTGAAAAATATCAAATTTTTGGATCTATTTTCTGAGTAGTAAGAGCTACTTAGTTAAAACTTGGCACACCCTAAATAGGTATTTAGAGACTACATTTTGCGGGTATTAAATTATTTTTAATTTAGTCATGGGCGCAGATATGGCTAACCTTCACAGAGTTTTTTAAGAAAAAAAAATGGCACTCCAACGATTATATCCAAGTTCGATCGAACCAATTAAATTTACACAAAAAATGTCTCTTGGTAATTTTTGATACGATGAACCGTTTTCGAGAAAATTTCTTAATTTCATTCTTATACGCAAAAATTAAGTTCAAATTGTTGTTGTTGAGTTAAAATTGGGCAAAACTCAACGCAAAATTATTGCGAGGTAAGTATAAAAATAAATGAAAAACATGAGCAATTATTATTGCCAATTTATTTAAAAGATTTGTAGTGTTTTATAAAGTGTTGGCGATTATTTTCCATTCAAAATGATTCAGTTTACTAATAGTGAAATAGCAGACATGCATTTCTGTTATGGAATGGCCCATGGTAATGCTCAAGCTGCAAGACGCATATATAGTGTGGAAGAAAAGTATGGAATAAATTCATTATTTCTAAAACAACGAAGTTTCATGAAATTTCCTCGGACACGTCGATTTTGCTTTCTAAAAAGACTCTTTTTTCTATACCAACGCATTTCCGTCGTTCATTTGTTTTCGCGTGATGAAGTCATCGGATATTTTTTTCAATAGGACCCCTATATTTTACATCCGATTCTTGTAAAGCTTAATTTGCTGAATTCAAAAATGTATAATTTCAACACTTTATTGCTTCACCTTTCCGAGAAAAAAAAATCACCAACGATTTGTTACAATCAAATAAACGCTGTAGGTGACAGATGTCAATTCTGATTAGATTTTGTTTAGCTGCCGGAAACAGTTTCTGAGGTGACTTGATTAAATTTTTTGTTTTTGCCATCAAAAGATGTAATATTCTAACATGCAATCTAATAAAACAAAATAATAAATTAGGGGGTCAAATACGATTGAGGCAACCAGAATTTAATTATTAATTATGATGCTTATTGTTAAATTGTTTTAAAAATATTATTTTGTGATACTGCCGATGAATTCACTATATCCATTTTACTTTCAACCAACCCATCACAGACACAAATGGGAATATTCACATTTTTTTCAAGCCGATTTTATTGGATCAGTTATTATTTTTTCTCTCGGAAAGTTGAAGGAATAAAGTGTTGAAATTATACATTTTTTAATTCAGCAAGTTAAGCTCTACAAGAATCTAATGAAAAAATAGGGATTCTATTTAAAAAATATCCGATGACGTCATCACTCGAAAACAAATGAACGTCGGAAATGCGTTGGTATAGAAAAAAGTCTTTTTAAAAAGCAAAATCGACTTCGTTGTTTTAGAAATAATGAATTTATTCTATACTTTTCTTCCACACTGTATAATGACATATTTCCACAACGTGCAATGCCTAACGTAAGAACTTTTATATATCTCCACTCATGACTTTCTGAAACAGGCAGTTTTAAGAGGTCTACGGTAGTCATAAGAAGACCTGTAACTGTATGAAAAGTTCAAATTGAGGAAGCTGTCCTGAATGAAATTGAAAGAAACCCTGCAACTAGTACGAGGAAAATAGCGCAGAATCTGAACATTACCCATGTAACAGTATGACAAATTTTAACAGACCAGCAGCTATATCCATATCATATCACATGCAACGTGTGCAAGCTCTATTGCCTAGCGATTTGCCTGTGAGAATAGTCTTTTGCTATTCGTTACGAAATAAAGTCGTAAAAAATCCAAGTTTTTTAAGTCAAGTATTGTTTACGGATGAATATTGTTTTTCTCGAAATTTAATTATGAGTCTTCATAATAATCACGTATGGGCCGAAGATAATGCACACGCTATGATAGAAAATAATTTAAAAGAACAGTTTTCTATCAATACTTGGGTTGGAATTGTTGATGAACACCTCATTGGGCCTTACTTTCTTCCACCTAGACTTAATGGAGAACAATGTTGATGATTTTTAGAGAACATTCTCCCTAAACTTTTAGAGGAAGTTCCACTTAGGGAAAGATATCATTTGTGATACATGCGGTGCTCCACACTTTAATCTAGTTGTGCGTCAATTTTTGAACGAATTACCCTATTAGTTGGACCGCGAGAGCAGGTCCACAACCGTGGCCTCCTCGGTCGCCCGATTTCATGGGGACACCTTAAATCATTGGTGTACAAAACTGCTGTTCAAAATGAAGAAGATCTACGAAATAAAATAGTGAATTAATGTGTAAGAACCCAAAATACACCAATTATTTTCGAAAGAGTCCGTAATTCAATAAGGCGAATAGACGGTTATATTGAGGCTGAAGCACCAGCACTTAATCTAGCAAAATGTTACTGTTTAGTTTCTAGCAATTGTTACTACTAATTTTAAAATAGTTATGTTTTAGTTTTTACTTGTTGAAATTGTTTGTCATCATTATTATTAATTACAAAAATAAATGTCTTTCATTATTTCAATAACTGCTCTTCATCTTAGAGATTAAACACTTCCTGACACATGTTTTTCATTTTATTTGCATGAAAGACCTATCTACCTCGCAATAATTTTGCGTTGAATTCTGACCAATTGTAACTCTAACTTAAATTGCGTGCATAAGAATTAAATTAAGAAATTTTCTCGAAAACGGTTCATCGTATAAAAAATTACCAAGATATATTTTTTGTGTAATTTTAATTGGTTCAACCGACAGATCTTTGGAAGTTTGAATCGTTGGTGCCATTTTTTTTTAAAAATCTGAAGGTTAGTCATATCTGCGCTCATGGTTAAATTAAAAATAATTTAATACCCGCAAAATGTCTCTAAATCCCTATTAGAGTGTGCTAAGTTTCAACTAAGTAGCTCTTACTACTCAGAAAATAGATCCAAAAATTTGATTTTTTTCAAACTTTAACACCCTGTACCTGTTGTAAAAGCCGTTGCGGACCCATGTTTATATGAACCTTTTGTCTGAAAATCAATCATAAACCCCATAAACTTTGTGCACATACTTAATTAACACCCTTTGCTACAATTTTTTTGAAAAACCCTTTAGGGATTTTTTTATATTTCGTTTTGGCAACGTGACGTTGTTTAGCATTACCCTGTGACCCAAATTTCATTAATTTCTGTCGAAGGATAATTTATTTCTAGAAAGTTTTAATTTAGGTACAATATTGAAAAAAACTTATTATAGATAGAACTCCAAACGTACTAAAATATGGAGAAACTTTGACTTATATGGCTTTCTTTGGTTCGCTTTTACTACTACACTTGAACTTTCAACGTCCTTAATGGGCCACACTGTATTTGAATATATATATTTTTTATAACGTGTAACACAGTGCTTATAGACAACAAATGTTTGTTATTTTTACATAATAACGAGGTAGATATAGCATTTATTTTCTTTTATCAAATATCAAATAGATTTTCGTTTTATAAAAATAAAAATATTATGCTAAAGAGAACATTTTGCTACAAAATAGGTATGTAGAAAAATTTTCATGTACAATATCACAAGAGCATAAATTACTTTCAGGAATAATTTAGGCTCGTGTGGTATTCGGTAAGAAAATTTCACACCTCAAGTACAAATCAAACCTGACATTTTAAATTAATTTGACTCGACCAAGGTATTGTTGTTGTTGACATATATTGATTTGTCATTTTTATTTAAACGGTTCTGTTACAGTAGATGTCAATTGCTAGTTCGAAGCGTATATACTTTGAATTTAGTAAGTGTATACTGAAATGTCGCTATTTGCTAAAAATCAACAAGTCATTAGACAAGAAATTCAAAACCTAATAACACTAGAAAATCAAAAGCAAGTGGATCGAACCAATTTGTTGAATTTTGCACGTATATCCACCATATTTCGATAAATAAAAAAATTAATGCTAAAACTCAGATGGATAGTAATTCAATCTATCGTTCTTTGGCCATTTTAGGTGACTAAAGGTGGTAGAAATATATTTAACACGACGCAATTGCGAGGAAATTGATATGTAGATACACTGCCTTCATAAATGATTACAAGCCCTGTGATCAGGGTCGAGATTCTCAAATCAATCGCAGAGCAATTCATATGCGATTATCCTTTTCCCCACTACGGTAATTGAGAGAGACAAGAAATCTATTTGCATACGAGTTGTTCTTCGAGAATCACAGTCCTGGTCACGTGGCTTGTAATAATTTATGAAGACACTGTAACCATATTTCGTTTATACTGCCCTGTTAAGAATAGAAGTCGTATCTACATTTTTTTTATTATTTTCGGTTTATGTCACCGACAACTTGGTCATTAGTATATGTATGCACATGTTAAAACTGAAAGTCGAATTATTTTTTTAATCATATTTAAATCTGAATATTATATTATTTTTCAAAACGGAAATAGTGCAAAAGGTCGTATCAATCATGAATCTAATAATTATATGATAACATAAGGTTCTGGCCTAATAGAACATAATGTGAAACATATAGTAATATTTTTTATATATTTTTAGGTACGTATTAACAATATTATGTGAAACTACTACTCTGCGGACTAAAGCCTCGACCAGCATTGAATTATATATATTAGCTTAAAATACCTTTCAAATACAGTAAAAAAAGACAGTAATATGTTAAATAATATATTTTTAAAAAATTTAAAATTTGATAGCACAGCAAATTACCCAATCCAGGCAGTATCTCAGAATAAAGATTTTGTCAGTTACGACTTTTATGCTTAACAGGGCAGTATAGATGCCAATGTGTAGATCATATATACTCAAGTCAAGAATTCAGACGTCTTACGTCATACGAACAAATGAATAATTCAGTATATTTTCATCAAAATATTTATGAAACTACAACTGATAGTACTAAAACTATATACTACACTAAAAGTTTGCATTATGTATTGCACTAAATTGCAAACAACGGTTGTTTTTAACGCGAATAAATATCGAAAATTACGTTGACAATAAAAACAAATGTGTAACGTCAGCCGTGACGTAAGACGTCTGAATTCTTGACTTGAGTATACATATGTTTACCTTCTCAAATGTCAAAAAAATTCCACTTAATTATCGCCTCACCACGAAAAACTTTCCAGAAAATTTTCTGGTTGCATATGGTAACGAGTCAAAATAAAGCCATCTTAATCTTAATGGTTTTAAAGTAGTTGTAAAATTTTCACATAAATATCCTGCTATGATATTTACCACTTTCTATAACAATTTTCTTAGGCTTTGGCAAAACTGCCTATTTTAAATTCGAATTTTAGATCAATATGTCAAGATTCGAGAACGCTAAATATTTTAAAAGCGTCGGCACCAATATGACTCCATTCGCTATAATTCATTTGGCTATAATGTTCAATTCCGAAGTTTGAATTCCACATGATTTCCTACCCAAGAAAACAACCGTATACGTTTCTTGCATACGGTATTTGTCGAACGAATGGATTTGACGATCCAGAAGGCGTGGTGTTACGAGACCGTGTTCGAATCGTCTTGGGAATAAACATTATAGCTGGCGTATTAAAAGTGATATGTTGCAGGAATTTTTATTTGGTTTGATGCAAATATAAAGGTACAAGCAAGACTGGTTACTTATACATCATATGTATATGTAAATTAGCGAAACAAAGTTGCGACATGATGGCTCACAGAAGTGTAAATATAAATGATATAAGAAACGCTTTTGAATTTTAGTATTAGCGAATATACAGACTACAACTATTTAAAACTTTTTTTATTACCAAATGTATGTTTTTATATATTTTTAGATATTAATAATATTGTGTGAAACTAACTACTCTGTGGACAAAAGCCCCAACCAGCGTTGAATTACACCCACAATATCTACCCATATATTCCTTATAAAAAATATGTGTTATCGATTCTAATAAATGGCGGAGTCGCCAGTGATTGTACAAGGTGAGTCATGTTAACATATTTTTTATCTCGCTCTTCAACAGAGATACAGGGTGATCAAGTTCAGGGGCAAAAATTAAATTTACTAGGTTACTCGAAAATAACAAGTCACTTTCATAAAATTACAGCCAGTAGTGTAGGTATATATGATGGGTCTACAACACACTTTCAAAAACATATTTGCTACGCCACTGAATAGGGTAAAACAATATGCGATTTTTAGAATGCCTGTAGACATACTTTTATAGCATCTGTACATTAATTGCAAAATTAAACAAATACATAAAATATCCAGGCAGGTTGGCTGGCTTTAATGCTTTAATAGTGCAAAAAGGTCACTTAAGTATTCCTTCTTTGTACTTGATCACCCTGTATATCTTTATTGAAGAGCGAGACAATAGATATGTTATATTTACATGTTTTACTTGAAATTTCTTAAGGAAGTTTGAGTATTTAAACTTGAGTTACCCTATTATATAGGGTATTTAAAAAACAGTTGAGGTATTCCTCAGCCGACTTTAGAGGTGGTGGTTTACATAATAAAAATGTATTTTACCCTCCTCATAGATAAGACCCTTTAAAAATGACTGTTAGAATCAAGTTGACATGGCTGTTGCAAAACTGGTTCAAATTAAAAACTTTTTGTTAAACTTTATTTTTTTTTGCATGAATGCCGTTGTGTTAAATTAAATAAACTGCTATGACGGTTGACAGAAACTTACTAAGATAATTTTGTTTAAAGTATTGCTCGGAGAATCGTAGCGTTGAGGTGCAGACTTATACATTGTATTTTCTGTACAATTATATTACATGTGTAGAGAGAAAAACGTTTTGCTCTGAACAGGGCTATTCTAAAAATATTTTTTTCTTCCACATTTTTCATTTCGTAGAAATTCTGGTAATAAACGTATAAAGCTCTGTCCTCATGGCCGCAAAATTGGCGAAAAATCGAGCGAATTATTTAATGGAAGGAAAAGTCTTAATTTTTAGCAAATTTTGCCAACTGCAACATTTTCTATTATTTTCATCATAAAACTGTCACTGACTGTCTTAGTAGATTGACAGAAGTTCAAGTAAAACTTACTAATCATCACATAATTATTAAATTAGCGATAATATTCTTGTTTTGTGAAATTTGTGGAAATTCCCGCCATTAATAATTTAAATCAAAATGAGGACAAAGCTTAAGGAGTGTATTATTTCATCCCTTTACTGCCAGGTAACGGAATCCGTCAAGAAAGTGACATTTTGCACCCATCCATTGGATCCATGCAAAAATTGGAGTTTTTAATTTCAGTCTGTTTTGAAATATCCATGGAAATTCTATTATGACTTTTAAATTGCTGTAATTTCTTAGGGGAGGCAAGAATACATTTTTTACATAAAACATCTCCCCTAAATCAGCTAATGAATACACTGTTCCATTTTCTTCGACTATTTTTGAAACATCACAAAAGGTGAATTATTAATTAGTTTCTCTAGACATAAAATGGATAAAAATTACCTAAATTTCTTTGAAACATGATTTTTGTGATTGTAGATATGAGTTGGTACTTTAAACTTGTTTTCATTTATCAATTTTTGGCCCTGTAAATTGTTGTTGGTAATATCGATTACTTGATAATTTTTGGTAATATCATTTTTCGTAGTTGCATATACCATATGCAAAGTAAGTAAGTTTAGTAAACTTAGAATTTATTGTATAGAGCAAACATATAGATTAAGATGCGAGTAGTTAAAATTAACTAAATTTTTGGTTGACAAAGTCTACAAGTTATAATTAATTTCGCAATAGTAAAAATAATTAGAAAGTAAATGTTGCTTTCCACAGTTTTAAACAAATTTTGACACCTCTATTTGTACGTATACAGGGTGCAACTTTGAAAAGAGATCATATTTACACGGATACTCCTTTTCTTTAGAAACGCACATTTTAAATTTGTTTTCTCAAATCTTCATATCTCACTGCTGGAAAACCTAAGACTAATGCCTAACGTGACCTCCAATAGCGGGCGCCAAGCATAATTTAAGCAAAAAAAAACGAGAATTTCAATGTTAGAAAGCAAATTCCCACATCATCCGTGCACTGATAAAAAATGACTGTAAATTTACATGTTGATCACATCATACATTAATGTAAAAAATACCAAATCCATACTGTATTACAAAAATCTCCATGTGAATACCGTACATTTCAATGTAGAATTACATGATTTTCTCTAAAAATACATAAAAACGTAAAATTACATTTCACGTGTACAAAAACATGGTTTTACTATGAAAAAATGCATATTCATAAGTAGCAATTTTCCATTACAGTTGTAACATTACATTTTGGTGTGTGATTTCACACTATTGACTCAGGCAATAAGTAACCAACAATCCACCGTGTAATATCGCTAATGTATTTTTTCAACATTATTATATATTTTTAGAAAAAAATCGTGTAATTTTACATGAATGATGTAAATGTAGATACGGTATTCACATGGCAGTGGATTTGGTATTTTTTACATTAATGTACAATGTGACCAACGTGCAAATTTACAATCATTTTAACAATGCTGTTTCAATTTTTAATTTATTTAACTTATTTCATTTTTAATATATTTTGTCAAATTTTTCTGCAAAATTATATATCTTTTACCTTGAAATTTTGCGACTTCTTCAGGATTTTTATAATGATTTCAACCAAAACCATTATGAATTTCACTTAATTAGATAATGGGGAACATAAATGGATGGGAAATGTTTGATGATTCCTATAAATAATCCGAGTGCGGGTATTCCATGAAAAAAATCGACATAAAAAATTAATTTAGAAAAAGTTAGTGGCGCACAAATTCTCTATTTTATTTTGCCCGTAAAATAACGACCGCCATTAGCACAACTGAGAGATTTATATGAAGAAAACTCGAAGCTCAAACTGTATAAATAAAAGTTACATCAAACAAAAGACCGTTAAATAAAAGTACAGTACAAGAGACTTCTAGGATGAACGTAGAGAGGATAATCTTACTTTATTAGCTTCTTGTTACAGCGGTCATTGTTGAAACTGAGTCGTTACAAACTTGTAGGTATAATCCCAGGATGAATTGGTGCATCACTAGAGCCATTGTCGATAAATGTAAGCTAACAGTATCTTATATCAATGGCACCGTTAAAAGTTTTCAAATTTATATTATAGTATTATAGTTTTATACATAAATAAGTGAGTTTTAATTTAAATTTATTGACATGTTATACATGTGAGTCGAGTTTAAATAGTCAAACTTCAAGAATAGATTCTTTGTGAAATTTCAAGTAAAATATGTAAATACAACATCAACACAACTTTTTATCTCGCTTTCTAACATAAAAAATAACTAATAAATTTTTCAAAAATCTGTCCTGTGGCACAGACGCTCAGAGCTCTCTACGCATTTAACTCAAAAATCAATTAGATATTCCTGTTTATCTCACAAAAACCCTCTTTTGTGTTTGCAACGATGTTCATACAAGATTTTTTTGTGAAAGTGTAGAATTTGATATTTTTATACTTTTATTTGTATTCTTAAACATTTTGTGTGCAGGCAATAATATGCTTCTAAGGCATTGTTTATGAATTATGCTTAATGTTAAGGTTCTGTCCGTGGCACGTTATTTGCTACAAAGTTTTGCGAAAAAATCCTCACAAATGAGTGATAATGACGATTATTTAGATATTGAAAAAGCTATTGAAGCTCCGCTATTCACGTTAGTACCCGACAAATTTATACAAATACCCCTACAACAACGTTAAAACCTAAGCCAAAGAAAAACATATTGAGAATTTTACAGAAAAGGTAAGCCTATTTCCTGAAGCTGTTCAGTACGTTAAGGCCGCCAACTTTGTGGAGTAAATATTCGATGCTCCGCGCCATGATTTACAAGTGAACAAAAACGTAGATGTTAGCACATTTACAAACCTAATTGTATTTTTAAAAAGGAAAGCTTTCGGATATCAGTCAAATAAATCAAAAATATTTATGAAGCTGGAAATAGAACGCTTTATGAAACAAAAAGGAAAAGAATACCTGTTAGCCAAAGTTCTTTGAATCGTTAGAGTATTTGGAGCATGAGGCAGGAAAGAAATCTCATTTTTGACAGTAGATGCCATAAAAAATTGTCAGTCATTTATTAGTGTCAACATTCAAACACAAAAACTCATGTTCCAATAATGTTCACGATTACTGAGGGACCAATAGATGGTATCAATTTTTTAGATATATTTCGTAAGTACGCAAAACTTCGGCCACTCAATTACGATACATCAGCGGTTTTTCTTGACATATCAAAGTAATAAATGCTGTACCCTGCCATTTGGAATCAGTACAAAAAAGATAACGGAATTCCTTGGACTCTCCAACGCTAATGATTACACTGACCATTACTTCCAGCGCAGCTCTGCAACAATGTTGGTAGATTCTGGAGCTGACATGACACTTTTAAAGTTACGTGGAGATTGGCGATCAAGTTCGGTTGCTGAGGGTTATATCGAAAATTCCAATGAACAGAATAACGAAATAGCAAACAAGAATCGTAGCTCAGAAAGACACACCAAATAGGAAATTAAAAGAAGTTCACGCAGAAGTTAGCAGTATTGCTACCATTCATTTCGACTACTAGTACTTGCATTGCTGTTAGAGAAGGGAAGCTGAATGCCTCTAGTATTCACTTTAACAATGTACATAATTATACCTTTAAAGTTTAAAATATATAAATATTTTCATTGGTTTTAATGTTTCATTTTTACTTTCTTTCTAAAACTTACTTTCTACTTTCTAAAAGAGTGTTCAAAACTCTAATCAATATCAAAATT
This sequence comes from Monochamus saltuarius, assembly GCA_025584915.1. Lineage (NCBI taxonomy): Eukaryota > Metazoa > Arthropoda > Insecta > Coleoptera > Cerambycidae > Monochamus > Monochamus saltuarius. Next base: position 7,053,357 of record CM046726.1, read on the forward strand.
TGTCAATTTCGAAATGCTTCCACAAAAAATATTATATGTTATATCTCTATGAAACGTAGTTAACCAAATACATACATTAAACTATCACATAAGACATTACCAAGTTTTTAAAACAAAAATAGAAATGGTTTCGAAACGTTGACTCATTTAGAGCTAGCGAAATTATATACTTTCGCAGTGTATATTTCAGTGGCAGAAATAAATAGCAATTAAACAAAAAATAATAATAGTAATTATATTCCCAATATTCTGAAATACGACGAGACCAAATCCATAATTTGCCCAGTCGAAGACATTATATCGAATAATGCAGTTATTTTTAGTAATTACACGTATATTAGATGATGTTTTGCGTATCTTATCTCCAACATGAAACAGAGTCAGTTCCACAATCCTGTAGATATAAAAACGGCCACCAGTATTCTTGTTTGGCCTTGTAGTAAAAATAATGATAAAAAAATTAATATAACTTTCTTTTATAACTATAAAAAAATAACATGCACAATACTAACCCACTAAATGGCCTTGGTATATGTGGGAAGTGTCCACGTCGATTTGGCCTTGCGGCCCGTGCACCTCCAGCGAGTCACTGAACACACTCAGGTCCCTTTTCAGCCGTAATCGGAAATCACGGCTATGGGCACGAAACGATATATGAACGAAATTGTCTCTAACAACTGATCTCTTCGCTCGGACGTGAGCCCTGTGAACGTCCGCCGTGTCGTAATTGAGGGGCTCATAGTGACTTATGTACTCGTTGAGGCGTTCTGCTGAAACAGAAAACAAAAAAAATCATCATTACATCCTTTATAGACAGTGATTGCCGTTTCTTATACAGAGCTTCGAGTTCAAGTACAGACGTACGCATTAAAAATTGATTTACGCCAGTGATCCTCAAACTTTTCTTAATGCGTCATACTTTTGATTAAGAAAATTTGAATATGACTAATTGGTTTGCCGCATTTTGATATTTCCAAATAAGGACACTTGACATGCCAATTTTACCATAGCAGAAAAAGTATTTAATCTATGATTTATTTAACAATGATCATCAAGTAAAGACAGGCTAAAGTAAGAACGGAAGGACATTAAATCTCTAATAAAAGTGTCCTTCCAAACTAAAGCACAGGTGGTAACCTTAATCACTAGACCCAACCCCTAAATTAACAAAATTTATTGTTGAAGGAATCGAAGAAGTTTTACATTGTCCTATTACAGCTTGTGATCTAACTAAGGTATTCGACTGTTTCACAAGATATATTATTAAAAAAAAAAAATAAAAATAATATGAGGTTAGAGGTCTACCAGCTCCATTACTGCAGTCATACTTAAAAAATCGTAAACAATTTGTTTCAATTAATTATATTAACTCTAGCATTCAATTAGTTCAATATGGAGTACCTCAAGGTTCCATACTACGACCACTTTTATTTTTAATTTATGTAAATGATTTTTTATTTTGTCATCAATAAAATGTATTCTTTTTGTTGATGATACAACTTTGTTTAGTAAATGTCAGTTTGAAATCCTTGATGGACTCTGTGCCGTTTACTGATGAGATCGCTATAAATTAGTTTCCTGCAAATAATTTAACACTCTACCCAGGTAAAACTCAGAAATTGTTTTTATCAAAGAAAATTACCGAAAATGATATGAATGGTTCATCATGTAAATTACCTCTGTGTAAAGTTGTCAAACATAATATTTTTATTTAGACAGTTACGTATATTTCTCAATAATGTTCTCAATAATGATATCTTACCGGGTATCTATTTTAGTTTATTTCATTTGCGTATCTTATATGCTGTCATTTTATTTACCTATACTTACTTATTTTTATTCGGTTAAATTAACTTTTACATATTTTAAAGCTGAGAATTACTGCACTGCATGCTTTCGCATTATATTTTTAAAGCAAAAATATATAGAAGTGAATTTATTCATAATATAATTATGCACTGCTAAATTATTATGTGACTACTCAGCAACACAACGAAATAATGTATGTACAGAACAATTGCCATGTAATAACAATAAAAAGGTACTCCGACTTAACAATAACAAAGGTTTTATGATCAAAGTTTACCCTACGTGCCTGAAAATATAAAAAGCTTTTGCCTTATCAACGAAAAGGTATTTTCATAACATGCTAAAATGTTTACTCTACTGAAATATAAAAATATTTTATATTTTTTATTTATTTTAATGTATTGCAAAGGTTACTACATGTAAATACGGCATAGGTACAATGTGTCAACTATTGCAAACATTAATTATTGATACATGTTTTGTATAACTTGTGTAAATATATCTACAAGGTGATTAATTATTATACATTTCGGAACAGAAAACACACTAAATCTATTTCAGTTTTGAAAATCTATAGCTATTCGAGAGGCATTACAGGAGAGGACGCAATATCATGTATAGATAATTCTTACATGGTTACAAAAGGTTATGAATGTAAGTATAAACAAACTAGTTAGCAATAACTAGGTACCTACTTTCAGTTGTACACACAATTATAGACACAGAGATTAAGTTACAAATATCAAATATATATTGTTAGAAATACACTTAATTTTGAGGAAATTATAAAATATATTAAATTAATTTACAAGTTTGAATACTGAGATACAAAGTGTTTATATAAGTTCGATAGTTCTAGTTAATCAGGCTGTCTGCAGTCGAATGTGTCGCTTCGTTGTCTCGTCTGCCCTAACCCGAGGAATTTGTTTATTTTCTTTAGCCCTCGTCTCACGGTACCTCTCGGGTTAAGTGGTGACTATCGGTCCTTGGTTTCTAACACGGCCCTTCCTGACATTAGAGTGTCCCACTCTAGCCATATACAGGGTGGCGGAATTGCTGTCACCTATGGCAGAAAAACTGACAAGTATTTTGTAACAACGATAGCGATTTGTTTTGTACAAAAACAAATAAATAATCTGTATCTCATTCCCAATATGTCTGCCAGTCTGCATCTACCTAACCTATGCAATAATAATAAAACGGGGAAACATAAAACTATGTGTATGCATACACGAAATAATAACCATAACATATCTACATAATTCTTAACAACTAATAATATAATAAACTTAATTAAACAAGACATAATTTGGTGGAGCTCCTGCGCTTTCCAGGTAGAACTAAGACCAGGCTAAGACCCACCCGCATAGTTCTCCTGTCCAGGTGGCTAAGCCCGAGAAGCGCACTCGCATAGACCACCTGCCAGAGCAAAGACCAGATGCCCAACCCGCATTGCTCTGCCCAGAACAAAGACCAAAAATCTCAGGCCTGTTTGTTTTTGTTCTGTGTACTTACGACGGGCTTACCACGGTCGCATTTTCTCCGACCCTACAGTCGCCTTAGATGATACACGTGAACCCATACCACCAGGTATGTCAGCAACCTCGTACCCATTTTCCAGTACCTTGGTCACTCAAAACTGCCCTCGCCGACGCAATAACAACTTGGTGCCGATGTTTGATTGACCAGAACTCGTAGCAATACCAAATCTCCTTCCTCATAGCTCGGTCCAGTAATGCGATTTGTATCAGAGCGGCTACTGTTTTTCTAAACTGTCTACGATGGGAAACACGGAATCCTATGAGAGCCTCAATAGATGTCTCTCCAATGGCTTTACATATGGAGCCGTTGATACCTAGCTGTAAATTAGGAATGTCTTTGTCCCATTCGTTATTAAACCCATTACCTCCTATTGTGGCCAGGGAGTTTATCATTACCTTATTATACCGTTCCACCTGACCGTTTTCCCTTGGAAGGGCAGCATTGAGATGATACTTTATCTTATGATTAACTAGGTATAAATTCTGAAAAATTCCCTGACGTAAAAGATTTCCTTTGATTGCTAATTATGTGATGACAAACATCAAATACCTTTTAAATACTCTGTAGAAGCGTCGGTATTCGTATTTTTAATAGGATATAGCAGAGTAAATTTTGGAAACCGTTTAGCGTTATACGATTTTTTTCTATTTTTGTTACTGTTATCTGACTTTAAAATTTCATTTTTCAGTAGTTCATCGACTACCTCCTTATCGCTCGACGCTCGGGTTCAGCAAACCTTCTGGCCCTACTTGTAATCGGGGTCATACAGACCTTTTAACTTTACTTACTCTCTACTCTGACAGATTTGTGACTATGCACGAGCTGTACTCGTTAAGTAGTCTGCACCGCCTTTTGGCCATTCACCCCTACGTTTACCAGTGATTGACTAATAAATTTTATTGATTGTATACTACCTTACGTAAACTGTAAAATATTCCCTAATTTAAATGTTATTTATTTGTTATTTTGAAACTTTAAACTATTAAAACATTTTTTTAACTTGCGATAAAATTAACATGTTTGTATCCTAATGCCGGTGGCTTCTTAAGCCCCGGTGATTATTTTTCTTTGGACAATCGCGACTCAAATGTCCGACGGCGTAGCAATTATGGCATTTGCGATAGTTCATACTGTCGCTAGAGCGCTCGTTATATGCTAGGGTGGATGTAGAGCCTCCAGTTAATAAACTTTTATTTACATTTTTTTCTTCGTCTATAAGGCGCAACAGACGAGCTAAAACATGTGGATTCTTAACACCGGCCGCATCGATGGTAAATTTAATTTGAGTGTCATTAATTCCGCCCATAATTAAATTAACACGGTCCTCATCGCTAAGCGGAATTTTTAATTTATGCACCAGTGCTATTTTTCGAAATACATATTCGTACAAAGGTTCGGTAGGTTGCGCTACGCAGGCCATAACGTCTTGTAATAATTTATAGAGATTGCGCTTTGGCCGAAAATTTTCTTGGAGCATGGCACTCCATTGTGGCCACGTAAATAATCGCGTAGGAAGTCCCCTAAACCAAATCTCAGCTGTGCCTTTTAATTTTGCCATGGCCAGGTGGGTGGTTGTTTTATCATCCCATCCGTGTATCAGGGCAAACTCGTTTACAGCATTTAACCACTCATTTACGTCATGCAGTAATGGGTTAAATTCCGGTATAATATTTGTTGCAATTGAGACATTACTTACCCCGGAGTATTGTTTGCTAGCCAGCCGTTTAATTTCACATACAACGGCGTCGCCTATCTGAGAAACGCTCTCTGCCACAGCGTCCGTGGATGAAGACGCCAAGGTCCTCCTCGTCCTCCTCTGTCTGCTATCGCTCCGGGAGCGCGTCCACCTACGATACCGGTTGCTGCGGCGGGAGTCTCCACGTCGACGATGGCGGCTACGACTTCTGCCATCCCTTCTACTGTCGAGATCCTCCTCGGAGCTAGAGGTATCTCTTCGGCGACGATGTAGGGTTAGGCTTCGACCTCCTGCAGGTGAATCTCCATGCCTTGGACGCAAACTTTTATGTTGTTTCGTCAAATCTTCCATTTTAACTTATTCTCTCAAATTTCACTTCAAAACACAAGCACACGAGTTCAGATCCCACTTTCTGATGTTAGAAATACACTTAATTTTGAGGAAATTATAAAATATATTAAATTAATTTACAAGTTTTAATACTGAGATACAAAGTGTTTATATAAGTTCGATAGTTCTAGCTAATCAGGCTGTCTGCAGTCGAATGTGTCGCTTCGTTGTCTCGTCTGCCCTAACCCGAGGAATTTGTTTATTTTCTTTAGCCCTCGTCTCACGGTACCTCTCGGGTTAAGTGGTGACTATCGGTCCTTGGTTTCTAACAATACATACTTCTAATAAATAATGTGAACAAATCTGTATTTAATTATAATAGCCTCGGGGATCTGAAGATGAAGTGTTAGACACTTCGAAACCGGTCATCCAAATAAAGGAATGTTGAGAATTGAAGACTTTTATTTTGATAACTATAACATTAATTATAATAATAGGTATACTTACTTAAAATTTTAAACTTCAATCAAGGATATATGTATTAAGTATTAGTATCAGTAATAAAGTATATTTTGATATAAATATTTGCATATTCTTTATTGTACACTTTTCTTTTTTTTAAATGATACTATTAACTCAAAGTATAATATTTTGATATAATATAAATACAATATTATTAATTATATAATAGGTTATTCTACCTTAGGTTTACACATTTGCACGAATTAAAATTATTATTATATGAAATATATATTTTGAAGTAAATGTCATACTGAACAATTTAAAATGCGGCTACAGTGCAAATTAATAATATTCATAAATGATATTAACACAATGCTTATGGTGATCATTACTAAAACTATACAGACACAATTGTACTAAATTACTACAAACTGTAAAGTTGTGTGTGCAGGCAAACCGCCAGATGTAGTTAATGTTGCATCACGTCTACTCGGTTCCCTTCCCTTCTGTCGGATATGTCGTCGGTTGCCTCGCCTTCTATGACATACTGAGAAGAGGTAACAAGCTCAAAAGCGGTATGTCTGGTGTGCCGCTGATAAATGACTGACAGTTTGCTATAAATTTTTCTTTCTTCATATAAATAACTAAATAATACTGAGTTAGTATATTATTTATTCAAAATGCACACTTGATGAACATTTAAAATTAGTAGAGATACGTGCTTCTTTACTGAAATAATAGTGTGAAAAGTTGGAAAATTTTTTTTTTCAAATATTTTCAAAACGGTAGGAGGGAACATATCATAAATGTAATAATCTACGAATAAAACCTAACCTTTCTCTTAGAAATGCATACCTATTCTTTTAATCGTACATCAAATAATCATATTTGTAATATTTTAGATTATTATTTTTAGATGTAAAATTATTTATAAGGTTCCTTATCAACTACATCTTGTAGATATGGAAAATTAATACAAATATTTTATGGTTCAAAATATAGTTTAAATGATGTATAATTGATGTTGTTCTAGTATTTGTCATTTTTTATCTATCCTAACAACATCTAAATAATTTATCTAAAAACTAGTCTAATATATGATATCTATTTTTCTTTAGTTTTATTGGGTCTTTGCCACACTTCTGAAAAAATAATAATAAAGATTAATTAAATAAGCCCTTGTGCCAAACGGAACAGTCAAGGGTTATTTTTGAAACTAAGTTTGCCTAACCAAAAAATCTCACACTAAAAAAAGCAGAGTAAGTAAAAATTAACAAAAATCACATCACTATCGCGCACTTCCGTGTTATTGACGTTTCGAAAAACTCTCTGTTTTCGTTCTCAAAATCGTAGTAAAAATATTAAACGGATGTCAAGTTTGACAGTTTAAAATTTGTTTATCTACTCCCATAGAGATGTTAAATGATTTTTATTTTATTTTTACTTACTTCTTCTTGATACAACTGTAGCCAACAATGATCGATGTTAACTGAACAGTTTGACACACACTTATCTCCGTTCAACAAAATAATCGCAGTCTCTTTTAATTTTCTTTTTGTTGCGTTATCTTCCTTCTCTAAAATTTTTGCCGAACCCCATTGAATCAAATGACCGTTTTCCCAAGCGTGTTCGTAATTTTTATGTTCCTCAACTCTAACGTTCACTTAACATCGATCATTGTTGGCTACAGTTGTATCAAGAAGAAGTAAAAATAAAATAAAAATCATTTAACATCTCTATGGAAGTAGATAAACAAATTTTAAACTGTCAAACTTCACATCCGTTTAATATTTTTACTACGATTTTGAGAACGAAAACAGAGAGTTTTTCGAAACGTCAATAATACGGAAGTGCACGATAGTGATGTGATTTTTGTTAATTTTTACTAATCTGCTGTTTTCAGTGTGAGATTTTTTGGTTAGGCAAACTTAGTTTCAAAAATAACCCTTGACTGATCCGTTTGGCGCAAGGGCTTATTTAATTAATCTTTATTATTATTTTTTCAGAAGTGTGGCAAAAACCCAATAAAACTAAAGAAAAACTAAAATTATGCCACAAACAAATAGCTTCAGATAATATATGATATCTATTAGATTAACTTAAATGGCTAAAATTTAAATTCGTCTAAAATAAAGTCTAAAATACGTCTATTTTAGATGAATCTAAAGACTGTCTTGTGTAATTAGATCCAATGTTTGGTTATTTTAGATTACATTTACAAACAAAACATATTATAGCGGAGTCAAATATTTAATCTTCGGATTATTGCATTTAATCAGCATCTCTTCTGATGCCAAAGACTTAACACTTTTTAAAATTTCAAAGAAATGGCAAAGCTTTCTATACATTATTTTAAAGACTGTATAATTTAGTTTACGAAAATGGCCTATTAGCCTTTTCACTCTTATTATTATTGCCAATGTTCGGAAAATATTGAATACTGAAAAAAATCCAGTTAAAAGGTTGATAATGTAAGGTATTAAATTATATGCCTGATAGGATATTAAAGGACTTCTTTGAAAAAATTGATATTAGTCTAATTTCCTGTTAAACACAATTTAACAAATTTTCATAAATATTGGATATCATAATGCGATGAAAACTTATTTATGTCAGAAGATATATTGGACGGGAATTGGTTTTTGATTGCAGACATGATAAAAATGGGTTTTTATATTAAAAAGAATATTCATAAGTATCGTTTACAAATTAACATAAATTTACTTTGGATAACTAAAATTAATAAATTTATTCACCTCAATTATATAAAGATCTAAATATTTACACAGAGAATCATAGAATTTAAATTTCAAATAGAAGTAAAGAGCTCTTACTTAATATAATTACTCTCTTTGTTATAAGGATCACGAACGAGACATTAATTTCATGCTATATTTTTAGCCTTCATAATTCTGCCTTTTCCTTTAACTAACATGATGAATGAATTAAATTTTATATAGAGTTATGCTGTTACAGAGAAATGTTCTAATTCCGCCTTTGCATTTCTTTAAAAGAGTGCATGCCTGCTGAGAGTCTCTTAAGCAACTCTTTTTCTGAAAAAGGTTTGCGATTCTCTGACGAGAGAACGTATTTTACATAATTTTATTTAGATAATTTTCTTTACTGTAATTTTAATTAGGTAGGTGCGAAAGTAGGTTACTTAAAAAGCAGATTTGTAAAGTGTACCTATCCCACCTATGCGGTATATGATTCAAATTCAGTTCTTTCGCAAAATCATAATGCTACTAACAGATTTTGAAGAAGCGGACTACACTTTAACAATCGCTTTCCACAACCCTGGATTGGTCGAGGTGGTTTCCAACATTGGCCACCAAGGCAACAAGATTTGAATCCCCTTGATTACTGTCTCTGGGGATGGTTTAAATGAGGTATATGCAACAAAAGTGAACACAAGATAGGCGTTATTCGGATCGAATTGTTAATTGTGCAGCACTCATAACAGAAAACCACCGTGCACTTCAACGAGCTACCCGTGCAATTCACAAATGAGCTGATGGATGTATCGCGGCGAACGGTGGTATATTTGAAAATTTAATTCATTAATTTCAGTTTATTAGACTTTTAATCAATGTTATAAATTATAACTACAGAATAAACACTTTTCTCTACTGATGAATTACAATAATTTACTCGAGTAAAAATATTTTCATTGCTATCTTAGTAACCGTTGATATTCGAACATATATTTATTAGACTTTTTTGTTCATTTTTACCCCCTAACCACCCCTTACGAATATTGGAGGTTCCCCCCAGTCACGCTGTATATTTGGAATCAATTTTACAATTCAAAATTTAAACCTAATTTTTGGATCGCTTGAATCAATCCTTCAGTTTTTCTTTATTATAAAGTTGTAATTTGTATGAAAATTACCCACTGCTTCTTTAATTTTAATTCACTTTTAAAACCTTTTTGAAGTACACAGTATATTAGAATGTATATGTATCTGTATAGCAAAGTTTAGAGCATATAAAATCCTTATCCGTCTATTGTCGAATGTTCCCAGAGCAATACGTATGCGAATTAGATATTTCTGTCATTCTTTCCACAAAGGTAATTGAGAGAGCCAGAACCATGTAACTAGTATACGGATTACTCTTGGAAAGCCAAAAATAGATATTTCTATTGCATTCTCCTGCCAGCATTTCCAGTGCACATTAGTTCACAAACATTGTCCTAACGAGTACTAGTGGGAAATGACTGTGTTCGGTAGCGTATATTCTATAAACTTTATCATGTAGCATGACACTAAAAGATTGAAGTTTCTTTCTAAATAATTTTTTTGACACATAATTTAGCAAATTCGCTATTCAATAGTGTCCATATAACTTTAGACGCGGAAACCAATTCTTAAAATGTGTTTCTTTTTTATAATACTACCAAATACGTATTCGATTTTTGAAGATTACGTGAAATATATATTTAAATGCATTTACTTACACCACTTAGAAATACCCAGTTGAGCATTTTGTTCCTGAGTCCTTTACTAATATCAATAGACATTTATAGTATAAACGATAGAAAACTATAAAATATTCGATAAAAATAAAACTACCTACTCGTATGTACTTTGGCCTGCAGAAGTTTACGTTTCGCATTATAACTGCGGTTCCCAACTAGCAAAATAAATTTTATAAAGGTTGTATAAATTGCTATAATATAAATCTTATAGGAGCTTCAAATTCATATAACGTAGTTAAATGCCTTTATACGATACTTATAGAATCGAAAAGGGCCCACTTTTATAAAACACTTTGGTAATGTAACAGTTCTATAAGAAATGTATACAACACTTTTAAAACAATTTTATACAGCAACTATAAACACGTTTTGTAGGCTGTATTTTAAACATTAAACATTATATTTTTTAGTTAAGAATATTAGAACCAAATCATTTTAAGATTGGTGTATAACGCAGATTCATAATTATTTGTACATATATTTAGAAATCGGGTCATTCAATGGCGATCATTAGTGAAATGGTAGATAGGTATAATACTTACAATATTATCATTTCAACAATCAATGTTTCAACAACGAAAATTTTATTGCGCCGCAAATTTTATTGATAAACTATATATATGTTTGTGACAAAAAAATTATGCGCTTTAGTTTAGACCACATTTGCTTTAAAATTGTAAAAAATAAATTAAAAAAATATTAAAATTATGCTTCGTTTAATATATAATATCGTTGGGTCATTACATTTAACGATCTTGTTATAAAATAATTTTCCAAAAATAGCAAAATCATGTTTTAGATATAATTTTAATAAAGCTTTCAAATAATTTTATATAATGGCGGCAGCCGCTCATCCAACAAATATTCATTTAAACATGGCCACTTATAATACAACCATTTTATTCCACATAAAACCATAACAAAATATTTTAGTGTAAATTAGAACTTTATACGATAAAATAGTATAGTTATATTTAAAAATGTGTGTGCGCAAGTAGATAATGTTTGCATCGCAAGAAATTTAAAATATTATAATACTACCATTACCTATATTAATATTGTTAGGTATTAGCTAAGTACCTATTATTAGTTAATTATAATGATAGGTATTTAATTTAAAACTAACCTAATTATTCCATTACCAAAAAATTAAATCAAAGTTACTTTCTCGTACTGGTTTTCGTATTTTTCGCAGCCATGAAGCGTTTTTAATGAGTTCTCGAACATGGACACCATCATTATTTATGTAATAAAACCTATAAGTAAAATTGAACGTCTGCACGTTTGACTGGAAACGTTACTTTCAAGAATTTGTTTGTATTCTTTCTTGATTAGTGCTTGGTAATACCTTAGGAGTTCAAATATTAAGTTTAGGTTTGTAATTTTATTACGCAGTATATACAATAACTATGTTTTCTCAAGTCAAAATTTTGTTCTATAACAGTTTTATAAAAACACAACTATAAAACTATTTTATAAATAATCGCATTTCGGAATAATTTTATTATTTTCCTTATATATCCTTAATAAAACACATTCATACAACTATTTGATAAGTTTATAATTAAAAGTCATTTGCCCAAGTATACGATTCTTACAAAATTCGTTTACAATCCTTATATATAATTTTTTAAATGTTGTATAAAGTATTATAATACTTTTATAACAATTTTAAAGGACTGAAAATTATTTGTTCTATAAAACACGTTGTAAAAACTATTATAAAACAATTTTATACAATTACTTTCTTCAGGAACAAAATTATGGCAATTATTTGCTCTATAAAACCAAACTGTTCATTAAACAACGCAATTCGATAGTTATAAAATAATTCGCTTCTTTTAAAGTTCCATTTTGCTAGTTGCGTTGGTATTTGTATAAACATACATTACGTGTTATTAGTTAATTATTAATCATTGTTCTATCGTATATCAATTCAAGAAAAAGTATTGCTAAAGGAATAATTTCTAAATGAACGTATAATAAGTATATTCAAGGAATTGATCTCAATTTGCTGGAACGACCGCTGCCACTTATACTTTCATTAAGTATTTATTTATAACCGTTTCAAATTATTCGTCGCTATTTATTGGTGCTTATATTTGCGCAACAGATGTTACCAATTGGCTTTAATGGCAAACGATTTCCACAGGCGCTATCTGATAAAAATAATCGTTGCACCTTCGAGATTGGCACAGTAGGTAAGTGTGCCAAGTTGGTAAGTGGTTTCTATTGAACGATATTAAACGGAAGTAATTGTTAACGCTTGCAATGTTTTCACTTTTGTAAGAAAATATATGAATTATTATATATTTGCAGTAAATTGTATAATATATATGTATGTTGAGGTGATAACGTATATAGTTCCAGGACATTAATTAACAAGATACAGTGAGGCAAACTAAGCAGAAAAAAACAGTACTAGGTCATTCTTATACCGAGCAAAATAAATTTGGAATTGGAACGGATTATCTAGTAAAAAAAAAACATGCCAAAGAGACATCAAAAATGAATTATAATGATTGTAATAATAGCATTAAGTTGTTTTTGTTATGTTAGTTTTTATATTTTTTTGTACCTTATACTGGGTTAAGTAGAGTAGCGAAAGCTAGACTTCGCCTAGATGTTGTGTGTTCTTTGTAAGCACTAATAAAGACCTGTTATTATTATTATTATTAACTATTTGCGGATTTACGCTGATATGAACTTTTTTAGATTTGCGGTTGGCTTTTCTAACTTTTTGCATGTGATTGACACTGATTTTTCAAACATTAGCACTCCATCTTCATCTCAATCCCAAATCGGTTCCAAGTAATTCATCCACCATATTTCTTTGAATTTGCACTGGCAATCCACAACACATAACAGATATAGTTCAAAATTGTAGAAATTTTCCAACAATCTTGATATTGAACGCATACCTATATTAAACAGATTATTTCGTTAACTTGAAATGTGGATAACTGTTTAAATACTTGGTTTTTGTATTATTTTTGGAATCACTGAACGAAGTGACTTCCTAAATACTTTAATTAGTAGTATCCAACTTGCAAAAATTATTTTTTTTAATCATTTTTTATAGTAAGGTCAGTTGTTAAGAAGTTAAACTTTGGGTTATTATTACTTCGTAGCGTAATACCTACCCAATTTTACTTTACTTATCGCTTAAAATGAGTATGTTAAAATTAAATTCAATCGTAAAGATTTAATTTACGTTAAAGTAAATAAAAATATTTATTTTAGAGGCGAATGGCAACCTCGCCTTCAGCAAGTTATATGGTTTATTAGGTTAGATCAGTACTCTATTCTAGTCAGCAGTCCTCAAAATGCAGGCATATTTTTGAAAAATTAATATCTCCGTAAGTATTTGAAATGTTTAAAAATGACTGCTACTAGACTCTTCTATATGACAAACTTATACCTGCAATTAAAATATTTGCACGTATTTCCAAGGTTCCACCTGTAAGTAGGTATATTATAGTAAATATGCAACGACAAAATTCAAATGTGTTAAAAAATTACAATAATGCATATTCTGGCATTTCCGTTTGATAAAAATTTATGGTAAAATAAACAGGCTGCAGAATTGTCAACTTTATATACGTATCCCAAATACTATTCGACTCGCCGTGCGCGCGTTGGGCCGTTATTAAATTACTAGATCGGCTGCTTTCATAACTCACAAATGAACGGAACAAAACTCACAATCTGGGTGTTCGGCTCAATTAGACCTAAATTCAGTTTCCGTAATGAAATTAGCCCTGGATGTTGTCGCCGATTCTTTGAAGACTAACTGCGGGAGAGGCACACATGAACGGAGCGACACAAAGAACGGCCTCCGGCTTAAAAAGAGTTCACGGGTCAATCACTTATCACTCTTTGGTGACTTTATTATAAATCAGCCTGCCGATGGAAGAAAAATCGACTCCATCTCTATTCCCAGCGTATTTTTTAGCCCCGACATCGATAGTCACGTATTTGTCAGCGAGTTAGGTTTATCCATATACCACACGGTAAAAATAGATTTGTTAATTTCAGACAGATATACATTTTTTTTTGCTGCGTATTGTTCTAATAATATTTGCATTGTTTTAAGAAAATGTGAGGTTAGAACAATCAAATAATATAACCGTAGTTTTTAATTTAGCACATAAATATCCTATAAAAAATGAACAAGGCATTTGTTAATTAGTTCGTTTAAGATGAAAATGGTGGTTCCCTTCTCTTGGCGCCGCTTCTCCTAAGTAAAGAGTAATAGTAAATTTTGTTACGTGTATACTTGTAGCTTATGCTAATTTAAATGTTATACAATTCATAAATATAATAGAAACTGAAATACCTAGTACGTTGTTTAGATGATTGATCAAAACTGTGTTTCTAAACCATACAACAATAATTTCAAACAATATATTTATCTATATGGATGTAAAAATAATAATAGTTTGCAACAGATATTAACATTAGTTGTAGTTACGTTAATTCTAAATCGAATTAAAAATATTATGGGCCCAAACCACGTTCGCTTTATATTAATAGGCTATCCTAAGTCTCATCTTGAAGATAGTTTGGTGCAAACAACATTATTTAATTTGTTAATAACAATTTACAAATGATAATCTGACTTTCATTGTTCAAAAGTTAGAGAATTTTGAAAACTATTTCTTATCATAAATGTACATGGAATTGAGAGATAAATAAGGATATTTTAAACCACAAATTTGCTTATTTATTCAATAAACAATTTGGAAATTGTTTAAACAAAATAATCCCATCTCAAAATTTTCTAATCAGGCTACAAAGATAAATGGTTTTGAGGGTCTCACAGCTCATTTCGAATGTCTGTTTTGAACATTTCCGATAGGTGGCGCATGATGGAAAAAAGTCCCCCCACAAGCTAAAAACTATTTGAAATATATATAGCAACCACAGATAATCATGCAAACATAAGGCTATATAATTTTGTCTTTCAAGATGAATCCCATTAGTAAGTGTACCCATGAGGATAATAGAAAAAAAGTATGTGCCGCGTGTGGTAGCAAAATTGTCTTTACCCATAAATTCTCTATATAAAAATAAAAAATAGAAAAAATTAAAAAATCCAAAAAAATATTTGAAAATGGAGCCAGTGAAACACTACGTCCCCGTCGTTGGCTCTGGGTTAAGCTAAAAGTGGTGTTTTCAAATTCTCAACAACTGATAATAGTCTTTTATCGCAAAAAGTTACTGGATGCATAGAGCGTTGAGACCGTCACAACTATTTATCTTTGTAGCATGATTAGAAAATTTTGAAATTAGAATATTTTGTTTAAACAATTTCCAAATTGTTTATTGAACAAGGAAGCGAATTTTTTGTTTAAATATTCATATCTGTCTCTCAATTCTATATTATATTCATAAGAAATATTTTTTAAAAATTCTCTAATTTTTGCACCCTGAGAGTCAAATTTTTATTTGTAAATTGTTATTAACAAATTAAATAATGTTGTTTGCACCAAACTATCTTCAAGATAGAAGGAGAACCTATTAATATAAAACGAACGTGGTTTGGGCCCATAATATGGAATAGGTGAGCTGGGAACTTCGAGCTATCGATGGGCAGTGCAAGAAGAATCTGATAGGATTTTGAGCTTTGCGAATTTTGAATGTCCAGATGATACAGAAACGTTCTGCGTTAGCCGTTTTGGCGGACATTTTCATCGAACTTTTTCTCCCTTCCTGATCACCGTGTTTTAGTGCAAACATTTCAACACATTTTCTAATATAAATTAAATACATTGCAATACGTTTGTAGATGATATATGAACAGTACACTTTTAGAGAAAGGGGCAAATTCCACTAAAAAAATTTTTCCTAAACAAAAACCAATTTCTACTCCACACAAGGCTTTCTTAACTATTTAGAAATAAAAAAGTATATTATTATAATAATAAAATCAACTGTATTTCTAATATAAATAGATATCCTGCATTACTCACTTAAACCTGTATTTTTGTATATTTTAACACGCAGAATTAACCAAAGCAACTTTTTGTCATGATGTGAAAAGAAAAAAAGGTTTCCCTCTTTTCAATTTCATCTGTCGACCCACTCTTTATACGGCTACAAAAATAATATTAATACATTTTTAAATTGGCTTCTGTTACACCATTCAGGTTGAACAAAATGAGAATATGTGTACTGATTGATGAACTCTTTGGTATATACATGTGCATATTGTTCATTATTTATATATTTTACACAGTGATATTC
The DNA here is from genome assembly GCA_025584915.1 of Monochamus saltuarius. NCBI lineage: Eukaryota > Metazoa > Arthropoda > Insecta > Coleoptera > Cerambycidae > Monochamus > Monochamus saltuarius. The sequence continues at coordinate 7,069,925 of CM046726.1, forward strand.
AGTCACATGTGAAATTAATATTAGGTATTGCCAAAGTTTTCTCTATGCATATTTTTCTTTTGTAAAGGTAAGTACAAACAATATAAATATAAGTTAACCTTCTATGTATTCTTTTCATAAATGCATGAGTAAATTCAAATAGTCCATTTAAATGTAATTAAATTCACCCTTCAAATAAGAAACCTTCGTTTTTGTGTATTGTTCTAAAATTGACAAAAATTTACGTTAATTAAATTGTTAAAATTTAAGGGTGAAATAAGTAATTCGTCTTTTGAAAAAATAAAAAAAAATTCGTTTTATCGAATCTATGTCTAAATAAAAATTGCTTTAATTATAAGTCACAATACTCTTCATAATTTATCAATAATTTGTTGCATTCAATATCTAAATAAACCGGTATTTAATTTCATAAATATAACAAAACTGATATGTGAAAAATTTTATGAAATTTAATACAGCCTTTATCAGCGTGTGATCGACGTGTTTAACTTTTTATACAACATAAGATATCTAATATTTAATTGTGTCTTACTAAGTTTTTATGAAGGCTGATCTAACTTTAAAAACATTAGTAATGTTGAGAATAAAATAATATATTAGTTAAATACATTAACGTACTGTAAATTAATTACACTTAGCATACTTGTATTAACAAATTTGAAAATATATTTTTTAAATATTGACCTCATTTTTTGGGTAAACTACGGTTTAATTAAATCTAAAATCCTTCCTAACTTCAATTGCTATGTTTAATATATACTTATGGCTAAAAATATGAGACGTTAGAACATTTCTATTGAGATAACACAGAGTTAATGAAATTTTAAGTTAAGACTAAAATTATGTTGAGCCAAAATATACACAAAAACTAATGTTTCTTTGTCTTCTAACAAAACAGTGTATATTTTAAAATTAATATGTATACCTACTTACATAAACTGTAAATTAGATTAACAATTATTTTTATAACTTGGATAAACCTTGAAACTTCAGTAATAACGGCTAGAGCTGATGTGTACAAAATCAAGTTAAGCTTAATCTTATATTCGCAAATATGGCGAATGCGCCACGACCAATTCGTATAGGTACTAAATATAGTTTCATACACAATACACACAACAATATAACACACAATATAGTTTAATTATATATCTATCGCTGTGTAGAACATATAATTTATAGATATCCTTTTTTTACAAATAAATCAGGATTAAAAAAATCAAATTTTAAATAAATTTTGTGATTTTTCAATAGGAAACTTGTGGAGAACTGCTGATCAAATTCCTATATTAAATTTTTTATAAGTCACGGTATTGTTGATTGGATGTGGTTTCCACAGTGTTGTCAGTGTTACACCAATATCTTTTTGACTTTAAAAAAACACTATTTAGTTCTTACCTCGGTCTTGAAGATGCATGCACAATAATGTTCAATTTACATATATTGGAATTAAGAAATCCATGTCAACAAACATGTTTTCTTTTCACTTGTACCTTGCCTTTGCCCCGAACCAGTGCACCGATATCAGCATAACCTATTCGTAGTCCTCGCTGACTTTCAATCCTAGGATGTGGCTGCGGGACGTTGTGCCTACCGCCCGTGACACTTTCCTGTGCCTACGACACTATTTTTTTCATGCAATTGACACTGGTATTTCAAACATTAACTTTTCTTGAAATCTGTCTCAAACTGTGGTTTTTGGAAAGCCCATAAAAAATCGGTCCCTTTGTAATTCGTCCAGCATATTTCCTTTGAATTTGGACTGGCAATCCACAACACATTTCAAATATAGGTCAACAAATATTTTACTTTGCCTTCTATTGACACTGAACGCATAAGTCAAGCTGATAGTTATTTTGATATTCCACGTTTTGTGTACAAGTTTATAGTACTGATACGTTGTTTGAGGTTATGTGGAGAAAATGAATTTAATATGATAATCATAGTTTTTCGTTATTCATTATATAATAAGTGAAAGGAATAATTTATGTCTGAGATGTAACTGGTCTGCTACTTTCTGCTCGGCCTAAGCGACTCGACTTGCAGAAAGCGACCTAATGGCGCATCGCCCGGGGCGAAGGTCTGCGGTTAAGTACCTACGATATTGTAGGTCGCTTTCTGCAAGTCAAGCCGCTTAGGCCGAGCAGAAAGTAGCAGACCAGTTACATCTCACCTGCACTCGATTTATATGTGAAACTACATATGAAGGAACAGCCAGTTCAATTGTCGGTCATCTCACCTATGGCATACTGATGAGGGCTAACAAGCCCGAAACCGGTCTATGTCTGGTGGAGTGGCCGACAAGGGTTCTTGGCTGTTTCACACAGATACTGCAGGTATAATTCAATGCCGGTCGGGGCATTAGCCCGCGGAGTAGTTGTTTCCTGCAGTATCATTTATAGATCATTTATGTCTGTTTCTAATGGGGCACAATGGTATTAACTTGTGAAATGTGGATAAATGTTTAAATACTTGTTTTTATTGTATGTATTATAGCAAGTTGGTATAAGCTTTTATGCGCGTTTATGTATAATTTTTGGAATGATATAGCATTAGGACATTTTTGGATAGAACGAAATAACTTCCTAAATGTTTTAATTGGTGGTATCGAACTTGCAGAAATTCATTTTTTAATAGTTTAATTTTACTTTAATTATCGCTTAAAACAAGCATTTTAAATTATAATCAATAGCAATTATTTAACTTACGTTAAAGTAAAGAAAAATATATTTATTCTACAGGCGATATGGCAACCTTATCTACAGTAGTAGCTTTATTATGTTAGGTCAATATCTGGTCAGTGGTCCTCAAAATGAGTGCATTCTTTTTAATATCGCCGTATATATTTGAAATTTTGAAAATGCGATTCATCTAAATAACGAACTACATCTGTAGTCAAAATATTTTTAATTATTTAAGATTCACCCTGTATAGACTCTGTATTGAATTTAATTTTCTGTGTTCTCCTTTCCGAAAGATATTTTAAATTTGCATACAATAAATATTAAAGCAGTTATTAAGCAATTCCCGAACCTCTTAATAATTAACAAGTATATCGATTACCATATTGTAATTAAAAAAAACTCCACAGAAGGTAATGAGCAAATTGCGAGGCGGTTAAAAATATTTTTCCAAAGAAAATTAATTTTACCTTTACCTTTAACCTTTGCATAATATTCTACTTATTCTCAGTTTCCATCACAACCATTTTAAACAAAATAATCATGAATTAGGTGCCTACCACATCCCTCCTAGAATTTCATATGTGAACAAAATCTTTTAACCGACTGTAATTTCGCACAAAGAGACTGCTGAAACTATGGGGGAGCTGGATTAATGAATACCGTAGTAACTTGTGTTTATTGCACGAGATAATGGTATTATAGGTCTATATTATGTAATATCACTTATACCGCAGCCATCTGATGTAAATGTAATCCTTCAAACATACGCATAAGTTAAACAGTTGTTTCCAAAAAGCCGCTAATTTTAAACTAATTCAGCGATGTCACGAGCTATCTTTGTTTCATCATTATTTAATCATTTATATTAATACACATTACTCTTCACATTACAAATCAGATACACAATACACGATTTCCCTAAAGATTAAGATAAACATTCAAAATACTGGATAGCGTTGCCAATCTTGCATGGTCTGCTTTGTCTTGGTCTTGCAAGACAAGATAAGGCCAGGACAGATTTGACACTTGTCAAAACAAGTCTTGCGAGAAGAGATAAGAAACATTTCTAGGAAAAGAAGTCTTGCAAATGTAAGAAGGAGTAATATTTAAGTGAACATTAACAGTATATATGTATAACACTACTATAAATAGCATGGTATGAGGGTTTTTTACTGACGGACAGAAAGATATGATTGGTGAGTCGTAGAGAAGTCTGTCACCTTCTAAAGAGAGTAAAAACCATTAGCAATTATTCCATCAATAACAAAATCGAAATGTCAAAAAAAATGATTTCCTAGTACCGAGTCTATAAATTTTATGCCGTTGATTTTTGCTTTTTACTTCAGCAGTCTCTGCATCAGTAGATAGTTTAATTTCAACTATTTCATCGTCCAAAGTTTGTATTATCGGTGTTGTACCATGATTTTTAACACATACGATACAGAAATACACTCTTAGGTATATTATCAGAGAGATTAAAAAGAATCGGTAATAAATTTGATATTAGAACATTTTTTCAGACAATACTATACGATCTTTTCTGTCAAAAACACGTCCAAAAATTGATATACAGAATTCAAAAAATTGTATCTACACAGCATACCTTATGAATGCAATAAACATTATATTGGAGAAAAGTCTAGATCTGTGAATGGAGGAACATAAAAATTATTTAAAAAGAAGGGAATTTGAAGAACCAAAAATTTGCGAACACGCTTGGGAAAACGGAAAATGGGGTACGGCAAAAATTTTAGAGGAGGATAATGCAACAAAAATAAAATTAAAAGAAACCGCGATTATTTTGTTGAATGGAGATAAGTGTGTGTGAAACAGTTCAGTAAACATATTGATCATTGTTGGCTACAGCTGCGTCAAGAAGAAGTAAGTAACAATAAAATAAAAATTATATAACATCTATATAGAAGCAGATAAATTATTTTTTACTTATCTGCTTTTTCAGTCAGATTTTTTGGTTAGGCAAACTTAGTTTCAAAAATAAACTTTGACTAACTGCGGTTTGGCTCAAGGGCTTATTCAATTAATCTTTATTTTTTCAGAAGTGTGGCAAAATATCCAATTAAACTAAAGAAAACAGAATTTTCTAACGTAAATAATGCTACTAACTTGTAAAATTGACAGTTAACCTGTAAACATTTTACAGGTTAATTGCTTCTATATATAAAGTTTCCTGATTAATACAGTGTTTTGAGAAATCGACGTTTACAAATGAATAACAAATAAAAGTTATTTTAAAACATCATTGGCTACCACCTATTTGTTTTTTCGCAGAACTTCAATAACATTTGGTTTATCTTCAGTTAAAAAATTAAACTTTAGCTAAATGAGCAAATAAAAACAAACCAGTTCAAGTGAAGGTTATAAATATATGAAAGCAGTCGATATGTTTGTTTAGAAAAAGTCCGTAAACATTTCTAAATATATTTTGTCTATAAATAGCCTATAAATACACGTACAATTTTATATTCATACAATGAAAGTAATAAAAAATGTCCGAGGTCGTTTAATACTTAATAACAAAGCCCTCCATACTAAACTATATGTTTTTAATAGCATTATTCGTATTAGGTATTATCTAAAATCCAATTGTTAACAAACATATCTATACAGGGTGTCAGTGGCACTGAAACGAGTGATTGTAGAGAAAAAATAAATGACATTTATCAAAGTTCATTCTGTTTCTGAGATACAGGATGTTAAAAATATCGATTTTTTTATTTATTTGCAAACCTATCGTGATAAAATGGAATATATTTGGCCTACTTATTCAATATGTTCAAACATTTTCATTATCACCAGTAGCGTAGAAATCAAGTGGCACTCTTCTTTTATTTACAATAAAAATGGTACATCCACCGCCTTAATTATAAAAAAACTTAAGATACTTTAGGTTTTGATTATTCATATATAATTATTGTTTAAAAGGTTCATTAAATAATATCTGCATTTCGTAGCTTGTACGTGGTGGGGTCTATTATGCTTTAGTAATATTTTCTGATTGATGATATAAACAGTTTGTTGGGGAATGTTGCTTTGTACCCAAACAGAGTGATGTGACTGATGTGTGTTGAATGGCTTGTTTTTAGGATTGTCGTTGTTTCCAAAATGAAACTCCAATATTCTAACTTTACGTTTAATACTGACACTAAACTATAACATTTCTCGAAGGACTATATCAAAATATATTTAAAACTAACTGAAGTTGACACAGTGCAACAGGCACAACAAACTTATGCTACAATGGTGTACATATAATAGTGTTACAAACGAGTGATGTATATGGAATGAATGAATTTATTTTCGTAAACTGTGAGGAAACCTCTTATACCTAATTAGGAGGGTTTCTGCCTCGTCCTCGATCTCCCACCCTCTTTCTGGGTATTCACAACTTTCCCTTGTAGGAAAGGCAATTTAGGAATTCCAAATCGGTGCAGGACGTAGCAAAGCCCTTTTTTACAATTACAATGCTATAAAGTATAAGTAGTAAGATAATAAATAAACAACCCTTAATATAAATGTTTACAACAGATATTACTAAATAAAAATATAAATCTACATAAACAACTAAAATAAGGTACAGTTGATGTACAGGGTGAATAAACCTTTCTAACCTATCTTTGTTGAGGGGAATTCTCAACACAGTTATTGTACTTTTCAAAATATTACTTTAGTAATTTAGTGTTATTTGAGTGGATTTTCAAGTTTCCTTCGGCTTTTGATACCCAATATGCCTGAATATGCACAAACGAAACGAAATGCAGAGGTACTTCAAATAAACGATTACTGGAATACGATGCATTTTAAAGAAAATTTCAAATAATAATTATTTGTTAAAAATAATAACAACTTAAAAGTGTCTTACTCGTACTTAAGACAGTGCCGTACTATTTTTATTGTAATTAAAAGAAGAGTACCACACTGGTGATAATGGATATATTTAAACATACTGAATAATTAGACTTAAGACTATTTTAACCTAGAATTATGGTGGGTTTCAAAGTAAATAAAAAGTATAATACAAATTTCGAAATCTTTGACAACCAGTATCTAGGAAACGAAGAATTTTTAGATATAGGAATATCTGGGTAAATATCATTTATTTTGACTGTACAATCATCCCTTCCAAGAATGTCAGTAATATCTGAGACTTTATCAAGTAATTTTTAACATTATAGGAACTCTCCATTACAAATTCTACTTTTATGTTAACAATTTAATAATTAGAAAACATGTATGTAACAGATACTATTTGCAGATTACAGCCCCAATAATACACTTTCATCACCTTGAACTAAATAACGCAATTACGTTTATTTACAAAAACTGAATTTAATTATAGCAACTTTCTCGAGAAAAATGTAATATCCATCTAATCATGTAAAAATTTGTATGAACAAGTATGTAGGACGCCTTTACATTGCAAATTTCCTCCCAGTTTGCATTACTTCCTTTTCTAGTTGTGAAACTACTATTTTCATTTCAATTGCGGTATTCCTAAGTCTATAACAGATGCCTAAGCAGCAAAACTAGGTTATGAGTTATTAATATCAACCTCTGGGAATTATATCCACCGGTTCTCTGTAGAGATAAATCTACAGAAATTCAAAATACAGCTCAAATATTAAATTCTGTTTTATACAAATATTTTCACTATTGTTTTATCCAAAGCATCACTATACTACTGTAAAAATTACGAGTATGTAGATCAATTCAAAACAAAAAAAATAATAAATAAATAATAAGGAATGGTTATAATTAAAAGAAAAGTTAAAATTGAAACATGTACTAGAAGTAGGAGGTTTAATTACAAAAGCATTTAAAATAATACTTTTGTAAATATAAATTTGATATGTTTTAACATACCTAACACAAATCTTTACTAATCTCATTCTCGAAATCGAAACCATGACCTAACAAAACTAATCGAAGAGAAGATTAAGAAACCCGGAGTGCTTTAAGAGTTCAACAGCCCGAATTGGGTAAAAGACACATAGAGTTTGATCCTAACAGTCCGCAAACGACACAAGCCACTCTCCGTAATTGCACAATAGATTGCACTATTACCGAGACCCAAATAGCACTCGTTTAATTCAGGGTACAAAATTAGTTCGTATACCGTCTCCTTTACGTGGAAACTTTGACAAAAGTTACCAACAAAATGTTTTAATTATACAGGAAAAAAAAATCAGAAAATGAGTGAACAATAAAATGTTTTGGATTCTTTAAATAATTTTATTACTTCTGTTTCTTCTATAAGAACTTTTAAACGTTTTAAATTGAAAAAGTAAGGAAATAAAGGGTAACCATTGGGATCAAAATTGTGATAAGATTTCGCAAAGTAAAAATTTCCAAGGGATTTCGCGGAATTCAGAGCAATTTCAAGGGATGGCCTATATCAAGTTACTTTAGTACAAAAATAGGATTGTCATATCTTGGTCCTAGGAACATGTGGTAGCATTTTGTCCAGATCATTTAGAGACACTCTGTACTGGATCAGCAGGCACAAAAAAGTTATGACGATTTAAATGCATGTGAAGTGCTGTAGATGGCGCCTTCTACAACTGACAGCAAATCTGCGGACATATTTCAATTTCTCGTGGCAGAAAATTCGTCTGTATCAAGTTTAATGTATTTACTACAACATAAAATAAAGTTATTGAGGAAAAACTAAAATAAAATTGTAACTTCAACAACCCATATCTCGGAAAGTATAAAACCAGCTATACAAGTTTTAGCTAGTAACTTAAATTAGATCATCATATTTAACAGATATTCGAGATATTGACAAAAAAAATGTTTTCTATGACTGCTCACAATTGTGACATTCCTGGTTAAACAAGACTGCACAACAAGAAAAAAAACGTAAAAAAATTATTCGATGCCAGTGGCGAAGACGCGGAAGATTGCGCTTTACGACATTAACTGAAATTATCAGATTGATAATAAAAATGTCAAATTAACAACTTCTTAAAAATAGTGATTTTTTTTGTTCCTCTTCTGCACAATAGTTAATAACAAAATTGACTCACAAGGTACGAAGTACCGAGGTTAACTCTTGAGTTAACCCTCGATTTCACCCGCGCTTCAGGTACAGGGTGTCCGGTTTTAATGTTCACAAACTATTAGATAAACCTTAGTGGATGGAAGTACTAATTCAAAATTTCCCGTAGAAGTGCAAAGTCGATAAAATTAAACAAAAAAATATTAAACTTTGAAGACAAACAGTCTTGCAATAGTTCCAAACAACCGTGATAAATGTCGCGCACCGCATGCTTTCGACTCATTGGTTAGACACCATACGACATTAAGTTTCGCATAATAATGCCAGCTGCGGCCTGTGTTATGAAACAAAAACTATTACTCACTAACTTATAAGTGTATTTAAAATAAATATAAAAAATATGACAGTAAGTAAGTTATTTGGTCATACTTGGTCGTAAGGGCACAACAAATTCGTATATGTAGTTACAAATTACATGTATGTAATATTGTTGGGTTTGTAAGGGTACTAAGACAAAGTGGATTTGATTTTATGATCAATTGGTTGCCAAAGAGCTAATAATTTTTTATGTAGGTATCATTTGCTGACTTTAAACCATTTTACCCTGCAAGTCATCTAGGAATATTCTAAAGTTTGATAATAATACTTAAAGCTTTCATTTAACATAATGTTCATATAAAGGATGCATTTTTAAGTACCTAATTTTCACTAACTAATCTCAAAACATAGTTGTTTAGGTTCTCGATTTTAAATTACAGGAAAAAGGCAAGAGCCTGACACGACGATAGTACAGAATGTGTGGAATGCTTTGACAAATGCCACATTTTAATTAAAATAATTTTCCTCCTGGGGATAAAATTGTTAAAGCTTGTAAATAAATGTAAAAACAAAAAATTAAAAATAGAGTTTACTATTTAACTCTGAATTTTATAAGAGGTTAACTAGACAAAACTTTACGAAGTTTTTAAAAACAATTATTACTAAATGAAAATATTAATTTTATTCCATTGTTCCACACGCAAGAAGGGGTGAATCATATTAAGGAAAGCGAACAGATTATGTCACAAAAATATATAAACTAACTAAATTTTCGACAATTATTAAAAAAAATGTTTTACATAATTACATCCATAATTTATTAGTGTTACATCTTCCTTATTACCATTTGTCAATGAGATGTTTGTGTCAATTATTCCTTGTATTTCACACCTTATCCCTGATTTGACAGACGTCTTGGACTGTAATAAGAGGTAAAAAAAATCACGTCTTCAATATCATTGCATATACCTACTTACAGTTTGATTAATTATAGATGAATCTTCTCATTTTACTAAAATTTATTTACACAACGGAGTAATGTTATTTTATACAGAAGTATTCTTTATGGGATAGAATCCCATTTCGATGAAGCTGGATGCTGGAGCTTGATTTCGTTTTTTTGCGAGCTTTTAAGAGGAGTTATTCAATAAAAACGAGTTTTGTATCTAATTAGTCCTCGGATTTGGGAATAGCACGGCTCCGGCATATTCGATGTTTTACTGGAGAAACCTTTATAGATGACTATATAATACGATAATAGCATGAATTTTAATAGTTATATGAAAATGAAAAAAATATCAACCGAAATTTATTTCTATTAAATGAATTGTCACCGTAAAATAAAATAATTCATCTTATTTTTCTACAGTCTTCACAGAAAACTAATTCAATTATGATGATTTTAATGTTTTCGGCACTAGTTACAACGTCAAAAAACCTTTATTTTTTGATTATGATAATAATACACAAAAAAAATTTCTCCGCAATAGAAATTGTTTTCATGAAGTGCATTAAAACGCGTAAAATAATATTGAGTAATACACCACATAACATTCCAGTTACAAATATTGTGATTAAACAGAGATGCACGTTAGTTTATATCTATCCAGCGTGATTCTTAACTTATCTAAAAAAATTTTTGAATGTACAGGAGACTCTTACAAACACAATTTTGTAAAAATAAAATCAAAAACAGCAGTTCAAAAATTATTTAAAAATACACTGCCGCACGGCACTGGAAACTGATATGCTGTAAAATCTAATAAGACGTATAATCGGCGACCCGACGAAAAATTGAAGTAATGATGTAATGAATTGATTAGTAAAATAGTTTGACATACCTGATGTTACAACATATTGACAGCAGCTATGATAGGTTTGCGTAAATCATCAATAGTGTCCACTTCGGTACCACATACTTCATTTTTTAAATATCACCACAAAAATAAGTTCAAATGATTTAAAGACAGGAGATCGTGGCGGCCCTCGTCGTTTAATCTTAAATTAATAATAAAAATGTCTTTATTGCAAGTTCTACAAAGAAAAATTTACAATAGGTAGAAGTCTAGCCTAATGGCCATTCGTACTACTGGTATTAATGCTTGGACATGCTGCACATGGTACGGTTATAATTGAGCCTCGTGTATTATACGCCACACTACTGCAATACGCCATGGACGCCTGGGAACTCGATCTCTTCCACGATTCAGTTGCAAATTTTGCGTTGCACTACACTTGCACTCACTGCACAACACTTGCACTCACAGCACACCGCTGTAAAAGTACCTGCATTTGGAACATGTTTACCGGAAAATCGTTATGCTAAAGCATTTTTACTTCACCATAAATTAAAATAATATTCATTAACTTCGAGTGGCTATACACGTTGGGCTGACGGTAGCCGAGCGGCCAAGGCGGCAACGAATAGTTGCTGTCAGGGAAGCACGCGCGGCCGGAAGTTGGTTCGAATCCAACACGGAGCAGAATGTTTCTGTCCTACCCATGGATGTTTCTGATTGTTAAGGTGGAGGGTAGCGTAGGTCAGTAGGTAAAAAGGGCCGCATATGGCCTAATTACCAGTAAGCTCAGTACCTTTACCTTTTTTGCTATACACGTAAGCCATTTTTTGATATTTGAAAAACTAATGTAAATACTTGCATCACAAAAAAGTTAATACGATAAGAGACTACAGTAGCCCAGCAATGTAAAGGTTGAAACTATTAGAACTTTAATAATTTTTTTTTTCTCGGAAACTATAAGGATTTTCAAATAGGTAAAAACAGCTAGAATTTTGAAAATACAAATACACACTTTAAAATATACAGAATTTGGATTTTCATTTTATATAAGGCTTTTACAAAAAATTTGTTTACGATATTGGCTCCATTTTTCATGACGCATCTATTCCCAAATATTTTAGATAAGTTCTGAATCACCCTGTACACTGGTACCTTTGCGATGCAGTTAATAAATAATTTACTTTTGTTGTTTTATTATCGTTACTAAAGACACACAAATAGAGCTCTTATAAAATTGTTGTTTAGTTAATTTCTTGCTGTTATTTTAACTATTTTTTAATTGTTTTCAACAGACCTTACAAAACTTCAACGGCGATAAAGTGCTGTGCCCATTTTGCATGTTTTGGCCAGAGAGTCAGAGGTGTACATATTTTTTTAATAAAAATCTTTATCAAGCGAGCGATTAATAGCAGTAGCTTGATATACAGTATCCTGCGTTATAATGGACATCTACAACAGTAATATCACTTTATAGATATTTGTAATGTGCCCACAATATTACATGCTTCAATGGATATTTTGTTTTTCGAATATTGAGCCGTAAAATTATATTTAAAGAAATACTGAGAAATGGAATTTATCTACTTGGGAGATGTTAGTACTATTACTTATAAAATCAAAATAAACGAAATTAATTACTAGGAAGTATTTTACTAAATGGGGAGCCGTTTTATAAATCCCCAAGGAAAAGAATTTTAAATCAAAGGAATACTGAGAAGCGAGATACTTCCAAACTCGGTTCAAAATCTTAACCGCAGCGCGTTAGTAGTAAGTTAATATTTTACGAAAGCAGTCTCTATAATAACTTAGGACTAATTAAGATTGTAACGTTGTTTCACGAGATAATACCAGCAACAACGAGAATTATAAGTTGGGAAGTATAATGCAGGAAGGGATTAAGTCATTTAGGTATTCGAGAGGTGCAACAGAAATAATAAGTTTCTGTAACAGACGTAGAATCTGTAGAGCATGCATATATTACAATAAACAAATCCTTTAATGCTATTAGTTTGAATACAATGAAATTTAACAACTGACTAATTAAATTCCATTAACAGCAAATGATGTAGCCTCGGATGTAGCAGAACTAAACCACATATGTACAGTGTGTTCCGTTATTCAGGTTGACACTTCTAGAAATGTGAGGCGGCTGTGGAATTTCCGCAAGCCCATTTACAATTAGTGCCCTGATGAAAGAATATATTATTCTACTAACAATTTTATTCATGTGACAAAAACCTGACCTACTACGATTTTTAAAAAAAGTCGTTATTCTAGAAAGTGGTAGGCATTTTTTTAATCAAAAATATATTACCAGGCTATTCAGCACCCATCAAAATAACATATTAGGTATACCCATTTTGATCGAAAAATATCTATTGTATGTGTTTTATGGAGTGCCAAATAATTAAATAAGTCAAAGATTGCCATGAAAGTAAAACACTTTTAATTGCGGTCACAGTAAAAATAATGAACGTCCAAAAAATAAAATGAATTATGAATAGCTACTAATTTATTAAACAAAAAATACAAGACGTTAATCTAAATTTAATTTCAATTTTCTCCATCATACGTCCTTCCAGTCGAACACATTTTCCAATGGTCTTCTTAAATTTAAAATTATTTTACGTGGCTACAGTAAAAACAAATTAAAGTTGTTAAATAATGTTAGCTATGTAAAGTAATTTTAAATTTAAGAAGACGATTGGAAAAATGTGTTCGCCTGGAAGGAGGTATAGTGATGAAAACTAAAATATAATTTAGATTAACAGTTTGTAATTTATTTTTAATAGTTTAGTATTTAACTCATTACATTTTTTGAAAGTTAATAATTTTTGCTATGGCCGCAATTTAAAGTGTTAAACTTGTAACGTATGTGTTCTTTGTCCGATTGGTATTTCACGGCAATCTTTGATCTGCTTATTATAATGTTTAGTTTTAAAACGACATCAATTTTATTAATTAATAATAAATAATAGCGGCAAAAGCAGCTGAATTTGCTCATATACAATAGGTGTTATAACATTTGACTTATTTAATTCCTTGGAAAATTCTTTAAATTTTTTGTTCGTTCATTTCTGACACTTTGCCACCGGTGTCGGTCGCCGACTGCATGCTTGCCTTGGGCAAGGTCAGGTTTTACAGTGGACCACTTTCCGGTGCCGTGTAGCAGGATAAATTTTGAATCATCCTGTACATCGGCAAAAGATGTGTCTGCAACAATTGTTTATATAACAAATGATTACAGAATCACATACACGATTCGTCCTACTTTTCATTGTTATTTTTATTATGAAATATTTTGTGTACAAGGTCGCCAGTCAGCTGTAAACAATAAAGACTTCATCAAAGCAAATGTAGGTAAGATTGTATTTATACAATTTCATAAACATAAAATAAACTGAATTCATTGCAATAAGCTATAATGAAGTACATTTTTGTTTTAAAATGTTATTCGGGTTCATTAAAGTTCCATATTCATTAAAAAATAATTTTGCATCCACATAAAATCATTCAAACAATTTTCTAAAATTTAACAGTTACATTTAAATAAATTTTTATTTCTCACTTCACAGATCGATACAAAGCATTGCATGAGTTCATAATTTTCATTACCTATTACCTCCTTTGGCTTCAATACATTTTCTTACACGCTTCCTAAAATTGCCGACGATGGTCGTACACTCTTCCGCCGTAATCTCGTCCCAGGAGCGCGTCAAAACCGCTTTCAGCTGCTCCACAGTAGCGTATTGTTTTCCTGAAATATTTTGCTCCATAATGGACCACACCGAGTAGTCCATTGGATTTAAGTCCGGCGAATTTGGCGGCCAAACGTCCTTGCCCCAAAAGCCTGAAAACAGCTCTTGGCAGGCGGCGATTGTTGATCTGCTAATATGATAATGATGATAATTGAACCTCGAGTATGATATCTGTAATGCTGCAATACGCCGTGGAAGTCTTGAACCTCCATCTCATTCGGTTTCGAATTTTCCTTGCGTTGCACTACACTTGCACTCATTGCACACCGCGGTAAAAGTAGTAGCATTTGGCACATGTTTATCGGGGAATCATTCTGCTAAAGCATTTTTACAACGTCATAAAGTAAAACGATATCCATCAACTCCGAGTCGCTACTATACACGTAAGCCACATTTGACATTTGAAAAACTAATGTAAAGACTGGCGTCACAGAAACTTTAGTGTCTACAAAAAGTAATCTGATTTCAATATCGGAATCGCGTGTCTAGAGACTACAGTAGCCCAGCGATGAAAATACAACTTCAATAATTTTACAATTTTTTTTTTACAATATTGACGCATCTATTCCCAAATTCTTTTAGATAAGTTCTGAATCACCCTGTATATGACAAAATAGACATTAACTACCATTAGAAAAACTAATTGTTATAAAATCCAGCTTAATATTGTAAATGATGTTCCCCACCCAAAACTTATTTATCCGTTATTAAAATATAAATCTGCAACTCGACAATAATTACGGACTACCTAACCGGCAAATCTACTTACAAAATTTAAATTTCAAATTTCGTGTTTATCAAGATGTAAAGCAACTTAAAATTATTACTTTGAAATAACTGCTATGCGTTCGCCGCTGAATTCTCCACCACCTGGGAAAGCTACAAAATTTTAATTGCATTTTTCCCGAAACTGCTTTGCGCCCCATATTAAAAACTAATTCGGAATAATAATTACGGCACTTCCCTGCTCTTAACCCTAATGGTTAATACCACTTGAATTACCCAAGGCAAGAATAAAGGATAACAAAATAAAATTTAAAGATGTACCTTTTCTTTTTAAGCTCCTACAAAAGCTACATGATTTTTAGAGGGCATCAAAAAATTACCCATATAAAAAGAACTGAACATCTTACCCCTATGCAATTCTATATGTGACTTATGTTTTTGGTGGTACACCCTGTAGTTTTGAAAATAATTGAAACGAGTTATAATCTATTCATATTTTCTGAAATCTCTTATGAAACTTTTCTATCTTTTCTATCTCAAAAATATGAATAGTATCTTTTTAATGTACATATTTTTATTTACATTACAGATACAATATAATGATCCGTTTTTCATGGCTCACCATTAGCCACTCGAAAATCGTAAGATATACAGGGTAGCCTAAATTATAAAACATTTGCGCTTTTTGATGAAATATTATTTTCAGTCTCCCCCTTACAAAAGTATTTTTTTTTTTAAAGAAGCGAAAGCGAAGGTAAAACATGCTATATAGGTTATCGGCTGCTAAGTATGAAAAACATTCGTGTCCTGAGCGACAAAAAAATAAAAACGTCAAATTATTAATGCTAAATGTTTATTTAGAGTGGAAACTAAATGTAAAATTACAATTGTTGTATGTTCCTGAAAGATTTAACGGCAAATGTTGATTGAAATTCTGTTGTAAAACAACGTCACTGGAAATGCTGACTTGTTTGTCGATTTGCGCAACATGATCATTAAATTCGGTTTCTGAATGTTTGCTTTGCTGAATACTTTTCGGTCATGATAGTATTAGGTAGTAACTTCTATTTTACGGGTTACTGAATCTGCTATATATCCTTCCGCTACCTATGACGACTTCCACCCCCCATGCCTTTTCATATCTAAAATATCCACACCTGGGGCACTTGCTAGTAATGTAGAGTTTATCGTTCTTCGAAAGGAGTGGCCGGTCTACTGATTTGGGTTTGAAATTGTAAAAAATTTAGCTATGTCGTACGGAATTTTTGAAATTATATGCCTTCCCAATCATCTGTTTTACACATCTGCCACGCTCATACTGATAAAAGGAACGTTCATCTTGAGCCTTTTTTGGTCGGAGTTGAATATAACGATTAACAAATGTTACCTAATCGTCTGTTACTACAAATATTATTTGCACATTATTTTTTGTAGTAAGAATCTGCAGAAATCTGCCTTCACTTTTATATTATATAGCTCGTCAGTTCGGCATGCCCCAGCTACTCCAAAAATCGCTACCACTTCTCATTATTCAACATATTTCATCAGGAGCTTCTAACACAAACTTTGATATATCATCCTTTGTAAATACCTGAGATTTTCGAGGTTAATATCCATCATTTTTCGTTTTTATGAATGCCAAATTTCGAAATATTCTGGTTCTTATTTAATGAAATAGGAGTATTCTGACCAAAATGTAGCACGGGACAATGTATTTAATTTTTCTAAAAGTACTAATTATACATCTTCCGTTTCTGTTAACACATATTTTGTTGTACACCATTTGATGAAATTTTCATAGGCTTGATTGTAATTGTCTTTAGATTTCTCCGGTATCAAAATTCTGCACGCAATAATTGCTGCTTCTACAATGGAATTCATTTGGATCGGTCAATGGTCGCGCGGTTTAAGGCGTCAGTACTTGAATCGAGGTGACTAGATCGCTGTGGGTTTGACCCCCGTAGCCAGTAAACCGTATATAACCTATATACGTGGAGAGATTGGCACCCTCTCTGCGGGTATGGTAGGGTGGAAGAATGTTGGCTTGGGTCAATGTGAGAGATTGATACCGGTTGACATTTGACTACCCCCCTAATTAATGAGGCTTTCCAGGTTTCCCTCATTCCTGCACTGAATGGTGGTTAGGGCCTACCAACGTAAGTCGTTCCTGGGCGCAAATGCGGCCTGCTTAATAATAATATGCCGCCCCCTCTCCCGCACAAGTCTTCGACTTCTGGGCTAATCCTCGCGATTAGAATAGGTATATATATTATTATTATTATTTTTAACTAAATTATAACCAAATATTAAACTTAAAAGATGTTTGTACTTATCAATTTTATATTGAAGAATAATTATTGGATAACTGTTAAAATAACATTTTTTGTTGACATAAATGTTACCAAAGTAATGTGATACTACTATTTTTAGGGCAATAAACCGTCTTGTACCCATTTTATTATAGTCTACAGAGGATTTTCAACATCTTTAAATTTTGTGTTTTACATAAAATCGAGGGGAGAATGAAAAGTGTCATACATTACACTATATTATTATTACTATTGTGAAAACAATTGGAAATAGGAATTTTAGAAAATGTCATCTAGCATCATTATTTCTCATTTTATAAAATCGCAATTTTCAGTATTTTTACATTATTTCAGCAACGGCAGTAGACATATTGGATTTGTTTGGTTTATCTTAATGAACATCAAAAGCCGCATTTTTTTCTAATTTGAACATTGTACATTTTATGATTTCCGAGATGCCAATGGTGAGTCATAAAAAACAGTCTACTCTGTCCTCAACAAATATAATTACTTAGAACCAACTATCTTGCAATAGGGAAGCCCAATGTAAATTATATATATTATTCTCTTTTGAACTTTAACCGTGCGTGATAAAACTTATTACAATGCAAGATATACTTAGGTAATTGAACACGGTCGTACTAGTCTTTAAAATAAATTTCTTTGTTTATGGATGTAGACCAAATATTCTACGGAAAAAAAATTCTACGGTCACTAGTTTCGGTTATGCAACAATCAATTGTTTATATGTAGAATAAAATTACAAACACGTCAATATGTAAGACTACTATTTTATTTGAAGAATAATCCATAAAATTTAAAAAATAAAATAATTTAAATAAAAAATGTGTAGCTGTGCCTGACGTAAATCAAAATTCAGTTCTTAACTAAACAAAATATACAAACAAATCCTACAAAAATACTTCAGAGTGACGCCCATTTTGGAGCACACGAAGCACAGTTCTTAATATAATGTCCATAACGTTTTGAATTTTTTCTGAAATAGACTTAAAAGCAGCAGAAATTTTGTCGCGCAGATCATCTATATTTTCACAGGGATTGAAATATTTCTCATCTCAATGAATACAATTTAATAAACATATTTGGAAATCGATTTAAATATTGGAATATTTCTAATATGTACTTATAATTTAATGAATGATTATCAGTGCATTCTCCATTTCTATCCTTAATATATTTTTTCTACGTTCATGCAAAAAACAAAACTTTATTGAATTATATTTAGTGGAAAAAGTCGTTCTTTATTGCACTAGTGCAATAAAATATTTATTGCGTTCATCTGTTATTCTACTACAGCGTTATGTCATCATGACAAACATAAACGTTCAATTCGTCGTCATATTTTCCTACACTTAGTGTCAACTAAATAAAACATTTTTTGGTTTTTGCATTAACGTAGAAAAAATATTGTATGCAACTCGTACAAAAAGTGTTTATTGCACTTGACGTGTTGTCCTACTCGGTGTGACGGCCTCGTTGGACAATTTCACGTCGCCCAATAAACACTTACTTTTTGTACTTGTTGCATAAATAACTATAAATGAGAAATAAGGTTTCCACCAATAAAAACAAAGTTAGCAATGTCGAATCTATCAAACTATATGTTGGTTTTTTTCATCTGAAGAACTAGGTATTATGGGTTATTCTACAAATAAAACAATAGTGTGTCATCTGTTACTGTCGAGCGAACCAATATGGCGCGCGTAAGATATGTGATTATCAATTGTAATAAAAAACAGCAACAAAATAATTTGGATTTTTGTATCCATTGTCGAAATTGTACAATAAACGACTTTAACCACATTTTGATGGAACTAAGCTATTTTGACTTAGTGAGTTTTGGCACTAAGCCCACGATATTTTCTTTCGACGAAAATCGATTTGTCGTATATTCTTATCCCCCTGCACCAAATTTCAACTCTTTCTGTTGAGAAATAATGACGCTAGATGGCATTTTCTAAAACTGCTGTTTTCAGTTTTTTCACAATATTTCAGCAACGGCAGAAGATATCTTACATCTGTTTGGTTTATCTCAATGGCCATTAAAAGGTGCAATTTTTTCTAATTTGACCACCCTGTATATTTTAGGATTTCCAAGATGCCAATCAATGGTGAGCAAAGAAAACCGGAACACCCCGTATATCAATCTGAAGACTGGCATCCCTTTCATATCATAATTATGAAATTCAAATTAATGAAGTTATACTAACAAGAGTTCAATTTAAAAAATTGTTTTGTGTATAGGGACGTAGGTTTAACGCATTCATGGTTTTAGTCTGTGACTGTATTTGGACGATATTTTGAAATAAATCTTTCCTCTGGTGGAACCAAATTTGCTTTATTTTTCGTAACGAAAAAAAGAATCTGTCACGTGTATAAATTTAATAATTCGTCATCTGAGACAAAATTTAAAAATATTTAACTTCTAAGCTGAATATATCATTTAAACAAAAAATAATTGTAATAGCGAAGGAAAATATTTGCGAACAAATGCGAAGTTTATCGATTTATCCGAGCAATTTCAACTGGAGACAATTCAGACTTGACAGTAACGCGTTATGAGAATAGTGAAATAATCTAATATAAATCCGCTGAAAAGCTGGAAACCAAATAAACCGATAGTATTACTGAGAATCCAATGTACAATATGCAGTGTTTGAGCATTAAAAAATGATAAGGTGGGTATTTCCTATAACTTTATTTATCTATGACAATTGTTACGAACTGTTGTTTTTATTTTTTAAATAAATTATTTAATTCATTTTAAAAATTTCATAGGATAAGGTTGCTTAGAGAAACACAATATCTGAAATGAACTGCCGAATTTTAACGAGCATTTTTTTAAATTTTAATGTTTGTATATTTTCACCATTGATGTCGAAGTTTAAGAGGTTCAAACGCAAAGAAAACCTCACAATTACGCCCCATTAAAGAAATATCCCCATTATTCATATCATGTTTTAAGTAATATCTTTTTTTTCTACTGCAGTGTCTAGTACTTTATTTTATTGCTACGGACAGGACCACAATGAAAATAACGGACGAGTCTCAGCTTTTATAACGATTCAGGATGTCCTAAGCCCGTGTAATACATATTTTTGTGTAATTCATTCATTAGTGAACAAACGTTATCGCCGCGATACCATTTTATTTCGCTAAACATAATAAACGTACACAACTATTTTCCTCACAATGCCTTTCCCGACCCAAAAGGATACAACAAAGTTTAATATGTATTCACGGTATGCCGGCATAACCACACCTTGCCGGGTTTCCTAGTCGGTATGTATCGCATAGTTTACGGACAAAATAATAATTGTTTGAACTCTTCATATAAATCACATGTATCACATAACTGTTGTGATGGTACTTCGATATACAATAATTCCAACAACTATTATAAAATTTGAAATTACTAGTTTTTTATTAGTAAAATTTGTACACTGGTCGAAAGAATGAATCCTTTATATAAAATTTAATATAATCTGCATATATAATGTCATAGAAATGGTGTAAAAAGATCCGGGGCAGGGTTGATAAAAATCATGATTTTTATAAAAAAAATCTAAAATCATGACTCAAAAATAAAATAAACAAACAATGATTTTTTTTACATAAACATTCTAATAATTAACATTAACACTGTGTATAGTTCTTATATTAACAGAGATAGTTTTTGTTTAAACTTGGACTGGTGGAAATCCCAAAGAAATATTGATAATTGACAAATTATTCCCGATTATCAAGCAATTATTTTCTGCTGCTGTAGCTAGTTCAGCCTCGGTTGCGAGAATATTTTCAACATTTGGTTTGATTCATTCTAAGATTTGAAATCGATTAGGAACAGAAAAAGCAGCTAAAATAGTTTTTTGTACTAACTTTACAATAAATAACCTAGTTTAAAATGTTTGTTTTGAGATAAATCATGTTTTATTTTCTTTTAGACTTGGTTCTGTTTATGTTTCTGCTTTCAAGTAGGCAACTAATTTATAATGCACATTTAAGATGGTAACTTTTGTTTTATACGTGTAACCTAACTGTTCTTTTCTTCTTTTTATTTGATTTTTTTCAGTTTAATTTGTATCTAACTTTTAAATAAACTGTACGTTTTATTTGAATTTTCTTAAATTTTACTTTACACAACTTAAAGCATGATTTAAACTTTAAAAATCAGTTGATTAAAATCATGATTTAAATCACGATTAAATCAAATTGATTCAAATCGTCGCAACTCTGTCGGAGAGTAACAGTAGTCATATATCATAGTCCGCAAATTAAGGGGGTTAAGAAAATATAATACGGAAATTGTCACATCTGTATAAATTTTGCCTCTAAAATTGCTGGTAATTTCAAAAAAGAATATTCGGATCGGAGATGGTAGTATTCGTAAGGGTTGGGGCATGGGCGATGTTAGATCATCACATCTGTGGGGGGCTAAAGCCCCAGCTGGACCGTGAAAATGTTTCTTAATTTCGTTTCTGAAATGTATGTGAAATGATTATGAATATTTTTAATAGGGGAGTTAAGTGAAGTTATTTTAACCAAAACAGTAGACATGGACCGTAAAATGCTTCTATTTATAAAATATGGTGCTGAAAAAATGTATCACATTTTGCGAAATACTACTGAGGATGGATCACGTAAATTGACCAAACTTGGACTGTTGGTTAGTTTATAAATACCTCAACAAGTGACAGAATATCAAGGCTTAAATATTTGAATACCATTAAGCATTAAAGAAATTCGCGATTAGTCGATGCATTCAATTCCCAGCCGTTTCAACGTTATGAGTCTTTTAATGTTAAAATAATTTTATACGATAATGACAAGAGGGGCATTCCACGCCAACTCAGCAGTCGATCCCACATCACCCTCTCAGATCTGGCTCAAAATTGGTACATCGATTGGTCCTGTCAAAAAAAGGATATTCCCAAATTTTCAGCCCCTAAGACCGCTTCCTGACACCAGGGGCCCATAGTGAAGTTTTCGACCATCATTTCTCCTCCAGGGGTCTGAAATCGGTTTTCGTGTACTGACGCGGCATTTTGGTCTAAAAAAATGATCAAAAATACATAGGAGATGCCAAATTTCCCGTAGAACACAATGCCACCATCCGTTTTCCGATATCTAACAAGGAGTACCCGGAGAACGCGAAAAACCGCGCTTCTGTAAAAAAATCTGATATCTCAAATACGGTCGCTTCAAACTGGCTGAAAATTTACCAAAAGGCTCTTCGATTATTGTTCTTTCGAGTGTTCATACGCGCGTGGTGATCATTATATGTAAAAAAAAAGTTACAAGCGTTTTACGGGTTTTATATGGGATTTTCTGTAATTTTTCATTATAACCGCTCCACTGACCCTATCCAGTTGGGTAATAATTGGATTTTTTTCTCTCTCCAAGCGTCTCTTTTGTCCCCCTGTCCTTACAAACACAGAAATTTATCTCCCCAGCCAGTATTAGAGAAAACATTATTTATTCAATGATTTATTTCACAATTTTTCGTCAATTTTTGAGCAAATTTACATTTTCTGCAGCTTACGTCTATTATTTGTAAAAAATATGAATATAATATAACATAACGAATGAAAATCGCAGTAAGAAACAAGAAAACCCACATTACAATCATTGTTGACACTATACATCTCGATATTATTTTCACTATTTTACACATAATGTCCTTATACATGAATCAGCATTCTATCTAATTGCACGATTTTTGCCAACGTGGCTTGCCCAACTTGAAGTCTATCTTGGTTTCTAAGGAGGAACTAACTCATTTGGGTATATAGTCGAAATTTCAGAGAATGAGCTTACTGCTGAGATCTCATTGCTGAAAATGATAAAGAAAATATATATGAATGGTCAGAGGGATACCAGACTATCGATACCCTTCACTGATATATTAAATCAGATTGTAGTTATTGAAAAAGCAGGTGAATTCACCATAAAACTGAGCCACACAATTAGCAAATTAAAAAAATATAAGGGTCAAGGTACTTCAATAAATTAGATGTATCACATTATGTGTAAAATAGTGAAAATAATATCGAGATGTATAGTGTCAACAATGATTGTAATGTGGGTTTTCTTGTTTCTTACTGCGATTTTCATTCGTTATATTATATTATATTCATATTTTTTACAAATAATAGAAGTAAGCTGTAGAAAATGTAAATTTGCTCAAAAACAAAAAAATTGACAAAAAATTGTGAAATAAATCATTAAATAAATAATGTTTTCTCTAATACTGGCTGGGGAGAGAAATTTCTGTGTTTGTAAAGACAGGGGGACAAAAGAGACGTTTGGTGAGAGAAAAAAATCCAATTATTACCCAACTGGATAGGGCCAGTGGAGCGGGTATAATGAAAAAATTACAGAAAATCCCATATAAAACCGGTAAAACGCGTGTAACTTTTTTTTTACATATAATGATCACCACGCGCGTATGAACATTCGAAAGAGCAATAATCGAAGAGCCTTTTGGTAAATTTTCAGCCAGTTTGAAGCGACCGTATTTGAGACATCAGATTTTTTTACAGAGGCGCGGTTTTTCGCGTTTTCAGGGCTCCCCTTGCTACATATCGGAAAACGGATGGTGGCATCGTGTTCTACGGGAAATTTGGCATCTCCTATGTATTTCTGATAATTTTTTTAGACCAAAATGCCCCGTCAGTACACGAAAAACCGATTTCAGACCCCTGGAAGTGAAATGATGGTCGAAAACTTCACTATGGGCCCCTGATGACAGGAAGCGGTCTTAGGGGCTGAAAATTTGGGAATATCCTTTTTTTGATAGTGCTAATCGATGTACCAATTTTGAACTAGATCTGAGAGGGTGATGTGGGATCGACTGCTGAGTTGGCGTGGAATGCCCCAAGAATAAATGTAAAATATCTAATCAAAGCTATACGTTTGATAACAAATATACACGGTGTCCCATAATGATGTGCGCTTCTTTGGAGGGTGCGTTCCTTGGGTCATTGTAGGGGGCTCTTTCTCTAAAATTTTTCGATTTGAGCCTCCTGACGAGACAAGGGCTTTCGATTTTCATTTTTTTGCTCAAAAACGGTTAAACTTATAAATCGGTGAATACATTTAAGTGGCACTGTTAAGTACGATTTAATATGAAAAAATACAGTAAGTAGAAAATACAAAAATAAAGCAGATTTTACCCTCCTCCTTTAAGCTGTAACTTTTTAAGAAAGTCTCTAATTAAAAACACACATACATATATGACCCCCCTAAAATTTTCCAAGAAAACTACCTCCGAATTTTTTGTATATACAACAACACCCTATATAATAAGCTCATTTAAAATAAAGAATCATAATTCTGCAAATTAAAATCTGAATCACTCTATATTCTTCTATAACTTCCAATTTATTGGTTTATGGGACATGAACCAAAATGACGACTATAAAAGTTCATTATATTAACGACCACTTCAATGTCAAATCATTCAAGGATATTAACAAAGAATTTAATAAGAATACAAAATGCTTGCAATTTATAGCAGTGAGTCACGGCTCTTGTGGTGACGTTTAAAATTCTATTAAAATTACTAAGAAATATATTTGCCATAAAACTGATATTCAAGAAAAAAAGACTTACTGCAATGTTTCGGAAAACCGGAAACTTACCTGAAACAAAGAATCATAGTTAAAAAACATCAAGACAAAAAACAGTCAAAATATAAGGCTTGCTACAGAGTATGGGTGTATTCGCGACTCGTGGTATGTGAGGATATCTCGAATAGTGTGTAGGGTCTTATTCGTTAAAACCATTCATAAAAACCCTACACACTATGCACAAATTCCTTACAAATCACGCATCGTGCATCAAGAATCGCGAATTCGCGCATAGTCTGTACTCTGTATATCATAAGTATCTATTTGTATATCAAAACAATTTTATTTAACTGAAATGCACCATAAAAATTTTGTTTTAAAATATTATATGACCTGAATATTTAAGTTCAAACTACCTGTATTGCTGCTACAAGCAGGATTTCGATTTGAGAATACTAAACATAAAAAAAGTAATATATTCACAAAAAACAACGAACTTAATTTTGTCACCATCTGCATGATTATTACAAAATTATATATCCTTTTATTAAGAGCCTTATCATTTTTGTGGTTCTGTTGCGGTTGTAAAGCCCCTAGAAAAAAATTCCTAAAGTGGATTATTTTTCGGTATACGTTTAATTGAATCTATCCGGATATTTCTGCAGTCTAAGCACTGCCCCACTATATTTGCTCATATTAGGTTTAGAATTAGTCGATAAGACCCTCTCAAACTGAAAGATTTGTTATTTTCGTTCTCTCTGCACCCTTATTATTTTTGTGCCGTTTTATTTACTAGGGGATGCAGCTTGACTGGAAGATGATATAATTAAATTCACCATCCTTGGTTTGTCTTTCGTTTGGAAGGAATCCATAAGTACAGTATTTTGTAATTTTTACATTAGCAACGCAGTTATAAATTTGCTATAAGCATTAATTGCACTATTACTTAACAACGACTAATAAGTGCTTCCTATTACTTACAACAATCTATACAGGGTGATTCAGATTTAATATTAATAACTTCAGGAATCGATAGAATATTAAAATAATGTTCATTTGTGACATAAACTTATTTCCTAAAACGCATCGTTTCCGAGATAGAGGGCGGTGAAGTAGGATTTTGTTTCTCGTTTTTCCCTCATAACATTTGACAAACGTCAGTTTTTTTTTGAGGGCCATCCGACAGTGTCCCCGGAAGCACCGCAGCCTATAGACTTATTGTGCATCTCTCGATGAGCATAAACCTCCATGGTACTACAGTGGGATTCGAACCCACACCGAAATAGCCGATCCAGACTGGTTCCACGAGCAGTCGTCTCCCAGCCACCTCGGCTATCGCGGCGCCCAAAACGTCAGTTTACACAAATCACTGAGTTTTGTTTTCATGGGTTGCTATAACGTTAAATGAAATTTACGCGGCTGGTGCGCTACACTGTCACCAATTTCTTTGAATATCTCAGAAACAAGTCCAAACAGGAGACGAAAAAGTTTCGAAATTAATCAGGTCAAAGTGATGTTTAGATGTTTTATTAAAATTATTTTTTTTGTAGGTTTGAGATAAAGTAAGAGGGTGGTAGCATACAAAATACACTTCTAAGAGGGGTAGGTAGTTCAAACTTAAGAAGCTTATGTAAGATCATAAGTAGTGTTTGTGTGCCAAATTTCAATTAAATCGGATACGTGGTTCAAAAGTTATGAGGAAAAACGAGAATAAAATTCCTACTTCAACGCCCTCTATCTCGGAAACGATGCGTTTTAGGAAATAAGTTTATATCACAAATGCGCATTATTTTAACCTGTTCTATCGATTCCTGAAGTTATCAAGATTAAAGCTGAATCACCCTGTATAAATAAAGAAATGATTGCTCTCTAGATAAATTTTGTAGACTAATGGAATATGTTCCTTGTTAGGATGAAATGCACATTCTAGGTACTAGGGGTACTGTTGAAGAAAACAAAGAAATGTATCTCAAAGACTAGCATAACCGTGTTAATTTAGGTATATCTTACATTGTAACAAGTTTCATCACGCACAGTTAGAATTTAAAAGAGAATATCTAATACCTACATAAATTATATTGGCTTTCTATATTGCAAGATATTCGGAATAAATATTGGCCACCCTGCATATTTGACGGTTTCCAAGATGCTAACGGTGAACCACAAAAAACGGACAACCCTGTATAGTAGATAAGTAAATCTTACCAGTTGTTACGGAAGTAAGATTTTTTTATCTGTAATATAAAATCAAATCTCTTGACCAGAGTATTTTTATTCTCTTTAGTTGACTATTCGGATACAAGTAAATTATACAAGGTGTCCAGGACATAAGTGCCTTTATTTCTGTTTAACAAAACAAAACTGACTTAACAATTTGTTTCTCTTACAAAATGTTCCAAGAAGATATTCAATTATTTATAAGTGTCTAGTTTGAGATTAACAAGAGGATAATAATGGATTGCAATGTTGTCGCATGTTCACATTTGAAAGATTTTTAAGAAACCATCTATTGTTTATTTTATCAACACTGATACAAAAATCAAATTACAAACAAATTAAGTTCACTTAGTCTTAACTGTACCTTAGTTTAAAATTGTGTAATGATGTGTCGCATTTTCTTGGTGCTTTTGGTAAGCCATTACAGTGATAGCACTTGTATTGTAAGCATCCTGTATATAAGGCGAAGAACTTCATTGAGTTCATTTTCATTGATTATACTTCAAACAGATTCTTAAATTTCAAAAGATGCTGCATGAAAATTTGTATCACACACTGGAACTGTCATAAAAAAGAAGAAAGTTTTAGTAAATTTAGAAACCTTAAAATAAATTCTCACTTCCTATAGTCAACTCAAGTGCGAAGTAAGTCGAGATGCTGAAATAAAAATTATATGACACTGAAGGGGAAATGGGGTACTAAAAATATCAGCTAATCTCTGAATGAGATGCATAAGAAAACATAAACACTTCTCCGGAAACTGGGATTAACTGAGATTTAAAAGACATCTACCATTACCGCAAAAGAAAAAACTTTCATTCACAATATTATTCATTATAAATGTTTTCATTGCGCTCCATTTGAACAGAAGATACACAGCAAGGAGGAGCCTAATGCTGACAGATGTTTTACATCCAAACCAATGTGTTTATTTGAGATATTTTAAGAATCATAAATATTTTGTACTTCAATATCAAATCATTTTAAAAATCCCTGAAAGAAATTTTAAGCAGATTTTCCATCAGTGCCTGTAACTCACCAGTCGTGCAGCGCAATACCTACCTTAAATAATTGAAAAGTTTTAGAGTTCTAAAATAGGTCAAAATATAGATATACTGACTAGAATAGCGTTCTAAAAGTTTATATTTTTCAATTTCCGTATGCAGTTCAGTTATACTGAATCTGCCTCGGAAAACCGAATAATCAATATCATGAATAAAATGAAAGTATTGTTTGTTCTACTTAAGAATATTTGCACACTGACACGTTCGGCGAACTGAATTTATTCCGTTTTACTTGTTTTGTATTTATGTATATCTTTCACATCTAAGAGCTCTACTTCGCATCTTGAACTTTTATCAACAAAACAGAATTGTAAATAGAAAAATGTATCTCAAGTTAAGTTAAATAAACGATTTCTTGAAAAATATGCATTACCTTTTACTTTGTAAATAATAAGTCGCGTATAGCAACTCGCGACATCCCTTTCAAACTACAGAGTACAGACACTTCCGCTATCCATCAGTTTGTCATAAACGCTGGCGTGCAAACGTCGTTTGTACAGAGGTGAATTAAAGTAAAATTAGGTATGTGTCGAAACCGAGGAATGAGTCGCTGCAGGTATTAAATGTTTAAACACAACTTGTAATAGCAATTAAGTTTCTTCAGTTTTCCTAAAGACATAAGTAAGTAGATAATGAATGTATAATGCTTGCTACAGACTACAGGCGTGAATTCGCGATCGCGCCAATATCCTTGGCAGGATAAATGACCTCGGATGTGCGTGGTCGAGAGGGACTATCTCTCTTTCGCTGTAGGCCTGGACGCCTCGTAGAGTTGGGTTTCTTTCTCCGGTCAGCCTCGACCACAATTGCGGCCGATGCCGCTCGCGGAACCTCCTCCTGTCTTGAAAAACCCCGTCGGCGAGGGCTTATCTTCTGTCTTCTCTTCTTTCTTCGTAGACGCGTATAACCCCCCGGGGGTAATCATGTTTGGCCGCGGCGCGAACGCCTCCGGTCGGGTAAGGATCCGCCTAGGCGGACTCCGGGGTAGGATAGGAGGTAAGAATCAATGTCTCTTCGTAGTCCTATTCTTGATCCTGGCGGTCCTCAAACAGAGGAAATGTCTCAACTTACCTCGCGTCCAGGAGTTGAAACCTTTGCTGCCTGCACCTGGCGGCCGCATCGGGTCGGTAAGTGATGCGCGATGCGTGGTTTGTAAGGAATTTGTGCATCGTATGTAGGGTTTTTATGAATGGATCTTTAACGAAGAAGACTACATACTATTCACGAATTACTCGCATATCACGAATCGCGAATACACGCATAGTCTGTAGCACAGTATACTAAGCAATCAGTAGAGAAACTCAGCTTTCCCGCGTCTTCCAAAAATCCGCCATGTTGTTGGCGACTGACAGTTATTACTATAATTTCTCAATCAATACCTCAATTTATATGAAACTACACTGGATTACAACAGTTAATTAAGAATTAATGCAAAGTATTATAACTACGAAACAACTTTGGTTATGTTTACGCCAAATTATTAGCTATTTTTTCGTATGTTCTGTGGAATCAGCCATATTCTTGGCGACTTTTTCTAGAGTAGGGCTATTTAAAAACTGCCAGACGTATTTCATTCATAAATTGTCTAAGATTCCGTACTGATTGCTTAGTATACTGTGGTCTGTAGCAAGCCTATTATACAGTAAAAATGCTAGGTGGTGTTTTACTACTATTGCCATAACTGATTTCTTTATAAAGTCGGTAACATAGGACTGTAAATATTTCTTAAGGCTGGCGTTTCAAGGACAAATAATCATATCTAAATATGCTCACAAAAAATACACACAGTAGGTGGAGGTCCTTATTAATGTAGTACTAAAATTTAATGCTGAAATTGAATCATTTTCTTTAACTTTTGAAGAAAAAATGTGCTAAATAACAAAAAAAACCGTGAATTTGTACCTTATCACTGTGTTCTATACACCGTGAAAAATACTTGATAATTAACATAAATTCAAGTGTTACTAGTATTTTAAAAGAATTCTGCGGGATGTGATAATGTTTATAATGTAGAACACAATTTTCTCAATGTGCAATTGACTTGTAAAATTTAGTAGATTTTATGATAAAACGTAATAGGTGAAAATGATGCTCATTTTTCTTATTCTAAATGTCTTGTCAGCCTGGAAACCGTTATACAACCTGGAAAAAAACGTGTATAATTGACACTGATGAGATATTCTTTCCAACTTACTCAGATTTTTTAGACTGTCTCAACAAACACGTATGAAATTTGTTGAAAATTTGCCTATAAAACGGCGCCCTTAAGAGAGTATAGTTTAGACCGTTTCGACCATATTTCACAAGAGGGTTCAAATTATGTAGACGACCATATTGCTTTTAGACATTGTAATGAGAGTAAGCTTTAATTGGTCTTATGTATAGTCATGTAGAAATATTTAAAAGTGTGATTACTTATACTAACAATAATTTATTACATATCAGTAACAAAAGGTTAACCGGAAAAGAAGAACATATATTTGCATCTCTTTGTGTAGCGACGTTCTAAAAATCTATCAGTAACTATAATTAATCGTTACATAGTGTGCATATATAAAATGTTATCAGGTTGATTACGCTTTTCTGCACAAATAAATAATTCTTATTCTGATCGCCCATTGCCGATGGTTGCATACGCATTTCGAGGTCACCGCAGACGCTTGAATTTAGTTCAAAGTGCCGACAGCAGAGTGAAATTGCTGTTCTATATGTACTGTAGGTACTTTGTTTTTCACTAATTTGATAACGCAATCGATTTCTCTAATATTATTAATATCAGTACAAACTTGCTGCTTGTTAAACTGCAAGCAACTACTCAGTGAAAATACATGGCGATTACAATTATTATCATTTATTTCTATAAGTTGCTTGAAGTGACCCTATAAACTAAAATCGTTAAGATTAAGATAGGACCTCTGTTATAAATTCATTTGTATGCGTTTCACGTCGCATATGTAAGTAAATAAGAATAGCTAAAAGCATAATTCATATAAACGAATAGTACGAAAAACAACAAAAGGTAAAATACTGACAATTTACAATAAAATATGTTATTTAGGAACTCGTCAAAGGTGTAAAATGCCTCTACTTAAGGAACTCTTAATTTATTTTTATAATGTACAAAACACAAGTTTTTGACATGCAGTGGCAATTTATTGTGAAAAAATAATAGAATATACCATTTCTAGCTCAAATCTTCTTGTCAAATGTTCAAGATAGAAATTATTTCATTGAAAACTGGTTAGATTCTCGTTAATGTAAATAAGACAATCAAGGATAAATACACAAGGAAGAGTAAGAATACCATATTATTCAATGAACTGATTTATTACCGACAGTTTTGTACTGAAGAACAGCAGTAATTTGAATGCACTCGGTTTTCACCCGAATATTTTAGATAATTGACATGAATGACCTCTGTTTAAAATTGAATAAGTCATGTTAAAATGAAATAAAGCTGTTAATAAAGTTTCAGCGGAAACTGAGTCAGCGATATAAATAAGAATTTTTTTAGACAAATTCTTAGAAAGCTCAAAAATATGTTTCCCAAGTCATGTTTTGATCATTGCATACTCCAAGGAATTTGGTCTAAGAGGAAATTAGTAGCTAAAACCTTAAGTAATGAAGGAATCTGAATTTTTCATGTTATCTATTAATTTATTTTGCATAGTAAATATTTCTGTTATTTCCCTTAGCCCACTTCTTTTTCCGTTTCTTTTTTTATTATTTTATTTTCATTTTGATTATTAAATCTTTTTTTGTTATTGTATCTACAGTTCTAGTTGCATTATTGTCTATTACTCTATACACATTTTATATTGTTTCTGTGGATACTATTTTGGACTTATCCTGTAAGTATCCCAAACTAATAAATAAATAAAATAAATTATTTATTTTTGCAAGGAACCACCATGCTTTAAATTATTTTTTGCTGCCACAACGTTTTCTTTGAGAGTTTAGAACATTTTTTTCTCGAAAACGGTTGAGATTAGGATAGGATCCGTGCTATATAGGACTCTTTTGTTAGATAGTTAGGTAATTTATCTGATTTATTTACATTAAAATCCCTATTTCCAAAAATGTTCATAAAACGGATATTAATGCCTATATAAGTAGGCTTCTATAGTTTGATGGATGGTCGGTCAATAATCGCGCGGTTTAAGGCGTTAGTACTTGAATCGATGTGGCTAGACCGATGTGGGTTCGAGCCCCGCAGCCGGTAGACCGTATATCAGCTATATTCTTGGAGAAGATTGACATCTTCTCTGCGGGTATGGTAGGGTGAAAGTATGTTAACTTGGGTCAATGTGAGAGATTGATACCAATCGACATTTGATTACCCCCCTAATTAATGAGGTTTTACAGGTTTCCCTCATTCCTGCACTGAATGGTGGTTGGGGTCTATTAACGTAAGTCGTTCCTGGGCGCAAACGCGACCTGCTTAATAACAATATGCCGCTCCTCTCCTGTACAAGTCTTCGACTTCTGGGCTAATCCTCGTGATTAAAATGAGAGGTACTATTATCCGTGGAACCCCTTAAAAATTGGTATACTAATTAATTAAGGGATTTTTACTTAAACTATTTTTCGATCAGTTATAGCGTCCTGAAATTTACTACTAATCCAATTTAAGTTATGAATTAGAAGGTAAAATATAATTGTCAAATGCCATATTAGAACTTAGTAAACGATTAAAGATAAAATATTTGAGCACTAATATCATCCGTGGGAGATTTAAAGAAAAAAATGAATAAAATTAATGAATTGTATATGTTGCCTTGTAAAGTAAATCATATGTCTTATTATTATGCATTTTAGTGAAGTTTTAAAAGTATAATCGATACGACCTTCACCATAAAAGTTCTAGTTTTACCATTTAGGGGCGTGATGAGTACACATTTAATCACATTAAATTTCACCACTCTCTTGATTAAGTTCCAGTTAAATTAGCGCACAGTGGTTTTAAGCGTTGATTAAATTTGACTGATGATGCATATTAAACAATATACTATAAAGAAAGTCAATCAATCAAGTTAATTTTCTGTTCTATTTGTACACAAACAAATGCAAAAAAGTGCCTGACGTGTAAAACCGACAGCTGAGTTTTGATGTACAGATATTTAATCGTTACTCCCGTCCTCAATCCAGCAACTTTAAAAGATGTTTAATCAAAATTAAAGATTGCCCTTACATTAAAAGAAAATGTTTAATTAATTCAGTGCTTCTCAACCTGTCGTGACCACAGTGAGCACGCTGTTAAAAAAATGCAAATTAGTTTAAAATCTGCAGTGGCAAGTAATCAAAAATATAACGTGATTATTAAGGAAAATGTTAAATATTCATCGTTGTACGTTTACATTTTCATATACACAATTAGCATATGCAAATAAGAAGTGTCAGTGACAGATATACAAAAGTTGATATTGGAAACAAGTGTAGTAAGTAATAGTATTTCTTAATACGATTAAAAATGGAATTCTTTATAAAGCTGAGTCTACAAATCATGTTTTGTCATCAGCCTTGCGTGATCATGCCAGATTTGTCAAACAAAACGTTACGCGTAGACGGCAAGTTGGACATTTTGACAACTCGCAAAAGACAGATGAGTCAGTCAATCACGCTGGAGATTGCAACTGGTACTTTTGGTGCGTCTAGTAGCTGAAAAAAATGGCTTCAGATTTACGACACTGGTCTCACGAATTTTTTCACGAAGTTGCCTCGGCAAGTGCAATCAAAGAATTACAGCAACAGAGATACGATAAACCAGGCATACACCTCCTTAGTGAATAAGTACAAAGTGGATTGTAAATATTTTTTGTAGCTCCTGCCAGTCGCAAAAAAACTTAATACACCAGCTAACCTCTCGTGTGGGCTGTGACCTCGTGGCAGTGTCTTGTTATTTTTATATCTGGGTTTACAATGGTTAACAATTCACACTATCTTTATGTCTATGTCCATACGTAAATAATTACGCCAATCTTCTGATTCCTGCTGTTAATTCTTAGAGAAGGTTAAAATGGGAAAATGTCCGCCTCTCTTCAGTAACCACTCCAGAGATCAGACTTTAGTTTTT
This sequence comes from Monochamus saltuarius, assembly GCA_025584915.1. Lineage (NCBI taxonomy): Eukaryota > Metazoa > Arthropoda > Insecta > Coleoptera > Cerambycidae > Monochamus > Monochamus saltuarius. The sequence continues at coordinate 7,104,484 of CM046726.1, forward strand.
ACTTCTATTTTTGGGCACATAATGCAATTATCGTCACTAACACTCCTTCTTTCATGACAATTTCAGATTAACTGAGCGAAAGACTGAACGAAAGTTTGAACAGTGTAACCACACTATTTGTGCAGTTTTATTGCTCAATGTTTCCGGATCATGTAAAACTGACGACAAAACATGACGTGTAGACTAGGGCTGAATTTTCGGAATCTCGGGATTTTTCGAATTTTCAGCCCCAAAAATCACGGGTGCCACCAGTCTCATTCCTGAAATACGAGGCCACAGAACTTATTAAGTACATACAATCAAGGTCTAAAATATCCTATGTAGCCGTTACAGCCAAGTTCAAGTACAAATGAAAAAGTTTCGTTATTTTCTACTTTAACCAAAGAAACGGAATTATATAAAAATGGTGTATCCTACGATTTTTTAGGACGTACTCCATCAAAATTTGTTCGAATTAGAATACGAATGTGCTGGATTAATTAGTTTTTCTTATATTTATTTTTTACATTTTTAATTCCTAGTCCTAGTGTAGACCAGGCTTAAGACAGTGTGTTTACTGTAGTTTTGTTTTCTAAAGCATTTTATACAGGGTGAACCTTAAAATATTTACGGAGATATTATTTTTTTTAAATAACCACATTTTTAAGGCCGCTGATCAGATAGGCCACTGACGTAACCTAATAAAATAAACAATATGATTTACGGAAGACGAGGTAAGATAAGATAAATAATTGTTTAGCGTAAATTAAATTTTTGCTGTTGTTTCTAATTTAAAAACACTTGTGTTTTTAACAATAAGTAAATTAAAATTATCAGCGATTAAAATATGAATTTCTGAAAGGTCGATACTATCAATTAAAGTGTTTAGGAAGTTATTTTGTTCAATGATTCCAAAAATTATCGTTAAACGTGCATAAAAGCTCACCTACTTACTGAAAAAACAACTATTTAAACAGTTATCCACATTTAAAAAGTTAATACCATTGTACACTGTTATTACAAATTACACCCTTAAATTATTTTATGAAGAATAACAAAAAAAAAACTATGATTTTCAAACAGCACCATAGAGTTCATTTTCGTCACATAACCTCAACGTGTCAGTGCTAACCATTTCGTACTTCGTAGTGAGTGAAACAGATTTTAAAAATAAATACAAAACATGGAATAACAAAATAACTAGCTTGATGTATGCGTACAATATCAAAAGAAAGCAAAGCAAAATATTTAGTGTCAATCGCATGTAAAATAGAAACTAGTGCCGTAGGCACAGGTAATAGGTAGATGTCACGAGCAGTAGGTGAAATGTCCCGTACCAGCCCCATTCTCTAAGATTGATAGTCGAGGTCGACAAAGAGGTTATGTTGATACCGGTGCAGAAGTATGGTCCTGAGCAAAGGAATAAGCTGCGGCAAGTTACAAGTTGAAACAAAACATGTAATATTTGTGGAAAGGGATTTGATAATTCCAATACACGTAAATTGAAAGTTAACATGAGATGAGACTTTTGCATCTTCTGAAACCGAATTAAACTAATAGTTTCTTTAAGTAATACAATGCTTTACGCATCTGTTTTAAGAGTTGCGGCACTAACGTTTAAAACGTATTTCAATCGTCTTATTATTTTCACGGGCAGTGTTTTTCTCTTGTGGATTTAATTAATATTTATCGTGAAATACAGTGTGATTAAATAAAATATGGCGCATTATTCAAAGAGTGAAAAGGTTGACATGTTAAAAGCATACTTATTTGTCAAGTAGTGATAATCCGCGATAGTGAAAACGATAACGTATTGTGAGTAGAGAATCTGGATTATATTTTCAATTTATTGATAAAGTATAGGAATAGCAAAGGGAAGAAGCTGGCCATTAATATTTTCATAAATAAATATATTTCAATCAGTGTTTGACATGTATAAAAATTCTAGTTAACTTTGTTGGAGCCTATTCGAAGAATTAGTGTAACACTGGCAACGCTGTCGAATCCACATTCACCATGAGTCCCGGATCAGCAGTCCTCAACAAGTTTTCTATTGAAAAATTGCGGGTTAATATATTTGTATTTATCACTCTGTATAAATAAATCAGGTCAAAAATCTTTTTTATTTGTTATCAGTGGCACTTGCTTTTTGATATATATCATCTTCTGATTTTAATCAAACACATAGTGTCAAAGTATCAACACAATTTTCAAAATGCAGTACCAACAAGAAAAGTTTGGGAACTACCGACTGGTTCATACGAATGCTAAAATGAAGAATGACATAAATAATATTTCCATATTTCATTAAATATATATCCAACAGTTCGGAGAATGTAGTAACAAAATTAAGCACCACGTTTATGGATATACAGACGAGGAAGCCGACATAAAGTTGCCTAAAACTTTTTTATGGTCAAATAAACAGCGCAAATAAAATGGCACGGGGGATGAAACTTCATATAAAAAAGAATTGGCATGAAAAATATAAGAACGATGTAGTTATACACGAAAACTCTTCCTCTGGGACCCCAAGCGGTGCTGCCGACGCTAAAACAAAACTTCCCAAGGGGGTATACGGGTTCATCGGATGTGGCAGCTTACGTATACTCTCAGTTCGGGACAGACTTTCATGCGGGCTGGTGGTTATTTGGGGGTACTGTAAAAACAATTATTGGTGGAGATGAAATCTTGACAGTTCATGCTCTTTATACGACTCCAATTATAGTTGAACTATGAACTTATACCGGTTGCGCTATTTAAGTTGGCAATCGTGAATATCTTGAAAACTAAGCACTTGAGAGAAAAATGTTTCCGACACAAGTATCATCGTTTTATATATGGGATTTAATGGTTATACGTTGGGTTCATTTGATTTAGAATTTCAATTTCAGATTTTTTTTTAAATTTTAATGATTCACGTGCACTGAATATTCCGTTATGTGTTCTCTTTATACAATCAACGGGTTATGTCAACATGCCATCGATTATCATTATTTCTAATTTCTTCTAATAATTTTTGGTAGAATTTTTGGCTAAATATTAGTTCCATTCATTTGAAACAATGCAAACACATATAATCATAGACTAAATGGTAAGTGTTGAATGAAGAAATAATATTCTTCACTCAACGGTAGGTAGGTTTTAAGTAATGTGAAAAAAATTATTTTCTGCGTTAACTATATGCACTTAGAAAACTATTCTATCATCACGCAATGATACACAGGATACAGCTTCTTGGACATAAATGTATTGATCATGTACATCTATACTTAAAAATTGACTATCTGCATCTAAAAGTTCAATTATTACGCACCAAAATCGTACACAATATAGTTCAATAAATCACTAAACAAATGTCCGTTTAAGACGCTGTAATGTGTAATTGCTTAACCTTTTACTTTGTTCGACTTAGAATTAAACAAGCAATACCAGAAATGACGTAAAATTTCAGTCAAGCAAAGGCATATTTATTTCATTACAGTCTTTGCTGGCAATACGGTCAATGACGTTTTTTTTTAATTCTAGTGTTTATTTGTCACTTTTACCAATTTTCTTGAAGTAACAAAATGATTCTACCACATGTATCACATGATAACTTAATTTGTTTCTACTTGTAAATATGGTAAAACTTTTGATTGTCCTCAAAATCGTTTGCAAATTATAAGTTTTTCAATGAACATAATTTAATTAGTAGTAGTTTAGTAATAAACAATAACAATTACAGATTATAGACGTGTTTTAAATTAAATTAATAAATAATTTCATGTCAAATTTCAACTAACTAGTTATGAAGGCAGAATAAATATATAAATTATTAAAATATTAATTTGCACATGCATGGAAAGTAAATGTCATCGAGTAATATATTTGTGAAATTAATGTAAAACGTAATTACTCATAAGTCATATAATAATTAGTATTTAGTACAATTAAAAAATATATTTTACGTACTTTTTCAATAGTACTTTATAACAGTTGTATTTAGTAAACGCTATATTTACATAAAATTAAATCAGACACCATCTTAATACATCACATCAGTTACCTCTTGCACTGCCAACAATTCTGCTATCTGCTACCATATGGTTCGGTGACATCTTTGATGCAGTCATTGTGGTCATATGTTTGATCATGATGATGTAAGAAATTATTACACGAAATTACAAAAAGCTTCTTATTTGAATAAAATTCACGCATATCACTTCTATCAGTTTCTTCGGAATAAACAAAGGAAAACAATGATATGAGTCAGAAAATAGTAAATCATAACGTACTACGATTTAACTAAATCCAGTTTGGTTTACTTAGGTGCGAGCTTAAATTTTTTTGATAAAGCGACCCTAAAACGATTAAATTTATTGCGCTTACTTAAATTTTAATATCCCCTTAAACTTTTTTATTTGATATAATCTTCGTCTAATTCAAAAACCATGTGCAAGTTAAATATTTCTAACGTAAGAATATTTAGAGAACTTGCCAATTCATCAATTGTAGGTGATGTGACGACTGCCACATAGATCTGCTATCACGTCCTATATATTTTATGATTTAGTTTCTTAGAGTATGCACCTAAAGAGTACGCGTGTGTACCTGTGTACCTACATTTTCACTTTTTAATTTGTAGTTAATTACAATAAGAAAATAGATAAAGTGAAAGACAATTAAAATTTACTGAAGATTTATTGTTTCACGTCACTTTTATCACTTTTCATGGTGCATATTTTTAAAACCACATATGCGTACCCTTATGAACGTGTGATCCCAAGAGTAAGCATATTTATATAGATAAAAAATGTGTTTTTTTTTCAAAGAAAACTATTAAAGCTTAGCATCTTTACATGTTCACTGAAGACTTAAGTACATAATTTAGATTGCGTGCAGGTAATGTATGCATTGCTTGAACGAAATGTTATACAAAGTGTGTTGAATCAATCACATACTATAAAAAAAATCTGAATTTTATCTCCACGTCCCAATAAACATTTAAAAAAGTGAACGAAGAAGTTGCATAATTATAATACCTATTAAGGTGATTTGTTAATTGTAGCGTGAACGATTAGTGCCACCAAATCAAACAAACGTAATAAAAAGCTACCCTCAGCCGCCAGCGATACCTTTGGAGATACACGGACAGATCATTCACGTGTACTATCTACTCCCCAACGCCCTGAATTGAAGGATTTCTCGATTTTCTCATCCCTCGACTCGTCAAACTAAGACATAATCCCTAAAGCTAAGACTTATCAATGTACTCCAGCCCTGCCAGTTCCACTTTCCAACTAGTCACAGTTAAATTCTGCTGTCCGTCGACCGTGGAACGTAACGCTGTGCCGTGTGCGTAATCTTCGACGGCATCAAATACAAAGAAGGAACTTCCTTAAGCCCCAGATAATAATTAAATTCTTTTGGGGAACTGAACCCTTCCGAACTATCTGATATCGACCGCAAATAAAAGAAAGCGAAATACCTTACTATAGCTGGTATTACCGAGATTAGATACATGTAAAATAAATTACTGTTTACTTACAACTACGTACGAGTATGTACAAAGAGTGTATATTATTTGCAAAAGAATATGGAGTATCATGTAGCAAAAAAACATTTCTGACGTTCACCAAGGCATTGGATGCCGCAGAACTTTTTACGCTGTTCAAGGAGAGAGTCCCAACTAACACCAAAGTAACAATAACTAAGACTGGAACCTGCAAAGAGTAACTATTATGTAACCGCCACCAAATCTGCTATTTTGTTGTATAAATAACTTTATGCAACAAAGTTACAGTCACTGTTACAGACGTAACGTTGGGGGCGTCTTAGTTACCAATGGGACGACATTTAAGTTTAGAGAACTTGAAAGTTACAAATGATCGTAGCAGCGACTAACTCCTGTTACTAAAATATTACTTCAAAGTTGCAATCACTTTAAAGTAGCTCTGATGCGAAGTTGCCGCGACATTCAGGGATCCTTAATTGTTTGTTTAAAGGCGTGGAACTTGTAAGTAACATTCATTAGTCCAAACAGCGTTATGGTTACTCGTAGAAGTATTAACGATCATCGAACACAGCAACTACAAAGTGTGAATCATCCTTTAAATATACCATGATGTAAATCTTACGACGTAGTTTCCCAAAGTTGCAAGCCTTCATGATGTTCTTCTTGACAAAATGTGCAAAAGCACCTTAATGAAGTTCAAGAGGTACGATGGATTGGACAAGGAGGACCGGTACCATGGCCGCCACGATCTCTCGACTTATATCCTTTGGACTTTGGAAATGAAGTGTATTGCATCGAAGGACATCATTGATGATTTACACAAACGAATCATAGCTGTTGCTAATAACTTACGTTTTGAAAACGGATAAGAACCAGAAACAGTTGTTTAAGTTCGTATAAACTGGGTAAGAACAGTTATAAAATTAGGTATATTAAATTATTTCATTAAATTAATTGTATTAATTAATACTAGCAACAGCGGCGAACGCATTTGAAATAGGTGTTATAAAATTGTATTTATTTCTTTTCTTAGGAAATTCTTTAAATTTTGTGTCCGTTCATTTTTTATTACGCTTTACCGCTGTGCCGGTCGCCGATTCATGCTTTGCCTTGCGCAAGGTCAGGTTTTACAGTGAACCAGTTTTCAGTGCCGTGCAAAAATATTTTTTTAATCATTTTTTAACTTCCCTTTTTGATATATTTTTTTCCAATACTGTAAGAGTCCCCTGTACATTCTATTTTTTTCTAGATAAGTTATGAACCTTGAATCACCCTGTAGTACATTTTAGTAACACCGCGCAAGGTCTGACACAATCATGACAACATTTTTTAAGTCATAATATTTTATTTCTACCCGTATTTAACAAATACTTATACCATTGATATTGAAAATACAATTTACTAAACATTTGCAAATAATGATTCAACAGTTGCAAGGAAGCTAAACAAATTGTAGATAAATATAGAAAACCATACGCATCATGTTATTTTCTTATACAAATTGTTTATACCGAAGTGTTGATTTATTTGAAATAATAAGAATGTCTATTAATACAAAATCACAAAGAAAACCTTTTCATATTCGGCTAACTTTCCTTTAAAATATAGTTTAAAATCAGAAGTAAAGAAAACTAAAATATTTCTTATACATTATTAGTTATAGACGGAGGCAGTATACACAGGTTTACAGTTACACAAGCTTTAAACCGATATTGATTGATGCTGATGGCACGTCTGTTAATTACACAAAACTATGCATGCATTGTTAGAATGCATTATATACCAACAGGATACTATGCACAGTCGCAAGTACTATATTTGGTCTGTAAATGTATCTATTTACATACGGATTTGCTACGCTGTTGGTGCATATGTAAGGTTATCACTGTAAGCAGGAAATTCATATATTTATCTCAAAGTTATTACTGACCTGACAATAAATCGTTTATAATAGTTTTAATTTTATACAGAGTGGTTCTAGATTGTTTCCAGACATTATCAGGATGGATAGAAAGTAACAGTACTATTTGTAATAAATTTGTAATAACGTACACGTATCTCTTACATGATGTATACAGGGTGAACCATAAATAAATACAAATATTTTAACTGCAGGTGTAGTTCTTCATATAGATGAGCCTAGTGAATGTCATTTTTAAAAATTTCAAATATTTAAATAATAATTTTTAAAAAATAACCACTTTTTGAGGACTGCTAACCAGCACTGGCCTAAAATAATAAATCACATGATCTGCTGAAGGTGAAGTTACCAGTATAAAAATAAATATTTTTTCTTTCTTTTTTACTTAAAATATGATGCATTATTCTAACAGTGAAAAAGTCTACATAGTGACAATGATCAAATTCTGTATAGTATAACTGTGAGTAGAGAAAATCTGTTTCATGTTTTCAATTTCATGTACTATCGTTTGCAATATTAATGACACTCACTAAAATGAATATTGCTATATATTTTGAACTTGTGACGTGTTCATATTGAAATCTGCTTTAAATTTTTAACATTAGTTATTAGTTGTTTCACTTACCAAGAGAGATTTAATGAAATATCTATTCAGAACTTCCAGAAGTTCAAAAACTGTTTTAAGAGTGTCATTATTATTGCAAACGATTGTACATACATAGACATACTTTATTGGTGTGGTATAAGAATGGCAAAAGGGAGATGGCCATAAACATTTTTATAAACATATTTCAATCATTCTTTGACATGTTGTCTAAAAATTCTAGTAATTAACTTTCTTGAGGCCTATAGTTGTAGTATAAAGTTAGATTTCAAGACATTAGTATAACACTGGCAACACTGTGGAATACATGAACGCCTTTAATATCGGAATGATGTCAGCGGCCCTCAACAAGTTTTCTATTGAAAAATCACAAATATTTTTTTAAATTTGACTTTTTTTTCCTTAATTAAAAAAAAAACTATTAAGTGTTCCCACACTGAATTATACTACAGGTTAAAATAATTGTTTTTAGACTTTCACACCCGGTGCTATTATTTGATATACAGTAATTTTCCGGGTTGTTATGTCTCGCTAACTAGTCGTTACCAGTAACAGAATAATTAAAGTGCAGATCCCTAGTGTTAGTCGAGATTCTTGTAGGGTTTGTTTAAAGTTTGGAACCACACGATGCGACTAGTTACAGAGACGGTTACGGGATGTCTCGGAAAACCACCATTATACAATGAACAGCTCCGACCGTAGCAATCGTAATACCAACAACAGAATAGAAATCAAAATATGGGCGGGTCCAGAAATACCGATAGCGGGTTTGTCCACGATAGAGCCTAGCCCGAGAACAACAAGGGCAGGTCAAATAATCTCGACTAAGGCTAGAATGTGCACTTTAATTACCGCATAACAACTCGGACTATATATCAAATTATGTTGGTTAAAATATTTGTACTTATTTAAAGTTCACCCTGTATATTATACATAATGGTTAAAATAGTAAATTCACGTTGTTTGCAATTTTTAAAAATTATCGTTTCATTTATATCCTCAATTTACTTTTAATGCATCAGACATGTAGAACTAAATCTCATATGTTGCCTAATGGGTATTAAGAGTCTGTAAGTCAAAAATAATGCAGAACCGCTACGGAGGACAAATAATGTTTAGCACTTATAAAGCTGTTGTGTCAAAACTGCATATGTATAATAATTCCTAATATCGATGACTCATTAGCTCTGTTATTCCTGTAAAGTAAAATAATGTCACGATCAATACGCAATTTTAAAGTTAGAGTTCAGTTATGTTAATCAATACCATATAAAATAAAAGTTCAGAGAACTGTAAAAATAAGGAAATATTAAGTATTGTATGAAATATAATTACCATAAACCGGAAATATTAAATATTCACAAAAGTGCTTTTCAATATCAAGTACACATAAAGTGCTCATTGAATAGTTATGCTATCAATTTTAACTGCGCTTTCGATTAGTCGTGATCAAACTTAACAATAAATACCCCGCGACTAAACATGTGTTAGGGAAGGTTAGTGGCCTGTCGGTTTTCTTTTAAATAAATTTGGTTCAAATAAATGAATGAAGAAGGATAAGAAAAAGTCAATATAACAAAGACGTTGTTTATGTCAACAACTTTTTGTTTCCTTTCCATTAAAATAAGGACGTTCAACCTGTACCACATTATCCTTGTCTTCTCAGTTCAACCAAGGGTCACAGCCTTAGAGCTTTACAATATGAAATAAATTTAGTCCTATTATACGAACTGAGGTATTGATAAAAAAATTTTACAGGTGTCTGTAATATTTAAATGCTCCCTTTGTGCAAAATAAATGGAAATTGAAAAAATGATGGAATATTTTCTGTTATAAAAAAAAGAAAAATTCTACGAACGATATTTGTGTGCCTTTCATAGGAAACGAAAGATATTTGCTTCAAAAGTTCGCTGTACATTAAATAAAATTGCTGTATTTTCAGTTTTGATAAACAGCGCGTTGACTACTCATATACAGAGTGTCAGGAATACGAGAGCTTAATATTAAAAAGTTTTCTAAAAAGCAATCTCTTATACAAAAATTCTCTAACATAAATCATTTTTATACAAATATTAAAAACTAAAATTTCAACTGATACAAAATACAAAACTGTGTTGCGAAATTGCAAACTAAAATACAACTAACACTAAGCAAAAATCCCATAATTCGTTTTTCTGTATCAGTATTAATCAAGTAAACAACTTCTTAAAAATCCTTCAAATGAAATGTGTTGTAACGTGCGACAACATTGCAATCCATTATCTGAAGCTATTACCCTCAAACAATAATTCAAACTATACAGGGTGTTCTCAAAATCGTAAACGCCGTAATCTAACAAGTAAGAAATATCAGGTAATGATGTATATGAACTATGAAGGGATTAGGGTGCGAGATCAAAATATAAGCGTAAGTGAAGCAGTTGAAATATGTAGTTCATTAACAAAAGTGTACGAGTAATATATATCGAGCAATAAAGGGTGGCAAAAAAGAAAACACAACTGAGAAACAGAAAATAGTGGAAATTTACAGATGGCAGAATATAGAACAGGTCGATGACAGCACAAAATACAAGATTCGTAGAACAATTCATGTACTTATAGTATTTTAAAAATGGGTTTAAGATAATAATGAAAATTTGGGCTACTGTCTTACAAGATGAGACTTTGCCTAGTGAGGGTGTTTTTGAGAATTATGCGTGAATTTCAGTTTTATAAAATGAAATCGACGGAGCATGCTGATAGAAAAAGACAAAAGAGTGATATAGCGAAAAAACTATTTAAACCAAATTAAAATCGAAAATCTATATCAAAGAATATATTACACTAACGAATTATGAACAAATGAAGATCACATGGACGACGGTACATTGTATACAAGCGTAGTGTAGTGTATTGTAATGTATAATACATAGGCAGTGGCGATACCGTTATAGTGCTCATAACCAGTAGTGAATAGTGTGTATGTATACTAGTGTATTATAAGTGTTAAGGTGTGATATCGACGGAGTGCGCATGAGGTAAGTGAGTGGTGGTGGCCCATTTCCGTCAAAAAGACGGCATTTTACAATTGTCAAGGGATGACACGAGTGAGTTTATACATTATTTTAAAGAGAACTGTTAAAGTGCTAAGTTCACTCTACGTAAACTTATTTTTGGTAATTCTGTATTCTCTGAACCCTTCTCAACTGGCACGCTTATGGAATCTTGTCTCGTGTCACTCCTATTATTTTGCAACTCGAATTAGTGTCGTTAATTTTGTGCCTAGTGTTTGCACATACATAAAAATGGAATTTTTGACATGTCAATTTACAGCGAAACTGATTAAACTTCCTTCTACGAGACATTTGATCGGTGAAAGTCGCAAACAACGACAGTCACTTCCAACTTAATTCTGTGTTGTGAGAAAAGCTCTAAGAAAACCATTTACAGTTAAAGAGGTAGGTACTTGTTATTATTATGTAGAAACATCTGAAATGGTAATCTGCAACGTTGTCGGATATTCAAAACTTGTTTGTGTCATAACTAAAGTATAGTTGTTCAAAGAAAAAAGAGTTAAATTTGTCAGTTATCTTTTGTCTAGTTCAATTTGTCATACGGCAAAATAGAGGCATTCATATTCTAGACGTCCGGACTAAAAATTGGTTAAGTATAAACCTTCAAACGAACTAGAGAGAGATGAAGAAGCGATAAGCCACTGAAATTATAACATTTCTAAATTCGAGTAGTTTGAAAAAGCCCTCTGGCTATCATAACCAGTGAAACATTAAACAAACAATAAGATAAATTGTAATACGAGGGCTGCTGGGGAAGATGAACATCCGACAATATTTTGCGACCCATGAACAGCGCGGCAATAATATCCGACAGAGTAATTTTAAACGGCAAGCGAGAGCTGAAATTATATCGGAACTACTAAGTAAATATCAAATATCACCAATCAAGTTATACGAACCGTTAAATCGTGTGGGATTTCGTACAGTTAAACAATTCTCTTCATGATATCAGACCAAATTACTCGCTTAATATTACAAGTTGCAAGTTCTGAACGTTGTACAGGGCGTTTCCCAAGCAATGGAAACGGGCATTTTATCAATGAATTATACCCAGTGTTCAGAAATGAATAACTCTATTCTTCGAAACATTTCAACGAGAGTACATGAAAGTAATTTTTTCTGAATGCGTGGACGTACAACAAGAAATAAGTTTTTCTTTAATCTAATTGGGTATTTTGCCACACTGCAGAAACAATAAAGAATAATTAAATAACCTCTTGCGCGAAAAGGTACAACCGCACTTCCGTATTTGCTGTCGTTTCAAAAAACTCTGTTTTCGTTTTCAAAAATTGCAAATTTAATAAACGTCAATTTTGACTTACCATATATAATACGGAAGTGCGCGATAGTGATATGATTTGTGTTATTTTTTACTTATCTGCGTTTTCAGTGTGAGATTGTTTCGTTAGGCAAACTTAGTGTCAAAAATAACCCTTGACTGATCTTTTGGGTGGAAGGATGTATTGAATTAATCTGTATTTTTTCAGCAGTGTGGCAAAACACCCAATTAGACCACAAATAAATAGCTAAATAAAGAATACGTTTTTAGATACTAAATTATACCTGATGGTGACGATATTAATAAATAAACAATTACATCAAACCTGCAAATTAACTCAGTTAATGATATTTTATACAGAGTGACCGGAATATAAGTGCTGATACTAAAGGTTCTTGTAGCAACAAAAAAAAAACTATTATGAAAAAATATCTAAAACAAATACTTCTACCGCAATAAAATGCAAAACTGTGTTACGAAATTACAAACTAAGGTTAAGTAAAAGCTCCTGTAACGTTATTTGTTTCTTGCATCAGTAGTTATTATGAAACAAACAGTTGAAGTTTTCCAAAAAATCTTTAAAACTGTAACGTACGATAACATTGTAATATGTAGTCACCTGCTGCTGTTAACCTAAAAATATTATTATTCGTCATATTAGTATTGTAATAATAGTGCGTTTCAGTTTTCTCTAATGCTTGTTTGATATTTGTGAGTGCATAGGGTGCTTTAAAATGGTCGGTTTTCAAGATGCTGCAAATTTGTCATAGAGCAAATTTATGTAGACCAGTCCTCCTTTTTCGAGAAAATAACAATTTATTTATCTGTTACAGTTACCGAGCTACAGGGTGTCTCTAGATTTTTGGCTAAACCGACTAGTGCTCTTTTCGAGATATTTGTACATTCTACAAGCACTTTTTCGAGATACATTCGATGATTTTTATGATATGACCACAACTTGTGTATTTTATTTCAAAAATGGAAAGAGGGCTAAAATGCCTTCCAAATATAAAATTTTCACTACCAACGATATTTAAGTCTGACTGAGAAGGCTATGAAAATAAACAACATTTAACATTATTAGAAGCGTGTCAACACTTATCAAAAACGGTTCGTTACTCAAATGAAGACAAATACAATTTAATAAAATGTTTTAGTCCAAGAAATAAAAATGCAGATTTAGCAAGGGGCCTCTATTTCCAATTGTAGGTATTTATAATTTGATGTAGTTAGTAAACTACGTCACGTTTGTATGTAAAAAATTACAAATCCTACGTCTCCAATAGTATTTAAATACTGGTGTGAGTACGACGTACGACAAGTATAGACGCGTATGTGCCCCCCCTCTCCTCACCTCAAAAATGTATTTGTTAATAATATACAGTGTCTTCATAAATGATTACAGGCCACGTGATCAGGGCCGAGAATCTCAAATCAATCGCAGAGCAATTCATGTATGCGAATATCCTTTTCCTCACTACGGCAATTGAGAGAGACAAGAAATCTATTCGCATACGAGTTGCTCTTCGAGAATCACAGTCCTGGTCACGTAGCTTGTAATCATTTATGAAGACTCTGTATAAGTAGCAAGTACATTTACTATAAGGTACAGGTAGGAATTGTCACAAATAATAATTCCAATTTTTCAAATGTATTCGAGTACCAAGTACAGAGTGATTCAAATGTACTTTAGAGTACTAGAATTAAGAACTTGTGATTGAGTAGGGACTGGCCAGCTCTGATGACTATGTATTGTACTTTTTTCAATGTTAATGTCCTGTACTTATTTTATAAATTTTTGTTCGTCTTAAAACGTCTTTTCTATATGGAATTTCTAAAAATACAACTTAAAGTTGTAAGAAAAGTTTAATAATATGTTTAATAAGCCAGAGACGAATACCAGAAATGTGTAAGTAGCAGCTTGAATTATCTCTTCCAAAAGTTGCAAAGTAAACAACAACAAAGTAAACTTTTATCTACCCCAAAACGATATGAGGCGGTGTACTTACGCGAAACAAATAATTAAGGATTATTTACATCAATGTCAATTAAATTTGCTTCACGAGAAAATGGAAATTAGTTCTTTAATGTCTCGAAAGTACTTAACGGCTTTTAAAAGCTCATTATGTAATTTGAATTTATGACTTACTGAAATATAAGGGAGGAAAAACATCAGTGTATAATTACAAAGGAAAACAATAGCGCGATGGTTTCGAATTTTAAACATTACTCAGCCTTTGAAACGTTTGTAGGATCATTGTACGGAAATAATTAATGTTTTGCATTTATTATTCTGCCATTTTATATACCTACATTTAATTGAAATAAGTTTTTTTTATATGTTTTAAATTAATATAATCAGATTTTATAGTAGCAGTAGTAGTAGTAATTTATTGGTGTCACATATACAAAGTATTTACACAAGTCAAACAGCAAAATAAAAATTGCTTAATAGGAATATAGTCATAAATATGTTAAAATACAATAACTAAAATATACGTATAACAACACAGACAAGGTATTAAAACAATATGAATAGTGAGGCAAGTAAATAAAAAAATAAAAAAGAGAATATAAATTACAAATTAATATTACATTATATGTTTCTATCAAAGAGTAAACGAGTACTGTATGATTTAAATTAAAATAATGGAGATAAAAAGGCAGAGATAAATTAAGAACTATGTAGTTTACTAGGCACAAGTGCATAGTTAATCTCAAAAAAATATTAAAAATCATCAAATTGAAAATGCATAACGGCCAAGAAATTAACTTGTTTGGTAGTAGTTTCGGTAGTACCTATGGAGTAGGCCTATACGCACATTCAATTATTTTCCAACGACTACTTGATCCTTCCACCGCTAATGTGATTTTTAGGTGGTATTTCTTCTTTCTTCTTTCGAGCCTCTAGGACGGTATTGCTTATAATTTTTAAAGGGGAAGTAATACAGAAAAAATTCTCTAATAAAAGCTTATTAGAAAAAAGAGAGCTTTTTAACAGGAAAAAGATTGGGTATGTTTCTGGAAAAAATATAATTGAAACCGTCATTAGTCCTTTCTGTCAAATCCCAAAGATAATACTTTCAATTGAAAACGGAGCTTACGTCATCCCATTTAACACCACGTGTCTTAAATTGTATTTAGTTTTGTTGTATCCTCACAGTAGACCCATACTTTCGAGTTTGAGTCACCCTGTACATACAACATGATTGTACTACAGATCCAGTGTACCTTATGCATTGAATTAAACATGGATTACATCACGTAAAAGTACAAAAAGATTTTGTGTTTTGATTTTAAATAAACCGTGTGACTTTCCTGTTGTGGAAGCACAAATTTTCAAAAAATATTTTTATTATTTTAGGGTCTGGGTTAAATTATTAATGTGTCTCAAATATATACAAAATATATGTTTTTTTTTATTGACAAAGTTTTTGTTTTGTAAGCCAATGAGCGCCAGCCGATATAATCGACAAGGAAGGGAGACAAGATAAGTAATATTGTAATAATAATATTAACTGGAAATTTAATTAAATAAATGGTAAAATGTACAATTATCACACTTAAATTTCAAATATAAAGTTACCAAAATATGTTAAGGTATAATTACCTAATATGAATTTAACAAAAAGTAATAATAAGTGTTTCAGTAGTTATAGCATAGGTTTATTTAATTATGTATAAAAATTTATAGAAGCAATGCTTAGGTAAGTTTTAGTTTTATGCTATTTATTATTTTGTTTATACCAATTGACAACTGTTATCTGGTTCACATTAATAACTATACTAAAAATGTATAAACACGTAAGTAATGAAAATAATTAAACAAATTAATAAAATATTAACTCTACAGTTTAGTAAACTACACCAGATACACAAATTTACTATAATAGTTTATAAAAATTAGAAGGATTTAAGTAACTAACAATTTTTTCTTTATTTGATGAACTGTAAAAATATTTGTTGTTTTCTCTCTTCAGATATGCTGCTTGTTACTCAAGATCGTACTTACAGTAACTCCCAGGTGATTGGTACTCAGAAACAGAAGCCATTGAGTTGATACAAGCAAATAACAGGAAGCCACAGCTTACATCACGGAACTCTTTCCATATATGGAAATTCAGTTACTCAGTTATTAACTATCATGTCATGTAGAATTATGGAAGGAATATTGCAACTTATATCATTACGTATACAGCATGGCAGTTGCAGTGGGCATTTGTTTGTGAGTGAAATACTTTTCTAGGTGCAATAAAAAAGGACATACAATATAATTTTAAGTTCAAATAAATAGGCAAATCTTTATTTTCGAAAACAAATTATTTATGTTTGCAAGATTATTATCATTACAGAAATATACAGTGTGATACATTTCAAAGTGTTACAACCATCTAACCCCTTCTATCGTACGTTTGAAATTGTATAAAATAATATATCAATTGTAGGCGTACCTTTCTTAATTAATATTCATGGAAATTATAGTAATGGAATCGAGAAGATTTACGTCATAGTTTCTTTAGATAAAATACTAGAAACTCAAATGTACTTACATTATTCTAATATGATATCGTTTAAAGGAATTAAGTAGCCTGCATTTTTGGGTAAAAATTTTGAAACCTTTTATCGAACGGGGGACAAACTAATGATATTTGTTCCCATCATATGACAAGCACCACGAACCAATGCATGAATAGTGCGTACGTTTTGTCAGTATGTCAGATGATACCGCATTGTGCATTATGAATCGCAAATACATATATAAGATTTCGAAATTGAATGTTCCTAGCACAGTTCTAAAGAGACATTAAGTTATTATTATAGTCTACAGCTAGTTTTACTCTTTTCAACATTGCCCTGTTGGTTTTTAACGAAACTAAATTTAACGAAAACTTAATATCTAAAACGAGTTATAACCAAATATTATAAAGGGTTAACTATACCTAAGTGCAGTTTAAGAGGGGATAGAAAAAAATAAACTTATCTTATCCAAATCTATAAAGCGAAAATCCCCTTTCAGTTTATAGTGCATTTTTTTGTAATTTTAAAAATTTTATAGTTTGCCGATTTGTTTTTTAGGTTAACGGACAAAACTCAAAGTTTTCTATTATCTACTAGTTGTCCTTTTGTTCGATTTTCTTAGAATAAATAGGCATCTTGAACTGTACGCGAAGCGAAGTGTGTTTTGTAGTAGTGGTTATAATGAGTGAAAATATAGATTTGACAGTTTGTAGAACGAAGAACGAATGCAAAATACTGCAGCTAATGGGATTAACTGTAACTTATAAGTATTATTATTAACAAAAATGTTCATTTTCATCGGTTCTAATTTGGAAACGTAAAAAAACTTCCACATGGTGAAAATTGTTCTATCCGATTTCGACAAAGAAACATTCATTATATTGTGCAGTAATTCTCTATCAATTTTGGAGGATATTTCTGTGCCAAATAGACTTGTATCACCCACATTTCACTCCCAGCGTTATACGTGCCTCTTTTACTATTTGACTAGAGGCCACACGAGCCCGCATCAGCCTTTCCGGTTAATCCCTGGAGGCGAATTTTCCGCTTTCCCCGTCCCTTGTCATTACATTTATTCGCCGTTAGGAATAAAGGGATAGCTTTTCCCGTACCAGGATTTGACTTTGATAAAGGTAAAAAATTTCTAACTACATATTTTATAACTTGCTCGACACTTTTGCGTACGGTTTCCTTTAATATATGCATAAACTGGAATATTCATTTTTTACAATGCAGATAGCATGGCTTTCGATTTTTAAGCAACGGGCCTCAAACAATAGTCTGAGTTGAATCTAACAAATATTTAGAACTGCCAAAGACACATAGACAAGGCCACAAAATTGTTATTAAACATATCACTTACCTATGCTAAAGTTTACAAAATATACAGTGTGTACAGATTTGATCCGAAATACCAGTGTAGAAATTTACAGGGTGGGGCGATTCTAATGTCAATTTTTTTCAGAGTAGGGACACATGATTGTATGGGACATATTGCTAAGGAGATGATGTTATCTCGTGGTTTGCTATGATTTTTTAATAATGATTCTTTTGGAATATCGCATTAAGGATTGATTTATTACAAATTTGACAACGCTGCGTTATTCAGAGCACCATTTAAAACCCAAAGTTTCATTAACTTATGTCTTTTTTATAGAGCCTCAAAGTTCCAGAAACTGAAAATTCTTATTTTAGTTTAGAAATATAAGGCGCTTTTAGAAATGAGTAAAAACAATAAAATACTATTTAAAAAGGTTGAAATATCATGTTAAGAAAAAACAAAACAAACTAATATTAACAAGTTAACAGTGCTGGCACAAATTAATACCAGTCAAGAAAAACAATATTGAAAAGAAACACCAAAATATTCTAAATAATTATTAAAATTCAAAGTTATGCTATTAAAAACCTTGTATACATACATCTTTCAATTCTTTTTTTATTTTGTTTAGACTTGCTGGTGTAAGATCAGGTGTTCTTGGTGGCTAATTAATTAAATTAGAACGTCACCTATCCACCCACAGGTCTGGTGCAGTGACTGCAGTGGGTAGAGGCACCATCTAGCTGTAGCATTGAATTTTCCCTTTCAAGCAAAGGAACGTCATCAAATGTATTATAACATTCAGTTCGCAGAATTGTGTGAAAAATATTTCCATTTAAATTTCCATGGAAAAAGAACGGACTTCCTGTAAGTACTGACTCTACTACTCGACGCAGTTAATTACATAACGACCAGTAACGAGTATTTTGGGAACTTACTATCCAGTTAGTAGAAAATGTAACTCGGTCCATGTAAATGTTTTTAAAAAATTTGGATCTTGTGAATAGTTTACTTTGTGCCCAGAGACAGAACTCCAACCTCCTCTCTGCATCAGCTGCGTCTAACGTGTGCAGGTATTTCACTTTAAATGGCCTAATATTTCTTTTCTTTGAACGATTCCAAACTGTCATGTTACTGATATTGGGTAAATCTCGAACTGCACCTGACAAACTATTTGTAGAATTATTTCAGAAATATTCTATAATAGTGCTTTCATTTTCCCGGAGTCCTGAATCTCTTTTTACCGTAGATAAAATATTACCTAAAGAAAATTTTAACTGGTTAAAAAATACTACAAATTACATTTTTCCACGGTCGGGAGTAGAAATCAGTTTCTATGACATCAAAATTAAAACAGAAGTAGTCGATTATTCCCAAGGGAGTTTACATAGAGAACGTTTTTCATGCAAAAAAAAGGTAACATTGAAATTATTTATTGCCATTTAAATTAAATGTTACATTTGTACAATTTTCAAAATTAATATTAGAAGGAATATTAATTTCGCTTACATTTACAGTTTTTGTGATTGCGCTAGTAGTGGTACCTACTAAAACCTGTCGGTTTGATTGACAACTGTCAATTGTAAAAGTGATGAATAACATTTGACTTAAATGGTTGTTATTGTTAGAACTTCAAAATGACAAAATATGTGTTTTTAAGTTAATGAGACCGTGGAAAAAATAGTATATACCATTCGGGAGAGATGCTATTTTGTCCTCGGTGCATTGTAGCCCTCGGGCTTCAAATTGCACCTCTGCCAAAATAACGCATTTCTCTCACTTATAGTATAATGTACTATTATCGCCAATATCAAACATACGCTTAATTCGAGATACAGTATAAATTGATATTCGTCGGTTTGACTGTTAAGTATAAAAAATTCTAACTACTTCTCTCACTTTGATCATTTCTGTATGCTAATCGGATTATTTACACTTTTCCGTTAAAAAAGTCCATTTTTATTTTAAGTAAAGCATTCTAATAGATGTCATGATTTGTCATATGACAATATTATTTGTTTTTAATTATGGAAACAGAAATTCGGTGATTGATGCAACTTTGTTCGGAAAGATCATAACTTTTCATTGCCTTTGTATAAGAGAAATAAGGTACGTGAATATACAAGAGATAAAGACAATGATGGCTATATTGCCAAGTCCTCACAATCTACATAATACTATCCATTTGTAGGAAGAGTAATCACCGACAAGCCAGTCATCGATATTGAGTTGATAAGAAAGAATAAGTGTTGGTAGAAGGTAAATTTTAAGCGAGAAATGGAGATTGGACCAAGTTATTATTGAAAGGTGAGCGTGTACACTACTTGTATTACAAAACTTTATCTATTCACGTTTATGTTATGTTCCTCACTGCCTTAAGACAAAAGTTTATTAATTTCTTTTTTATTGCAGACCTGAGATAACGTTTCTACTTCCTCAACTTGTATATTTTGTAAACTTTGTCATTACTAGCTGTTTCATGCGATAAGACGTCTTTAATATAGGAATGCTAAACATAATTTTTAAAGATAAATAAAATATATTAAATAAAATTGTTCGAAACAGAGAACTTTAAGTTCTCATGACTTTCCTATTAACCAGTAACTGACCAAAGCGTAATGAATCATCTTGTATTTTGTAATGTTCCAATAATTATTAATAATAGATTTGATTAAAATTTATACCAGACATCTTTTTTAAATCCTAGTTATAACACCGAGATTTCTGCTAGGATCATTTTAAGCTGAAAACTCTAATTTTGTACTATCAATACAATCTACATCAAAAAAACATGGAAATCCAAACAAAGGATTTCCGTTTAAACTGTAGGTGGGTTCTTGTTCCGCTCTGATCGTAGGTGGAACTTCCGAATCAGTAAATACATTTAACCTCTTTCCAGATGAAGCAAAAGCTGCCTGCATTGCTGTAATGCAACCCGGTTGTCATTAATTATGAATTTTCCAATTTACTCATCTCCGGCTATATCAAAGGCCAGAACTACGTTAACGTTACACTATCACTACTTCGCTGCATAAATGTAACCAAGGAAGTAGGTACACACTGCCTGGCAATAAAATTCTAAATTAAAAATGCCTGTCATAAATTAACTACAAAATTATACATGGGCGATTCCATGTCAACTGTCGCAAAGTTGGTGCATCATGATTTTTTCCAAAACTAAAACTATTTCCTTGTGTTGTAGGTTCGGATACAAGTTTTATCCCAAATTTTCAGCCAGAAATACTACTCCTAAAGTTTTTTACGGCCAATTTACGTTTTTTTTTTCGCGTTTTTCGTTGTAGGTGACAAATTTTCTAAAGCGTTACCAGAAACGCGTCGTAGGATAGAAAAATTCTAGAAGACCTATAATCGATGTAAAATTGCCCAAGGAATCCATTCCCGCTCTCAGAAATGCGCCAAAATTTTCCATTTGCCAGAAATCGCAAAAAAATTTTTTAAATTTACTATATCTCGCGTGTGGAAATTTTTGAATTTTCTGCAGGCGCGCAAATGTTCGTTTTTGAGTATAATTTTAAGTACTTTTAACTTTCCCGTGTGTATTTGGGTTTTAAGGGTTCAAACAGTTGAAAAATGGCAGAAAATAGACAAATCAGCCTGAAACGGTGCATTAAGCAAGAGAACCAAGTGGCAAAAGTCTCCCTCGACGATGAAGTCAGATCATTTTCATTGAATACCAGACCATCTAGAGGTCTAATATTGCCACAGTCACTCAAAAATTGCAGCACGAAAGGTGTACGCGCATAAAGGCATACCAATCAAGCTTCAGGTATTTGCTCAATTCACGCGGTCTTGCACTTTATATGTGAAATGGAAAGTCAAATACAACAACCAGATTATTTCACTAAGCGAACTCTTAAAATTTTGTAGGGAAAATATAAAGTCTGTCTTTCGTCAGGAAGTACCCAGTCAAGAAGTCGCCTTGCTGCGAGAAACGCATATGAGAACGAGTAAAACTATTCCTGGAACAAGAGGTTACCACCAATTCTTTTTGCATAATGATCAGATGATCAAATGCAAACATACCAGTTTAGATGACAAGTATGCTCTAGCTTTTGACTTGACCGGGAAAGTTATGAGATCTAGGCGATGTGGTCAATACGCAGCGTTTACCTTTGATCACATGTGGCATCTAGGGCTAATAATGATTTCGGATGAAGTAAGTTTGGAAGCAGAGTTTTCAGTACTTTCCTCCAATAAAGTGGACCAAACTTATTCATTCCTGGATCCACCAGTATGCTTGACCGTTTCGTTTCCCCAAATACTCTGCGAAGTTAAGCTCAACGAGATAAAAGTGCTCAGCACGAAAAAATTGTGAAATACTTTGAGAAATTTATGGCGGGGGTAGTCTAAATACGAAAATAATTCATAATAGCAATAAAGAAAATTACTCGACAACTTAATGCCTATATTATTTTATAGATCTGCAACTTTGTAATAAATTATATTTAGTTGTATTACTTTTTCTATTATGTAGTATTTTTTAAAAAAGGATTTATTAAGTACTTACTTACTTAATAAAAGGAAATATTCGGTGTTGTCCTATAATATCCTAATCACTTGATTTTTCATCATCCAGCGTCATTTGCCTCTATAACCGAGTCCAATATTGAACCTCTAGATGGTCAAGTATTCAATGAAAACGACCGTGCTGAATTCAAAAAGTGCAAGACCGTGTGAATTGAGCAAATACCTGTAAGCTTGATTGGTATGCCTTTATGCGCGTACACCTTTCGTGCTGCAATTTTTGAGTGACTGTGGCAATATTAGACCTCTAGATGGTCTGGTATTCAATGAAAATGATCTGACTTCATCGTCGAGGGTTAAGCTTCAGACCCACAAGAATATTTTCAACTTTTGCCACTTGGTTCTCTTGCTTAATGCACCATTTTAGGCTGATTTGTCTATTTTCTGCCATTTTTCAACTGTTTCAACCCTTAAAACCCAAATACACACGGGAAAGTTAAAAGTACTTAAAAGTACACTCAAAAACGAACATTTTGCGCGCCTTCTTCAAATTCAAAAATTTCCACACGCGAGATACAGTAAATTAAAAAAAAAAAAATTTTGCGATTTTTGGCAAATGAAAAATTTTTGGAGCATTTCTGAGAGCGGGGGAATGGATTCCTTGGACAATTTTACATCGATTATAGGTCCTCTAGAATTTTTCCAGCCTCCGACTCGTTTCTGGTAACGCTTTAGAGAAAATTTGTCACCTAAAACGAAAAACGCGAAAAAAACGTAAATTGGCCGTAAAACTGTAGGAGTAGTATTTCTGGCTGAAAATTTGGGATAATACTTGTATTTGAACCTACAACAGAATGAAATAGTTTTGGTTTGGGAAAAAAATCATGATGCACCAACCTTGCGACAGTTGACATGGAATCGCCCACATATTTACATTAGGTGGAACTGTGGAAATCTATTTTGGGGACTAATACTCCAACCTGCATTGACCTGACACAATACAATAACAATTTTTCCTTAGAAATGTGTGTCTAGATTTATCCATCGAAACAAAAAATTTAAAAAAATTTGAAAATTACTGGTTTCTTGAATGAATTAATAGAGATCCGTTTTATTTAAGGTTAAATAAAAGACTGATCAAATTTTTCAACATACTCGGTGGCGTCGAATTTCTTAGCGACATGGTCTTCCGGTATCTCCATCACTGATTGTCATAATTGTGTAACAGTGAATTTTTACCTTTGCTTAGAAGAATCACCAAAATAAGTTTAATCAATTCATACGCCAAGTTCTTTCAGAAATATCTACATTATAAAAGTTACATTTTTCCAAAACTTTTTAACATCCTGTTGCATAGATGGGAACAAAACAATTATATAATTTTTTCCTCAGGAAATCACTTCACGAATAGTCTCCTTCAGTATTTCAGATTGCTTATTCTGTATAAGTAAGCATTTTATTTATCTTTTTTTTATATGTAATCAACCAGTTTCAATAAGTATGAATTTTAACTGAATTCTAAGTCAATATAAATGTTAGACTGTTCCTTGGCTTTTACTTATATTTACCCTCCCAAGGTAAATTTTCTGTGGACGCTCATGACTGCAATCAATTAACAAAGAAAATTGCATATTCCTCTAGCAGGATATCCGATTACTCAGCACCGGCTGCTAGAGTGGGTAGAATAATCTATTTTTTTCTTAACTTAAAATGAAATTTTTCTAAAGCATAATGAGATGCATAATATGTGAAATACTGAAACGAAGCTGACACTGACAGTATCAATTACGAATTTTAATTAAACTCGATGACACTTTCTTACATAACATACAGGATGATTCACAATATATCCAAAAAATTGTGTCATAAAAACATTTTTTTCTAAAATCCTTATTTTTAACAAAATCGTATTTGTAAGAGTTAATTTTAAAATTTTGGATACATTCTGAATCACTGTATAAAACATCCCACCTTATTGCCTTGCTTACCTGTATTTCTATTATTAAATTTAAAAATTATTATTTTTTCCCTTCCTTTGGAAGAAATTATTAAAACCATTTTACTCTGAGATTACTTTTCCAGATGTATAGACGAAATTATTTAATAATTACGGTTTCTCTGAACAAAAACGAATATTTACTTTTGATGGTGATTGATAGCCCTCTTAAAATATACTTGGCAATTATTGTTCCATCAATCTCTCCGCGTAATTTTAATTTCATTTTCATTTTCAAAGCACAAAGTACCTACCTATAATAGAAGTAATCATGTTAAGTATAAATAACAATAATACCCTATACTTAACGAATATTTAAAAAATATATAAAAACATTAAATATTATATAAATACTTACATCTAGTGACATTTGAATGAAAAATAATAGCAACAGGGATATAATTAAAATTTCAAACCTAAACCTTTCGTAAAAAAATCATACTTGACAGTCAGGACAGAACAGTTCCTCCACAAATACGAGTATATTTATACAGGGTCATTCAAAACTTATCTAAAAGAATTCGGGAATAGATGCGTCATGAAAAATAAAGTTAATATCGTAAAAAAATGTTTTGTCAAATCCTTATAGTTTTCGAGAAAAAAAATATTGAAATTCTAGTAGTTTCAACCTTCAACAGCGCTGGAATACTGTAGTCTAGCCAAGCGATTTCAAACATCCGATTACTTAATTTTTTTGTAATCCAAGTATTTACATTAGCGTTTCAAATAACGAAAATGGCTTACGTATAGCACCTCGCAGTTGATGGATATAGTTTTAATTTAAGGTGAAGCGAAAATGCTTTAGCAGAACGATTTCCCGGCAAACATGTGCCAAATGCAGCTACTTTAACAATGGTCTGCTGTAAATGCAAATGTAGTGCAAACGCAGGCGTGACGCGGGAAATTTGCAACCGAATCGTGGAAGAGATGAAGGTCCAGGACGTTCACGGCGTATTGTAGCAGTATGGCGTGTCATACACGAGGCTCAATTATATCCGTACCATGTACAGCGTGTCCAAGCATTGATACCAGGGGATTGGACCGGTACCATGGCCGCCACGATCTCCTGACTTTAAATTATTTGAACTTATTTTTGTGGGGATATTTAATAAATGAAACGTATTGCACCGAAGTGGACACTATTGATGATTCAAACGTATCATAGCTGTTGCCAATAACTTACAAGACAAATATTCTAATTTCGCTTATAATCATTGCACGTCCAGAAAACAGAATTAGATTTTAGTACAATAAAATGGGGTTTCATTACAAAATATTTATTTTGCCACACTTAGTGAAAACTTGTTTCTAATTTTAATTTGTAGAAGATAAATTAACTTACAAAATTAATGATGATCAATCAATCTACTTTTAAAGCATTTAATATACAGTGTGCTACAGAATGAAATCAGAAGAAAATCTAGGAAATGTTTAAAAATAAGATAAAAGTTTATATTTTAAGTTTAAAATTTTCTGCCTTAAATACTATAGTCTTCATTTTTCGTAAACCGATCGAGATATACAGGGTGTTAACAAAAGAGTGTAACATATTTAAGGAGGTAATAGTATGAACCAAAATAAGCAGAAAAGTCTCAATAAACATGAGTCCGCAATATAACGTTTGCGGAGATATGGAATGTTTTATGTTTTTTAGCACCTTTTTTTATTTTGCAAAAACGTTGTGTATTTTCTTATAATAGTTGGTTGATGTTTAGTGAAATAAACAGTACGTATTTGACAGTTGTTCTCAGTGCACAAGTTTTCTTTCGGTAAGGCTGGTTACTCTAACGCAGAATTAACAGACATGCATTTCATGTATGGTCGTGCTAATGGGAACGCCACCGAAGCGCGACGTCTTTATGTTGACGCTTATCCAAATCGCCAGATTCCTTCACAACACATGTTTGGAAGAATTAACCAAAGATTGCGTGATACCGATTCCTTGAGCAAACAGTGCCATTTATCCGGAAGACCAAGGTCGGTATCCACTCCTAGAGCAGAAGAAATTCTAGCACGGGTAGAGCAGAATCCAGTGTGCGGAGAATATCAGCCGAGGTAGGAATTAGTGGTCCTCTTGTTTGGAGAATCCTTCACGAGCAACTGCTTTATCCATACCATGTGCAACGAGTACAGGCCTTAAATCCAATAAATGATCATCAAGCACGTTGGAATGTTTAATTTTCACAATACGCATATTTGGGCCGACGAAAATACTCATGCTCTAATAGAATATGGACATCAGGCATGTTTTTCATTAAACATTTGGATGGGTATTGTAGGTGACAGGTTTCTAGGTCCTGTTGTTTTACCAAACCGATTAACAGGGGCTGCTTACCTCAACTTTCTGCAGAACACACTGTATGTAAAATTATCACTAAAAATAAAATTACAAGCAAAATTTCAGGACTAGTTTTCACTAACCGCAATATATAATAACAATAATACGGTGCTTATTTGCATTAATAATTGCACAAAATAATAATATACAGGAAAGATAAACACGTTTTTTTCCTTTGTTTAGGTATCAATTTAAATGCAAACTATTTGCGAATAGAATAATTAACATAAATAAAATATACAAAACATTTTATAAACATGATTAGTTTGATTACTGTTAGATAACATTGTAAAATATGCAAATCATAAATACATAATTAATTATTTGGTATTAGATTCACTAACTAATGCCATAACATAATTACTTTATTCATACTTGTACGATATTAGTACTAGAACAGTGTCTAAACTAAATAAATTTTTCAATAAAGTACTGCATAAAAAGAAGAACACTATTTCGCTTAAAGGGATTTACCCAAATGATTAAAATGTTTATACAAATTGGGGGTTACGTGACAGCACAAAAAATATATTAAATCGCTCTCATGAAAAATTTTACTCACAAACCCTATTGTACGAAAGTGTTGGAGAAAAGAATTTCATAATTGGAATTACAATGCATCAGAATAATAAATTGTGCCTTTGCGTCTACGAACGACATATTACAAATTCATAAATATAGGCGAGTTATTTATGCTCAACGTTTAACTAAATTCCTTTGTTTCCAACACGAAACATGTAATAACACTGCGGTTTACAGTTCAGTGCGAAAATAACAGCGCGGATGTTACGTTTAGGCTGTAAGTTGGCTGCTTGGAATAATATTTTTGTTGCCGAAACCTTAAATGTTTAGATATATATATATTTAGAACTATATACTTACATGGCAAAAACAAATTTGTTAATTCAAGGTAGGTACACTTTTTTGACAATTTTGTTTTGTTTAATTAAATAAAATATTTTGTAAACAGATTAATCTGAATAAATAAAAACTATTAGTGAAAAAACCGACAACATAAAAAAAATTAACGAAGAGTAAAAAAAGCAAGGCTGTGACATTTAGAAACCGACGTATTTAAAGATAACAAAATTCGAAAACTAGAAGAAAATATTAGACGAATGAGCAACAGCAACCATCAACTAAATATTATGAGCTAGAAGCCGAAAAAACTAACAATCAATAGAGAAATAGTATACAGTATGCGCCAAAAGTGTGGAATAAATTCAATAAAAACGAAACAATTATTTTTTGGGAAAAATCCTCGAACAGGTCGATTTTAATTTAAAAAATACATATTTTAGCGTAAAATGCGATTTTCAAATGTCATTTGTTTTCGAGTAATGACGTCATCGATTTTTTTTTAAATGGCAACACCATAATTTTTTCCTTGATTCTGAGAGATCGTTTAATTCTCTATCAGACAGTACTAAAATTTTGCCCTCTTACATAGGAAAGTTTTCGAGTAAATGACGATTGAATGTTAGAAAACGTAAATTTTATCCATAAAAGAGTAACAATTCTGAGGTATGTAAAATAAAATACAATTGATTGAATTTTATACTTAAATTAAATGTTCAAATTGCCATCCACCAACTTCTTGACAATGCGCAAGTCTGTGAAGAAATTCTTCTTGCACATTATGAATGATTTCTGGGGTAACTCTGTGTATTTCGTCTTCTAAATTACGTGGTTTATTAATGTACACTTTTGACTTCAAGTATCCCCATAAAAAATCAAGAGGTGTAAGATCTGGCGATCTTGCAGGCCATTCTATCGGTCCGCGTCTGCCGATCCACCTCCCAGGAAAACAGTTGTCCAAAAAATCTCGTACAGGGCGCGCATAGTGCGGAGGTGCACCGTCTTGCTGAAACCATATGGTATCGTCAGGAATGTCAGGGTCATTATCGTTAGGAAAAATTACTGCAGGGGCTGGAACAAGGTCATTTTCTAGAAACTCTAAATATCTTTGTCCTGTAAGGGTTCCTTCAAAGAAGAAAGGCCCTACTATTCTGTCGTCAACTATTCCAGCCCACACATTTAATTTCTGAGGGTGTTGGGTATGTGCCTCTGCCATCCAATGAGGATTTTCCCGACTCTAATATCTGCAAGTTTGACGGTTTACTGTACCATTCAGACAAAATGTGGCCTCATCTGAAAAAAGTATTTGCCGGTGTAAATTTCTATTTCCTTGACATAAATCCATTAGAATTTCGCAAAAGTGTAAGCGGCGATCAGGATCATCTTCATTGAGTTCCTGCACAAGTTGAATTTTGTAGGGATGATATTTTTCCTTCCTCAAGATACGTAGCACTGTGCTCTGACTAGTGTCATTGTTTAATGCAACCAATCGTGAAGAATTATGGGGATTATCCACCATACTTATCAAAATGTTCTGTTTCTGATTTTCATTAATGCTTGGACGTCCAGGTTTTGGAATATTTACAACATTGCCAGTTTCTCTAAATTTAGACTCTACCTTACTGACTGTTGATTGGCTGATAGGGCGATCTGTTTTCATTAAATAAATCGCAAACTTCCTGCTTAGTTCTAGTCATATTCCCGCATCCGATAAGATTAAAATTTCAATTCTTTGAGTAACAGTTAAATGTGCCATAATACTTTAAATTGAATAATAATTTCTATGTCGCTTACAATACTTATTAGAAAGTCGGTGTGACAATGACACTTTGCAAAGATTTTCACCTACGTGATCCATAAAAGAACTATGGAATTCGAAAAACTAAACTTGATAACGTTTTGCTTTATTTTAATTGATTTACGTTTTCTAACATTTAATCGTCATTTACTCGAAAACTTTCCTATGTAAGAGGGCAACATTTTAGTACTGTCTGATAGAGAATTAAACGATCTTTCAGAATCAAGGAAAACAATATGGTGTTGCCATTTAAAAAAAAATGACGTCATTACTCGAAAACAAATGACATTTGAAAATCGCATTTTACGCTAAAATATGTATTTTTTAAATTAAAAATCGACCTGTTCGAGGATTATTCCCAAAAATAATTGTTTCGTTTTTATTGAATTTATTCCATACTTTTGGCGCATACTGTATTACCGAGGTGGAAAGTGTTTCATTCCTGTAGAGAGAAAAGGATTTTTCGAGACTCGTGTTTGTATACTATTTTATTTACAACCATATATTTTAAATGCAAGTGACAGTTTTTGTAATAAAAATAATTACGTGAGATATTAACAAAGTAAGATCACTGTAGAGCCAGATTACAGATAAAAAAACGTCAAGTTGGCATTTTGACAATGGTTACTACGCACGGTACTAAAACAGTCGTACAAACTTAAATTAGTTGTATTTTTGATAGACTGTCATCAGAAAAGTGTTTTTGAAGACACTGAGTGATTCAGAAGAAATTATTTGTACTTCTTAACAGGGAGAAGCCGCTGAAAGTTTGGAACAAGATTTTTCACCTAAGAAGAGTCGTGCAAGGTAAAACAAAGTGTATGATGTTTTCAAGAGTTGGTGCTCGCAAAATGGTGTTCAGAAAACTGTTCCTTCTTCTGAAAGTCGTCAACCTTTTGGTCCATTTACTCATGTTGCGTACTGCTTTAAATATGAAAGATAAAGTGGATATCTCCAAACTTTCGAAGTTATTGGTATTTTTGAAACATCAAAATTTAGAATATGTATCCAAAACGTCAAGCACGTTATCCAAAGAGAACATTACGGCGTTTTTGAAGAATGCACCTGATGATATGGTATCTACCTCTAAAAGTTGCATTCATAATAATTGGTGTATCAAGTGCATGCCAAAGTGACGAACTGTATAAAATGAAATTGACTGATGTTAATATCGTGGAAAATAAGGTTCACATGGAAATTCCAACATCAAAAACAGTATTTACAGTGAGTAATGAAGAATGGGTAACGTTAATTAAAAGATATGTTGCATTCCGTCCTAAATGAAAACTTCTTTTTACAATTACGATTCGGTAATATCACGCGCCAGCCATTTGGTCACAATTCGATAAGTACCAAAAAAATGGCAGTGTTTCTAAATGTAATATGTTTCTAAATGCTTCCGCATACACGAAACACTACTTCCGAAGGACGGCAGCCACACTATTGATAGCGATGGTGATATTCTCCAGTTGAAGAGATTAGGGGGATGGAAATCTTCCACCGTAGCGAAAGGGTACGTCGACAGATTAAAATTGTCACAAAAATATCTGGAGAAATGCCAAACTCCAGTGCTCAAAACGTTACCATTTCTACGCAGGATGTTCAGCATGAGTTAACAATTTTCTATTGTCGCTTATAACCAATCGAATGTTACAATTAATTTAGTAAAATAATTTGTACGTAATGTGAATCAAATTTGCTGAGAATGATATTTTTTTAAACAAACATTTTGGTTATTCAATGAATGTTGGCATTTACCTGGGTGAAAATGACATTTGTCTGGGTGGAAAGTAATCACTTTCCACCTTGGTAAATGTCACTTTCTATCTGGATATATGTCATAGTCAGAAATATGTTTGAAATATCAACATTACATATATGGTTGGAAATAAAAAATGTTAAGTATCGATTTAGGAGAAACATTTTTCAATATAGACGTCTTGAAATGTTGCCAAAACAATATAAATTATATAAAAAGCCTTTAATTCAAACTTTGCTCAAATTTGAACTCATTAATTTTGCTAGTTAAATTTCTTTTAAGTCTGTTTGTAATTTCTTTACAAGAACTCGTTGCTCTGGGTAAATTCTATTTTAAATCTACAAAATCTGTATTCGAAATGCAGAAAATAAAATCCTCTTTATGTTAGCAATCCTGGATACAGTTTCCTTTATTTCTATAGCAAGCTGCATCTTTGTCAGCAGTTTCCCTTTCGATAATACTCGCTAAACACATCACGTCCTGAAAATTGTTTATTTTGCATTGTAATATTTAACTAAATCGTTACTTGGACGAGGAAATTTGCCTGGGTTTCAGGTTTCAGGCACTATCGTGTGACCTCATAAAATATTTATTCAAACTGTAAGAACAAATGTGACGGGGTTGCTGCTGTTCGCTTAGTTAGCAGAAATATTTCGATGTGTAGGGGATGGTACATAAATCAGAGCATCCACATACAGGAAAATACATATACATAATATATCTAGTTTTATGGGTTGGTATATTGAAAAAAAATATATATCTAATAAATGCATATAGGGTGAACCGCATAAAAAATAATTAACTATGACCAAGTAACAAATATTTTAAGAGAGGATAGACAAAAATAAAAATTAACGGAATCGTTCTTCAAAAAATTTCCAGAATTATTTAAGTAAAACGCAGTTTTTTTTTCTAAAGTAGTAATTATCTACCTATGTGTAGTGTATTAAAAAAAGTATTTATTCAGTACTCTGCATCTCAAAATCACAGCGGTCATACATTTTATGAAAATGCCAAAACAAGTTGATGCGTTTCTCAAATTGAAAGATACTCACGAATATATCGGACGTTGTTTTCGTTGAACTTCAGCTACACTATTAATAAAACACTTTAAAAACGCATGGTGGATGGAAATCTTCAACGGTTGCTGAAAGCTACATTGAGGAGTCCATAATTCGTAAATCAGATGTTAGCAAAAACTACTACTGCAAATACATCAACTGATGGAAGCGATTTTTTAAATAATTCAACCACTTTGGAG
Source organism: Monochamus saltuarius (assembly GCA_025584915.1). Lineage (NCBI taxonomy): Eukaryota > Metazoa > Arthropoda > Insecta > Coleoptera > Cerambycidae > Monochamus > Monochamus saltuarius. The sequence continues at coordinate 7,137,150 of CM046726.1, forward strand.
AATTCAACAGTTCATAAACCACCTACTAGTAAAAACGATTTAACCTACATAGACAAAGTAAATGTTTCAAAACAAACAGGACAAGGGATATCTCTTACAGGCTGTTCTAATTTCACTATAAATACACACAACGTCAAAAGTCTTGGATCTCCTGTATATAAAATGATTGGATTAAACCTAGTGGTTTCTTAATGTGGTAAAAAAGTACTTAGGGGACAAAAAACACGATAAAAAATTGCAAACCATGAACCTTTACTTTATTACCTATGTTATTACAAATCTGGTCAGTATTCAGCAAAGTGTTCTTGACTGCTTTACATGATGCAGGACATTCTAATCATCAGATATCGAACATGTTGGGCATTCCTAGATCATCTGTTTTATGAATTGGACACAGCTATGAAGAATTTGGTACAGTGGAAAACAGACCACATACTTAGTGGACGTCCTCGAGTATCTAATGAAATATGCCCGTAGACACCGCACGTCTTCAGCTTCAGCTCTCAGGGCTCACTTTCAAGGTACGTTTCGCCGTGTAATATCGACACCTACTATTCGAAAACGACTCCACAACGCAAATTTACGTGCTACAAGACCATTACGGGTCCCCACTCTACTTCCAAGGCATCGTGCTGCCCGTCTCCAGTGGGCGCGAGAGTATAGGGGTTGGCTTTTACGCCAGTGGCGGTGGGTCTTATTTACAGACGAAACCAGAATTGGGCTGGTTACTGATGACAATCGACAAAGAGTCTGGAGAGAGCCAATTCGTCAACAGCATCATTTTCCCCGTAAAGTTGCTCCGTATGAAGGGAGTACTGTAATGTTTTGGGGTGGAATAATGTTCAACCGCCGCACCCCAATATTCGTATGCCCCAGAATATAACCAGTCAAATTTACATAGAACATGTTATTATGCCCATTATCTACCCCCTACGTAATGAAATATGTGGAAATTTTGTGTTTATGGGCGACAACGCTCGACCACATCGCGTAAGAAGGGTTCAGGAGACACTCGAACCAGGATATATCAATAGATTAGATTGGCCAGTCAACTCTCCTGACATTAATTCTATTGAAAACATGTGGGGTTTCGTTGCTAGAGCCATTCATAATCATATTCCACCACCGCAAACTGCAGATGAGTTATTCGTGGCGGCAGAAGAGGAATGGAACAATACTCCGGCAGAGATCGTTAACCGCTTGATTACCTCAATGCACAGACGTGTCAATATGCTATTGGGACGTGGTGGAGGTTATACCGACTATTAGTCAAGTAGAGAACTTGCTTTGTTTCTTCTTTTTGATTTAATAAATTTTGTCAAAAATGTCACACATTTGCTGGTTTTTAATTTTCTAAGCACTCAGTTTATCGAACATATTCTTTTCACAAAAAAAGATTCAGAAAACAATATACTTTTATAAATGTATTTGGTTTTTCTGACAAAAATATTTCTTTAACAAGAATACAAGAATGACGAGTGGGCCAAGATTTTTGACGTTGTGTGTATTGACAATAAATAAAATTATCTTCGTTACAGAACAAATTTTAATTATTAATTTAGTTTCAGAAAAAATGATTGTAATGCCTAGACAGTAAATCTGACATTTTAGTACCTGACAGTTGTTACTAAAACTACACCTTTAATGTCTATCGGTGAAAAACTGTTTTAATTATTTAAAGTGACCACCAGCTATGAATATGTTAAACTTACTTAATCATTAAAGTGACCGATATAGAATTGTTTCAAACCACCGTATCGTCTTCAAATCATTCCACCCTTAAATCTCGGCTAAAAAATTAATAACCCACCAAATCCCTTTCAAAATCAGAATGAAATATAGTCCTCCGGACTGGATAAATAAATACTCATGCAGCAAAAAACGACAGCCGGCAAAAACTTTCCTATATTTTCGCTTTATCTACCCCTCTTTCTGCAAGTGTATCCAAAAAAGAACTTTATCTACTTCTGACACGGTGCTGCTCGGGAGATTGCTTTTTTAACTCGGTTCGTTTCTAAAGCCGTCATTAAAAAAGTCTTAATGTGAGGATGGCGACAAAAAGTATCACTTTACAAACACTGAAAGATAATAGGTAACTAAATATTTGACACAACAGAATATAAGTTCAAAGGTAATTATATATGGTGATTCAGAACTTATCTAAAACATTTTGAGAAGAGATGTGTCGATGAAAAATGGAATTAAAATCTTTAAAAAATTTTTTGTAAAAAAAAATTTTTGACCGTAGCAGTTGTAATACCAACAAATGTAGCCGAAATAAATATTTGGGTGGACCCAGAAATACCGAGGGCAAGTCTGCCCCCCCCCCCTACAGCGCCTAGCCCGAGAACAACAAGGGCAAGTAAAAAAATCCCAGTTGCAGCTAGGGATGTGCACTTTAATTCTGTTATTAGCAGCGACCAGTTATCGAGGGTCACGGCATAACAACCCAGAAAATCACTATATATCAAATAATAGCAATCATTACTTGCAATGCACAAAGCGATTATTTTCATTATTCAACATTGATGTTGCAATATAATCTAAATAAAGAACCTTACCTTTCTTAAGAAGAATTTTTGAATAAGACAATTTATGTGAAATCGATATGAAATCATCATTAGAATTTACTGACTTCGGAGGTCGGTTTAGTTTGCAGACACCCTGTATTGTTTGCTGAATAATATATCATTGGATTAAAGGCGAAGTATAGAGTAATCCCAATTGTGCCTAAATCTGAAGTTAACGCTGTAAAGGTGGCCTTTCAGTTTTCTATTCATGAATATTTAGTTAGGGTACCGTTACACCACTTTTAGAACTACGCAGCAATTATACACGACCTCTCCCTTCCGCCATCATATAAAACACACTTCGGAAACATTTTCAAGCGTACACGTACATATTCAGATGATCCACTATTTGCGCTGAACAGGATACTCATTAAATACAAATAATTATTAACGTTCGCATTCAAACTGTAAATGTTAGCAATCGTTTAGTTGCACCCAAGGTTGCACCGCATCAAGAGACGCTCTATATACAGGGTGATTAGGGAGGAATCCCCAATATTCGAACGGTTACTGAGATAGCAATGAAAATATTTTTATTGCTATTTTTGCGAAAGCTGTTATTATCCGATATTTTATTTTGAGTACGTTAGTTTAGTCGGTATTATATACACATAATTTCGTAATGCCTGCCATATTTACTCATCGAAAATATGCTGATTTTTATTTATAGGTATTGCAACAGTAGCGCTAATCCTGTAGATGCTGAATATCGACGTTGCTTCCCGAACAGAAGAGAGTGCCAGATAGAAATGTATTCCAGATAGTCTTCAACAATGAACAATGTGAAACTAGAATGTTTTCCAGTGTGAGAATTACATCTGAGAGGCAATATGGTTCTGATCTAGCAGTGGAAAAAGAAATTCTAAATATGGTACAACGTAGCCCGGGTTGCAATTCGCCTTGTACTTACGTCCAATCCAATCCGTGCGATCCAAATTAATCAAACTTCGGCATGGGAAGTCATTCACAAAAATGGTTTAAAACTTTTCCATATTCAGCGCGTACAGAATCTTCAGGACGGTGATAATGATTTGCGGTTGCATTTTTTCAATTGGATAAACACAAACCATACACTATACAAATACATTTTTTTTTCACTGAGACTCAATTCACTCGTGATGGAGTAAATAACTGTCACAATGAACATCGTTGGTCAGATGAAAATCCGCACGCCACGGTAGAAAATAACTGTCAGCATCGGTTCAGCATAAACGTGTGGTGTGGTATGATTAATAATTACTTGGCCCAGTTATACTAAATGGTCGTCTTACTGGAGCTAGATATGTAGAATTTTTAGAAAATAATTTGACAAATCTACTGGACGATGTTTCATTGGATATTAGGCAAAACATGTACTTTCAGCATGACGGTGCCCATTTTAGTGTTGTGATCATCTTAATAATCGCTTTCTACAACGCTGGATTGGCAGAGTTGGTTTCCAAAATTGGTCACCAAGGTCATTAGATTTGAATCGCCTTGATTACTGCTTTTGGGGATGGTTTATATCATTAGTATATGCAACAAAAGTGAACACAAGAGAGGCGATCGATCAGATTGTCAATTGTACAGCTACCCGTGCAATCCACAAACGAGCTGATGCATGCATCGATGCGGGCGGTGATAGATATTAAAATTTAATTCATTAATTTCGGTTTATTTGATCTTAACCAATGTTACAATTTATAATACCTACAGAATAAACACTTTTCTCTACTGATGCATTACAATAATTAACTCGGGTAAAAATATTTTCATTGCTATCTCAGTAACCGTTGATATTCGACCATATGTTTATTAGGTTTTTTGTTCACTTTTGTTCCCTGAACACCTCTTGGAATATTGGGTGTTCCCCCCAATCACTCTGTATATGAACAGACTCTTTTTCGAAGTAAATCGATCAATAATATTATTGCCATTATTGACTTGTATTTTAGTCCATTTCCACGTACCTGAGCCCGGATTCCGTTTATCGATTCGAAACATGTATCGAATAACGCGACTCTGTCTGTCAAAATCGACATATGTATTTGACATTTAAATTCCAAAAACATTAATAGGGTAATAAAACTAAAATTTTAATTTATTTTACTTCATTTCCGACCGAGTTCTTTTTCAATAAAGAATAATATGTATCTAGTTTGAACAATAGTCATAAATGTTCCAAGCGTAGGTACTAATGTACCAAATTACTACAATTCAGAAATTCTTCAAAATATACTCAATATGCAATCAGAACCATTCCGTCAAGTAGCAATATTATGTAGTGAATTTTTTAATTATGATTTATTGAAAACAATAAAAGAATAAAATTTGTTATTAAATAATTGCGTTTTAGTTTATATAGGAATTGTTTTGTTCATTTTCTTTAACACAGGTATTTTTTATATATACTTCCACTTGTTATTTTTCGTCACATATAAGAGCTTGTTATTTATTTTTAATAAAAAAAGAGGATCCAGTTATGTTGTTCTAACTTGTTAGAAATATGTCATACAAATTATTTTCTATGACCTCTGACCTATGACTATATTGGGACAGTAAATGTAGGCGTCCCTAAGGGCTAAAAAATTGTCAAGAGGGAATTTTAAAGCTTTAGCCAATCTGATATGGTTAAAATATTTATAACTATTTGCTAATTTATAATGTGAATAAACTTAATGATTTCCTTTAAATAAAGTATATACCAACAATAGAAGTGTAATATTTATTTTTTCAGCTAACTTTTCACTTAAATATTAACCCTTCTTATACGTACTTGCAAGACTTCTTCCCATACCAATAATTCTTGTCTTGCCTCGCAAAATTTATTTTGAAATCCTGTTTTGTCTTGCAATTCGATCTGTCGAATCTTGTCTTGGCCTTGCCTTGTATTGTCTTGCGAGAACAAGACAAGGTCAAGAAAAAGCAAGTGATGAAGTTTAAAAATATGTCTCAAAAGTTGTTTAGATTGGTTGATGAAATAATATAATAAAACTAAGAAACACAATTGACATTCAAATGTGTCAACCAGTGATGTAGATACTGGAGATATATAAAAATCCCAAAACTTGTCAATTTAAGTCATCAGAAATATTTGAGGAAATGTGATATTACTTCTCTTATCTCCGCCAAAGAAGAATTAAAAAAGCTATGGCCAATTTTTTAGCCATATAATAAGGGCTATAAAAACCTGTTAAGGTTCCAGAATTTTGTACGTGAGTAAGTATGTATATCACAAATAATGAGTTTAACAAATCTAACATTTAAAATTAGCTTGTCATAAAAACTCTTACCGTTTCTTTTTATAAGTGAACCAACCTCTAACATTCATCCACTAATTCTGGCCGCTTATTTAATTATAAAACAACCACCTCATCCAGAAAATGTGATATCCAAGTGTCCTGAGACAACTGATAGGATATAATGGCACCTTCCAAAGATACTCTACTTCCTTGGACGGTGATAATGGGTTACAAATGCACTTGCAAAGACTAGCCCCCTGATGCATAACAAGCCAGGAATACAAACGCGAGGTGAGTTTTCATAACACCCTACAAAGTTTTGGAATAAACTTTGTTTATACTTCGCCTTTGAGCAGCTACCAAGACTAACTTGTTAGATAAGTACAAGTTTTAAACGTTACCTTTACATGCAAACAGAAAGAAAGAGAGGAATGATCTAAATATAGATATAGGTAAGGAAATAGTGATGTAAATAAGGCGTAAATATTTAACATCCATTTAAAATAAACAAAAAGTTATGATCGAGATGGATTTCGTTTATGAAATATCAAGTCAAAGCTTTTTTAATTTCTTAGGTTTTTTTTTTCAAAATAGCTAAAAAAAATTGAATAAACTGTTTTTTACATTTTCTGTATTGTAGCAACAGCTTAAGAAAAAATTGTGTTATGCGGTACCCTGTATACTACAAATTGTATCGTCATAAAGAAGATAAACTCGAAAAATAATAATATATAAGAGAGAAGTAACTAAAACATTTGGCAAAATTTTAATGTCACAAATTATGAAAAAAAAATTAAATAAACATATCCGATTAGTCTTCATTTTCGAATCACAGTGTTCAAAATTAATAAAAAATACAGTTTATTTCATGTAGCAAAAAGAAAGTACATTTTATTTTAGTCACGAATATTATATGACTATTTGAATTGTGTCACTTGGCAATAGTTACCTATCATTATCAATACCAATAACTATGTCCACGGTTAGAGAGGACAAGACAAAAACTATTAGATAAGTAGCTTTCTTCAAAATAAGGTTGCTACTAAGAATTTTAAGTTCGCATGTACAGACTGCTCAAGAAAGGGAATATCCTGCAAATTGTCAAAAGCAAACTGTACTTACTTATTTACGACACAAATAATGCTATTAAAAATCAGCTTAGAATCAAAATAATATACAACTGTAGAGAAATGCTTAATAATATTATTTTCGTATAAATTTTACAGTACCTATACTTTTGCTATTTTCTAAAAACTGTTATAAATCAAACTTAAAATTATTCATGGCTACCTTTTTTTATAAACAAGCAAATTTTGTACGGATGTCTCGGTAAGATAATTTTTTTCATTTAAGATGGAAGTAGGCAGATTTACTCATAAACTGATATTTGAATGAAAATCTAATTTAATAATTTCACAATATGAACTATGAAGAAAATAAGGCAGATATAATTGTGTACACTATAGTGTCTACTTTATTACAGTAATATTTCATGAATTTATTATATAGGTATGTATGTATCACTGTTGTAGTGTGGAGGTACATATTAATAATGTATGAACACAAAACACAACGGTGCTATTTACTTGCAAGATTTTATCGGTATTTCTTATTATTACAAACAGGTAAGAGAACGATGTAAACACCCAAGAAACCATAAATCACTTATGATAGCGTCGACACATATCCATCCACTCCAAAAAAAACCGAAATGTAAATAAAGATATGGTCAACGTTCGCTGCATTACTGCAGAAATATAAAATACATTTTTTATTAAACACTGAAATCCTGTATCTACATTTAAAACGTAAAATGTAGTATGTATGTCAGAATTTAATTTTTTTACAACTGTAAAGAGAAATAAATCCATTATATAGCCCATCTAAAAATTATAGTGGAAAGATCTAGCAAATACGTCAACAGAGTTGTGACGCATAATTAACAAAATTTCCCATTAATTAAGAAATATGATAATTTCATCAGTTTATTCCATGTTCACCGGATAGTGCAATACGTAATACAAAATCAAAGATTCACGTTTAGTGTATTTTTGTAGTTATGCTGTTTTATTTAATAACATATTATTACATTTAATAGATACCTATGTTTCCTATTGAAACTACGGTAGAAGAACTTGGAAGATGCAGCCGTTTATCCTTATTTTACTAATGCATTTTTCCCGCATGTTGCATTTAATATTTTGGTACACTGGCGGCTATGTAGGTTATTTATGGCAGCAACTTTTAGACAAACAGTCGCTAGTGTATTACTTTATATCAAACAAATATACACGTCATAAGTCTTGGAGTGATTCGATTAAACCTAGTGTTTTTTGTTAATGTTGTAAAAGAGTACATATACTTAGGGAACAAAAAAGACAATAAAAAATTGCACACTATGAACCTTTACTTTATTATTAATATTTTTACAAATCTGGTCGGTTTGGAAGTGTATTCAGCCAAGTGGTCCTTTGAATTTTTGTACATAATAATGCCAGAATGTGAAATTTCTACGTTTACCCAAGCAAGAGTGACTGCTTTACATTCTAATTATCAGATATCGAACATGTTGGGCATTCTTAGATCATCTGTTGTACAAATAGTACACAGATATGAAGAATTTGGTACAGTGGAAAACAGACCACGTAGTCGATGTCCTCCAGTATCTAATGAAAGGGAGGATCGGTATTTGGTTCAATAAGCCCGTAAACATCGCACATCTTCAGCTTCAGCTCTCAGACCCCACTTTCAAGGTACGTTTCGCCGTGTTATATCGACACCTACTATTCAAAGACGACTCCATACCACAACGCAAATTTACGTGCTAGAATACCATTACGGGTCCCCACTCTATTTCCAAGGCATCGTGCTGCCCGTCTCTAGTGGGCGCGAGAGCATAGGGGTTGGCTTTTACGCCAGTGGATGTGGGTCTTATTTACAGACGAAATCAGAATTGGGCTGGTTACTGATGACAATTGACAATGAGTCTGGAACCAGGTCGTCAACAGTGGGGTACCGTAATGTTTTGGGGTGGAATAATGTTCAACCGCCGCATCCCATTAATTCGCATACCACAGAATATGACCAGTCAAATTTACATCGAACAATTTATTACGCCCATTATCTATCCCCTACGTAATGAATTAGGTGAAAATTTTATGTTCATGGACGACAACTCTCGACTACATCGCGCAAGAAAGGTTCAAGAGACGTTCGAAGCAGGACAGATCAATAGATTAGATTGGCCAGCCAACTCTCCTGACATGAATCCTATTGAAACATGTGGGATTTTGTTGCTAGAACCATTCATAATCATATTCTTTCACCTCAGACTGCAGATGAGTTGTTCGTGGCGGCACAAGAGGAATGGAACAATATTCCGCAAGAGATCGTTAACCGCTTGATTATCTCAATGCACAGACATGTCAATATGCTATTGGAATATGGTGGAGGTCATACCTACTATTAGTTAACAGAACTTGCTTTGTTATTTCTTTTTGATTTAATAAATTTTGTCAAAATTGTCACACATTCGCTGGTTTTTAATTTTATAAGCACTCAGTTTATCGAACATATTCTTGTCACAAAATAAAAGATTCAGAAAACAATATATGTTTATAAATGGATTTGTTTTTTCTGACAAAAAGATTTATTTAACAAGACATTGTGTGTATTAAACTATTAAAACAAAAAGGTTTACGTACATTTTTCTTTTCTGAATATTTGTAACCATTTTCAAAAAATGACAAGCAAACGTCTGCCTAAAGATCAATTTCAGACATTCAGAAGTCATTCAACTCTCTATAATTTTTAGGTTGTGGGAAGCATTTTTTTCCTCGACTTCTTCCCATGAAGATACACGAAATGTGGTGGATGAATAGCCATACATACAGTTTTCAAAATGACACATTCACCGTTCCCAAAAAATTAAAATATACCGAATTAGCACGTATTTTTTGATTTTTTAGATGTAATGTAGATTTGGATAGACATAACTTCAGTTTATACGATTCACCACCACAATAAAATATTCGCATTGACTCTTATAATAATATCATGAGTACTGGCTATTATTAATACTATCAATTAATCAACGAAAAATCTTTGCCCATATTTTTAAACGATGGTACGATTGTCAACGTAAACATAAAATAATTCTAATACCATTGAAATATGACAAATAAAAGAGTAATTCTACATTTACGTAAAATTTCTCTTGCCACACAATCCTAACAACTGGATTTTAAAATGGTACTAAAAATATACTATATTACTCAACAGAAAATTGCACTACCAAGAGCGTTTTCAGAATTTTGAGGCTTATCCTCTGAAATTAGTAACTGAGAAGTTAACAGAAGGGTAACATAATGATTCAGCCGAAGTTCTGTGTACATACTAAAGCTTATACAAGAGCTTTACCCGTCCCTTAATAGTACACATTAACACAATAAATTTGCATTCCCTCGTAATTAAATTTAAATTCCTCAGGGCCAGTAATAGTTACCCTTGACTGCACGAAAATTAAAGTTTTTTCAAATAGCAGTTGTACAATGAACCGTCATTTGCTATTGGTATAAATAAAATAATATACTTTCATATGAATTGTAATGACATGCAAGAAAAAGTAAATTTAGCTAATATCAAATTATGTATACTAACTTTAAACATGCTTGTATTATTTAGCTAGAAACAATACATAGACCAATTTCGAAATTTTACATTCACTGCATTATTAGTCATAATTATTCCTGTGAGTTTTGAAATATATGAATTTTCAAATTGTGACTAGCAATCTCTATTTTAATCAGCTTATATTCCTCTTAAAAAAAACAACATATGCAACAAAACTTTTGCAAAAGTTACAATGTTATGTTCTGGATACTTTACCTAATGCATACATCGAATTTCACTTTACACGAATGCTGCATTTCACACCATTACATCGTAAAAGTGCAAGAATGAAGAGCGAGTTCTATGCTAAGCCCTTTTAATAGTTATTCCTATCTATCGAAATATATTTATATTACGTCATTAAGGTTTTCGTTATTGTCGAGCTCTAGATAGAAATTTCATTATAAATAATTGCAAAATTTTTTTATAACTACACCGAAAAAAATATTTTCAAATATTATTTAAATCGATTTAAACCCCTTATTCAGACTGTCACTAAGCGCTGGCGGCAAATCAACTCGGTGTCGACCTGACGCGACATCGCCCAATTTGAATATTTTCCTATAGTACCTAGTTATTGTAATATGTAATTATTGCTATATTATTTTTTAAAAGTGCTTATGCAAGAAACATATTATTAAGTTTCAACATAAAAATATTTATTATTGAAATTACAAAACACCAACGCATCAAAATTCCATTTACATTTCATTACATAAATAGTGAAATAAAATCCAATACTAACTAAATTATTAAGAGAGGTTGAAACGTTTTTTGTATTTAAATAGAGACTAATAAAAAGCTCTGGTGCTGTCAACAGAAAACAGTCCGAAACATACCTATTCAGTGATCCGGCAATCCGAGTCTTTCCTACCGTATTTACAACAATAACCTTGTTTTTACTGTCTACTAAATGATAAGCGTTATAGCGCTGCAGAACCGCTAAATAATAACACAGACAAACAATAACTGAATTTGCATTTTTATAAACACCAGGTGTAATCGATAGGAAATTATGAGAATTTTGTAATAAATGCCAACCGCAGTAATCGGTGCCTACATCAAATGAGCTATAATTGGCAGCATAGCTAAAAAGTTGGAGGTTCAAATTCTCGTTTAATACTTTACCGGCGGAATATGTCGAACATCGTTCGGGTCTGCTTTCCTATGCAGGCGAGCCCATTGCTGACAGAACAGATGCACGCGGCCCGACTTCTCCCCCTTCTTCATCCATCAGTCATTATTTTCGCGTGGTAGAGGTTGGTGAATTTTGTGTGTTTGTGTCGTAAGTGTAGTTTATAATTATTAATAATATTTGCTATTTGTCTAAATAAACATGCAATTCAAGTTGAGTAAAGTGAAGTACTTATATATGTTTAGGTATTAACAATATTGTGTGAATCTAACTACTCCGTGGACAAAAGCCCCAACCAGCGTTGAATTACACCCACAATATCTACCCATATATTCTCTATCTTTTTTTACTGTATTAGAAAGGTATTTTACGCTAATATAAATCAAATCTCCTACAATTCCTATCAATGAAGTCATATGTATGTTCTCTGATACCAAACATCTAGGTATGCTAATGAACAATTCCACAGACAAAGCTCTATTCAATAATTATCTAAATACATGTTTGGTATCAGAGAACCTACATGACTTCATTGATAGGAATTGTAGGATATTTGATTTATATTAGCTTAAAATAACTTTCTAATACTATAAAAAGTGAAGTACTTACTGAAAGACCGCGGTTGTCTTCTACTTAACAGAGCCGTGGACAAATTTATAAAATACATCTGTATTTTGCCTGTGCGTCTGTGTTATTAGGTATCTACTGATCATGAGTAATAGATTAGATTCTGTTGATTCCGATTCATATTCATAATCAAATGCGATTTGCATTATTTGGAAATATCAGCGTACGAGCTCAACTTAATTCTGCTATCAAGAATATAACGAAAGGGTGACAAAAAATTGGTATGTTTTAACAAAAAATATTTACTGTACAAAATTTTGCGGAGCTGTTCAATCGTGGAAGTTTGAAAGGCACAAGCGAGTTGCAGTCGATCTATTTTTAATAAAGCCGTGTTCCTCAGAGCAACTCAGATGTTGGATGTCATCAATTTTTTACAAGTGTAGAACTGTCAAAGACCTTTGAAAAACTATACAGTACAGAGGCCTATAGTTTGCAACATAGTTGCGATTACCATTTTTGAAAATAGGACAAAGTTTCCCTACCTTTCCATTGGGAAATGTATTTTTCACATTTCAGTTAAAAAACTGTATGTTTTGGTCATATTTTAAAAGAGACACCCTATAGAGAAATTACAAGTACACCAGGGAATTCTACGTCTATCAGAAGCAATTTTCGTTACCATTTCCATAGCCTCCCCTATTCCCTGGGATACAAAGAATCCCTTAAAACTAGTCTTTGAAATGTCATGCTGTATCTTAAAAACGACGTTCCAAGTTTGCACCTTCCAGATTGATTGATAATGTTCCGTGTTCCACATTGACAATATTATAAATTCGATAGTAACAATTTCAGGGACACTTGTTACTTTTGTTTGTTAGTTCGTTCGAAAAGCATTTACTTCATAAAGTTTATTTCGTCTCGCGGACATTTAACTTCGCTGAACATTCAATTACCCGCTAGTGTCAACTTGCATTACGAGGGCATGATGAATAAATTTTACGTCACGTGATAAAACGTTTAATTAATGCCTTAAAAATGCAACAATTTTCTAAGGTGCCTCAGAGAATATACAAAATGAATACATAATAGATCCCAAACAAGAAGTTTGGCATTAGAAAAAAAATCTATCACTTTGGTACCGAACATGCTGTTATTATAAGTATGTGATCTTGAGTGGCAACGCTGCTGGACATATAGCTTCAATACTCAAACGCGTCATCAGAAAATTGGTAGCGTACCAGGAGCGTCGTGTTAACGATTGTTATGGGGTTTGAAAGTACGAGTAAACAATTTTTTTCCGATTTTCTGTCTCCATTATGCCTTCCGAATACGTTGTTAAAATTAATGACATTATAACTGAATCGCCCTGTATATTATATATTTCTGTAGTACTACATAAAACAAGTAAAATGCCTATAACCATTTAGGTACTATTACTATTCCAGTTTGAATTTAATACAAATGCTTTTTTAATATCGGAAAATATCTAGAAATTCAAGTACCTAATACAATCTCATTTTTTTATCTGTATGGATACATCAAAGGGACAGCATAGTTATCACTATGTAGCTCCGAAAATATACAATTCTTTGTCAGAATGCATCAAAGCGAATAGGAATGTAAAAAAATTCAAGTATTTACTTCAAGAAAACAGGCAGTCGGTTCTTAAATTTTTCTGAAATGTGCTAGGTGCACAGTTAATGAAATCTAATGTATTTTGGTACAAATGCCTAGAGTCTCTTAATATAATTGTAATGTGTTTTGTATTTTATTAAGAATTGTTTTAAATTGTATTTTTTTTTAATTATTAGTGTTCCTTTTGTTTTTATATGTAACTATTTTTCTCACGCACAAGTATTACTTATATGAGTTTTGTGTTTATTTTATTGCATTTTAAATTGTTAGCTTGTAAATGAATGTAATTTATTGTTTTAAAATAAACGTTATTATTATTATAAATATTTTTTGCATTTTACAAATTATGTCAAAGATATTAAAAAGTGAATATATGTATGGATTCATTAATTAGACTATAGTTTCAATTAATTAATTTTGAGCATTTTATTCTAAGAGTATATATTCGAAAGCAATTTTCTTCATTTCACTGATACTAACATGATTATATGGTTTCTTAAAGTATGACATGAATATTTTACGATTTAGAGCTGAACAACATTATTTTGTTCTAAAAAACAAAACATATTCTTACTTGGAATTAAAATGAAATTTATTGTGCCCCTAGTACCGTCAAGCATAAGTATATAAAATTAATAATAACTGATTTAGAAAAAATAATATTTCATAACAGTTACGTATAAAAAAACTAGTAAAGATCCAGAAATTGAGCTGCTATTGATACAAAATTAAAAATCAATCTATACGAGACATTTTTTTGTACTGGAATTTTATGTCCAAGAGATATTAATGCTAGAAACTCTGCTTACGGGATTTCCATTTCCATTTCAATACGCCACTTTTGCCCGAATTCGATAAATTTAACCTCCTGGTGGGCTAATCTTTCAGACTTCCTGCCCTCGGAAGCCATATAATGATAGCTCATTTCCCACAGGAATTGTTATAGACTAATATATCATACCATCAATTCAATATAATTGGTTGTTTTCGCATGCTAATTATTCCCTTTTAGAAGGATGGCGAGGTGAATTACGTAATAATGGGGCACTGTTTACCTTCTGGCATGCCAACTGCTAGCAAAACCCACGTGTCTGCATATCTATAAGAATCGATATTGTTATTAATCAGCGGATTAGTACACTACCTCCAAACATTTGAAGTTATCAAGTCGTTGTAATAAAACTGCAATAAGAATAAATTGCAGAAGGTACTGATTTTTTACAGACGTGCTAAACTCGCCATATATCTCGCCACGAAATGATTCAATTACCTTAAAAATTGTTTGGAAGCACGTCTTTGTTGTTATCCTAACGTCACACTTTTACAATCGTTTGCACATACTTATAAATAATTTGATATCTAGAACTAAGCACTTAAATATGTTACAAGCATATTTTCATCCACACAACTCGATGTTATTTGTTAGTGTTCAAAAAATCTTAAACCTGAAATAAATGACGTAAAATAATATAATAGTATATTGCAAATATTTAATAAAAAAATTACAAAAGTAACGGTCCTGACCGTATTATGAGCACGTATATAGAAGCTGTTTAAATAAGCATTCCCATTGTTTTTGCTTTTTCATTGAGATTTTTGTTATGTTCAAATTGTCAAGTCAAGTTCTGTAAAAAAAGTTTGATGTATTACGTTATTATGTTTATGGATTTCCATTGTGCGGTGTTTGTTTAGCTGTTGTGATTTAAGTAGCAGCAGTGTTATTGCACATTATATTAAATACAAAAATAAGAAGCGTCAGGTGCTATATGTCGTCAGCGTCGTTGTCGGACTTGCCTCCGCACTAATGAATATAATTATCAGCATTTTCTATAAAAGGGGTAAGTTTGCACATAATTTTGTTTGTAGAAATCCAACTTATCACCTGTTAAAATAAAAGTAGTCTTTTCTGCACCTTGTGATTTGTTTCTATAGTCGCGGCAAGAATTCAGACGTCTTACGTCACGGCCGACGTTACGCAATTGCTTTTATTGTCGACATTTAGTCGCGTTAAAAATAATTATACTTTACAATTTAGTGCAATATATAATGCAAACCTTTAGTGTAAGTAGTAGTTTTATTGCTCTCAATTGCATTTTCTTAAATATTTTGATGCAAATATAATGAATTATTCATTTGTTCGTATAACGTAAGTCGTCTGAATTCTTGCCGCCACTATAAAAATATTTTATATCGAATCACACATTACCGGTTACAGAGTAGTAACCAACTCACTTTTATTGTTTATTTCTCTTTTTTAAAACTAAAATTCTATTAAAGTGCCTAAAATTATTAATTAAGGTCCACATTAATACTCATTTTAAACCACACTTTTTACGGGAATTTAGGTTTGTTTTTTGAAAACCTTGTCAACTTTTGATTAAAAACCAATAAAAATAATTCTCAAATGTCAGTAAGGTTATATCAAGGTTTTATGGACAATTAGTCTAAATCTCCGTAAAAGATTCTATTCAAAATTAATTAGTGTTTTATATCTTTATTTGATTGTTTTACAAACCTCCGTAAACTTGTACCATCTGGCAACATTGGCTCAGCATTTGGATAGGCAACCGTTAGAATCATAGCTCAAACGGTAACATTTTGACCAGAGTTGTACTAGGATGTATTTCTCCACTACAAAATTGAAGTTCATTTTTTTGCCAAAACGTGAATATAGAAGAGATACAATTTTTATTCCAAAAATATTCAGAAATCTGTCTTTTACTTTTTGTGCATTAAATACGACACACCCTGTATAGTTCAGTTAATAAATGTTTGAAATCATATGTATCTGAAGAAAACACTATTTCAAGAAAACAGAACCTTTAAAGCAACAATAAAACGTTCAAATATTTTAAGTTTCGCGATAATACATACATTTTGTTAAAGAAATAGTGTTCTCAATACAGTTTTGCAAATTATACAAAACTCATAAAAAAATAACTTAATATTTACATTGGCAAACCAGTATTTTATTTATAAGTTTATTTTTCTTACATCCAGAATATTCATTGTCGAATGTTCACATAAGTTAGTTTTGAATTGTAACTCTTTCTTCATCTTTACTAATAAATAACTGAACTCAACCTACTCAACTTTGTCGTAGGTAGACCTATTATTTGGTTAAATAATACAAAAATGTGAATCATGTTGATTTATGTAAATTAGACTTTATATTTAAATGTTAGAAATGACAAAGAATGAAGAGTTTTATTCTATACAGAAAGCAGCAGTGTAACAACATTCAGATGTGCCGCAAGACTTAATAAGAAAATGAATGAAAATCGAATTTATAGCAAGACACAAAAAATATATAAAATTAAATGATAAATTTCATATTATCTAATATGTTTAAAATCATTTAAAATTTAGAAAAAATGTCTTCATTATAGATAATTCTTCAGCTAAATTGTTAAATTAACATAGCAACTTCTCTAAAATTCCACCACAATATACAGACATAATTAAAATTCTTCAGGTAACTAATTCGAGAAACAAAGAATATGCAGAGGTCCCTATGGATGGTAGCGACTGTGTCTCATAAAATTCAATCATCTGCTATATTTTCTAAACTATATTTTATGAAATCACAATGGTGATAAAAATGATATATTACACAACAGAAACGATATTTTAGAAAATGTATTTCATTATTAAAATTATTTAAATAATCATCAATCAAAAAATATCAACAGCAACTAAATAAAGCAAGTACAGTTACACACTAACACATCGTACTGTCACAACAATAAAATAAATTTATAAGATTCAAATACTCGTACAACATACTATTCAAATTCTGTTTTGATTCCAGTCAAAACTTCATTTTTGCGCAGAAAATAGCAAATTATATACCACATTACCAACACCTTAAACCGTAAACGCAAACCAGATATATCGGCCATTCTCGTTGCGCCAATTTAGACGTTTGGTTTTTAAGAGTAACCATCACAGATTACAGCCTATTTTAGAAGGTGTTCACCTAAGTTAGATCAGTGACAAACGTACAGTCCCACATACTGTAAAATAGCATGTCGTAAAGTCATAAAAAAACAAATTATTCTTATAAAATTATTTTCCATTGCAATCACGTTCTCTGCCATTGATTTAGAATGACCACAATGATTGTAAGCCAGCGTGATACAAGCGTCCACTGCTCGTGCACATAGAACATTTATTTGATTGTAATTATTTCAGATTAATAATATGGGGACAAAGTTGACTAAACCCCGAAAATTCTGACCACTAATTAAAGTTACATCCTGTATATTTTTTACCTAGAGGAGCAAGATTTCTTATTTCTAAACTTTTTCTCTTGTGATAATCAACCTATAAAACTAACTATACTCGCGACAATAATACAGACGACTTACGAACAAATGAATAATGCCTTATATTTTCATCAAAATATTTAAGAAACTGCAACTGAGACTATATACTACACTAAAAGTTTGCATTATATATTGCACTAAATAATCATGTAATCAGGTTATCATTTTTCTTAACTACTTTTTGCAACCTGAATAGATAAACGATATTTTATCATAAATTTTGAACACTGTCCATGGAAACGAATCGTTTCGGACACCATCTTTATATATTTGAATACATTTTATTATTGCATATTTCGCTGTGATTTTTTCCGTATTGACAATATTTCACATTTAGGTTGACGTTGACAATACAATACAAAAGAATTATTATGAATGATCAGAAGGTTGTCCGATGCCTTTTGTTCAATTTGTATCGCATCCCTTACTCTCGTATACCAGCCATGGAAGTGACCTCAGCAGAAGTCAGCAACTTTTCGAATAATCGATATCAGACTCAGCTGTGTGTAAACCGCTTTTCGCAGGGGTGAAGGATATAAACCGCGCGAGCGGAAAATCTACTAAATTTTATTTTCCATTTATAACGTTACATAAATATTCTGCAAACTCCCGTAATACTCCGACATTCTTGAGTGGAGGTGAATCAATACTAACAGGCAGCGAACTATCCACTAAATGCTAAACTACAAAATAATTAAAACAATTCCGGATTGACAGTGGCGTAAAGTACACACCCCCGCAGTCGGAATGTTTTGGGCCCAGCCAAGGTAGTCGGGGGCCCAGGCTCAAGTAAAATAAGTAGCAGTGTTTGGCATATTACTATTTGTCAAGGAGAAAGCATTAGAGTAGACATTTTTCTTAACGCACTTCGTGTGGGTATTGCATAAAAATCAAATATATGGCCAAAAGAGGTGGTACCGAAAATAGTCAACCTATGGAGAAAATGCGAGTCTGGTAATAGTGCCAGTAACTTGGGTCTTCTGAGTTGGTTGTTCTGACAGGGTAGCTTCACAGCAATGGACGGAAATTTCAAAATATTAAAACTTTACGTTCAATTCGTAGAAACATATGTTTTCTATGATCCAATTACAAACATTCCGTTTTGGTTTCAATTTGTACGCTGGGATTAAAATGCAGTATAACCAACAAATTACCTACATTAAGTTTTTTCTAGATGACTGCTTTCTAAGCTCCCACATAGTCTGGCTATTTTCAGTGCCTAATGCAAATGCTTCTGGAATTCTATAATACTTTATGATTTCTATGGGGTATTGGGGGTGGGACCCCAAACTTCAAATTGTGAGGGTAATTTTGCGTTATGTCACTGCCTGGATTCACATTAATTCTTTAGGGTTGATAATAATTAAAATTTATATCCATCATTGGAATTGTTAAACCCGTTTTATAGTATGCAAATCTTTCTGCAATTAGCAAGTTTCTTGCAGCAGCGTATTGCAAAAGGAGTCGTATCTGAAAAACTCTTGCACTTTCAAAGTATAGATCTTACTCAATTTTAATTGAAGCTTTTCTGCAATTCTGAGGAATAGTTTTGTGATTCGTATGGTTACCACCATGAGCAAAAATTCCTAGGCTGCACTTTCAAATTCAAATTGCCTTCGTCGTCCTCTTGATTATTATTTGATCGTTGAGCTTGCAAAATATATTAAATGAAACCTTTATTTTATATGGTATGCTGTGTTATTGTCACTTGTCACATTTGAATAATTTGTTTTTAGTGTACTGAAGTGGTATCACCTTCTATTGCAATTGGGAATTGATGACTGTAAAACAAACTGCAAGTTAGAATTTTAGGAATGGTATTGCAGGTGTAAGGGCTTGCTGCAATCCATTGCAAAAATAATTGAAAACTGTAAAGCGGCTTTTAGTAATGAGATCATCAATTTATATCAATAGTAAGTATTCCATACGTAAAATGTACAGCTTCATTCATGACAAATTTAAGGTATAACATAGGTGTAAATAAATAACTGCGAAAAAATTCAGGAGATTCCTTGTGGAAAAATAAAGTAGATCTTTCATAAAAAAAGTCTCATTTGAACATCCCCTGTGAAGATACAACTTCTTAAAGAGAGTGCCATAAAAGCAATTTTTTATTTTTTTCCAAGAATGCAACAGAAATTAAAATAAGTAGACTATCGAGAAGACATTCAGTAAACAATATGTTAATTTGCGGTAAAAAGGGGTCCAAAAGGCCACCCCTAAGACTTGTTCCATATATAACTTTTTTTCTTACTGCTATCTTACTATTTAAAAATTAATTTCAGTCTGATTTATTCTAAACAAAAAAGATCTCTTGTAATTTTTTCGCTAAATTTACGATTTCTGAGTAAAATAGTTATTTACGCAACAAGTAAGTACAAAAAATAAGTGTTTATTGCATGCAACGTGAAATTGTCCAACGAGGCCGGTCAGGCCGAGTAGGACAACACGTTGAGTGCAATAAGCACTTTTATACGAGTTGCATACAATATTTTTTCTACGTTCATGCAAAAACCAAAAAATGATATTTAGATGACACTAAGTCTAAGAAAATGTGACGTCGATTTGAACGTTTATGTTTGTCATGATGACAAAACGCTGTAGTAGAATAGCAGATAAATGCAATAAACATTTTATTGCACTAGTGCAATAAAGAACCACTTTTCCACTAAATATAGTTCAATAAAGTTGTGTTTTTTGCATGAATGTAGAAAAACATTATTTAAAAGTTACATGACTCGACTGGCATAGGGTAGAAAATGAATGAAATTTGTAATAGCAACTTGACAACTTGGAACTGTTAAGTAAAATGTCAAAGAGACTCTTTCTTGACTTTTAATGACTTGTGCACCGTCTTGCTTGTATACAAAGTTTCAGCCCATCCGTATTTCAACTTGTCGTCTACACGTAACGTATTATTTGACAAATCTTGCATGATCATGTAAGAGTGACGACAAAACATTACGTGTAGACTAGGCTTAACATTCAGGCATGACCCTTTAAAATTGCACTCTGAATTTACATTACATATCTGAGCATTTTCGCTGAAGAGATAATTACTTGCTTTACTTCTGCACTTAGTTAAATTTAGTTCATGGAGAGGTACATGAATTTGAATGGTACAATTTTGTACTGTTGCTGCAGCGTCTACGACTGTGTCATTTCTTTTGCATTATTAAATCAGAATCAGACAATCCACATTCCAATCTCTTTGTATTAATACCGACCTATTCATCTATTGTTCTGCGTTTGCATGAGTTATATATGTTAATACAGTCTGTATGCTTTGAATGATCTATGCAGTGAATAGTTCGGTGAAGTCTGAAACAATTTGCTCTATTAAGGAGAGAACGCACTATGCGGAGTATCTTTAATTATTTTAAATGTACATGTTTGCGCTAGCAGATCGAGAACTGGACTCTCGCAACGCCGTCTCGTCAAAAACTTTTTGGAACATTTCGGTAAGTAGCGGCAAATATACAAAGCTAATAAAAATATTTCCATAAGATATCCAGGTGATATGAGATAATATTCCTCTTATTTGCTAGGTCAAGTTCAGTTATTAAATATTTAAAATCATTTGTCTTCGCAAAAAACTTCATTTCAAAAGCTCGGGGTCCTTAAGGCTGGTGTTTCAAGGCCAAAGAATTGTATCGAAAGATGCACAAAATATGCAGAAATTTAATACTAGTTTTTTAAATGAATTCTGCGAGTTCTGATAATGTTTATAATGTCATAAACAATTTGCTCAATGTGCAGTTTACATGAAAATACGGGATTTTTTAATAGAATATAACAGGTGAAAATATATCTTATTTTAATGACTTGTCAGCCTGGAAATTATATCTTATTATATTATATCTTGGAAAATTTTGTACAACTGGCATAATAAAAAGATATTCTTTCCAACTTATTTAGATTTTTTTAGACTTCCGGGAAACAACTATGAATTCATATTGTCTGAAGCTATTTATTTGTGGCATAATTTTAGTTTTCTTTAGTTTTATTGGGATTCTTATATTAAAATAGCAAACATCTTTTAGAAAGATTTCTTCCTCAAATAATTTTAATAATAATCATTTAATGGTGAGTTTTGACGTAGTTAGTTTATTCACTAACGTACCAGTAGACAAAACACTGAATATCATTAAAAATAAACTGGAAAATGATATCAATTTGACAAACAGAACAAAATTAAATGTAGGATGTATAAGTGTTTATAGAAAACAAACTCACACCAATAGATATTTAAATTTTAGATCTAACCATCACATCGATATTAAGAAAGGTGTTGTTAAATGTTTATATGATAGAGCAAAAGTAATTTCATCAAACAATGATATTTTTAATAACGAACTAAAATTTATTAAAAATGTTTTAATAAATAATGAATACCCTCCAAATTTTGTTGATAGAACATTAAAAAATATTACAGATAAACGAACACTGTAAGACAAATAAAAGAAATTAATCATACAATAAAAATTCCATACATTCCTATATTATCAGAAAAGTTAAGAAGAATCGGTAATAAATTTAATATTCGAACAGTTTTTCAGACAACTAATACTTTACGATCATTTTTGTCTAAAACGCGTCCAAAAAATGATATACAAAATTCAAAAAATTGCATCTACAGTATACCTTGTGAATGCAATAAACATTATGTTGGAGAAACGTCTCGGCCTATGAATGTTAGAGTTGAGGAACATAAAAATTACATAAAAAGACGGGAATTTGAAAAATCCAAAATTTGCGAACACGCTTGGGAAAAATGGGTATTTGATTCAATGAGGTTCGGCAAAAATTTTAGAGAAAACAAAAAAAAAATTAAAAGAGACCGCAATTATTTTGTTGAACGGAGATAAGTGTGTGTCGAACTGTTCAGTAAACATTTATCATTGTTGACTACAGTTGTATCAAGAAGAAGTAACTAACAATAAAATAAAAATCATTTAACATCTCTATGGAAGCAGATAAACAAATTTTAAACTGTCAAACTTGACAAACGTTTAATATTTTACTACGATTTTGATAACGAAAACAGAGAGTTTTTCGAAACGTCATAATACGAAAGTGCGCGATAGTGATGTGATTTTTGTTATTTTTTCTTATCTGCTTTTCTCAGTGTGAGATTTTTTGGTTAGGCGAACTTAGCAAAAATAACCCTAACCTCGTTTGGCGCAAGAGCTTATTTAATTAATCTTTATTATTTTTCAGAAGTGTGGCAAAAACCCAATAAAACTAAAGAAAAACTATGAATTCGTTGAAGATTTGCGTATATAAACAAAGCCCTTAAAACAAGTTCAGTAACACATACCAACTATTCTTTAGTCTAATATTTTCTCTCTTGTGGCTAAAATAAGTGAATTATGTCTTATAACATTTACAGAAACCATCTGTCACTATATATTTCTGTATATGCAACTAATAACGCATATATGCAGCTTTCCGTAAATCCAGAATTCCAAGTCCTAGACTAACTTTCTGGAATGTACGTGAGGGAAATGTATTGAACGTTTCCCGTGAAATAAATTTATAGTACGCGATTTTTTACCAGCCTTCCAGACAACTTTTCTATGTAATCCATTAATCTTGAAACCGTTATTGAATACAGGTAAATTTCATAGAAATAACATTTTTCTCTGAACCGAATAAAAATCATCGATAATTCTGAAAAGCATTTACAAACTTATTCTGAGGAATACGTGAATATAAATTTATATCTGTATGTAAGAATATTCGTAAAATATATTTTAGGAGAACATTTATCGTGTACAACATACACCATATTTGAATCTGGCAATATCACAATAGGTGGGTTTGGATATACGAGCAAAATGTATCTTTGTAAAATTAGAAAATGGATTCATTCATACAACATATTTGCAAACGATCATACAACATATTTGCAAACGATCATACAACATATTTGTAAACGAAAATATGTACTTAACACCTGTAATTGCCAAACTAAAGTTTTTCCTTTAGGAAGATCTGGTTTCCAAAAACGGTTTCTAATTGGTCTGACGTCACAAGCCTACTACAAGCTCCGCCATGACTTTGTGACGCGCTTACCCAAAGCGGGAAGGGCAGGGTCAAATATTTATTTATGTACATTATATTTTTTAAAGTAAAGGTATCTAAAAAATTTATTTTGTATTTTTTCAATTCAGCTCAAATAATATTGGGGTTGTGTTTGCAAATAATAAAAGCAAATTCAAATTTAGTTCTGACTAATGTAAAGTAGAGAATTTTTAAGAAAGATGACTGCTATATATCAGGTCAAGGTCCTTAATACTAAAAGTTCTGTGTTATATGGAATTTCTTCAAGTTAAAATGCAATTTATTACTGACACTCCAAATAATAATACTATCTATATCTCCCTGTAGTGCCACACAATCTTTGTTTTAATTTTTGTATAAAATTTTAAGTTACAACAAACAGTAGGAAATAGTAGGAACGCCATTAATAAATAATACCAATAGTAATGGTTCCAAGTTGGAACCCTGAGGCACCCCAGAATTGGAATGAAACTTGTCTGATGAAGTATTTCCATTGTGGTTAACAACAAAATCTCTGTTCTGGAGATACGGTTTAAGTAAATTTAAAGTGTTTTGAGAAATACAATGCGTTTGTAATATAATTAACTGTTAGTTTAGCTTGTGTTTATTAAAATTTGATGGTATAATGCAGGAAGCATATGAGAAAGCCGATTTGCATAATTTACCAATAGTAAATGTACAAATGGTGTTTGATTTTTTAACGACCAACACGAACGATATCCAACGCAACGCATCAATGCTTCTACCTATTCGTCATAGTCATGTGCAACGTAAAATAAGAGTAGATCAACATTAATTTTTATAATTATATATATTTAATTATAAATTAATTCCAGTTAACCAGATAATCGGTACAAAGATACACCTACATACCTATAGATAAGTATACTTGAAAAATGTTACTTAAAACAGGCGATGCCTGTGGAAAAAGCTAGAATTTGATATAATTTTGCACAAAATGGCCATTAGCATCTGTTCACAAATCTGGAAAAGAGACACGGCAAATTATTTTAGCGCAAGTTGGTCCCATTAAGCTGAATTCTTGGAAGACCTTTAAAAAAATCTTCCATTGACTTTCCCGACGCTACCAATGTATATTCAGTTGATTTCAATAAAATACAAAAATTGCCAAACCTGCTCATTGTTTTTAAATATTGTACGGATGTGACATTTTATTCTTAATCAGAAATAATAGCAGGAATTATGACTTACAGACTTCCGAGGAACACATTTGAACAAAATTCTAAGATAGCAGTGTTTGTATCCGTAGGTATTTGATACGGGAAAGGTTATCGTTTTTTCTCTTCTGGGAACCATTAATTCCGAAGTACAATATTTTCCAGGCGTTACCTGCTGGTTAAACGAAATTTAATAGGCATGTTGCTTTTGTACAGGGCTCGATTAACTGAAGTAATTACAGAGTTCCAGTTATCTTATTCTGCATTCATTACAAAGACGAATGACTCCTTCAACCCGAAGGGTTTTACCTAAATTTATTCTTGTATCTGGAGAATATGTAATTTAAATTAATTTCTTTATGAATTTTGTCGTTCTCAGTTTTAATTTGAAAATTTACGACACTAAATTTTATTTTTTACAGGTAAAACTTTCGAAGTAACCTGAAACGTTAATTATTGTCGGTTATATCGTATATGTCCCGTGTTTTATTATAATACATAATCAACAAAAACCTGTTGGAAATAACATTAATTTGTTCACTGGAGAATTAGCATCATTTGTATTTGCCATAAATAATAAATATCATTGATTTCTTGATCTAGCATTAAAAGCAGACATAAGAATTTATTCAGTGAAATACTCAACACTTGTAATAGGTACATAATAAATATACCAATAATGGCACTGAAGAAGCCTTGGAAAAAGTCGTGGAGAAATGGTCAACCAACCAAGTGAAACAATAACTATTTCATTTAATATTCTGTTTTGCTAATTCATATTGAAAACAAAATATTGTTTGCAACGTAACCTTCCTTTAGTAAAAACATTAGGCAAAATTAAGAATTGTTATTTATTTTACAGTGTAACTGTGTTTGGTGGATCAGTTCATAACGTTCTGGTTAGAATAGTTAAAACTATTTGGACTGGTATGAACGTAACCTTAAGGTTAAGGTTTACAACTGTACTGTAGACCGCCCTAGGTTCAGAGGGTATTGCAGTCAACGCCTCAAGATCTGAAAAATTAAGCATTTACTATCATTACTTTTTACATTTTATTAATTTTGCTAATGTATTATAACAGTTTAAGTAACAAATTAGCACAGGTCTTTAGATATTACAGTCTTAATCCCTTTGTCTTCTCGATCTTGATGGCTTACAAATGTCAAAAGTGGTGAGCAATATCAACTACCTTTTGTTCCTTATATGTACGTATTTAACGCGGAGTTTAAGAACTGTCAATCCATTATTGAAAGATATTCAACTGCATATCATGGAAAACTGTACGAATTTAATGGAATATCTGAATATATTTAATCTATGACAAATTGTAAATTTTGCGTTATAAATAATCAAGAACTACAAATTTTTTTCTCACTTCAGGAAAAAATGATAAAGAATTATTTTAAAATTTCATATCTTTTTCTATTAAACTCAGTAACTAAAATTCGCATGTTTGCTAATATAACATTATTATTCTGAAAACTGTTAAGATATGTAGGTATTACTTTTTACTGTATTAGAAATGTATTTTAAGCTACTATAAATCAATTCTCCAGCAACTCCTATCAATGAAGTCATATGTATGCTCTCTGATACCAAACATAATTAAATAAAATAAAAATTAATCTAGCTAAATTTACTAACTTGGTTTAATGAGAACATTCTATAAATACCTAAGTTCACTTTTGAAAGTGTGGGAACTCGAAAATTTAACCACAATAGATAAGATCTAACCTATTTCTGCATTTTTAGGATCATTTAGAGTATATATAAACTAGTTAAAATTATAATTTAGTGTTATTTTCGAATTAATCAATCCGTATTTCATCTAGAACATTAACTAATAATACATAATTCTAATCCTGTTTCTAATCGCAAGGAGCGGAGAAGACGGCGAGTTGTGCGGGAGAGGGGGCAGTACATTATCATTCAGGTCGTATTTTTGTTCAGGAGTGACTTACATTGGTAATTTCTCAGCATTATTCAGTGCAGAAAAGAGGAAAACTTGAAAATGCCCGTTAGGCAGGGGAAAACCTCAGTAATTAGGGAAAACCTCATTAATTAGTGAAATTGCCACTAAAGTAAACCTTCGAGATACATTGTATTATTACAGATTCGTAACCGATACAGCCAAACACAGTTATTTTGTTTTTCAACCAAATTTCCTTACTAATTAACAACACAATAATGATTTTCTAACATTTAAGCACGTGCTTTACATTCAAACTGAATTTTAAGGTTCATTTAAACGGAATTGGAATAAATGGTTGATCCGCTACCGCAAATTCTACAAAATTGCCACATTTGGCTACAGTACTTCTTTATTACGCCAGCTTAAAGCGAATTTACTACAGTCCTATTTTTGTCGGCTAAATTACTAATAGGACAACAATTTGTAGCTTTCAGCAGAATAAGCTAAGTTAAATGGTCATAAAAATGCATTATACAGGGTGTTCTTAAATGGTCTTTACAACGCTCCGTCAGATACAGTGCTGCTCAAAATTAGTCGATTTAGCTAAACTTACCATAGTTCAAAGTTGCCCCGCTTGGGCGCTATACGGCCTTGAACTTGCAATTTTGAGATAGTTTTTTATATTTAAAACGCCTTATGCAATTTTACCAAAATTTGGAAAGTTGAAACCGCTCTATAAGACATATCAAAATTATGAATAATATCAATCCATCGGCGTATAACTTGGTTTTTTAGTAATTGCACCATCCATAATTCTACGCCAATGAAAGAAAATAATTTTAAGTATAAAATTTAGATGAAGTAAATTATTTAGGTGCCACAAAAAAGGTACTCTTGATAAAACTCGATTACTCTCATGGTTTATTTGTAATTTTAATCATTGGCAGCAATTTTTTATCAAAATTTTCGTCTGTATTGTTTTTTGTTTAGACGTTTACGAATTTGTATTTGTTCCTTTTTTTAAATAAGTTTTTACAGGTCAAGTTTAACGGTTTTATTTAAGAAGCGATATTTACGGATATTGTTATATCCAAACACTTTGTGGACAGACTATAATTTTTTGCAAAATAATGGAAATAATTTTCAACTATAACGAAAATATTTAATTTTGAGCACTAGTCGGGGAGTGACCATTTAAGATTATTAAGTTGGGGTGACTAGGGGTGACGGGGGTAAGTTAGAACGGGTTAGTTAATACATCATTCAAGTTCCCCCTCCATATTACAGAAATGGTTTCGAGGGATTCTTGATATGTTCTTTTATTCCTCAGATATAATCATTGTAAGTTTTCAAATTGTCACAATGGAATGTCCATCAGAAAAAGAAAATTCAAAAATTATTCTGATATCAAATATAAGGTGCAATTTTTATCTATTCAGCCGATAGACATTACTTAATGCGGCAAAAAATATTCTTCCCACATGACATGCTTATGAATACATCGCGCTCTAAATAGCTATAAGAATGAAACAATAAACAATTGATATTTCTGCTGTCCGTTTGGCACTTGATCAAAAATATCCATTGTGTGTGTGCAGTCTTAATGTTCCTTTGTATGCTGAATGGCATCAGAAGTAGTATAAAACTCCAGAAACTGCAGAACCTACTTTTGGTATAACTTATACCGACGTAACGAAAACCTTTCTACAAAACCAATTTAACAGAAACACTGAAATACCCTATTATTTCAAAAATATACGTATTCGTTTAATCTTTTCGGAAACACTTTACTGGAACATTTTATCAAAGGAATGAAAATTACATGTTGAATATAAAAATCCAACGAGTTGTAAATAGCGGTCGTAATTTTTATTACTTAGGTTAATTTCATTTAACCTTTAGAATCTCGTGAGAGCAGATAAAAGAGAAGTTGTTGAAGATCGCTAATCAAGTTGTCTTACACGGTACCTAAAAATAAATTATATAGCTGGCTAAACCAAGATACCTGTGCCATTTCAAAAGCGGTTATGTAGATTGTGAATAAATGTTTTTTGCCAACTGCTTTTTATTATTTAATTATATTTCCATCTATTTACATTAAAGCAGGTATAATGTACATACCTATATACGTGTACATGTAAGTGCATATACCTAATATGTCTATACTAACGTTGGCTAAAAATTATAAAGTTTTATGGATATTATTTATATAAAACGATGCTTTCAAGGAAAATTCTGTTTTCCCTTTATATACCTAACTTTTGTTTAGCATCGGTATATTACGTTACTTGGATAACAAGATTATATGCGACACACACGTTAGTGTAAGATTAAGTTAAGTCATATAAGATACTATAGTTACTATTTTCTCCTTAATTCACTAAATAAATATGCAGTTTGACGACAGCCACAATTTAATACAAACTTTAAATTCTTATTTTATTTAACACCTATGAGATTTTTTATATTTAACTAATTATTTTTCAATATACATATCTATAAACGAACATTAACACAGGTAATAAAAACAATTTGCACCTAATTCAGTTATATCAGCAAAAACGATAATGTTTCGCTTTTCAAGCTTCAATAATAAATCTATTTATAAATTACGTAAGATATAAAAAGGCTGAAGTGAAACCATTACAAACTACAATCATACAATCAAAGTAGAAAGTGAATTAATACAATTTTTATATGACACCGAAAAAATAAATGGGTATATTAAATAAAAATAGACGGCAAATTTGGATCCATTCTTGCAAAGTCAATTTTAAATCACTTTTTCTTTGCAGTAGTCACACCGTTGACTCAACCATTACCTGATTTCACGGTCATTGATAAATTAAGCGAGCTTCCTTTCTCTCCTTGACCTAAATTAATTTTATAAACTAATCGCGAAATGTATCAAAACATACCCGCTACAGAAACTTCCTTTATTACTACTTAAATAGGTTTCGTAAAATATTTTAAACACACAAAAGGTTGACATGACAGGCTATTCTCGCCAAAAGCATATAATCACATACGTGAACAAAAATAATCCTTTTACTTTCATTCTGGTGGTGATTCTTCACTATTACGTATATTAAAATTTTCTCTTTGATTCGCTGCTGTAAATGTACATGTAATAATTAATTCATTTCTAACATAAGAAAAGTCCAACACAGGTAGGCCTGTGCACTGTGCAAGCCAGATCTGTATAGGCTTATAGCATATAGCGTATTACTGGTTCCGTTTCTCAATATGCTTTTAAAAAAAAACTGGGTAACATTTCTTGTAAATCAAGTAACAATGCTAAGAGAATCGTCTTCAAAGAAACGTAAATGAAATCCACTTTTTTGTTTTAGTTCGATTTTTGTTTTTAATTGGAGATATTGTTTAATTCGAAAGTGGTCATGGACATATCGAATAATAGGTGCATAAAAAACAAGTAATTTTTATATCTAATATACTCGCGACAAGAATTCAGACGACTTACGTCATACGAACAAATGAATAATTCATTATATAAAACCTGAATTTTATATGTCAATTATATACGACATTATAAACATTAGCGAGCGCAACCCGGTACGCTATAGGAGACAGTGACGTCACACAGCGAGTCCATGTCCTCAAATTATTTTTATTTATAATTACACAACGATTCAGAAAATGTAATAAAAAAAGGTATAAAGTAAGGTCGGCAAATAAGGCCGCTTCTATGGTGGCGCCGTCCTGTTTATTTTGTGTAAAATTTTTTATAAAAAGTATTCTACAATTAGAAATTAATTATACCGACTAAATAGTTAGAACTATACATATTTGCAATTTTAGCACATCTTCAACAGCCACCTGTTGAAGTAGCCGGTATTATAAAATTGATAGATTTTTGACTTGGAGGTTAAATATTTTTTCGCATATTATTATAATTTGCAACTCATCAGGTAAATATCAGAGCTATTATATTGTGTAAAAACCTTTCCTAATTACCTTTTTTTTTTGCTTTATGTTATCTAAACTAAAAACATACCAGAATAGAAATAAGGCTCGTCCAAATGTATGGTGGGCGGAAAAAGGCAGAATGGTTTTCTTTTCCGTTTCAAACCACCAGACTATTGGCGCTATGAGAAAATGTTACTTGTGTCCGAAATGAGTTTATGAGGAATGTATGAGGTTAATAGAATCTGATTATGAAGATTGCAAATATCAGATTCAGCTTGCTAAATATATTACCAAAAAATGTTATTTTCAGATTTACTTTTTATTAGTGCTGTTAGTTGGTTTTTGCTGTTTACAACATTTTGAGCTAAAAACAATTCAGGGTCTTATTTTTGCTCTAGGTTGAAATAAGGCCCATTCAAGGTATTTAAAATATCCTTGTACTTTTTTTATTTTGTATTATATGAAAATTATTTTATGTCGGGTTACATTGGTAAGTAAAGGTTTAACTGTGTTTTCATATTGGAATGTCGCTATTTTGTCCAGGTTTTTTAAACAAAATTAATGTTTTTAGATAGGCTTAGATTTACCGACCCTACCTTAAATTATAATTATATTTTCACAATTTGTATATATTTTGAATATTTAATGAACAGATAGCGACATTACCATCACAGGTGCTTGTGAATAAAATGGAATGAGTTTTACCAACTGCAAAAAATCGATTTCATAAAAGAGTAAATAAACGGTTTGACGTTTGACTGGCTCTAATCACGTACAACCGGAACAAATGTGATTTTATTTGCTTTTCTTCTGTAGTGGAGGCACTAGCATCGGCTATAAAAAGTAACGATTCATTTAATAGTTCCCCTGCACTGCAACTAACCGTATTCCGTTTTCCGCATCCTGATCCTTACTCGCGACCTGTCACAGAGAACAGTTTCCGTGTTTGCCTTTACGGCACCATCTTTTTATGTTTTTCCAAAACACTGACCAGTTCGATACAGCTTCATCGCATACACATCGCTGATAACAAAATAGGTGCACGGAAATTCAAAATGGTATCGGGAATATCCATTCGATTAAAACTTTAAAAAATTCTTTTTGTTCGCATCAAACGTTGAAGACATAAGAATACATTTGTATAAATTTTAATATGCGACGAATACGTGGGTACTACTACATTAATGATACAGGATGTTTCATTTACGACACGACGAGACTTGGAAATATATGTACAATACTAAAAAGTAAGTATCTCACATAAAAATTGCTACTTATTTTTTCTGAGCAAACTTTTGAAATAGAACAGGTTATACACAATAATTGCATTTTTTAATTCAACCAGATATGGCAAAATATTTTGTCTACTTAATACATTTCAGATATATACTAAATAGGGTTGTTAAGGGCGCCGTATTCTTGAAATAGAGTTAGTGTAATAGTTTTATAGTTATTAAATAAAGGAATTTGTATCGGGTTCAGATATTTTCCCACAATATAGTTCGCCGGTTTGTTTTTCTAGGTTATAAGACAAAATTGCCGCGCATTAAAAATTTTCTATTATCTATTAGTACCTACCTATTACCTTCGTTCAATTTTCTTATAATATATAGGCATTTTATCTAGCTGTAAGTACCTACGAGAAGTGTGTTTTATCGGTAATGAGTGATTGTAATGAGCAAAATTGTAGTTTTGCCAGTTTGTAACGAAATAATGAAAAACGAATGCAAAATACTTATAGTGTTATCTATCAGGTATTATGACTAATAAGAATGTTAATTTTTGACGTTTCTGTACTTAGAAACGCTGCAAAAAACGACCGTATGGTAATTGACATTGTTGACAGATGAAAGCTTTATCTATGGATCTAAGCCATCTCAGTCGATGCTTATCATAGACGACGACTTTCCGCAGGAAAAGAGGATTTCGCCTCATTTTTCAAAATATCGAACTAAAGTTATGAAATATTTTTTTGTCTTTTAGGTCCCTGGACACGTCTTTAAACTTTTTATGCTTAGTCATAGTTAATTCTGTAAAACGAAGAATATAACGACAGAAAGCGGTCTAACCAACAAATTGTTAGATACAGAAGTGTTTCAAAATAGGTACTTTTTTAAATTTAAATGTAGATGTAAATATTATTATAAAATAAACTGTCATAGTTCTACATATAAGATTGTTTACTTTTCTTTAGTATATGAAAGTAATTGTTAAAATGTGAGGTTAGAATAACAAAATAATGGGTGCCTTACAAACACCTTTTAAAAGTTACTATTTTATTTGAGGAGAATTTAAATAGCAAAAATGGATAAGCAAAACATCTAGAATTTTATTTTTTATATTATTTTTATCCTACGTGTTTTATTTTTAGAGATTTATGTATTGTAAAAATTACCACAAATTTGATCATTTTATGACAAGAAATACGGCGATCTTATAACTAAAATTCCAAAAACTTCATTTGTTTTTATTTTTCTGTGGTAAATTATTTAATTTGTCATAATTAAGTAACTATAAATAAAGTTTTATCATAAAGCAAGAATAACAAATGGTTATTTTTGTTAAAAGTACTTAAAATACAGTTTTTTCGGACTAATCGTTGAAGTTTCCAAACGAGGCGAAGCCCAGTTTCGAATAGTAGATGAGTTCTACATGAGTATGTACAATCGTTTGCAATAATAATGACACTCTCTCAAAACAGGTTTTGAACTTCTGGAGTGAAACAACTAATAACTAATGTTAAAAATTTAAAGCAGATTTTATTACGAATACGTCAGCAGTTCAAAAGAAGTCGCAAAATTTATTTTAATGAATGTCATTATTATTGCAAACGATTGTACACATGTTACACACAACATTCTTTTGTTATCTAAAGATCCCAAAAACACATTGACACCTAGCGGTGATAAGTAACTCTAATCATCTAAAAGATCGGTCAGTGGCCGCACGGTACTTGAATCGAGGAAAACTAGATCGCTGTGGGTTCGACCCGCGCAGCCGGTAGACCGTATATAAGCTATATTCGTGGAGAGATTGGCACCCTCTCTGCGGGTATGGTAGGGTGGAAGAATGTTGGCTTGGGTCAATGTGAGCGATTGATACCGGTTGACATTTTACTACCCCCTAAATAAAGGGGTTTCCAGGTTTTCCTCATTCCTGCACTGAATAGTGGTTAGGGCCTACCAACGTAAGTCGTTCCTGGGAGCAAATGCCGCCTGCTTAATAATAATATGCCGCCCCCTCTTCTACACAAGTCTTCGATTTCTGGGATAAGCCTCGTGGTTAGAATGAGGGGTAAAGATATTATTATTATTATGATTATTGCCCAAAAATACTTACATTTAGAAAAAAACATGGTTGTAAACACTTAGTAAGCCTTAATTTTTTATACCTCTTATTTCAACAATCGTGAAGCTCAGATCTTTTCAAAAGAATTCTCGCAGCATTACATAAGATAATTCTGGTAAATTTTCACTGGAGACTTTTATCATATCCCATGTTCATTGAATTAAATCAAAATATTAATAATCGAACCGAACTATTTGACATATCAGAATTGTTTAACGTGATATACCAATTTAAGTTTAAGACATATTATGTGCATTTGAAATAGATGATGCGTTCATAATGGCGGTAAATTTTTATATTTTAAAATTTTATATATCGGCAAACACTGGCAAAAAAATATTTAAAAAAAACTAGGTACTTATATCTGTTTTGTAGCATGCCGAATACAAACAAATTCAAAATATATGAAACATCCCTATTCAAATATTACTAGGTACAAACAGTTAATTCAGTTCAGCTATTATAATGATGCTAATACCATAGAATATATAGCTTTACGTAGCTGTATATTCTGCGCTGATACTTCTATCATTGTACGTATACTTTTGCTACATATGTACTTACATCTGCAATTTTTCTCAAAGTGACTTACCTGGAAAAAAAATAGCATTAAAAAATATCCTTAACAATAGCATAGTTTTTAAAATATACAAATGCACAACAGTGTTTCATTATTAAAAAGTCTTATTTTATTTTCCTTGGATGTCAATTAAATGGAACTTATTGTGAAGTGATTTATAAGAATCGACGTTAATTAGAGTCAAACCTTAAAACTTAAATGACTTAATCAGCTCAAATTAAAAAAAAGTTAAAGCAACAAATTAACAAATACAACATCTATAAAAGAACAATAATTGTATCCCTCGTTGTATCCTTTTTTTTCAAGGCCCTGGCATTTTCAAGCTTCTACGAACTTTATTTTCATAAAACATAAATCCATTATTTCCTCAAGAAAATAAAGCCGTTATCATATTACAGTAACATAATAAATTTACATCTGCTGTTTAAATGTAAAGAATACCTTTGTTTGAAAGAGAAAAATAAAATCCAGAGTACATCACGGAACTTCCTTGCTTTAAAATAAACACAACTGATTTCCAGCTATTTATATTTCCACTTAAATCGAAGAATAAAGTTTGTGTAGTCTATTGAAAAACAACTGAATGAGGTAAAATAACATTGTTTTAATCCTACGCTTTGTATTTTTGGGCTAATAACGTGGAACAAGGGGCTCTGTTTAATTCGCGATTTAAATTCTGCAAATATCCTTTAACATAAATAAATGGTATAACCCAAGAAAAAATTTATGTAAAATAGTACGAGACATGTACAAAAATAAAATTTGAACATTATTTCATAAAGAAACAACGATGATATTTTCTCAAATAATCCGTTTAGAATTGCTGAGTAAAATAAATAAACTTTGTAACTCGTATGTTATTAGCATATATTTATTCCTTGTTAAGTTAATATTACTTGAAATAAATGATATACCTTATTCCAGTAAGAAAATATAAATATTGCACAAGAAAAAAAAATAATATTAACAAGGTTTTAAAAAGTGTCAAAAGTAAGAAGCATAATTTAAGGTGATGTAAAGAAAAGTTGACTTGAACTTCATTTATATTAAAAGTGACGGCATAGTTTTAGAGCAAATCGCCAAGGTACAGGGTGTTTAATGAAAAAATACATTTAAATTGCTCCGAGGACGTTTGATAAATGAACATTTATCGAATCCCCCATAGTCTCAGACCACCATATTTTCAGCTTCAACAATCTCTGTAGCCTTCGCTGTACCATGGAGAGGACCAAGATCAAGCATCTGTCTCTGCTACGAGGTCCTCTTGAATTGTTCGAATAAAAATGTCAAGTTGGCCAATGTCGGATAGTTCAGTGCTTTTTCGTCCAGACACAGTGAAAAATATTTACATTTTTCAATTGTGTGGTGCAATTTTTTGGATATGTATATTCATTAATGTAATCTTGCAATAAATTGTTTGATGCGACACTGAGACTGTCTCGAATTTTTCGGCAATTTTTGTTTCACTGAATTGTTTAGCCATTTTGATTGCACAATTCTTAGTAAGCACTCCATCACTAAAACGTTTTGTCGCTTTGACAATTTCCATTCCTGCAATTGTTTGTTACTTATCAGTGTTACACTTTTTGAAAATATGTGTTTGTTGTTTTAGTTTTTTCTTATAATGATAGCATTTCTAGACTCTCCTGTATACTGCTGAAATTTTGTCTCGTGTAACGTAGTGTATTATCGTTTCATATAGTATTCTTTAAAACTGATACCTATACTTGCATGCAAACAGTACACTGAAGTTTATTTTTGTTTGTGATGAAATAGTCTAATTCCCAACGGTCATTATAAATTTGATGTTCGTTATTTTTCTTTTCTGCGCATACCTTAAAAAACCTTAAATTAACTTGCTGCGTACCGCACACCCGAGCGCACACCAGAACAAAATACCGTATTCAACGTTCTTCGGTCTTTGAGTCTCTATTCCACACTATTAACTCTGCTCGTCCCGCTTGACGAAACCTTCCTATATAAGCGCGCATGGCCACTCAAATGTTCGAGAGCGATCCAGCGATATCTCTAATGTTGGTGTAGGAATAACTCGCTTGTGTATATTTTCGTTTAAAGCATATATATTCTAGTGTTGTAGCGGGCTTCGTGTTGGACAACCTTGATTTAGAATAGTCTTTTTTGGATTTCTGATCGTTATACTACAATATAAATATTATTAAATAGATAGGTAAAGCAACTAATGGATTTCGGATAAAATAAAATTGTATAGTTATTTTATATTTATGTATGTCACTGTATTTTAAATTAAATATAACTTTATCGCATTTATTGAACTTACTAAAACACAAAATAAAAAAAATTAAGATTCTCAATCACATTGACATTATTGTATATCAAATTAGTACTTCTCTTTTCAAGTCAAATTATTAACAACAGTTTCATCTACTTCAAACATTTTTAGATATAATTATTTGAATAAATATGATATTTTATTTAAATTTCAGTCTTCAAGTGTGGTTTTTAAAATGGTCCGACTTCCTGAAGATCCGTTAAATTATGGAGGAGCAGTTGCATACGCTTCTAGTCAAACAAAAATTTCGATTCACTGTTTCACTTACTAATACCTTTACATTATTCGATAAGTTTTTTTTTTAATAATAATAATGCTTTATTATTCCAACAGGATAAAACCCAATTACAGGAATAAGTACTACACAGTAATAAGTAGGCAATAAAAACACTTAAAAAAAATATAAATTAAATACATATTATCCTAAGCGAGACACATGTTTACAAATTTCATTTAAAGTATCATTAAAAATATCACAGTCCTTTCCAATTTTAAACATATCGCACATCAAAAATATTGGTGATTTAGCCAACATATTAGTCCTAGAAACACCAGAGTAGAACAACGTTTGCTGTCTTGAGTTACCAGGTGATACACGAAATGAGATTTTACTCAACAAAATTTATTTCATAACGTTGCAAATTGTAGTCAAACTAAGATTTATGAAATCGAATGTATCAAATTTGTTTACCAAATCAAAATATTGCAGTTAGTAAAGAGATAGTCCAAACACTGAAGAAAAAAAAACGAAAAGGAAAATCTCCTTATCACAAACACCATTACATTTGAATTAAATTTGCATTTCATGAAAAATTCAAATAATCTTTCTCCGATTTATACCGTCTACGTACCTAAACTTCACCCTATTATCATACAGACTGGAAAATCCAGACGCAAACAATGAATACTATATCGCCGATTCGCGTTTGCGAAGAACTGTCAGCCAGTACTTATCGCCGCAATAGGAAGTTGCTTTCATTCCCATAAC
The DNA here is from genome assembly GCA_025584915.1 of Monochamus saltuarius. Lineage (NCBI taxonomy): Eukaryota > Metazoa > Arthropoda > Insecta > Coleoptera > Cerambycidae > Monochamus > Monochamus saltuarius. Next base: position 7,175,588 of record CM046726.1, read on the forward strand.
AGGAAGTATCTAACGAGTCGAACAAGTCCACTTTAACTATGCAGCATTACGTTACATACTTGTGATTACGGCCGCTGCTGCTACTGCTGCTGCAGCGCCCAATTCACTTTAGCATGATTAATTTTGCTGAATCTGTATTACACGCCCGAGTTGTTTTTTTACTACAATAACCTCCGGATGGGAGCGTTGCGCCAATAAAAGCCATGTAGAATGTTTTGTGTATTTTGTTAGTCGATATATTTTGAGTCGAAACTTATCGACTTTGTACACTGGATCGTCACTAGTCTTAAAAAATAGGTCGACGCAGCCTAGTCTATTAAAGCAGTCAAGACATTAAATCTGCTTTACTGCCAAGTTAAACAGATCATTTTTTCGCCGATCAATTTTAATTTTATCATAAAAACAAGCTACCCCCGAACTAGCAAAATAAATTTTATAAAGGTTGTATACATTGCTATAATACAAATCTTATATAAGCTTCAAATTCATATAACGTAGTTAAATGTTAAAATACGATACTTATAGAATCGAAAAGGACCCACTTTTATAAAACACTTTGGTAATGTAACAGTTCTATAAAAAATGTATACAACACTTTTAAAACAATTTTATACAGCAACTATAAAAATGTGTTGTACTCTGTATTTTGGTATTATTTAAAGAAACATTATATTTTTTAGTGAAGAATATTAGAACCAAATCATTTTAAGATTGGTGTATAACGCAGATTCATAATTATTTGTACTTATATTTAAAAACGGGGCCACTCAATTGAGATCACTTGTGTAAATGGTAGATAGGTATAATACTTACAATATTATCATGTCAACAATCAGTGTTTCAGCAACGAAAATTTTATTGCGCCACAAATTTTATTGTATATGTTTGTGACAAAAAAATTATGCGCTTTAGTTTATACCACATTTGCTTTAAAATTATAAAAAATAAATTTAAAAAACATTAAAATTATGCTTTCTTTAATTTATAATATCGTTGTGTAATTATATTTAATGATCTTAGTCTTCCAAAAATAGCAAAATTATGTTTTGGATATAATTTTAATAAGGCTTTCAATTAATTTTCCATAATGGCGGCAGTCGCTGATCCAACAAATATTCATTTAAAAATGGCGACTTATAATACAATGATGTTATTCCACATAAAACCATAACAAAATATTTTAGTGTAAATTAGAACTTTATACGATAAAATGTTTTTATAGTCTTAAATATATTTAAAAATGTGTGTGCGCAAGTAGATAATGTTTGCATCGAAAGAAGTCAAGTTTTATAAAAAAAATTTGAAATTTAAAGTATTATGTACTACCATTACCTATATTAATATTAGGTTAGGTATTAGCTAAGTATTAATAGTTATTATTTTACTGTTTAAGAAAGGTATTTTAAGCTAATATGTATCAAATCTCCTACAATTCCTATCAATGAAGTCATATGCATGCTCTCTGATACCAAACATCTAGGTATGCTAATGAACACTACAGACAAAACTCTAGTTTCACACAATATTGTTAATACCTGAAAATATATGAATATTAATAGTTAATTATAATAATAGGTATTTAATTTAAAACTAACCTAATTATTGCATTACCAAATACTCTCACCTAACGCAATCCATGCATTTAAGATAAGGTAAGTGTAAATGTAGAGGGTAGTTCTTATATTGTGTTCTCTTTTCAGGTTTTTTAAATAATCATTTTGGAGGATTCAATAGTTCATAATAGACGAAGTGAATGTTTCAAAACAAACAGAACAAGGGATATCCCTTACAGGCTGTTCTAATTTCACTGTAAATCTTTACAATAAATACAATTATTTTCGTTCAGTTGTATATCTGATGTGTGCTGGTTTGTCAATACAAGACAAAAATCATTCATGTTTGGAACAAGAAATACTAACTTATTATACACGCAAATATGCAATCGCCCAAATATTGCATATTAATCTACCAACAATGCAAGTGTAGAGCCGCGGATAACCGAAGACACTATAATATGCATTCATCATTCGAAGTCCAATTTCAATAAATCATCACCACCTGTCGTCCGACCAATATCGCTGCAAACAGCTCTCTTGTCAGAACGTCAAAAATTAGGAGTGATTTACAAGCTATTTCGTCGACAATAATGCGGAACCGAAAAAGTTACCAACTAGGCCACCTAATTTAAATCAACGGAGCGGGATGCAAATTCCTTTCCTCAGGTTTTAGAAGTTAATTTAATTATGCGAATAGTTGCAAGCACCGCCTCACATTGCAATTCCCGAAATATATTAGGTACATTAATTATGTACTCTAAGCAAGATTGTATGCATTAATATACATATATACGCATGCAACAAAGTGCTTCTACCGGGACTCCCATAGAGATGGTGTAGGTGCATACAAGGCGAAGGGTGTGACACTCCTAAAATCAGTGAAATCTGCAAAATCGTGCAAAATCACGTAAATCATATGAAATCAGTACAATCTTGAGAAATCTAGCAAAATATCTTACGAAGTATATACCTAAAAAATCTCAAAGATGGAACTATATGGATCTCACTTTTTAATAGACTATTTACTTAGCATTTAACGTAGAGAAAATGTACTTCAAGCGGAGGCTAAAAATCGTTTGTAGTAACATTTATTTCGTTTTCGTTTATACAAGATGAGTCAGAAAGAATGGGTCAACACTATGTCCATTAAAATTAGCCTGAGCAAAAACACAAATCATACCACGGATTCCACTGTTGGAAAAATTATTATGTCGTGACATTTTTTGATCACTATAGCTAATAATTTTGCACGAATAATACATCAGATGCACGCGAAATACGCTAATATTGATTGACATGAAAATTTGACATAAGCCTACTTAGAAATGAAATAGAAACTTTTAAATATGAACATAAACAGAATAAAAATCCACATAAACACACTTAAAATAATCATTATAAACTAATATTCCTTTTTGAATCCCACGATAAAACTGTTGCTACACATTTTTGTATGATGGTTTTCTTTCCCCTCATGTTACCCATTTCATTTAATTGCACTCGTACATCACAAGCTCGTGTTATGAGATTTTTAGCTAATAAAATTATTGAAAATTGGATACACCTAACGAAATTTATTATGCAAATTGCTACTAATGTCGAGTGGTTAGTCTAAATCCAACTGATGTGTTCAATGTATATCTGTTTGTTACATATAAATAATCAATTTCTGTAATTTGCGTTATATTTTATTCACGTTCCAACATTATATTTCATTTTATTTATATAAACAGAAATATAAATGGTATGTAAAAGAGGATGTTAAAGTTACTTCCCGTGAAGATAACACCAAATTCACGTCACTATAAAATAGAAGATAAGATTACACCCAACAGTTTAGGTAAATAATATTGCAATAAGCTATGTACGAGTATATTATTAGCAAGATATTGCAGTAGAAACAATTGGCGGCGAGTTAAATTATCATTCCATCATATTATTTAAAATTATGAAATAATTTGCAAACTTGGCTTATTATGCTATCTTTTTTTATTATTAAAAGCAACACAAGGAAGTTTCGTTTGCATAATATTTGATAAAGATGATACACGAACTGGCCAATTTGTATACATAATATAATTATTAGTTTACTATACAACAGACTACTAAAGTCACAACCTGTGTAACAACATAATAATATTTAGAAACAGTAAAAAACCAATAGATAAAACTCTTCTGTGGAACATATTTTTAAGGGTATCGTATCATAATGTATTACTCACTGTAAAGTTAGAAGCAGTAGTTTCAAGAATGAATGATTTCTCTTATAAATTTAATCCATTCAAACATTTTATTGTACCAATAGAATATTCATAATATTATACGTAGGTGTCGTAAATACTACAAAATATTCATTTACTTCAAGTTACTGTTAACATTTGAATAGGTTTAGAAGTATAATAAATGTATCTAATCTAACGATTATTACACGAATTTATGTACCAAATTAAAATGCATACATACTCAAATAATTCAAGTTTAACATTCCTCAAAGAATCGATATTTAATAGAAAAATGTCCGAAATATTTTATCATATACTTAAACAGGTCAAATTTAAAACTATGTATAAAGTTCATGATTTATGAAATGAACGAATTTTTTTAGCTAATAATAAAGAATATATGGGTAGATATTGAGGGTGTAATTCAACGCGAATCGGGGCTTTAGTCCGCAGAGTAGTTTCACACAATATTGTTAATACTTAAAAATATATAAAAAAACGATTACATAAAGGGTAATTTTTTTTGATTAATTAAGTAGGTAATTGTCATGTTTAATTTAAAATTGACTGACAGGTTAAATTCACTTTTGACATTGTCGATAATTTTTATAGTTAGATATTTGACTCAACTTAAAGGAGGCCACCTGAAGAAGCAATCCTAAAAATGCAGGAATAGGGAAAAGTGAATTTAGATATTTATAGAATACTACGTGACCCGGCAAACGTTGTTTTGCCATATGAATTATTTCTAGTGAATATTTTGGTAGTTAAATAAAAAATAACTAACTTATTGTAAGTGTGTGGAGATGTGGTATATGACTAAAAGAGGAATGGAGCACTGTGAACGATGACGGTCTATAAGAATAGCAAAACACAAAACATTCATTTTTTGAATTATTTCGCATGCCTGCAATTTTACTTGTTTGACGGCCCAAGTTAGCCCTTTTACGTCTTGTTGGCATAGTTTACTGTACAAAACAATAACCATAACCATACAGTAAAATAATAGCAGTTGTTGGCGGGAGGTCGTGACACGTGTTGAGTACTTTTGAGGTTATGTAGATCACTTAATTAACTAATAGTGAGAACTACACTTAAAATTAATAATTTTATTAATTATTGATAAAAAAGGAAATAAATAATTATGGCCCAGCAAATTAATAATAAATTTACTTGAGAATTACACTTAGAAGGTAAAATGATAATTCTAAACGTCACTACTACGCTCGATGCATACACAATAATAATGGCCGAAAACTGTGTAGGGAGTGAGAGAAGGCTTATTGTGTGAGAGAGACAGGAGAACGGCTTCGTTATTATCCCTGCTCCGTGCTGTATACTGGGTGAGAAGTGACACCGGTAGACGTCTGGCGGGGATAACTGATCTAGTGATAAATCGATCAGTTATCGACCAGGGTTAAAAATGATTAAATTACTAAAATGGCTATTAAAAAATAGGGGTTTGTGATAGAAGAGTGAAAATTAAGGGTTGCACGTACTTTATGCCACATCATAAAAAAATAAAAATAATAAATTTTGTCCCAAAAAATAAATGTTTGGGGTGGACCACCAGACATACCGAATATACATGTAAAATTTCATAAAAATTGGTTAAGCCGTTTCCGAGAAGTATGGCGACTAACACTGTGACACGAGAATTTCATATAATATAGATTTTCATTAAACCAGGTTAGTAAATTTAGCTAGATTTTATTTTAGATAATTACTGAAGAGTCTGTGGAATTGTTCATTAGCATACCTATATCAGGGTTCCCTCTTTTAAATGCATGTTAAATTCCCTGACTTTTCCAGGTTTTCAAGGTTTTCCAGGTGAGAGGAAACCCTGTATATGTTTGGTATCAGAGAGCATACATATGCCTTCATTGATAGAAATTGTAGGAGATTTGATTTATATTAGCTTAAAATATCTTTCTAAAAAACTATATTTTGAAGGTTCACACTGAATTTTTTGAGGCACGGATATCTCAAACTCAATAGTATGGGACTACTGTGAGCATACAAAAAATTTAAATAAAATTTGGGTATGTTTCTTCAAGAAATATAACTGATGACGTCATTAGTCGTTTTTGTCAGATCCCAAAGACAAAACTTTCGATTGAAAATGGAGCTTACCTTATACCATTTAACACCACGTGTCCCAAACTTTATTTAAATTTTTTGTATCCCTACAGTAGATCCATACTATCGTTTTTAAGACACCCTGTACATATACTGTTAACCTTATTTATCAGATTTTTGAACTTTGAACACTTTAAAAACGATTTGGGAATTTTGAACGCAGACTTTTGAAATGATGAACATAAAAGATTAAATATTTATATAGTCTTGACTGAAGTCGTAACCAAAAACATCTCTAAAATTTATTTGAACTAAAACAAATAAATTCAACATTTCTATAATTAGATACCTCTCATTGGTGAGAAATTAGTTCAAAATAATTGCCCTTTAGTTATGATTCGCTGTTAACGAACCCATAACATTGTCATGGTTTTTAAACATTTACTCAACCATGTATCCTACGAAAAATGAAGTTTTGACTGGAAAAGGTTCATCTAAATATGTAAACAACTAGATCTTTATTACCAGATAACAATTTTCAAATTGAAAATTCTCGACGCCACTGGTTAGGGACAAATTTTATAGAAGGTGGCTGAAATGTACCAAATATGATAATGAAAAACTGTGTTTCAGTTTCAGTTTTCAAAACATAAAACCGTTGAGAATCTTTTTAGAAAAAATGTTATACCCCTGTGCGTTTCTTTTAACGAGAGAAATCATCTCTGAAAATGTCACAATATGATTGATACATCCAGTATTAAATTGCTGCGAAGTACTTTCTGAAGTATCCTCATAATACAATTATTCCACAAAAGCTCCTGTTGAGTCTAACAGGAGCTTCGTTGGATAGTTATAAAATTCATATCAAGTACAAAAGCTGCCATTTCTGGCTGGAACTGATGGTACGCTATGTCCAGATACTATTTCACAACTCGAGATAAGCCAGACCTTGTCCAGACAAAGTCGTCAAGCGCACGGTACGCACTGATAACTGCATTGTCCCACATTTCAGCAGATCTCCATTGTGCTACGTTCAATCCGATCAAAATGGAATTATAATAAGCAAACAACTGGAAATAATTCATTGTCTCGCCCAGAGCGGTACAAAGATTCTGGAAAATTAACTCTACCAATAATTAAAGTCGATTTAATAACAGCGTCTGAGGCAATCACAGTAAGTTTTCGCAATGCACTTCCGAATTTTGTAATCAACTCCGTCGTTGAATGACTGATGATTTACGCAAATTTTTTGAACATGATAAAAATTTGTCTGTAATTTCACATAACTTTACGTTGGCAATTTGTGACCAGTGTTAAGTTATGTAAAGTTACATGATAATTTTGTAAATTAAATGAGTACGCTGTAATATTACAGAAATAAACGTGGATAAAATTCCATATCATGTTGTGATTTTATTATGTTAAATTTCATCGTAAATTTCTGTCACTATAATTTGTATTGATTTATACATTTATTTTTTAGGTTGGAATTGTAAAGTGCGATGCAATTTTACTGAGTAGATAATTTAAACCTTGAACTAACTGAAAAATATGCATAAAGAAAACTTTTTCAATAACTAATATTATTTCACATATATGACTGAATATCAAATGTGTACAAAATTGGACAATATGCATCCTCTAAATGTAATTTATCCATCATTATATGTAAAAGTGTATTGTTCACTCATCACCTAAAAATGTATTGCAATGTAGGTATTTTATTCCCATTAGGAAATATGTTGAATATCTTCGCTAACAATACAACATAATTATTCTTGAAACATCAGTACATATTCCCTGATTTTTGCAAATATTTGTAGATACGTTTATCTGTGTAAAAATAAATATTTTTAGCTCGAATTTTAGTTACAGTAAATTTATAATTAACGTAACTACAATATTTTTGAAATTTTGCACCTCTCCATAATTTACCGTTCTAAACAACTTTTTCAAGTAACATTTTGCTGTATTTTCAGTTGAAAAGGCACTTTACCTGAAATGATAACAGTTTTCAATCGCTGCACTGAACATTTCAAATATGATTATTTCAAAAATGGTTACTCCTAACGACTTCAACATGGTAGGTATACCTTTGTCAGATATAACAGGTAGGAGAATCGATTGTTTCAATAGCCAGATGGATACAGTAAACAGCAAAGAAGTTCTGCCATTCCATTTAAAAGAAACATGCTGTGCCATAAGTGGCGCCCTCTACTAGTGACGTCAAAATTAGTTAAACATTCTTATTTGCCGTGTCAAGAAACATAATTGTGCCAATTTTTTTCTTTAACACTCCGACAGGTTTCAAAGTTATTGAGATATTTCAAAATAAAATTCTAACATTGAACGCCCTGTATTTTTGAAACCAGCAACATTCGGATAAGGCAAATTTGGCACTATCGACTTTTTTTGGTCAATAGTATCTCCAGCTCCGAGATTTTCCAACCTTTCACATACCCCTGTATTTCGCGCATATAGTTTCTCTAGATCGATAGCAAACTTTGTCAGCGGTTATCATAAATTAATAATAAATATTTAAACAATGATAATAAAGTCAGGAAACCAGCAGTACTAGGAAAATGAAATTGCGATATAATTCATAAAATTATAAGTGCTTTTGATTTGAGTAAACATTAGTAAAATTGGTGTCAATCAACAATAAATCACCTAGTTACTTGGGGCCAACAATTTTTAATGTTATCTATGAAGCTTAGACAAGATAATATATCTTTTTATAAATTCAAAGTGAAATTCAAATAAGTGTTTTTATTCCTTGTGTGAATTTTTTGTGTAAATTGTAGGTATTTGTTTCTGCAATTATCACAAAATAAAGGATTTTTTGAAAATAGCTCAAATAATTGGTTTATCATATTTTTTATTGAAAATTGTGAGTTTCGAAAATGTGAATCAAAAATCCTGAGGGAATGTTGAAATAGAAAAGAGTTTGTTTATTACAAGTTTTCAAAACACTATTAAAAAAACGTTTTTCATTGGTTTCTAAGACAATGTAAAATATCCAGATAAACAGAAAAACTATACCACAAATTAAACAACTCGGGGCAATATGTAATTAGCTTACTTTGAAAATAGTTACCTACATGTATTGCAAATCTACAACACAAAGATAAATGGCAACTACTGTAGTAAAGATGTATAACTCGTATTTACTATACTATAATAACTGCAATCATAGTAAACAATTATTGCATACACTGTTGAAATTACTAAATATGCATTAATACATTTATTTATGTATACTGATTAGTTAGATTGCTTACTTCCAAATACTATGAAAACACATGCATGTTCGTAATGACTTCATATTTCTCGGAAAATCCGGAAATCGACATGTGTTTGCGTTCTCTTTTTTATCGATTGCTGTAGCAGGAAAATTTCACCTGAGGCTCCAGACTTAAATAACTGCTTTCCGTTTAAGCGCAGTTTTAAGAAACCGTACAAGTCAAAATCCCTGTTATCATTTGTGGTAGATTAGATAATGTTTATTCTTAGTAAAATGACAAACCGCAGAATAAATCCACGTACCACGTACATACAAGTAGTGGTTTAAGTATTATTTCTTTGTATATATAAATATGATATAAATTTCCAACTGAATACTGAATAAGTTAAAAATAATTTGCTAGCGCTACATAACGTATTATGCAATGAACAGCATGGATTTCGAGGAGGTAAATCAACACAATCCGCAATACTTTCTTTTCTTGATCAGTTGTATGATAATTTGGATAGTGGTAAAAAATGCCTTGGTGTATTCATGGATTTGAGAAAAGCATTTGATTTGGTTGACCATACTATTCTTATAGAAAAGCTTGGTAAATACGGTTTCAGGGGAAAATTAGGCCAGTGGCTTCACTCATATTTAGAAAATCGCTCGCAGTTGGTTGAGATTGACTCTTCACATTCAGATAAGCTACATATTTCGCGGGGTGTACCGCAGGGATCAATTTTAGGGCCTTTACTGTTTTTACTCTTTATAAACGATCTGCCATGTGTCACTTCAAGTCTCTTCGTAATGTTTGCAGATGATAACTCTTTCTTAAATGTAAATAACAATATACCTTTATTGATAGCAAATACTCAGAGTAACATGAATTTGTTTGTTTCTTGGTTTGAAAAAGAAAAATTGTTACTGAATCGAAATAAAACTGTGTTCATTCATTTTACACCTATGTCAACAAATTATAATGAGAGTTATCTACTTAGAGTTAATGGAAAGTCACTGGAGCAAGTGCCGTATACAAAGTTCTTGGGCATCTACATGGACAATGCTCTAAGTTGGGTTAATCATGTCACAGAACTGTGTAAAAGGTTGTCTCCTGTGTGTTATGCACTTTATAGACTAAAAAAAATCGTAAACAAGAGTATCTTGTTATCATACTAATATGCACAGTTTTACTCAAGAATTTCCTACGGTATTGTTTTTTGGGGGTCATCTTATGCTGCTGAAAGGGTGTTCAAATTACAAAAAAAAGCTATACGAAGCATTGTTGGAGTGAATAGCCGCACTTCATGTAGGCCATACTTTAAAGATTTGCAAATTCTACCCCTAGCTTGTGTGTATTTAACTGAAATACTTGTATATGTCAAATCCAATCGAAATAGTTTCATAAATAATAGTCATTATCATGATTATAACACCCGTGGGCAAAATGATTTACTTGTACCTAATCATAACTTAGTGCTATATGAAAAGGGACCTAAATATACAGGAATAAAATTGTATAATAAATTACCCCAAAACTATAAAGAAACTAATAATCTAAAATGTTTTAAAAATAATATAAAAAAAATGTTATTAAATCACTGTTGATGAATTTTTACAATATTCTTTTTAAATGTACCCTTCTGTTAATTATTTTGTTTTAACTTGTTTAATTATTATATTGGCTGTAGTATTCTCTGTATGTACAATATAAGTATTTGTTGATTATTAAGTGAAACTGTTGTTTACTAAAATTTTAATCATTATAATGTAACTTGTTGACGACTCCTATACCTGTATTGGTCACATGGATAATAAATATTATTATTATTATAACGTGTATGATCGATCCCACGTCGTTTTTCTTGCAATTATTCCGCCAATACCTACGCATTGCGTCAAAATTTTTTTTAAAGATGCATAACCGGTATTAAAACAAAAAAAATAGCACATATAAGGATTGAATGACAAAACGGCACATTTTCAGACAGGTGTTTCTGTCTTATATTATCATATCCACTGCCTCAAAGTTTGTAACTGTATACAGAGTGATTCAGTCATAATGTCATTAATTTTAAGAGAAGATAAGGAAAAATTAATATAATACGAATACTTTTCAGACTGTCACAGACTCGGTGTCGGTCTGACGCAACGTTGCCACATTTAAATATTTTCATATAGTACCTACTTATTGCAATATGTAATAAATGCTATAAAATGTTTTTTTAAAAGTATGCAATTAAAATATTAAGTTTCAACATAAACAATATTTAATATTGATATTACAAAATTCAATCAAAATAAACCATCCACATTTCATTATGTAAATAGTGAAATAAAATCCAATACTAACTAGGTGAAGTTATTAAGAGAGGCTGAAACGTTTTTTGTATTTAAATACAGACAGTAATAAAAAAACGTCGTGCTCAAAAATCCGGAAATCCGAGCCTTGAGCTACCGTATTTCAGTCAATATTCAGCAATAGCTAGGGGTTAACTGAATAAAAATGCGTATCTCCGTTTCATCGTCAAATACTTCCCCAAGTAAAACCATAATTATAGCGTTCATTTAAAACATGGGTCTCTTACTTCACATACATCATGTCGAAACACGTACGCGGCCATGTGCTTGTTAATTTTGAATGCATGTGTGGTTGAGACATATGGCTAAGTGAATAGGGAGAGGACACTGTCGTTGTTACAATTTATTACCACATGCAATACCTAAATTACCCGGTTACGATGTGTATGTTGTCTGGACTCACTAAGGGTTATATTGTTCTGGTCTTAGCAGCACATGCATATCACTTTTGAACATGTCGAATTTTTATTTTAACACTGAGCAATCCAAATCAGGTCAACAATAATACTCAAACCATAATAAACAAGTCATTATTTTTATTTCAATCAAGCTTTCAGAGTACGACTTTAAAATCCTACAACTTAACGAGGGTCCGTTAACCAATGATTCTAGACACATTTAAATTATATTATCATTTTTCTATGATCTGTACGTTCTAGGATTATTCAAATTCAAAACCAAAATAAGCCTATAAATAGACAGCAATACAAAAACATTGAGGTATACTACAAAAATATGTCCGCAAAGATATTATTTTATGAGTTGAATGAGTCTGTTTTTAAACTTCATTTAACCAATCAGAATTCTCTAAGCAAACCACACTAATAAAAATGGGTGAAAATTTTCATGTTTTGTTAAATTCTTTAACAGCGTAGTTTTCATTTCAATTTTCATTACCATTTATCGAAAAATGTTAATTTACATTATATGTTAAGAAATAATCAAATATATTATTATGTGTTTTAAAATAATAAAATTGCGAAATTTCTAGAATTAAGTATTTAGACTACATTGGAACTATTTACTTTTACTAAATTTGTCATTTTCAGTGAAAACATTTCAACACATTTTTTTAGATGATAAATGAACAATACACTTTTAGAGAGACAGATGCATAATTCACATTTTGAGGATGGATGAACAAATTCTACTACAACAATCTTCCTACACAGAAGTTATTTCTGCTCCTTAGGCCTTTTTAACTATTTAGTAATATATAAAACTCGCATTGTGTATTTATTATTGAATTATATTAATAAAATATACTGTATTTCTAATGATATGTTAACTAGAGACATCCTGCATTGACTCATTTAAACCTATATTTTTGTAGTTTTCAACCTCGTTTTCAACTTGATCTGTCGATACCTATACTCTTTATGTAGCTACAAAAATAATATGAATACATTTTTAAATTGGCTTCGGTTATACTATTCAGGTCAAACAAATTGAGAATATTTGAACTGATTGATGAAGTCTCTGTTATCTACATGTTTATAACATGTGCATTGTTAATTATTTAATTTCTTTACACACTGATATTCATTGAATCAGAGTTCCGTAAAATAATAAATTATTGGAAAAGTTTTCTTTATGCATAAATTGTAACTGCGACGTAAACGTGACATCGTTGTAGTTATAATGGTATAATAGTATATATAAAATATTAATAAAAATTATCTACTCAGTAAAATTTCATATCTATATTTTACAATTCCAACCTAGAAATTACAATCAATACAAATTATAGAGTCGGAAATTTACAATGGAATTTAGCACAATAATTGTAAAATCACATATATGGAATTTTATGCACGTGTATTTCTGTAATAAGTATTTCATTTAAAATATTATTATATAATTTTACGTAACTTTACGCTGATAAATTGCTAACGTAAAATTATGTAAAATTACAGACAAATTTGTATCAGTGCCATTAAAATGTATTGGTGAGTTCTACCACATCAAACTGCTGCCCAATAACATGCTTATACAAGTGACTCAAATGAAATCCATTCCTACTTAGGTCAGCCTCGGAAACAATTGTAATCATTCAGCTGACGTTTTGTAACATTAGTAGTTTGCCATCGTCTGCTAAATCGTCGCACTCGTGCTTTATCTAGTCTGTTCCATTGTCCTGTTTTCTTTAACAATGTATAATATTTAGACAGAAGCGCTTTATGTGGAGTAAGAAATGGTATCAGTAACGCATCTTAATGTTTAAAAATACTAGATGAAAATGCATCACTTTCTTTATAAAATAAATTAGATAAGTACTATTACAAGGTAAACTATTAGTGTCAATACGGAATGTCAATTTTTAACACTTACGACCTGATATTTATGTTTCCAAATACAAACACTGGAGTTGCCACACTACAGGTTTGTCATAGCAACTGCGTAGACAATTACAAAATAATTTTTTCTACGTTCATGCAAAAAACAATACTTTATTGAACTATATTTAGTGGAAAAAGTGGTTTTTTATTGCACTCATCTGTCATTCTACTGCAGCGTTTTGTCATCATGACAAACATAAACCTTCAAATCGACGTCACATTTTTCTAGACTTAGTGTCATCTAAATAACATTTTTTGGTTTTTGCATGAACGTAGAAAAAATATTGTATGCAACTCGTACAAAAAGTGCTTATTGCACTTGTTGCTAACTATCAAGTTCAGTACAACGCAGTATACGCAGGCGACAAGGTTTAGCAGACGATGGCCACACTGGATTCAAGTATTCTCACTGTTGGAATGGCATTTCTTGCTCAAAATCCATCCAAAGTGCGATCATACAATGATTGTGCACTGAGGTTTTGCAACCATTGCAAATTACTACACAAATTCATCTAACGTGAAGACGGATATATTGCATATCCAACTGTAAATGAATGGTGCCGAAAATCTAAGAATAAAGACGAGAGGTCTAAAGATGTATCATCAATATAGCATGTATGGACAATATGACCAGATAAAAACGTCGGATCTAAATCACAGCAATTTGAGAAAATGTTGGTATAGCGAAGGATCAGTCCATAGTTTTGTTAGCAATGGATTTGTCTTTTGCCCGACGGCCAATACTGTTTGTGGATGGCCTTTGGAACACCTCACGGAGTACAGCAAAATTGGTAATGACTATTTCTTGTCCATAATTAATAGCAACGAAACTTGACGCCATTATTTTTAATCATCCAGTAAATTTTTATTGATGTAATAATTCATTTAACAGATTTCATGAAGCAATAAAAAAGGCCCTGGAAAACTTTCAGTGGTTCAGCTTCATGATAATGATCAGCCCTCATGTCGGCTATGTGGTAAAAGGAAATATTCCACAAAAGAAATGAAATGAAGGAAATGAAGAATTTTAGAGCAACTACCCTATACATCCCAGATCTAACGCCTACTGAATTTCATACTTTTGGACCACCAAAAAATAGGCACTTTGGTTTTAACCGATTATTTAACACAGACGTATGTACAAGAGACTGTGACATAATTTTCAAATAGCAATAACAAGAATTTTATGGTTTGTGAAGAGTGGGATAGATGCCTTAATTATGGTCATGTAATTACTAAATTCATGATATTTCAAAATATTTTTGTATGAACAACAGACAGATTTAATTTGAACACACCTTGCAATTGCTTGAAATCTACTTGAAATACACAAATGTCATATTCGAAGTTATTTTCCGCTGTAAATTAAAGAAAAGCACTTCCTACAATATCAGGCAAACGACTGAAACGTTTCGCTCAATTCATATTAATTAACAAGGTCAAAAACCTACATGGTACATGTATGGTTCAAATTATAATGCATGTTTGCGTTAATTATATCTATACTAGTATATAGTAGAAAAATTTATTATTCAAGCTTATTATAGCAGACTTGTATTAACATGGTGTGTTTCCCTTGGCATTGTTTCCCAACATGAGATCGGTTTGACGTTCATTGTTAAATATTTGTTGTAAAATAATATTTATCATTAGTCAGGTATGAGCCCATTTTTTGAAAAAACAATTTGTAATACAAATTTTATTTCCTGAGAGTTTGGTTGATAACAAGGTAACATACTTGAAAAAAATATTGTTGGAAATTCATAGTTATACAGGGTGTTTCAGTTCGAGTGAATCAAATCTTAACCACTGACCTACAAAAAATTTGTAAATTTTGCAGTAAATTATAGACATTCGTAAGTATTAACATCATACCAGATTTGAATCAAATTGTTACAACCATACCAGAGATATCATAAATAATATGATGTAAAAAACCGACCAATACGGCTCTGTAGAGCGAAAACGATGAGACATAGAACCTTGGTTTATAAGGCAATTCTTAATTACTTATCGAGTTCTATCTGTGGTTAAAATTTGATTCACTCGAACTGAAACACCCTGTATATCAAAAATTAGACTCGGATATAGTTATATCAAACTTTGTCAAATAAGAAATCTTATTATTTTACAATCGTGAAAGTATTACCAAAAATTTGTAAATTTGATTATACTTTTAAATAATATTGTATCTAAATTTCACATAACCTGTAGCTTGATGATTCAATTTTATAAATTTTCATATAAATGTTTTTGGGTGTATCCACAGAAATCGTAAAATATAGAACGCCAAAAGAGGTACCGAAAATAGTCATCCTGTGTAGAAAATGCGAATCTGGTAATATTGCAGTAACTTAGCTTTTATGAGTTGGTTGCATTAACGGGGTAGCTTTACACTAATTGGCGGGAATTTCAAAATATGAAAATTTTACGTCCAATTCGTAGAAATATATGATTTCAATGGTCTAATTTCAATAATTCCGTTTTGGTTTCAATTGTATGATGGGATTAAAATGCAGTATAACCAACAGCTTACATTAAGTTTTTCTTAGATGGCTGCTTTCTAAGCTTCTGCATTTTGACTATTTTTGAGTGTCTAATGTAAAGGCTTCTGTCGTTCTATATATTTTATGATTTTTATGGGTATACCTACCTAGAAAAAATTGCATTTCTTTAATTTACATCTAGTAGTTTTTTAAAAGAACCCTGCGGGGTTTGATAATGTTTAATGCAGTATAGAATTATTTTAGTGAATCAGATGGTCTGTAAAGTTCAAGAAACGTTTGTCTTTTTTAATTTGTTTGAAATACTTGTAACATGTTGTTTTTGTCCCTAAATTGTACTATGCATTCATGTTTAACTGTTTTTATTATAGAACTAATAACTTAATTTATTTTATTTTTACACCATGTAACCCTACTTTCTCACCCTGTAACTGTGTTTATATCCGTTGGGTGTTGCAACTGAAATAAATAAATAAATAAAGATTGTGACGATATGCAACATGTGAAAATGTGCTTTTTTCTTACTCTAAATTCCTTGTCAGTCTTTAACTACGTTCTAGATAAAAATTCAATAATAGATTTTTTAGTCTGCTTTTACAAACAGCTATAAATTCGTTGAAATGTACGCATGGAAGCTGGAGGTTTTTGCGGTATCCTTCATTCTACAGTGAATGATAGTTAGGGTATGTAAGTCGTTCCTCGGGCGCAAATGCGGCCCACTAAAGAATAATATGCCGCCCCCTCTCTCCTAGATTACTTTTATTAGGAAGCAAGCTTCACAAATAAATAAAAATTCATAAATATTTACAAATATTTCGGAATGATCTTATATTATCGTAAATCTAACATTCACTAGAAGTGATAGAAGTGATATGAATTGAGAATCAATATTGTACGAAATTGGCTAGTCCAATGTACAAAAATGCCAACTTTACAACTAATGTGTTTTAATTTCTAGATTCTGCTCTTACATTCTTAAAATTTGATGCTTCTCAATGTATTAGCTGCATCGCAAAATATTAAATTTAACCAGTATTATTTCTTTTCACATATTTTCAGGTATTAACAATATTGTGTGAAACTAACTACTCAGTCCCCAACCTGCGTTGAATTACACCCACAATATATACCCATATATTCTTTATTATTAGCTTTTGTAACATTTTTTACTGTTTAAGAAAGGTATTTTAAGCTAATATATATTAAATCTCCTACAATTCCTATCAATGAAGTCATATGTATGTTCTCTGATACCAAACATCTAGGTATGCTAATTTGTTCATTAGTAAAACAGTAAAAAAAACAGTATTATTTCCTTAAATTATTGAAGTTTAATATTAAGCAAATTAATCCGGCTATTAAGTGACGTGTCACAAATATTAAACTTAACATTGTGGAGAAAAATATAGTTTTAAGAACCAAAGTTTACAATACCTACATACAGAAGGGAATAGACACACACACAACTGAGCACCTGACTTGGGTTGACAAATGACCAGTACGTGATATGTTTTAATTCCAACACAGCTAGTGGCCAATCTGGAAGATTTTCATTGTTAACTGCAGTTTACGAAGCTCGCGTAATTTAACGTTAACAACTCAAAATTGAAGATTTTCTACAAAACTAAAGAACACAGTGAAAAGACAAATATGAAGCGCTCGGTGAAGTGTTAATTTATAAAAACTCGTTAAATATTAATTAACTTATATAGGAATGTTTAGATAAAATAAATACATTCGAAATAAAGACATATCTCAATATTTACTACTAACTACAGATACTTGTCCATTAAAGAATTTCTAAAATTATTAGATTATTACCATGGCATATAATATAAATAAGTACAGATAGAAGAGGATTGTAATTTCATAGAAATACATAAATATCAACGTTTTGTTAATTCAAGGTTTCGTATTTCTCTGTAATAATAAATGTTTTTTTGCATTGTATTAAGAAAAAGTGAGGTTAGAAACCTTCAAATAATACAGGTATATATTTTATTTAAATTTAACACAGAATTATTCAGAATAAACAAAATAATATAAAAAACATGACATGGAATTTGTTAATTAAAAATGGTATTTATTTATTTCGCTTAAATTACTAATCTTAACATTAAAGGGAACCAAGTTGTTTCAAAAAATTATTTTTGTTGAATCTAACGTAACTTGACCACAGGCAAATCGACTATCAGTTGATGATTGTGAGTGTTTCTTATAATCCTACTGATAAGGTAAAAAACTGCAAAATATAAATATAGGTTTATCTTTTATGTGTTATTTTGATAAATGCATTAAGTTTAAATTAATATGTGTCAGCATGAACAAAAAAAAATATACATATTACATTTACCTTTCTCGACATTAAATTCATGATATAATTATTATACCTCTGTATTTTATAGTAAAACTTCCATTCTCTCTAGTCATGGAAGACTTAGTGATAAGCCATACTTATAATCTAAATGTACATCCATTAATCTGACTAACATACTTCTAGTTTACATGAAGCAACAAATTTAACTTTGAAATCTAGATTCAAGATATTGGTACATCATAGAGGACAGGAGCTACTACAATCACCGGTTAAAGAACAGTGACAACAAATGTGAGTGCAATTACTTGCATCGGAACTGCTCACACAAATACATTTGAATGTGTAGAAAGCGGTCTAAGAAAATATGGGGCTCCGACTTGGAAAAAAATAAAGGACGTGCTATTCTCCATATAACCAACGCATGTTCCTATATTTAAAATATCTGCAGAACGCTTATTCAACACGTATAACTATAAAAATGTATTACAAGTAACATGTTCAAAGCACGGACTCCATCGTACTGCAAAGACCACTATCACATAATAATAGATAAATGAGTTATCCACAGAAAAAAAATATTTTCACCGTTTAAATGAAAATAATTTCTTATTATAGAATGTAAATATTTCGGTTCCCTCTAAGACTTTCAGTACTTATATCTCAGACACCATCATAGCCGGTGCGACAAAATTTGGTATACCTACAGACACTACATGGCGCGTAGAATCGGATGATAACATCAATTCTTATACAGAGTGTTCTATTTTTCCGGAAATCGATTTAACTTTTATTTTTTGGTAGTCAACCCCGCTAAAACTTATGTTTAAATTGAAATATACTTCATTATGAACACGCCTCCAAAAAGTACTCAAATTTCATTGTTTTGTCATGTAAAATGTGTATAACCTTGAGCCAGACCTACACAGAAGAAACTAACATCGGTAAACGTCAAAACTATGAATTATCAAATACTAATGGCATAACGATTTTATTGCGCATAAATAACGCTAAATATTGTATTGAATGCAATGTACGTATGCACAGTGATGTTATTGAGACTTGTCGATAAAAACTTAAGACTTGAGTTGAGGATTTTGGAGTCTTGGAGTCGCTGCGCCAGCATCAAGTCTTCCGTTGCAGCGTTCATTGTGAATATTGTGTAAAAAATTGGTTGATATTTTTAAACTGTTCCATTATAATGTAAATGGTTTTTTTTATGTTATTACAGTGTACATAATAATTACGTATCCGTATTTTTTATTCAAGTATTTACAGAAGCGTGTAAGTAAAGAATAGGGATTCCTTTTTCCAACTGCTATAATAATTATGGAATACTTATTTAAAAACAAATAAATTCGAATAAAACGACTTCTAATAAAACTTTCTTGATTATAATCTGAACGTGTTTGTCCCTGAAAGTTATCAATTGAACTCACCACACAAATTAAATATTACTAAAGTATAACCTGTGTGAACTTTTTGGCGCCTTCCAGTCAAGTAAGAATGAAGAAAGTGAACAGCACTAGGATCGAGACCAAAATATTTAAGTTCAGTGCACAAAGTGGCACCACAATCAAGCAAACCGTTTTTTCTAATATTTTTTAAAAGCAGCTAAGTAAACTAATCGGTCGAAAATGTGTTATATTAGATGGTTCGGAATGTTTGGCTACAGGAAGAACAATAGCATCTTTCCAACATGTTGGAAGGGTAGACGTAGCCAAACATTCATTAATAATAACACGATCAAGCAAATGAGGTATAGTCGCGGCAAGAATTCAAATGACTTACGTCATACAAACAAATTAATAATTCATCATACTTTCATCAAAATATTTAAGAAACTACAACTGAAAGTAACAAAACTATATGCCACACTAAATTTGCATTATATATTGCACTAAATTGCAAAATATGAGTGTTTTTAACGCGACCAAATATCGAAAATTACGTTGATAATAAAAACAATTGCATGACGTCAGCCGTGACGTAAGACGTCTGAATTCTTGCCGTGAGTATATAATCAAATTAAACATGATGCAGTTAATATCATCTACACCCTTTGCATTGGACTTTATTAGTACTAAGAAATTCCATCAGCTTTCGAGAAGAAGCAGCAGAAAAAAGATTTTTCATTAATATTTGGAAAAGCTTTGTCACTATAGGTATCAATAATAAAATTATTTAAGTCAATATTAGCCGGTGGTAACTTATTAACAAATAAATCATCAAATTCATGAGCATCTGCAGGTAAAGAATTGTCACCAGCAGAGTCACCATGAATATTAAGAAATTTCAATGTCTTCCAGAAATTCTTAGGATCAGTTAGAAACTTATGATGGAGACAACCTCTAGTAGCAGACTTTCTTTCGCCTTCCGCGCAATTCATAGATAGATACCAATGTTCGGAATCCATAGCTCTTAGCTCTTAACATGTATTCATATGTTTTTTAATGCAAACAGAATCTGAATATAATCATTCATTTTTTCACTTTTTGCTAACTTTCTATCTTCTCTGACTCACTGTACGCCATTGCTAACTCATTTCCACATTTCCAAAAAACAAATACATCAGTTCCTGCCGCACAAACACATCTATATGGAATCGAAAATGAAGATAAATGGATTGCGTTGTATGACTGGTGTACCCCTTCTGCGGGACCATTGTTTCACGGTACGAGTCCGGAATCGACCATTATATGCACCCCCCACTCCACCGTCCCGGATTATATAATTGATAATCCTGCGATTCGTCACTAAAGCTCTTTCGGTAAACGGTAGGCAAATTTCGAACGCTCGCATCACTCTCCCAACACACTTTTATTCTTCGGGAGACGGTAAACATGCACGGCAAATAAATTTTCCGAATGTGGCGAAGGGTAACGGGGGAAGAAGGAGACCGTAAGTAGGTCGACGCGAGCTCTCGAAAGGAACATCAGTTATTAAGCCATAAAGAAGAATGGCTAAACGGGAGAAATGTGACAAAGAGATATTTCCAAATGAAAGTGAAATAGGGTTATGGGTTTTTCGACCCCTGCGAGAAAATATATTATACTGAAGTAGTTCGCCCGAGCACAAAAAAGTGGAGTTTTTACCTTAGCTGAATCTAAATATCGAGAAATTAAACTGTAAGTTTCTGAAACGATGGTAATATTGTATAATTTTATACAAAGCGAAATATTTCCTAGTAGAGTCTTCTATCTCCCATTTGAAATGTAATATCTGCACCACTTCGCTGACAGGGTTCTTTAAATTTTTAGGATTTTGGAGCAAAAACGTCTCTACAATACATTCAAGGTAAAAGAAAATAATATCAAAGACGTGTTGTAATTACTGCTGAAACTATTACAGAATATGCCTACTGGATGTCAAAAAAAATTGTAATATACAGGGTGTTAAAAAAGAGTGTAAAATATTTCAGGAGGTAATGGTATGAACCAAAATAAGCAGAAAAGTCTTAATAAACATGGGTCCGCAAAGTAACGGTTGCGGAGATATGGACCACTATTCGTTTTTCAAACATTTTATTTTATTAGGAATAAACCGACAAAGGAAGCTTTTAACAAACAAAAAACAAAGTTACAGAAGATGTTCAAAGGTTGGTTCATACTATCTACTACCTCCTGAAATATTTTACACGTTTTTTTAACACCCTGTATTTCAACAAATGGTAATACCTGCCAAAACAAAAATTTATTATAACGCATTTTTAGGCGGTATATTCATAGAAACTATTTTTTTCTTATTTTAGCATGTACTAATAAAAAACTTTAGAAGTTATTTGATTTTCTTGATATCCTACATATTACTGGCATGTGCCTTATTAAAGTGTTGATTATATAAAAAATAATAACATTGTATAGAAGGTGGTTACTTTAAAATAATCTGTTTAACTAGATACATAATTAAAAGTGCAAATAAAAATTTCACACTTTTGTGCCATTTAAGTTTATAAAAAGCAACTGAAAAGATGGATTGTTCCTGAAAGATCATGAGAAAACTAAAAAACAGTATAATTTAATTTGACATGTGTGTACAATCGTTTACAATACCTAATAATGGCTCTTGAATAAAATTTGCGATTTCTTTTAAAACTGGTGATGTATTTGCAATGAAATCTACTTTTAAACATTACCATTAGTTCTTAGTTGTTTCATTCACTAATATAAATTTGTAAGTGTTTCCATTAAACCAGATTAGTAAATTTAGATAGATTAATTTCTTTAGATAATTATTGAATATAACTTTGTCTGTGGAATTGTTTATTAGCATACCTAGATGTTTGGTATCACAGAGCATACATATTACTTCATTGATAGGAATTGTAGGAAATTTGATTTATATTAGCATAAAATACCTTTCTAATACAATAAAAAATGCATTAAAGTTTTTAATAATAGTAACAAATATGCCTAAATAGTCGTATATTAAAGTTATTTTCCTCGTTCATTCCACTTCTTTGCAATTTAACCAATCCTTCTAATTTAGAGGATTGCATAAGGTACATCCTAAATAGTATAAAAAAAATCAAAAAGAAAGAGATCACAAATTATATTAATACCCTAAAATAAAGGTGCCTACTCACGAGTATTTTGCTAATACAGGGTGATTCAGAACTTATCTAAAAAAAAATCTGAGTGTACAGGGGACTCCTACAAATACAATTTTGTAAAAAAAATTCAAAAAGGGCAGTTCGAAACTGATTTAAAAACACACTTCTGCACGCCACTAAAAACTGGTCCACTGCAAAACATGATAACTATGATACGTTTCCGTAAATCATCAATAGTATGTATCCATTTTGGTGCGATACACTTTTTTTTTAAATATCCCCACAAAAACAAGTCCAAATGATTTACTCAAGAGATCGTGGCGGCCATGGTACCGGTCCTCCTCGTGCAATCCTTTGGTGATAATGCTGTACATGGTACGGATATAATTAAGCCTCATGTATGATACGTCACACTGCTGCAATAGGCCGTGGAAATCCTGGACCTCCATCTCTTCCACGATTCGGTTTCAAATTTTCCTCGCGTTGCACTACACTTGCATACACTGCACACCGCGGTAAAAGTAACTGCATTTAGCACATGTTTACCGAGAAATTGTTCTGCTACAGCATTTTCACAGCGTAATAAATTAAAACGGTATCCATCAACTACGAGTTCCTACTATACACGAAGCCATTTTTAAGACTTGAAAAACTAATGTAAACACTGGCGTCACAAAAACTTTAGAGCCTACAAAAAGTAATCGGATTTCAATATGCGTAATCGCCTGTCTAGAGACTACAGTGGTCCAGCGATGTAAAAGTTGAAAATGCTACTTCTATATGTTTTACTCGAAAACTATAAGGATTTTATAAAGATTTTTTTACGATATCTACTCCATTTTTCATGACGTAAATTCTTTTAGATAAGTTGTAAATCACCCTGTACAGAGAAATGTGTTTGTTGGTATTTATTGGCATATTTAAGTCTTAGTAGAAGGCAACTTTCTTTAGAGACGCAATTTATTTATGAAATATACGAAGAAGGGGATGAAGATAATTGAACCCTAGAGGTATACAACGCATAACATAGAAAGGAAAACTACAATTCCTCATAATGAAGAAAAATTTTTACATTACCAGTTTCGAGTCCAAAAAAAAATATTTTCAGTAATTTCAAGTAGTAATATAAAAATAAATATCGACAATTCAAAACCAAATTAATCATTATTTAATTAGTTATTATAAATGTTCTCATTCATTATTTATTTTGCAAAACTTGTTTATTATTACACATCTGTACTCGCTATTATGGCAAAATTTGCAAATCTCTAAAACAAATAGAGAAGTTTTAATTTTAACAATTTTATTGATGGTTGAACAATTATTTCCGGATTGGTTACCGCGTAATTTAGATTTCTTGACGTTTCGAAAAACACATCAATCTCTTCTTCAGAAATAAACTGACGACTTGGCAACCAGTTCGGAAATTATTCAGTCATTGACAGCTGACATGAAAGCGTACAAATCAAATTAATTTTATTGGTCTATAAATGATAAGCAGACCACTTATATCTCACCATAAATTTATATGCACATTATGCTATTCAGTTTTCACAGTAAATTTGTGTTTCCGATTTTATGATTTGTATTTGTAAAATAAAAAATACAAGGAAGTACAGTTAGTGGCTCTCTATCAGTATACGTTTTTACTGTTATTATTTGTACATACCAAAAAATACTTTTCGCCATTGGCTTAAAAGTTTAGTGTCAAAAGCGAATGAAACCCCATAGTTACGCCACTGGGCATAGCTACTACAAAACATCAAAATATTGATATTTTATTACATTTAGATAATTAAAAAAATATATTTTTTTAACACCATATATCACGAAAACGGAGAAGAGGATCTCTTGTATAACCAAAACTGCATGTGGCATGGTGGAATTGAAGTAACCAAGTGACATATAACATTAGGCGAATTGGTTTATAGTGGTTTTTAGACTTTCACGGCCGGTGCTATCATTTGATTTTTCGGGTTGTTATGCCGTGACCTCGGTAACTGGTCGCTGCCAGAAACAGAATTAGTCTACATCCCTAGCATTAGCCGGGATTCCTTGACCTGCCCTGGTTGTTCCATACATAGTTATATTGATTTCGGCTTCTATTGTTGGTATTACGACTATGATCCGGGGAACCATTCCTCGGATAATGGTGGTCTTCCGAGGCGTCTCGTAGTCGCCTCTGTAACTGGTCGCATCCCATGCTTCCAAACGTTTCGCCGCTCTCACTGTCGGCATCTTCAGTGGTGGTAACGACGATAGAACACGTCCGCAAATTATTAAACACAACAACAACTTAAAACTGCCATGAACCCTGCAAACTAAATTAGATTCGAAATACATAAATAATGAATTTATTCCTATACAATCGACTGAAAATCAAATCAAACTAAGTAATACTTATTGCCAGAACTGAATTCCTTTTTTATTAAAACAAACCTTTACTGAAACAAAACAGTTTCCTAAGTATGTCGAATCGCCACGATAACGTCAAATAAATGAATCGTTAAGAAATCATTATTGTGCTTTTACTTTAACTACTTCATCTGAATAACAATATGAATTCCCCATTAATATATGAAGTAAATTATCTAACGACAAACAGTAATCTGGATTTTTTAAAGCTAGCGTCGTTATCATTAAGAGCCAATTATGTTGGACGATGTTTAAATGGACTCATTGTTTATATGCATTTGTAATGAGAGCTGCCTGTTAGGATTCAAATGGGGGTCCGATGAATCGATTTTCATTGCAAACGTTCGACGGACTCAACGCTGCTCGACCATCATTTAATTGGCCATGCATAACATGAACGAACCAGACATGGCGACAATTTTCATTTTACATCGGGAAGGTAATCCCGTGCCATATTGTATTTAATCGCAACACGTTTTTTTAATTACTGTGCTGAAAATATTAATCGATCCGTGAAGCTAACAAAGACGTGTTTCCAACAGACATAATGCTGGAATATCCTACATATAACAGTGATGTTTGGATTAACGGTTATCTTTTTTTTTAATCGATAAGTTGTATGAAAATAATAATGCAATTTAGTACAACAAATCATTAAAATATCAAATGTACACACTTCGTCAAAAACTTCTCGAGACGAAACAAACTTCAGTATCTAATATACGGGGTGACTCTTAACCTATACGCATAAACTTGGGAAATTATAGCTGAGGACAAATAGTGACGAATAGTGAACAAAAATGTAGGTACTTAATAAAATATTTTTAATTTCGGAAGTTTTGTGAAATTAAAAAAATCTGTAGAAATCTGTTAAATTGTTAAAATCGAACATATTTAAAATCACATGATCATGCAAAATAATTCGATTTTGCGAAATCAGCAAAATCAGATACATAATTAAAATCAGTAAACTTTTGCGAAATCTCGCAAAATAATGCGAAGTTTTATGAAATCAAATCAAATTATTGAGAATTTGGCATCTCGTTTGGGCCCAAGATAACATATTTATAAAACTAGGACTACCTCGGCAATTTTAACCCACACTTGCAGTGACCTCACAAAGTATGCAAATCGAGTATTTTGTGTCACAAGTGTATTACATTTTATTCAAGTATTATTATAATAATCCTTATGGAACATATTTTAGAATCAAATTATGTCTTTGAAAAAAAAGAACATTATAGACATATTTAAGAAATTTGTTCACTTGAATTCGATAGAAGAACGTTACTTTTAGTTTTAGACAAAATATTTTTCTTTTAAATGTTTTAGATACACTTACTTCATCAATCGCAAAAGAAAATAGCAACTAATATCATTTGGTCCATTTGTCATCTGGCAGAAAATTTGAAGTTACAAATTATATAAAAATATTAATAATAATATGTTGCTTTTGTGTTTAAATCTAGTAATTAAGTATGTTTGCATTTATGTGTTTTATGGTATTAAAATATTGTTGCAATTGTCATTGTTATATGTTTAATTAGAACGGTTGCTTGATTTAAACCAGATTAAAATCGAGAATGGACTTAATTTTGTTTAATCTTCTATATCTTTATGATAATATTTCTTAAATAAGTGTTTAAATTGAATAAAAAATATGTATATATGTATATGACTTATTACTGATGTTATTGATTTTATTTTTGACCTTAAGTCACCTTTCCATAAAATCCGAGATAAAATCAAATATAGGTAAGGTAAGGCAGGCAGCACTTGTAACAGTGGTTGCTTACAGTTACTTAGCGCAAATTTAAAGTTCCATCTTTAATTCTACCGTTGTTTAAAATAAAGTCATACCTTGAATTTGAGATTGAAACATTGTGCGTTTGTTTACAGGTATATTAGAAATTTCTGTTATAGGAAAACATTAATTAACAAAACTCAAAAGATTAAATTTTCCAGTTAGTGCAAAACCCAGTACTTCAGAATACTATTAAAATCATCAAATTCAAATGGAATCTAAGTAAATAAAGTGGAATCAGTAAAATCGCCAAAATCATGCGAAATCAACGGAATAAGTGATTCTTAAAATCACGAGAAATCAATCAAGTCATATCATAAATCCATGTGAAATCTGATTTCTTGATTTCGCCGATTTCCATTAAAGTAATAGAATATATTATGAAATCAGGTGTACAAAATTCTTAGTCACAATCCCCGGAAAATACTAATTGAAAACCGTCGTCAAGATCTAACCTTTCACACGAAGTTAAATTTATGCTCCTACTTTTAGAATCGCCTTGTATATGTAACATAATATTATAAAATTGGACAAAATAGCAAGAGAGTACTGAAATAGAGAGAAATTCAGTGTTTCGATAGTTTTAATAGAATGTAGAAATGAGAAATCTACACTGATAAAAATTGTTTGCAATATATTACACGGTGAATTGGTGGTTATTTATTACCTAAATCAGTAGTATGATATACCTCAATAGAATGTAATCTTAAAACTGTAACAAAAAATTCCTACTTATGAATATGTATTTTCATAGTAAAACATTGTATTTGTACACATGAAATGTAATATCACAACTTTATAATGTATTCTTAGAAAAAAGCGTACGGTGTTCACATGGAGATTCTTAATAATAATAATACAGTAATACAATATGGATTTGGTATTTTTTACATTCATGTATTAATTTACAATCATTTTTATCAATGTATGAAATGAATGTTACAAGTAACGTATATTTTCATCAAGAAGTTAATAACAACAAACAAAATAATGTCTATTTTTCTAATCGAAACTATAAATTAGAATGAATAACTGTAGGTAGGGTACTATTATTATTCACCTCAAAAATATTTTAAATTTTTCTTTGCTGTGCCGACATCGAATCATGATATTTCTACCAGTGGTAAGTACTCTTAAAAACCTAAAACCGAGATTTGTGAATTACGAAGGTGGATCAAATATAAACCGGAATATTATGTTCTCTCTAAACTCGGGTTTCAAAATAGTAGAGACTTGAGTAGAGAGTGACTCATTTTATACATAATCTAACATTTATCCAAATATATCTGAAGATGTCAAACTATAAATAATAAAGTTAAAAAAAGTCGTATCTAATGAGAAGCGATAGTTAAAATTGTTTTGGTAAAACAAGTACTCTTCCATCATAATTTGAAATATTAAAATAATTCATTCAGAACTACATAAATAATTGTTACCTACGCCCGTACCTACATATTGTTACTGATCAAAAATAACGAAAATGCATGCCTTGGTATTCAAATTCTTTACACTCTCTAGGATACGAGATAATATGAAACATGCCCTATCTAGTGTCACACTCTAGAAGCCATTATGAGTCATTGATCGGTTAATTAATCTCTCACTAAGATTTGCTACGTGATTATTATTTTGATAACCGTTTAATTTTACGTTGCAATTTCATTATCTCCGGTACTAGAGAAGTTAACTTCCTAGTTATTGTTATTTCAATTATAAAAGTTAAGCTTTGTCCAATTTACTACCTTGTAAAGAAATTACATTAATTATGAGGCAAATAGTAAATTCGATGACTGACGAATGTTAACCCTCGGTTACACCGTATCGCGCACCATATCTAATAAATTGTTGAGCAGATTGTTTCCGTAAGACTGCAAAAAGTAGGTTAGAGGAAGTTTTCTCCAAAATGTAGGTATTCATTTTACCATAATCTGAGAACTTAATTAATGCATCTATCACGTATTTTAATCCACCATTAAAAATGTCTCAAGGTATTCTACAACCCAATTTTAATGAAGCGTACAGCATTAAAAAAACCGTTAGACAGAGCAGCAACAAACCAAACCTAGTTTTATCATAGGTGCCCATGCTAACACCAACACCATCAGCAATTCCACGTTATACCTGTCTATTCGCGTTGTGTTCTACCAAGGTCACGTGACTAATACAGGAACTCCCCTTCATGTCACTGGCCTCGCGGTTGAAGTTCATATCCTTTTCTGCTACGCCATCAAGTGTGCAGTTACAAATATTACCAATAAGGGATATTTCTTTGATAGCATTTGACCAAATTGTAGAAAGTATAGTATTACACATTTTAAATGGCAGTATAAATTCCGAGGGGATCAGAATTGGGGCAAGATTTCGCAAAATAAAGATTTCCAATGGATTTCGCGGAATTCCTTATACAGGGTGTCTGTAAAAGGTTGGGAAAAACCACATATTACGGGGGCCAAAATATGATGCCTAAATCAAGTTACTTTAGTCCAACATTTTATAGTTTCCGAGATACAGGGTGTTTAGTTTTTTTCTCAATAACTTTATTATACTCGCGTCAAGAATTCAGACGTCTTACGTCACGGCTGACGTTACACATTTGTTTTGATTGTCAGCGTAATTTTCGATATTTGATCATGTTAAAAACTATATTTTTTTGCAATTTAGTGTAAAATATAATGCAAACTTTCAGTGTAGTATATAGTTTGATTACTATAAGTTGCAGTTTCTTAAATATTTTGATGAAAATATAATAAATTATTCATTTGTTCGTATGACGTAGGTCGTCTGAATTCTTGTCTCGAGTATATAAATTGTATGTACAAATCGTTATAATTTTTTTGTGCACTGATGTATTGATTTAATCAATAATTCTTATTCTTTGACGTTTTTTTCTTAAGAAATGTCTTGAACAACCGTTTTTTGGACAGGATTTTAAGGTTTTATTCCATAAACAAAAACCCATAATGTTCTTTCATACTTTATCCAAGTAAGTACCTACTATCAAATTTTGGACTAAGATAAACTAGGTTAAATCATCTTATCTTGACTCTAGGAACATGTGGTAGCATTTTGTCCAGATTTTTTAGATACACTCTGGACTGGATGTACAGCCACCAAAAAGTTATGACGATTTAAATGAATGTCAAGTACCTACTATAGGTGGCGCCTTCTACAGTTGATAGTAAATCCGCGAAAATATTTCAATTTATCGTCCAGAAAATTTCTCTGTACCAAGTTTGATGTATTTACTACTAAGATATCGAAAAAATTTCAAAAACATCCTGGTGTAGCTATCAACTCAACAAAAAAGAATCTTTCTAAGATTGCTCAGAATTGTCACTTTCAAAATAGTCTGATTTTTTGCACACTGCACAACAAGAAAAAAAACGTAAAAAAATTATTATTCGCCAGCAGCGAAGATGCGAAGGATGACGCTTTACCACATTGGTTGAAACTCTCAGATTGACTAAATATGTGAAATTAACAGTCTCTTAGAGCGATTTTTTTTTGCTCTAAGATTTACACAATAGATAAATTGTTTCACAAAGTGCGAAAGTTAACTCTTGAGTTAACCCTCGACTTGTCCCACCCCCAGGTACAGGATGTCCGGTTTTAATGTTTACAAACTTTTAGATAAACTAGTGGATAGGGACACTAATTCAAAATGTAAGGTCGAAGTGCAAAGTCAATAAAATGCAACAAAAAACGTTGAAATTTGAATACAAACTGTCTTCCAGTAGTCCCAAACAACTGTGATACATGTCGCGCACCCCATGCTTTCCACTTGTCAGTCATACGACATGGCATAATAATGCAAGCTGCCACCTGAGTTATTTGTGAGATGCAAACGGGATTAAGTAGGTATAATAACGTCGATAATAACACAACGCGACATAATTGTCAGTCTTTACGGGTAACTTTACCTCCAGATGACGCGGAATTTTGCGTGATTTTGCGCGATTTTTCAAGATTTCGCAGGATTTCGTAAGATTTGTGACAATATTTCCATGACTGGCTATCTCCTCGATAAATTCTATGCCTCGGTTTATACTTAAGCGAGCAAGGTATGTTCTCATAAACTGATGAAATCATAAATCGAGTCATAAATCCATTCAATATCTTTGTCTTCAATATTTGTTTTAATTTTTGTATATTTATTGATATTAACAGAACAATAAATATAAGAAATACATTATTCTTATGACAACCCAAAAACCTGAAACTTATTTCTGTACTCAGACGTATACATAAAAAGCATACGAAACTGCATAAGCAACTGTTTAATATTCACAACGTGTAACTTTCTTTGCGTAGGAGGTAGGTATACGGGTATACGCAACGTGTGTTTCTATAATGTCGGTGTATTTTGAAAGATAGAGAGATAGAATCGGAAATATGACATATATAATCATGTTTCATTTGAACATGATGTGTTCTCAAAGTGACTCAACTTCAACGGATAAAAAAATCACGGTAATCAATAAATACGATATATAGCTTGTCCACGAATAGGTAAAACATCTTTCGACTAATTCCAAAAGTGTTGAGCAATGACCTGGAATTCAGACCGGCTGGTTATGAAAAAAAATCTGCCATGATATCAAATGCGTAACATTCAGTGAGTCTCAGAAACAGGATAAATCTTTGTGTTTCACCTGTACAGTAGATACAAAATGCGACCAAATTTTATCCAGATGGCTACCAAAATAAAAAACTTAGATACCTAATAATTACCTAGTATGCAAAATTTGAATGTCTCAAGGGTTCTTACTTACCTACTTTGATTTTATGGTTTCTGTATGATACACAAAATGTTATTTTATTTATTTAAAGACCCAGTTAAAGAATATGGAAACAAACAATTAACAAAAAAAAACATACATAGGTAGAGCAATTTACACAACACTTAGACATGTCACAGATGTGACAAATATGACAAATAATGAATGTAATTATCTTAATTATCAAGTTATCAAAGTTTCTTAAACTAAAAAATCTCGTGAAAAACTAAATATATGTGCAAATTTTTATCTGACAAACCAACTTCAGCGGCTGCCAAAAACAAGTGGTGGGTTATTGCTAATTTGTACCACCAGTTTCTAATCGCGGTTTCAATAGCCTTGTTCGCGGTAGCGATTCCGAACTAGTTCAGGATTAATTTACGGATCTGCTCAAGCGCAGTTTGAATTTGATCGTCCAAAATGCAAACTGCGCTTGAGCACATCCCTAAATTAATCCTGAACTAGTTCGGAATCGCTACCGCGAACAACGCTATTAGCAAAAAAACAACCCAACAAACAATTAAAGTTAAAATTACGTTAACTTGACCTCTGAATTGGTCAAAAACTTTTCATGACCAATTCCATATAAGGGAAGTTTACCTATATTCGTTGGCCTTTTCCTTATGTGGGGAAAAAAACTAAAGTAATATGGAAGTTAATAATTGGTCGGCAAGAATTTTATACCAATAAGATAATTGGACCTAAAAGAAATACGGACCAATTTTATGTTAAAATTTCGAAATATAAAAGACATTATTACCAAAATCTACCCTAATTATGCCCTTTATATGACATACTTTTGCCAGAGAGAGACAACATTATATGTTTCATTTTATATATTCTAATAGCGAACAGGCGTAGGAAGAAAAAGAAAGACTATAAGTCAGGATACTAAGCTACAAGTAGAGTAGAAGTTAGTATATTTATAGATTTTTAGATTTTAATATAATAAAGTATTTTTGGTTTCCATTCATCAAATTGTACAACCCAGGAAATTTTTTCGTATAATGTCATGACCAAACTTTCATAAAAATAACGCGCCTTATAAATATACATTTTTACTATTGCTTTTTAATAATATTACTATACTGAAGAATAACCTAAAATAAAAACTGAATGTACTTCGTGATAAAATGTGTTTAATAATCTTTCGTCATATATGTATTAACCTCGGTATTAACTAATATTATCTGTATTAACATAATTTTAATGAGTAATTAATTAGAAATAATGAACAAAACATTTAGTGTTTATAACAATATGGCCGCTCAAACAAAATCAACTTTGAAGTCAATTTGTCTGTATGTTTTAACCTATAGGGCAGATTGCCTATGCCAATGCTGACGTCACAGGAAAATATTAACTTTGTGGTTGAAATTTCCTCCAAATGAAGATATTTTATGGTAATTTATTACCAATTAAATTATTACTAGGTACCTACATATAAAATTCTACTCTTGGATTTGTGATTGAAACTTCAAATTCAAAAGCCAATAATATTATAATAACAAAAACAAAATAAATATTTTCGAACGGAATTCAATTCGAATTTCAATTCACGTGCACTACTGAATTCATCTGACACGATAACAGTCATAAGAATACTTATATATGAAGTATTTATTGATATATTATCATTAGACTGATTTACATGATATGCAGTTTTTACAACTCTTTAATACTGTGTAGGGCTTAGTTTTAACTGCAGATCGCCAAAACACAAAACAATTTCTACGTGCTATTACATGAAGATCTGTCGGAATACATATAAGAAGCTTGTTCCCTAAAAGACCTTTATAAGACACACTTACGTCGAAGTATTATTAACAAGTAAATTTGTACCATAATATAGAACAATATTTCTATTAGGTTAGGTAATTGAAATGGTCAAATATTCCTTACAAGTTATCAACAAAGTTGAAAATAGGATTATATTGTAATAAAAATAAAAGAAACCAATTGAAGGCTTTAATAGGGCAAAATAACTAGTTATTATCTTATTTTTAACTACTAGTTGAAGACTAAAATAAGTATTTTGATATCGTAATAAATATGTAAATATTTACCTATTGTAATAATTTCAAAAATCCTTGAATATTGAAGACAGATTTCTAGGCGAAATTAAGTAAATTATAACTTCGTCTTACACGTTATTGGAATGTTAGCATTTGAAAACATAGAATAGGTAAACCATATGTAATTTTGAACTGTATAAATTGACATATATTTCATTTTACTTGGAAGGCATTATATTACTCTTAGTTAACAAATTTTTGACTAAAATTTTGGTATTATAAGATTTTGTAACATTGAAGACTATTTTTATGGAAGAAAGTAGTAAATCTTGATCAATTTAGGATTATTTGTCTTGTGTAGTAGTCTATTAGGCTTAAATGTTAGTTGGGAAGGCTATTATGCAAAAATCATTTTCTTGAAACAGCCACCATTTTTCTCGAAAATAGCACAAGCTACAACATTAAAACTGAAGTTGGCTTGTCGGCGTAATAGATGTTAATTTTAAATCGAGTTTTAAATCCACACATCATAACAAATTGTTTGATGCGAGGTTTGATGTGTTCAAGTAGGTATAAGATATTACCTATTTAGCTATGCTACTCTATTACCATGTGAAGCAACCTACAGAATAATAATATACAGTTCTTTCCGCCACAAGTCCTTGACCTCTGAACTAAGTAATCTTGATCATTAAAATAAAATAGGAAACGCACTAAACGATCGCGGTCTAGGCGGATCGCGGACCATGCCAGTCTCACTCGTTTAGCGATATAGGTATTTTCTAATGATTTTAAATGTGCACACTTGCACTAGTAGGTCGGGAGTTGGACTTACTCGCATCGCGGTCTCGCGAAAAATTCTTTGGAGAATTTCGGCCAGTGGCGTAAAATAAAAGAGCTAATAAAAACATATCTCCCACAGAACCTATATTGACATATAAAGAGTACAATAGAACAAGTCGGAAGCGCATAGAGACCGACATATGCAACTAATTTTGTTATGTCCGTGATGCGTCTAGACCGCGACTACATAGTGCCTTCTCTTCTTAAGACTGACTATAGATTGTTCAGCATAATATACCTGCGAGCCGAGGTATAAGTATAACCTATATATTTTATAAGATATTACAATACTTAATTATTTGAATCACTGGCAACAAGAACGCGTATTTTACATGGACATTACTTATATGTTGTAGCTGTTTCAGTATTTAAGTACCAATAGCAAATTTAGCAATGCAAAGCGATTTATGAATATCTGGATATTTAACGA
Organism: Monochamus saltuarius; assembly: GCA_025584915.1. Taxonomy (NCBI): domain Eukaryota; kingdom Metazoa; phylum Arthropoda; class Insecta; order Coleoptera; family Cerambycidae; genus Monochamus; species Monochamus saltuarius. Next base: position 7,211,026 of record CM046726.1, read on the forward strand.
CGTTACTACACTAGGGGGCAATACAAATAAATGAAGGAAACGTCTTACGAGTCTGAACAATCTTAACTTATACTCAAGGCTTATACTTAATGCTGTGCTTATAACTATCTATTATTAGTCACATACTTACATCCCGAGTTCCGGGACAAATTTAAAATAGTTCTTAATGAAAAATTTTGTATATTTACGTAAACATACATGTTACCTACTAACGTCCCATTACTTTATTTTTAATATAAAAATGATGCATAACTTAATATTTTACAACAGTTTAATGACAATGATGAAACAATTCACATTGATACGAGCACATGCATATTATAATAACGAGAGCACAATATAACACATCTGGCATAAGTACAGGAATACTGGGTACCCTGCACCTGAACAACTCTAGTGTTTTAACGATACCAATGGAAAGAAAAAATTATGGATTAATGTAGGTAAGTACCTATAATGTATGATTTCACATAACGTGATAGGTACATCACCTTTACAGAGCATGCTATTTCATATTCATTAAAATATCAATTACGGCAAAATATAAACCACATCATATTTCGCAAATTTTGAAAGCGTAAATAAATAAGTAACACAGGATAGTGACGAAAACCAAGTATTTATTTACAGTCAACCACAAAACAGACCGTTCTATATTTTGCAGTCATAGTAAATGTTTGATGATGCTTATTTAATTGATGTGCATAACAAATGAACGTAAAAAGCAATAGAAGATAATTGCATTACCTATATAATTAATTAAATAGTAAAATAGATGGTACAAGAAATAAAGACAAATTTTTACCCTATACAGTATTGAATTTACCCGTTTTGAGTTATCCGGTTCCCCCTCAAAAATACATTATTTATTAGCAATTTCCCAGTATCGTCCTTTGTTTTATTTATATCTATTTTATTCCCAGTACTTACTCAATGATTCATTATATTCACAAAATAGACAAATAATATAATATTCTCACATACAACGATGGTTGCATTCATTATATATTATCTCAATTAAGTAACTGCACTTCCACATATCCTGCAGTAAGATATATAAACAAAGACAAATTCATCATGTAATGTATTATTATCAGCATTAAGAATAGAAATAAAGTAACCAATTAATTGAAACTACTAAAAAACCTAACGTACCTATTTTAGGTTTCCAAATATATTTATGTAGATGGTGGTATAGTTATTTTTCAGTCGATGATTTTTATAAACGATTAATATATGAGATATCGGTTTGCTACCTAACACAAATATATTTCACTTAATGTCTAAATATACCTAAATGAGTGCAATCCTCACTAAGTAAATATAACTGTCTAGAAATGTCAGAATGCCACATGAAAACAAGTTCTGACATGTAAATAAACATAATCAATGAAAGTTTTTTATGAAACCTCTTATTGTAGCAACTAAAAATGTAAAATATCATATGACAACAAAGGGGTAAATGCTGTATGATCCCATACTGCCTCGTAAGGTCGAGGGCGAATGGTTTTTCGTGGTAAGAAAGAAAAATTAATTTTACTTACCAGTACTAATAGATGGTAATATCAAAAGTAAAGATAACAGGGTAACACAATCACTAAACATTGTCTCGCACAAATTAACCCACAACACTACAAAAACACACCCAAAACAACCTCTATGCCATTTCTGAAAGTACAGCTGACTGACTGAAGAAACTCTTCATACATAGCACAGCACAAAACAACCTTTGTGTATTATCGTTAGGGAAATATTCGTGCGCATGCGTTAACTAAAATTTTATATTTTAAAATGTCTATTTGTAAAGAAAAGTTGAATACTGACCAACTAACAAAGACTCTGTAGTCTCTATAAATAATAAACTGCAAGTTCGTAAAACTTGTTTAATAATAATTAAAACAACCATGATTTTGACATTTCACTTGTTAGTGACATCGTGACATCTTTCGCGAAAAGTCAATAACTAAGAGCATAGAGCCTGCCTTCTGTTGATGGAATCTCTAAAACCTAATTAAGAGGGACTTCAGACATTAGTTTTCTTTTCTAGAAATACAAATTACTACTAGTAGAAGTATACCGCTAGCAGATGGCAGTAATAAAGTTTTAATAATTTCACTAAATATTGGCATTTCTGTGACTGTTTAAAATTATATTACACTTTCTAAACAAAATGCTATGCATTAACAGCTTTATTACTTCTCTATTTCAGTGTGAATGATAATATAAAATTTTGCTAAACTAATAGATTCGCCATCTGTTAGAGATCCAACCGTTTTAACGTAGGTACAATCGTTTGCAATAATAATGACACTCTTAAAACAGTTTTTGAGGTTCTAAGTAGAAATTTCATTAAATCTCTATCAGTGAGTGAAACAACTAATAACTAATATTAAAAATGTGAAGTAGATTTCATTACAAATACATCAGAAGTTCTAAAGAAATCGCAAAATTAATTTTAATGAGTGCCATTATTATTGCAAACGATTGTACATGTTGTAGTTGCAAAACTATTTACTAATCAAATAACTGAATCTTTTTCTGCAAGCAATTGCTGGACATATATTTACAATAGCTTTTTATCACATTTCTTATTTCGTTGCCTTAAAATTATGTAATTCGACAAGAATATTTTTATGGTCCTGATTTGTGCCTGAGGACTTTAGAGGGCGCCTCTAATCAATGTCATTTCTGATAAAAACCAGTTCACTAATTCACGAATTTAATTTAGTATTATTTATTATATTATCCTTAGCCTGTTATAGTCGCGACAAGAATTCAGACGACTTACTTCATACGAACAATTATATAATACTATTACTTAACTATTATAATAGTTAAATAATATTTATTTTTAAATTGTCTCAGATATTAACACATACTTCTACTATACAGGGTGTCTTATAATTAGCTGCCAACCCTGAACAGGCCGGTTCTATGATCAAAACTAAGTAAAAAAGTTCATATAAACATGGGTCCGAAAAAACCCCTCTACTATACAGTGTTAAAAATTTTACCGACAGAAATCTACAGGTGATTCAAAAATTAAAAAGTCTATAGATAGTAAATTTTTCTTTTTTTAGAACGATAAGTCTTCTAGTCCCCCTCAACTTGCTTTGTAATAAACAATAAAAAACATTTAAATTCTAAATTAAGTCTTTATTAAATGTTTCAAGATCACATTCATAATAAAAATTAAAAACATTACAAAATATTTTTTAGAATTGGAATTATTTATTTTATATAAATAATGCAAATACAAAATTTTTATTAATTAAAGCAAGTTAAATAATTGATAATATTAAAGCTCTTTCTAACACTTCAAAGTAAGTTCACGTTTTTTTCTTTGCAGGAACAGGCACTCTAATTCCCATGAGGCCACATAACTCGTTTCTAATTGGCTTAACTTGTTCAATGGGCTCCTCCCAATTAGTGTTACTCAGTACCTGCATGACATCATCTAATTTTTCTGGTTTAATATTGCTGTTGTCTCCATTGACAAGCAGAGACTCGTACAGTTTAGTTGATGTGGATCGTCTCACGTACGACTGACGATGACATAACAGGATACTAAGTTGAACTAAAGCTATATCACAAACTTCACCTTTTATCTGAAAATTAAAATATTTCAAGAAACTTAAAGTTAATAAAAAATTCGATAGATAGATATGCTAAAAAAATTACTATGGGTGTGGTATACGTAATTACTATTATGGTGTGGTGTCCTTCATCGTTTAGTGTTTATTGATTTATGTTAGAATTTGAAAATACAAATAAAAATTTAATAAGAGCCAGTTTATTAAACAAAAGTAGAGTCAATGAGTTCTGATAAACACTGCCTCCGTCTAGTAGATGTAATCATTAACTATAGAAATATTATAAAATGTAAGAAAATGTTATTTTATGAACTCTCACAAATTTTATGTATGTTATAATTAATATCTACAGGATGGACAAAAGAGAAATACATTTTTTAAGTTCCACAATTTCAGCTTGTGTAAGTATGGAGAATGATGAAATGAAAAATACAAATATTTTTCTTCATATTTCTTTGATATAATTTAATTGTAACTTCTACAGATAAATTATTTTCTAAAATTATAGTATTAAGGATTAATATGCGTCAAGAGAGGATTATTTTTAAATAGCTATCAACCAGTAAAGATAAATTTAAAGCAAATATACTCGCGAAAAGAATTCAGATGACTTACGTCATACGAACAAATGAATAATTCATTATATTTTCATCAGAATATTTAAGAAACTGCCACTGAGAGTAATAAAACTGCATACTACACTAAAAGTTTGCATTATATATTGTACTAAATTGCAAAAAATTATTGTTTTTAACGCGACGAAATATCGAAAATTACGTTGAGAATAAAAACAAATCGTCAGAATTCTTGACGCGAGTATATAATATAGTTGCTCTGTTTTTGTTCATACGAGTTTACACACACTTTTATTTATGTAGATATTTGCAGTTTCAAAATAATTTCAATCGACAGATGAAATTCAACCTGAACTATAACCATCGGTTGAGTGAAACGTTGCTAAACCAACACTTAAACCTTTAGTTGACGTTTATAATACTCAAACTGCAGTATGACCGGAGGTTGGAACTCGACCTCCGGTCAACCGGACATTATAATACCGGCCCTTAGAGTCTGGCAAAGTACTATAATAAATTAGATTAAAAATTTAAAACTACTTCACTCTTCAGTTTTTGTCAAAAATTAAAGTTGTTTCTTTTAGAAAATGATCTATAGTAACTTAGTTTGTATATGTTGTATGTTGTTAGGTGGTCCTGTTATAAGTGGAGTGTATAATAATGTAAGTTCAAGTTGTTCGGTTAGAACAACTGTTTATGCAAGTACACAACTGGCCCTTCTATTCCAAATAATTCTTGTAAAATTTTTGTATGGATTTTCTTCTGAATAAAATAAATGTACAGTGTGTCTCAAACTCGATAGTATGAACAAAATTTGGGACACGTGGTGTTGAATCTTTTAATGAAGACATTTTTCTGTATTACTTCTATTTAAAAGTTATAAACAATATGGTCCTAAAGAATCCCAAAAGAAATACCACCTAAAAATCACATTAGCGGTGGAAGGATCAAGTCGTCGTTGGAAAATAAATGAATGTTCGTTGTTTAAAGCGCATAAATGTCATTAAGAATAAATAAAAGGATTAAACTCAATAATTCTTTAATACCATTATAACAAAAGGTGATGATATCAATAACTAAAGTTAAAAAATAAGGCAAACGCACTCATACTACATAATTTTCCAATATATTCTCTATTGTGGGCTGCGTTAATTAACATTTCACTTTTTAACTCATTACAAAAACAAACGTTTGAGTTTTATTTTTTAACCCCCCCCCCCCCATAAAAAATGAGGGGTGTTAGATCTGCTGACTTTCCGAGCTATTGAATAGGTCTATTAATTCCAATAATTTTTTCTGGGAAAGTAATCTAAATATTGCCGCACAATGCTGGCCTTGTGGGATGGAGCTCCTTCGTGCTGAAAGCAAAGATTTTTCCTTAGCTGCAACGGCACATTCTGCAGAACTGTAAAAAGTTCTTCTTGTAGAAAATTTAGATAACTGACGCTGTTCAATGTATGTTCATAGAAATAAGACCCAATATTAAATACCTACTGTTGATGCCACACCATACATTTACTGCTGGTTTTGGTTTTGGACTGAATTTTCAAAGTGGAGATTTTGAATGGCAAACCATTACTGACAAACCGACTTTCCTTCATCCAAAAAAACATGCCGAAAAAGGTTCTGATCAACAGTTTCTACAATTTGAGCTATAAAATTAAGTCTTTAATGTGACGCTCAGGCAAATACTCCAAATTGCGAATTTTGTAGTAATATCCATTGATCTTTAAAATTCGTTAAATGATTGATTTATCCAAATTCAATTCACGGCTAGTCTGACATATAGAATTTCAAGGATTTTGTTCGAAATACTGTAAGTCTAGCTGTATTAACATTGTTTCCTACTCTTTGGTCAATTATTTGATTCTTCCGAACAGAAAACACATCTACATTTCATCACAAGGTTGCCTACAATCTTGTAAAGGTTATATGATCAGGAATGAGGCACTCTGGATACCTTTTTCGATATAACCCTACAACTCTTCTTGAATTTTTTTGTGACTCGCCATGAATTAGCAATATATCAACTTTTTCTGAATGAAAATATTTTATAAGCACAAATGTTATACGTTTGACGTTCGTATTGAGTAATGACAAGTATTTTGTGACATTTATGATGCACTTTAAACATAGACCTTATAAATCATGGACGCGCCTGAAACCGTTTTCTGCCTATACAAATCGTCGATGCTCAGATGTGTGCGACAGAGATGGAGCTAGTCCGGGCAAAAACCCACTGATCATTGGCCGAAAAAAACAAAAACCATAAATGACAGACGTATGACAGATGTGTGACAGACCGAATTATATTAGATATTTACTCATTTATTCAGAACTTTAATTTATAATTACATTTTGATAATAACAATTTGTAAGGAAGGTTTTAATTATTTAGGAAAGGTTTTGTCAGGTTATGTTTATATATTTTTCTGTCATAGAACATCTGTTTTTGCCCGGACTAGCTTCATCCCACTTGTACACATCAGGACAGCAGACCTCTCTTTCTAGGGCCGGTCCATGATTTATAAGGTCTATAACTTTAAACAACAAACATTCAATTATTTTCCGACTACTTGACCTTCCTCCGCTAATGTGATTTTTAGATGGTATTTCTTTTGAGACTTTTAGGACGATGTTTATAACTTTTAAATGGGAATGCAGAAAAATTGATCTAATAAAAGTTTATTAAAAAAAGAGAGCTTTTTAACAGGAGAAATATTTAGGTATGTTTCTGGAAATAATATTATTTCCGACGTCATTAATGGTTTTTGTCAAATCCCAAAGATAATCTCATCCCATTTAACACCACGTCACAAATTTTATTTAAATTTTCTGTATCCACACAATAGACCAATACTATGAGAGTTTGACAGTGGTATTCATTTCATTATGAAATTCACATAATTTCCGAATGGAGACCGCTCTCTGGCGATCGGAGACGGATTATGAATACCACTGTGAGACATCCTGAACAAAAATTATTATTATTAAATGTTTCTGACCTGTATGAACTGGCAAAGGACATTTATTCCGTCTATTAACTTGTAAATATCTTTACACCCAGCTATTTCCATCTGAATGAGCTTAAGTATCTTCTTTATAAAATCTGAATTATCATTTTCGATGACCAAATTCAAACAGCCAGAATCGAATAATTTGTCGAGAAATCTAAACATCGGAACGGTGATGCGGTCGTTCTTTTGGTGGTCTATAAAAATTTTATAGATGATGTCGCATATCCTCTCAATTTCCGTAACACCTTTGGATTTTATCTCTTCTTTCATATAGGAAAATAACGATGCACTAGAATTTTTTACCTAAAACAAAAAATAGAACAAAACTTTGGATCGTTAATACCAATATTTTAATATTACCAGCGTTTCAGTTAACGCTCCAACACTACATATCATTCCTAACATGACATTGTACGTGTAAGGAGGTAGTTTGATTAACTGGACAAACTTTGGAAAGGTGGAGGATGCCGAATTCCAATTTAATATATCGCATTCTTCTTTTGGAAATATTACTGTTATTTCATTGTAGCATGAAATGCTTGGAACTCTTGGATTGCTGGAAATAATAAAACAATAAATCTGGTAATAGTCAACAAGAACATAAGACATAAAAAAAATCAAGATTGCTATAAGAACAATTTTCCACAAAAACAATTGTTTTGTGCAAACCTATTGACTGACACGGATCCAGAAATTTTGTCCGTTCCTTTATCCGGTTGCAGTGACTCACCGTGCGTGGCAACACACTATAGTACAAATGACGTAGTTGTCAATTGTTTGCATTTGACGTTTCTCAGAAGTTATGACAAATATGAAATATCTATTGAGATATATGTTTATATTTATGTATCATTTTTAAATTGATACAACCTAAAATAATAAGTATTGTGTTTTTATAGAGAAAGTCCAGGAGTAGCAGTCACTATTAATACGTATTGTAACCTCTATGTTGACTTAGCCTTGAAATATGTCACATAGAAAAACAAACTTTATTGTCACTACTTGATTACACAACGTTCAAACAAATTTCACAACTGTCAACTTCTTGCTTTATCGTTTATCAATCGCATTTGACTTCTCAACTTAGAACTGACATAAACTGAAACTGTAGCAGCGAAACCAATATCCTTATATATATATTTTTAGGGCACTCAAATATTCCACGATATTGAGAATATGTCGGGAACTAAATCGGATATAACCAAGAATGTTCTAGAAAACATCAAAATAAAGATATTACAAAAATTATAAATTTAATTTAGGAACCGATGTATTAGCAAACCTCTAAAGCTCAAAATTAAGTTATAGAGATCACTTACTTGTAAATAAAGCTATAAAACACTCTACCGGCAAGCGCTCGGGTACGATCTATCTTCTCCACAGCCTGCTGTGCTATCCCAGACAAAATTTTCACCATCAAGTCTTCCGTCAACACTTCGGGCAGATGATCCGTTAACAAAAGTGTTAACGTTTGCAGACCTGTGACGGACGCTTCTCTCATCCAGGCACCAATGTCCCCTCTCTTATCCTGAGTATAATCCTTTAAGCCCTCGAGAAACGTATGATATATTTGCAAAACATGTTCCTTTGTAAAATCTAAAATAAATTTTATCTATTACCATCTTATCTGTTTGGACTCTAAATATCACTTTACCTTTTCCAATTTCTGTTGCCATAGTTGTCGAAATAAAAGTAAGAGCCTTCACGGCATCTCTCCTGCCTTCGGCCCATTTCTGTGTCACTGGGGTTATAAGTGTGGATTCAATCAGAGACACAATTATAAACTCTAAGTTAGGTTGTAACATGAACTTTGGAAGAGCACCAAGAGCTAACGCATGGCCCATCCTAGCTAATTGGCTAGTAGTGGAGAGTAATTCGGAAACGTACTGATTGATGATTTCGTTGTGCTTTGGAACTTTATCGGGGGTTGAATAGAACTCAGAGAGTAAAACGGGTAGAGCACTGATGGCAGCCATTCGTATAGTAACGACTTCGTATGACAAGCACTCGTTTAATAACTTCAACCAGTCCTCTACAAAAACGTTGGGAATGTTGATGAAATAGTTTTGAAACACAAACTTCAACTTTAATAGTGACAACAGATTCATTGTCGAAATGTAAACTATCTAAGTGATATATATTTGTTATCAAAAGTTGATGTAATTTGTTTAATTTTTTTTTTTTCACATACAGCAAAATAAAGAGAACAATACATTTTGAATTTTTTTATATTTACACAAAATTTCAAGATTAAACACGATATTTTAAGCTTCAACTTGAAATTTCAAATTTGGACATAAAATTTTCTGTTCAAATTAGATATTTTCTTTCTGTTGAAGCTCATGCCTGCTGACGTTTAATTTTCCTGAGGTTATGCACATTCATTCATATAAATTCGTAAACTAGTCACGCAAACAAATGCTTGAAGTATATGCTTTTGCAATAATAATGACACTTTCTTAAAACAGTTTTTGAACTACTGGAAGTAATGAGTAGAAATTTCATTAAATATCTATTGGTGAGTGAAACAACTGAGAAGTAATGTTAAAAATTGAAAGTAGATTTCATTACAAATACATCAGCAGTTCAAAAGAAATAGGAAAGTTAATTTTAAAAAGTGCCATTATTATTGCAAACAATTGTACATATTAACACCTGAGTCATTTAAGCAATGCCACAACGGTAAATTCTTTATTCTGAAGTTAATAAAAATGCATGTATGTAGAAAAATAATAAGAATAAACTGCAGTATCTGCAATGATTTTCAAAATGAAATTCCAGGAAAATACTCTGCAAACTAATGACACTACCCAAACCACCAGACATATACCGATTTCGAGCTTATTAGCTGTCATCAGTATGTCACAGCTTAGCTAACAGACTGGATTCAAAATGAGTGGCCGAGGCTCATTCACAACTTCGTGCAGCTGTAATATAGGATATTCCAACACTATTTTAAACAACACATGGTATTACAAATTATTTTTTCCTCCACACATCTACTAAACCTAACGTAATGCAATCATCTAACCCAACAAAACTTCAAAATCTAACATGACCTGCTCTGACTTCTAATCCCCAATAATATTAGAATTGAAAATAATTAATAGATATTGTATAGTCAGTTCAAATAGACTTGGAATTTACTGTGTGTATATTCTCTCATTTACAAAATCATGTGTAGACTACAAGAACACATTGCGCTTGCAATTCATAACGTTATTTACATATATAAAGCCAGAACCCATATTTATTCACATTACAGACATCTACGGCTGGTTTAAATTGAAAAATTCGAGTTCAATCACTAAATATGTTAAGTTTGAATACAATATTTTTAGTTTAAATAAGATTGCAAATTCAAACACAAAATTTTCAAGTTTGAATATAAAATATTGAAATTGAAAATTTGGTATATTTATGTATAATAATAAATATTTGACTTTTTCCTATTATCATAACTTAATTTAAAAAATTAATAATTAACATTAGCATTTAGTTAATTTAAGAAAATCTGTAAAAATGAGCTGCATCATCAAGATTTTAATTAAAATGTTTCTATTGTCTAATTTCATAAGCAGAACAATTTAATTTAATACATACCGACAATATCTTCATTATGGAAAGGTAATGACGACAAGGAGCACTTTTCGATAAAATGTGAACAAGCCAGTTTCATCAGCTCCCCTCCCAAACCCCTAAAGCACAAACGTTCTCTAAAATGTGGAATCAAATTCCTCGCTTTCTCCAGTAGATCCTCGTTAAGTATCGATTTAATATCGGTATTTTTTTCCTTAGCAAGTTTTGATAAAGCATATATAATTTCTCCAACAGCCAAAATTGCTCCGTGACGAGAATTTAAATCGATAGAGTTGGTCTTCTCAAAAAGTGTCGGTAATACTGTTTTAACCATATATTCAGGAGCCTACATACAAAGAATGTCAATCCAGAATTATTAAATAATATATTATACGCTCACTTTAGGTGTTAGATTGTGCAAAGTTTTAGCTGTCAATTCTCTTATATCGGAGTCCCAGTGGTCTACCTTTCTCATCAACAAATGATCAATAAGAGGCAATGTATATTCATCAAACTGTGCTACATAAACACTGACATTTAAGTAAGCGTTATTTCTAACGCTAACTGTAAAAAAGTCAGCAGCAGTTAATATATCAATGCCATGAGGGAATGTACCCTGTCTTCCCACGTTTTCCTGAAATGCCGCTGAAGCTGCCCTTCTACAATTGATCTAGAAAAAAATAACTATAGTTAAAAATATTACTTTCCTCCCAAAAGCTGTGGTTCAACTAAGATATTTTTGCAAACACCTCAATACACTATAGTTTGCACCACTGTTAATGTCACTTGCATTAGATTTATAGGAATATTCTGTCTTAAGCCTGCTTCAGAGAACAACGTAGTGTTGCTGGCAACATCCCCACCAACAGTTTAATTTCAGTAAATAAAGATTTTATAAAGTTGGTGTTGTTCTTGTTGGTTATGTTATGTACAAATATTGCTCCCCCAGATAGTTGAAGTTGGAAAATTTGAATCTCACTCAACTTCAACAACGAATACAATTAATTTCATTGGCTGAAAGTCACGTGACTTAGTGTTACCGGCAGCACTATGTTGTTCTCTGCAGCAGGCTTAACTAGGTCTATTCCTTTGCACAGAAAGTGTAGCACCAGCTGCACTGAATAGCCCGAAATCGTTCCTTTGCAAGAGAGTAGTGTATTTTACACCACACTTTTTTATTCCATTGCCCCAGTGTTAGTTACACTAGTGTAGTTTATCTACACCCAGGCCGAGCAGGAGTGAAATGCACTGGACATGCGCAGTCAGCAACCTGCATTATCTTTAACAAATATTTGAAAGTTTTTTGAATATTTCACATTCTTGTATGAACTAAATAATCAAATTAAGTTTTATTTATGCTAAAATATTTTTAAAACTCTATCAGAATATTTAGGTACAATTTCTTCTACATATTGTTTAATTTAATTTCGTTTTATCTTTTAAATAAAGAACTGATTAATGTTTCTAATGTTTCTACTTCATCACCACTATTACTCTAGCTAGCCGAGCTTGAATGAAGATCTACTAATCTATTGTCTAGTCATCATCACAAAAAGCATCTTTGACGTCCATAATTAATAATAATTAGATAGGAAACATCTTTCAAATTTAGAATATATCCTAACTGCATAAGCATGGTTGTTCTCTGGCTACACCATCTCACACTTGCTATTCCTTTGATTCTAGCACCACTTCTGCACTGCGCTGAATAGCTGATTTTCAGCGTAGTGTAATTTACACTACACTGAAAAGCAAAGGAAAGAACCTACTGTTGATAATCTGGTGTCTATCACTATTCAACTATCCAGCGGTAAACTGCAAGCTGCTTATTTTCAGCAAAGCAAGCCGCTTTATGTTTTTAAGACTGGCTACTGGCTATATTACAGCTGTTTTTTTTTTCACTTAAACCTTAACATTAGTTTTTTGTACACTGTGCTCTGTGTTGAACACAAATTAATAATTATTGTTTTAATAAGTCTATATATTTTCGTTTCCATTTTGAATCTTTATTATTTAATAAAACTTTTCATAAACATAAACAAAAGTAACCTACAAATAAGTGTCAGAATGTCAATTTTTGACATCCACAATGGAGTTACATTCAGCGCAAGCAATCCAGTCAAAAAATGTTTGCTCGAAGATTTTTAAAGCTGCTGAAATTCAGCGTAAACGTCTTAGAAACGTAAGCTTTAAGCTACATGCAAGCAGCTGGAAGCGCTTGCTTGTGTTAGACACGGGGATTCCCTACAACTTTTGACATTTGACAACTGTCAGAAATGTCAGACATTGCGATCGACAACAGCAAATCTCAGGACCTGCAGCAGAAAAAGAGGTAATTTGTTACTTATACTGTTTTAATAGGGTAATAAGTGTGCTAAATATTATACAAAATAATAACAAATACTTAATTTGTTAAATCTGAGGGCGTCGATTGTAATGCCCTGTAGATTCGGTTGGCCTCGTAACTCAGGACAGCCTAAATTTTGTTGTCAAAACTGAAACCCTACTTTGACTTATCTGTTAGAGAAGCTTATAAAACCAATGTTCCTTGTTAGAAAATATCCCACTAACATCCCAATAGTCTATAATATGTTCGCTTCAAATATTGATGACTCCGTAACTAACTTGACAAAACATGTTAAGCTAGTTTTTATCAAAAACCACAGATGGCACTTGCAAATAAGTTTATGCAGAAAAATATACATGTTGCCATTTTTTTCTGAAGTGTGATGAACAGCAACATAAGCAATAGTGCGAGCAGTAAACAAAGACAAGAAGCATAATCTTTCTCGTATTGCATAATTCTCTATTTCAGTCCTTCCCTTTCCACCTGGCAGGTTTTGGCAGGCACTGTTGTCTAGCTATTAAACCACAGATGTCGCTTGGAAACAAGTAGCACTATCAATACAATACTAACATAACTCAAAATTTGTCAGTTTTAAGATATTGTATAAAATCGACACACAAAATTATAATATAATATTACCACATATTTCAACTGTCTTTTTATACAAGAAAAACAGATATATACTCACGACAAGAATTCAGGCGACTTACGTCATATGAACAAATGAACAATTCATTATATTTTCATTAAAATATTTAAGAAACTGCAACTGATAGTAATAAAACTATATACTACACTAAAAGTTTGCATCATATATTGCACTAAATTGCAATAAAACATTGTTTTTAACGCGACCAAATATCGAAAATTACGTTGACAATAAAAACAAATGTGGTAAGACGCCTGAATTCTTGATTCGAGTATACATTAATGTTGTGCTTCTTTAAATTTTTATAATAAATAAAAATACAACACCAACATATTTTATGTTGTGTTAGTATAGCATTTCTAAGTTTTAGTAATAAATAAACTATTTTCAGTAATGGTGATACTGGGCAGAGCTGGATAATAATTAATTAAATTACTGAGTTACAGTAATTTAATTATTAAATAAATTACATTTCTAGTAAAAATAATTGTAATTGAATTTTACTTTGTTATAACCAGTAACTGGTAATTAAAAATTTTCTGTTAAGTAATTGTAATTTTCTACACTAAAGTAATTCATTACCATGACTAATTACTTTTCAAAATTAACGGTCTAAGAAAATATTTTATACCATTAATAAAGACTTGCAAAATGCTATCATTGCCGCTACTGTACTGCCTAATGTCAAGCTACGTTGGGTAAATGTGTTCAAAGAAACTGAACCCACAGCAGACATCAAAACAATAATAAAACTAATCCTAGACAATTCAATCTCATTATTTGATTCAGAGATACTCAGTAAACAGGATCAATCTCTCGACCAGTTAACGACTTTTTTGATTTTAAAGAATATCCCTTATTAAATGAAGAAGACATTGTCCAGAATAACAGATTTGAGGACTTATTGAAAAGTAAAATTAAATTAGAGCTTCTCAAATTCCTAGAACACAGGAGAACAACGATATATATGCTAAATTATTATCAATTGGTAAAAGAAATTTTCATTAAATATAATAGGAGTCTACTGCGTTCAAGCACCCGTGAAAGACTCTTTTCTTTCGTGACATACATAAACTCTCCACGACGTAATGCTCCTACAGATGAATTATTTGGTTTTAAAGGCAAATGTAATGCAAAATTAATATGTATTTTTTTTGTTAATTAATTGTATTACTGTCTCCTGCTTATTAATTATTTATAACTTTTCAATATTCCTCAAAGATTTAAAGATCCTCATGTCCTAAACATTTTTAGCAAAGTAATTGATACAACTTTTTCAATTACCAGTGACCCAAGTAATTAGTAATTGAATTACTTTTATTTTAAAGTAGTTAAATTTCTGAGTAATTAATTGTTTTTTTGAAGTAATGGTAATTGGTAATTAATTACTTTCTGAAAGTAATTTGCCCAGCTCTGGTACTGGGTTGATACCTTTATTTCAATTGGTTTTATTTATGGTTATGCTTAAATAGTTATATATAAATGTATACAAGATCCAAAAAATATACAGGGTATACAGGGAAAGTCAAAATGTCAGTACATAACACCTCGAGTTCCTATACATTTTCTAAAATTGTCTAAACACTTCTGTTGCACATGAAATAATTATACCCATCCGTCGAAAATCTAGAGAGTGACTCATGTTATAAGCCCGCTCACCATTTATAGCAGTCAACACAAAGAAATATATATGCAGCCCACACAATTTTCCTATAAAATCGTGTGCCGCATATCTCTGAGAGCATACCCAATTATACAGCTTCTGCTGGAG
This sequence comes from Monochamus saltuarius, assembly GCA_025584915.1. Classification (NCBI taxonomy): domain Eukaryota; kingdom Metazoa; phylum Arthropoda; class Insecta; order Coleoptera; family Cerambycidae; genus Monochamus; species Monochamus saltuarius. The sequence goes on from CM046726.1 coordinate 7,226,557, forward strand.
CAAATACGCATGCACCAAATCAAAACATTAGATTTCTATTGGCTGTGACAAATTGACGGATCCACCTGTTCCATCTCCAGCGATATCATGGGTGAGTATATCTTTTGGGTGGGCAAAATTTTTGGTATATATTTCCGCTAATTTAATTATGAAGGTAATTAATTTATTAGTGATTTAGTGTTTTTTAGAATAGAGAATTTATTCAAGTCCTACAGTGTATTATCTAATTCGTAAATGCCCTAATTTAGCAAGTGAGAAATATCGGATGATGACGTATGAAGGGATTAGGGCACGATATGAGTGTGATGTGGTTGAAATATGTAGTTCATTAACAATAATGTCCATGAGTAGTGTATATGTACAGTGAAGTGGCAAAGAAGTACAACTGCAAAAATGAAAATAGTGGAAACTCGCGGAAGGAAGATGGTATTTTAAAAATGAGCTTTTGACAAAAAAAAATTTGGGTTTATATTTTATAAGATGAAACTTTAACTAGAATATATAGAAGGGTGCATTTGCGAATTATGCACGACATATGAATTATGGTGTAAATTTACGTATAAATGAAATTGAAAAGAGTATACTGATAGAAAAAGACGAAATAGTGATATGGTGAAGAAAATATTGAAAATAAATATATATTTTCTACACGTTGCATACACATAATTCTCTATTTTACTTCTTGTCTTTCCGTCCTGCAGGATTTAGCAGGAAATGTTTGGCTAGATATTCGACAGAAAAAAATGCAGTGGTTCATACTGGTACTCTGTCACTATATTCAATAAATGAAAAGTGCTGACAAATAGTGAATAACTTATAGTGTTGTATAAACTTTAATGCTAAGCATAAGCCATTATAATTAAAATTCTATTTTGTAATAAATGAGAAATTTTGGAACTAGAAGTGACAACAGTGTTGACGGATTTACTAAGTAGTTCGACTATTTTTAGCTGAAAATGACAACAATATAGCACAAATAGCAATAGTCACAAATTATGCTTACTTTTGTTAAATAGATGTTTAAAAAACAATAAGCGGTACCACAATGCAAAAAAATTCTACAAAAACACTATATATAAAATAAAAAATAATAAATACACAGTATACCAAAACCAAATCTAAGCAATAGATGTTGCAAAATATGCCTAATGATTGAGCCACACATCATGATAAATAAAATGGTTTCTACTGTCTAGCACATTTTTTTTATGCTACTGAAATTTTATTTAATAATAAATAGTGTTTTAGTAAAAAAAACTTCTCAATATTATTGTAAGTACAAATCCTCATATTCATTGCCTTACCTCTTTATCGAAACATGTTACAACCAGAAGAGTACTCGCAATATCTTTGACATAAGGTGCAAGAATATCAGTCTCATAAGCTCTAGCAAAAGACCAACAAACATAGCAAGCCGCATCTCGGATATGAGAACCGACTGAGGCATAGCCCCGTGGTTCATCATACACCAGGGCTTTAAGAACAACTGGTACAACTTGAGGTAACCTCTCTGGCAGCAGTAGACCCCTCCTTCCTAAAAATATTTTCATATAACACAAATAAAGCTTTAAAATAGCAAATTACTCACCTAATTCAGCTAGAGCTAAGCAAGCGCCATGCCAAGCACCATCTGACTCTCTGGGACTGAACAACTCCAGCACAGAACCCACTACTTCATCTGCTAGTTCTTTTGGCAACCGACCAGTTACTCGACCTACGCCTTTAGCAGCAGACCATCTACTCGAAAATATCAATGAAAATACGAAAAAGAAACATTTTTTTGTTAACTTATGCCTACCTTACTATACTGTCTGTGCTTCTTAGCCCTTGTATTAACTGATCTATAACTTCTTCCACTTCATCTGCCACATCAATATCATCTTCATCATTCTCTTTTGCTTGATCGTTTTTGTTAGAAGTCTTTGAAGTAGACCCATCACCTGCACTCAGGTTAGCAGCAAGTGACCGGTTGCCTCTGTTATAACGCCAGGCTGCAACTCTTGGCGGTAGAAAAGTTAACCCTACAAAAATATACAAACAACCTCATAAAGTTCTATAAACTATTTGAGGTACAACTGATCAAAAACTCACCTATTCTTTGAATAATTTTATATACCAATTTTTGTATATTTGAACCAACATTACTCTTAAATTCTGCATGTATTATCCATTCTAGTAGACGCCTTGCATGTGGTAGCAAATCTTCCCTCTTCCCATGTTTTATAATAGTAGCAATACAGGCTAATGTCCCATATTTAACAAAAACATTGCTGTCTTTTGCCAAACTTAATTCCATTGCCCAATCAAAAAATGACATTAAGTGTTTTTCTTTAACATCATACCTAAAATCATAATACAAACATTTTCCAAAATATGTAAATATAAATAGTTCCTACCTTGTAATAAACTTATGTGATAAGTAAGCTGTAGCATCTCTACACTTATCTGGTACAACAGCATAAATCTTGATAATATCTAATATACGAGTCATCACAGTTTTCTTTTCTGTTTCTTTTTCGTCAAATCCATCAAAACGAGACATGTGAAATGGTATCATCACTATAATTGAAATCCAGAGCAGTAATATATACCTGGTTGTCCATGTTTCTGAATCATTTGGATCTTGAGATTCTAATAGCTGTAGCACCGGTTCAAAATCTGCAACCTAAAAAAAATTTATTACATCTGCTGATCTAGAAAGTGATTTTTACTATTAAATTAAACTAGGTACTTCTTCACTTTACCTCGTGTGGCAGATGTCTCACAATAACTTTATATCCTCTAACATTTACTACTACAAACATATATTTAAATGCCAAATGTTTCAGTTCCATGTTTTCATCGTTACTCCTGACTATAGCAATAAATTTTTGCAATAAATCATCTATATGTGAGTCTATTAAATGGGGTTGTTCGACATATTGGCTGAGAATAAAAGAAAATCTTTCATATGCTTTTTCTACCACAGATCTGTCTGCTCCTACAAGATTTTTGAGGTTATCTATCATTTTAAAGACCTCCTCGTGTTCAGAGAAATATTCCAAGGCACAACCCAAACCGAACGGTTCCTCTTCTTTTTGATTTTCATTGCTTTGTTGATTACTATTCACATTCATATTTATTTTCTTTAATATTCAATGCAAATGTTGTAAACAGTTCACAAAAATAACATACCAAACAACTGTCAGTGTCAACTGTCAAATCAATTTAACAAAAACAAAACAAACCTATTGAACCTCAAACCACAGCGTGACTACCAGAAAGGATCACAGAACATGACTTTGTGGAGCATGATATGATTATCAATGCTTATCTATAGCACTGAAATGAAATTTGGAAGATTATATTAGGCGTATTCAGACGTCACAAACCTAGAAAAAATATAGACCGCGTCGGTTCATGATATAGGTCACGTGACAGGTGCCGCGTTGCCTAGGGACCACTGAAATGTAATTTTATATTATGATGACTGGAATGCGCTAAAAGCTGCGCGAATGGATTATTTATGATCAGCGCCATATTTTGTTTTGTGCCTCTAGCAATGGCGTAGCAGTAGGGGCTTAGCTGATTGTGAATTGAAATGAAATTGAATTCTGGATATGAAGAATTATTTCGTGCTATATACTGGTTAATTTTACAGTCCCTTATAAAACATGATATGTTCCAACAATAACACCCACAAAAAAAAACAAAGAATAACACTAAACGAGATACAAGATAAAAGAAGAAACCACACTGTACGCCAATGACGTGTTTACAAACAAAATAATGGGAAATTAAGAACACAATTCATATCGTACGTGCAGAAGGTTGTCTCTCTCGCACCCATGTACATAACCAATAAAGTATGTCTTTGCTAAGTTTCATGTGCCTCCTTTTGTCTGCTCCTAGATTTGGTATCTTTATTTGGATACGCAATGCGACTAAACGCATTCCATATCGTACATTTCAGTGCTAGGGACCTAAGGTCCAGAAAACGGATATTTTATTTGCTTTATGTTGGCGGTTGTGCAAATATGTTGGCTGCATTGCAATATGAAATTATCTAACTTGCTGTCACTTTAAATGTCATTAAAGAATGTGACATAAATGTGACCAATCACAGTAAACAAATGAGCTTCACGCTACAATACAACCAACGTATATTGGCATAAAAACCAAGTTTTAGTGATTCTGGACCTTTTAGGACAGCCATGAATTAGCGGTCGCCGGCAATATGACACTGGCACTGTCTATGTTTTTTCTAGGTTTGTGGACGAGGTCAGCCGCTGAGCCGCTAAGTAAGAAATTCAGACTGAATAAAACGCTGACTAAATGCAGTTAGCCGCTGAGTATATTTTAAGCCAAGAAAATTTGCGCTTTCTCCGTAAGCTAAACGCTGAGATATTTGTGAGGTTATGGTATTTATTTACATGGTTGTTATTCTAAGTATATAGGTATTTACAATTTTCCAAGTGTCGTTACGCTTTCGAATTTCAATTAATGTTTTGCTCTGGGTTTTCCTTTTATAGAATATAAATAAATTTGTTTATTACCTATTACATATTTTGTTTATATAATTCGCCCTCATCCCTAGACAACCGACAAAAAATGTACAAGGGGCTTCTGAATCGGGATCTAAAAAGTCATAATTCAGATAAAATTACCAACGTAGATATAGAAAGAGAAATAGAAACTTTTAATTTTTGTTGTACCATAAAGTTAACAATTGGATGTTGCTAAGGAGGATCTTAACAAACTCTAAAAGCGAAAAAGTGCTCCGACGTGTTCTTCCGGAGATACGTATTTTTCTTCCAATTTTCTAAGAGTTTTCCTCCAATTTCACCCCCTGCGTACTTCCGGAGATGATTTTTTCGTTCAATTTTTCTATGAGTTTTCCTTCATTTTCACCCCCTGGAAGCAAATGTAAGTCGTTCAAAATTTAACTGACGGTTTCTAAGAAGGATCTAAACAAACCCTAAAAACGAAAATGTGCTCCGACGCGTACTTCCGGCGATAAGAATTTTTCTTCCAATTTCTGCATTTTCAACCACCGCCCCCTCCCCCCGAAGCCAATTTAAGTCGTTCAAAATTTAACTAGGTGTTCTTAGAGAAGGCCTTAACAAACCCTAAAAGCGAAAAAGTGCTCCGATTCGTACTTCCGACGATAAGAATTTTTCTTCCAATCTTACCCCCTGGAAGCCAATTTAAGTCGTTCAAAATTTAAGTGGATGTTCATAAGGAGGATGTTAACAAACCCTAAATGCGAAAAAGTGCTCCGACGCGTACTTCCGGCGATAAAAATTTTTCTTCCCATTTTCTAAGAGGTTTCCTGCATTTGCACCCCCTGGAAGCCAATTTTAGTCGTTCAAAATTTAACTAGATGTTCCTAGAGAAGGCCTTAATATACCCTGATAGCGAAAAAGTGCTCCGACACGTACCTCCGGCGATAAAAATTTTTCTTCCAAATTTCTAAGTGTTTTCATCCATTTTCAACCCCTAGAAGCCAATCTAAGTCGTTCAAAATTTAACTGGATGATTCAAACCCTGAAAGCGAAAAAATGCTCCGACGCGTACCTCCGGCGTTACAAATTTTTCTTCCAATTATCTAAGAGTTTTCCTCCATTTTCACTCCCTAAGTCGTTCAAAATTTAACTGGATATTTCTAAGGAGAATCTTGACAAACCATGAAAGCGAAAAAGCGCTCCGGCGCATACTTAGTTACGTACAATTTTTTGTCTATTTTCTTCCATTTTCACCACCTAGGAACTGATTATTTGTCTCAAATTAGTTCAAGACAAATGTCTACATTAAATAAAGCCATTTTGTGATGTAGGAATTAATCTAAGATATATTTCGTCTATAATAACCAAAAGAATGAATCCGACGTGCATGCGCCGTTTACCTGTCCCTTGTCTCCATCACATGCGCGCCTATGGTCATTCGGGTATCTTCGTTCGTTTTGGCTGCTGTCTTCACGCCGATGCCAATGGACTACTAATAGAAATTTTGGCATGATTTTTGGTTATTGGGAGCTACTTCCAGAGCAAAATGGAGAAGTGCGTCACACAATTGCTTCCGTGCAGAGAAGGTGCACTTGGTGAAAATTACTTGTATAATAACCCTTTGAAGTTTGACCGTCAGCATCCGTTACACCCTGTATATTTTCGATATTTTACATTCAGTTGTACTATTTAAAATATTTTATACTTATTAAAATCTTTAAGAATTGAAGTCTTTTTAAAATCTTAAAAAATTAATACAAAATGTTATCGACGACCGTTACAATAAAGAAATCATACTTTTTTCATCGGATCATATTAATCACATTTTTTCTCAACAAAATTGGGCCGGCTAATCCTACCTATTTCCCGGGCCGGTTTAATCTTCCCCATCCGCCCCTGTCTACTGTATTGTCATCCCGTAACTGTGTTAGTCCCGTGGGATGTTAGGTATAGTTAAAATAAATAAATAATTGTTTTTCTCTAGGCACGTGGTTTTGAATATTGTTACATAAAATTTGTTTTCCTTTTTGCAAGTATGCTAATTTTAATTTTGTATTATAAATATTTAACTATTTCAAACATTTTTATATCTGATGAAGACTTTTATGCTATTGCATTTGATAAAATTAAAATTCAAATTTCAGGTTTCAACGCATCTGACGCAATTTATTTGAGTATTGCCTTATTTACTAGAATTGTCAGTTTATAAATAATGCAGAAAAATACTGCCAGTCATCGTCTGTCTTCGGTCATTTACTTCGACCTGTAGAATATTTGTCTACTGCAACATCTTGTATTTCTTACATTAGTATAAATATTCAATTTTTTAAGTAAATTAGATTGCAATAAATTTCATTATCAAGGTTACAGCAATGTGTATGTTTTTTAACACCTTTATTTTAAGACGTAGGTGCGTGTCTAACGTAAAAGTTTGCAGGTATTGGCATAAAGGGCACTTCACATTTACCTTGCAAGTTCATTGACATTGCACTCAATTTGCATACTTACTTAGTAACCTTTTCCAGCTTGGAAATAGAAGTTGAAGTTCATTGTTTGATACCTATGCTATACATCTGTATGGGTATGTCGTATGCCTACCTAAAGGACTTTGTTTTGTCTACAGGGCGAGTCAGAAGTAGGTGTAAAAAAAAATTAAATCCAAGATTTTTCTCACCAAAACACAGTTTTTAGTTAAATAAATTTTTGTTCTAACATGCCTGCTTATAAAGATACAGGGTGTTAAAATTTAAGAAAATGAAATAATTACTATGATAAAACTTAAAAAAAACTATATTGACTAATATTAAAACAAATCAATTTTTTAAATTATGCCATTTTTTACTAAAAAAGAGTATTCTTAGATAATTTGAATGACTCAACTTTTTACGTTAAAAGTAGTGACCGGAGTCATGTAGTCATATTGTTAGCTATGTGTAAAACATTCAACGATTTTTTTTTTTAACAAAACAAATTTATCAATCAAATATATTTTCGTTCTGGAATGATCTTATTATTAAAATGTCACAAATCTATTGTGAAGAGGTGTAATGCAGAACATTTGTTGTCTAATATTCAACGGATTATCTTCTAATCTCTGTAACTATTTACGTTCATGCGAATATTAAGTTTTTGCTCCAATAAATAACCATTGAAAGTTCACAAAATATAGGCATTATCATTTATTCTTCTAATAAGCCACTGAAAAAACGTAAATGTAGTTTGACATCTCCAGGATGAAGAGCTTGAACACATGTATAGAGGTAAGGGTGTAATAACTTTCTATAGTTCTCGAAACAAAGCTTTGTGAAATGCAGAGAAACTCGACGCGTACTTGTATACTACTTGTAGTAAGATTGTCTAAAACTGCATCAATTATTTACAGCTTCTTCACAATCTGCAACATTTTGTCTTCGCTCCAGCCTGAAATTTCAAGCTCTCTCAATCTTCGGAAGGTTGATGCAAATACTTGATGTTTTGTGGTTCTTCTATTAGGAAATCTGTGGTGGTATTATCTTATACAGTTGCCAGGCTATTTCTATTACAAAAACCATATACGTAAACAATATCTGCGACTTCTTGTGCAGTAAAATCACCTATTTAAAAAAATATAGGGACATAAAAAACGTAAATAAATTTTCAGATATTTACTACATTTAACAAAGAATGACTTTTAATGACAGCAACAGCTGATTTGTTGTAAAACGTTAAATTATTTCAAAAGGGTGCTATTTACTGGAATAATGTAAGAATACTTTTTGTATTGATTATAGTTTTAATATTAGCCAGTGCCACAACATAGTTTTTTAAATGTTCACCATAGCGATGATCTATTTTGCTAAATTTCAATACCCTGTATCTCTGTAAACATGTTAGATCAAAAATTTATTTGAATACAAACTTAGGCGAGAAGAATCTTCATATAATTTTTACATCTACTTCTCACCCTGTAAAATTAATAAATCTTCCTCAAATTAACGTTCTTATTATTTAAAACATCAATTTTTTAAAATAAGATGAAAATCCTTCTCGGTACACCTTTGTTTAGTTACTGAACCCAGCAGCCCACAAATAATATGTATCTGTACCCACCCGTGATAAACAGTGACTTTATACTTTCTCAGCCTGGTAACATGACCAGCAGGATTGGTCTCAGTTGTCCTGCAAGTTGTTGACATAACTTTGCAGCGTTAATCAAAAAAAAAGTACTATTCGTGCCCATTACAATATCAGACAGTCAGTGTGGTTTGGCTCACAAAAAATTTAAATAAAATTTGCATATACGAGTAATGTTTATTCAAACCACTATCACAGATGAGATAATATGAAAATCTGTCTAGAAATATAGATTCAGTAAATAACAACATTATAAAAAATTAGATTGATTGAAATTTTTTTAATTCTTAAATTTATGGGTATGTTACTTTATTTTTGTTTTTCTTTACAATAAATAAATATCCATTTTAGGAGTTCAGAAATCTAGGTACTTAAAGTAAATATGCATATACCCACAGAGCAGCACATTTAATATACATTAACATTAGTTATTACTTATCAGTTTACAGTTTATCTACTAATTTTAAATAAACCGGCGCATCCGCCAAAAACTATGACCAGACATACGCTATACAGATGCAGTATCTATTATCGATATTTTTGTCCGTCATTGACGACAAATCGTATCCTTTTGTAGTCTTTGTTTACATTAAATCACAACGCGTATGCTTTCAATGTGATTCAATTAGATCCTATTTTAATTTTTAATAGAGTAGGTAGGTACATCCGAATTTCTATTATATTTTTACAGAAAAAAAAAAATTGTTCATGTGTGTTCCACTACTTGTTATTTATATAATTTGTCGTATGACATGTATTGTGTACTTATACAGTATTAAATGTGTGTTTATTGATGTTTAAGTAATACAAGTACAATCTATTGCAATAATATGCAGTCTCTAATATATGCAAATTTGTTGAGTTGTCTCTCAATTGATTTGAGGAAGTGCCGTTATGCAAACGATTGTACCTATATCTTAGTAAACAAGTCAGGACAATAGAAGGTCGTCGCTCTCCCAACACGGACTCTCTTATTGACGAGATGGCACACAGAGTGCATGAAATATTGTCTCGGCTTCCAGTTCGCAACCCCTACAAAGAGGTGTTTCGCACTTCCTCATGTAATAGAGGTGCTTAGCCAACGATGTCCAGTTTGAAAACCTGTCACCAGACGAAGATTTGTCGTAGACATAGCCGGGTACTTTTTGGCTGTATCCTTGCAGGGGTACTCTAGGAACTTCTTAGCAAATTGACAGCCATTTGTTTCATCCCAACGTTTCATAAGGTTCTTTCCTTTGCTTTTCAGTGTAGTGTAAATTACACTACGCTGAAAATCAGCTGTTCAGCGCAGTGCAGAAGTGGTGCTAGAATCAAAGGAATAACGAAGTGTGAGATGGTGTAGCCAGAGAACAACCATGCTTGTGCAGTTAGGATATATACTAAATTTGAAAGATGTTTCCTAACTAATTATTAATTATGGACGTCAAAGATGTTTTTGTGATGATGGTCTAGTCATCATAATAGATTAGTAGATGTTCATTCAAGCTCGGCTAGCTCGAGTAATAGTGGTGATGAAGTAGAAACATTAATCAGTTCTTTATTTGAAAGATAAAAACGAAATTAAATTAAACAATATGTAGAAGAAATTGTACCTAAATATTCTGATAGAGTTTTAAAAATATTTTAGCATAAATAAAACTTAATTTGATTATTTAGTTCATACAAGAATTGTGAAATATTCTAAACTTTCAAATATTTGTTAAAGATAATGCAGGTTGCTGACTGCGCATGTCCAGTGCATTTCACTCCTGCTCGGCCTGGGTGTAGATAAACTACACTAGTGTAACTAACACTGGGGCAATGGAATGAAAAAGTGTGGTGTAAAATACACTACTCTCTTGCAAAGGAACGGTTTCGGGCTATTCAGTGCAGGTGATGCTACACTTTCTGTGCAAAGGAATAGACCTATAAACTCTTTGTGGGTGTCTCCTTTGATAATTTCAACAAATGCTAACAACGGAAGCATACTAGCCTGACCAAATCAAAAAATATTCAGACCCGATGCACTTCCAGCCAACTTGTCAGCTACTTTATTGCCATTGCACCGGTCATGTCCTTTTAACTGTTGTAGCTGTTGTTAGCTGAGGCCTGAATGTCTGATGACGCTGATCTAGTTGTTATCTTATGATTACGTAAGATCAGTAGTGATTGTCTACTATATCTGTGTAGATTCTGATGATTTTGCCAATTGTATGTCTACGGGCAATATCTTTGGCGGCTATGGTGATACCTGCATGCCTATCCATTGCCCACTGATAACGAATATGTAAGTATCTGGAATAAATCCCACATCCTGCACCTTCCTTCTTTTTTAATCCGTCTGTGTAGATGTTGTAAACATCTTCGCTGGCGCTCTCTTCATTCCTGATAAGTACCGTGTAGGGTCTGTCAAATCAACACTACCTAAAAGACCATGTCACCATGTCTTTTAGGTGGCTTTCGACCACCAGACGACAGCTCCATAGGCTAACATTGGTCTCATAATGGCAGTGTATATCCACATGGCCACCCTTGGTTTAATTCCAATCATAAAGTATTGCGCATAATATATCAAACGAAAAAATTATGGACATGATGCTGGCACACGGGGAATCACATCAAAATTCAGTGGTTGCAGCTTGTCTTTATGCCCAAAGGTTTCCCCCAATATATCATCGGAGTTGCGTGTTATTCAGCGGGGTAGAGAAACTGGCAGTTTCCGGTCGAGGCCTGGGTAATATCGGGGAGCCATTAGACCTAGACAAATTGTGAATCTCAAGGAAGAGATTTTAAATGCCACCGAGGAGCAGCATGGCATAATTGAAGCGTAATTTGGATCCACAGTTTGGGAATGTTAATAAGGCACGCCTTACTCTATCCATTTCACATGCAGCAGACAAACAAAAGTCTTACTTCCAAGGGATCTTCACCTTCGAGTTAACTTTTGCAAGTGATTGTTACATCAGCAGCACTTAAACTCAAACTTTACCATAACCATTTTAATTGATGAGGCAAATTTTACAGCTACTGCATTCAAAATTTTCACAACATGTATGTAGTATTGGGCATTGGAAAATCCGCATGTCACTCGGCGACACATACTTTCAACAACAAAATTTACAGTAAATGTATGTGCTGGAATTGTGAACGGAATAATTATTGGCCCTTTCATTCTGAAAAATCGGTTGACTGGTGCTCTTTTTTACAATTTTTGAGTAATAATTTACCGGTATCCCTCGAAGAAGTTAATCTGATCTTCATTATTGTGCTTCACCATATTTTGCTGGACTAGTGCGACAACATTTGGATCATACTTCCCGAATGTTGAACAGACCTAGGTGGTCTAATTGGGTAGCCCTACCTAAATCTGCTTGACTTCTAATTTTGGGGTCACATAAAAACTATGGTGTATGTTAACACCAAAGTTAACACTGAACAAGAATTGCGAAATCGCATGCATGTTGCCGCTGAAGCAATTCGACTACAGCCTGGTTTGGGCCGTGCGTGTGAGGAGTCATGAATTTGGCGAGTTTTGCTTACAGATGACAATATAAATACGTTACTCTACTATAATTATATTACTAGATTAACAGTACATTAATAATTAACACGTTTACTGTTACGTTTAAAACGACTATTATAATGTCAATATTTAAACAGTATATATATGTCGTAATTCCTACATATTGGATGCTATGCTGAATTTAGCCCTAAGTTGCTTCTATTATCACAGTCTATTATAACTGTGCTATTATGATCAGTATAAAAAAGGGACAAAACAAGTGTGTCCCTAACTGGTACATGAAAAGGTAAGATGGACAATTCGGGAGGTTCTATAAAATTATTTATATAGTAACTTATATAAAAAATATCGGGTCCACCTGAAACCTACGAAATTCTAAAGATATTAAGCCAAATAATAAACTAGTAGACGAAATATCGTGAACGTTATACAGTCCATGAATCTATAATTGACACAAACTTATTTTGAATTCTTTCAAGGCAAGGTGTATGTACATCGTAGCAAGGGCTCCATATAACACAGACAAAGATCAATCTAGTGTAAATATATGCAAAATAAATTGTTTTAATGGCTCTAGCAGACCTGAAATTTTTGCATATTCTTGTAATAAAACCAAGCACTTTATTACACTTACGGGTCAAATAATTATTGATTATAATCAATATGAAATGTAAAACTCATTTTACAATCAAAAACTACTCCCAAGTTCTTAATCTCAGTTACTAACATTTTTAGTAAAAGTGTGCCATTTATTAAAATTAAGATGTAACTTATTATTATACTAACACGGTATTTGCAAAAGTTGTCTAAATTGTTCTGTAACAATAAACAATCTCGCCACGAATCAACCTTAGTGAAAATTTTAATATCATCCGCATATAAAAGAAATTTATAAAATTGTAACGAGCTTCCGGCCATCCGATGTCATTGTCATAAGAAAAACAGTGGCCGAGATGAGACCACCGTGGAACTCCCGAAGTGATACAAAACGCTTTTGAACAATAACCATTAACTGTGACAATTTGGAATCCATTAAACAAATAATATAACTACATCCAACGTAAAAGATTACGACAAACACCAATTTTTAGTAATTTAGCCATTAATCTGTTATGATTCACTTTATCTAAAGCCTTACTGCATGAAGTCAACATAAACAAAGTCTACTTGAAAATATGAAAAACAGAAGCCTAGATTTATCGTGCGGAAGATAAATATATTAATTGCTGGAAATGATTAAGAACTACGACATTACAACAGAAAAACAGTACATTCCCTGTAGGTGATCGTCCAGTTATGAAATATATCGTGCGTGGTATATCGTATCGGCAACTTATTAAGATTAGGTGATTGGCTTTTAGAATGCATGTAGGTATAAATTAACCCCACTTCCTATTTAGTTTGTTTACAAGAATTCTTAATATAAAGCAGGCTTGCATTAAGTATGTTGATCAAAGTATTTTTATCAGATACACCATAAACAATTATAACGTGCCAGTACAACTAAAAATAAAATCTTTTGGGCTGTTGCCAGCAGATGTGCACTAGATTGTTCAGTTATCTTACTTTAAAAGAACAATTCACTTGAAGATTTAGAAGATGGATAGTTACTACTCTCATAGTAGCAACAACGGTTGTGAACCTATAACCTCTGTGTTTATACATTTAGCCAAAGATGATATTGATGCGTTTGATAATACACCGATCAAGGATTTTTTTAAGGGACTGGGACAGATGTTTTATATTATAAATCCTTCTGAAACAACCTTTAACGATCGGAAAGAAGTACCTGAATACTTTAGAAATGTAAGTTGAACTGTTGACCAATTTTTAAATTAGTATCTTCAGTATTTAATATATATTTTTTTAATATTACTATACGTCTGATATATATTTCACAAAACCAACTTAAACCTGTGTTTGATGAATGTTTTTTACTGATTAGGTAAAGAAGTTGATCACATTGACACATTGCATTTTTATTATTTATTACAAAAATTTGAATTCATCTCGCATATTTTCCCAAATAATCAAAGTTCAAAAATATAGGTCAGTATAAAATGGAACTATATTTGATTTAAAACCTTATATAGTTATTATTATGTACTATGATGCACTTGAATGCATACTTGCTCCAATTACCTACTTAAAGTTTATCTAATCAAATCAATTATTTAACCATATTTATGTTTGTAAATTTTAAATTACTATTTGTCTCATCTAGTCTAAGGAAAATTTTACTAGCAAGTTATTCACTTAAATATTACTTTTATACATAAAATGGAATAAAATAGAACATGATATTTAATTTAAGTACAATTATAAATTACACTCAAGTACAATTATAAATTATTATGAAATTACTATGTAATATGGTTAATATTGTATGTACATTAGTTTCTATTTTTTTTCAAAAACAGCCTAAGAAGACGGAAAGTTATTTTTCTTAAGCAAATGAGAATATAAATAATTATTAACAATTTTGACAAAATATTAGAAATAGATGAATAGATATAGTAACATTTTGTTCTTTCAAGCAAGAAAAATATGTGCTTGCCTTTTGCGACTATAAATTAGCTGGTACCTAGGTACTTCTATTCTGCATATTCGTCGTGTACCTGTAATGTACTGCAAAATTACAAATTATAAATATATAATTACTATATAATGCAATGCTGATTCTCCAGAATGATTTTAATTACGTACTAAAATACTCAATAGATAAATTCAAACAAATTATTAATTCAAAAAATATTAGTTAGTAATGTCTAGTAATTAGCTGCCTGTGTAGTATAAATTTTAAATAAATGTTTTGTTTTTGTTACTGCGTTTTGGTTTAAGTGGTTATTTTTTATGTTTAAAATGATGGCTTTCTTTCATGTTATGATATTCCTCTGTGTTGTATTTCATGCTGTTTTATAAGAACAACGTTAGCTGTAATAACTTTTTGAATCAACAACGTTAAATGCAGTTAGCGGCATGTAACAAGTATATATTTTTTATAAACTAATGGAAGGTTGTTTCAAAATAAAGAACCATTCTCAATTGATTTAAATTACAGAAAGCTGGCCTTCAAGTATGGTTCATTATTTACTGAATACCCTATATACAGGGTGTTAACGATAATTTTGGCCAAATATCACCGACATTTATTATTATTATTATTATATTCCATCGATGAAAATTCGGATTTTGAAAGCTTAATACGAGATGGTACATAATTTTATGAACTTCTTCTTTTATCTATAACTTAAATACGGGAAAAGATTACTTGACAATATTTGGGTAGTGATATTTTTCCAACATGAACTATTTACTCATAAATTTAAAATATATATACTCGAGTGGCGTACAGTATTAAAAACAAACAATACACACTAATTTCAACAGTAAAACTTCAAACCAAGTAAGTGGCACTTTTAACTATTTATTGTCATGAACAGTTTCTTCGCAACGACATTTTATGACGCAAGATCATAAAACACCCTATAACTCCCTTAGTAAGCTTATATTTGAATAAAATGTTGTTATTGTATAACAAATCCTAATTATTTTCATCGATATATGTATGTCGGCGAAATTTGAACAAACTTATCGTTTACACCCTATATAAACTCAATGTTCTATACTTTGGGTAGGTAAAATGTACTAATATTTGTCAAAATCAAACAGTAGTATTACTTGATCAAAATATCTTTAATCGTATCATTTAGTCGAATATGAAGGGAAGAAGTATATGTTCGATTTAGATTTTAAAATATATTATTTAAACTTTTAGTTTTAAATAACGCGCAATGAAATTAACTGGAGAATAATGAATTCAAAATTTCAGTCGGTCATACTGTCATTAATTTTAACTAACTTTTAACATTCGGAAGGTCTAATAAAGGCAGAAAATTGAAAATAAAATTTACTCGACCTTTTTAAAAAAAATAACCAAATCACCCTATAAAAATCGGTAACACAACGCTCCTGGTACTCTACAAACTTTCTGATGACGCAGCCATATGACAATCGACTGTCGAAGGAAACATCGTTGCCACATCAGGATTACATACATAATATCGTCTAATACTTCAGCGTGTTAGTAGCACTTTCTGCATTTCCCGCATTTCTTTCCCCCCACATTTGGAGATCACACCACACATTTGGAGGGGGGATGGAGAGAATACAAAATACAAGCAGTAGTTTGTTTATTTCGGTCTCGTGAATTGGTCGTAAATTCACAATTTTGAATATGCGGAAATGGTAGTTTCATACGGAGAATGTTTACGGAATGCGAATGCCGCTGTTGCAAAATATCGGAGACGTTTCTGTAACAGACATTTTCCAGGTGCGCGAACTTTGTGTAAGTGCTTCAACGCCTTCACGATACAGGTTCTGTGAAACCGCGTCGGGAACTTGCGGGACATTGGTAAAATAATAAATTTAGTTGAGGAGCAGCCTACTCTCTTTCTACAAGAACCATTTCAAGGCGATTGGAGATCCCAAAGCAAGGTCTGCAGAATATTACGAGAAAGCTCACTGAACCCGTACCATTTTGAGAAAGTTCAAGCTTTAGAACCTGCTGATTTCCCCAACCGTCTTGGATTTTGCAATTGGCTTAAAAATCAAATTGCGGCTGATCCTAATTTTATTAATAAAGTGCTATGGACGGGTAAGTGCAGCTTTACTCAAAACTGGCATTTTAAATAGGTTGGTACTACTTAAAAAACAATAAATTTCTATGCTAGATGTATACGTAACTAAAAACTGAATAATTAATGGTACTTACGAGTTATAATAAAAATTCAAATTCAATTGTAAAACGTAGTGAAAAGGTAATATCAAAATTATTAAAACTGTAATAACCTAACATTCGAAAACATTTATTTATTATCTACATTTGTTTCTATTAACAAATAAAACAATATTTAAGGAAAATTAATTCATGTATCTAGATAAAAAAAGTTAGTTTTACACCTTGTCGTTAAATAACAGTACAAAAACTGGGTAACTAGTATACTCGCGACAATTCATTATATTTTCATCAAAATATTTAAGAAACTGCAACTTATAGTAGTAAAACTATATGCTACACTAAAAGTTTGCATTATACGTATATTGCACTAAATTGCAAAAAATGTTTTATTTTAAAGCGACTAAATATCGAAAATTACGTTAACAATAAAAATAAATGTTTAACGTCAGCCGTGACGTAAGACGTCTGAATTCTAGACGCGAGTATAGTAGTAACTGGATAACTTTTATGAGCATCAGATCAGAGGCGTGCCGTTTCGGTCTTGGACAGTTTTTTGTCGACAACACGAGGGTTTTATTACTTAGTATTCTCTTAATAATTTACCCATTGGGCATAGGTAGTTTATGTAAATCGTTTATTACTCGGTTTATAATTAGAGACATTGGAGTTTTGTAATTTCAATGTTAAATATTTTTGGAACTGTAACCAAACCGATTTCTTTGTACTCATAACAGCCACATTTGGTCGGACGAAAATCCACACGCTACTCGTCTGTCTAGCTTTCAAAGACGATTTGTTGTCAACGTATGGGCAGGTGTGCACGGGGATCGTTTGATTGGACCGTATTTTCTACCGGAAAACCTGAATGAACCGCGTTACTTGCAATTTTTAATTGAATTATTTGATTGCATTGGACAGTAACATATTAAGTTCGTATTGCCTGAACTGAGCAAGAAAAAATATGGGATTCTAAAATAGTCAGTACAACCGTTTATTTATGATATCTAATACCTAGGCAGGTACTACTCATTATTCCCTATCTGCTCCTAAAATTAATGACATTGTGACTGACTCACCCTATATAAAAACTTTGCTCAAGGCGAGTGATAAGCATATTATTTTAATAATTTAAAATATTTTCTTCTGTAAATATTTGAGTACGAATTATGAATATACATATAACAATATAACACCGATCTTTATTTTTTGTTATAACAATGAAAACGGCAATGAAGCTACAGGTCTTAGATTATAGATATTTAGTTACTTTAAAAACATTAAGGTAAAACTAATAAATGGGCTATTTATATTTTCTCAAAATTAACATATTATTGGGACATGAATTTATATTTTTAGAAAGCTGAATATTTTTATGTAACCAATAGTAGAATGGGCATACATCTACGTATACACACAGATATCATATATTAAAATTGTTACAATTTTGCAATAATAATGTCACTTTCTCAAATAAGTTTTTTGAACTACTGAAGGTTCAGAGTAGAAATTTCATTAACTATCTACTGGTGAGTGCAGAACAACTAAGAACTAATGTAAAAAAAGGATTTATTACAAATTCGTCAACAGTTCGTAATAAATTGCGAAATTTGTTATAAAGGGTGTCATTATTATTGCAATAGATTGTACGCACTAAAATAATATTTTACGGTTTACCCACCGCAGCAGCCGTGCGCAGTCTAGTATATGTTTCAATGGACCACCGTGTATAGTACATTCAACGCACTGATTGTTAAATATATTTTTTTATAAAGAAAATATGTTCAATATATACGAAATAATTTATTAAATATGAATTCCGTTGCAAACATGCAGTATTTAAAAAAATATATTATATATTTGTTCAATACAATATAATTGATATATAAATTATTTTTTATTTTCCAGGCATGGCCATATTTTTTACTATTCATGATCATAGAAAACATAGTCTTATGGGCAGACAAAAAACCGACGTACAGACTTAATGATAGCTTAACAAGCTTATCTCATGGACTAATACAGCATTCTGGCAAGTAAGTATTAATTGAGTGCATGGTTTTATTCTAAATTTGAAGCAGCTATTACAATAAATAAGGCAGCAGACTGTAACGTTATATAGACAAAAAAATTTTCTTTAGGTTACTATTTCGGGGTGCTGAAAGTTATGCGTATTTTTTCTTATACGAACATTGCCATTTGGTGGATCTAGCTTGGGACTCCCCAATTACTTGGTATTTAGCAGCTATAGCAGTCGATTTCTGTTACTATTGGGTACACCGGGCATGTCATGGTAGGTAAATTCAATATGTGATTACAACTCAAATAGTATTAAGTAGTCCTGAATAGTGTAATAGGTTTCTTTATCTTTTTTTTAAGAAATACATATATTGTGGGCCCAACATCAGGTGCATCACAGTTCTGAAGAATTTAATATTGCTGTGGGTCTAAGACAATCGATACTGCAAGGATGGTGTGGTTTTGTAAGTATATTTTTGTTTTACTTTTGTGGACAGTATCCATAATATTTATAATACGATTATCTGTTGTGTTATTGTTACAAAGTAACAAATATGTTTATTAATTTAATGACTGTTAATTAATTAAATAAACACTAAAAGTACAGATAATTTTATCATGTCTTTTAAGAGATATATAATAATGTCTGTGATTATTTTGATTATCCTACACTTCCAGTTAGAAGCCAATATTAACTTTTTAATAAAATGCTCTGTATATTGTATTATACTATACATTACAATTTTACATATTCACAATCATGACATATTAGTAAATAAATGTATGTATAGTAAAGGATAGTATGTTATAAGAAAATGGAACAAAATATTTCTATAACTGTATTCTGGTGTTTTAGTTAGTTCACAAATTTAGCTGTAGATATTTAAATTAAAATGCATACATAAATTTAGTATACAGTATGTTAGACCTGTGGTCTAAAATGCCGTCTTTTCAAGATAAAATATTATCAAATAAAAAAAAATCAAGAACATTTTGAAACCAGCCATATTGTGCACAGCTCACGTGACAATTTTAAGGACATCATTTCACGTTATTCTTTTCCAATTCAAATGTTTACTTCTAAACAACTTTTTAGGGGTTTTCCATTTGTTTTAAAACACTGCCGACACTGATATTAATTAAAAAATAATGGAAATAAACTTCTTACTTACCACAAATCGATATTATTGCATATTGTAGCCTTTCATGTGCAGTATCGCAATTACTGCAACTTCATTTTTCCTCGGTCTTGCATTCTCTCTGTTTTGGACTGATTTGGGATTTGGTTTCGTTGTTTAGAGGGAAACGATTCACATATAAATGACAATTAACATAAAATTCCCACTTTATATCAAAATTATATCTGAAAATTCTTAATTTGGATCAAGCATTGCAAATTAAAACAACGGAAGACACTGAACTTGCGACCCAGTTATTGCACCGTAAACAGTCGATTAAGTGGAGTGATGTAGAGTTAGTTAAAGTTTTATGTAAATTCTTGATTAATCTTCTGACCAAAGATTGCATAATGAAAATTATTTTTCACTTTTCCTAATACCTTTTTGAATAAATATTCTGTATGGTTTTAATATGAGTTTCAAATGGTCAAGTTTTAATCTTTTCATAGCCCAACTAATTTATCTAGAACTGAAGATGTAATCTGATAGTATAATAAAATGAAGGCAGAATATACCACTCTAAAACTGTTTATAAACCGCGCTCTACATAAAAAATAAAAATCTGTACTAAGGGATGGTTTCTTTCTTTGCAGTTGTTTTACTTACCCCTGGCATTTTTTATTCCTCCTGCACATTTTATAACTCATCAACAGTTTAATTTGTTGTACCAAATATGGATCCACACAGAAACAATTACTACCCTTGGTCCTCTAGAATATATTTTCAACACACCACAACACCACCGTGTACATCATGGTAATTCATATAATTTAGATTACTGATTCCACTAGTATTAACCCACTCTAAAAACCAAGTTACTAAAGAGATGTAATTTTAGGAAGTAACATATACTGTCTGGATAAAAATTACGGAGGAGTTTTAATTATTTGGGACCGCTTATTTGGCACTTTTGCTGCAGAAAAGAAAAATGAATCAATCATTTATGGACTTGTTTTCAACCAGCCATCATTCAATATTCTCCATTTACAAGTAAGTAAATAAACGATATAAAATTAAATTTAAAATATACAGGGTGTTAAAAAGAGAGTGTAAAATATTTCAGGAGATAATAGTATGAACCAAACTAAGCAGGAAAGTCTTAATAAACATGGGTTCGCAAAGTAACGGTTGCGGAGATATGGACTACTATTCGTTTTTCAAACATATTTTATTAGGAATAAACCGACAAAGGAAGCTTTTAACAAACAAAAAACAAAGTTAAAGAAGATGTTCAAAGTGACCTCCTTCCATTTCCAAGCAGGTACGACATCTTTGTCTCAACGATATTCGAACTCTTTCGAAAACACCCTCCTTAGTTTGGATTTCTTGGCACTTTTGATTAATCTGTAGCTGCAGCTCTTCCAGGCTATTTACAGGAGTACCATGTACTAATGTCTTCAAATATCCCCAAACAAAGAAATCTAGAGGGTTCAGATCAGGCAATCTTGGAGGCCATAAAACAGGTCCGGCCCTTCCTACCCATCTATGTGGAAAAGTTTGGTGTAAATGCTCTCTAACGGCCATGGAAAAATGAGCTGGAACACCATCATGCTGGAACCACATTTGTTGCCTCTGATTCAAAGGAATGTCTTCCAAAAACTCATACAGTGTGTTCTGCAGAAAGTTGAGGTAAGCAGCGCCTGTTAATCGGTTTGGTAAAACAACAGGACCTAGAAACCTGTCACCTACAATACCCTTCCAAATGTTTAATGAAAAACGTGCCTGATGTCCAAATTCTATTAGAGCATGACGATTTCGTGGGCCCAAATAAAACATTCCATATCTCCGCAACCGTTACTTTGTGGACCCATGTTTATTGAGACTTTTCTGCTTATTTTGGTTTACTATTACCTCCTTAAATATTTTACACTCTTTTTTTAACACCCTGTATAACAAATAAAATTTACATCAATCATACCTTTTTCCAGACTTTCTACACTAAATATGTTATTGAAAGGTTCAGCAGCATGCGAAGCTGGAGGTACAAACTTGCTGCTATTTTCTACGGACCAAGTTGGGAACCTGGTAAGCCTCGACTAGGATTAGAAGAAGACAAAGTTAAAGTAAGCATATAATATATCAATAGAATTATTTTTAATCAAATATTGAATTGAAATAATACAGATGATGTATTTGTTATAGGTGGTAGCTAGAGAAAAATATGATGTAAAATTGCCACTTTGGTGCAATATCTACCTCCTCATTCATTTTTGTGTTGTGGTGTATGGATTCCAATTACTTGCATCATGCTACATGGTAAATATATTTTTTATACTACTACAATTGAATAATATAAAGGAGTTTCAATAAAATTCCAGTTTGCTATATAGAAGTGTAGAAAGATAAAATCATGTTTTGTTACAGAGCCTCAACCCACTTACTGTCTTTGCTTTTGTGATATACATAATTGCATCTCTCACAACAATAGGAATGTTGTTCGACAATCATCCATATGCTTATGTATTTGAGCTGTTAAGGTGTATGGTGCTGGTTACAGCTATACAAAGACTAGACTTCACAGCTGTCGATAGTTTCGTACTCTTAGCTATTGAAGTATTCTTCACAATATCAGGATTGTTCTGGTTCCTTCAAAGTATCAAAATTATACAAATTTCAATGAAGACAGGAGTAAATCCATAGATTTGTATACAATTATGTATATTGTACTGATTTTATTGTGATATAGATTATGCGTATTATATGCAAATAGATAAGATAAAATTGTAAATTACTGTACATACACAAATAGAATAAAAAATACTATTTCATAAAATAGGAGTACTAAGAATCATTTCCCTTTTTTAATTAAACAAAAAAGTGCTATAAATAATAATAATTATAGACAATACCCTCCATCAAATGTTCATACTTTTCTTTTTTTAGTAAAGAACAAAAAACTGAGACACCCTGTATATATGTAGTTACTTACCAGTGTCACTTATTGGGTACTAACAAAAGGTCAAGGGTTTAAGAATTTTTTATATTTATTTATTTAAAATGATTGCTGAATTATCTTAATAAAAATTATACTTTAAAAGGATTTCTTGAAAACGCTTCTCTCAATAAAGCATTCACATATCTTGGGGTGAAATCTACTCTACTAAGAAAATAATGACATTTCATAACATAATTTATTTGCATGTGATTAAAATAACATTTAATGTGAAGTAATGATATTAAATTTACAGAAACAAAACCACAGATTATGCATTCTTCTAAAATAATCTTGTTTACACTTCTCCAACAAGAAAATCTAGAGCATCATCGAAAACACAAGCAACATCTTACTATTTCACAATTAAAACAGTAAGATGAGTTACAATCAACTCCCATAAAAAATGTTAATATTACGCATGTAGAGTAGCATGAGGAACCACTTTTTCTTTAAATTATTGTAAATTGATTAATGTATGAGATCAAACGAGACTACGGCACGATTTAAAACTGAATTAAAAAATGAAAATAGAATAGGAATATCTAAGTTGTTATAAATTTAAATGATTATCTAACAAGAAACGATTTTAAATGTGTTACTTTGTATTTATACACTCCTCTGTAGTCAACAAAAATTTACCATATATTTGATAGTTGGGTATTAAAATTAATAAATTACATAGATTTACAAATCTGAGAATTTTTTATATTGCACAAGCACTCATTTATGTTTCCAAAGGATATTAGTGTGCTAAATCCAAATCTGAATTCAGAATTATAACATAGTTCAACATAACGTCAGGTTTTCAAGATACTCTAACCTGAGTAATCAATTGGAAATTCCTGATTCAATATCCTGGGACAGTAGGTCATTTGAACAACATAAACTTTAATTTTACGTACGTTTCGGGTTTATTACATAATACCCATCTTCAGAAATTACAATATTCTTATGCTAAAAGAGTAAAAACAATGTCGTAAATAGCATTTTTTAAAAAAACAACCAAAAAACATAAACAACATTTAGTTAAAACATACCTAACATCGCATAAGAATTTTAATTTTCATAATAATTTTTCCAAAAAATTATTTTAGATTTACTAAAAAACATATAAATTTTAATTATACTCGTAGTTTGTCTTGCGGTGCGAAATTAAATATAAAATATTTTAACGCGAATATTAAGAATGAAAGACGAGCTCATATTTAGGAATGTCAGAAAAAATTTATATTTTTTAGATAAAAAAATATAAAATGTCACTTTTACTTTTTTCACCAACATTTACGACTACCAGTATAATTAAAATTCTTATGCGATGTTAGGTATGTTTTAAACTAAATGTTGTTTATGTTTTTTGGTTGTTTTTTTAAAAAATGTTATTTACGTCTTATTGTTTTTACTCTTTTAGCATAAGAATATTGTAATTTCTGAAGATGGGTATTATGTAATAAACCCGAAACGTACGTAAAATTAAAGTTTTCGTTGTTTCTTTGTTCAAATGACCTACTGTCCCAGGATATTGAATCTATAAGATCTAACCCGAGTATAAAATCCTGTTTTCAGCTAAATTTGAGCTTACTTTATGCCGAAAGATAAAATTCTGCCACAAAAGTAAAAGTTGCATCTTAGTATCAGTTTTCGCATGTAACATTAAATTGAGTTTGCTCAAATAACTTTTTTCCTGTCGAGATATCGTACATCGACATTTATTAATTCAAACCCATAAATTAGAACGATCTGTAAGTGCCACAAATATAATCCATCAACTATTCTGAAAAGGAGTATTTATAAATGATCTTGGATTCGATAACAATAATAATACGTATCTGATATGCCTTATGCACGGAAAATACCAATTTGGTTGTTCTTCAATATATCAATGAAATGCAAAACTAATAAATTTCAATGAACAATAGCTCGAAGAGCTTGAAGAATACTAGTACCTACTTTAATCCTTACTATTCTACCTTTTGTTGTAAAATAACCTCTAATATAGCATGTTTTGCACTTTCAAGTGAGAATGTCTCGAAAAGTTGACGTGATGGTGCAATCCTTTAGACATGATTTAGTGCCCGTGCGATAAAATTATGTAAACCTGTGTTATCATTAGGACTAATTTGTATTAATAACAAAGTTATTTGTACAATCTGTGTTTCAGGTTTGAAATATAATATAAAACCTGGTGCTTACCGTAAATTCAAATCAGGAAATTAAAATCAAATTTATGGAAATCTGTTGATGCATTATTTTTTAGAGAAGTGCAATTATAAAAATACCAATAAGCCATTGTAAAAGCTGCTAACTACCTCAGAACGTGAGACAAAAGATGTTGCCTCATTATTCCCGCTGTTCAAGCATTTTTATGAACCATTTGTAACGAATTTTTTAAAGTGTATCACACTGTAGTTATACATCATAGTGTTTCTTTAACAGTACTGTTAACATGCAATAGGAGTTGGCATTTAATAATACACAAGTACGGTAATATACATCTCGCCTGCACTAATTTTTTTTATATTCTAAAACAACCACAAAATATACTTATAAAAAATAAAATACTTGTGACTACAATTTGAGCTGCTTTGTTGAGTTTCCATAGCATTACACACATTCACAGATTGATTCATAAACAGAAAAATATTGCAAAATATTTTTAGAAAAATATAAAAGTTCATTAAGTACTAAGAACATCTAATATATAAAAAATATTTGTGTTTTATTATTCTTACACAACTCCGCAAATGCCATCTATTTTCATAACTTTCTGTAGAGAAATTAAAAACATAATTTACAAAATATAATAAATCAGAATTTTTTAATTCATTTAAAGTTGTGAAAACAAACAGCAATATTAATTTCTCATAATAGAAGGGAATCAAAATCTTTACCAGATATCAAAATAATTTCTCTTCAGAAATCGATTAAATTTATTTTAGAAACCGATTATGTGCGGCTTTTAAAATAATCATGAAAATGTGTGAAGTATTTTGATTCGCTCCGAAACGCAAGTGTTTATTTTATTTATTGTATAAAATTCCAAACTCTATTCACGACTAAGCAAGGTGTATAAATTATTTTAAAAAAGTAACAATAAACTTTCTACACAAAAAAAACTACAACTAAATAGCAAGAAAAAGCTGTTTATTTCTTAAATATTAAGAAAACATATATAAAAAGAGTACTTTGTGCAAATTATTAAATGTATTATATAGTAGAAACAATAGTTAGAAAATATGTGCTCCCACTCCCAACATGAATGAAAAAAAAATTATGGCCTTAAAAAGTAAATATACTCTATTTGCACAACTAATAATAACAATCATAATTGCAAAATCAAAGATAAAAAGCATATGAGCTAAAAATTTACATAAATAAAAATAGCTATTATTGCACAGAACAAACAATCCAAATAAAATATTATGAAGGTGATGTCAGTCGATGTAATAATTACATTTTGAAAGAAGATTTACAATTACAAATATTTGAATTGTTTATTTTGTTTGTTCTCTATAATATATTAATCCACCATTATATTTCGCACTTTGAAAGTTAATTATAATTATAATAATAATAAATCTTTATAGGTTCCTGTACAGATAAAGCTAAAATATAATTTATATTTTAAATTAGACCATTGCAGTCCACTGTCACATTTAGTGCAAAAAATGTAGCCGCTGCGCCCGAACTAAACTAAAATGAGTCGCTGGCAGTCTCAATGGAGGCAACTTTATAATTTGAATTTGTCGGAGTCAATAGATACCTAAAACAATAACCTAATTACACATAACATAAAATATATAGGTATACAGTGTATATAAAAATTTTACCATAATATTATATTTCAGTTCTCTAGGTAGATTTGATTAGAACAATTTCCAGACTCCAAAAATGAACATGTACACTATGTTTTAATGACCACCATTTCACTTTTTTTGAAGTTATACTTCTTTGCGCCCATTAGACACATTGGGATGGGATGTTGGTCGAGAAACCGCGTCACGCTCAAAAGGAAGAACAAATTTATAAGAACTAATATAATAATAATATATATATATATATATATATATATTTTTTTAAGAAATTTTTTTTTAAGAATTTTTTTTTTTACGTACGAGTATTTTTTTTTAAGAATTTTTTTTTTGTACGTACGACTGTTTTTTTTATTTATTTATTTTTTTTGTACGTACGAGTGGGTGCATGAGAATGGCCAAAGAAGTATAACTTCCACCGTCTGGTCCGACGCAGACAATTTTTTTAAATTATATAGTGGTTATTGTCATTTTTTTAATAAGAGAAGGCAAGTTAAATTAGAAATTTGAATATTCCAACAAAGTTGTGAAATTATCCAAAATATTGGAATTTTTATTGAATTCATGATTTTGGATTTTATATGTAGAAGCAAAAACATCCTCTTAGCATGACACATTAATAATAATAATTTAAATAAAATTCAAGTTTTTACTTAAATACGCTATCAGAATGATATTTGTAATTTACAAATTGAGTTTACATGAACCTAGTTTTTAACCCCTTCGGTCCTGCATAAACCTGCAACTCACAGCTCCAAGAGAAAAAATAGAAGTTGATGATGACGTAATATTTGCCATTCCTAAGAAAATTCATGAATTCTTCAGAAATGAAATACCAATAATAAGGATAATTCAAGCTGCAATAGCTGAAGTTGAGGATATGCTTAAATTATCTGAAACAATTTTTAGAAGAAAAATGTATGACATGAT
Organism: Monochamus saltuarius; assembly: GCA_025584915.1. Lineage (NCBI taxonomy): Eukaryota > Metazoa > Arthropoda > Insecta > Coleoptera > Cerambycidae > Monochamus > Monochamus saltuarius. The sequence goes on from CM046726.1 coordinate 7,254,265, forward strand.
TTTCGGATTGGGAACAAAATCGTAAAACTATGCAAAGTTGTAGTATAATGAAGAAATTATTAAGAAAATTTTGTGCATCTGGCAAAAATTATTAGATTATTGGATGGATAAAAAGTTTGGCAGAACGGTAAGGTCCAGAGTCAGAGAGAATCATTTTTAGATGGATTCTTTTCTGGATGATAAATATTATAGTCGACTTCCAAAAGTCTAGAGCGTGACTCATGTTATAAACACGCTCACAATTTATAGCAGTCAACAGAAAGAAATATACATGCAGCCCATATATTTTTCCTACAAAATCGTGTGCAGCATATCTGAGCATACGCGATTACACAGCTTCTGCTGCAGTAGTACGCATGTGCTGCAGCGCTTGATTGTCTGCGACGAATTAACGGATCCACCAGTTCTATTTCCAGCGCTATCATGGGCGGGCTATATTGTTCATGCGGGTTAAAATTTCGGGTATATCTTTTCGCTAATTTAATTATGAATGTAATTAATTTTATTAGTGATTTTGTGTTCTTAAGAATGGAGAATAATTCAAGCTCTACAACGTATTCTCAAAATCGGCCTAATTTAACAAGTGAGGAATATCGGATGATGACATGTATGAAGAGTTTAGAGCGTGCGGTCAAAATATGAGTGTAAGTGATGTTGAAATATGTATTTCCTTAACAAAATTGTACGTGAATAGCATATGTGTGCAAATAGAAAAGTGGTAAACAAGTACAACTGTGAAATGGAAAGTGATGGAAACTTTCGGAAGGAAGATTGTATTTTTAAAATGAGTTTTCGACAAAAAAAATTCTATTGCTATATCTTACAAGATGAAACTTAGTCTGTTTAAATGAAATTGAAAAGAGTATACTGATAGAAAGGACAAAATAGTGATATGGCAAAGAAACTATTTAAAATAAATATTAAAAAATAAGAATATGGATCAAAGAATATATTAAATTTTGACAAAATATGGACGTATGAAGGGCATATGGACAGCGGTACGATATGATTTAATGAGTGTTAATGTGTGACCGTTATAGTGACAGTGCTAGTAACCAATAGTAAATAGTGTGTATGTATTCTAAAGCCTTTTGTCATTTTGAATGCGGAATTCCCAAATATTCACGCGATTTATTTAATGGTGGAAAAATCTCTATTTGTAACAATTTTGTCAACTACCTATAACATTTTCTATCATTTTCATCATGGTAGATTATCAGAAGCTCAAAACAAATTTATTAACACCACATAATAATGCAAGGGGCAATAATATTTGTAGTGTTTGACAGTTTCACAAATTGCAATTAATATAAAATAATTAAAACAGAAGCTGCAAAAATCCGTAAAATTCGTGAAATAATCCGTGAATTTGGCGTCCATGAGGACAAGGCTTAAATGTGATAGGTGTAAGTAGGTGGAGGTGGGCAATCGCCATCCAAAAAGACGACATTCTAATTTGTAGAGAGGATGATACAGGTGGCACATTTAAAGTAAATTGTTAATGTGCTAGGTTCAGCCGATGTCAACTTATGTTTGATAATTTTGTGTGCTTTAACTCTTCTCAAGTGGCATGCTTAGGTAAATCACACCACCCATATCTTCCGTACTCATCTCTGTGTTGTGAATTAGTCACTCTCTATTATTTTCGACCTTGGGTAATTGATAATACAAGATAAAAACTTTAAATTTTTAAATATTATTTTTATTATCTAACGCCTCAAAATTGGTAAAAACTGTTATATCACTGTTCCTACTCTAAAAATAATGGATGTTATGTAATGCAATTATTTTTGTCATTTTTGTATATTTTTTATATCTGATCGCATTCAAATTTAGTACGCCTATGAAATGTTGCTCCTCGCACGCTTCGCCCATTGCGCGTCTACAAGCTACCGATTAGTCACTCTCTAGATTTTTGGAAGTCAACTATAATAATAACACATATTGGAAGCGACATGGAATTTTTAGAAAATGGAGTATTTTTGAATCACAGGATGGGATATTACCATGACGATATGAACATAAACATATTTGAAAAATAGTTTGAATATGTAAAACCAGGAGCAGTTGTGGATTTTATTATAGCAGAAGAGTCGTAAAGTTACTGACATCAGCATAGAGGAAAGAAGAAATTAAATTTAGATAGCAGTAATTTTTGTATTTTAAATCTAAACTGGAACACATATGTATCAGTCTATATTATAGACTGTTGATCTCCGCACTATTTGCCCATTACACTAGTTCAGAAGCTAGCAATGACACTCTCTAGATTTTCGAATATTGGGTTTAGAAGGGTTTACCTACCTATGCTTCTCGGATCTTTTTCTCCTTTTTCTTTTTAAGGAACGATGGCGTTCTAAGACCTTTCTTTTTCTTCTTATCTTTTTTAGGAGATCCCTCAGAAATGGAGTGGTCCTTAAAAAAAAACATGTTAAATTATTTCTTCAACTTATCCGTTTGTTACTTACCTCTTTACTACTCTGTGAAAGAGTGCTCATATGGGCATCCGATTGGTCTCCGTTTACAGTATTCTCACCTAAAACGAGAGAAAAATAAAAACTACTCTTTAATATCCCACTATTGCAGGTATTCATATCACGCATGCATTATACAAACAAAAATGCAACAAAAATTAATGACATTTAGAGGGAGTTACCTGTATCCTAAATTTCCAACATCAGTTAATGTACAAAGTTGTTTTTTTGTATAAAAATCAATAATAACTAAAGCTTTTTGGAAAAAATATATTTAAATGTATTGATTGCACAAAACGTACAAATAACAAAAAAAAGTACTACTCGTAAACTATATTAAAACTTAGCTCCATCAAAACCCATCCAGTTGCCTTCAACATCATCTGTTGGCTTTTCATTTTCTTTATTGTCAGAGTTTGAATATTTTTGTTTAAATTCTGCTTCTTTAATTTGGACATAAGTATTCGCATCTACAGTTTGAACACGACAAAAGTTAACTTCATTATTAACAAGTACATTAATATCTGAATTGGTGAATGACACATAAGTACTTGCGTCATATTCATCATCAGTGTTTTCTATACTATCACTGTCGTTAGATTTTTCTAAATTCACAACAAATTCAAATTCATTTTTACTTAAGTTACTGTCAAAAAGGTTAACACGGGGTTCTTCTAGAATGGGCGACAGAATTCTTTTTGAATGATTCAATTCGTTGTAGCACTCAGGTGGTCTTAAAGGAATGTCATCAATGTTTATAGCAATCCTTTTTTGACAGACCTCTTGTTCTTGTTCCTCACGGACTGGAGAATTATATAATGTAATCCAGTAGTTTTCCGATCCGGACTTTGTGGCTTTCTTAAATGAGGTTATGTCAGTACAGTCACCACTACATTTTTCTTCATTGGCAGTTTTATCCTTCTTCCTTTTTTTAAACTCTGGTGTAGAATGAAACACTCCTCCATCGTCACCAGCCATCTGCTTTTCAAAATCTAAGAAGGGCTCCACATTAGCATTACCAAGAGAGTTAAAAAAGTGGTCTAAAATATCAGATAAAAATTCTGATATGGTAAATATTTTGTCAGTAACAATATTTGAACTAGGATCTTGAGACGTATCTTTTAACCTATCGTCAATTTCTAACAATTTCAGAACATACGATGCGATAGAAATTCGTAACTCATTTTTTTCTTCATTGTTTAAAGAAGTTCCGTAAGACTGTTCGTAAACTTCCTTCAATTTCATTAAAAGTTTATTTATGTTAAGGTCATGCAGAACCTCTGGAAATAAAATCAGTTCCTTCACTTCAAAGCATTGTTGTACCAAGTAATCGAAAATAATGCTTCCAATTTTTTTAATGTGACTATCAGCAGGTGAGGAGCATTTTAAAGTCGAATTAATTGAATTATTTGTTAGTGTGCAGTCTTCTATGCCTTCATCAAGACTACTATTAGTATTAACTAAATGAGGTAATTCTCCTTCAGGTTCTTGATGTAACATATTTTTAGCTTCGTTAATCACCCTCTCAAATAAGAAATAATTTGCAGAATTAATAGATATGTCCATTAATTTATCAACAAAATTTTCAGCAACTTTAATAACAGCTTCAATGTTTTCTGCATTAACATTTTCGTTATTATTAGACATCTTTTCGAATGTTTGGTTTTTAAGACTATCCGAGCTTGTAGAAGAGCTGGGAAGCATCGCCGTAATATCTTGAGTAAGTTCAACTAAGCTTTCATTACTTTTCACTTCATCCTGCTCGGAAAACTGTTTAATTTCTTCTAAAAGTTCATCTGAATTATTCGTTAAGTCACTACGCTCACTGTCAGATACCGAAAAACTTTCGTTGAAATCTAATAAATTTTGCTGCATATTTTCCAAAACCCGCCTCTCAAAAGATTGAGTGCGACGTCTGGATTCGGACTGTAAATGACAAGTTTGATAACTGTCTATGTACAAGGGAGTATAATCCACTTTGCGCAAATCAGACTCTGTAGGTTTGCGTTCATAATTGTTCACGTAAGTTGTCTGACATTCTTGGTTGTGCAGTTGTGGTGTGCTATGGAAATTTAAGGCAGACGCAAAAGGATAAATGAATCCTTGAAGTATATCTATAGGGATGTTGATGGCAACTGGACAGCAGTTCCCCAAGTTCAAAGTTAGAGTGGGTTGAATGGTACTACAGCCTCTGTTATAGTTATAGCTTGACGAGTTAGTGTGGGGTGGAATCGAAATCAATAAAGGCCGCATCTTAGCTATCTGTGTTTGGCGTACTACATGAAAATGTGTGGGGTTAGGAACAGTATAAGAGCCTTTTGGAAATCCAGCATGGCTCTGAGTACGGTAGTAACTTGGCTCTACGTGTTTACCAAGACGAGCAGCAGCCACCAATTTATAATCTGAAAGAGATCCTAACTGTTTCATAACTGTAAGAACCACTTGTTTCTACCATACGGTATCTGTAATATTCGGACATGCGAAGCATGAAGATGAAAGCAATGAAAAAATAAATAGGTTTAAATGTGTGAAATGAAGAATTTACGATTCTTAACTACTACTTTTACTTACTTTTATAGCTGTTTACTGAAACTCGTTCAGCTCTTAGGAAATTTTCTACTGGAGAAGCCTCAACTAAACAAAACATGCAAATAGAAAAATAATATACACATGCTACATCATGCTATCTATACATATAAGCTAACTTCTTTTTCTTTCTGTTAATGGGCATCTTGACAATCATTTTAATATACTACTTTAATAAACAAATATATTTGAACATTTAAATCAGATAATGAAACGTAAAAAATTTAAGTACGCAAGAAAACAGAAAAAAAAAGAATTATTATCAAATGAAACAATTCTTTTTCGGTAAATTTTATTTACTCTGAAAAAGAAATGTAACTGTACCGTCCTTTATTAAGTGTGGGGTTAATTTTTCCTCCACATATTATGATTTAAAATGCGAAAACAAAAACAACAACAAAAATTTAACAAAATATCAGGCTGTAAATGCACAGAAACATATTAAACAACAAATCACACAAAATAATTTTGCTTATTCAATATGTACAATTTTTCCCCCCAACATACAAAGTATTTAAAAAAATAAGTGTGTTCCTGCAAACGGTAAAACAGGCAATTAACAAAATGCCATATTTTTATTTGTCAATTCAAACAAAATATTTTTAAAACAGTCTCATCCTGTAAAATACCAGTCAAAATGCTTACTTTATTACTCTTTCAGGAGTTCTTAATTGTTGGAAACTCCATTAGTTTAGAAGTTAATAAAAAAATAATAGAAATAAGCTACCTACTCGATACTCCTAATAATTTTACAAAAATTGCTCAAAATTATTTCCCAAAGTTAATAAGCATGCTTGTAAACAACGGCAAAAAAAATTATTTAGCAAGTATGTGCATCATTACTCCAGACCAGTGTTTGTATAATTTGGTTATTGTGCCACTTTTGCTGCCAAAGCCAATGACAAAATTCAACACAGCTGGAAATAATTTGAGCTAAAGCCTGCACACTTTGTCCACAATAAGGGTGCAGTGTTCCTTAGTGTATGAACTATGATCTCTTTGCTCTGTTGTGGAATTAGGTTGCTGTATTTAAGGGTAATGATTTGCATACAAATGATAAGTCAAACTTAAATCATATTTAGTGCCCATATGTTAATGCCATATTTACTAATTCTTGATTTAAATAAGACATTTTGTAATAAAACATAAATCTGTCTAGTTATAAAAAGCAGGCAAGAAATGACCTAGTTACTGCATTGTACAGTTCATCGGTTGATTAAATGAGCCAAAGCTGGGTTTTGCATAATAATCCTTGATTAAAACTTCGTTTATAACACATTTGAAGGAACAAACTTATTTCAGAACACTCTGTACAGAAAAATTTAAATGTCTGTCTTATAAGTGCAGTGAAACATCTAAAACTTTAACATTAAAACATTAAAGAATCACAAACAGATGGACGATGAATCTAGTGTATTGTGTCAGTTATAAATCTTTTTGGAAGTGTCTATCTCTGACTAGATTTGTTCTCTAGAATGAGAATGAATCCGTAGCGATGAACACTTACCCCTTGTCCATCATTTTCGATAATAATATTCTGACAAATAACGAAATAAAATTTTAATAGCATATGGAAACACACGTAAGCGGTAAAAAAGTAACAAATTGAAAATGAGACTTACCATCACTAAGAACTACTTCTGGTTGGCTTGGTCTCGGAGCTGTTTTCGTTTCTATCCGAAGAATTTGAGGTTCTAGAAATAAATAATTTTCTTAGAAGTTTTCTGAGCAAAGGTTACCCTAGGAATATTTTTTCAAATTTGTGTGAATTTCTTCAAACATTTTGCTCAGACAAAATGAACCAGCGGCTGCGCCAGCGATAAAGTTAAGTACGACCAATAAGCAAAACAGTAAATTTTTGTGGAAGAAAATTTCCAAAAACTGTCGACATTTTCCTGTTTTCGCTGACCACTACAAAATTCCCTGACTTTTCCCAGCTTTCACGGTATTTTTAAACCTGTAGCAACCCGCCTAACAAGCACTCTTTTCAATCGAGCATACTCACCATCCCGGCTTTCTTCTTCCGTTTCACTTGTGATAGAAACAGGTGAAGTGATGTTCATATCATCCATCCGTTTATTGATCTGGGATGAAGACAGTCCTTCCGATTCACTGAAGTCGGTGTCGTCTAAAAAATCATTAGATTATAGAAAACGATATTTCACTTTTCATTTAAATAATTATAAGAAATTGAAGATGATACTAACAGTCGCCTTTAACTTTCTTCTCTACAACTTTTTTGTACTCATCCAGTTCTTCGTCTGTGACGGAATCGAATGGGTTCTTCGCGTAGGGAGACTTGTACACCATGGCGTTGTGCTGATGGCCCCTTTGAATGATACCCTTCGAAGCTGCTCCCATAAGAACCACATGATCACCCGTTTGGGTCACCGTCGCGTCTTGCATCTTCCTCGCTTCTTCCCATGTCACTCCCTCTAATATGTGGGATTGAGGACCTGCGGATATCTTGTCCGCTCTTCGGTAGTCCTTGATCTAGTATAAATGTGTGTAGTTAAAAAAAAATTCATACTCGGATACAGATTTTTAAAAATAAATTTTATGACAAATTTTTGTGTTATGATGAAGTTTGACTTACCTGCTGCTGCTTTTGCTTAAACTCCTTTGGATTAGTATTTTTAGGAACAAATTGAAGGGCCGCATCGATTTTCACTGGTGTACTGGAATGGCTAGGTGATCCGTCCGCAACCCACTGAAAGACAAAACCAGCACATTAGTAATGTTAAGTAAATTATTAGTTATTCTCTATTACAACAAATTAATTCTTTTTCGTGTGCCGGCTCATTGTTTTATGTCAGTCAACATTATAATGTACTGGTTTTGCCACAATTTGGAAAGCTTGACAAGTACAACAAATCACGGGCACACTTTTACAAGTGCTCAGTACTTAATGCAAAGCCCACAGGTATTTATCAAACTAAAAAAGACAGTGAAAATTGTTCAAAGGATTTAGAGTTGTTTAGTCTTAACCATAATGTTAATTTATATTTTATACATAACTGTTTTATAATTATATTATTGTAAAATTAATTAAATAACCAAACTTGTGTACAGGGTGATCACATAAAAACATTAGACACGACTGTAACTTTGCCACCCTAGAAGATATCGGAAAACTAAAACGTGTATTTTTGGCTAGTACAAAACTTTATTTTTAAAATTTAAAAATCCTTGTGAAAAATTAGTCAAGGTATATACGTTTCAATTTTCCGATATCCTACAAGCTCAAAATTACAACCAAATTTAACGTTTTCATGTGATCACCTTGTATAATACTATCAAATATGCAGGCTGTCTCAAAACTTCGCCCAGAAACATTCAAGAAGTGGTAAACTTCAAAAAAATGTAACGTTAAGTTTTTTGGCTATAAATTTTTTAATTCAGGAACAAATTACATACACAAAATATACTTTATATCATGAAACAAATGAGGTGCACCAGTATGTCCAAAAAATTTAAATGTCAATTTTCTCAAAAACAATTGATTTCCTCAACTTCAAACAAGAGTATTAATTTTGTAGATTATCTTTCAGTCTTCAAGAAAATGCTATCAAAATTTCAATAAAATTAAAAATGTTATGATTATTTCTTCACCTTGAATGTATCCTGTCTTCAATTTAAGACATTGCGCTGGAAATACTTACAAGTGTAGCTCTATAAACGTATTGAGAGTGTAGCAAATTTTAAATACATTTTTTCAATATTAAAAAAGTTGTAGCCAAAAAAAAAAACACTAATTATAATAACCTCGAATTTATGTAGCTTCGTTCTCGACAAAATGTTGCATGAACTTGACACATAATTTTCTTGATTACCATCTCCCGAATTTTCAGTGCAGTTTTCGGGCCCTCCAAATAATAAAGTATTTACATTTTTTCTCTATGTGAAAATAAGGATATAGGATGGTCTATAAAAGTGTCATATTTTTCAATATAGTCTAAAGAAAGTTCCACTGACATTGTATGGTATAACAGTGCAAGTTTTTTCCTTAAACTTAAGCCTGTTCAAAAAGCAATGAATGCACTTTGCATGATAATGATTTGTTTTGAATTAAATTTAATGAACTGTGACAATTTTTTTTCTTTTTATTATTTTTGCCCCACTCCCCTCTAACAAACACCGTGATCACTCACAATGAAAACTGTATATTCAGCTTCTGTTACATTCCATTATGTAAATAGGTGTATTTTCTAGAAAATGATGATTTTTTTTGTGAATTAACAATGTATTGTTCAAGAATAGATTGTCATACTACCCTACTTGTTCCTACTATGGTAGGATTTTTTTTATCTGATTAAAGTCAACTTAATTAAAAAATAACTAAGTGCAAACTATTAACTATGTGTTTAGTCATTTCAACATGTACATACTTGCAATAATCATGACACTACTTCAGGTTCATGAACTTCTGAAAGTTCTGAGTAGAGTTCATTAAATTTCTATTGTTTTTAGATATTTAGGCGTGTAGAAAATATTTTCCATAAGGTACTTACAAATTAAATTGGTTTTCTGTTTTAATTAAGAACATAAACATTACCCCCTGTAGACAACTAACATGACATTTTTTAATATCAAACCATGAGATCCATATTTTCACATATATGAGTACAATAAAAAATTATATCAGCTTCATAGGCATATATGTCTTTGTTATTAAAACATGTTAACAGAAGCATTATGTTTAAGTTTATTAAATGAATATCAACAATATTAAATAAATTTAATAACTTTGCCAGTAAATTAGAATTATGCAAAGTGAGGTTGAAGGAGATTGATTAATACAAGATTCAATTCTGATGCTTTTTATTACTCAAGCTAAGCAATTATATTTTAAAGCACATATATTTTTAATTAAATATATAATTCAGAGCATTATACTTTTCAGAATCAGTCTGAAGAGAAATATTTCACGTCAGAGTTACAGGAATTAAAATAAAAAATAAGATGGCACATCATTGTAATCTGCTATCAGGAGATAAGGTGTGTACTTGTAAATAATGTTTTATCATATAAAACGTACAAGTTACACCTTCCTATATTAAATATTTATGACATCATTTTTATATATGCATTACTTATTACTAATATAAGCTTTTAGAAAATATTTATATAGGTTATATTTTTAATTGTCTTTTTACTAATATTTTCATGCACAAAGGACGTAATAATCTTGTCCTGAAGGATGGTTTATAGAAAAATCAAGGTTATAACTACCCTCGACAAATTAATTTCTTTCTCTAGGCTAAAGTTGAAATTGAAAAATAAAAAGAAATTGTCTTAAATTGATATCAACAGACTGTGACATTTATATTAATCAATTTTTGCCAATTTGTTTTATGTTAACATACAATGACAATTTGAAAATGAGGCATCTCTAAAAGTTTTATTTGTTGGCTGATTTAAAAGATTTTTTTCCAATGATAAAGCTTCAATAACTGTACTTTCATACTACTGTGCAAAAATCAAAATTTAGCAATTTTTTTTATTTCAAATCTGGGTATACCGCTAGATTTAGAATAGTTTCAAAAAAGTGTAACTAAAATTTAAGAAATGTACAGGGTGTCCCCGGATGGGTAAAACAAGTTTTGCAAAGATCAAAAAATGGTGATGTTGAAATATGGCCTTTTGAGATTCAACTCTACTTGCTTAAGAAACAAAATTTGCTGGGATATTTTAAATAAAAAAATATCTAGGTTTTGATAATTTGGAAAAAACTGATTTTTTTACTAGTAAATTGGTGTTTCTATATGAGATACAACAAAATGTTATTATAAAGCACAGTCTTATTACAATTTGTCGTCTTCACGTCGGCTCCTTTGATGTCGAGGTCCCAGATTTTGTTTTTTTAGAAGACTGCGCATGTAGCCGCGCACATTCGCGCACTCTAGGGGCACGGTGATTTGTCAAGAAATAGATTTTCTCCCACTTCGTGTTGTATAAATGAATTTCATTGGTGTTCATTGCGCATTTAGCCGTGATTTAGCCACAACCTCTGGAACCTTCACTCGACGAACTGTATAAACTGTGTTATAAAGTTTCTGAACTGGATATGTGTGAATTTCAATGTCCTAGGCCTAGTTGATTTATTCCTTGATTTTAAATTTTTTTCCAAAGATACTACAATTTTGCACACGTCCTCAATTTTTCTTCTGACAAAAAATTGGCCTGCTTTGATAAAATCTTTGTGCTTTGTTGAAAAACCTCGCCGATCTTCTTGAAATTTTGCACGTCTCCATAATTTACCGTTCTGAACAACTCTTTCAAGTGACATTTTGCTGTATTTTCAGTAGAAAAGGCACTTTAACTGAAACGATAACAGTTTTCAATCGGTGCACTGAATATTTCAAATAAGATTATTTTGAAAACTGTTACTCCTAACGACTTCAATAAGGTATACCTTTTTCAGATATAACAGGTAGCAGAATCGATTGTTTCAATAGTCAGATGGATACACTAAACAGCAAAAAAGTTCTGTCATTTAAATTCTGTCATTTAAAAGAAACGTGATTTGCCGTAAGTGGCGCCCTCTACTAGTGGCGTCAAAATTAGAAATATATTTGAATTTCTCGTCCAAGTAAATCAGTTTTTACACCTGTATCGGAAATAAAATTTAGTTAACACCTTGTACAGATAATCAGTCATCATTTCCGGACACCCTGTATAACTGCGAATCTTTTTTGGATTTTTGAGGTTGAAAAAAATTCAAAATGGCCTTGAAAATTAAATTTTCATTCTAAAATTTGGCATCAGTGTAGTTATTGAAGCTCTATAATTGAAAAAAAAAAAATCTTTTAAATCAGTCAACAAATAAAATTTTTAGAGCGTTGCTCTGTTTCAAATTAGTCACTCTGTAGGTATTAATTTTTCAGTAGAGGTAAAACCCTGTACTATTTGTAAATGACTCACTGTTCAAACTACTGTTAAGATAAAAAAGAATCTAATTATGACAAAATATAACAATTCTAAAACATGATAAAACTGTTACATTTAAAAAAGTAAACAATTCAGCCAGATATAACAAATTCTCACAGTAGCATGTATTAAAAAAATGTGTACTTAAAATCAAGCACTTATAAACTTAAATCACAACAAAATTACTTAAATCATTTAAAGCATTTTATGGCTGCATAAAATATTTGATTCACTAAAAATTAAATTTCATAAATTTCTCAATGATTGCAGCACAGAAATAAAGACGATAAAGTTAAGGAATGCCTTATAGAACATTTGATTCCTAAAAAAATATTGCAACACAAACGTTTAAATAAAATAATTATATTGCTCAATATAATTCTATAACATAAGCTTTACTCAGCAAACCATATACCAGCAACAGTGTGAAACCAGACATTATATGGCAACGATAACATTTTTCTTTGGACAAACATATACTTAGGTTTGAGAATGTTCAGTACCTGAAAGCTCCTACTAAGTAGTCTTATATAATAATCAGTTATGGGAATGTTCTAAATGAATGATTATTTCATATAATTATCCAAGGGGACAAAATGGTCAAGAAAGATGATCTTGAAATACATGGAAAGTTTCTTTATACTTTTAATTATGTTTTAGTACTTATTTATAAAAAAAATTAAATAAGTGAGCTCAATTACACGTAGAGGTTTTACCTTTATGTAATCTTCAATTATTTAATTAATGATGCAAAACTTCTGATTTACAAAAAACAAATCATATATCGTAGTCGTTTAATGTACTTTTTTCTGTTTTGTAAATGTTTCAAAAACACTAAATCAGGCACTCAAGAAATATATTGTATAAAAATCAATAAAATAGTAACCATCTCTCTTAATCATTTTTATCTCACCAAACACAAATGATAAAATTAATTTTTATCTTCAAATTTAATAAATTCTACCTTAGTAATTTTCTTGGGGTCTGGAGTTCCAGTTTCCAGTATTTCCACCTTCTGGTATGTGTTGGGTGAATTTAACCAACGGCTACGATCGTGGCCCTTCTTTCCACCTTCCAATTTCCTCCAGAGTCTGGAAAAAAAGATTTAATGATTTGGTTGCCTGTCTGATCATTACTCGATAGACATAAAAGAATATTTTATAGCGTAATAGAAGAGTTAAACTTATATTGCTCATCTGGAACGAAACTGGCACAACTCAAAATATCCAAAAAATATTAAGTTTTGATGCAAATGAAATCCTATGGTAGAAAATTGTTTTATGTGCACTTTAGGATCAGGTCGAAGTATACATATACAGGGTCATTCTTAACCTATACGCATAAACTTGGAATATTGTAGCTGAGGACAAATAATGACAAATACGAAAAAGAAAATGTGGTAAAATAGATATGTTTAGTTCTGGATGTTTACAAAAATTCAGGTGAATTTTTTGATTGATGTCAAAATTGTTTCTTTTCTTTAATTTAAAAGCCAACTATATTTCAAGTTCCAATGAGATTTATTATGCACCCAGATAATTAAAATCCATTTTTCTCGAAAACTGTTGCCGATATCAAATTTCAACTAGAGTACCTACCTTTTTATATAAAAATCTTTAGACTTTTCATTTTGACTATGAAATTATAAAAAAAAATATATACACAAAAAAGTTTGGGTACTTTTTAAACACTACCCCCCTTGTTTCACCCACCCCTGGACAAGCTGTATTGATTTCTTTTTATATTTTCAAAAAGAGAAAAAAGTTATGGGATTGCGTCAAATTTCATTAATTTGTTTGGGAATGAATAATTAAAACCCGTCATCCTTTCACACCCTGTAGGTCAAAAACAAAATGTTTTAAGATATCTACATGATTATATAGACTATTTATTTTGAGGCCTAGAATATGCCGTTAAATTTATGGGTATAGGTTAAGAATCACCCTGTATAATATTTCTTCATTCACACTAATTTGAGAAAAAGACGAGTTTAAAAAAAAATTGTTTGCATTGCATATACTTTGAGTAATTTTGAGGTGACTTTATTGAAGATATCGGTCAGTGGTCGCGCGGTTTAAGGCGTTAGTACTTGAATCGACGTGACTAGACGGAGTTGGTTCGAGCCCAGCTGCCGGTAGACCGTATATAAGCTATATTCGTGGGGAGGATTGGCACCCTTTCAGCGGTATGGTAGGGTGGAATAATGTTAGCTTGGGTCAATGTGAGAGATTGATGCTGGTTGATATTTGACTACCTCCCTAATTAATGAGGTTTTCCAGGTTTTCCTCATTCCTGCACTGAATAGTGGTTAGGGCCTACCAACGTAAGTCGTTCCTGGGCGCAAACGCGGCCTGCTTAATAATAATATGCCGCCCCCTCTCCCGCACAAGTCTCCGACTTCTGGGCTAATCCCTGTGATTAGAATGAGGGGTAGAGATATTATTATTATTATTATTATTATTATATGAGTATATATTTCATTAAATTTCTATTGATGAGTGGAACATCTAAGAAATAATGTTGAAAGGCAAAAGTAGATTCCATTACAAACACGTTAGCAGTTTGAAATAAATTGCCAAATTAATTTTGAAAAGTATCATTATTATTACAATAGACTGTACATAAATACATTAAACTGTTTATATTCTACATTTATCTAGGTATATGAAGTTGAAGATTATGTTATATTAATCGCAAAGTTTTTTATAAGTGATACTTGTTATCTCTTATTTTATATTTATGCATTTGTCATGTTTCAATTTTAGTGAACTGGATCTGAATTGCTGTTAAATCTATATATATTCTAGTATGATTCATTCTTATTAATCACAAGAAAGATACCACCTACTAAATTTAAATAGAAGAAATGTTCAGTCTAAGGTCAAGAATAGATGAAATACAATTCCTATGCATACACAAACAGATAACACATATAGTGTGTCCAATTAAGTCAGCACCATATGGGAAACTCTTTTATTATTGATTTTATGAAAAAAAGTTATTCTTGATAAAAAGTTCTGCATGGCCTAAAACCGAAAATTAAGTAATCAGATTTAAATTTTTTGCAGTTGTATACGAGGTATGTCAAAAAATGTAAATTGATTGATTGGTTATACTACTCGGCCTGACGGCCTCGTAGGACAATTTCACGTCGCGTGCAATAAGCACTTTTTGTACGAGTTGCATACAATATTTTTTCTACGTTCATGCAAAAGCAAAAAAATGTTATTTAGATGACACTAACTCTGGGTAAATGTGACGTAGATTTGAACGTTTATGTTTGTCATGATGACAAAACGCTGTAGTAGAATGACAGATGAATGCAATAAACATTTTATTGCACTAGTGCAATAAAGAACCACTTTTTCCACTAAATATAGTTCAATAAAGTTTTGTTTTTTGCATGAACGTAGAAAAATACATTTATAAAGGTGTTCTTTCTCCACCAATAGCAAAACAGAATTATGCTCAATTGAGCAACTAATTTCATATGGCTTATCTGTCATTTGTCAGAAAACTTTAACCACAGATTAAATATATATAAATAAAAAAAACTTTAACTTGCAAATTTGTATGTTGAGATTATGTTGATTTTGTGTGTTTTTTAGTGTTAAATTTTGTATAAGTTAGTTTATCTGTGCTTTTATGTGCTTTAATGTATTAAATATATAGCTGCAATTGTCAATGTTATGTGTTTAGTGCATGTATGGGTTACTAAGCGGACTGTATTGAATAGGTTTTTTAATATTTGGCAGTGAATGAAACACACATTTAGTTTAGCTGCTTTAATAACACTCTCTCTGCTCTGCGCTCTGCAAGTCTACGACTCGCTCGTCTTGTGCTTCGGCCAAACTTCAGGCGGCGCATGCGTACTTGACTAGACAGTGCATATAAAGTTAACAGTATATTCACGTTCAAATTAGTAGAACCGTTGTTCAAGTTTTACCTGAGTTAATTAAACTTATATTAAAATCCAGACTAGTGAAAACGTATCTTAATCCTCAATGTACATAATCTACCAGATGATATTTCTTAAATAAGTGTGGTAATTAGATAAGGAAAGGAAACAGTAGGTGTTATTTTGTCGATTCCATTTTCACTCTTAAGTCACCTTCTCTTAAGGTCAATTTTTGCCTAATTCCTGACATCACCACTAATATAGTACATTGGCTGTATCTCCAAGAGGGCGCCACAAGCGACCATTGCAATCCTTTTAAATCGCCTCATTTATTTATTTTTTCTTCAAAAATGTACACCTTATGCCATAGGAGCAACCGTTTCCGCTAAAAACTCATCTAAAGATGGTGATGCATGCAAATTATATACTAGAGTGAATCGAAAGTTAGGTACATTTCTTAAGTAGAAAAGCTAGGGAAAAATGTTTTTCTATTCCAAAATGACATACACTGTGGCACAAAAAAGTTGAAGCGATTTAAAAGGATCCTAGTGGTCGCTTGTGGCGCCCTCTTGGAGATACAGCCAATTGTGCATAAAATTTGAATTTCCCGTCCCAAGAAACCTCCGCGTACAAAATATCATATTTTAACTAAAAGTAGTCGAGTTATTAAAAAAAATGAGATTAATTTTTTTTAAATTTGACATCCTGTATATCCTAAATAAAGCGTTTCCAGACCTAAGGAATTTTTTTGTTTAAAATTGAACGTAGAACAACATACTGAAGTATGTACATCTCCTTCTGAAACACCCTGTATATCACGCAAAATGATTGTCAATGCTGCATTATAGCTCAAATATTGCATATACCTTATACATCATTAATAAAAAGAACCAAAAAGGAGAAAAAAATAAATTTAATTATTAACTTACCCTTGTCGGTAAAGTTCCTCCTCTTCCAACAGATATCCCAAGGATGAAACTGCCGGGGGTACTTCAACGTCGTTCTTTGGTCGTGGTGGTTCTCCTTTAACCAAGGGATGCCTGTAAATATATCCCGTACGGAATCCTGCGTTGTCCAACATTCTCATCAGTGCTTCGAATTCCACACCGCCAACCCTCCATTTACGCTCCACTTTCCCTTCCAAAATGGATGGCTGATCTGGTCTGGGCGTGCTCTCTGGTGGTTTGTGAGCTGCGTCGTAAATTCTCTTCCTAATCTCATCATTTAATAACACTAAATTATCTATCCCTACTGGAAGTAATTTGAGCTGGGATTCAGAGGCAAGGACGGTATTTCTGGCATTGTAGAAGGCTTCTTCAATCGTCTCCCCACAGCACAGCGCTCCTTGATTAGATAACAATAAAACTTTATTGATGGGTCCCAGGTTCCTAGCTAATTTGTCTTTTTCCTCGGGATCTAGATGACCGCCGAGGTAAGTGTGTGTGCTTACTTCTCCTATGACTACCGATTCCTGACTCAACGGCATGACGCCCTGTTTAAGAGCAGAAACTGCTACAACCGAAGGAGTGTGGATATGAATTATACACTTGATATCAGGTCGTGCGGAGTGCACTGCGGCATGTAGTGAAAATGCTGTGATATTCACAGAGAAGTTTGTTGTGCCCTGTTCTATAACACCACCTTGCATACCTACTTTTATTAAACTAGAGGCAGTAACTTCGTGAAAGAGCATTCCGTATGGGTTGACCAAGAACTGTTCGTCGTCTTGGTTCAACCGGGCAGTTATTAAAGTTGTGGATCCATGGGCCCAACCGTACAAATCGATCAATCGATACAAGCAAGCTAATTTGCAACGCAATATTTTTTCGCCTTTAGAATATCCCATGGCTTCAATCCCTCTGATGTCATTAATCGGTATTACGCAATTCGAGCTTTTGAAAACGTTCCCCGCTTGTTTGTTGACTCCTACCATGTCCGAAATCTGCTGCAATAATCCACTTGGACCCGAGCCGTCTTTCAGTTGCGTTTCGATTATTCTTTCAAGTTCTTCCCTAAATACCTTGCTATTCATTATTATTTCTACTCTCTTTCTCCTCTCCATCTCCCTGACGTCGGCATCGATATCAACCGGTCTCATTTTGGCCCTCTCGTCTTCATCTAGTCCATCTAAAACACCGTTGGTTTGAGGCGGAAGCTCCGCCTGGCTAGTGTCCGTCATTTTTTAAGATCTGGAAAAGAATATAGGTTGTAACATACATACTGATGCATATCTATGAAAGGTATAAAACTTCATTAAAAAAAATCAACAAATTGGTTTATGATACTTTAAAGTATAATAAACATTGACTCTGCCTGCATGAAATATGAGAGCGAAAATCACTAAAACAATAGTTTTAAGTATACTAACTTAGAATTTTTTATATACCATAGCGTATTATATATGTGTTAATTTAAGTATATTTTATGTAAACACAAGTTGGTACTTTACTAAATAATTTATCTTTAATTTAACAATATTAAAGAAGAGTGAGGCAATCAATTCTTTTGGTACAATCAAATACGTTTGCCTATTAATTTATGTTTCAAAATTTTATGCTCAGCTTCTATAATTTTTGCAAATCTTCCTATCTTAAAAAAATTACTGTGTCCTTTTACAATTACATTCTGATCAGACATTTTAATAAATTGGTCAGACAACTGAGCCAAATTTCTTAAATATAGAAACAGAAGTAAAACAAACATTGGGCTGTACTTTTGAAACCTGTATCTTATGAAAAATATCAATTCGCTTAATTCCTCAAGTACATTACACATTTAATACCATTGCCAATGTCGAGAAAACCCAAACTTAAAAATTTCTGGAATGTCTAGATCATCCTCTCCAACTTCATCAAAATATATTTTATAATAATTTCATGAAATAATTTAAAAATATATACCTACTTATAGTTATGTGAAAGTACAACACCACGCATAAAGCTAGGTTAAGTGATGGCAAAGCAAAGCTTTAGAATGTTAAACCTCCAATTTTGGCGGGTTAAGAAAGCTTCACTAGATAAGTTTAAGCGTGGTTTAACAAGCGGTACAATATAATTTTCAATTTAAGCGCGGTTTATTGCAAAGCCAGGTACTACGTAGGTATCTGCAACAAAACAAAACTTTTGTTTTGTTATATATGAATTAGCTAGCCTTTTTAAATTTTAGTTAATTTAAAGTTTGGTTGCTATACAAGATGTGTAAACCAACCTCATAAGTATTATATTTGACTTTAAATATTTAAGATGCCGTTTGCCCGTTTTGATGACCATCAAGATGTGGACGCGTTTGTGAGCAATTACTGCAATTGGTTACTCGACCACGATACGACGACCAACTTCATTTTTAGATGACGGAATTAAAAAAGCCAATCCAGTGAGAAAACATTAAAAAAGTGGAGATTATGTAGAAAAATAACAAATAATGTTCGGTTACTGCGAAAATAGATTTAAATAAACACAATGTCAGTAAACATTGTTCTAGTTTTACAAAAATATTAGACTCAGATTAGATTCAGATTTTTTATTAGAAATTATTTAAAAAAATATATATTTAACAATTGTTCTTTTATTTCCCTTGCTACATTTGTTTCTATTTTTAGAAATTCCGCGGTAGTAGCAACTAATACATTATTTAAATATTTATTTTCCATAAACAACTTACCGAGGATTACTTTTAAGACGTAGGTATACCCAATTTTATAACATTGTGGAGAGATATCCAGCAAAGCCCAATAAAGCGAGGATCTAGCACAAACCCAAATAAAGTTTAATGTACCCTCACAAATAAAATTACTTGTATAAATCATTTCTCACAACAATAATGCCATAAAAGTACGTTACATACGTAGTAATTATTTTTATAAAGTATTAGTCACAATTATTTATAGACTAAACATTTAAACAAATACAAATTTGTTGACCTAATATCCATATGAACATAACAAAAGAACAGATAGGAATTAAACATTACCGTAAGTAATTATTATATTGTTTATATTTCAAATAATATTTACTTTGACTGAAGCTAGGTATTAAAAACATGTTGTTGTAAAAAGAGTGTATATAAATATTTTATTTTATTTGTCCCAGTTGAATAGAAAACAAATAAAAATACCGCTATGAACACATATACCTACTCAAACAGTGTTTTGTGTTTTGTTAAGACCTGCCTAAGATAACCGAAATACGTCATTGTGCTTTTATTTAAACTATACGGACTATCTGTATGAAGAGGTAAATCTAATCTTTGCTACTATATTTATACATCTCTACAAATTGTTCTCTACGTTATGCCAGGTCCAGACCAAGTAGACAAAAAGTGAACACGATTTTGAGACAAAATCACGACAAAATTGCGACAAACTGTCCACACCACAAGGACAAATGTGCAACAAAATTCAGTTGGTGCGAATCAGTGGTTTAACCATGTGGCGTTTCCACCAGAAAGAAAATTTAAAAAATGAAGATTTATTGCTAGCCGCCAGTTGTTATATCTTTCTCTTCTTCATCCAATGTTGGAAAAATGAAACGCAAACGTTTTTGGATGAGACCAAGCTTAAAAAAGCGAGAAAGTTATTCCATAAATAAATTGTTAGTTCAGTTACGTGAGGATGATATTGGACTAAGTGGTGAGATTCGTTCAAGCTTTAAGAATTTTTTAAGAATGCTCACCGAAGATTTCGAGAATCTGATATGCCTTGTTGGTCTTGCAGTTGCCAAAAGACTTACTAAGTATTCCACTACAGTAACATAACAGAACTAAATATGTGTGATTTTCCGCTGATATATTGGTCTCCTACATTTGTCAGCGCACACCGTCCACAATGCGCCGACAACTTGTCGTAAAATATGCAGACAAAACAGAGACCCTTTGACTTGCAACTGTCTCAGAATTTGGAAACAAAACAAAAATAAGACAAATATGTTGCAGAAATGTATCGGATTTATCGCCACTTTGTCGCTAAACATGAATGTCTTTGTCTTGTCGCTGTTTTGTCTGCTTGTTCTGGACCCGGCATTTTATTATAATTTAGTATGAAAGAGAAAAACATTAATAAAATTAAACATTATAAGACAGACATGCATTCCCTCAGCATTAAAACACTAAGTTTAGGCAACAAAGTTCTAATACTAGCTAAAACATTTTTTATATCTTCGGTTGGTTGCATTTTTCTGTAGACTACTGCAATGTGTTTCAGTTACACAATAGCAGCAATTTTAAATAATTAATGTTCGAAAATATTAATTTTGTTTACCTATGTATATCATCTATAAAAATACCAAATAACCTTCATAATGTAAATAAAATTTGAAGAGGATCATGGAGGCATTATGTAATAATATATGAATTTTTGAATAGAATGACGCTTCAATTCAGGTCATTGAAGAATTAGCTGTTATCAATTTTTCAATTTACTTTGATTAAATGTTCTTGGTACGACAACAAAACCATAACAAATAGTTAATGTGAATCAAATATATGACGTGCTGAATAACACAATTATTGTATTATCCATTTATGCATGTATGATACATACATTTGAAATTTAGACAATTAAGCGACTACTAAATAAAGTGGTTTTATATGAGATTTAATTTTAAGTCATCCACCGAACAGTTATTTCGCGTATTTTTGTAATTTTAATGAAAATCATGTTAATATAGTGAAACTTAAATTTTAAATATACCAAGTTAAGACTTTTAAGCAGTCTCATAAATATTTAATCAAAATTACAGTTGCAGATCGTATCGCCAATTATACCATATTTGGAACCTTAACCAAGAGAAAACCGTATCGATTATTCTAGCAGTCTTCTGTGTGTCTCGATAATTTTAGTGAAGTAATTGTTTCACAATTAACTTTAGCCTTCGTGTACTGCACCGACATAAAAACTGATTTAAAAACTATTATGGTTCATTAAGGAAACATGTAATGTAGGTACATTAAAGATGCAGATCTAGCTTTTTCAGACCATTACCACCCATGATTACAAGTGAACAAAAAAAATCATGCTGTCAACATAATCCCGCTTTACTTTTATGTAGGTACGCGAAGTCCGATATTTATAAAAAAAAATTCTACAAGTGCCAATAATGGCAGTCTAAATATAAAATAATCTTAAATAATTGAGTAAAAAACATACATTACAAAGAAATAAATATTATTATATTATATTATCGCTCACCGTCCGTAACTAGCTTTATAGTACATTATATGCACATATACCAAAACAAAAAAATATATGGAGCTTGATCAATTCTTAACTTTTATGATGGATAAAAAATGTACCAATTGAAATAATATTCTCAATGCTTCACTTTATAAATTGAGTTCAATACAAAAATAAATTGACACAAAATTATATTGGTATTGGTGGTCAATATTATTATTATTTGACCGACACGCAACCTAACATTATTGAATAAGTAACTATAATTAGTCTATTTGACTTTAATGCAACTGTCAAGTATTTTAATAATAAAAGCATGGTGGTAATAAAAACCCCGTAAAGATTTAAATACATGTTGGTTTGGTAGATTATCTTTCATAATCCATATTTATAGCAGTTACCATCAAGAAGAAATACCATTTGAAAATTTGACTAAGTATACTAATACTAATTTGACTTTGTACAAGTACAAAGTTTGTAAAATTATATTACTATTATACTTGTTTTTATCAGTTGTTAGGACAATATTTTCACGTGTCTATCTAAAAAATGTAAGGCTATTATAATGTCGACTAAAAAAACTGAAATACACTTTACATACGTAAATTAAATAAATGTTTTAGATCACATACCTCGTCATACGCAATATTCAATACTATGGTGGATAATTATTTAATAAAACATAATTATATTAATTTTATAATTGCTAAAAATTAAATGCTATTATTAATAATTAATTATTTATTTTATTATAAAAAACTATCTCTCCAGCCGATCTCAGTTTATATCTTACATTGAGGTAGTAGGATATTACCTCAATGATATAACGGTTATAACTCGCAAATATTCTCGTTAACTTCAGGTGTTCCCCAGGGAGCCAATTTGGGGCCCTTACTATTCTTATTATTTATAAATGATATTAGTAGTATAATAGACTGCAAATTTGCTTTATTTGCAGATGACTTGAAAATATATCATAGCGTGGAATCAGTGAATGATTGTGAATTTATTCAAGGTCAGCTTAATAAAATTGAGACTTGGTGTACCATTAATAAATTATACTTAAATACTAGCAAGTGTGAAATTATGAGTATTTCTTTGAAGAAACAATTTGTTGAATTTGAATACAGTTTAAATTCGTCAGTGTTATCTCGTTGTAATAGTAAAAGAGATTTGGGCATAACTTTTGATAGCAAATGGTCGTTTAATGGACATATTTCCTTAATCGTATCAGCAGCGTTAAAGATGTTAGGATTCTTAATTAGAAATTGTAGAATTTTTCGTAATGCACAAAGTTTTAAGGTTCTCTATTACTCCTACGTTAGATCCAAAATTGAATATGCTTCGATAGTATGGTTCCCGTTTTATAGGTGTCATATTGCAACTATTGAGAGTGTACAAAGAAAGTTCTTGAAATTTCTTTATTTTAAAGAGTATGGTTCGTATCCGGGAAGAGGATTTAGTCATGATGTATTATTGAACACCTTTGATGTTACATTATTAGAAGTTAGACGTGTCATTTCTAGTTGTACATTGATTTACAAAATTTTACATAATGAACTTGACTGTTGTGATCTATTGCACGCATTAAATTTTCATGTTCCGCAATATTCTGCAAGACGGGTTGCTGATTTTGTGTTACCATTAGCTAGAACCACCAATATAATGCTGCGCTCTCCATTGTATGTCATGTGTAGTAATTTAAATAAAATTGGTATGTTTTGTGACATTCATTCTGTAGATGTTAAACAATTGCATTTTTTTATTATTGAATACCAACATCTGATTTAATATATACTTGCTTTTTGTATTTAGTATTTGGTTTAAATGAAGTGTTTCTATTATTTTTCTTATATTTTATAGATTTGTAGAATCTCATTTATTAATTCCGTCTTTTTAATTTTTTTTGCTACATTTAATAGTTTCGTGATTCTAATGTAAATGCACTGGAAATTGTTTTTTCTTTTGTATTTTGTTAAAAATTATTGTTATATTATGTATTTGTCCTGTAACTGGATCTTGTATCTGTTGGGCAATAAATGAGTATTATTAGTACCAATATCTATCGAAAATAAGCAGCATACATATTATTACGTACATACAGTGTACTTGATATATGCAACAATAAGAAAAATTGTTAATATATCATAAGTATAAATAACTTCATGAAATGTTTCAGATTAATTTGATTTCATTTAGTTTCACATCGAAGCTTAATGTTGTATTTCGGTCCCAAATAAATATTTTATGACGCAATTGTAAATGAAATATAAAATAGAAAGCCCAAGTTTGAAGATCAATTTTATAAGCTAACCCTTGGACAAGAAAGAGTTTCGAACGTTCTAATTTCGAATGCTATTTTACGTCTGTTCGTATTATAACAAAAGCAAAGATTGTAATTATTGTTAGTAGTGTTGTTAAATAGTTGGCGTTAAATAGGCTGTCCGTGTCATGTTTCACGAGATTTATTATTTTACCGTTAAACAATTATAAAGTAACTCAAATATATAATTTACTTTCACACCTACCTGTAAGAAATTATTTAGACACTCAGCTTGAGATAATTGGCAAACCTGTAATTTGTTCAGACATGAGAACCATTTTTGTAGGTTAACAAAATGTGATTTCAAATGTTTAACCCACGGAAAATAATAATAAAATTAGATTTTCTATTAAAGATATTTGTACTGTGTACTTTTTAATTATTAAGATAAAAGTGTTAATACAATAAAATATCAGGAACTTTTATGATTTACTTAAATGATTTTTACCTATTGCCTGGGTCCAACGGTTATGTTCTTGTTCAAGTACATACTTGCTTATGTAACATTATATTTAAATTGTGTCTTAAAATAACTCAATTTGCAGAACTCTCCGACTCACAATAATTACACAATTAAAAAGCTTTAAGTTTAAAATTGTTCAATGCGCAATGCTATTACAATTTAAATCAAATTTAGTATTCTTTATTAACAGAAATTAAAAACTGAATAAATGTTTCATAAAAAAATATTATTACATCTTAGTAGATATTATAATTTTTTAATAACCAATGAAATGTTTGCCACCTTATCAGATATAAATAAAAAGCCACACAATAAATATATGTATAAAAAAACAATAAATGAATACGCAGAAACAGATATTTTTATGTTTGTCTGACATCATTATTTAATTTAGGCCTATTTCATGTTTACGTATATAAGAAGTTTAATATTGCCTAATAGAAGCTTCATCTTTAGTTCACTTTTTATTAAGTCTCGTTGTTTTATTAAGGGCGCCGTATTCTTGAAATAGTGTTTTCTAAAAATACAAGTAATTTTAGACATTTAAAAACTGAATAATACAGAGTTTAGCAATTAACAAGAATGTTATCTTATGCCACCTGCAAATATTCAAAGATACCGAAGTAAAATCAATATATAACGTCAGAAAGCGATCTACCCACAAAATTTTTAGGTACTGAAATCTTTCAAAATACGTATTTTTTTAAATAATAGATGTAAACATTGTTATAACATAAATTTACATAGTTCTGCATATAAGATTGTTTACTTTTGTGTATAAGTATCTATGTGAAAATAATTGTTAAAATGTGGAGTTAGAATAGTGAAATAATGTGTGTCGTACAAATGCATTTTTAATATTATTATATCTATTATTCGAGGAGAGTTTAAATAGTAAAAGTGGATAAACAAAACGTCAGTAATTTTATTTTTGATATTACTTTTGCTCTACGTGTTTTATTTTTCGAGATTTCAGTACCTAAAATACGCCACAAATTTGATCATTTTACGGCGAGAAATACTAATGAGCATATTTTTACTGTTAAAGGAAATTGGCAACAAATGAAACAGACGTACAGCGGATATGAGAAGATACACTGTTATCTTTATTTTACAAAACTGCATATGTATAAAGTCTCTGTCTCACACACGTGTTTGCAAAAAAAAGTTTTTGTATTTCAGTTGGAGAAAAAAAACATATTGCTTGTTTTCAAGTGTCTTTTAAGAGATCATCCGCGTTCAAAGGATGAGTTTAATAAATTAAGCTTCAAAATCAAGCATTTACAGAATTTTGAGAGCGTATGGAGAAGTTCAAAAGCGAAAAACAAGCAGCGGTCGAAGAAAAATGGAGATAAATGAAGATGCCACATATGCCAACCCCAAATCGTTCACACCATCTTTTTCTTTAGAAATGAATTGCTAACGTTAGAAAATATAGTGCAAGCTATTGAAGGAAACAAAATAATTCCTAAAATGGGCAAGGACACATTGAAAAAAGTTTTGTATAAGTTTGTATAACATGAACTTTCAATACGGAAAATCCAATAGAATTCATACGGGCGCAAGTAAAAGGAGACATAGCCAATGCGAATAGGACATTTAAATTGGCCGATGTAGAAAAGAGCAATTGCAAAAGTAAAGCGGAAAATTAGTAAAAATATATAAATCACGTCCAAAAAAAATAAAAAATGCGGGATTTTAATCTTAAAATCCATATTCGAAATAGTGATAGTGATGATGACAGTGACTGCTAATAAAGATGCTATGAATATATTATATTGTTTACATGATGAAAAGTTTTTATTTATTTATATATTTAATTGTTATGTTTTATTTTTACTTGAATTTTGTTAATATTTTCATTAATACCTATTTATTTTTTATATTTTGTTAATTTTGGACATATTTATTTTAATTTTTGTTATTTAAATATTGATTTTTGTTCTTTATGTGGGAAATAGAGCTACTGGCGAACCACTGACTAAAAAAATGGTAACGTGCATAAATAATACTTCAGGAGTGGTGTGGAAATTTGCTTATACCTTAACAACAAAGTCTTATAAAAGTATAAACATAGAATGTTTATTTACAATACAACAAAAAATCTAAACATATATATTAATGCTGATTAAACTTTATTAAAATAGCATATCTCCATTCTATCCATCTCCATTCCAATATCTCAATCTATTGTGCTTCTTAATTTATGTAGCAGTGGAGAGGCAGAGAGGAATGACTTAAATAAGATAGTTTATTGAGTTATAAGTCTGCCAAAAATTAAATAAAAATCAAAAAAAAATTAATTTTCAATCAAATAAAATAAAAAATAAAGAACTTAAAATTATTTCTACTAATTATATGTTTTATTGATCACACACCTATACATATTTTACTGATTGGTAACCCTTATAAATAAACTAAATGGGCCGCCTCTGTGACCGAATATTCATTTTAGCATTCACTTCTCACAATTTGTGCATTTTTTCTTACGAAAAGTGCACTTTTCTCAAACATACTTACTATTTATTATACTGTCCAAAGGGTACATTGTAAAAAGTTCGCACTGTTACCTAAGCATAAGCCACAATTATACGCGAGTAAAGTTGTCCTTTAAGAACTAGGTCAAGTACCTATTCCCTAGAGCCGAATACAAAGGAAAAAATTAGTTTCTTGTTTAACACCGCATACATTTTAACGACTTCATTAACGGGCAGAACGGTGTCACTGACATTTAGACACATCCGCAGGACAAAGGCAACGGTGAATGGTACGAGTAAGAGGAAGAAGGTCAGGGGAGCCTTGGCGTTGAAACTTCGATCCGAGCAACCGGTATAGGATTACATGCCGCCAGCCAGGGGTCGATAGGCGTCGCGACGCCTAGTTACCCAGGAAACATGCGTCGGGTTTTGGGACCCGTAGGTCGGAGCTCCCGCAAATCGTCCTGGCAACAACGGAGGCAGATTGATTTTAGGCAAGCGAGTCACAAGAAAGTGCCGCAAAGCCAACCGCACACCGAAATTTGTGGCCTGTTGTGTCATCATAACAAGGTGCAAGGGATGGTATAGTTTTTCTAAAGTCAATTCGCAGGCTGTACTGTAATACATATAAGATCCAAAAAGTGCAAACGCTTCCTCTGAACAAGAATAAGAAAAAAATACATAGAATAAACGCGCGTTAATGCAGTCAAAGGAAAACATATTCAACGTTACCAGAAATAAATTGTCTGTTTACTTGATTTTATATTGTTAGTGCCATCTTTGTTAATCGCATAAACAGAAATAAGAAAAAAAGGATACAACTTTAGAATGCAAGTGCGAGTGTACACGTTCACTGTCCAATGATATAAGTTCTATCCTCAACATTTGACATTATTTTTTATCCTACTATGACTTCTCTTCCTTGCAAGAAGCATTTACCGTACATACGTCTAGAAGTTAGAGAGTTTTGCCTAGATTCGCCGTAAATTAACATGTCATGCAGCTGGTCTGGTGATGGTTACTATAAATGTTCCATTTTTGTTTATACACACTCACAAACATCAAAGAAAAAATAGAGAAAAATGAAATGCACTGACAATTATCAGCAGCTGCCTGACACATTCAACGTTGTCAAACGTTACAGCAGGATAGTTTTAATGAGGTTCTCAGAAACTTCAATTGTTTACTTCATTAACGCTGATCCAAAAAACAAATTACGTTACAGGCGCTTTTACTGAAGCTTAATTGTACCTAAGGTTGTAATTTCGTAACATAGTTTTGCATATTATTGCAGCTGAATTTTTATTTTTGATATGTATTTATAGACAAACTATTCGTTTTAGACATTTTTTTCAATAAGAGTTATATGTTGCTCTTGGTCAGATCTATAAGCCCTTAAAATTACGGCACTAATATTCCGAACACCCTGTATAATTTGATGTTATACTGTTTTATAGTATACAAGTGAAGTATTGTATCTTTCTTGAATTTATGGTTATACTGATGACCTTCAATACGAAATTTCTCAGAGCAGTTAATTGGGACAGAGGGCAAAAATTCTTTTTTCTTCATCTATGTTTCGATTTTTATCATGTCATCAGTACGCTATAATAATATATAGGTGTAGAACTAACGTAATAAAATAATGTATGTACTTAATATTACTATTTTAAACTAAACATAAAAGTGAAAATCCAATAAAAAAATATTATACAAAAATAAAACAAAAATACTAAAAGAAAGCAACGTAATTTTAAATATCCTGTACTGATTGTAATAAAAAGTATATAGGCCAAACGGGCAGGGATATATAAAAGATAGAGTAGTAGAACATAAAAGCAGCGTAAGAACAAAAATATGCTCGACAGTAATAACAAAAAAAAAGTTTAACTGAACATACGTGTAATCTCGTATGTATACAAATACTTTTAATTTTAAAAATACTGAAGTTACAGGTAAAGAGCGAATTTTAAATAAGATACTTCTTCACAAATTATTTAAAATAAAACAAAACCAAACAATGCGACACATTCAGTTTCTTAATCAATAATCAATCATTTTTTAACTTAATTTTAAAAATTGTATAATATTGATGACTGTATATCCTAAAAGTATCTAAGGCTTGCTACATACTATGCGTGTATTCGCAATTCGTGAGCAACTCGTGAATAGTCTGTAGGGTCCTGTTCGTTAAAAATCAAATCATAAAAACCCTACACGCAATGCACGAATTCCTATGCTCGCTACGGACTATGCGTGAATTCGGGATTCGTGATGCGCGATTTGTAAGGAATTCGTGCATAGCGTGTTGGATTTTTAACGAACAAGACCCTACACACTATTCGCGAATTCCTCACATATCACGAATAACGCATAACGAATCGCGAATACAGACATAGTTTGTAGCAAGCCTTACAAACCACATATCGCGAATTGCGAATTCACGCATAGTCTGTAGCGAGCATAAGAATTCGTGCATCGTGTGTAGGGTTTTTATGATTCGACTTTTAACGAACAGGACCCTACAGACTATTCACGAGTTTCTCACGAATCGCGAATACACGCATAGTATGTAGCAAGCCTTAGATACTTTTACGTACATATCATTAAAACACAGAATTTTATCAGTACTTGTTTTTTAACAAGTTTTTTTTTTAAAGTTCAAGGCCGATGACAGATTTGTGCCAGCTCGACAGCCGATTCGAAATAAACAAACTGTCATGTATGTCATCACCCTATATTCCTATATATTCATTACCACATTTACAATTCTTCTGTCGATACTGAAACATTATAATAATAATTTTATAACAAGAAATTACTATTTGTATCTTAGCACACAAATGTTTTATTACGTATCATTATTGACAAAAGAAACACAAGTTTCAGTAAATATTGCCTATTTTTTATGCTTAGGTTTAAATAATAATAGTGCATACATTATTTTATTGTCCATTACCTACATGTTCTATAGCATCCTGATGATGACTTAATAAAAATCGAAACCTTGATGTAGAAAAAAGATTTTTTGAACTCTGTCCAACACCACCTAAAAGAGGTGGTGTTGCTCTGTCCAAATTAACTGCTCTGAGAAATTCAAGAAAGACAATACTTCACAAGTTATATAGGATATGTAAATGCATCGTATTATTTAACAAAATGAGGTACTTTACCGTTTGTTTGGAAGCTCATACAAAAAACAAATAGTTTATGAGGCCCGCAATGTGGTTTCGCTGCATTCATGTGGTTTGTTTCGATTCCGTCGAATAATCTCTCCAACAATGCGATAAAAGATCATCTTGCGTGTTGTTTTATTTATAACTGTTGTTTTATTTTGTCACTACAGACTACATATCCTTCGTACGAAAATAAGTATGTAATGACAAAAATTGTACAACTGACAGATAACTATTGCTGATAGGTACCTAATTAAAAGTATAATATTCGTAAAAAATAAAACAAATATTGTGAAACTATACGAAAATTATTAACATTATTCCATTGTATTCTAAAAAGGCATTCAGCGGATTATTAATAAAACACATCCTAACCACAGACCTCCTAATTCCAGATATCTAAAAACATTTTTAGGAAGTGATTATTTTTAGACGATAAAACCTATAAATATTTTCATACATAATATGTATAGGTTGTCCCAATTTCGTTCTACTTGCAGAATATCTCAAAAATTACAAAAGTTAAAAGGATGCAGTGTTTGTAACACAATACTATTTTTTTAGAAATTTAAAATACCGATGCCGCAATCAGAACTTTCTTAGACCTCTTAGTTTTTGGGAAACAGGCCGAAATTTAAAGAAACTACATTTAGGGGACTCTTCGTAACGCATTTTGATAGAGGTTTTTACATAAAGTTCAGTGGCATACTTGTAATTTCTTTGCAATGACCTTCTTCTATCTTTCTTTACAATTTAATGTATTTTGACAATTTCCAAAAATCATTATAATATACAGAGTGTTTGGGTCATATTTTAAGAGACACCCTGTAGATAAATTACAAGTACACCACTGAACTTTAACGCAAAAAACTATATCAGAGTAATTTTCACCATTCCAACATCACAGCTATTTTATGAGATACATAAGTAATTCCTTAAAGTAGTTTGTTTTTTAAATTTCGCCCTGTATCTCAAAAATTCTACCCCCCTCCCTCTACATGAGCTTTTAGGAGCTTTGGTAGAAAAATATATTGTGTAGGTAATAGTGAATAATGTTGGACTTAGTACAAATATTTTAGGAAGGGATAGGGAAAAATAAGAATTAACGGAATAACCCTTCAAAAATATTCCAAACTTATTTATAAAGCCAAAAAAAATTTTTTTCGATATTATTTTAAATCCTTATTTAACGCCGCCAATGAACTTGCTTGTTGGTTGCATACTCTACAAGCATGCAATAGTCGTTCATCAGTCAGTATCGCTGTCATGTCATAATTGAAATCCTGCGTTTACGTTGTAATTTTGTGTTCTCCTTCAGTTTTTAGTGCCTTATTTTAATTTTTAAAAGGTTTATAGTTATTAAATATAGACATTTGTGTTGGGTGCAGATGCACAATATAGTTTGCCGGTTTGGTTTTGTAGGTTATGGCACAAGACTGCCGCGATTACATTAAAACGTCTATTTATTCGTTTCGTTCGATTTTGTTATAATAAATAGGCATTATCTAATTGTACCTACGGGAAGCGTGTTTTATCGGTAGTGAGTGGCTGTAATGAGCGAATATGTAGTTCTACCAGTTTATAACGAAATAATGGAAAACGAATGCAAAATACTGGAGCTAAGTAGATTAACTGTTACCTATCTATCAGGTATTATTACTAATAAGAATGTTAATTTTCGTTTCTACATTTAGAAATGCTGCAAAAAAACGACGATGGTAGTAGATATTGTTGACAGATGTAAGTTTTATCTCAGTCGGTTCTTATCATAGGCGCCGACTTTCCGTAGGAAAAAAGGGTGTTGCCCCATTTTTTAAATATCGAGCTAAAATTCTGGAATAATTTTTTATTGTCTTTTAGGCTTCCCTGAGCACGTGGTTAAATTTTTTGGACTTAGTCATAGTTAACCCGTATAATAAAACTGGTTACGAACAGAAAAACTCAATTACCCTTAAAATGTAAATGAAGGGTTTATTTTGGCAGGCAGTCATTAAAATGAAATGTAGTACGTAATTAACTTACACAAAGAACGCATAGTTTTATAATCTATACTTAAATTGTGAATTATAGCTCAACCGAGGGTTCCACTTTCTAAAAAATGGGAATCAACTGTGTCAATAAAATTATACTAACTGAATTTAATTTTTATGTATCTTGTAGATAGACTAGTTACGCACTGTAGCATATTTATTTTCATCGTAATAATTTTATGCAAAGCCCTATATCTACATTTTGAATAAATAATTAAATAGGCCAACTTAAGTCGTTGCTACCGAGCACAAAAACAAATATTCCTCATTATAAAATATGTA
The DNA here is from genome assembly GCA_025584915.1 of Monochamus saltuarius. Lineage (NCBI taxonomy): Eukaryota > Metazoa > Arthropoda > Insecta > Coleoptera > Cerambycidae > Monochamus > Monochamus saltuarius. The sequence goes on from CM046726.1 coordinate 7,287,073, forward strand.
ATGTAAGGGTCCAGTAAAAAATTTACTTAAAAGATTATTTTTCGACAACTGAAGTATTAATTTATGCTGTCATTAACATCGACCTCATAAGAGAATACCTATTTAGGTTAGAGCCGAAATCATTTTAGCAATGGACGGACAGCACACGCCAGCATCGAATACACTCGGAGTATCAACAATGCAGATATAGCCTTTTCAAACAGATATACCTAGCCTTTTTTCCTTAGAAATAATAGACCTACCAACGTTACCATGAAAGATAGGCCACAATGTATAACTAGCGCCTTCTACAAGATATCTAAAAATTAAGTGCAGTTTTCTCACTATCAAGATTCTCCTAGTTAAGGTTTCTACTCCATTCTCACTAAAAGTGTTTAAATTATAAAATAAATTTGGAATTTAAAATCAAATTTTTTTGCTAATTCTTATTATGTATTTTGATGTTCACAATCTACAGTTACGGACTTTATGACCCACTGATTAAGAACCACCCTGTATAATGGTAGATATAATTGTCAAGTGAACCTTTTTTAATAAAAAATGATTTGCATAACAAATAACCGTAGACGATATCATCCGTTTAAATGAAAACCTCTATTCATTTCATGATGCACATTCTATTTTCAAACTCTTTAATATGCATTCCACATATCTACATTTAATAAAGAAAAACCGTCGCGTATGCATCCACACGCCAAAGATTAAAAATATATACATATAAGAATAATTTAATAATAAAGATGATTACCATGGAATTTAGATAATATAAATGAAGTAAATATAAAGCGTTCGGTAATATATTTATTTCAGGTATTGTGGTAAATCAATCAGCAGTTAGGTATTCAGTAGATAACAATAATACCATGCAACATGCAAGAGATCCATGTATAAAAATTAATTGATAAAAAATACAACTTGCGCCGTAGAATCAAAAATATGTATCGAATTATATCTTCGTGATACAAACCACAAAAAGAGAAATCAATTGTGTATTAAAATACAAGTCATTTCTTCCTTCTGGAATAAATTCCTAATTAAAAAAATCTATTAGGTACAAAAAGTACTTTTATCGTTTTACCAAATTTTCCTTGATGGACAACTAAAGAAACTCACTTTTTTGGAGGTACCATAAAAAGTTTATACGGGTTGTCATGTCATCGCCTAGGCAACTTGTTTGCTACGTACTTCCCTAGCTTTAGTTAAGAATCTTTGACCAATCCTTGCTGTTCTCGGGCTAAGCTCTATGGGGGCGCACCCACTGACAGAACTTCTGGGTCCACCCGTATATTGCGTCCCTATTGTTGGTTATAAGGCAGCTATTGTAGGAATCAATTCTCAAATAACTGTGAGACGTTCCGTATAGTGGCCTTTGTCTCTGGTAGCATTGACTGTTGCCATCTTAAATGTATTTTTAGTAGGTACTAAATACTAAAGGAACTTGTATATCCAACCAAAAGCAACAAAAAATTCTTATGAAAAAAAAATGTTTAACGAATAGTTTTCCTACAAATACATTTCAAAAATAAAAATAGAACTCCAACAAAATGCAAAATTGTGTTACAAAATTACAGGCAATGGTAAAATTACGTAAAATAAAAGCTTCTATAACGTTATTTGTTTTTTTTTTGTATTATATTAATTAAGTAAATAATTGAAATTTTTCAGAGAATCCATAAAATTGTAACGTGTTGTAACGTTCGACAACATTGCAATCAATCATAGTAGTAGTGGATAGTGCATTTCATTTTTCTCTAGTGATTGCTTGATATTTGTTAACGCACAATAAAATGGAACAATAATTTATAGTAACTATTACTAGCTGCATTTAGGGCAAATCTGGGTAGATATTTTTGCCTATGAGACGTTTGTACGGTAAACGGTTTTCGCAAACAACATAAGTCATTTTGAACACGTATAACTATTTCACGTTTTGTTATTCTGTGGTGCAAAAACTCTAAGAAAAACATTCACAGTAAGTATGTTAAGATTTATTTGTAATTATTATTATGTACAAACACGTGACATAGTATGTGTGCGACGTTGTCACATATTCAAGACCTGTTTGCTGTCATAATTGTGTTTTATTTGGTATAATTTATCAAAGAGCAAAATAAAGGCACTCATATTTGGGACACCCTGTAGTTTTAAATTTAATAGTTTGCAGCTACCTAACAGAATGATTTATATATTTTTATCTGGTAACAATAGGCGTAGATATGATCTACTAGGAAGATAATATTAAAGTGTAATTAGTTGACGATTTACTTCACATTACGTCTAAGAAATATTGTCGTTATCAGTTAACCAACAACTTGTAATCAGTTTTTAAACCTTGAAGTTGATAATAAGAAAAATACCTACTGTGGATGCCAAGAGTTCTGCTAAATGTACCATTTACTTGCAAATTTGAAATATTTATACAACCGACGTATTTTTATGGCATGTAAAATTTGGTTAGTGGCGATTGATTACCAAAATAGTGTTGATTACTCTTCTCTGTTCATGTTCATTAGTTACGTTATAGTTGAATAAACACACAAAAATGTTAAAACTCTGTTTATAACTTTCGGTTGCCGACCCACATTTTTTCGGTACAAAACCACAGAACAGTTACTATCTAACCCAGAAAATATTACGGTTTCTGTTCCATTTTGTGTCTTGTTTATTGTAATAATTACTTAATGGAACATTAAATTAACACGTGTACGGAAAATTTAAAAAGCATACTTATGAGGTTACTTACGTGTATCCGTTATACCTAGTAGAAAATTACGATAAATCATCTCATTAAGCAATTAATCGTGACGTACAGAACTTATGAGAATACCCTTAAATGCATGCAGTGGATAATATTACCCTCTCAAGCCGATTAAAGGATTTAAGGAATAAAATTACATATTTCACTCGGAGCATTTGGTTCCACTTCCATTGTTGTAGTTGGGTTCAACTTAAGTCACGCCTAATAAAAATAACTTGAATACCAGTGAGTATTATGCATTATATTTAGATGTGATCCTTAAACTTGAATCAACTAAGTTCACGGTAGGCTATTAATGACTAGTGGAAGACTAACATACGAGGTGTGGCAATTAATTTCCGGGAATTTGTCAATGAAAAAACAAGCAAATTAAATTTCGCCAAAATTTTATTATCGACCTTCACAATAGTATCCCTCTAACTCTACACAACGATTCCAACGTTGCTCCCACGATTGGAAGCACGGAGGATTACCAAGCCTCCGCAGTTAACCCGTTCAGCACCACGGTTACAGCTTCTTTGACCTCCTGTCCTGTGAGTTCCCTTGAGGTGCGACTTATTTTGGGGGATAAAAAAAAACGCAAAGATATTGGGGCTATAGGGTGAGTGCGGCAATGTTGGAATGTCTTTTTTGCCAAAAACTCTTGCACAATGAACGAGGAATGGGCTGGCGCGTTGTCGTGGTGCAAGATCCAGCCGTTCTCGGCGAGTTCGAGTCGCATACGAAAAACGCGGGCCCGCAGCCGTTCCAGGACGCCAACATAGAATTGTCCAGTCACTGTCTGGCCGGCAGGAACATATTCACGATGAATGATGCCGTGGATATCGAAAAAATCAAACATTGCCTTCAGTCGTGACTTGGACATCTTCGCTTTCGTTACCCGTTCTCCACCCTTTTCCACCCACTGCTGACTTTGTATACAGGTCTCGGGGTCATACTCAAATATCCAGGTCTCATCTCCAGTGTCTACCCGACTCATCCATCAGTTTCTAGCGTCGCTCGGAATGCGGAACAACAAATCCTCACAAATCGATTTTCGCATGTCTTTCTGTTCACAGGTAAGAACTTTTTAAATAGATTTAGATTTCTCCGGCAACATATACCTTAAAACAAAGCGGCATCAGCTTCATTTACTTCCATAATTTCACATTTTTATGAAAAATGTTCACTTCACGTTAGGTATACAACTTTGTTGACAACTGCAAATGTTTAGATTTACATGCACCATAGCAACGCAACCTGCCGACTATGTTGATTTACACTACATGCATAACCATAAACGAAAGTAGCAGGTATTACAAATTTTAATATTTTTTTAACATTTCAATGGCAGGATTAAACGAAACGCTATACAGCACTCGTGAAGAAACGAATTCGCTCACTTATGTGCTCACACAAGTGAGAGAAATTCTTAGTTTTTTCACTTGTTCTGTAATATATTAATAACGGTAATTACAATGAAAGAAGTGTCCGATATTCGAACTTTTGGCGAAGGCGCTGATGTCAACAATACGAAGATCTTGAACTAGGACATTATCTATCTATCCTCCATACGTCCACTGTGCATCTATTGTTCTAGAGTGATTAATACCATGTGAGTAGGTATTCATAACGGAAAGAAGGTAAAGAACCATATAGCACAAAATTATATATTATTTTGCAAATATGATTAAATCACATCCCCAGGCTACTGGAATTTTTAGAAAACTTTCCAGAATTCTGAAGATGATAAATAATAATCCTCACAACGCCGAAAATTGACAATATTGTGAGAGGAAACTATGTTCCTTCATTCCGATATATTATTGTTCTACGAGTAGTTGACCAATACATTTGTAAATCCTAGAACCTAACTATATTAAATCTATAAACCTATTATTCGTTGTGATAATTTTGTTTCTGGATCTTTAAAATTTCAAATGTATTAGCACAGTAGTTAAGCAGATAGTACTATACAGATTCGGAAATTGCGGATCTTTACAGAGAAAGTAGAAATTGCCGCTTCATTCCAGGGAAGGTACGAACTTTAAGAGGGGCGGCGACGTGCATTGGTCTAGCATTCCCCACTACTACGGTAATCGGTTCCGTATCGCCAACGCCAATTCGCCATTGCAAATCTAACTGTCCGGTCAACTGATGCCAGTGTTGTCAGATCTCATGCATTCCGAGGAAATCTCATGCTCTCATATTTTGATTACAAAATCTCATGCTTTTTAATAGACACAAACAGAAATAATAAAATTATTAAAATTACTCTTTGAAATCTACCAAAACAAAGACCTAACGAGAAATAAAGGCAAAATCGAGGGCAAAATTGAATAGATAGAGGTAGGTATCTACAATATTTGGGTACTTGAAATGTCCTTTATTGTAGACTGCTCTCTTAGCAATCAATACATAAACGGGTATGACAGCCGACGGACTCTATTCCGTAAGGGTAGGTACCTACATTTTCTGGAAACAACAAATTTTACGACCCGTGAGTCACCCTGCGTCACGTCAACTGCGCCTCAACGTTCGCCCGGCCTAACAATAAAATAAATTAGAAAGGTTACGTGGTTAATAACTTTTAAGTAAGTACCTGTAACTACCTACTTAGAATGTAATATTATGATAAAATAGCACAACATAATGCTTTTTAATGAAATAAAAATGGCATTACAAAAGTAATTAAAAATTAAGCTGTGTCAAGAGGTGTTTTTTGATAAATTAAGCCATCTCATGCTTTTTTCTCCAAACCTCATGCTTCTTTGAAATTATTCTCATGCACTGAATTTTTCCCACAGGGTTCTCAGCAATTTTTCAAAATCAAATTCCCTGACAATTCCAGGTTTTCCTGACAAAGAATATACAAAATTCATATTTTTAAAAACAAACTAAAATAAAAACAAGTCAAATGATAATGCATAAATGAGCCCATTCGCTGACAAATACGTAAATATTTAATTTTATAAAAAATATGTATTTCAGTCATTGAACATATTGTATTATGTTAAATATTAACAAATATAAATATTTAATAAAAGATCTAATAGAAATATGTATAAACAGACACAAAAACCGATAAAGATAGATTTCACTACTGAACAGACAGTTGTAAGCTGTTTTTTTTACGATGAAATGTATTCAAATCGGTTCAAAACACTACATTTTCGCATTGAAACAGTGACGTACGTCACACAGGTTGTTTTTAAACCGTGTTTAAAACGTCCACTGAATCTGGTTTGAACTCTTTGGATGCTTTGCTATTGGTCTATGTAGCAGTTGCCTAAAAAGTAGAGATTCCAAAATCGGTGATTTAAATTTTCAGATTTTATGTTTAAAATGGTTGATATTTTTATACTTCTTATCTTGTTCATTTAAAAAGGAATTGGTTGTGGATTATTGTATGTACCTCTGCAAATTTTAACGTATTCTTAGACATCTTAAATTACATTACAAAAGCATCTTGTCACTCATACGAACATGTACGTAACTATTTGTTTTTGTTCAAAATCAAAAAGTGTGAGTGTGATGTTAAAGAGAAACAAATATTTGATGACATTACGTTTTGAAACTACTCATTTTCTTGGTGCATTACATAAGTAATGTCACCATTGAATACGTTTTGAAATAGTCGATGAATACGGTTCGTTACAAAAAACAGCTATACACTCCAGATATATCCGTTTCTTTCTATCAATCTGCGGGTGCGTGTGATTGAAGCAAACAGAAATTGGCAACTGGGTGCGTTCATTAAATAAATAATTTTGACACGGCATGAGCAGCGTTCACAAATTTTCCCTGACGACAATAAAAATTCCCTGATTTTTGACGATTATTGGTACTTTCCCTGACGTTTCCCTGACAAAGTTCAAATTCCCTGACATTTCCAGGTTTTTCAGGTTTTCCCTGACGCTGAGAACCCTGTCCCACCTGGCAACACTGCTTGATGCAAACACGCTGTGATCGAAGTATGCGTGTAGCATGATACAAATACACGCAAGCGGCAAAATACAATTCACCATCAAGATCCTCACTTTCCAAATCTGTATATAGTAGTAGTAAGTACTAGCGAGGGTACTAGTACGCGATAATTTTTAAATCTGAAATACCAATCATAAGTATACCAAGGTAGCTGTAAAATAGTAAATATTCACTAATTCACAGTATTTTTCATTGTTTCAGTTTTAGAGAGTATCATACAGAATAAATTACGAGAAAGTGATTTTTATCGATTTTTTTAGGTTGTCTCAAATTTTTGCTGTGTAACCCTCAATTTTAACTTCAGATTCGTGTTCAGTGGGAAAAAATACGAAGGAAAAATATAGTCTAACTCCCAGCATACATGACTTTTTTTTTGTGGACCTGTGTAAACTTTTGATGTAATTTTTATCGTTTTTATGGGTTTTATCTAAACTTTACTGTGCGACCCTCCATTTTGACTTCAGATTCGTGTTCAGCGGGAAAAAATACATGGATAAAATATAATAGGACCCTCAACACACACCACTTTTTTTTTTTTGTGGACCTGTGTAATCGGACTACAACTCTGAAATGTGAAACAAGAAATTTATAAAATATTTAGCAAACCCCCAAATAAACCATATCTATGATAAGATACGGTTCCTATTTTATTTGCTCCACGGAATCATTTCTGCTTTTTGTTTTAACAAACTGCATGATAATAATAAGGCTAACTGCTTGCGTTTGACTCATACATTTTCTTTTTAAATAGGTAATTGTAATGGTTTATTAGTTAGACTACTTTCTATTTTTTATTTTCCGATGTGATATAATTATACATAAATTAGATAAATTATGATTAACCATTCCAGATATGGTATGAATATATAATATTGCATATTAATTTATTCAGAGCATGAAAGTAAATGAGAGCAATCGACTAATGAACTAGAATCACGGATTCGACAGAAATGGTAAATAGATATCTTTAACGGTATTTAGCAACAAAATATAAACAGTTCGAACACCTACAGATAAACCACCCACCGACTATATGGTATATTTTATTCAGAACCTTATTTGTCGGTTTAATATTTGTATTTGCATCAGCAGGAGCTGGATAAACATAAAAATAAACTTCATTATCAACAGATATGATATTAGTTATCGAAATGATAAAAAAGTAATGGTCGCAAAAATAGGCATGTACACTGCATATATTTTGAGAAGAAGTTTACGTAAACTTTACCTAAGAATATTTTCCCTCATGATTGCTAAAAGCTAGTTATGCATTACTTTCTCTAGTTACACTGAAATGCTTCTTCAAATTAACGGTAAAAGCTACTGAATGGATGTAAAAGGTATGCTTAGCTAGACAAAAGCAACAATAGACAAACATAAACCCATTTTAATATAGCATATAGGTACATACATAGCAGTATTCATGAAAAAAACCCACATTGCCGATGGGAACAGCTATATATAATTTTACGCAGGAAATTACCACACATATTGATTTCCCAATACGAATATTAATTTAAATGAAACGTTTAGACGGGGCAAATATAACCCAAACGTGTTTGCCAGCTTATACGATTGAAGCTAGGATATTGCTCATGCAAGCCCAACTAGCACCAAAGTAACACTAACTAAGACTGGAACCTTCAACAAGTAACTATTACGTAACCAACACCAAATTTGCGACTTTGTTGTATAAATAACTTTATGCAACAAAATTAGAGTCACTGCAACGGATTTTCGACTACTCCTGGTTACTTTACAGTTATATAAATTCCAAGTAGCTCCCCTGGTGTTGACGACGTTTTAGTTACCAGTGGGACGACCTTTAAGTTTGCAGAACTTGAAGGTGGCAAATGATCGTAGCAGCGACTATCTCTTGTTACTAAAAATTACTTCAAAGTTGCAATCACTTTCAAGTAGCTATGGTAGTTCCGTGACGTTCAGGGAACGTTTGTTTAATCATGGAATTTGTAAGTAATATTTATTAATCCAAACAGCGTTCTCGCTACTGGTAAAAGTATCATGTCACGTGTGGAGGGTATTTTTTGTCTTTTTGACATTTTTTATAACTATTAACTAAGTGTTAAATATGGACATCAAAACACTACAAAAAATATAAAGAATAAAACATGCAACAGAAATAACATGCAGACACAAAGAAATATAATAATAATGTAGGGATAAGTATTCTCAACTACTATAAGATAAAATTCAAGGAGTGTGTTCAATGTAAACTCACCGGACGTACCGCGTTCAGAGTGAATAGCAGGAAAAATGTTGCTAAGAAGTGGTAGTGAGAAGTTGAGAACTTGATGTACAGATAATGTGTGTCAGTCACAACTTTACTGACACTTCGAAGTAACGCCTTGCTCGATACTTTGTACTAAATATTACTTGAAAGTTACATATTGGCAGCTCCCGTTACGGATGCTAAAGTATCAATTACTTTTAAGTTGTGTTTCTTTCCAGTAAAATATTAAATTTAACTTCACAAATAAAGCTTTTGTAGTTTTCTGCATCAAATAGAATACATTTATGGATAAAAATTAATGCAATTTCCAAAGAACAATAAAAAATAGCTTTCACCATCGAAAGTATCACATTCACACATAATGATATCAGATATTTCAGTCAACTGAAAAAATAAAACTATTAGCTATTATAACATATAGATTTTAAAGGCGCGTGCTGGATTTGGAAGTTTCATCACTATGTACTACATTAATAAAATAAATATCTATTTAATACCTACTTGATCCAGAGTTAAGGAAATGGGGATGGAATATGTATAAAGAAATGAAAAATAACAATATTGCCAGATAAAGAAAGCAACATACTAATATGAAAGAGTGATAGGAGAGTGTCGCGATGTCCCCTCCACGGAACCACAAGGTCACTAGAACGTAGCGGACACCAAACACTTATTCTCCATTTTAGTCGCAAGCATGTAATGGAGAACATTTATATTACAAACACTTTAAAGTACCTACAATAGTCGTAGCTACGTTCCAATGACTAATTATCTAGCACCGTTGAATGAGAAGTAATATACAGGGCGTTTTTAAATGAAGTAGCGAAAATAACACCACAGATTTCTTAGGTTAAAATAAATCGATTTAACCTAACATGCCTATATTCCAAGTCGCATAATAAAAAAGTGACTTTTCTGCTGAAAATACAGCAAAATGTTACTTGAAAAAGTTGTTCAGAATGGTAAATTATGTAGACGTGCAAAATTTTAAGAAGATCGGCGAGGTTTAATGATACCATTTTTCAACAAAGCAAAGATTTCATCAACGCAGGCCGATCTTTTTGAAATTTTGCACGTTTCCATAATTTAAATAATAGTCAAGAGAGATATATTAAGCAGCAAAAAAGTTCTGCCATTTAAAAGAAACAAATTTGAATTTCTCGCCAGCAAAAACCCCTGATTTACAAATATGTAAAGATTTAGATTTCTTAGAAAGTCATTTACAAATATCGAAACTGAAATTTTAACTTTGACACCCTGTATCTCTTTTATTATGCGACTTGGGATATAGGTATGTTAGGTTAAATCGATTTGTCATTTTTGCTACTTCATTTAAAAACACCCTGTAGACTAAGTTTGTACATATACTCGCGACAAGAATTCAGACGACATACGTCATACGAACAAATGAATAATTCATTGTTTTCATCAAAATATTTAAGAAACTGCAACTGATAGTAATAAAACTATATACTACACTAAAAGATTGCATAATATATTGCACTAAATTGCAAAAATGATTGTTTTTAACGCGACCAAATATCGAAAATTACGGTGACAATAAAAACAAATGTCAGCCGTGACGTAAGACGTCTGAATTCTTGACGCGAGTATAATTAAATGTAACCATACACAGCTTGGATGAGTACAGAAAGTTATTATTTGAATTCTATATCGATAATCAATTGAGGCCCAACAGCGGCAACGTCAAGCCTCGACTCGCAACGGTCCAGCTCTAACGATCACATTTTTCATCGATCCGTCATTATATAAGGACAATATAATGCAACAACATTGTACGACAGTCTCTTTAAAGGTCGACGACCCAGAACGCCGCGCCGTATTGTATTGGCCAGCAGCTACTTCTGTTCATTGCCAAAGTCATTTAAAACTGACGCTTAATTAATGTGCATTAATACATTTATAATTGGCGAGTTGTGCGACTGTTTACATACACATATTATATTGACTGGAAATCGGAAATAGTGTCATAAAACTTTGCATTTCAATTTGAACACCTACTGCCAGTTTCATAATCTGTTGGAAACCGTTGCCAATATTTAGGACGCCTTTGTCAATTTCACTTAAAAATTGATTTATTAAATTAGTAAATAAAGTCACATTTTTGTGGCTACTGACATAATGTTGAGCAGTTAAATTAGGTATATACAAGAAATATGAATTTTCTCCATTTAGATTGAATACTTCAAATCATAATGTTCATATTTTTGGGATATGATATTATACGTATAACAAATACCTATTAAAAAAATATATTGGATATACAGTGTGATACTGTTTGTATGAAAATATACTAGTAATATTATCTTTGTCGTAATATATGTTATCTATAGTTTAGAATAAATGACTCATCTTTTCCTCGTTATTTTTAATGTTGTTACGAGTTCTGCAGTATACAAACCATAGTACAATCCACATTTATTACGAGGTTCGTTTAAAAAGTTACAGTACAATGTAAACATCGTACGATTGGCAGCACTTTTTCATTATACGAGTACTTAATCATTGGATATGGATATGGAGGCACACAACACAAGTAACTAGCTATTTATTAATTGTTATTACGTCAAATCAAAGATTATTCTTGAAAAATATATAATGAATAATATATTTAAATATATTTATGTGTTTGGTGATTTTGTGAGTTTCATGTAAAATTGAGGAAACCTTCAATTTATGTTTGTCCAATGAGGTGGATATTTATATTTTAATATTAATTATAGAATTGTATTATTAATCGCCGAAAATCTAGACGCTCAGTCACATATTTATAATTAGTTCTATTTTTAAGAATATAGTTAGATATTTTTGTGTTACGTTTTTTATTTTGTTGTCTTCTGATGTCCTCCCTGTTATTGGAGTTACTACTTCTGTTTGGTGGCCGGTTTTTGTACCTTTCCGGTAAGCAGATGGGCGAAGGACGACCTTAGTTCGGATCCTGTACTATATTATAGGTAATATTTTTATTCTCCTGTTTCTTATCCAGTGTCATTGGCCAGTACCTCCTCGTATCTTATTTCTATAAATTAATACGTTCATAATAACATGTAGTAATACGATACTGTTGGAACGAAAAATCAGCAACCATAAAATCGGTATGAAATTTTTAAATGATGAGTAGTTTCTCGGACATCGCAAGGTCGAAATTAATACCTACTTGCATGTTAATGTATGGAAGTTATCGCCAGTGCTTAATTAAATTATGAGTTGGTTTATTTTTAGAATTTGTGTCAGTGCTCGTGCAAATTTTGACACCACTCGTAGATGGGAGAACCTACTTAGCAAATTTTAGGAAGTCCTACATCCGCCTTGTTTAATAAATACAATGATGCTAGTTGGACAGAAGTAACTCGATTTGGGATTCGTAAAGCAAATGCTTAGGAGTTACACCAATGTCAACTTTTTCTAGCAAGGAATTTATTTTCCTTGATATTTAGGTAGTAATATATGACCAATACGGAAAAATGAAATATAACCGTCTAGCTATTTTTCATTAAAATAATTGAAACAGGAATTTGTATAAAATTTTAACTTATGAGTTTCACCCTTCATTGAAATATTCACCTACAGTCGGTTGCTAAAATCTATTCCCATAAAGTTGACATGTTTTAAACAAAATGAGAATGATTTGTAAAGTATAAACTAGTTATCAAAATCTTTTTTTTTAATATTGCTAAAGCGATTAAATATAAATTTCTGAAATTTAGTATGTAGGAAATATTCTAAGGAATTATTCTAAACATATTTAAAAAGTTTAATCACGAGTGTCCTAGGCAGAGGAGATCACGGGTAAAACACGCTTCCAATACGTCAAATTACAGAGTGATTTTGAAAGGGTTATTAATTTTAACTGATGACAGCAGGCATTAAAATAAATCATTTTACAAAATGTTGCTCTTATATTTGTTTTTTAATAACCGAGATAACTGAATTTAAAGTTATTGCAAATTTTGAAGCCGACTCTGTGTAGGTACCCCTTACCTACCCTAACAAGTCAATGAACTAATTCACAATACGTTATCGATAAGCGACATGATAAGTTGTGCGCGCAGTCTTTGGTGAAGCTGAAGATGCGCTTCTCGAACCTTAAATAACAGCGTAACACGTACGTAAACAAAACGTGGTATTTTTATTATTTGATTTATTTTCTACTGTGTGAGTAGTATCATTTTGTGTTATACAGAACTTGCTATCACAGTGGTATAACTATGGCCCAAGTGTATTGATAATAATGAAAGACCAATAGATATGTTATTAGTGTAACAAAAATCGATTGGCTATGTTGCACGAAATACTCAGAAAATTTCTTTAAAAATGTCATCCCTCGGCACGACGATTTGTTTATTTAACTCAACGAACACGGGATATAAGCAAACGCAAAAGGCGTACCTATATAATTTTCAACATTTACTGTAAGCGTACTAACCGGGCTTACATAATTTAAAAATGCGAAAATACATTATTAATGAGTAAGTTATTTATGATATGTTGTATTAACATTTTATTGGGTTATTTTTTGCATATCACTTGTTCGTTGATCAAATAAGTAGACATATACTAAAATTACTACATCGCTTTAAAAATCACCCTGTATAATAAATACAATTTTTTAGAAAAAATAAACTATTGATTTACTTCTATAAAACGCAATTTTGAATTTACTTAGTTTAAAACAGTTGCAAGACGAGAAATATCCACTGTCAAAATATACAGGGTTAACTATGACTTAGTACAAATATTTTAGGAGGGGATAGGGAAAAATAATAATTAACGGAATAACCCTTCAAAAAAATTCCAAACTTATTTATAAAGCCAAAAAAAATTGTTTTCGATATTATTTTAAATCCTTATTTAACGCCGCCAATGAATTTGCTTGTTGGTTGCATACTCTACAAGCATGCAACAGTCGCTCATCAGTCAGTATGGCTGTCATGTCATAATTGAATTCCTGTGTTTACGTTGTAATTTTGTGTTCTTCTTCAGTTTTTAGTGCCTTATTTTAATTTTTAAACGTTTTAAAGTTATTAAATCAAGACATTTGTGTTGGGTGCAGATACACAATACAATGCAATACACAATATAGTTTGCCGGTTTGGTTTTCTAGGTTATGGCACAAGATTGCCGCGGTTACATTAAAACGTCTATTTATTCCTTTCGTTCGATTTTGTTATAAGAAATAGGCATTATCTAATTGTACCTACGGGAAGAGTCTTTTATCGGTAGTGAGTGGCTGTAATGAGCGAATATGTAGTTCTACCAGTTTATAACGAAATAATGGATAACGAATGCAAAATACTGGAGTTAAGTGGATTAACTGTTACCTATCTATCAGGTATTATTATTAATAAGAATGTTAATTTTCGTTTCTACATTTAGAAATGCTGCAAAAAACGACGATGGTAGTAGATACTGTTGACAGATGTAAGTTTTATCTATGGATCTAAGCCATCTCAGTCGGTTCTTATCATAGGCGCCGACTTTCCGTAGGAAAAAAGGGTTTTGCCCCATTTTTTAAATATCGAGCTAAAATTCGGGAAGAATTTTTTTTATTGTCTTTTAGGCTTCCCTGAGCACGTGGTTAAATTTTTTGTACTTAGTCATAGTTAACCCTGTATATCGATCATTGCAATAATAAGCTCATGAACTATGTATTAATGCATACATTACTAAAGCTACTAGAAATATGTAGATAGGTTCTTAAAAATAATAAAAAACTAATTGCACAATAAAAATGGGGGCAACAGTAAATACATTTGTATTCCTTATATACAGAAACAATGTACTTTCCGTGCGATATTTTGATATCTATCTAAATTTATTCTCAATGAATAATGAGATAGGGTAATAGGGAAAGTGTTTATTTATTAAATGCAATATCAGATCTGGTTATGCAATCAGCTTTCTATACTCACCGATTTTAACACAAAAGAACAATGTATGAAAACTTTTATATTACAAATGTTCAAAATTACTTCCAGTTGGACTTAGAAGCCATAAAAAATGGGCTAATATTTCTAAATACCCGATTACTGGAAATGGATATTAAATTACTGCACAAAACAACAAATCAGTTATATACAAACTTTTGTAGTTCAGACAAAATGATAATGACTGGAGAAAAATTTAGAACACTTACGAAATTTAATTTAGAAGAACATGCTTAAATATTAACTCTAAAATATAGGGTGTCTTGAAAGATTATGTCAAAATTATTAAAGGACATACGGGATGTTATAATAGTTGTAATTTCATATAAAATATTTTGCTATACAGGAACAAATGAAATTATCCATTTGAAGTTATACATCTTTGACAGCGTTACCAAATTTGACATTTTTCTTTCACAATTCTTGTGCAAAAAAAGATATACCATGTTCATACCAGACCTACTGCAAAATTGAGGAGCACCATCGTGAATCGACCACGTTATTTCAAATATTTAAAGGAACCTCTTATAATAACGGGTTAATGAAATGTCAATATTGATTGAAATATGGTATATCTTCTCTTTAGCAAAATAAGAGAGGTATCAAATTGCGAAAGAGAAATGCCAAAGTTAGCAACGCTGTTAAATGTGTAAGTTTAAATAATATTAGTTTAAACTTCGAAATGATCATTACTATCAGTCCAAATTTCATTGTTGTCATGGCAAAGGCGTAAAAATTATAATTGAAATTTATTTTTTAATTTCTTTGAACGCGAATAACTTCATAACGAAGGAAAATGTTTTACTTGAATTACTACAACTATTTTGACCTCCCCTGTAGGTACGTCCTTTCATTTTTGACGTGTGACCTTTTTGGACACCCAGTATATTGGCCTGTCCTAATCCGACGTATGGATGTTATACACAGTTGATACAAAAAATGAGTAATTTGTCTCACATTTCTAATAATCTCTCTTGTGGCAACAGATGGAAAACGAGACCCACTACTAACAAAGGGAGCATATAAATAATATACAAAGCATGCACAAAGATTAATGGGAAGCAGTAATATGTCACTTCTTTAAATAAGAAGAAGCCATTAGCATAAAAACAATATTAACATTGTTATCACCAAATAAGCTTAAGATATTTAAATTTTAACGAGTAAACGGTCTTAAATAATCTAAATTTAATTTTATAAAATAGGTACACATATGTAATTTTTTTTTTATAAAAAATACTGTTGCAATAAACTAGTTTGCTTAATGTTTATCATTTGAGTCAAATTACATAACGCTATTATATAGGTCTAAACCATTTTGTATTAAAAAAAATAAATATCCATAGGAGGTACAACTTGCCAGCAATATAACAATTTAATAAATCATTTTTTAACGTATACACATATGTTTTCAAATTAATATTCTTTCTTCGAGTATACTGCCAATGCGTATAAATCACATTGTTTCAGTAAACAACTTCCCCTTCTGATTTATAGTATCTGCTAAAGAAGACGTGAAAAAGATTGCCTAAATCTCTAAGATATAAATTTATGTTTCCTTATCGTAACATAAACAAAATTTAAAAGGGCTTCCGCTTCCAATGGCCAATCAATCTTTTAGGCATTTGTCCCTAAGGAATACCCACAAACATATAATTTATCTCGAATGCCTTTATCTAACAAAATTGTATGTTTCTTAATATTGTTGTCTGATTATTATATATGATTATGTACGCTATTTTGTGAAATCAGGTACAGTCTGTAAAAGTAAGATATATAAAGTAGGCCACATTGGACATAAAACTTGTCACAGATAGAATGGAACCACTTTACTATATATTGTTACCATATAGGAGATTGTGGATCACCTGACCAAGTCTTAATGTTAATTAAATTAAATTGCAATTTAAAAGGCAAGTGCGAATCATGATCGAAGTATGTCATTAAATGACAAATAAAAAAATATAACAGTTTTCGTTCTCTCCACAAGTTAAATCACAGTTGAATAGTTTTTCCAGAGAAATCAGTGTCAGTTTAGCGAGGTTTAAGTTATCCCGTCACTGAACTAAAAAATATTCTCAGAAATTTCTAGTCTGAAAAGGAAGTTTCATACTGATTGTAATAAAACGCGGCTAGTTTATTCAACTCTTTTCCCAGAATACACTTTGAAATGTTTTCATTAATGACTGATCTTTCGTTTTCAACAAACGTATAAGCCAGTAACAAATTTTTAACTGACTGTATGAGTTGAATGGCCATTTTTTTATTTAAAAAAATATATATCTACTGAAAGTACCTACTCAAAAGACCAAGAAAGTATAATGCAAAAATTGGTGTGCTACAAAATTGAAACTGGTGGTACAAATTAGAAAATTAATAAGAAAATATGCACTACTTGTTTTTGGAAGCCGTTGAAGTTGGATTGTCAAAGTAATAGACGTCATTTTATGAAATGTTTGACAGATGCAAAAACTTAAAAAAACACCTTCACCTTCGGTATTCCTTGAAATCATCATTTGATTTTTGGGAGATAAACTCCATGACACGCACTAAGTGTCACAATAAATACAAGTTGAATCATTGTATTATAATGTTTCATTTTCACGTTACATTTCTACTAAAAAAAAAACAAGTTGACATCAATTTCCGGTATAACCGAAAGTGCCACATCCAGCAAATCATTTTAATTGCATAGGTAACAGCGAGTAACACCAGTATACAAAGGTTCAGATTTCAATTTAAAATGGGTTTCGTGACAACGAACCCCTGTCATGGCGCACCCTGTATGACAACAGCAGGCCTGAAGGATAAACAAAGCTACGGTTAATAGCTTTCTACTTGGTTAAAACATACCATTCATGCTACAAGTGTAACAACTTCCACACATGGGCATTTTTTAACATCACACATTTCCGTTTGAACCATGTATGTCGAGGGGTGCAATTTTTTAAGTTCATCTTTCCATTTATATTCACTTAATCAATGGTATTAACGATTTTATATAAAATAATCTGAACTGGAATCCAAGACAAAATATATTTAAAATTATACTGAGGCTATGGTTCGTAATAACATGAAATGCAATAATTTAAAAACATTATTTTTACGCTGTATTTTGGCAAAAACCTTAAATATGAAAGGTCATTCACGAAAGCTTTATACTGAAAATTTAGGTTTCACATTCAAGTTTACCAGGTACCTACATCATGGAAGAAACTTATACATTTTTCAAATTTTAGCGGATAAATAAAAAATCCTAAATAAAATGTCCTAATTATGTTTTATAGTCGACGATGAGCTCATCGCACCTTTGCCGATTCTAGTCATGCACACATCAAGTCCCTCGTGTTTATTTTTGGGGTATATAAACGTCCATTTCCTAGTAGATACCCAACCCAATCCATCACGTCACAACCCTAATCCTGACGGCTAGGAAATAAAGTTCATTGTACTTGTTTGCATGTCGTTAATAGGTGCCGAAAATATAACGAACTGAGGGCGATCAGAATTAAGTCGAGGACGACACGCATGCCCGTCATTTTTGGCAGACACCCTCAATAATTCAATGCGAAAAATAAAAGCCGTAACTTCCTTGTGGTTGTCTTCGAACAACTGTAATTTTCTCTTTGCATTTAATAGCATATAGTTTTTTTTTTGCATTTCATGTCTGATCAGGTATATAATTAGATCAGTTTCCTTTTCAGGGCATACCAGATTGGTCATATTGTAATACGCAAGGATCGACACTGATTCAGCTCAATCATTACAGGAAAAGCGTTTCTGAACTCAATTTGTGTCAATAACTTTGTTATAAAATAGTTTTAAAATACGCAATAACGTACAAACACTAACATCATAAAACTAGCATTGTTCCTCGAAGATCAACGAATTGGCACAATATGCTTTTTCACAATTCTCTCTTTTACCAACACTGCAAAAGGTTAGCAAAGGTTAACGAAGAATAAACGTTAAAAAAGCAACAAAACTGCCAGTTTTAATTAAATTCCGAGGTCATTAGAGGTCTATTAATCAAGATGGACTTGAAATTTTTATACAACTGCTCACTATGAAAATCCATGAGCAGTATCATCTCCGAGATCATTTCTTTTGGTGATACGTTTTTGCCAAATTAAAAATCCAAAGTGAATTTTGGTTGTTATAATCCAGTTGCATATGTTGTTTCCAGATGCATATGTTGGAAAATGTTTAGTTTCCAAGATACAGTGTTCAAGAAGAACTTGCTGCAAATAGTATATTCAAAACATAAATATAAATGAATACAAACTGGAGGCGTTTTTTTCCGTTTATGTTCCAGAAGCGGGTAAAACTTGATGAATTTTTTTTCACGTGAATTCGCAATTCGTGATTCACGATGCGTGAGATGTATGGAATTCGTACATAGTGTGTAGGGTTCTTATGAATGGATTTTTAACGAACAAGATCCTACCACTATTCACGAATTAAAAAAAAACTTTCTTCTTCAAAATTAAATATAAACTTGATAATCTACAATTTCCTTTTCTGTTAATCATTCGTGTATGTATTGGATAAATGCTTTGTCACCAAATTAATTAAAATGAGGTTACCTACTTATTAATGACTTCTTAAATTAAATTAATTTGATTCTCTTAGCCTCAGTATTGAGAAATAAGTTTGTCAATACTTCTTGACATTACAAAATCTAGTTCCAATAAATTCGTAATTACATATTTCCTGTTTGCTTCGATAGCTGGACAATTTATGTAATTAACAGTTTGTTTAGCTAAGAAAAACATATAATGAAATCCATCGTAAATACTAGGTGAAGTTAAGTATATCTGGTTTCTTTAAAAAAATCTTGAAACAATAATTTAGAACAAGATTATTCGCGGTAAACGAAGAGTTTGTGGTTTCGCCATTACTATAACAAGTTATTAGCTGGAAAGCGTGCACATCTCTTGAACTACAAAACGAAGGAAAATTACGTTCTTCAAGAAATTCTGCGTTTCAAGGACGCACATGTCTTTTTTACTTTATTGTAAAGGCTTACTTAATGAGGCCAAATTTATAAATTAAACCCCATAAACAATGTAACATTCATTAATTACCTACATTTTAAGTAATACAGCTGAATATTTACTATTAATAAAAGAACATACTGGGTATATAGAAATTATTAAATAACTACATGACATGACAATATTCAGTGTTAGACACATATTAGCACGCAATCAACCGCAATAGATGAGATCTGATATAATTTTGCATTTCATTCATCGTTTCTTCATATGGCATCCTTTTAAATAGAAATTTGCCTTTTATGCATCGTTTTTTATATATTTATTTATTAAGGTATTAACCCTTAACTGCTGACACTCCTTTCCCGACTGACTTTGAGTCTCCGATTTAAAAATAATACACAATTAAGCATTTTTTATAAAATGTTCTAATTTTATGATGAATTATAAATATTGGTATATCTGCAATAGATTTATTTAGCTAGATCAATAAAAGTACATTACATCAAGAAAACAATAAAAACATAACTATTTATGGAAATTATAACAATTTAAAATGTTCACATAATAAAAAAATATAAAAACAAAATAAAAAATTTAGATCTCTATTCTTCTTTTATACCTATATGAGTACGTATACCTTTTTTCTTTAAAAACAGTGTAGGTTTAAGATTTTTTAATAACAAACGTGTTAACGTTAAGGTCTAAAAAGGTACGCTAACATTTACGTCACAAATATTGCGGATATGGCGCCCTCTAGGAAATGCGTCGAAATGGACAACTGCCCCTCCTTGCGAAAAAGCCTGTCTTATTAAAAAATAAAAGCAGAAACAGAACATTTGACATCATACCCTGCCGAATATTATTTTTTTTGTGTTATGGTACCTATAATATTTTTGTTATATTTTAAAAGATATGATGCTTAAGAATTATATGAATATTAAAATACATGTTTTTTTGTTTCCTGTTTCATATTTTTCTGCATTTGCCCCTCTTTCCTTGTAACGACGCCCATGCTGGTCTATGCATTAATTTGCATAGTAGTCATTTCTTCACACCATACAAAAAAAGTGTAAAGACGTCTTTCGTACAACAGTTATAATGAATAGTTTGGCCTACCTATTGTAGGCTACAAGATATTGATTTGAAAAAATTCGTGAAAATCGATCGTAAATTCCAATACGAAAACATATTCATTAAAATTTTCTAAACCAATTTCGTTATAATTTATGACGCGTGTAAGCATGATTATCATCAGGGAAACTGTAAATAGAATTATAACGTAGTCAATGAGTAAGAAAATAAATATAGCCACTATTTACTATTTTTATTGACTTCACGTGAATTCATCTGCTTTCTGCTGAGTGTACTGGTGTGTTTGTTATTCGCCAAATACAAACACTTTGGTGTAGTCAATAGCGCTGCTGGTTTTTTATCCAATTTAAACCACGGACGGACGTCCCTTCGATCAATACAAAAAAAAATATTTATTACACGAGACTCTCTGCCCGTTGGCATGAATCCAAAAAATAACGGTGTAACTACTGTTTGAAGCCAAAACCGTTCGAATACGATGGGATCCCAGAGCCCCTCTATTCGACCAGACGGATTAATGCATTAAACAGATGACGTCATTTGACACCAAACAGTGTACAGCAGGAAATATCGTTATCGTACACAGGTAGAATCGTTCTGTAATACTTGAAAGGGACAAAATACGCTTCGAAACCCTGCGTATCTATTTTCGTACATTTATAGCCGTAGATATGAACACTTTTTATAGTTTAGATATTTAAACGTTACTTGAGGTAAATTTTGAAAAAATATACAAGGTGGTCCGTAAGAACTGGCCCATGGAGACAGATTTTTCACTTCAAAATATTACGATTTAATCCAATGTTGAAAATAAGTAGTTTCAGAATTTGGAAACAAAACAAAAATAAGACAAATATGTTGCAGAAATGTATCGGATTTATCGCCACTTTGTCGCTAAACATGAATGTCTTTGTCTTGTCGCTGTTTTGTCTGCTTGGTCTGGACCATACGACTAAATAAATAAGACGCTTTTAAAGGATAGGTACCTTAACATCGCGTTCGAGCGACATCTTACGGTCATTTGGAAAAACACTACTACTTGAGAAAAATTAGCATACAGAAAACTGTGTCACAATTTAAAAAGAAAAGCAAAGTTGCCAGTATAACTGGTAGAGTTCGCTGTAGCGAAAAGAAAGTGAAGAAACTAATAAATAATAAAAATCTGAGGTTAAAACATGTATGATTTTCTATGAACATGAAAAATGGATGCAATGGATAGTTAAAATTTAATATATTTTTGCAACGCGATGAAGGTAAGTTATCGCTCTAGTACATTCTGATAAATGTTTCTGTGTTTTATTAAAATTTAACGCAAACAGTTAATTATAGTTAGTGAAATGATTATCTAAATTGCCTTGCCTGCTTTTGTTTGTTTTATTTTTTAATATAAAATACTGTTGAATATACTGCTGTGTACCAAACTGCAAACATATATATTATTCCTATGGTATCACAAATACTTCTTACAGAAATCAAAGCTTCTTCAGAGTTCCTGCAGACAGGGAAATGTTTGGGGTTAGAATCAATTCGCAAATTATGTAAACCAGATTTTCACCAACAAAAATTGTTACTTTAAATTAAATATTTTAAAAATATTGAGAAGAATAACTTTACCTTATTTTGGTATTTATTTATTTAAGGTTGATTCGTATTTTTAGTGAATATAAAAGTAATGGTAAATACTTATATCTACGAGTCTACTGATTTTTTTTGCTAATACTGAGCATATTTAAATTTTCACAGAAAAATTATCAGTAGTACATCGTACTTATGAGAACCATTGTAGTTCGGAACAAATGTATTTAACAATAATATTTAGCATAAAGTATGCATCTATTTTTCGCTATTAATTACTAGTCATGTAATCAACTTTTTTTCCTATTTATAATAGAATAAAGCAATGGAAAAACAATTCTCTTTTTATTATTAAACCAATCATACCTTCTTCTTTAATAGATATAAAATTCATTGTTTTATTATACTGTTATATAGTGTGTAACTTACATGAAATAAAATTCATAAATCATTGACTACATAATTTTGTAAAAAATCTGTTCAACTTTTATATTTGAACTTTTAATTTTCTACGAAATTTTGTTATCGAGGATTATGAATTTTATTTCATCTGTACGTTGCACACTATATATTAGAGTAAATTCAAATTTACCGCCAATTGCTGCGTAATAAAGCTTATTATACAGCGACATCTATTGTATAGATTTTGAGAGTTATAGTTTTCTCAAAACAGAAAACGTAGCATAGTGCAAATGCTATTTTTTTCCAAATGAACGTAAGATGCCGCTAGGTATGTCTGGAGCAAGTCGTGCTTCCCATGAAAGACAGAGAAAAGAAGCCTCTTATTTAGTTACTCGTATGGTCTAGACCCGGCATTTTGTCTCAATTTTGTCTTGTCTGAATACCTAAAATTTTGTCGCAATTTTGTCGTGTTTTTGTCTCAAAATCGTGTTCACTTTTTGTCTGCTTGGTCTGGATCCGGCATAAGAACTGGCCCATGGAGACAGAGATTTTTCACTTCAAAATATTACGATTTAACCCAATGTTGATAATAAAAAAGATGCAAGGTGTCAAAGTAGGAATTTAAAAAGTTTTTATTTTGTAACAATTAGGTACACTATGTTCTACTGTATCAACTTAAAAATTTGGGAATGGATGTTTTTGAATATGAGAAATCATAATCTGCTGTTGTGCGTTGCATTCTCTAGAGGGCGCCACATCCCTCATATTTGTTACGTAAATGGGAGCGTAACTTTTTTGGACCTAATGCCGGGTCCAGACCAAGCAGACAAACAACAACGACAAGACAAAGACATTCGCGTTTCGCGACAAATCCGATACATTTCAGCAACAATTTGTCTTATTTTTGTTTTGTTTCCAAATTCGGAGACCCGAATGCAAGTCCCGTCTCGAGTCTCGAGGGTCTCTGTTTTGTCTGCATATTTTACAAGTTATCGGCGCAGTGTGGACGGTGTGCGCTGACAAATGTAGGAGACCAATAAATCAGTGAGAAATCACACATATTTAGTTCTGTTATGTTGTTGTAGTGGAGTACTTAGTATGTCTTTTGGCAACTGCAGGACCAACAAAGCATATCAAATTCTCGAAATCTTCGGTGGACATTCTTAAAAAATTCTTAAAGCTTGAACGAATCTCACCACTTAGTCCAATATCATCCCCACGTAACTGAACTATACTCGCGTCAAGAATTCAGACGTCTTACGTCATGATTGACATTAGGCAATTGTTTTTATTGTCAACGTAATTTTCGATATTTGGTCGCGTTAAAAACAATAATGTTTTGCAATTTAGTGCAATATATAACGGAAACATTTAGTGTAGTATATAATTTCATTACTCTCAGTTGTAGTTTCTTAAATATTTTGATAAAAATATAATGAATTATTCATTAGTTCGTATGACGTAAGTCGTCTGAATTCTTGACGCGAGTATAACAATTTATTTATGGAATAACTGTCTCGCTTTGTTAAGCTTAGTCTTATCCAAAAACGTTTGCGTTAAATTTTTCCAACATTGGATGAAGAGGAGCGAAACCTAACCCTAGAAGAAGCGAGAAAAAACAGTTTATAATAGTTCCGAAATATTTTGAAAATCCCAAAAGAATAATTTTACAGAAATTCATCTAACAATTCTATCGATCACGTAAAAATAGATGTCCATTTTCAGCAATTTGTATTTTTTAGACCTCTTGCTAATGAAACGATTTTTTGCCGAACCCATCTGAATTCTAAAGCTAACACAATAATATCAAGTAAAGAGAGGTTACTTCAGTTTGGCAAATTTGGATGTTTTTTTCTTAGTTCGAATGTCTTAACACAAGAGTTTATTTTTTATTATTATTTCTTATTGCAGACAAGGGAAAGGTTTATACTTTCCGAATCTTACGTCACTGTTGCTAGGAATAAATGATTCAAATGTAGGTAAAGACTGTTGAAAAATGTTGGGATACCTACGTTACAAAAGTACTGCAAAATTTGAATGTAATACCACAGTCTATATACAGTCCGGCGTCTTCACGTCGGCTCCTTTGATGTCGAGGTCCCAGATTTTGTTTTTTTAGACGACCAAAAGACGACTGCGCATTTAGCCGCGCACATTCGCGCGCTCAACGGGCACGGTGATTGGTCAAGAAATAGAATTTTTCCCACTTCGTCGTGTACATATGAATTTCATTGGTGTTCATTGCACATTTAGCCGCGCTTTAGCCACACCCTCTGGAACCTTCACTCGACGAACTGTATAATAATCTGTGGTAATACTATCAAGCGCATGGTAAAAACAATAAGCTTTCAGTAACAAATAACTGACAGACTAAGTTAGGTTAGGTTAGAGGTTTGATAAATTTACTACATTTTATTATTGCATAGCTGCAATGAGTTGTACTTGAAATCTACTACTTATGCACGGTCTTCAGTAAAGAATGGACCATACTTTAAAGCTAGCTTCCTTAAATAAAAATAATGTGATTTAAATCACTTACTTTGGTACAATTTTACTTTTTTTATTAGATTTTGTTTTCAATAATTTTCTTATTACATAGTTATATCCTGATTTTTGAGTTAAATATACAAAGGGTTCTGAGTGCCTGTGCCACTATATTATTCCTTTCAGATTTATATTAAAAATAGAAGTTTTTGGAAAATGATTAGTTATTTTGAAAAATGCGTAAATATGTAATTACAATCCTTATTTAAATAATCCGTTAGATATAATATTACTACTAAAATACATACGTAGATCAACAATTCTGACTGTATTATCCACTCTAGATTACTTTACCGCCAGATGGAAACATCAATCAAATTAATTCTAAGGGTCAGCCGGGTGACATATATAGCACAAAGAAATAAAGTCTCAATTTTGGAAGCCTCGATTTCCGCTAGTGTGATTGTTATTTCAGATAAATAATGGATTCGTTTAATGCGAAGTTATAGATATATTTTCAGAATTGTTCTAAAGCTGTTAATACTCAGTGAGTTAAGAGAAACTCAAATATTTTTGACAGTTGACAATTGTTTTAGTATTATTGGAACCAATTCTCGACAATTTCCAAATTCAGGTTTTAGAAAATCTTTCAGAGAGCCCTCGAAAAGTTAAGAAAGTTAAACCCACAACGTAGCAACTAGTTCCGGAATTTTTCAATCACGAAAGTCTGCAAGTTAATGTCTTTGATATAGTGTTCATATGACAACACACTACCAACGCGAATATTTTCCCAATAAGTTTTTAAATTATAAAAATAATTAAATAATTACGTATATACATATTAAAAAAGTCATTAAAACAGTTGTAAAATAAATTTAATCAAGTATAGTGCAGTACATTGTAAAGCCACAGAAAGCATCTCATATTCACATTTTATTACACCATAAACCTAGAATGGGTGTGTGCACTAGGGTGCTGTCACCATATTTGGGTGTATTTTAATGTGGTGGCGCCTCTTTAATCTCATAGATGACCCTATGACCCTACGCGATACTGACAAACACATTTTTTCCCATCAAGAATGCTTCAGATGCTATGCTGGTATTCTTTCAACGGAAATTACTTTGCCTTCTGAGAATAACAGTAAGTAGAAAAATAGTTCGTTATTTGAAAACACATCTAACATGGACAAGGAATAAAATGTGAACTAAAATCTGTAAAAGGAAGCAAGAGTCACGTAACGTAGGTACGTTTGAGCTTTGAGGCATTGTACACATTCGAAATTAATGGGAAATTAAACAAGGTGCGGCTAGTGTACGAGCAGATAATTTTTTCTTTCTATCTTCAACATGAAGTACAGTTAAGGTCAAATTGGTAGTAGCGCCAATGGATTAATTGTTTATGATTAATCATTCATACAGGACTTTACCGGGTGTTTTTAAATGAAGTAGCAAAAATGGTACCAGTGAATGTAGAGCCAAAAATAAGAGGATTGAAGTAAAAATACCATATATGAAAGTTGCACCCCTGAGGCGATATACCCTCTTAAAGAAGGGGATTGAAATTCACATTTTAATTTTTCTCTGTAACATGAGGAATGCTAGAGACACAAAACTTATGTATGAGCATCCTACTAATAAAGACAACTTTTCAATATTTTTTCGATCATTGGCGTATTTTATAAAGGAGTGAAACAGTCAACCCCATTGCTACATTTTATTAAAAAAAATTATATGAAGCAAATTATTTATTTAAAAATATTTATTGGGAAGACTGATTTATGCGCAACTTTTATCTTTTAATTTTCGATAAAACCGATAGTTTTCTAGTAAAAAATTAGATGCGTCATCGTTCACTAAAGGGGTAATTGCGAAGATTTGTAAAAATAAAGTAGGCGGATGTCATAACAAATAAATTGTTATTCTTTATATACTCGCGTCAAGAATTTAGACGTCTTACGTCACAGCTGACGTTACACATTTGTTTTTATTGTCAACGTAATTTTCGATATTTGGTCGCGTTAAAAACCATCATTTTTTGCAATTTAGTGCAATATATAATGCAAACTTTTAGTGTAGTATATAGTTTTATTACTATCAGTTGCAGTTTCTTAAATACTTTGATGAAAATATAATGAATTATTCATTTGTTCGTATGACGTAAGTCGTCTGAATTCTTGTCGCGAGTATATTAATAAATTGACACTTTCTGTCAACCATTAATTAGTACCAATTGATTCATTTATTAGCAGAATAATTATGACAAATAATATTTATACCAATGACGAATATGCCGACAAGCTCCAAGTGTTTTTCGAATCCAGAAAAAAGAGTAACGCTGCAGTAAGATTATACCACCAAAAATATCCAAACTCATAGACAAACATCGTGAGGGTGCCGGAAGAAGGCGTAATGTTCGAACTGTTGACACTGAGGAAGCTATACTGAAATATCTAGAACAAAACTGTGGCACAAGCACAACACAGGTGTCCAGGCAACTGCAAGTTTCTCAGTCTTGTGTGGAATGTAGCTCATGAAAATCTTTTATACCCTTTTCACCATCAACTCGTGCAATAATTCAATGACCCTGATTTACCTAATTGCGTGGACTTTTGTCAATGGTACATAATATTTCCATTCATGGTCGGAAGAAAATACTCATCATTAAATATTTGTTTCAGGATGTCAACATAATTTCAGTTTAAACGTTTGGATGAGAATTTTAGAAAATACATACTCTAGTAGGTCCTTGTATTTCTTTATTTTTATTGGGTTTTTGCCACACTTCTGAAAAAATAATAAAGATTAATTAGGGCTTATTTAATTAATCTTTATTATTTTTTCAGAAGTGTGGCAAAAACCCAATAAAACTAAAGAAAAACTAAAATTATGCCACAAATAAATAGCTTCAGACAAGGTCCTTGTATTCTTCCACACAGGCTTGGAGCGGCCGAGTATCTTAGGTTTTTGAATAAAAATCTTCCAACATTACTTGAAGGTATACCTCTTGCTACACATCAGGTGATGTGGTATACGCACGATGGGTTGCTTGCACATAGTACACTTGCCGTCAGAGAATGGTTAAATTTAAATTACCCGAATCGCTGGATTGGTCGTGATGCCCCTGTTTGTTGGCCTGCACGTTCACCTGACCTAACGCCTATGGATTTCTTTTTGTGGGGACACATAAAAAGTATTGCTTATGCCACTCCTGTTGCTTTCTTAGAAGAACTACGCAGCAGATGACCTTCGCAATAACCAAGAAATGTTTGTGCGAGTGCGTTATAACTTCAACAGACGTATTAGTTAGATTAAAAGTTTCTAATAAAATATTGCAATGGGGTTGACTGTTTCACTCCTTAAAATATGAAAATGATTGAAAAAATATTGAAAAGTTGTCTCTTTATTAGTAGGATGCTCATACCAAATTTCGTGTATCAAGCATTCCCCATGTTAAAGAAAAAAATTAAAATGTGAATTTCAGTCCCCTTCTTTAAGAGGGTATATCGCCTCAGGGGTGCAAGTTATTTTTACTGCAATCCTCTTATTTTTGGCTCTACACCCTGTATAATGAATCATTTAACAAAAATAAAACCTAGAAGAATATCATCATTCCTATTTCTAATCTTTATAATACTTCTGAGAAACTGCGAATGGTATCAACAAAACCACTTACTAGTGCAAAATTGACATCGACATTAAATAAAAATTCACCTTTTGATAGCTACTAACCTCTGAACGAAAACGTTACCCTTTAAGATCACTCCTATTTTTATTTAATATCTCATTATTTTTTATTCGTTTTTAACTGGAAAAAGTTAGAAACACGAAGACGAATAACCTAAACCAAACCATATACTGACAAAATTTTGTTATAATTATTCAATTTCGAAGACATGGAAAAAGCAAGCTTTCGAACAAAATAAAAGTATAATTACGCACCAGGCTAATAATTTAATGACACGAATACAGTTCGATGACCCAAAGCAATTTACTTTTTTTCTAAGAATATAAGGCCCAGAATAATTATTTATTTAAAGACATGCCTGTTCGTTTTATTGCGAAATTTCATTGTATTAAAAGTTGTACATGCTGAAGTAATGAGATAATAATTTATGAAAATAGCCACAAATTATTACATTTGGAGTCCATTTCACTTTCATCACAATTCATGGTTTCCATTTCAACATAATACTTTGCTACTTTTGAACATCTCATCATGTGGTTAGAGATGGAAAAAATTAATTGGTTTTTACCAGCTATTTCATGTCCTTATTCATTACAAGCTTATGGCTTTATATATATCAAATAAAGTATGTGGTTTAAGTGTTCATTTCAAAGTAGTAAAATTATAAATATGTTAAATTACGTTTTATGTCCTTGTGCCGATGGCATAATAAAAGTGATTTTGTTTAATAGTCACTAACCAACTAGTTTAATTTTTTGTAAACCTTAAAAAATATAGATCAATATAACTAGTTTTTGAATTATGACGTAAACAAAGTGCTTAAGTTGCGTGGAAGTGCCAAAATGTAGTAGTTAATCGAAAATAGCATTTCCACAACTTATTGCATGTGAAAATAATTTTTTTAGAAGAGACTAGTCAAATGAATACCTTAGGGCCAAGCAGACAACCTTGACTCTGACTAGGGGATTCTACCAGTGCAGTTTGAAGATAAATTTAGATTTCATGTAGGTGTGCAATAATCGCAGACTATGAATTGCATTTTGCAATATGCCCAAACATGTAAACTTGAAGTAGATGTACAAAAATGCCAAGGTGACGTGTTGCAAACGAATAATTTAGAGATTTTCTCAAGTGGTATTTAAGCCAAGTAATCATATTTTCTCGTCCCATATGTTCTTCTATTATAACTATATTTTGTCAACGTTTTTCTTTAACGATACAAACAAGTGTTAAATCCGGTAGTTATTTATTTATCTAATATGCTATACTCACACCTATCTAATTAAACAAATGAATAAAGAAATAAGGGACAAAGATATCAATTTAACGAGATCGGCATCAGAATGTTGTGTATATTGTTGTTAAGATCAGCAATGTATTTTAAATAATTCAAATTCACGTTTAGCACCATTTGATTTTAAGCATTTTTAAAACTTTCCGAAGTCCAGATACCTGAATGCTTTCTCTTTTAAAAAATAACAGGAATAGTACAATAGCAGGTTTTTTATTCGTAAGCAAAAAGTACAACATTAAAAAATATATATCTTAATTTTTTTTTTCCAAAAAAGCTTAATTTATAAAAAGCGCATTAAAAGTTTCTATTCCTCTCTCGCTTATTGTGTATTGCATTTTCCAGCGGCTGAGCTTTTAAAGCAAAATGTCTCTGAAGTTCCTCTATTTCCTTCTCCATCGCAGTATCAAGCAAATCGAATCTTTCCTTGAGCTCCTCGTAGGTTAGGTCTTTCAAGAAACTGAAATCGCAGTCTACAGGTCGAATTCGCTGCAATTTAACGTCCAACGGTTCGGAAAACCCAATAGACTGTCGAGGCTGGGGAGCTAATTGCTCACCTGCAGGTGTCGAGCAACTAGCCTCACCAAACTGCTGAGAACTTCTTTCACTCTGGGCTTCAGCTTCAGTCTGCGCTTGATCAAAATGCTCCAAGAATAAAGGTTTATACTTTTTCGTTTCTTCTTTCTTCATCGTTCTCTCTCCATCCTCATCGTCACTGTTAATGACTACCATCGTACCTAAATCCGACTGCAAAGTAATCATCGTACCGGTCTGGCTCTGTGCTTTGTTTGGCACTAAAGTAGCTTCAGTCTCATTTTGTTCAGGCAAGATTTTGGAAACCAAGGGCAATCGGTTGTACGTTTGATTCTTTCTGATTTCGCAAGCTTCGGCTATCATCTGACTCAAGGCACAAGGGCCTTTAGATTTCTGAAGGAAGACGTGGTGGATTAAGTCTGTTGCAGACGCTCTGTCGCATGGGTTTTTCACTAAACAAACACTAACGAAATCGATAAACTCGGCGCTCCAACGGTCTGGATCTCGAAAAGAGGGCGGAGGTTTGGTCGGTATCATGAAAACAGCTCTCATTGGGTGGATATCCGCATAGGGAGGTTTCCCCTCGGCCATCTCTAGAGCTGTTATCCCGATACTCCAGATATCGGCCACGCAATCGTATCCTATTTCGAGAATTATTTCTGGAGCCATCCAGAATGGCGAGCCGATAACTGTATTCCTCTTGGAAATAGTTTCAGTTAACTGGCCGGCTACTCCAAAATCTGCTAGCTTCGCATGGCCGTCAGTGTTTAATAGTATATTGCCGGCTTTAATATCGCGGTGAATTTTTCTATTCGAGTGAAGGTATTCTAGACCCTTCAGAGCATCGGATAAAATAGTAGCTATTTCGCATTCGGATAAGGTCTTTTTTCTCAGTCTGATAATGTCGGAGACAGAACCTGCCCCACAGTACTCCATGATTATCCAAAGGTCCGTGTTCTTAAAATAACTGCCGTAATATTTTACGACATAAGGACTGTCGCACTGCTGCATGATGGAAA
This sequence comes from Monochamus saltuarius, assembly GCA_025584915.1. Classification (NCBI taxonomy): domain Eukaryota; kingdom Metazoa; phylum Arthropoda; class Insecta; order Coleoptera; family Cerambycidae; genus Monochamus; species Monochamus saltuarius. The sequence goes on from CM046726.1 coordinate 7,319,080, forward strand.
TTTCCTTAATTATCTCGTGTAGATCCGTATCTAAAGGCACTTGTTTAATAGCCACAACGTTGTCGGATTCTTTGTGAAGGGCCTTATAAACACTACCGTAGGATCCCTCTCCCAGCTTACAAATTATATCGAATACTTCCTCGGGTTGCCTTGTCAAGCTCTCTTCGGATAACATTTTTAATTTATTACTGGCAGACATGTTTACTTTCTCTTATCTCTCAGCGTAACTCAGAATCATTTACTAACAAATCTTATGTCATATACAGTCGCACCGTAGGAAGCATTATCTGAATCTTTTTTTAGATATTTAATCGTTGTACAGAGTATACTCGTACACTGGCATCATCTTTCTATTTTTTTCTGTGAGGCAGGTACTTGCTCCTCCAAAACGTTGTGGCAGCCGGACCTAGAAAGATGAAGCTGAAGACAATAAATCGTAAGTGGTAGGTTTCTTTCGATAAACTGTACACAATATAACTCAAAATAATTCAAAGAATAATGTTTATTTCATAACTTAAAATAATGAACAAAAATGTGAGGGGATAACCACTGGGACCAAAATTGTGACAATATTTCGCAAAATAGAGATTTCCAAGTGATTTCGCGGAATTCCGGGAAATTTCAAGGAGTTTCTAAGGATTTCGTATTTGATAAAAATTCCTTCAAAAATTACTATACTTATACAAGGCATTTGTAAAAGTTTGAGAAAAAACTACATATTCCGGGTGCCAAAATATGGCCTAAATCAAGTTACCTTAGATAGGGTGTTATAAACAAAAGTCCATCTTCAACAAGTTACCTTAGTCTAAAATTTTATAATTTCAAGATACAGAATACATTTTTTAGTTTTTTTCTTAATAACTATTATAAGTTGTAGTAAATATATAAAACTGTGGTGAGTATTCTGACACAAAAGATATTGAAATACGACCTCGAATTTGCTGTCAATTGTACCTATAGTACTTCACACACAAACCTACTTCACATGTATTTAAATCGTTATAAATTTTGTGTACACTGGTGTATTGATTGTTTAATAAATAATTCATATACTTTGACGTTTTTTTTTTAAAGACACGCCTTGATCAACCGTTTTTTGAAAAGGATTTTAAGGTTTTATTTCATAAACATAAACCCATCAACACATTTTCACCCGCGGAGTCTGTGGTAGTGTGTTTTCCCAATCTTACAGACACCCTGTATACGCAAGATATATAACAAATTTCAAAAACATCCTGATATATATATATTAACTCGACAAAACAGAATCTTTCTAAGATTGCTCAAAATTGTGACATTCTTGGTTAAAAAACTGATTATGATTCTAGTCACACCCTGTATAACAAGACCGTAACCGTAAAAAAATATTCAATACCAGTGGCGAAAATGCGAAAGATGGCGCTTTACAACATTGGCTGAAACTCCCAGATTGACAGAAAATGTGAAATTGACAGTTTCTCAAAAATAGCGATTTTTTTGCTCTAAGTTTTGCACATTAGTTATTAACTCTTGAGCTAACCCACGACTTACCCCGGCCCTCCAGGTACAGTGTCCGGTTTTAATGTTTACAAACTTTTAGAGAAACTAGTGGATAAGGACATTAATTCAAAAATTAACGTCGAAGTGCAAAGTCAATAAAATGAAACAAAAAAAACATTAGTCTATGAAAACAAACAGCCTTCCAGTAGTTCCAAACAGCCGTGTTACGTGTCGCTCACATAATAATGTGAGCTAGAACTGGTGTTATTCGCGAAATAGGAACGTCGACGTTAATAACGTCGATAATGACGCAAGGTAGACAATATTGTCAGTCTTTACGGGTAAATTTACCTCCAGATGACGCGGAATTTTCGGGATTTCGCAAGATTTCTCGAGATTTCGCAAGATTTGTGACAAGATTTCCATGAGTTACCCCTCGTAAAAATGTCCAATTCAATTATAAAGTTGATCAAATTTATGTAGGCATGTTCAAATACCTACACGAGAAAATACTTAATTAAAAAATCGTTTTTCATCTTCAGATCAATAAATTACCATCTTTAACGTGGAAACGTTTCGCAAAGTAATCGCGACGATTCAAGAACCGTATTGTAGGTATCGCCATCCTGAGAACCACATTAGCATTTTTTTGGTCTTGCCGCAATACCTTTAACATTACGTAAACTTAAAACGTATGGACATAATTATATTTGTGAATGACTCAGAGAATTTACTTCCCAGCTTTCGTTACATAATTTATTTCACAAATGCTCTACACAGATATAATACTTTCACCAAGTCTCAAACTCTTGAAAATTTCTATAAAATTAAGTTTTCAATTAAAATTTTAACCCATCTTATAAACACAAACATAACCTCCGATCATCTCCAAAGGAGTTAAAAATGGTAGACGAATAAAAGAGTCCGCATTTTTGTTCTTTTAATCAACTCGATTTTATATTTAGTCAACTATGTCCTCCTGAAGCTATTTACGCGTGATGTTTTTCAAGTTCCCATTTTAAATAAGTACGGCAGACGGCAGCAGTACTCAAATGAGAATTTTAAAAGAACACTCACGAAAATGACATTCCCATGATTTTAGGCGGTACATATTTAAACAATACAAATAAAAAAGAACAAAATAGAACACGGTACCAAAGAAAACCATACTTTTAAAGTAAATACAATTTATCTTGCAAGGTAAACATAAATTATCTAGACTCAAATTGTTCTGAGTAAATATTGTAACATCCAGATGATAAAAAATTGTAGCCAATATTTCTATATTATTGAATTAGATTTTGCCAGCACCAAGATTTGATATTGAACCTGAAAGTTTTAATAGTATGTCATATTCAACCGAGTATTCAACTAAATATGCTGAATTAGTTTCTATACTATAACATTTTTTAAACAAATATGACAAGACACTTATAAATAGATAACCTCGGAAATAACCACGTTATGAGGTTCTTCAAAATACGCCATATACACGCTATTTCCAAAAGTAATTGATTCAAACTTTGGTATTGTTTTTACTATCGTATGGGTCATTTAAAAACATATTTTTGTCTTGGCAAGTTCCGGTTAGGTACACTGGAAGTGTTCAACAATTTTTTTTTCAAATGAAACACTGTATATTTTTCAATTTTTGGATTTAATAAAAATATTAACCTACGATTAAACACACCGAGTAAATAGAATATATATATATGTTTTGTTTTACTGTAAATTTAAATTATGAGATATTCTAAATTACTAGTGATTTAGATTAGCAAATTAAATTACATCAAATTAATTTACATCAATTATTAATGGGTTAATGTTTTTGATGTAATTTAATTTGATAATCTAAATTACTGGTCCTAAAATAATTAAAAGAAATGTACAAATAAATATTTTATTTGGCAATCTCATTCTACTAAAAACTGATTCTTATGAGAAGCCTTTAGCCAGAGCATGTAAGATATTACAGACTAATTTCTTTCGCAAAATAAGTATACCTAGATTATGTTTAATAATAATATATAATAATAATAAAACGTCTTTATTGCAAGTTCTACAAAGAGAAATTTACAATGGGTAGAAGTCTAGCCTAATGGCCATTCATACTTAACCCCATGTTTAAACTATTAATGTTCTGAAAATTAGAAACTAAAAAAAGGTAGGACTAAGGTATGTACCTATCGCTACTAATTCTAGGGAGAAAATAAATACGAGACAAAACATTCTTATGTACTGCCTAGTTGTTAAAACATAAATAAGCTTTAAGTGAAACAGAAATAAACTATGAGGAATATCTACGGATTCGTATGAATCCGGTAGAAGAAAGCATTTCTAAACGAAATTCTCCAGGAAAAACCCGTAATAAAGTCGAGTAAATTTACTTATCAAGTAAATATCAGTAAGCATTGCATATCGAATAATAATTGTTTTAACCAACCGCTCTTATCTACACAGCAAATTGAAAATCGTGATAGAGATAAAATAAGTACAGTTTCAATATCTGATTTATTTAACGCGTAATGCCGATTCCTTTACAAGTAAAGGAATTCAAATTCCAGTGACGAAAATTCAATTAGACAAAAAAAAAATATTATGGGGCCCAGAATTTTCAATTCTAGACAGTTACGGTCGATATAAGTACTTAAATACCTACATTACCTACTCCCTTATACAAACAAAAATAGCTTTTTTACACAAATGAAAATCACTATTTGTTACATTTTATTTAGAACATTCGTCCCTGGTACCTACCATTCAATGAAGACTTGATTTAGTACCTATTTAAAGTATAGATAAAAAAAATCAACACCAAAATCCCCCGAAACGCATTTTTATTAATAAACCATCTAAGTATTACGATTTAAAAAAGACGTGTTGTAATTCATACCTGCATTAAGTACCTAAAATAAGGTATTTTATGATGTTCGAAAAACAAGAAAAGTATCGCTATTTATTAGGAGGATTTATCATTTTAAATACCTACCTACTATTTAATTCAAAGTAGGTATTAACTAATATTTTCGGTGACCCATAAATTTTACATTAAATAATTAGTCTTACGTTACGTAGCACATATTTTGTGCAACTGTACTAAACAACTTTCATTGGGAGATGAGGATGAGATCATCTTCTATAATACCAGTTTGATAACTGCAGTGCTACGTCTGGCCATAATTCCCTTTAAGAAATTTAAATTGAGTGATTGGTAAGGCTATCACTAAACTTATTTACTTTAAATATTATTAGATTATATAATAAACAGGCCTTTATCGGACTCGGTGTTCGAGATATTTTTATCACATTGAAAATAATAAAAACAAGGGTTTAAATTGGCATGCAACTTTTTAATTTTTACAGTTAAAAAAAAAGACATTCACATACCTATTATAAATAAACTGAAATAGTTACTATTACCATGTGGGTCATTGTCTTAATATTTTTACTACCCTCTTCCTAAATATTTTTCAATATGAAACCAGAATTCAGTTATTTTGAATGCATTATTGATGCGAATTCAAAAAATATGTGATAATTAACGATTCTGAAATAAATGCACAGGATGAACCAAATAAAAAATACAGGTGAATAAGTGACACACCCCTGACCTGACAACCATTGTTCAAGTAGGGCCTATTTTAACAAGCTACATGCAACAATTATCAGGCTGGTGCTATTATTGCATTAAACTTTACGTACCGTTGTAATCCTTCTAATCCAAAATAATGTTCACCGGCCTTAAATCACAACGGAGCTGCGAGAACTCTGCCGACAGTTTTAATAATGTTCTCACTAATGACACCACAGCCAGTACAGCACAAGTCCCATTTAGTATTTAATATAACATACAAAACTTATTATTAATGAAATTTATAACGGTCGTTAGTACAAAACTATTTCGTTTAAAAACACAAGTATTTTAATTCGGTCACAAAAAATATTAATTATTCGATTCGCGTACCCACGGCAGTCACTGCACACAACTCCAACACTCGAGCTTTGGCTGAATGCGCGGGCGCGGGCGCATTTCGTTTTGTATCGTGGAGAGGCAACTCGTACCAGCCTAAGAATTTGTTAACTCTTATCTACTCTATTGGTAAGGTCCAAATTTGCCTAGCAGCTGTAGAGCATTGAAACACTAGCGCTTTAGTGTAAAAAAGAATAACTAAAATCGACATTTTACGACGTTTTTCTGTATTGATCTGACAATTGTCAAAATTTAGTTTTTAAATTATTTTTAAATTATAAATTTAAGGAGGTAAGAATTACAAAAAAACTTTTTATTTTTTTTTTTGAATTCATTGTGTTATAAGGTAATAAAAATTCATTTTTTTTAGTTTCATATAATGGGAAGAAGGAGTAGGTCAAAATCCCCTTTTGGTGCTAGAAGACGGGATAGAGAAAGGGATAAAGAAAGAGACAGGGATCGGGAAAGAGATAGAGAGAGGGAGCGACACAGGAGGAAAAGATCAAGGGATAGATCACGGGATAGGGAAAGAAGACGTCACTCCCTTGACAGGGATGGCAGAAGGAGATTTTCACGTTCTAGAAGCAGGTCCAAATCACAGGAAAAAAGAAGCCATAAGTCATTACTTCCAGAAAGGCCAATAGTGACAGCAGCAGATTTAGAAGGTAAAAGTGCAGATGAACAGGAAATGATGAAATTAATGGGATTTTGTAATTTTGATACAACAAAAGGAAAGAAAGTAGATGGAAATGACGCTGGTGCTGTGCACGTTATATTGAAAAGAAAATACAGGCAGTACATGAATAGAAAAGGTGGTTTCAACAGACCTCTGGATTTTGTCGCTTGAGACTTTATACAAATAGTGGAACATTTTATAAGTGGAACAACCATTACTTACCTCAACTCGAGGCCTGTAAAACAGATCGACTTTCAACTAATTTGAAGTTGTGCCGGAACAAATATTTAGCAACCAGTACTTTACAGGGCCTCAACCTCGCCTCATGTAAACCTCATTTAAGGACCTATACAGGTCACTACCCCTATACTTCATCAGTTTCATGTTACTTCCATACCTCAATGTATCAGGTTTTTATTATTGATTTTTAAACTGTTGAGTACATAGTTGTTAAAATATCTGTAAATATACTTAACGGTTGTCCAGTTAATTTCACTTTTTGTATGATACACATGCTGTAAGACTTCATTGAAAATAATTTATATAAGTAATTAAACATAATTTGTATTTTATGAAATAAAATTTAATTACGAAACTATGTTGTCATTAATTAACCGCGATCAGAATTTAGAGTAAAATTGATAGGTGAAGGTGTAAGGAAGAATAATATATAGGGTGTTCCTTTTAAAATTCCCCAGGCAATAAATGTTGAAAATTTTTTTGTAATTGCACATAAACAAATGGAATATCATTACACTTTTATCAACATATGGAATTGCAAGTGAAAATACTGAAACTTTATAAATGTTTATGCTATTTCACTATTTCACAGAAATTGATCGTTTTTAACGTGATAAGATATTGAAAATTATGTTGACAATAGAAATAGTTGCGTAACGTCTCGTGACCATTTAATTATTGCGCTACTATAATGTCTACATAATGGTATAGATGCCGCTGAACTTTCAAAAATAGTCTACACTAACTTGTATAAACAATTTTTCGAGAACCTATTGGTTAGGGCAAGAAATTATTGTAAGGTAAATATTCTCTTTTTAAATACAAATTTTGAAGCAAATGGGTAGCAGTGAATTGCTGAAACTAACAGTCCAGTGGTCAAGCGGTTTAAGGCAGTACTTGAATCGATGTAACTAGTCCACCGGGGGTTTGAATTTCGCTGCTGGTAGACCGTAGACCAGCTATACTTAGAGATAGGACTGGCATCCTCTGCGGATATTGTAGAGTGGAAAAAAGATTGGGGTCAATGTAAGAGATTGATATACTCGCGACAAGAATTCAGACGACACGTCATACGAACAAATGAACATTTCATTATATTTTCATCAAAATATTTAAGAAACTGCATCTGATAGTAATAAAATTATATACTACACTAAAAGTTTGCATCATATATTGCACTAAATTGCAAGAAAACATTGTTTTTAACACGACCAAATATCGATAATTACGTTGACAATAAAAACAAATGTGTAACGTCAGCCGTGACGTAAGACGTCTAAATTCCTGATTCGAGTATACCGGTCAACGTTTGACTATTCCCCTAATTAATGAGGCTTTCCCACAGACATAATGGTTTTCTATTATTCCCTCATTCCTGTACTGAATGGTGGTTAATGCCTACCAACGTAAATTTCAATAACCTGTGCAATCTTAAATGGAACACCCTGTATAGAATATTCAGGAATTTTATGAATATTCGTAGTAAATGATTTATAAATGTCAGTTAAAAAATGTTTATAGGTACCTACCTATTAATGACAAAATCTTAGATGAGTAATGGCAAACAGAGCTAAACTTATTTAAATTATTTATTTTCTCCCTCAAATTTGCTAGATGCTATTAATTAACTAAAATTCATAAATTATTTGAGTTTGTGTTCTGACTAAAAATACAAAAAAAAATGTGCCCAAATACCTAAATATACAGGGTGTCCAGAAACTCTCCTGACAAGCGAGACCGAGATTCCTCAGATAATTTTAAGACAATTTAACCCATTTCACCTAGTCCTAAAATGCTTCCTATGGGAACTAGTGCTCTTTGAAGATGGCGCATTTTAAATATTTTTGTTTAAATACCTCCAGACCGATTCTACTTATAAAAAAAAAAACTGGTACGTTTGTTTAGCCTTCAGAGATAAACCGATTCCATCAATTGCGAATTTCTAGTACCGGTCATAGGCGTCCGTTTTAGGTAGGTCAACGGTTATTTTAATGCATAACTTCTTTGTATTTAACTTTTAAGCATTTGTGACACTAGATTATTAACGAAAAATTTTTAAATCCATTTTCTAGAAAAGCGGTGTATCCTGATGACTTAAAGTAAGAGTACCTTTTAGTACTAGAATACCTGAAAATTTAATAATTTTAACGAAAATTTTTAAATCCATTTTTCTAGAAAAGCGGTGTATCCTGATGGCTTAAAGTAAGAGTACCTTTTAGTACGAGAATACCTGAAAATTTAATAATCTAATTCACAAATGCTTAAAAGTTGTTGACCTAACCAAAACGGACGCCTAAGACCGGTACTAGAAATTCGCAATTGAAGTAATCGATTCATCTCTGAAGCCTAAACAAGCGTACCAGTTTTTGTTTTTCTAAGTAGAAGTGTTCTGGAGGTATTTAAACAAAACTATTTACAAGGCGCCATCTTCAAAGATCTAGTTCCCTTAGGAAGCATTTTTGGACTAGGTGAATTGGGTTAAATTGTCTTAAAATTGTCTGAGGAATCTCGATCTTCGCTTGTCAGGAGAGTTTCTGGACACCCTGTATATGCGATGCAATCAATGTGAGTGTGGATCCAAGTTTGTATTTGATTTTTGCCTAAATGGCTCTTATCTTCGTATTCTCAAGTGTTGCTTACAACATCAGTTCATTTTGTCTTTGATTTTTATTGACTTATGTATTGCTTAGATTTTTGGTCAAAATATAATATCTCCAATAAATCTAAGAATGAATGAATGATTTAATTTAAAAACTTTATGACAGTACAATTTCTGACAATATAAAAAACACGTAATTACTAACAATATTTATTAAAAAAGTATAAAAATATATTTAACAACTGTTAATTTTTTACAAAAATTAAGTTCTTGATTTTTTTTTCGGTGGAGTCTGCTCTTCATCGTCATCGTTATTGTCACCTTCATTATTTTCTTCATCACTTGCACAAGTTCTTGTAGACTGACTACTAATTGTTTCATCTGGATTACCATCATTCCCTAAAGCTTTTTTAAGCTCTTTTTCAGATATTCTGAAATCTCTTGAAATTCCCTGTCCAATATATTTTGCCAAATCAACTTTTGTTTTATTTGATAATTGAAAAATATTTTTGCTGAACTGTTCTATTTCGTATATAACTTTTGGAATGAGTCTAGTCTCCCTCAGAACTCGGCTTTTCAGGGTACTGGATTCAATATGTTTCTTCTTTTGAGTTGGTTGCACCTTCTGCTTTTGATTTTCATCGATATGTAAGATAAATTTATATACTGCAGGTGCTAGCTGCTTCCCAGCTAATTTCACCAATCTCTCAAATCTAAAATGAATAACGGTGAATAACATTTAAATGTCCATCCCTAAAGAACACTATTTCTTTTACCTTGCTCTTTGAAATGCCAAATTTGCTTTTGAACACCTCACTGAAAAATGTTTGGTAAGTGAATTAAGTGTGGAAAATAAAAGCATGTTGTTTTTAAAAACAGCTTCCGATTCATTTCCAGATTCAATAGCAAGATTACTTAAATTTGTTAAGACAGTAACAACAAAACATAACTGACAACAAACTCCAAGTTCTTTCCTTCTCAAGTTATCCATTTCTAAAACATTTTATTTAGCCACTAAAATAATATATACTGATAAAATAATACTTTTCTCAACATGTTCTACACCAGGATATACCAAAATATTATACTCTGACTTTAAACGTGCTATTATAGCATCAATGTCCTCCAGTATTGCCTTAACATAATTGCACAATGACAAAAGTATACCGTGTATTGTGCCTTCGTTTATTATTGTAAAATTTTCTTCGTTATGTTCTTCCTAAAATATATAAATTTCCTGCAATAATGAGAGCATACAAAACAGAATGCAGTTCCCATAAATAATTTTATTTTTCCTACCTGAGTTAAAACACCAGTGATACCTCCAACTCTGGCAGAAATGTGCTCAAAAATAGTTAAACTAACTTTATACTTTATGTGCATTTCAAATAACAGATTTATAAAGCTACTTGAAACTTTATTAGATACAACATTTTGACAAGCAATATTTTTCAGCCACTCGCACATCTAAAAGAATACGAAAAAGAATAAGATTTATAATTCATAATATTTCAAAGCAAATACCTGAATAGATAAGGCATTACTGTCACTAGGTATTTGACTAGCGAGTATGCTGAGAGTGCTTATAACAGTAAGCGACAGTTTCTTCACTTCGGGATCACTGCTGATGTCTTCATCATCAGTTTCAAATAACTTTTGGTACAATTCAACAAATGTCGTCAACTGGGCTACAAAATTCTTTTCTTCTCCAGCTGCAAGTTCAACAAATAAAATTAATAACAGGTAGGTTTTATATACTGGTGAAGAAATAGGTAATAATTAATCTCTTGCAATTTATTTCTTTGTATGATTTAAAGTTTTCTTCTTATTATTTTTAATTTGCTGTTTATTAGACTATCTCGGTCATATTTTTCAAGTCAAACGATTAGCTTTGCCCACTCTGCTATTAACGTTCATTAATTTCAACATTTGTTTCGTTCTAAAACTAAACTTAAAAGTCTTGTTACACTTGCTTTATTAATGGTTGCTCTTTATCCATACTACAAATTATTGTAGTCGACTACTATAGCATAGTTGAAATATACAGTTAGACCACTCTCCATCCCTCATTACCGTCAGTGCTTCTGATTTATCCGATTCCCCTATCTATTAATCTGAACATCTGATCTAACGCTTCCCGTTCAATCATTTTTGTGTTATACAAAATATTATGTTTTCCTATGTTTTCATGCTGAAAAAATCAGGAAAAAAATTGGAACTGTAATATTGATTAGTAATATTAATAATGTCTTGGTCATGGATCTTACTGCTCACTAGATGGTTGTGAAGCTAATGTGCGGAATAATATTTTGTATTTTCATTTCTCCATGAATCCTAAAATGTAATATTTATGATAGATGTATTAACAGAAATACAAATTTATGAATTACAGTCACCAATTCCTGTAATTTTTTATTTATTCGTATTGTATTGTTCTGTGTTAGTTTCTAATACCTTATAAGTTCAATAATACGTAAATATACATTTTGAAGCAGTGTGAAGATAATTTAGGCTTTATCGGAGAGCATAAATTTGCAAACCTAACACCTGCAAATGCCTACAGATGTTTACGAATATGTGCTTACTCTGTGCATGGTTCTTACTGGTCTGATCATTCGCTGCACGCATCCAAGATGAATGTATTTTATTACAAGAAATTTTTGAAAATGTAAAATTCGATTCTATTCATGTCGGATGTAGAGGTGATCAACAATTTGTTCACAGTTACCGCTTGCTGCTAAAGATTATTAAGCTTTTAATTGCCAAGAATGTTGTGTTTTATAGTGTAATTCTTTGTATCTATGTAATTTTTTTTAAGTGAATTTTAGGACTTATCAAAAGGATTATTTATCTTTAATGTAAAACAAATTCCTAGTGTATATATATCGTGAATTCCTAGTATACTTGTAACCTTTCAGATTCAGATATAACAGTTCGGTTCTAAGCATCTTGAACTACTTGGGGGATTGTGTATGACATAATTTTGTTTGGGGTAGTACGCGAGAAGCCTCATGTTGTCAAAAGCCTATGTTTACAGCGTCTGCTTTAGTTCAGCCACTCCATGAAATATCCAGCTTTTATTAAATGGAGAAAATTGGCAGTGTAATGTGTAATACAGATTTAAAAACATTGTTAAATAATTCACATCATAAAAGGGTTATATTCAAACAATTAAAATGGCTACAACTTCGGATGCCTGGTCTTTATGGAGTCCTAACTACATGCTTTCTGGTGACGCTTTTAAGATTTTAACAGGAGCACCATAACGCCACACAACATTCCTAGAATTTAACAAAGCATGGCGGTAAGATAACCGCAGTTATTTTTCATTTCCTCTGTATTTATTCATTATCAGTTATTCTATTTAGTCTGAGAAAACAGATAATAATAATATCTCTACCCCTCATTCTAATCACAGGGATTAGCCCAGAAGTCGGAGACTTGTGCGGGAGAGGGGGCGGCATATTATTATTAAGCAGGCCGCATTTGCGCCCAGGAACGACTTATGTTGGTAGGCCCTAACCACTATTCAGTGCAGGAATGAGGAAAACCTGGAAAACCTCATTAATTAGGGGGGTAGTCAAATATCAACCGGTATCAATCTCTCACATTGACCCAAGCTAACATTATTCCACCCTACCATACCCGCAGAAAGGGTACCAATCCTCCCCACGAATATAGGTTATATACGGTCTACCGGCAGCTGGGCTCAAACCAACTCCGTCTAGTCACCTCGATTCAAGTACTAACGCCTTAAACCATGCGACCACTGACCGATACTCCGGTGTATCAATACATTCATACACTTTTTATTTAGACATCAAATCTAATAGCAAATTTCATATTCTACAAAAAATTTGCTTTTACTTTTCACACTTACCTACTTTATCCAAAAACGACTTTAGATTACTTTTATACTGAGTGGTTACAACAGTCAAAATTATATGAAAACACTCCATTGCTAAAATTGCTGTGGTGCAATCAAAATCAACGAATTCATTCAATCTCTTAATGATTCTCAAATAAATCACACAAGAGACGTCAGTAATGTAATCATAATACATTTTTTTACATCGTGTTTCTATTCCCTTGAATCGTTTAACATTTTGAACTAGAAAAATCGTAACTTGCATGACGAGTTGGTGCAAATCACATTTTGTCTTGATTGTTACAACGTGAGCGTTTGTTGCCCACTCAATAACGGGTCTAAAAATAAAATCTTTATAAACGTCTAATAAAATAAGGTAACAAAAAAAAGTCGAAAGATAGTCACGTTCAGACCAGGTGTACAATACGATTTCAGGGTTCCTGAATCCAAATCTCGGCCTGGCCGAAAGTCAACTTCCATATCTTAAAGTAAATCCCATTCCTGGTTCAGAATTTGGATAATGACAAATTTTGCGTTCAGATGCAATTGATCCATAAGCCAAAGTGACTTCTAGGGATCATTTAAAGGTCAAATATGTCACTTGAACTTCTCGAGCTAATATCTCATCAAAATAATGGAATTAATTTTCAAGCTCAGTCTGGGGTTACCTTTCGTTTTTATGTAAGTTACAATTTGACTGATGGATTACGACCTGTAGGGGTTATCGGAAGATCAAATCTCTCACTCCCAAACTTCTCAGGTTGGTATGTGATCAGGATGGGAAGATATCAGAAATGTTCTCACTTTTTCAGAATTGAAGGTCAGAAATGGTAACTCCTATTAAACAAAAGTTAACTTCAGAATAACCTTGAAAATTACCTTCAAGGTCAAATGCAAAGCTATCGTATCTGACCCATAGATGAAACTGCATCCGAAGGCAAAATTTCTCTCCCTTTCAAAATTTGGTATCAGAATTGCAGAATTTGAACTTCTAATGACCTTGCTCTTAATGTATGGGATCAAACAAATACTGGATTCGGATCCAGTTGCTCTAAAAATGTATAATACACATACATGGTCTAGTTGGGAGTATCTTTCAATTGCTTATTGTGGCCCTGTGTAATTTTATTACTCAGACACTTACTCATGCAGCAGAATTAAAGCCTTTTTAATAGCATGAAAATGTAATACTGTGTCGGGAATCTTAAGTTGTTTTAACGACTTCTGTTTGTCTTTCTTCAACGTTGTGTCAGGCTGCGTTTGTTGGGTTGTCTTGTCCAGTTTCTTCTTTTTGGCATCTGCCTTTTTTGGTTTCGCCAAAGTCTGAAATCATATTTCAACTGTTATAACACAATCCTTAATTTCCTGAAGGCCAAAAATATATCAATTATCTATTTATACCTTTACAAAATGAAGCAATCTATTGTAACCCTGAAACAAGCCATTAATAATCTGCCCACAGTTTTCAGACTGTTTATTCCAGGAACAAATTTTATAACCGATCAAAGCTTCGTAAACAGTCATTGCTTCTTTTAGAATATGAACTTTTTCTTGTGATTCTGGAATCACGTCCAACAAATCCGTTCCATTATCCTGAAATATTGATTTCGCTGCATTTCTAATGCCAAAAATTTCAGAAAAATTATAATATTGTAAATAAGCTGTGTAATAGTAACTTTGTATCTACTGAAACTTTCTATACTCACCAGTTCAAAATGAATTAATTCACAATTTGTCATTCTCTGACACAAAGAATCTAAAATATTGACAAATTTAATAACAGTACTGTTTTCTTTATCTTCTTCTGACTCTGACACTTTTGTCACGATTAATCCCGTGCAGCATACTAATTTGCCCAATGGTTCCTATTAACAAGGTAACATAGAATCATTATTAACTTGATAAATACAAATTTTGCAATTTATTCTATTTTATAGTACCATAAGAAGTTTTGGTATATTTTTTATTTAACATTAGTCACCTAGTTTCCTTTAAATGTCACAAATTGTGCAACTTGACGTTATGTGATGGTAAGCTACGGTGACATTTGGCCATTCATATTTTGTCAATTTAATGTTGGTCGTTTGTTTTCTTGCCAGTCTACCTTCACAACTTACCACCTATCATAGCAGGTGTTCAAACTAAGTCAATGCCAAAGATCATTGGCTTTAAAATAACATGTCATAAAGTCATACAATGGCAAATTATTTTTAGATTTAGAAAATTATTTCCCGTTGCAGTTATAACTAGTCCGCTAGATGAATACTATTGATTTCTTAGTAAGAAGTACATGGTGAACCAAATTTGATTATATGGGGTTGACTCAAAAAGTATGAGATAAATAAAAGTAATGTATGCTTTCTAGCCACAATTTACAAACAAAAAACAATAGAACAAAAAGTTTTTATGATAATAGTAATTTTGACCAACACTATGTGTCAAATCTATAAATTGTTGGTCCATTTAATCATAAAATGGTTAATTTAGAAAAAATACATGCTATATTAGAAAAATTATGGATATTTTTTGGCTCACTCAATTTTATAGGTTTTGTCTGTCTGAATTAGATTTGCCCTACATATGAAATAAAAAAAGCAAAAATTTACCTGTAAAATAGATTCAATTTCTCTTGTTACAGCAATTTTATTGAAATTTAGAGGTGGTAATACATCCTCGTCCATAACATAATAATCTTTGAAGTGAAACCAGATCAAATCCAAAATTGGTACACCCAATTCTGGATTCATACAAACTGCATCATAGAGCCCTGAAAATATGAATAACTGCATAGAATCTTATATAACATTAAAATAATATAATAAAGAAAAAACACACAAAACACAACCTTCATAAAGTTGAGCTCGTACTTCAACCTGTTGCATAAAACATCTTTTCAAGATGCTCAACACTTCTAAGCACAATGCTTCATTACTTAAGGTGCTTGATCCTATGTTCTGCGTAGTTCTATTCATTGAAATCTGAGTAAGCAAGGAATGTCCAGAAGAAAATGAACCCGTAGTATTACTCGATTGACTCAAAACAGCCATATTCGATATTTTCAAATTTGTCAACAGTTTTAAAAATCCAGTTACTGCCATTTGCCTTGTTTCTGTAACCCTGCAAATTTTATTTTATAACTACTGAAATGCAAGCTTTCGTTTACAATTTACTTCGAATATAAAGCTTTCCTTAACAATATTATAAGATGGTCACGAATTGTCGGAGATACCTTTGTTAGCGGAATAAGAGCATCCAGTAGTTGATTTGCGGTATTGCCTGGAATTTGCACTAGGTTTTCCATTAATTCCACAATGCAGCTTTGATTTTCTAACATAAGCAACGGCAAAGTTCTGCTTAAGAGGTACAAGAGTTCTAAAAGTTCATAAATTTATATTGTATTCGTATGACACATCACGTACGTACTCACCAATATATTGTGAAACAGTTTGTCTTGTTACTATGTGGTTGCTAAGAGTTTGTATTATAACAGCAGCAATATGTCTCTTTCTTTTAATAATTTTTAGTAATATCATATTTCCTAAAGTCCATTGTTTCTCGGCTATAGGGTCTCTCCCTAAAGCTGACCCAACCCCGAGTAACGTAAATCCGAAACCTACAAGGGATTGCAGAACCAAATCTCTATCCTCAAAACTAAAAAAAGAAGTACCTTTTACAGTGAATAATAATCTGGTTACAGTTCATTTAAAAATTATTGAAAGCTGAATGACCTCTATAATATATATAAAAGTCACAAATTTATTCTTAGGCAGAAGCTAAGTGTGGGTTATTTATGTATATGGTATATATATATGTCATGTGGTGTCTTTAATGCACAAAAAAAATACTGATTCCTGGGATTATTCGCAATTATTAGAAAAGTCCAATACGGCCCTGGTCAAAATGTATCCGTTTGACAGCTATAATTCTAACGGTTGCCTATCCAAAGATCAAATTCGAGGCCAAGTCAGTGTTGTCAGATGGTATAATTTTACAGAAATTTTTAAAACGAACAACAAACAAATAAGATAAATGGTTGGATGGTTGATAATAAAAACCTGGTATAACCTTACCGACATTTCACAATTATTTTTATTGTTTTGTTTAGGTTGGAATAGAATAAAAAAAATTAATTGCGGATGGTCGGAAAATTTTAAAACTAGTGTTTTTTTTTCAACATGCATAAATTTCCATATGACATACACTTCAATATCAGTATAAATGTTGGAATAGAATCTTCGTTTTAATAAAGAGGAATAAACTGTAAAAGTGAATTGGTTACTTCTCTATATACGGTAATGTGTGATCAGAGATAAGATATTTATGCATGGAAACAAAGTATAGGATATTAACATAGAAATCATAAAATATATAGAACGCCAAAAGAGGTATCGAAAATAGTCAACCTATGGAGAAAACGCAAGTCTGGTAATATTGCAGTAACTTAGCTTTCATGAGTTGGTTACACTAACGAGGCAGCTTCACACTAATAGGCGGGAATTTCAAAACATGAAAATTTTACGTCAAATTTGTGATTTCTATGGTCCTTCCGTTTTTAATTCAATTGCATACTAGGCTTAAAATGCAGTGTAACCAACTGCTAACTTTAAGTTTTCCCTAGATGGCTGATTTCTAAGCCCCTCCAGGGTAATATTGCAGTAACTTAGCTTTCATGAGTTGGTTACACTAACGAGGCAGCTTCACACTAATAGGCGGGAATTTCAAAACATGAAAATTTTACGTCAAATTTGTGATTTCTATGGTCCTTCCGTTTTTAATTCAATTGCATACTAGGCTTAAAATGCAGTGTAACCAACTGCTAACTTTAAGTTTTCCCTAGATGGCTGATTTCTAAGCCCCTCCATAGGCTGACTATTTTTGAGTGCCTAATGTAAAGGCTTCTGGCGTTCTACATGTTTTATGATTTCTATGGATATTACAGAAAAGATTATTCTGACAGGTGATAGATAGAGAGGTTGGATTTCTACAAACAAAATTAGGTGCAATCTCGCCGCTTTTATAGAAAATGTATAGAAAACTAAGTAAATCAGAAATTTTTCACATGTTAGAGATTTGAAAAAATTTGATTTTCTTCGCAGGTGTTACTTGGATTGTAAGTTAAAATTTTTCAATGTGAAGAAAACATTCACATATGGCAACACTGATCTTGTAGTCTCCACTACATTCCACTCCATAATGTGGGCAGGACCGGCATTAACTTTATGTAATTTTTTATAAAATGTTTTTAATATTCAAATCTGATAATCTACAGTTGCTGTCAGGGTTCTAAGTTTTTAATATTCTACATTAAAGACGGCACACCCTGTAAACACAGAAGATTTTTGTTCTTATAAAGTTCCAAACGCCATTGCTATTCGTCATTAATTGTTTTACATAAATTAATAAACTATTATCTTCTAGTTTACGAAAGAGCTCCTGTAAGTAACCTATACCAATGCTAGTGTACCCAAATGTCAAATACACCTCGCCTGAACAGGTAATGTGCGAAAAATAGGCTTATACATATGCTTTTGTAACATAAAAATAAGCAATGCATCTTTGAAGTTCTATTTACAATGGTGCCACTTTGCTTTCAATAGTAACTATGTCTTCATTATTTTATTGTATGCTATCCAATAAAACAACAAAACTAAATAAAAAAACAAACTAAACATAATAATAATAATAATATCTCTACCCCTCATTCTAATCACAGGGATTAACCCAGAAGTCGTAGACTTGTGCGGGAGAGGGCGGCATATTATTATTAAGCGAACCACATTTGCGCCCAGGAACGACTTACGTTGGTAGGCCCTAACCACTATTCAGTGCAGGAATGAGGAAAACCTGGAAAACCTCATTAATTAGGGGGGTAGTCAAATATCAACCGGCATCAATCTCTCACATTGACCCAAGCTAACATTATTCCACCCTACCATACCCACAGAGAGGGTGCCAATCCTCTCCACGAATATAGCTTATATATGGTCTACCGGCAGCTGGGCTCGAACCAACTCCGTCTAGTCACCTCGATTCAAGTACTAACGCCTTAAACCGCGACCACGGACCGATATTAGAACATGAAACTTATATTTTGTATATATATATTTCCTAATTAATGGAATATTTGAAACCTAATTTTGAAAAACTATAATTTACTAATAATTTGTGTACTATACTTAGATCGTTCAATTTTTCAATCACTCATAGATGCACTGTAGGTATCGACTTTAAAGTATAATAAGTATATTAATTTTTTTATTAAAATATTTCATACAGTGGGAATTTCATTCAAACCAATGTTGCTTAAGAACTTAACATAGTAATATATACTCCCGTCAAGAATTCAGACGTCTTACGTTATGGTTGACGTTAGGCAATTGTCTTTGTTGTCAATGTAATTTTCGATATTTGGTTTTGCAATTTAGTGCAATATATAATGCAAACATTTAGTGTAGTATATAGTTTTATTACTCTCAGTTGCAGTTTCTAAAATATTTTGATAAAAATATATGAATTGTTCATTTGTTCGTATGACCGTTGAGTTTGGTTCTAAGATTTGCCAATTATTGACAACTTATTGTTCACAGAGGTTTTCTTTGCTTGTTAAACCATTAAATCACGCAGAACACTCAAAATTGACTGTCGTTAACAACAGTTCTCGACATAAGGACAAATCTCGGGCCCAAAAAACCCCTACTGTAAAACACAGTGTAACATAACGGAACGTCAAACATGAAGGCCTTTATTTATTGTCTGACTTTAAAAACATGTTGCCCTATAGATATTTTCTATTAGGGCCTTTGTTTTCAAGATACAGTGTGTTAAACTTGTAGATTGTATACGCATTTCGCCATTAAGGTTGCGCCTCTATCTATAATTTCTCACTCAACGGTATGACGTAAGTCGTCTGAATTCTTGACGCGAGTATAGATATTTTTCTTTTAAACAGTGACACAGAGTGCTAAGAAAGTTCAAAAATAAAATTGTTAATTACCTGAAATGAATAACTTGTCCAAAAACTTCCTCTGGTTTACTTATTGTTGGCACCATGTCCCGAAACCAGCAAGAATTTAGTTTCTTTTGTTCTTCATTATAATATCTAACGACACATTGTCGAACAATGTCAAAAACTGTTTCTTCATAATGTGGAATGGTGGATATGGTCAAAAGTACCATAAGTTGGAATGGATGTAAAACAAACTCTGGTGATTTTGCAATATTTTTTAAAGATGTTAAGTATTCTTTGATGCATTCATGTGCTAACGATGCGGCGGCGTGAATATGATATAATACAGTACTTTCTGCCTCTATCGTATCCTGATTGCTAGTGCTCTCTAGAAATTATTATATTGCTAACAAAATGATTAAAAATTAAATCACAACGTTAATCAACAATATATGTATTTACTTACCTATGGCATCAAAATCATTGGACTCGGAGCTTTCGGAATTTAAACTGGCATTATTGTATATGCGTAATCCAAAGTAACTTTGAAGTCTTATAAATATAGACTTTCCATTATACTGTTTGCACAATCTTAGAAGTTGATGTATAAATGCAGGTATTTCTTGTGGTGTCATTTTCTCTATGTAACTTCCCAATTTGTTCACCACTTTTAGATGTTCTTCTTTTGTTAATGGCATATCTCTACAAAATGTAAATGAAAAATTTATAATCAATATTTAATTCAGATGATGCATGACTTACATAAACATTGCTGTTAAGGATGTAACACTACTAGGTGACCAAGAAGACATGCATAAAGAGTTTATAAAATCTGATTTATATTCTGCTCCGGTATACTCATTGTCATTAAAATTAAATCGATCCCTTTCTACTAAAATATTTAACAATTCTGGTAATAAATCTTTCCATCTAAAATAGGTTTCAATGTAATAATGTAAAAATTAAGTAAGAAATATTTATTACGTCAGTTTTGTAGTTCTCCTCGACTGTATGCATTCTAAACAAAATGAACATAATTCAGCTAAATGTTCGGATTTAAATTTTGGCAGTTCTATACATAATCGGTTTATTATGGCTTCATTATTAAAGTTTGTCACACTCTTTTCTAATTCTTTCAGGGTAGCTTGTACCATTTTATATCTTTTATTATGGCATTCTGTGTTATTTGTAAATGATTGGAATATATATGTCCAAGTATTAATAAAATATGCATTATTTATTTTTGTTTTAACCAGATTAACTAACTAAAATGCAATTTTGTAGGTTAAATGAAAAATTTAATTTGCATTACTTACTTCATCTTCGTCGAGTATTGATATAAGTTGTTGAAGAGCATTGGTGTCTCGTTTATGTCCATACTCACATATTTTTTCTTCAACAGAACTCATATTTTTTTGTCTAAATTCAATTTTAACTTTTGTACCTTTAATGCAGCGCGCCTAAAAATTCAATATTGAACGCAACGCAACTGTCGCCAACGAAACTATCAACTATAATGTCAAAAGTCCCTAGAGAGAAATAAAAATACTAAGAGTGGGTTCAGATTTTAAATCTAGTTTAATATTAGAGGGTTATAGATAAATGATTTTAAAAAATAGGGTAACTTGTATAAAATTATGAGATTGGATAAAAATATATTACTGCAAACACTTAAAATTTTAATAAACTAATAAAAATTTAAGAATAAAATAACTGTGTGTTATTTAATTTTTATATACATAGGTATGTACAATCGTTTGCAATAATAATGACACTCTCTTAAAACCGTTTTTGAACTTCTGGAAGTTCTGAATAGAAATTTCATTAAATTTCTCTTGGTAAGTGAAACAACTAATAACTAATGTTAAAAATTTAAAGCAGATTTCAATATGAATACGTCAGAAGTTCAAAATAAATCGCAAAATTAATGTTAGTGAGTGTCATTAATATTGCAAACGATAGCACAAAGTATTGAAAACAGCACATACCTAACTAAAATTTAAATGAACAATACACATTTTTGTAATTTTGCATGAATTAATGAATTATGCACTTGAAAATCTGCTCAAAACATAATTGTAATAGAAATCATAAATGTAACATCAGCAATTTGTTTTTTAATATTTTAAACAAGTGCGGCATTGCGATAATAATTTAAGGTCTGTTAGAGTAGGTATATTTATAAAAATTATTGAAGTAGGAAACATACAAAATTAATATAACACTAAGGCCACTTATATATATGATTATAATGAAGAGACCTCGATGTCTTGTCTTAGCCCACATAAAAAAAATTTCAATTTCCCTAAATAATGTTTTACAATAATGTTTGCAACTGGGATGTTTTACCTAAAATATACACCCACTTTTCACTTTTTTTGTCATAATAAAAATATATGAGAAATAGGCCCATATTATACATATAAATATGAGATGAGAAAGAGTTAAAATGTAAAAAAACATATTAAATAATGAAGATCTGGTAACCCTATTTATAGTTCACAGAATTTATTTTGTAGATTTGTTTTATTAGTTAGTATTTGCGAATTAGTTTTTAATAAGTAGAAATCATAACAGACATTTATTTTTACTTAACAAATATTTTATAGGTATAATATAAAATAGACAGTAAATTTCATTTTTCTTTGCCATTATATGGTTTTCTTTGATGTATTAAGGAAAAACTTGATATTATATATAAAGAAAAGGAATAATAAATATAACAAATATAATTTATTTAAATAAACTTATATGTACAATAGTATAAATATCACAAAGAATATAATTTCTAACTTAATATAAAAACTTAAGTGATACAAATTTGCGAATCTCTTGTAGCTAATTCTAAAGCCTTTTTCTGGAGAAGCATTTGTCGTAGAGATGAAGCTTCTTCTCGCAGTGTTAATACCTGTGCCCTTAAAATTGCATTTTCGTGTTCTAAAATAGTAGCTTTTAGCGCAATCTGAAAATAAAAGATATATATTAAGTACATACTACCTACAAGTTTTTATAAACTTTTTGATCAGTGAATTGATTAGGTCGTTAATTAACAAGGAATATTAATTACCTATTGAAACACATTATTCATGAAAATTTAATGGAACTACACAATGAAAAATAATGAATTGGTGAAACCATTTTTTTTATCTCGTAGTAGGTATTTAGTCGTCCATTTAAAATTTTAAAACTAATTGTACATAAGAATCTTAGAATTCAGCATTCATTTCTTACCTGATCTTCCCTCATTTTTCTGGCGTCTCTAGATTTTTTCGCAGCCTGGTTATTTCTTCGTCTCCTTTCAAAATATTTATCGTCTTTTTGTTCCTCTGGAATAGGTTTTTTCTCTCCTCTCTGTCTTTTAAAATTTGAACTAGTACCATATATGGATGAACAAGGAGATACATTATTGGGACTTCTAGAACCTAAAAACAAATAATGTTGTAACTGAAACTGTTTACACATTTAGATACTCTTTATCTCATCAGACATCTAAATAGAAAATATATGCGCTGTTAGTACGTAGTACGTAGCAGATGCCTGGTAACTTACTTAAGTCAAACTTAGAAATGGAAAAGTTCGAGTTTTTTGTAATTGTAGGGACTGAAATAAACCTCAGAGATTTGAGCCAAAACTAGATCATAATTTGGTGTATTTTTTTGAGCTTCTTTCTCATGATTACAATGTAATGTTTTGGCCAAATTATTACTGCTTTCACTAAAATATTAGTTATATCATCGTCTGCTAAATGGCAGCGGGCTAAAGGCGACGTGATTTAGCAGACGATAGTTATATGTACACATAATATGGCCTTCTGTCAACTACTGACTCATTATTTATCATGTCTTCATCGTAGAAAAGCCAGCCTCTATCTTCCTTGAGGTGGTATAGATGATATTGACACTGTATTATTCTAAGAGGAGACTTATCAGTTCATCCATCTATTTATGTTATTGAAAGATATTCCATCTTTCTCTCTATTTTAGATTTCTCCTGAAGGGCAGGGTTGGAAGTAAGTGTGAATCTATAATTAAAACTGATTGTCAAAGTCGAACAGAGTTTATTTGATGAGCTCGCATTTGTCAACTCTACTAAATTATCATCATTGATTTCTGTGTCTGTCTTCGATGAATAGTTCTTCCCTTAAGATTCACTAAGATATCAAATGGATTAAGCTCCTGTTGGATTTATTTGATCTTGTTGGTGATTCCACAACGTTATTGACATAGTGTTCTGTATTTTCTTTTCCTTTAGGTATTGAATTATATGTCACGCGTATTGAAAAAGTAAGTGGATGACTAATCGTAAAGCACTGACTTTTGATACGTTATATTTGTGGATTCAGTAGTAAATTTGAAATGTGTTTGAATCAGTTGGAAACAGGTCTATGTACAATTAATTAGTTTCTTAGGAATATTGAAAGCTCAAACTGCAGGCGCCACTACGTTTTTGTCAACTTCCTTTCTGATAATTTTTTATGTTCTTATACACTCTGGATCCTCCAGTAGATTTTCCATTTTGAACATGTCTTCTGTTGTTTACAAAATGCATTTCATTTGTTGGCAGAAAGTATTAAAATATTTTATTTTTCTTCAGTTTTTTTTATTAGTCATATGCGGTTATGGAATTTTGGCTGTCCCTAATACTTGTGCTACCTTGTCTGTAGAAAGTATTGAAATATTTTATTTTTCTGCCGTTTTTTGATTAGTCTTCTGTGGTTATGGAATTTTGGCTGTCTGTAATACTTATGCTACCTTAAGATAACTTCTTCTTCCATTCTTTGGAAGACGGTGACATGTTGGTTCTAAAGTACTGTGATAAAATTCAGGTCTTTGATAAGTATATACATACTACAAAATCAAGAACTGGACTGTCACAGGCTATTAACTTCAAACCATGCACAGGGACATATCATATAAAATAGTGATCAGATAACATAATATCTAGTTTTACATTTCCTTCTGAAGAAGAGAGCGATATATCTCTCGAAACGTCGGCAAACCTAAACTGGTACCGCAATCAATCTAGAAATTGTTGAATATTGCCGTAAAACGGCCAAATTTGCACAATTCCGTAAAACTAAGTCCTGGTTCGAACTTCACCTAATGTTTTGTGTTTAGATAATAAAAGATAAAATTTAAACTTACGTATTTGTTCATTTTGCAACAGATGAATCGGATGCGAGTATCCAAAAAACGTGGAGGGTGTTGGTATAAAATTTTTGGGGGGGAAATTTAAATAAGCTTTTTCTTCTTCAACCACCGGCGATCTGATATGAAAATCTGAGGATACAGGATTTCTAAAGGGTTTCAGATGTGCGTCTGAAATTTAAATAAAATATGAGACAAACATTCACTATTCACTAAAAGCAAAGAGCTTTTGCAGATTTTTTTAGGTATGTAGGTATGTTATTAGGTATTAATAATATTAAGTGAAACTAACTACTCTATGGACTAAGGCTGGTCGGTTTTAGTCCGACCAGCGTTGAATTACACCTAAAAGATCTACTCATCTATTGTGGTTGAATTTTTGAACTTCAAAAGTGAACTTAAAGAAGTGTGTTCTAGAATTCTAGATTCATTTTTATTTTAAATATAGAATGCAGCTTTGTCTATGGAATTATTAATTAGCATATCTAGATGTTTGGTATCAGAGAGCATACGTATGACTTTATTGATAGGATTTGTAGGAACATGGGTTTATATTTGCTTTTGTAGAGTTTAAGATTAAATATTTATATTATATCCTTTAGCATACCTAAATGTAAACAATAGAAACATATCTAAACTTGTTTACTTTCTTTGTAGGTACCTATAATATTTGTCAAAAATTATTGCTATGATTGTAACATAGGTATACCTACTTATCTACAACTAATATAGCATTTTATATATATTGAAGCAACTAGGTAATATGACCAAATAAGTGCCTACAAGAAAATTAAATATGAACAATATAGTTATAATAAAATCAACTTTGAAATCATGTTTAAATTCTTGCGTGTTGCTTTAAAAGCGTGATGAAATGCTTCTCTGTTTCTGAAATGAATAAATGTGGTCAGAGGAAATGATAATAATTTCTATAAAATTGTCAGTGGAAACCTAAGGAAATTAGATATCACGGAAAAATATTTTAGACTTGTACATGACCGTAAAAATTAATTTAGTATTTAATAAAGTATTTATTGATTTTCATAATCTGTAGTTTGAATTTTCTGTTAATGTACCTATAAATGATACATATTTAATTTGAATACGAAATAAATTAAAAACTTGAAACAGCAAAATACATATAAAGACAGGTTAATAGATAGACTCGATATAAGTATAAATAAGTAGAAGTTGTCATTATGAAGCATCTTATATAAAAAAAATTAATATTTTGAAGTGGACAGGATATGTTTATTTGGCGTTTTATGATGCTAATAACAGAGAAAAATATAGAAACAAATTTTGTTTCATTTAAATAATCTTCTAGATCAGATACATTGTTATGTATATTAAACAATGAAACATCTATCTATTTTATGTAAATAATAAGGAAATTATGAATTGATATTTATTTTATTGAGTCTAATTTCTCGACATTCATATATAAATTTATTTTGTTATTAAGTAAATTATGCTTTCAGCATAGCTAAAATAGTTATTATCTATTATACATGATAAAGCTGTAACTCCTAAAAAGTAATGTGGTATACTCCCGACAAGAATTCAGACCACTTACGTCATAAAACTATAATATACTACACTAAAAGTTTGCATTGCAAAAAATGATTGTTTTTAACGCGACCAAATACCGAAAATTACGTTGACAATAAAAACAAATGTGTAACGTCTGAATTCTTGACGCGAGTATATATGTGTTTAGTTTATTTTAAATAATTAGGAAACTAGACTACGTTTCATTAACGCATACCTATTTACATATTTCGAAACAAAATCAGTCAGTTATAAAGATATGAATTTGTTATCTTTATTAACAACAATTTTTAAAATATTTTTCTAAAAATACTTCTGAAATAAACGTTATTTCTAGCACATAAAAATTAAAAAGGGGTTGTTAAAGTCAATATTACATGCACTAATGGAGTTTCTATTATATATTAATGTACATTACATAATGTTTATATTTTCTTCTGTTAACTATGCTATTTTGATTTTTTTAGATTTATACTCATAATTTTAATAGCTTCTCTTTTTACTTATCTCTTCTATTTTGTAAATAAAACATATGAAGTGGTTGCATATTTGCAGCTTCATCCTAGCTTCTTTCTTATATACTTATTTTAGAATTCGAAAACAAATAATCTAAGTATGTGGTGGTTGTTACTTAGCTATCATAGTGCATTTAAGAAAACTCCTCAATACAAACCTTGTGTTTGGGACGTTAATAAATAATTACAGTTTCTTAGCAAACTATAAGCCGAAAATGCGGACACGGGTAAGAGGGGACTAGTACCGGCGCCTTCGCCAAAATGGTAGTGCGAACTTTGCGGATCCATGGCTGTTGAAAAAACACAAATATCACCTTCTGTAGAACAAAAACATTAGTCAACAGCTGAATAAACAAAAGCGGACAAATCTGACAAAGAACAATTAGCGACAGAACTGAAACTGTACTGAAACTGAAATTATATGAGTTTTCCAGTCACCTGGATAAATACTGACAATAGAAATAGCATGTAAGAATTCAAATGTCATTATTATAATATTACAGCAATATAACGTTGCTATGAATCTATTATGACACCGAAGGCGTTTGCTTTGTAGTTTTTCCCCGCCCTTATAGTCCTGCGCAAAGGACGACGGGTCCTTTGCGGTCCTTATTGGCTAGCACTGGTCAAAAACAATCCTCAATATGCAAGTTTATTGAACATTAAAGCATCAAAATAATGTATTTTGTATAACTCCACCCTAACTTGACCGCACTGAAATATCCAGGTTAGTTTTTATTGTTTTACTAACAGTTACAACATTACTGTTTTGCAGTAATCGTTACTTTCTGTCAATATACACGCATTTATTTACATTATTTATTTACAAATTGCCTTATTTTTTATTCCGCCAGCATATCTTATTATTTATGTAAATAATATCTACAGTCATTAGGTGCTATATTACTGTGGTTTTATATACCAGTTATATGTATTATTCAGGGGCCTAATGTTTTTCTACAATTATAAGCTTACCATAGATGTTTCAAAAGATATTTAAATAAACATTAAATTGTCACAAGTTAAGTGATAGAGATCGTTTCAACTTTTGAACAAAGTTTCAGTGGTATGGAAAATTGATAGTTATTGTTTTCCAGATGACTGAATATTGAAAGAAATACTGCCATACATAATAAGAATTGTTTTCTTTCATATCTTTTATTAAAATTTTGTCAGTGAAAACTGGAAAAATAAACTATGTCCACTCTAAATAACTGATTAACTTAACTTATTTCTTTAGGTGTCTTCAAAGAGTATCAAGTACAAGTATTTTTTACTTCTATGTACTTTTTTCTTAAATGAAATATACTTATTAACTTATCCGAAAGTATAAAACCAAAAAATATACTTTAGTAAGTGCCTGCACTGATAAAAATGATGTTATTCACACCATGTACTACTGTAAAAAATACCATGCTACCATGTTGTGCTACAAGAAACTCCAAATATAGTAGAATTACATCTTTTATGCCAAATGACTTAGGTAATTTTTATTAAAAATATGTAAAAATGTTGCAAAATTGAATTTCATGCTTATTAAAATGTTATACTCCGAAAAAATACATATTCACGCTTTATGTATATTTATATAATGTATTGTGAATTTGAAGACAAGATGTATCTAATAATGTCCAATAAAATTGTTATATTTTGCAGGAGTAAGTGTAAATGACCCAATATTATTTTATATATTTTACTTATTCATTATTGTACATTTAGAAAACAACAGTTTTGAAAAATACATTGCTTCGTCTTGCAAGTTATGTTGAATTTAAAATATTCAAAAGAGGTAGCAGTAACGCTGGATATGCTACAACGTTTCCATCAAAATTCATCCGGACAGTTGAACTAAACCAAAACTTCTTAGTTGTTTTAATGCACCTCTTGGCCATTTGTTCAACTTAATTCTATCAACCGAAACATATCCAGATGTATGGAAAACGGCTAAGATTTGTCCTATACATAAGTGTGGAAATCGATCATCTATTGACAACTACAGATCAATAGCTATTTTGTGTAATTTCGGGAAACTA
This sequence comes from Monochamus saltuarius, assembly GCA_025584915.1. Lineage (NCBI taxonomy): Eukaryota > Metazoa > Arthropoda > Insecta > Coleoptera > Cerambycidae > Monochamus > Monochamus saltuarius. The sequence continues at coordinate 7,348,104 of CM046726.1, forward strand.
TTTGAAATTATTATTCATATATGATACCATTTACAATGCAGTGAAGTTTTCAATTTCACCATATCAGCACGGATTTATGTCAAACAGATCAACCGTAACTGACTTGACGTGCATAACTCAGTACATATCAACTTCAGGAGGTTCCTAAGGATCTAACTTGGGTCCTTTCTTATTTTTATCAGCGATATTTCAAACATACTTTCAATGCAACATTTACTTTTTGCTGATGATTTAAAAATTTATTTACAGATCAATTCTTTTATCGAATCACAATTTTTACAAGATTCACTTGATGCAGTGCTCAATTTTATTAATAATTGATCCACTGTGGGATCGACTCGTGGACAGGATTGTCACCCTCTCTGCGGATATGATAGGGTGGAAAGATGTTAGTCTGGGCCAATGTGCGAGATACCGGTCGGCGTTTGATTACCCCCCAAATTAATGAGGTTTTCCTCATTCCTGCACTGAATAGGTAGGTTAGGGCCTACCAACATAAGTCGTTCCTGGGCGTAATGCGGATTTAATAATAATCTGCCGCCCCCTCTCCCGCAAGTCCTCGATTTTTGGGTAATCCTCGTGATTAGAATGAGGGGTAAAGATATTATTGTTAATGTTCAAAATGAAACACTAAGTGATTTTCTTATGTTTCATGCAAAAAATAATGTTTAAAAACTTTTGTATCAATGCAAAGTAAGTAAACAGGCTTCTTATTAATATCCATTTCATGTTCACATTTCAAGGCAAATTGAGGAACATTACAGATTAATAATACAATGAAATTGGAAAAATGAATAAGTATAAATCTTATTATTAAAATTTCATAATAAAGTTCGTAAAGCCTAAAGTAATAATACAAATAAATGGAAAGTTTACATATGAATTTTACATGGAACTGGTAGCCGTGCTTTTGACTTACAATACTAATTTTCCATTAAAGCTAGTAAAGTTGTAACATTACATTCTCTGTTCTTTCACGTGATTTATCTAGACAATGAATAGCCAATAATCGACTGTGTAATTGGTGGAAAACAAGGATATTTAATTGTTGTGACGTTTCATCTTTGAGCATCATGTCCCAAAATTATCACATCTTTAAGATCATGAAAAGCTGGATTTCACATAATATTTAGTGTTATCAATTTCTTGTTAGATAAAATTAAATTAAACGTCCATAAACAAGAGAAGAAGGCTGGAAGGTGTAGGTACATCAAAAAACAAATTACTTATTAAAAGTTATAATTTGAAAATAACTGCAAATAACAAAACAAACATAAATATTTTTATTGTTAATATTTAGTAAAATCATGATACAGATTATACGTACATTATTTTCGACTTTTGCTTAACATTGCTTGTATTTCCGAAATAGACTTTCCTTTAGTTTCAGGAACTACAAAGTAAATAAATATTGTGCCTAAAGAAGTAAATCCTGCAAACAACCAAAAACATTTAGCACCGCCAAGAAAAGTCATAACTAATGGAAATATGAAAGTAACTGTGAAACCAGTGAAGGCTCCAAAAAAGGCAACAAATGATGAAGCGGTTGATCTCACGTTAGATGGAAATACCTCACTTACTATAGTCAGGGGTACATTTGACAGACCGATGCTAAAACTAATCATGTATATAGTAAGGGAAGTGACCGGCAACCAAAAAATGCTCTGTATATATGGATATCCTCCCTCTTTTAGATAAAAGTACAGACCTAACGATAAAAGTGTTATGGAAATTCCTATTGTTGACGATAACAGCAAGGGCTTTCTTCCTACTTTCTCAATAAGAAGCGATGACAGTATAATAGAAATAAACTGTATAACTGAAACCATAATTACGGAAAGGTCTGTAGGAATTTTGCTCCCAGTAACATCAAAAATAGGCCCAATAAAAGCCATGATGGGAAATATACCCGATAAATGCTGCAGAGAACATAAACTCAAACAAATTATTATTGCTTTTCGTAACGATAAAGTCCTGAAAATATCTGTAAAGCTGGTTTTGCTAGAATTTTCTTGCTCTGTATTTCTTGTCAGTTGCATTAAATCTTTCTCGGCCGATTCTGAATCTAAATTTTTGAGTCTCATCAAAGTCTTCCTCGCAGTTGACAACTTTCCCGCGGATACCAAATATACTGGCGATTCTGGAATGAAGGTCAAAAGACCGACGAGAGGAATAACTACAAAGGGAATACAGGAAAGAGTAAATATCTTCAATGGCAAAAGAGGACCAATAATAAGTGAATACAGCATCCCTAATGTTGTTAATACACCCATTATCGAAACTAACCTTCCCCTATTATGATCCTCGGAAATTTCTCCCGTGTACATCGGCAGTAGAGCAAAACTCAATCCCATACCCATTCCAGAGATAAATCGAGCTAGGTAGTAAAGATTTATGTCCTGTGCAAACGCAAGTATAAAGTAGGATATAATTTTTAACACAGCTATCAGCATCAACACTGTTGTCCTTCCGTAGAGGTCGGGAAGCTTTCCAAAAGCTAGTGGTCCAACGGCTGCTCCCAAATTTATTAGTGCTGCAATCCAGGATTCTTGCACAGTTGTCACCGGTACCCCTAGGGGATTGATATCTAAATCCTGTGAGCGTAATGTAGAAATGGCGGAGGAAGTCCATGTCATATTAGATCCACAGTCAAACATTAAAAGATCAGCTACAAAAAAAGAGAGGTGTAAAAAAATTTTAGTCAATGTCATTTTTCTTCACACGTCCTAAAATAGTTTTCATTGAAATAACACACTTATAATTTTTGAAATATTTCAAAATAAAAATTGGTTTCTGTACAAAATTTGTTTAAACATTTATTTAAAATAAAAGGAGGCGGGAGGAATGTTACCGATTATTATAAAATATGCTACAGGAAATATCCGATTTCAAGCTATTTCAGTTTGGCCTAGTACATACTAAAAGTTGGTATCGTTGGTAGGAACTTTGAATTTCTTCCTAGGACATTTCACCTGATAATTTTTAGAACAAACTAAAAGAGCCTCATTAGAGGTGGGAAATATACGATTTAAATTATTGAAAAAAAGCATTATATTAGGAAAAATAATTCAAGGTAATAGAATGAAGCAAAGCGCTATATTTCAAAGAGTTGGAAGTTACCTGTAAACCTAAAATAGAACACATTTGTTAAAGGTAAATATGACAAATAATATAACAAATAATATAGTTTTTCATTAAACAGTAATAAACAACAAAAGAGTAACTACGTTATTTATTTGTTAATATTACTTACCATCGAAACTTCTTAAATTTATATTCGGGTATTTCCTAATAATAATCAAGTCATTTTAGTTTGTTCTAAAAACTATCAGGCGATACTAGTATGTCCTAGGAAAACTATAAGGTTCCTAACAACGATAGGAACTTTTAGTGTGTTCTAGGCCAAACTGAAATGGCCTGAAATCCGATATTTCATGTAATATATACATTTCATAAAGGCAAAACGTAAATACATAGTTTATTTGTAACAAAAGATTTATTCTAATATTGTACTACCTAATTTTTAATTTATATATTTTTTGAAAGTTTGTAATTATTTGATTTTTGTTTCAATAAATCCATGTATTATTAGTTAGGTACTATATGTATATACCTAAGCAGGCAAAATTTTCCATCGCTCAATTTTTTAAAAATTATTTGTGTTTTTTTTTGTTCAAATTCTAATAATAAATTATTTTTTAAGATCCCGTTCTAATACAAATAATACATTTTTAAATTTTATAGGCAAAATTTGAAAATGTAGCAGTTTCAGATACTTTTTCATTTACTTTAAGATTGAATATTTTTTGTTAATAATTGTAGACAAAAGGCAATTTTTCAGTTTCGCATAAGACATTCTGTCTGCATACTTTTAATAACAAAGTTAACAGTTAATAATTTAACAGTATTAGTAGATTAATAAAAATTTATTGGTATTCTTTCAGAAAGTGGCACCAAAAAAGAAACGCAGGTGACATAAAATTTGAAATTTTTGAGAAAACTACATTATTAAATTAATAAAATTTGTTTTTATTTAGATGCATACTGGCCATAAAACAAACTCCTTGTACATTTTCGTTATGAAAGATTTGTATACTTTTACATAAATTTATTTTAGCTTGTAAACATTTTGAAATATTACTAATGACGAAATAATTACATTTAAATATTTCTGCTATGTCATCATGTAAATGAAATTTTAGAATAGGTAATCTTCTTTAAATATTGCTCTTAAAATATAAAATATTTTTGTAATAGACACAATATAAATAAATTTAAATGATGTACATTGTTTTATTTGAGTGATAAAAAATGTATGTAAATATAAAAGATAATAAAAGTATGAAAACTGTATTATTGTTTTTTATTTCAAACAGAGTTTCTTTAAAGTATAGGATGTATATATTAAAACAATTAGGTTTTTAGAAAAGATCAATTGTTAATATCTAATTTTATACCACGTCACTAATCTCAGCACACTGTGAAATAAAATAAATATCATTTGACAATTATGAAAATGTACAGGGTGTCCTACCTGGAAGTGCGTTAATAGTTGTCTGGGAATACACTGTTCCAAAAAAAAATGTGAAAATTTGGCAACATAGCAAATGGAGAGTTTTTGATATTTTAGTCGTGTTTGCCCCATAACTGTTTTCAAATTTCAATACTTTTCCATACAGCATTCAGTAGGAACAGAATCCTTAATTATACCTTAATTACATATTTCATCAATTCTAAATTTACCCTTTACTTTATCATGAAAATTTTCCATATCCTATTATTTTTAGATAGCTAATGCCTACAACATATATATTTAGTTTAAGATAGCAAATATTTAAAGTAAAATTCAGAACAGGTATAATTTATAAGAGGTAAATTTTATTCCTTAATTTGAGCATTTCAATAGAATGAAACGTCTTTTTCTATATATACCTAAATGTACCCAAGCAGCACAGACTGGTCGGGTTGACGTCGAGCCGACGTCGGCAGTCTAACCTAAAGTCGGTAGCCGACGTCCGCGCCACGGCGTACCGACCAATTTTTATACGAAAATGGTCACACAAACTCCGGTCGACTCGACGTCACCCTGTCGACTAATAAAGTCGCTCTTAGGTGTAAATGTTTGTACCTACTTCCACGTCACATTAGATACGACAAATATTACCTAACATAACATTTTCTATAATTTACGTATACATTTTTCTATATAAATCAGACAAGTAGGTACTATATTTTTGTTCCGTTTATACTAATTTTGTAGCTAATACTGCAACTCATTTTAATAGATGGTATGCATCTACTCCTATACGATTCAGTATATTAATGAAATATAATTTTAAGGATATAAGTTTCGAGACCTTCAGACACTGAAATTATAAACGCATGCAATTTTATTGATTATATTGGGCAAAATAGACCATTATAATTAAAGCGCCATTAAATGAACACTATTTTATCAATATACATTTTTATTTTGTATTTTTAGAAAATCTTTTTTTTTATTAGAAATGTCAAGAATAAGAAGATCAAGTTTAAGAACTAACTTCTCATACAACATATAATCTTAAAATCGTAAAATCACTCTTCAAATATTAAAAATAAAAAATTATTGTGTATTGATCCCAACTCTTCCAAAATGGCTTCCTATTATTTTTTTAAAAAGATGTCGTCGTCGGCAATACCGATCTGTTATATACCTATGATTTAAAGTTATTATTGGTATAAACGAACATAATTACTCCAGGCACCGGGTCATATTAAGTTTATTTATTTACCTTAATTATATACCAGTCCTCACAATTGGTATAATATACTCCCATTTCTATATACTAACTGAAGTAGTCAAAATTACTTCACCAAGTTGTACTAATTCTGTACTTTAAAATACAAGATATAATAATGGTAAACAAAAGTACACTTCCAGCATACTTACTGTACAGTAGGTATAAATGTACGTATCTAATTCAACTTAGTCGTATTGGAAGTTCATTTATACTTGTTACATGTCGATCTACAAAAGAGGTACGAGAAACATACAACTCTTACGACTAACCTAACTTTCCATTGTTTTCAGGCGTGTTCGTGCAGTTAAAATTAAGATTGTGTTAGTGCAGTTATAGTTTGTTAATACCCATTTTCGGATGCAGAATTTTGTGGATATATTTTTTGATTATGTTTATAGATATATGTATACCTGTGTAACATTATTAGCTGTTTTCCCACCCAGTAATTAGTTACTGACTGTCAGGTGGTGTACTATAAATAAATAAATAATTTCGTATTATTGACAATAAATGATGTATTTAAAATATTTGATACATAGCGATTTTCCGGTAACTGTGACCTCGGTAACTGGTCGCTGTCAGAAACAGAATTAAAGTGCTCATCCCTAGCATTAGCCGGGATTCTTTAACCTGCTCTGGTTATTCTCAGGCTAGGCTCTGTGGGGACAGACCCACTATCGTTATCTCTGGGCCCGCCTATATATTTTTCGGCTCCTATTGTTAATATTACGACTACTACGGTCAGAACCGTCCTCAGATAGTGGTCTCGACTTACTTGAATTATTCATTATCAGATTTCTTAATACTTGACAGTTTTCATTACTTCACTAACAATATAGGTAACATTATGTCAAGCGTCAAAATGTTTCAAATACGTGTGGTTGGTGTATAGGTCAAAATATGGCATAAACACCGACGTCGGCTATACCTACCTAATCCGACATTACAATTAGTATAAAATAATTTGGAGTAGCGACGTCGGTGTGGATGACATTAACTGACGTATATCATTGGTTAGAGACAGTTAAAAACACCGACGTCGGCCTATCCGACCTGTTTTATTATTAATTTATTGTTATTTAAAGCATGGAACAGGTCGAAATACCGACGTCGACATTGCCGACGTCGTTGTGACGTCGGAAAAAGTAACGTCAGCGGTTATTACCAAATTCGACCATAGACGTAATGCTATACCAATTTTGTAGTCATAATTTGTATGATTTTGGTATAAAACTGGTCGTTAGTTAAATTAGGTGTGGTTTGTGCTGCTTAGGTATGGTACATATATGCATATGGTATTCCCAGGAAAACCTGTGAGTCTACTATCTATCACTATTTAAAATTGCAGAAAAGTGAGGACAATTTTTGGCTTCATTGTCATTGTACGAATGCATTTTTTGTTCACTACAATCCTTTTTTCAGTTAGTAATAATCGATATAAAACAACTTTGAAAACATAATGTTTAAGGTAAACACCCGTTAAATATACCGAGAGGCACCGGACGTCGTATTTGCACTTGCAATACAAATGTGAGCAGAAATTTTTAAAACAGACTGCTACGTTATCATAGTAGGTAACATCTATTCAAACTTCTAAAAAAATTTACCAGATAAACCAAAAAATGTAATTATTTTTTACTTTGTCACTCAGTATATTCAATTATTAGATGAATTATTAAAGACCTTCGTCAATATAAAACGAAAATTTTAGTACATTGAGAATCTAAACAAAATTTTAATAACTCCACAAAACTACATAGAAAATCAAATTAGAGACATAGTTTTACTTTATAAATGTTTGTTATCATAGTATACCTGTAATTGAAGAAATGTATAAGAATAAACTATTTGTTTTCCTGTACTGTCCGTCATTCTTTAAGGGATGAGGCTCTGATATTTTGTAGGTTAGGGGTTTGTAAACAGTTTCGAAGTTTCCATGCTTCTCATCAAGTTCTTTGGCATTATAATCCATGTTACACACAAATGTCTTGAGCTCTTCACATTGACTAACTATTGTGACTATCGAAGTATTGTCTGTGCTTCCTTCAATATTATTTACTAGTGTTATCAAAACCTATTATCATTTAATCATTGTAACAATTTAAATAATAATAAAACGTACATGATTTACGTTACGTACAGTATATATATAAATGACAGTTGTAGCTTTTATTTAGTTTTGGATTTGTCTTGGGCAAATACATGGTAATCATTGTCTAGACATGCATGTGTTAGTATAATGAAATGCATGTTTTTTAGTAATTCATTATTATAAGAAAATGATGTATATGTACAGTATTGATTGTTTTGTCCGTACCTAAATATAAATTAATTTTAACCTTTGTTCCAAATTCGAAACTCGACTTACTTAACCCATTTTTTATACAGGGTGTCCGGAAATGATGAGCAAAAAATTCAGGGGATAATTCTAGACCGAAAATAAATGCTACCTCTTTCTATAACATTTTTTCCAAAACTGATTATTAACGGAGTTACAGGGTGTTAAAGTTAAAACTTTATTTTCGATATTTGTAAATAATTTCTTAAGAAATCCAAATATTTACATAAAATTTGTAAATCGGGGGTTTTTACGGACGAGAAATTCAAATATGTTTCTAATTTTGACGTCACTAGTAGAGGGCGCCAGTTGTGGCACACCATGTTAAATGGCAGAACTTTTTTGCATCTTAATGTATCCATTTGACTATCGAAACAATCGATTCTCCTACCTGTTTTATTTGAAAAAGGTAGGTACCTTGCTGAAATCGGTAGGCGTAACCATTGTTTAAATAATCCTATTTGAAATGCTCAGTGCACCGAGTAAAAACTCTTTTGGTTTCAGGTAAAGTGCCTTTTCTGTTGAAAATTCAGCAAAATGTTACTTGAAAAAGTTGTTCAGAATCGTAAATTATGGCTAATGTTATTAGCGCATCTAGGAATCTCAAGGAAATACTAAATATATTCCCAGACCAAATACCAAGCTTCTTGATCAAAGACACTATTAGACATTTGTCACAACCTTTAGTCAATATTTTTAATTTAATTCTCAGCACAAAGATTTTTCCTACTAAGTGGAAAGTCACTAGTGTCTCCAATACAAAAGAATGGCGATTCATCGAAACTACAAATTGTAGAGTTATTTCCGTATTGTATAATTTTTCCAAATTATTTAAAATTATTTCAAGTTATTGTTTATCAATGTATTTAGAATACTACTAAGAAATCTTGTCAATAGATCAGCATAGTTCTATTGAAAAAAGTCCTGCCTTAAAAACTTAGCTTGCTTTACCCAATGAATAACTGTCATATTAGATGATATAGGTCAAGTTGCTTTATATTTGAATATCCAGAAGCCATTTGATACAATAGACATTCTATAAAAAAAGTAAATTTACTTGATTTTTTGTTTAAGCTTATCTCATTGTTCAGATCATATAGGTATCTTTTTGCTAGAAGTCAGTATATTGAATATGAAGGTTACCGTTCCTTTTTTATAACACCTACTTACGGAGTACCCCAGGGGTTGAATTTGGGGCCTTTATTATATACAGATGATTTTAAAATTTACTGTGATATTGACGGCTCTCTATTGTCACAAAAAGATATTGATGATGTATGTGCTTGGTGTCGGTCTAACCATCTTAGCTTAAATATTACTAAATATTTTGTTGTGTCTTTCATACAATAAAATGATTATTTATCGTTTGCGTAACTAAAATAATACTACTTTCAACCGTTTAACCCAAATAAAGGTCTTGGAGATTTATTTGATCTGTGCGTTTGATGTGATGTTAATTGTACACCATTGTCTGGTATACATAGATGTCTCTTGGACTTAAAAAATAGCATTCGTTGATGTGTATGTTCACATTCATTTATTATTTTTACTTTGTTTAATATTGTTTTTACAAACACTTTTTTACCAGTTAAAATATGTTAGCATTTTCCTGTTATTGGGTGTACTTACCTGTTGAAAAATAAAGAACTCTCTATCTATCTAATCAAATGTTTTATTTATTTGGAATATAGTTACCAAATAAAACATTTTGTTCCATTACGTTATGCAGAATGTCCCTTAATGGATCGTAGAAAGGCTGTACATTGTGAGTTACATTTTATTAAATCATGTTTGGCTAAATCTTATTATTTTCACGTTTACACATTCATTGAGAGACACCCTGTATTATGTTTTAATACATTGTGCTTAAATGTTGTTTTCTAAAATATAATGTACTAAGAAAAATAACATATTTTCAACTCGCACAATATCTTTAATAATGGACAGAAATCTGACCTTTTGTTAAAAGGGGTAAGAATACTAGATAGCAGCTATAATTATCCATGTCTGTGAGGAAGCGGAAGAGTTCTAATTGTCACTTGATTAGATATATCTCTGTTTAATTCAATAAACATAATTCGTAGAATATATGCCAAGTGTCATACAAATTATTCCCACACAATGCAACGTAAAAAAATTAACAATCAAATACGTATATACCTATATCATTAAGTTATCATTAGAAGGACTTCATGTTAATGTTACATTACACCAAGAATTATTTTAGGTTAAATAAAATAACGGTAGATAACAACTATAAACATTGAATAATGTTCAGTAACGATGATTCCGATTGAGGGGTGAATGATGAGTAGGTAAATCCTAAATATTTACACAGTCATTAGATTACTATCGCAGAAACAAATCGTTATACTCGTATGCAAGGATTGTATAAATTTACAATGTGTATACTTAGTGTATGTTCGTTTCCCAGTAATTTATAAGTGTTTGTGTAATACCAGCGCCTTCGCCATTTTATTATTACTACTGACTTTTTGGTTTCTTCTAATCACAGTATGTATACTGTGCTTCTAATAAACACTATTAAAATCTTGTTTTAATTAATGCATTTTTCCTTGAAAACCTTATGTTTTTTTTTAAATTTAACAAAAGTAATAATTGTTTTAAATTCAATTTCGCGCAGGATATTCTCATTTTTTTTAAATTTTATCAATACAAAAAAATTTTGTATAATTTTAGGTTCGACTCACTCCCAATGAACACATTGTAGTGTTTCAATCTACTTGAACTCAATGTTAAAGAAGACCAATAATAAACCTAAATCATGTTCCAAATTTGGTTATTCCAAGTAAATCAGAAATATTAATTTCTTTTGGAAATATTTGGCCCCGCACTTCGTAGGCCTGTAACTTCGCCTGTGTGTAACTTTGTATAAAGGCTAAATTGCAATATTTTGGGACCCCTTACATATGTATACTTGCTTTGTGTCGGTTCTGATACTGAACACCCGGTATTTTCCTATTAAAAAGTTATATTATACTGACAACACTGTAATTGAGTCCCTTACTGTCCACTTCATAATTGTGTCTCATAATCTAACCGTCCTTAAATTGTATGACAGTGTATATTAGCAGAGAAAGTTACAGGTATCAATTTTTTTGATATTTTCATGTAGAGAAACAATTAAGGTAAAATATAACCTCACAATCTCACCTATGCGCCCACGTTTACACGATTAAAAGTTAAATACGGTTTTTACGGTTTGAGCAAAAGGATCCAAGTAAAAAGAAATATGGTTACTTTTATCCACAAGAGAATTTAGTTCTAAAATATAGACTCTTTCAGGTTAACTGTTGTAGCAGGAAAACTCTCAAAGGCTTTTGAAAAAGTTAATCACGAATTATTAATATACAGTGTGTCCGCGGATGGAGTTGACAGGAGGAAAAAGTTCTTTGTTTTTGACTTTATCGAAAAGTGTCACTCTTTATAAAAAGTTCTGCTTTTCGAAAAAATGAGACTTTCATAGAAACGTCTTAGATCATATATACAGGGTGCTCATAAATTTAAAAAAACATGAAAACACTCAAGCGAGAAATACCATTATTTATTATTTTACACAACATTTTTATAAAACAAATCTATTTATAACCTGAAATATAGTACTAATACAAATTTTAAAACCAAAATTTCAATTTTTACTTTACACACTTTACGAATAGTTTATTTCTTCTCGTATGCTCTCTTTTAATATCATGTGGCAGATCATTTGAATAAACCTTTTGTTTTAGGAAAATAGTCAAGGGGCGTAAGGTCAGGTGGTCTAGCAAGATAATGAGCCAAATTTTCCTATCCACCTTTCACTATTGTCTGAGCAAGACTGTAAAATGAGAAGGACAGCAGTCAGTTGCCAAAACAGGTTATTGCGTACTTCTGGCTCTCAAGTATTTAAAAATGGTAAACCAAATGTTTCCAAAATGTTTTGGCAACAGGACGGCTGTCCTGCTCAGAGGAAGATTTGGCCCAATCCTATCCTTATACCCGTTGTCTTTTTTCTTCGAGATGCCCTAAAACAAAACATTTAGTCAAATTGTTTGCCACATAGGCAAATATTAAAAGAGCACATACGCCAAGGAGTACATGAACTGAATGAGTCGCTAACTATTCGAAAAATTTATTAAGTTAGAGGAAAAATGTGTTGAGGTAGAGGTATAGTAAATGTTAAAAATTAAATTTTGATTTTAAAATTTGTATTAGGACTCTATTTGAAGTTATAAACAGATTTGCTTTATACAAATGTTGCATACAATAATAAATAATGGTACTTTTCTCTGGAGTATTTTCTTGTTTTCTTATTTTATGAGCATCCTGTATATCTGATCTAAGACGTTTCTATGGCAGTCTAATTTTTTCGAGAAGCAGAACTTTTTATAAATAGTGACAATTTTCGATAAAGTCAAAAACAAAAGAGTCTCTCCTTCTGTCAACTCCATCCGTGGACACACTGTTATATAAATTGCATCATTTGGGGTGATAGCTTACTTAGACTTTTCCGATTTTTTCTTCCGCAAGATAAACTGTATGTTTTATACAATGCTTTTAGATCTAATATTTTCTTAGCTACTTCTGGTGTTCTTTAAAGATCTAACGCTGGGCCACTCCTTTTCATTTTATTTTGTGTATGATTTATCTATATATCAGTAAAATCTAACCACCTGTTTCTTGTCAACGATTTAAAATGATTTTAAAACGAAAAGGTCTATGAAAATTCTGATTGTGGCATTTTAAGTTTCTCGAAAAAGTAATCCACTCATGTGAAAACCGCATCCATCACTAAAAGGTTTTTTCGCATTGACAAATTCCAGTGTTACTTCATAATAAGCAGCAATACTGCATAGTTATATTAGTGTCGGACTTTCTGAGAAAATATGTTTGTTCTTTTGATTTTTTCTTATAATCCTCAACAATTGCATTTCTTAACTCCTCTGTAAACTACTGAAACCTTTTCTCGTGTAACGTAGTGTAATGCCATTTCATATTATATTCTTTCAGAACTGACAGTATTTGCATGCTAACATTGCACTGAAGTTTATTATTATTGTTTATGATTAAATAGTCTGATTCACAACGATCAGTATAAACTCTATGTTCGTTATTTTTCTTTTCTGCAACAAATCGACATGCTCAGTTCCGCATACCCGAACAAAATAACTATAATTATAAACAAATAAACACTTGATCGCAACAATTAACTTCACGAACCATAGTCAACTTCTTTCTTTCTGCCATGTATATCTATGCTACACTATTAACTATTAATTTCAACCTTCTAATATACGCGCATGGCCTCTCGAATATTTGAGAGCGGTCCAAAGAGATCAAATTAGGACTTATACTCAGAAATTGCCAAAAACTATAGTATTTATCATTATTTTTCATTTAGACGTTTAATATTTGTGCTAAACTAATGGTGCATCTTAATGCGATGCTTAGTAGAAAATAACTAAGTGCTGTTATTTGTTTTTTTAAATTTAAATGTATACACCAGGGCCAGGGTAACTTTAGTTACTTACCGAAATTTCTAAAAATAAATCATATAGAGCAAAATTATAGTTATTGATAATTTGTTTACGCACTGTTACTAATTTTTCTTGAGGAGAATAATAATACTTAAAATGCGTTTCTAAAGCAAGCCTTTGCTATCCTAACCTCTCATTTTAAAAACCTAACACAATGTTGGTTAAACCACTTTTTGCTGCTGGTAATTTCGATATCCTTGATAATAGCCATGTGGGATAAAACATTCCTCTTATTTATTAAGCTTAGATAGTTCAGTTTATAAATGTTTAAAACAATTTATCTTTGTAAATACTTAACAAATTATTTGCCAAATATTCCCCATTCTCCCTAATTCTTGTTGTCCTCCTAATTACTGCTTAAATATTTCTGTTGGCATATCCATTTACTACACATATCATTATTGATGTATTAACTTGGACCAGATGTTAATGAGACCTATGGTATTCAAATAAGTGCCACTGTGAGTAAGTTTTCTTTTCTATAAGTACTAAATCTGTTAGCCAGGACATCGAGGAATAAATGAAAGGGAACTATTTTCTTTCAGTTTCATATAATATTTTTTTGTCGAAAAGATAATATTCCAGGCTATTCGGCATCAATAAAAAAACATATACCAAATTTGATCGAAAAATATCTATTGTATGTTTTTTATGGAGTGCCAAACTTAAAAAAATCAGACAACTAAAAATTATAATAAGGTCAAAGATTGCCAAGAAAGAGAAATCAAATACCAATCGGACAAATAAAAACTCATACACTATAAGGTCAACACTCTTAATTGCGGCCATAGTAAAAATAATTAACGTACAAAAAATTTAATGAATTATGAATACTAAATTGTTAAACAACGACAGTCGAACACATTTTTCCAATTGTCTTCTTAAATTTAAAACTATGGCCACAGTAACAACAATCAACATACCAAACATGCATTGAATTATTAATATTAAGTTGTTAAACAGTGTTAGCTATTTTTTTTATTATTATATGTAAAGTATTTTTAGACTTAAGAAGACGATTGGAAAAATGTGTTCGCCTGAAGGGAGGTATGGTAGAGGACACTAAAATTTTATTTTTTTTAAATAATTTAGTATTCATAATTCATTACATTTTTTTTTATTGTGGTCGCAATGTAGAGTGTTAAACTTATATTGTATGTGTTCTTTGTCCGATTGGTATTTGTTTTCACTTTCATGGCAATCTTTGATTTGCTTATTAAAATTTTTAGTTCTCTGATTTTTCGAAGTTTGGCATTCCTTAAAAAACACTCAATATACATTTGTCAACCAAATTTAGTATATGGGAGCTGAATAGCCTGATAATATTATCTCTTTGATAAAAAAAATGCCTAATACCACTTTATGAAAAACCCTTTCAAAAAATCGTAGTTGGTCGCGCTTTTGTCAGGTCAATAAAATTATTAGTAAAATATAACCTCCCTTCAGGGTCCTAATTGCAAAAAAAATTGGCTTGCCGAAATTTCACAGCCTTCTTACTCCTCCGGAGGTGTTAACCTAAAAAACAGGACACACTGTATGTATTTTATTAATATTCCAATATTCATGATCGTCTTTCATTTAATCTGTAAATGCAGATAGTGTTTTACTGAAATGAAAACGAAACCTTTTGAAGCATATAAAATATATATGCGGGTAAGATTCGGTATTTGCGAATTTTCGTTTGATGTTTTCCTGGCAATGACACTCAAAGGGTGTGATTAAATTTTTTAATCTGCATAATACAGCGACGTCTATTGTATTAAAATACATTCACTTCTATTTAAAGAAGCTCTAAATACTGCCATAATATGCCTTGCCAGACCCCTAATAATGAAAATTCTTGAAAATGATTTCACTCCATTGTTATAAACCTAATAAATCGGTAACAGTGGTAAGTTAATTCTTTTATTAACACGTTTGACAGATATAATGTAATAAATCAAGTAGTCGGTATCGCCCTCAAAAGACTTAGAAATGTTCCGTTAAATTAAATACACAAACAATTTATTACCCTCAATTTAATTTTTTCCAATATTATAACGTCACACATCGTTTATCTTTTCGGTAACTTCAAAGGTGCCGCTCCCCGTCTTACATGATTGACGCGTGCCGCTAATAGTCGTTCTAGTTCAATTCACTTTACTTCAAACGATATTTACTTTATCAAAATTAATATAACGCCAATCTAGCCTACAAAATCCGTTTCGTAGACTTCAAAAACCCAAATGCAACCCCAAAATTAGCATATCGTCCACTAGGTAATACATTTTTCTCAAATAAAGGTAAGGTAATTGACACCTTTTTAAGAGTTTGAAAACGCCGCTAGGTCAAGAAAGTATAAAAAAGTAGTAAAAAGAATATAACAAATAATGAAATTCTGGGCGATAGTATTAACTACATTTACAAAAATCCACATATTCATTTCGACAGGCTTTGGTTGCTCTTCGTATCTCCTGATGGATTGTTCACTCATCACAATTCAGAAACGAATAGGTCAAACTTTAAAGATATACTCGCGTCAAGAATTCAGACGACCTACGTCATACGAACAAATGAATAATTCATTATATTTTTATCAAAACAGTTAAGAAACTGCAACTGGGAGTAATAAAACTATATTTCTGGACTGAACTCTGAGACCGAGGGATTCATAATGGCTTGCCAAGATGGTGTAGTTAACACACTCGTCTCTCGTAGTCGTGTCTTGGGTATCGAGGTTCGTGATACCAGCTGCAGGGCCTGCCGCCAAGCGCTGGAGACGCTTATGCATCTCCTGTCTGCCTGTCCGGTATATGTGGCCACAGCGTATATTCAAAGACACGATTCAGCCTTACGGGTGTTGTATTATCATTTACGATACTCGTATGAGATAGACGAGACGCCCATGCTGCCTTATGCTCCGGGGGATATAGAATCCGCTGTGGGGAATGAGAAGTGCCTAATTTATTGGAACTATTCATTCCCCACCCTCAGGCAAATTCAAGCCAATAAGCCTGATGTAGTCCTCCTCGACCACCAGCTTAGGACGATGTTTGTGATTGAGTTCTCGGCTCCCGCAGAGAACAACATCGTCCTAAAAGAGGAGGAGAAACGGAGGAAGCATCAAAATCTTCTCTCCGAGCTCCGCAGGCTGTATCCAGACCATTCTGTTAAGATTGTGGTGCTAATTATAGGCGTCTTGGGTGGAATGAGACATACGTTGCTTTCTAACTTAAAGATCATACCGGCTTGCCGAAATTCGGCAGAGATCTTAGCCTGCAGAATGCAGAAGGCAATCGTCCTTGGTTCGCTACGTCTGCTCAGAACACACGATTTACGGGCGCAATGATTACTGACTCCACGGAGTGGAGAGTGGTCATTGCTTGACTCTTCAGAGCATCTCCGAATGTGTCGGAGCTTCGGAAGGTGCTACTGGGAAAAAAAAATAATAATTTTATTTTTCTCATAGACACGAAGTACATGTATAGGAATAGTCAAACACAGTCAAACAAACACAAATACAAATTACAAAGAACATGGAGAATATTCTGATGTGGAGTACAAACATCGATCCACTAAATATTGCTTCAATTTAATCTTAAATAAAAATGCACTATTTGGCGAACGAAAAGTAACATTTAATCTGGCATAAGGCACATGGAAATTATGTTGTTGGCTAGTATTTACGCAGTGATATATATCATTTTTCATAAATTTTTCTTTGTTTTGAAAAACATACACACATATTTCAAAAATATAAATACCTGGCAAAGTAAGCAATCTAAATTCTCTAAACATGTTCCTACAAGAATAGGAACTAGAGACACCAAACCAAGCAATGAAACAAACACGTAACATTTTCTGATTATTCTTATTTATGTGTCTGTTCTTTCTGTCAAACTTTTAAATATTATTAAATCAATGATATTTTTAAATTAGGTAGGTGTATCCAAATACTTGGATAAAATTCCATATTATGTTATATTATTTTACAACTATTAGGTATGCCAAATTCCATAGTAAATTTTCGACATCATAATTATTTGTATGAATTTACACATTGTAATTTTTAAGTTAAAATTGTAAAACATACATATCTACTCAGGAAAATGAGGTGCATAATTTATATTTTCTTGTATTTTATATATACTTACATCTATAACTACAATTCAAAAATGCACTGAGAAAACTTTTTCAATAACTTACATTATTTTACATATATGGCTTACTATTAGTATGTAAACAAATCAAATAATGAACATGCATATTCCAACGAGTTCATTAATCGGTTCAAATATTCTGATTTTGTTTAAGCAGACGCCAATTTTAAAAATAAATTAATATTATTTTTGCAGCCATATAAAGAGTAATTTTTTAGTGGAATTTGTCCATGCATTCTCTAAATGTATAATTATCCACCGTTTTATCTAAAAGTGTATTGTTCATCCGTCATCTAAAAATGTATTCCTATTAAAAATTGTGTTGAAATATTTTCGCTGAGAATGACATTATTCTTAAAACATTAATACATATTCCTTGGTTTTTGAAAATATTTATAGATATGTCTCATAATAAATATTTTTAGTTCAAATATTAGTAACAGTAAATTTACAATTAATGTAACCACAACTAATGTTAATATCTGTTGTAAACTATTACTATTTTTACTGAAACAAAGATAAATATGTTGTTTGAAATGAATGTTGTATGGTTTAGAGGCACTGGTAATGGAGCAGTTTTGACGCATGCATTTAAACAACGTACCGTTTCAGTTTCAATTGTATTTATGAATTGTATAACATTTAAATTGGAATAAGCTGCAAGAGCACACGTAACAAAATAAAATTTTGTACTTTTTTACAAGTATCCTACAAAAAGTTCTTATTGGTGCTATATAATAATTAAAACTGTATATGTTTTGTCTACCACACCTTAACACAACTAAAACGCATTAGATTAGAGCTTAAATTGATGTGCTTTTGCGCACATGCAATAGAAATCACGTGAAAAATTCTGTAAAATTTCATAATAAAATGAAGAAAAGTAAAAGTTCCAGTGTAGTAGATTGTATTACCACATTATTCCTGAAATTTCCTAAATGTATTGTGTACAAACATAAAATATACTTGATAATAATATATAATGTAAATTAAAAACGATCAGTAAATATTTTGTAAAAAGAGCATATGAAACATGGAAATTTTCACTCATTTTATCAGTTTACAAAATTCATAAACATAATTGTAATTTCTTGATATTAATTGGCTATTGATTTTATGAAAATAGTACATTATATATACTATAAAGGAGAGAAATGCGTTATTTTGGCAGAGGTGGAATTTGAAGCCCGAGGGCTACAATGCACCGAGGACAAAATAGCATCTCTCCCGAATGGTATATACTATTTTTTCCACGGTCTCATTAACTTAAAAACACATATTTTGTCATTATGAAGTAAGTAGCACCAGAATTATTGTATTCGGATTTGAGCATTTATTTAGTAGTCGTTGAGTTATTGCCATAACTACAAAATAAACAAACAAAAAGAATTGTCAAATTAAGGTGATAGTTTGATTTAGTTTAAAGTGCACAATGAATAATTGTGAGTCGGAAGAGATTGTGGAGGTTGCAAATATTGCAATAATCAATTTGCTGCCTACGAAGTCAAGATCTTTATACGATATAGCCTACAATCGGTTCAAAAAGTGGTGCGCCGAGAAAAATGTTCAAGTATAACAGCGAGAATGTTTTGTTGGCATACTTCAGTGAAAATGCAAAGAATTACAAGTCTTCCACATTATGGGCGCAATATTCTATGGTTAAGTCATGCTTGATAATTTACGACAACATAGATATAAGCAAATTCCCCAAGCTGATCGCATTTTTGAAAAGAACCGGTGACGGATATCAAGCGAAAAAATCATTGACAGAGGGTGAAATCGACGGTTTTCTATCAAGTGCAGATGACAACGAATTCTTAATGATTAAGGTAAGATTACTTTTGTTGTTAGGTATTTCAATTATTAAGTAGTTTGATATTTTATAGGTTGGATTAATTCTGGGGATTGCCGGAGCTTATGGAACTGATGAACTAGTCAATTTAACTGTAGATGATATTGAGGATGTAGGCTCTTCCTTGATTGTAAAAATTCCAAACACTAAGACAAAGATTCCTCGAACCTTTCTGGTTACCGATGTGGGAAATATGCTTGAATTGTTTCGAAAATACCTGTCCCTTCGTCCTCCCCACGTCAAGCATAAGCGCCTGTTTTTGTACTAAAAAGCAAGAAAATGTAGTTCGCAGCCAGTTGGCAAGAATACCATGAGAAAAATTCCGAGTGTAGTAGCTTCGTATTTAAAATTACCTGATGCTGCATGTTATACTGGTCACTGCTTACGAAGATCTTCAGCGACATTACTGGCAGATGCTGGTGTGGATATCACGACAATAAAGCGTCATGCTGGTTGGAAATCAACGACAGTCGCTGAGGGTTATGTAGAGAACTCCATTCAAAATAAGACCAAAACTGCTAATCAGGTTTTAGTAGGTACCACTACTAGCGCAATCACAAAAACTGTAAATGTAAGCGAAAGTAATATTCCTTCTAATATTAATTTTGAAAATTGTACAAATGTAACATTTAATTTAAATGTCAATAAATAATTTCAATGTTATCTTTTTTTTGCATGACAAACGTTCTCCATAATGTAAACTCCCTTGGGAGCATTATACTCCCTTGGGAATAATCGACTACTTCTGTTTTAATGTTGATGTCATAGAAACTGATTTCTACTCCCGACCGTGGAAAAAGATAATTAACATAATTTAATTTTCGTTCTATACCTTTTTAATGGTTACACTTAAAAAGGTGCAAACCTATAGCAGTTTTTTTTTTATTAGAATGCATCGTTATTTTTCAATGAATCTTACGAATAAATATTTATAAAGAGATATAAGACGAAATTAATTATAAAAGGGGCACGACGTTTCGCATTGAATTGTTTTACTATATTAAATATATTTTCCAAAATACCCAGGAAGGAAACTTTGAGATATTCTGTACATTGATGAGTATTGAATATACTCAAATATTTACATTAGAAATCAGAAACAATGACTATATTTATTTTTGAACAAAAGAATAAAGCTATTGAAAATGCCTTACTTCATAATTTCAATAAAATACACGTCATTTAAAATATTAAAGCTGGTAGGTACATTTTTATTTCAAATCATATATGTGACATGATAAAGCATTGATCACATCAAGTATGTATGTATTACTAACTAACGTAATTATTATAAACTCAATAAGTGGAATTACGCTCCATGCCCCCACAACCAAGAAGCACAGATCACTAATAATTGTTTGATAATCACAAAGCTTTTATAACAGGTATTATTAATACGTCCCTTTGTAAATATAACCTCATAGTTTCAATTTAAAACGAACCGATTAGTTAATAATATTTCCGAAGAATTTGTCGCAGGTAGTATTATTATTATATTCATTTATATCATCAAAACAGTCTTCAATTACTTTGCATTTAGACCATTAATTACTGGAAAGGTACCGTTTGCATAGAGGGAATATTTAATTTGAATAATAACCACTTCCGAAAAGATTACGATTAAAGAAAGGGGTTTTACAATTCACAGTAATCAAAGACTTTGGCGCTCCGTTCTTAGGTACTGGTTAATTTAACTACCTTGTCTAAATTTTCTAAAGTACACTCTGTCTAAAAATTTAAATATTTTCATATTAACAAAAATATATAACTGATCTTACCTAATTCGTTCAATGAAATGAGTTTTAGCATACATTTAAAGTTTTGTGATAACATAATAATTGCATATTTTGATACGCATACGTACACAAGGTTCGGCTAAGTTGTCAAATTTTACTACAAATTTTGTTGAAAATTTAAAAAATCTACAAAATATATTTAATAATACTGTCATAATGATTGTAAAACCATCAGAATATCAAAATGGCTTGTAGTCGAATCTGGTTTTGTTGCAATTAAATGATTTTTCATAAAAAAATTCCTTTCTTGATTATTTAATAATAAAAATTTTAATAAACCTTATTATACCAACAGCAATAAAAAACAATGAAAAAAAAACAATTATTTGTGGTGCACATAACTATAAATATAAAAATCTACTACAAAGAACAATAAAGAAACAATATGAAATCAACAAAATGCAATTAATAGTTAATACACACACGTTAAAGAAGCTACCCAGTTATAATAATAACACAGGTCCACAAAAAAAAGTGGTGTATGCTGAGGGTCCCATTACATTTTTTCCACGTATTTTTTCCCGCTGAACTTTTCCACATAGATGGGTAGGAAGTAGTATCTTTAGGTATATGTATATGAAGAAGAATTTTCAATAAAATATGCACACAAAATACCACAAATAATAATTTATAAAATCAATTTTCAGCTTTATAGCTTCACCTTTTTTGTAAATAAATAATTACCTACGTACGTAATTTTTTGTTGGCGTGTCACCATTCGATAGCCTGTGGCGCTATTGCTGGTTATAGGTGCAATTATGAAAGACCGAACACTCCTAGGGTCATGAAATTTCACATATGTGTGTCGTACATCCTTCCAGGTGTCATGTTCGTGTATAATTGAACAGATAAATTTTATAGTAAACGTAAATACTCCTAACAGCAAACATAAAATTAAAAACCGGAAAATAACTAATATTCTTTTATTTCTAGATTAATTTACACCAATAATAATATCTCTGTCCCTCATTCTAATCACGAGGATTAGCCCAGAAGTCGTGAGACTTGTGCGGGAGAAGGGGCAATACATTATTATTATACAGCAGACCGCATTTGCGTCCAGGATCGACTTACTTTGGTAGGCCCTAACCACCATTCAGTGCAGGAATAAGGGAAACCTAGAGAACTTTATTAATTACAGGGATGGTATCAATTTCTCCCATTGATCCAAGCCAACGTTCCTCCACCATACCATACCTGCAGGGTGGGTGCCAATTCTTTTCACGAATATATCTGATCTATTGTGTACCGATTGCAGGATTCGAACCTGCGGCAAATTGCAAACGCGATTCAAGTATCTTAAACCGCTCGACCACCGACTAATCAAGGATATGTATCTATAACTGTATATAGGTACCGTATTTTATAGGACCGTGGTGGTCAACATAGAAAACTAAAATAAATAAGCAATGAGTTTATGTATTTAGAATATACAGTACAGTGGCGAAGCGTGCACTAATCTAGACGTGGCGAAGTCGCATCAGCGAGGCCCTTTTCTTCCTCCATTGGATGCTGAATGAACTGAATATTGTGACACAGTGTGCATCAATTTTGGTTCAAATATTTTCGTACAATAAGGAGAATTTTTTTTTTAGTTTTACATAAATTGTTTAAAGGCTATCTTGAAAATAAAAGGAGATCGGACATTAGTGTATATAACTTTTTTTATTATTTTTGGGTCCTCTATCGCGTGATACTATGCATTGCAGTTTTTTCAATGTCACCCTGTATATTTTCAAGAAAAGAATGGTGAAAAATTAGAGGTTTTTTACAAAATTACACAATTATGATGAAACTAGTTAAAGTAGTGAAGTCTGGATGATTTGAAAATTTCATAATTATGAGGTAATTAAATGCTAAAAATAAATATTTTTTGTAATCTATTCAGTACTGAAAAATATGTCGAAAATAGAGCGCACCCAGCAAAGTGTGCAAATTAATTATTATAGTAGTACTCGCGTCAAGAATTCAGACGTCTTACGCGAGTATAACGTTACACATTTGTTTTCATTGTGAACGTAATTATCGATATTTGGTCTCGTTAAAAACAATCAATTTTTGCAATTTAGTGCAATATATAATGCAAAGTTTTAGTGTAGTATATAGTTTTATTACTATCAGTTGCAGTTTCTTAAATATTTTGATGAAAATATAATGAATAATTCATTTGTCCGTATGACGTCTGAATTCTTGTCGTGAATATATTATTTATGTTACTTTTCTTAATTCACTCTGTTTCTTTTTTTTTTTCTTTTTATTTACTTCATTCAGATTATTAAGTCACTTTTGGTTATTGTACCTATACTTTTATATTTGTATTAGAACTACTCGTTTACTTTAAACATATTTTATATTGTTTTTATAGTATAGTATCCACTATTATACAATAGTGGATACTATTTTTGGGATTATCCCAAAAGTAGCCCAAAGAGATACATAAATAAATAAATAGATAAATATTTGATACATAGCGATTTTCCGGGTTGTTATGCCGTGACTTTGATAACTGGTCGCTGCCAGAAACAAAATTAAAGTGCACATATCAAGCATTAGCCGCCGGGATTCTTTGACCTGCCCTGGTTGTTTTCGGGCCTGGCTCTGAGGGGTCAAACCCGGCCGCAAAAGCCTAAAAACCACTATAAATAGATTGGTCATCAGTAACAATTTGGACCAAAAGCTGTTAATTTTGTTGATGAACTAAACTTGGAGCTGAACTATAACAAACCAGTATAAAGAAACACGCAATATCGAGAAAAAAATATGTTCAGTTTTTATATTTTAAGATAGAAATTGGAGAAGAACATTACGGTAAAATCCTCTAGCAGTAAGCTCCAAAAATGCTCTCATGTTTGCACGTTTAGGTTAGAATATCTCAAAATACTGACGTGAGCTCCATTCTGATGCTAAATTTGAATTCAGGGCATCAGATTATTTAGGAAATTAATATAAAGTTGCATATGATATACATCCTTTCATTTGTAGATCTGTATAATAGTTAGTTCTATCCTTGTAATAACTGTATTGTAATTAACCATAACTTAAATAGGTACGTTATTGAAACA
Organism: Monochamus saltuarius; assembly: GCA_025584915.1. Classification (NCBI taxonomy): domain Eukaryota; kingdom Metazoa; phylum Arthropoda; class Insecta; order Coleoptera; family Cerambycidae; genus Monochamus; species Monochamus saltuarius. The sequence goes on from CM046726.1 coordinate 7,372,611, forward strand.
TTAAGTTATTAAAGAGAGAAAATTCAATAAAACGAGAATATTTGTTGTCTGGTGTATGTGTTAAATAATCAAAAAATCGTCCGGTGTTTAAATGGTAGGTATTTTTTACCGGGAAAAGCAATAAACTCCCTGTCTATCCGGGGAGATCGGAATCGTTTGATCGTTGGCAAGTTGGGGTGACTGATTTTATAATAAGTAAGCGCAACGCAATAGCCTTACGTGTCGCCGCCTCACCTGTTATAGCTCGATATTCTCTCACGGCTTATGACTTCACATCTACCTGGCTGTTGAATCATAAAAACCTTTATCTTTATTGTTTTTACATTAACTGGTACCTATTTAAGCTGAAAGGGCAGTATTTAGCGTTTTATGAAAATATACGACTACAGTAAAACACTGCATCTAGTTATCTTGTTCTTGTTATCGTTTCGCAAGTGTTTAGGAAATTATTCTCAATAGGATTTTGAGTTTGCATTAATAACTTTTAAAAGTGGATTTTTAATGTTTTTACTGACCGTGTCAAATATGTTTTATGTTTATTTGTAACGCCTGAATGCCCAGTAGAGCACAGAAATGGTTTTCTCGTTTCAGGAACAATTCTCCACATTCAGGAAAAACATGACTTTGGTGAAAATCACTTGAATTTATGATGATCCATGGCAGCTAACCTGAGAATTGGCCAATATTAAAAATTGTGACCAGTCTGTCAACTTGTTTACCTGCAGCAGTTATGTCTAAACACCCATTGTGTATACCGGTAGCTGTAGAATTCAAAACCAAGGTATTGACGTCTCTACCATTCAACAGACACGGTTGTATAGTATTAATGCTGAATCCTCTTCTACGTCGTCACAAAACCTGCATGTAGTAACATTACTTAAGCCAATCCTATACAAAGGTGCTTGCTAAGATGTCCTTTGACACAGTTATAAATGGATCTTATATAAATAACACTTTGGTAACTTCAATACTGGTTCAGGTTCCACAAATTGACTACTTAGGCCTTGTCTGGCCAACATGTTAGCCTCCCATTATCTGTTGCATCACTGTGACCCAAAAGGGAGAGAGCCTTGACACATTCCAAGACCATAAGAAAGTTGAGTCTGAAGGACGTAAAACAGCAGAAATAGCAAATACTTCAGCCTGAAAGATCGTGGTGAGATTTTCGCCAAATTTACTATTGGCTGCACTTCATAGATCTCTACTCCTGAGCCCTGGTCTGTCTTTGACCCATCCGTAAACCAGACAAGCCCTTTCGAGACGTATCCATCAGAATTAGCAATCCAGGCTTTCCTAGTCGGTATATGTACCTTAAAATTTCTTTGAAGTGAGAAGTCAGGGAAAATCTTCAAGAATATCATCCCCATCTACTAGTATCTTAAGGATCTTGATCAGTCTATCATACTTGAATTCATTCATCAATCATTTGCATTTCATGAACCAAGTGTATACCGAATCCTTTAAGCAAACATTTGATGGAAGAAAGAAAGAATCGTCTACAATGAACTGGTTTCGAGGAATATCCATCACTACTGAGGTTTATTACTGCCCTGAGGAAACAATTTAGAAAGAAGAACGAAGATACATCACCGTATTATTTTGGAGCATGGTTATTCCCGCCTTCATACTACCAACATTACAAATGAGGCTATTCAAGAAGTCGATTGGGATATTATTTTAGCTGCATCAAATTTGCATTACTTTCGCTTTCTATCAGTCTTTGAAAAAAATCCTTTAATGACGACGTAATGATTGGCTTTATGAGAAATGGAAAAAACTACCAGAAAACAAGCAGTTTATGTATTTTGATTATTAAAAAAAAAACAGTTTTGAATTCAATAAAAAAACTCTATAAACTTCTGCTACAATCAAATTCATATGTAAAAAATGTACCTAGTGTTGAAAATGAATAGCTTTTGACATTGGTTGTAAAATCTATTAAGAATAACGCTTTATGCTAGCCAAATATGCGAAGGTAGAGGCCATAAAATTAAAGAAGAACTTTTGCACAATTATATTAATGATTAATGAAAGATATTTATTACTTAGAGAAGATTTATAGAAGTGCTTTCTGTCTCACACTATTAAATTTAACTAATATTTTTTTATAAAATGATTACAAGTCTACTGCGCATTATGTTATGATATATAAGTAAAATACAATACAATCAATAGAAGCAGATATTTGCTGTTTCAGTCTTTGTGGCCACTATCATTACTACACATAACATAGACATAAATAATAGCGAGATCAAAATATACTGTACAATATTCCATACCTAATAGTGTTTTGCTGAGAATCAACAACTTACGTTGGTAGACCCTAACCACTATTCAGTGCAGGAATGAGATAAACCTGGAAAACGTTATTAATTAAGGAAGTAGTCAAATGTCGACCGGTATCAATCTCTTACATTGATCCAACCTAACATTCTTCCACCCTACCATACCCGCGGAAGGGGGTGCCAATCCTCATCACGAATATAGCTGATATACGGTCTACTGGCTGCGGGGCTCGAACCCACACCGATCTAGTCACATCGATTCAAGTACTGACGCCTTAAACCACGTGACCACTGGCCGACTACAATACTAATTATTATCCTCTAATAATCTGCCCTTATTTTGCATTATCAATTCCTTACACCTAGTTGTCATTTCAGATAATCTATAGTATTAAAATGTTGGTGGAGAATATATTTTTTTTAGGGTATTAAAAACTGACCTTATTTTGCATTATATAATTTCTTGTACGTATAAAAAGTCGCTTCAGAGTTTACACCTTATTATACAGACCTGATTTTCAACAAACTGATCAAATTTCGTTCGTTAAGTTTTTTCACGTTGGTGTCTAATATTTAAGAAATTGTTATTTTTTGGGTATTGCAATATTTCGTCATCGGAAAGGGTTTTCTAGAGATCAAACATTCAAATTTCGTAATCCACCCCTGAGCAAAGATCGCCGACTCGCATCTAATGACCCTAATAACATTAATGATTATTTTAGTGGTAATTTTGTTTCCATAACAAAGTTAGGGCACACACACCTGATCATTCTCACCATTTGAGCGCAAGACTGTAATATCACCTGAATATAAAGATAATGAACCAGTGCCCTGCGATCTTTACACAACTTTACCCAACTTTATACATTACATCCTAGCGTTAAATTACAAATGGCATACTATTAAGACACGAACACTCATTGAGAAATTATTTATGGCGATTTTGCTTAATTCCATTTCAGCACGATACGTTCCTAAATTTGGTGTGATCGTAATAATACCCACCGCAAAATGAACATTTTCGTATTGAATTTGTGGAAAAGTAATAAAATACGACATATTTTACAATTTTTATCCTCTACTTCTGATGTGACACAATTCTTGCTTAATTCCCGTTCAACACGACACGTTTTTAAATATTTCATTTGGACGTAAAACTGTTTTGTGCTTTTGTTGCCATTTATTCTACAATATGTGCGATCATTCAGGTAAAGGTCCTTTTATATAGTTCAGTCCTGTAGCAATAATTGTTCTCGTGTGAAATTTATATAGACCAATTTATCCAATGATGTTCAATTTTAAATTATTAGATTAGACAACTATTAGATTTATTCCTTTGATAGTAAAAATTTGGATTATATAAATAGTTATTTATGGTACAAGTGTGTTATATGATATAAAATCACGTTAGGATAATTTTTCCAAGTGTGTAACATAACTCAGGAGTGCCATACAAAATTTTATCCAACAGCAGAACTATATTATCTCAAAAGAAACCTACTTTTTTATTAGCTGTTTATTGAGCATATCATTGTTTCGAATTCATACATTAACGTTATTTTGTCACTATTACACGGATGTGCGTTTTTTTAAATAATAAACAATACTGTCATTCAGACTTCATTTAGTTACTACCTAATTTGCTGACGAATAGTGAACTTTTAATAGAATAAAACCGTTTTTAAACAAAAATGGATCAGAAAGAACTTTCGCAACAAAACAATTTTAATTATGGGAATTGCGGGAGCTTGCAGATGTGATGAACTGACTAATTGTATGTAACTATACCTGATACAAAGGCCAAGAAGTAGTTTCATAACAATACAGGAAGGATTTTCAATCAATCCTGAAAAATTATACAAAAAATACATATCTTTAAGACCAAAAAATATCAACAATAAAAGACATTTTGAATTTTATAAAGGCATGTGTACGACGCAATGAATTGGAATATACACTTTGTCAAAAATACCATTAAAAATTGCTTGCACTGAGTTTTACACTGGTGATTGTATGAGAAGATCATCCGCTATGTTATTGGCGAATTCAAGGGCGAAAATCACAGCATTAAAACAACATGAAAGATGGAGATCTGCAACGGCCGCAGAATAATAGGTATATAGAAGAATCATCCATCAACGATAAAATTGATATTGCAAAAAAAAATCAATGTGCTGTAAGTGGTCTAAATCGAGCTGATGTAATAACAAAGACATTTCTGAATCCCCAAACTGCATTTCATTCTCATTTAATATTAATGTTAATTTAAGTATAAATTTATAAATAAAGTTTGAGTGTTTATAGAAGAACCGGCGCGACTATAACTCATAATAACACACTATATAGTGTATTATGATTTAGAAGTCCCGCGTGTGTTATTCTTCCCTTTATGTGTTTGTGTGCAATCGAATAATAACTGTATAAGTAGTGGCTTTTTGATAAAATAATAAAATTTCTCTCAAAAGCGGTTTTTTACAGTTTTAAAGATCTAATAAATGTGTTTTACATTCAAGTATATTTTCTAGAATCTGTAAACTAAAATGCCACAGTTTAATATGCATCAAAAAATTTATTTATGAGCGTTTTTGTAATAATAATTAAGTATAATTTAACATCAAACAGACCAAATAGTAAATTTATGTTGTAATATTTGGAAGGCAAATTTTTAGGTCACATAATTTTTAATGGTACTTTCCACACAAAATGTAACTTCAAGAATAATTTACTTAATATGTTTGTAGCCAATATGTAAGATTTCATCATCATAAAGAACAGTACCTATAAGGTTACAATAAGTGTTAAGCCACATAGATTTCAACAATTTATTGTTAATAATATAGCATTTCATTCAGTTTATTTAATTGAATATTTCTTTCACAATGAAAAGGAAAAAGGAATTGTATAGGTACGCTTAGTTCTGTCTAACCATAAATATCTCACACTGAGAAAAGTAGAAACGGTGCCCCTATAGAACGGAGACATAAGTTTTTGGAACATTAGCTTGACATGAGTTTAAACTGAAATTTTAGAACATTGTCACTTTTCTCAGTGTGAAGTATTTCTGGTTAGGCAAAACTCAGTTTATAAAACCAGCTTCATCTGATCTAAAATTTCTTTTTCTTTTGGGTTTGGTAGAAGTACCTAAATTAATTTAAAAAAGGGCTTTCAAATTATAGTAAACGTGTCTGAAGTTTCACGTCGCACTATCTATGCATATTAAACTAAAGGCCAACTTGTCTGTAGCGAGAAAAACTTTTGTGACGTTACAAATATGTATGCAAATAAAAATATCGCATCACATAGCTGTTCAGGATAATTATTTTTCTTCTTACTACAATTCTTAACTGAAACATAAAAAATACTTCATAATGAAAAGCGACTTAAATCTTTTATGCCATTAAGAAAATTAGTTATGAAATGTCAGGTACTATGTTGTTAATAGCCTTACTAGTTCACTCTCATCTTCTAAAAGATTTTTCAAATTGAACGAAAGGCACAATTGGCGTTGATTTCAAAATACTTTTATTGGTAATTAATTGTAATCGACGGATTTAAATACGAAAAACGATATCTGGCAAATGATTACCTCTTTCAGCTTCACATATGTCCATTCTTTTATTAATTAGGCGAAAATAGTCCAACGGAGTAAAGCGACATGATTTTGATGGCCAATTAATATCACCGTTTCTTGCAATTACACGTCCAGCAAAAGTTTATTTCAATAAATTAATTGTGTTATTTGCAAAATGCGGTGTACAGCTATTCAGTTAAAACCAAATGTTTCAGATCAATATTCAACAATTTACACTACAAAGACTTTCACGATATGGAAGATCAGTCACAGTTACAGCATCATAAGCTGCTTTTTCAAAAAACTATGAACCAAACCTCTTTACCATAACAGTGGCTCGTTTAGGATTTACAGGTTTCTCATGAATCAATTGTGAATTTTCGTCAACCCAAATGTAATAATTTTGTTTCTTAACATAGCCATTTCAAATGACACGACGTTTTGACTGTAAATATAAATCCACCAAAAGTATATGTGACAAAAGTTGGGTAGGTATTTTTAAACTTATCATTTGATCAATCTGATGAGCCATCAATCCATCACAAAACAAACTTGCTGTATGGGGTTGGTGGATGATTATGATGACAGTTGACAGTAAAAAGAAACTTTGAAATGCTTTGTTTATTATGGTCAGTGTGTTTTTTTATTGATGAATAAATAGTTATTTATGCAAAAAGTATGTGTTTATTTCATGCGACCGGACAACAGGTCGAGTGCAATAACCATTTTTTCTACGTTCATGCAAAAACCAAAAATTAACAGTAAGTGTAGCAAAATATGACGTCGATTTGAACGTTTATGTCTGTCATGATGACAAAACGCTGTAGTAGAATGGCAGATGAATGCAATTAATATTTTATTGCACTAGTGCAATAAAGCACCACTTTTTCCACTAAATATAGTTCAATAAAGTTTTGTTTATTGCATAAACTTAAAAAAATAAAATTAATAATAAGGTTGCATGTAAAATATATAGGTATTAAATGGCTACAAATTTATTTATAAACCTTAAAGATTTTCGACTTTTTGTTTCTATTTCTCGCCAATTTAAATATTAATTTTGTTTTTCATTTGTTTTTTTTGTACAAATCTACAATTTGCTAGTAGGTATATAGTAAAATGGAACATACGGAATAATTTATGAATGTTTATCGTTGCACAAGAAGAAAATAAGTATATAAAAAAGTAAATTTTATTATAAAAAAAATATATATAATACATTGTTTTTTCTTTTCCCAACTATATCTTAGTAAGTATATCACATTTGTCTCTGAACGAATAATGGTTATCACGATATATCATGGGAATTGACATATTTGATTGCCTCTTCAGGACTTTTGTACTCCGATTGACCGTCTTCTACTGGAACTTCGGGTTCTTGCAGGATAGTCTTGTGAAGAACCAAGTGACTGACACTGCACAGAACTCCAAAGGCACTAAACACCTGCATGGCATTTCTACCTCCAATACACTTGTACAGAATTCCTCCAAAGAAACTACCTATTGCATACCCTGGAACAAACATAAGGAATTAATTTAAAAACAATTTATTTGACGATTTTAATTCGAAAACCTCGTATTCAATAAGTGCGTTGCATCAAAGGGGCAAAGGACGTGATAATTAGCAATTGTGGTCTAAACTATGATTTGTATCCAGACAAAAAAATTGTCAAATTAAGGAAATACAACATTTTGCAAATGACCTTGATGGGTAGAGTACACACGTGCACAATCAAGGATAAAGCCTCCCAACACTTTTGCTTTTACTCCAGACATTATTTGAAGAGCAAAAGAGTCATGTCCATGTCTCGTCTCGCCAAAATTGAACTATACCGAGTGTTCCGCAAGACCCGACACTGATTAAATGCATGTAGGGATCCAAAATATTGTAATTTACCCAATCATATCTATATACAAATTTGCACACAGGCGGAGTTACAGGCGTTCAAAGTTGGGCCAAATTGAAACACTATAAGGTGCTCATTGAGAGGCTAAAATTATACCAGACTTTTCCCTTCGATCGAATTTAAAAAGAATGATATTATCCCGCGCAGAATTTAATTTAAAACACTTTTTTACTCTTGTTGAAAGGCTTTCAAGAACAAATGCAATAATTAAAACAAGATTTTAATAATATTTATTAGAAGAAATCAAAAAGTCAGTAGTAGGCTTTGTCTTTAAAACTTGACAGTTAGTAATAAACCTATAAAATTAAAATTAAAAAAATAAAATTAAAGCAATAGAAATTGTTCAAAATGGACACCATTTACTGTCTAATAAATGATTATCGTTTCTTGTAACGTTACATTTATTCGTTAATATGATTCCACAAATTATCTCGGGATTCAATTAGCGAGAAATAAATCCTTCAGTGTTTCCCAAAAAAAAAAAATTATAATCACGTTTGCTGAGGTCTGCCGATCATGGTGGCCAAATTTGAGGGCAATTATTTCCTTGTCCTAACCATTTATTTGGAATTTTAAAATTCAAAAAATCTCTAAGAGTAACAACAAAATGAGGCGGTGCCTCTTCATGCGTAAACCAAAACTCTAGTCTAAGTTGCATCGGTAAATTTTGAAGTTAATCAAACAAAGTATTTTGCATAAATTCCAAATAACTGGTTCAATCAAATAATGATCAATATTACCGGCCCAAATATTTATCTTAAACTCGCGTTGAAAATGTCTAGAAGTTATTGCATACGGGTTTATATCACAATATTCATGAAAGTTGTGAAAATTTGTAATTCCTCTTCCGTGTACAAAAGTTTTGGACAATCCTGTTTCTCGAGATAATCGTTTAGTATTTAGTAAAATATTTTTTTCATCTTGTACCCTTACTACACTAGGATGTTGTCGAATATTAATGAACAACTCTGCTGTCTCTCGAGCTCGTCTTTTAACGAGCGAACGAACGTCTTTATTAGAAAATGTTTTTCTATGGAGAATCACTCGATTTGGAAATCTCATACAATATTCTTCCACACTTCTTCTACAGTTTCCTTCATACAAACCTAGCACAAGTAGCATGTCAACTTGTTCGTTAAATGTAAATTTTGCAGTCATTTTCAACAACAAACAGTAGCAGGAATAAAATAGTTTTATTACTAACTGTCAAATTTTAAAGACAAAACCTACTACAGACTTTTTGATTTCTTCTAATAAATACTATTCAAATCTTCTAATTAATGCATTTGTTCTTGAACACCTTCAAGTTTTTTAGTGTGACTCACCCTCAACGAACACGTTATAGTGTTTCAATTTACTTGAACTCATAGTTAAAGAAGACCAATATAAACCTAAATCATGTACCAGATTTGGTTATTCTTGTCCACGACCCTGATACATTGGACTGACTGTTGGACTTTAGGATTAGGATTCTCATACAGACAACAAGTCATAATTTAAATCATATTTGCACTTCCCGTAATATAAATTCTAATTGTTCATTTTCATAAGGCATTTTAAGGGAAAAAGGACTAAAATTAACCTGTAGTCGATATAGTAACCTATACATATGCGTACGTCTTTGCCTCCTGTCACACAATTGCTTAGTGTCTTTTAAACAGATGTCAAATGACAGAGTCGGCCTTACCACTTTGAAGCAAAGCACTTATTTCATAAAGACCCTGTATACTTAAAAGCTCATTGAGATTTGCAATTCTTTTTCAATAAATTAAAATGAATCTCCACACTTATTCCATTTACGTATTCTTATATAGATTTCCAGCTTACTTTCTAGACATACGAATTTATGACGTACAATAATCCTGCATTTCAAATGGTACAATATGTGTCAATATGTAACGAAGTAACTACAATTGTTATCTATTTTCGATTTATTTACAACAAAACGCACGAGGTACTATTGAAATTGACAATAATAATACGTATCAAAGGTCTCCGCTATAAACATATAAAAACATGTAATGTTAGCGACTATTACAATAAAGTGTAGCTTCATGTCTAGTTATTTTAGTAGCTTAACGTTATAAAAACTCAGGCGTAGGTATAGTACTACACCGTCCTTTGTATTTCTCGTGACAAGTTGATTCTATAGATACACGTAGATACACACTAAAATTAATTAAGCGTTCCTTCACATTTGTACAAATATTATATAGGATCTAACATAAATATACAGAACGTCAAAAGTCTTAGATTTCCCCTCATTCTTGTTAAAGAAATATTTTTGTCAGATAAACCAAATACATTTATAAAAGTATATTGTTTTCTGAATCTTTTTTTGTGAAAAAATATGTTTGATAAACGAGTACCTACATAGAAACTTAAAAACCAGCAAATGTGTGAAATTTTTGACAATTTATTAAATCAAAAAAAAAGTAACAAAGCAAGTTCTCTACTTGACTAATAGTCGGTATGACCTCCACCACGTTCCAATAGCATATTGACACGTCTGTGCATTGAGATAATCAAGCGGTTAACGATCTCTTGCGGAATATTATTCCATTCCTCTTCTGCCGCCGCGACTAACTCATCTGCAGTCTGAGGTGGAGAAATATGATTATGAATGGGGATTATCAATAGGACTCATGTCAGGAGAGTTGGCTGGCCAATCTAATCTGTTGATATGTCTTGCTTCGAGTGTCTCTTGAATCCTTCTTGCGCGATGTGGTCGAGCGTTGTCGTCCATAAACACAACATTTTTACCTAATTCATTACGTAGGGGGTAGATAATAGGCGTAATAACTTGTTCGATGTAAATTTGACTGGTCATATTCTATGGTATGCGAATTAATGGGGTGCGGCGGTTGAACATTATTCCATCCCAAAACATTACGGTACCCCCTTTATGCGGACCAACTTTATGGGAAAATAAAGTCGCTGTTGACGACCTGGTTCTCGTCAGACTTTTTGTCGATTGTCATCAGTAACCAGCCCAATTCTGGTTTTGTTTGTAAATAAGACCCACCGCCACTGGCGTAAAAGCCAACCCCTACGGGCAGCAAGATGCCTTGGAAGTAGAGTGGATGGAAACATTGGTAATAAAGCAAAGGTTCATGGCTGCAATTTTTATTGTCCTTGTTGTTCCCTAAGTACATGTACTTTTTTATCGTATTAAGAAAAACCACTAGGTTTAATCGAATCATTTTATATACAGGGGTCCAAGACTTTTCATGGTCTGTGTATTATATTATAACTAACAGTTGCGCTCGATGAATTCATCTGCATTGAGTCCCCACATACACGGCCGAAACCAGACTGTAGTTGAATTACGTCAGCGACAGCCTGTATGCAATTTTGCAACTCTTGTTTAGTGCTAGAAGTTAGCACATACATCATAGTTTTTATGTTACACCAAAAAATGAAAGTCAAGCCAATTTAGGTCGAGTAATCGAGGGGGTCACCCAAATGAACCACCACGACCTATCCATCTTTCGTTGTGCGGACACGTCTAGGGCTGTGACAACACTCTGTATAATAGTGTCTTCAATTGCATTAGGTCCTACAGGTGTCAGAGCCTTTGACAATTCCATGGCTTCGAACTCCAAACCATCCACATCACAAGCTAGTGCGACAACATGATCCAAATCTTGTCGCACTAGTCGCGCAAAATATGGAGGAGCACCATCGTGAAGAAACCACGTACGCTGTCTAAGGTTGAGATTAACTTCCTCGAGGAGTACCTTTAAATTATTAGACAAAAATTAGATATAGAACAACAGTTAATAGACTTTCCACGATGAAAGGATCAATAAGTACTCCGTTCACAATTCCACCCCAAACATTTACTGAAAATCGTCGTTGAAAGTGTGTTCGCGGATAGACATGAAGATTTTCTAATGATGAGTGTTATGCAAATTGTAAATACCATGGGTTTGTGTTTAGGTCCTGCTGATGTAAAAACCATTTACAAATATTCACTCTAAGTGGAAGATCTCTTGATAGCACGTGCAGCTTGTTCCAGCTGCACGTGAAATTGATAGAGTAAGTAATGTCTTAACGTTTGCTGTGGATTGTGATATCCCAAATTAAGCTGCAATTGTCCTAGTATTTATGCCAGGCTGCTACTCGACGATATTTAAGTCTAATGGTTCCCCATGTTGCCCAGGCCTCGGTTTACAAAACCATTCATTATATACTATTAATGTGTCTCAGTCAATATACTTTTATGAATTTCCTTTAAAGAATAAATATGGATATCACAGGTAAATATGTATTGCCAAGTCTGTATTAAACAGTATAGAATTTTTTTAACTCAATCTAGGAACTCGATTTTACGTTTTTATGTAAGTGCAAATTATATGATTATTTGATATATTATAAAGAAATGACACAGATGAAGGTATTCGTCTAGTATGCAAGGAAGTGGAATGACATACATTCAATAAAATTGAGTAGTCTAAATCACACTCACCTGTTCTTTTAAAGCCGACAAATTTTAGAAATTGTCTCTAAACACTTTAAATGAGACATACGTGATTCGCATAAATAGAACACCACGTTAAAGCACCATTCCAAAACTTAATGCACAAAAACAATAAAAAGGTGTTGAGAGTACATCGATATTTGCAGAATCATCCGTCATTCCTCATAATAATCCCATCATTCTATTAACAACAGCAACAATTTTTTTAATGTAAGTAATAAGGAAATCCGATGGCATCATGTTTTCTTGAAATGATAACAGAACACTTCTCTGCACAAGAACTCTTCGAAGTAAGAATAAATCATATAAATTACCAACAAAGCGATATATCTATAAATAATTCACATAAAGCTGTTTAGAGCTATAAATTGAATGTGTTACATCATTAGTAAAAAGAATAAACAATAGGAGCCTAAGTTAGAACCTTGAGGTGCTCCAGAAGTGGATGAAAAGTAATCAGATTAAAACCCTCATGATCCACATATTGCTTGCGAAATAAAATACTTAATATTACAATGTTTTCATTCAAGAGAAAAAATCTTACCAAATCCATCATCCATTCCAGCTGCTATGCCTTGCATGGTGGCTGACGTTCCCGGAGGAGCCAGTTCATTGGCGTACGCGACTATCGTTGTGTAGGTAAGGGCATAGGTAGGCCCTTGAAGTAAGAATTCTATTGGAATTACCCACCAGGGCGACGGAACTAGAGAAATCAGTGCCAAACGAAGAGCGTAGTTTATGAAGCACATGCTGAAGCAATGCACGTGGCCAAATCGTTCTAAGATTTTACCTGAAAAATTATTAATTAGTAATATTCATGGACAAGTTCGAAATAATTCATAATATGTATATCAAATCACACAAGCTGAAGTGCAAATAGTTTTTGATAAATATAGACAAACTAAAAAACCTATAAACATTAGAATTAGAAAGCAACAAAATTGCATTAAAAAAATGAGGATAAACTATAAAATGAAACAAATATTAAAATCAAAGAAAATTCCAAAAGCATGAATACCAAACAACATTTTCTATACTTCAATATTTTGATTTATTCCTTCTGTGTTTTGAGATGTTATATAAACCATAATTTTATAGCACCAATAAAACTTTGACGTATCTGATAAAATGTGTATAAAAATAACATACCTGAAATTGAAAAAAATATAACTTCTCCCCCAAGCGTTTCGGCTGCCACTATTAATCCCTCCAGAAGTTTTATATTTTTAGTGCCTGTTACTTCAGCCAAATCTTCTAAGTACCTTAAAGATAATTGACAATTTTTATGATTTTAATTCATATTTTAAAAAACGTGTTTCACTTTTCTTTCCACAAAATTTGAGAATTATATTTCATTTAAACTTTTTTTGCTTGAAACCTATATTTCGAAAATGTATAGTGATAATTATTTTTTTTTAATATCTGCTAAAACATGGAAGAAATTTTAACTAATTTTGTATGCGTTATACTAGGATAAAGATTTACAAAACGAGAGAGTTAAATAATTAGAAGAGAATATTAAATGTCAAATCAGTATATTTCATTTTTATACTAAAATCAAGATATATCTGATAAAAGGCATCTGCTAATCATAATGAATTCTTTATTTATGTCTATCAAAGACTTCTCCTCTAAAAAGTAAAAATTAAAGAATTTTAAAAAATATAGGAATTAATTTATTTGTTAGTTGTGTATTGTTAAAAATATGCATATTACAAATAATTTTATACATTTTAAATAATTGAATTTACATATTTATAATGAAAACATTTTCCAAAAAATAAATACTTTAGTTTGTGTAGAACATACAACGTGCAAAAAATCTAATTATGTAAAAGTAAGTTTTGCTTATAAATTAAAAACCGCATTAAATAATGTAAAACAATTCTTATTATGCTCGCTCCAGACTATGCCTGAATTCGCTATTCGTGATGTGCGATGCGTGATTTATAAGAAATTCGTGCATAGTGTGTAGGGTTTTTATGATTGGATTTTTTATGACCCCTACACTATTCGTGAATTTATCACATGCCGCACATAACAAATCGCGAATACACACATAGTCTGTAGCAAGTCTAATATTGTGTAGTTTTTTAAATAAATTAATAGAAAGATTACCCATATTTCCACCAGTGATGTCTTAACACGTTTTTTACATCAGTGTCCTAGTATATCTTCAAATTTACTTAAAATATATTTAATACTCTACGATATATATATATTTTAAAATATTGCACCTTTGTCGCCAAAATAAAAAAAAACATTATAATTTATCTGCAATTTAAAAGATTCTAGAAGTAAAAATATAAGTAAATTACGCTGTTTAGATGGATGTAGCTATAACTTTGATATCATTCTAATCATAACTTACCAGAATAAATAATAAATTATAAAACTATCCACTACACCGGCGAAAACCGCATAAACAATGAAAGTTATTACGGTGCGATTATTTAGTAGTCTTCTAATGTCTTTAAATATATTTTCGGGAGATTCAATAATGGGAAGCTAGAAAACACAAAAATTTGTTAATGTTAATGATAGACCTAGGCACAACCGAACATACCTTAAGTTTTATACAGGCTGTCAGATCAAAAAAGGAACAGATCAGCATTATAATAATAGCAGGTGTATATGTTATTGAACTGCCTGAAAATAAATCCACTACATAACCAGCTATCAATGCTGACAGTCCAAAACCTATGGTCCCCCAAACTCTTTGCTTTCCATAATCATATTGTTCTCCTAAAACACAAATTTTTAAAAATTAAATTTTTAAATTAAGTAAACTTTCTGTTATCATCTCGTATATAGGTCTTTACAGGAAGGGGAATAAAGTTTTTGTTTAACATACTGTATACTGTAAGAAAGTGAAAGAACGCACTATGAGGTCACGGTCTATTCGCATTGCGGACCGATCTGTGCCGAGCTAATCACAGACTTTTATTTTATTTTTATTTTTATTTTACCAATAAAATATCCAACGGCTAAATGCCCAATTACATGATAAGTGCATAGCATAAAATTACAAACAAATATATATACATAAAGCTACATGTCAAAAATTACAAACAATTATAAATAAAGCTACGATGTCAAAAACTAAAAACACATAGGAATAAACAGACAAAACATTATATAAAAGCAATGACATGAACAAAACAACCTAAAAAGAAAAAAGAGTGAACATATAAATCAGGTCTTACAATACAAGTGTTTTAATATCATGCACGCTACAAGAAAACATGACAAGGTTGTGGTCCACACTGAGGTAGTTACTAATCATCCTGTATATAGGTGACTTTAGCAATAAATTTGTACGCGCCTGTGGTAGAAGAAACAGTCTGTTGTGTCGGTTATTATAACTTGGGACTTTAAAATTAAACTCAGATAAAATAGCCTCGCATTTTATATCATGACGAAGTACTTTGTAAAGAAAAGATACAGAATGCATCTTACGTCTTGATTCTAGGCTCTGCATGCCAAAGCGTTCATAAAAACCGCTTTGGAGTGTGCCTCTAGCAGGATAGACTCCGTCTAACAAAAACACAGCCGACTTAAAAATCTCCGCTGAACCCGTTCAATTAAAGTGATATAAGTCATATAGGCAGGGCTCCATATCACTGATCCATATTCAAGTTTGGATCTAACAAACGCGTTGAATAACAAGCGCAGTGTTGAAGGATCGGTAAAATCCTGAGAACTTCGAAGGATAAAACCGAGGTTCTTATACGCATTTGTCAGACATGCATCCATATGCTTCGAGAAATTCAGCTCTGGATCAAAAATAATGCCAAGGTCTGCAATTTCTGACGGCCGTTCTAGAACATCACAACCAATGGTGTAATCAAATAAGGTAGGATTCTTTTTCCGATGAAACGACATAACTTTACATTTAGATGCATTCAAAGGTAATTTGTTATTATTACACCAGTCGTTTAACATATTCAGGTTATTTTGTAGGTTAACACAGTCAGCCAGGGTAGCAATTTTACAAAACAGCTTAAGATCATCTGCATAGAGCAAGTAGCGAACGTTCATGTTATTAACAATATTATTGATAAAGAGTATAAATAAAAGAGGGCCTAACACCGACCCTTGTGGAACACCTGAAGTCTGACAGAACAAATCGGATTTGAACCCACGGTACTGAACAAACTGAAAACGACTTGACATGTAAGACCGTAACAAATTTAGCAAACTATCACAAAGACCACATGCATCAAGAGTATTTATTAACAATTCATGATCAAGTCTATCGAATGCTTTAGAAAAGTCAGTGTAGACAACATCTACCTGACTTCCCTCATCAACAACTTGAGATATATACTGGGTCTTACAAACAAGGTTGGATATGGTTGATCGACCTTTTATAAAACCATGCTGTTCGGGAATAATCATATTAGATACATGATGCAATAAATGGTTGTGAAGTATTATCTCAAATACCTTACAGAAGTTGTTTAAAATGGTTATAGGACGATAGTTAGCAAAATCATGTTTAGAACCCTTTTAAGTACAGGAGTTATTCTAGAGGATTTCCAGATGTCAGGGAACGTTTCATTTTTCAAAATTAGATTGTACAAGGTAACCAAAGGTTTACAGAAAATAATAGCGCAATCTCTTAACAAAAAGCTGGAAATAATTACAGAATCAGTGGCATATGTCGCTCTCTATGCGCTTCTGACTTGTTCTACTGTTTTATTTATGTGTCAAATTATGTTCTGTGGAAGAAGTATTTTTATTAGCTCTTTAAATTGACGCGACTTGCCAAAATTCTTCAAAAAAATATTAAATATTATTAGCAATATTGTTGTCGACAATAAATATAACAAAGAGATACTTTGTAATTTGTTTTGCAGTCTATGCTTATTAGGTGAGCGTCCATCAAAATAGATAAAAAAATTAAGTCTTATCTATCCTATTCAAGTAAATACCAAATACATAGTGGATTAGCAAAGACTAAATGAAACACAATATTTTGATCAGACTGACATATTATTTTTAATCATGTTTAATTTCCAGTATATATGATGCAGTGCCGCATTCGGAATTCTGGGTTGTGGGAGGGGGGGAAAATATATAACAAATTTTACATATAGAAAAATAAAGTTGTACCAAAATAAAACAGAAAGTCTCATGTTAATAATAAAAACAATTATTTTAGTGCTTAACAAGATCCAGTCCCTCCTTTTTGTCATGTTGCTGTAACTTGACGGAATGACTAAATTCTGTAGGGAGAAGGGAAGGTTGGGAATTACCCATTATTGCCCATTATCCCTCTCACCATCAACGGCATGGCATGGCTGTATTAATAGTGTAGTGTACTGTGATACCAATAATACATTTATTTATGTAGCAGGTTATTAATCTTGAACTGAATTAATTATTTTCAACAAAAGACTATTTTAGTGAAACATTTGTATTTACTTCAGGATTTATATACGCAAATAAATGTAATTCCGATTTAAGATAACATTTCTGCCTGTGTACTGTTCTCTATAATAGATACTGTCTGAGCTTAGATAAACAGACTTAAAATTCACTTTCCTTATTTGATTTAAAGAAGTTCAGATTCCACTTTCGATGGGATCATTTGGTCAAACCTCAAGTTATACTATTTGCCCAAATTTTATAAAGCAAGCAAGTCGATATGATGAAGAGTTTTAGAAATATACGAGGCCAAATTGCAATTAAACTTTCGGGAGGCGTGACGTCATTGCCTCCTACAACTTCTAGATAGTCATCTGCCTCAAACTCGGCCAAGGGTCTTTGTGTGTTAAATTAGAACAGATTAGCAAAAGCTAACTACTTTATAAATCCACAACATGCTATTTAAAATCATATTTGTCTACCGATGGTAGATTTAATTACCAATTAGTAAGTGCTGAAATGGAAGGTGTAAATATGCAACGGGAAGTTCTAAAATGAAATCATCGATGGCAGGGGGCTTTTTCAAATAATATAGATAAGTAAGTAACTAAAACATATGTATTTATTATGTTAATAATTAAATAAAATGATTTGGTGTCTAAGAAAAGAGTTATGTGGGCAAGATATTTGTTTTGGTATATCTATTAGCCCGCCTTTTTAAATTTTAGTTAATTTAAAGTTTTGTTACTAGTTTATACAGGATGAATAAAGAAACTATCAATTTTATTCTTTTTGACTCAAAATATTTAAAAATTATTATAAAATAGAAAATGTCTAAAACATATTTAAGAGCTTCACGACAAAGCTACGGAACAATTCAAAGCAGCTTATGCTTAAACTAAAAGGTAAATGTACAAGTGTATATCGACACAATAATTATTAAAGTTAAGTAGATATTCAATTTATAAATCTTTTTATTCAAATTTAAATTGCATATTAATTTCAGCAGCTTTATTAGAATTGAGTGGTTTGATTTGTTTCATTGGGCAACCTTGTAAAGTAAAAAATTAATCAATCTATAAGCTCGATATTAAAAAACTATTAAAGTATCTGCTTAATACGTAGGCAGCTTCTTAAGTATATCTATCTAAGAATGTTTAAGAACAAAATCTACATTAGTATATTACAAATTATTGTTTTATAAATATTATTATGCAGGAGACATTTATTTGTTTTTCTACGAAATATGTCGCGCCTCATTGCTTGTTGTCAAAAGTTTTGCGTAACTAATAAATAATTTGGGCATTTTATCGCTATACTGGGGCATTTCGGTGCAATATAATATCTAATGTTTGACTGTTTTGCTTTAGTCTCTCTAATAACACCTTCAAAATTTGAATTTTCCATAATTGGGAGTGAAAATTATAATTTTTAGACCAAAATCATTCAGTGCTTAATTAATCAATCGTTTATACAAGGAAAGTTCCTTCTATATTAAAGAAGGCAGTAGTTATCCCTATTCATAAAAGGAATGATAAGTCAGTGATATCTAATTATCGTGGTGTTGCACTGCTTTCTGTATTTTCTAAAATATTTGAAAGGGCTTTCTATCTTAGGTTATTATATTTTGCAGAAAAGAATAAACTAATAAATACAAGTCAGTTTGGATTTAGAAAGGGTCTGGCAACACAGGACGCAATTTTATCCTTATATAGCTTTATCTTGAATGCAATTGAAAATAGAGATAAATGTGCGTGTATACTATTTGATTTAACCAGAGCATTCGATACAGTTAGTCATGTAATCCTATTAAGCAAATTAGAAAGATACGGCATAAGAGGTCCTGCTTTAAACTGGCTGGACAGTTATTTACAGGGAAGAACTCAAGAGGTTCTCTTGAGTGTTAATGGCACTAAACATGTTTCGCAATCAAGAACTCTCCGACTAGGTGTCCCTCAAGGGAGTATTTTAGGACCTTTTCTGTTCCTGCTTTGTATAAATAATATTTCGATGATTGCTAATGTAAATACTTCCGTAACACTGTTCGCAGATGACACTATGATGGCGGTTAAGTCAAGGACTACTGCCACACTCAGTGACCTTACATCGAATGTTATTACTAGTATGCAGAAATTTTGTAGAAATAATAGTTTGGCCTTGAACGGTTCCAAAACTGACTTAATTATGTTCATGAGTAAAGAAATAGACGATAGCCTTTTCGTAAAATTCAACAAATTCAGACAATAAAACAATTCCACAAAATAATGTAGTAAAATTTTTGGGTGTTTTAATCGACTCAAAACTATCCTGGACGTATTTGAATAGACTTGCAAAACACTGTTTTGTTCTTTGGCGACTAGGGAAGTTTGTAGATTTACATATATTAAAGATCTATTACTACAGTTATGTCCAATCAAGTTTAAATTATTGCATCATTTGTTGGGGAAATTGTTGCCGCATAAATGAGGTTTTTCTTCTACAGAAAAAGATTATACGCACAATGACGAATTCAAAGGCACGAGAACCGTGTAGACGGTTATTTAAACAATTAGGAATTCTTACATTGTATTCATTGTACATATTAAATTGTGTTGCATAATATGTAAAGTCACATATCAGAATTTCTTCAACGTACTGATGTGGCCCTAGCCTCTGGCTATAAACTTAGAGAATCCTATAAGATAAATATACCTCGTCATCGGCTAGCTTTAACGGCAAATGGTCCTTTTATCATGGCTATTAATTTATACAACAAATTACCAATGAGCGTTAAACAACTTCAGACTTATACCTTATTTCGTAACAAAGTAAAACAAATTCTTTTACAGAATGCATTTTATAGTATTGAAGAATATATGATGTGTGACTTTAGTTAATCATTTTATAATTTAGTGTATTGTGCTGTGTTGTATTTATGTGATATCATGTATTGACTTTTTTTAGAATTTAAGGATAATTTTAACATGTTTGTTATTTATATTTTCCAAATTGACTATTTTCAATACTTTTTATACAATAAGTGTATTATTATTATTATTATTATTATTATTATTATTATTATTATTCAGAAAATAAATAAAATAGTAAAAATACTAAATAACCCCATTCCCTCAGTTTCAATATCAGATAATTCATGTTGTTTTGAGATTGGCATTATTTTATCAATATGGATATGAAACTGTATTTTACCTATAGCCTAAAAAACTATGCATTCATTATAGACATATTTTCATTAACATCATAAATTTGCTCATTGGTTGCTGTTTAGTTCTGTTTCTTATTGGGGCATACCAAATTTTAACTAGTAGAATTCCAGTTATACGTATGATTTTTAACTAATGAACTAAATCATTATATTACTACAAAAATTTCAGTAATATGTAGAAATTCCAGTGCATTATTATTAAGATTATACATCACAAAATATTGTAACATCATTATTAGCTTACCAATTACATCGAAACAAATGGCGTCACTAATGGAATTTGTGACGTTGAATCCTATAGTTCCAATAGACATAAGTATGACGAAACTCCAGAATGTAAAGGATGTGTACAAACATCCACTGTTCCTTTCGATATCTTCCTTACATTCAATTCCACAGGAGGCGTTGTTGCTCGTGTTCAAACTGTCATTTTCGAAACTGCATAATCTAAATTGACTAGTATTGGAATTCAGGGAATTCACTAGAAAAGCAGTGGGTTCCATCAAGCATTCTGAGGTACATATCACGGTCGTGGTGTGGTTATTGCATTGTAGTTCATCTTGTATATCCTATGATTAATTTATATTTATTTTTCACAAAGTCTTAGACATTAAAATAATTTAAACAAAAATTGCCATACAACAGAAATAGGAATAAATATGGTGTTATAAACAAAAGTCTAAATCTCATAAACTCCTTTTTATTTTATTTAGACAACCGGTTTCGTAGTAACCAAGACTACATCTTCAGGTCTACAAGGACTACAATATAAACAAACACCCTATTATATGACTTACAAATACAGATTTAAAAGTTTAAAAGTTTAAAAATTAAAAAAAAAAAATTGGTAAGATATGATTAATATTAAACAAAAATAAATACTTACATTTTAATAAAACAAGAGTTGTCAAGCTATCAAATACCAACGTATATATGTCATAAATTATATTATTTATTTATAATTAATATAATTTATAATATACAGGGTGTCCGGAAAAGACGTGTACAACGAAAGACCACAGACTCCTGGGTTCAAAATAAGCCGATTTAGCCCAATTTACTTATTTCCAAAATTGCTTCGTTTCGCCGCTAGGGAGCGCCAAAGTTCGCGAAAAATGTTTGTTTATTCCGAATATCTCGAAAACGACTTGATCGATGTTAACCATTTTTGGGCTACGCTGTTATAAGTCTAACCGACACTTTTTGACATTATTTAAAATCTTTTGCAGTCATTAGAAATATAAGAAAAATCATGTATCATGCAAATATAAGCACATATTTTTAACCCCTGTACAATTACTCTCAGTTTTTCTATTAGTAGCTGACTTTATTTACAAACTTTTTTTATACTTTAAGAATTTTGAATAGATGAGTAGTTTAGGCAGAAAAAATATTTTCGTATGTCAACAATATCAGCATTCGTTCTGCAACAAATAACGAAAATTCCAAAATTCATTTATATTCTATTTAATAAATACGAGATAATAAGATTAATATAGCAAATAAAAAAAGTTATGATCTCTTTACAATAAATGCTCAGTGACCACCTTTTCTCGTACGCAATAAGTAATCCGTTTTACGGTTTTACGAAGTTGTAGTGCTCTCCATGGATTACCTCGTAAAATGTTAACTGCGTCTTGGATTCACCTAAAAAAATCCTCTTTATTATTAACTGCGTAGGCATATACTTTACAAAAATGATCGCTAGGAGGTAAGTCTGGTGCTCGAGGTGGCCATTTTATAGGAGCATCGTTTTCTCTTCCAATCCGCCTGTTAGGATACAGATTATGTAAATACTGACTAACGGGTATTGTAAAATGGGGTGCACCATCGAGCATAAACCATATGTTACGACGAAGTAGTAACGGTAAATCGTCAATAAATTAGGTAAAAATTTAAATAGTTGACCCCATTTAATCGATGTGGAAACACAACCGGGCCAATAATAAAGTTGTCTATAATTTCCGTCCACACGTTTACTCTGAATTCATATTGAAAATGTCTTATTTTCAGTACAGTGTGGATTTTCATCAGTATAAACGTGTTTGTTATGGATATTAATAATTCCTGACCTAGCAAAATATGCTTCATCTGTAAATAAAATGTTTTTGCTGAAATTGATATCATGGGCTCTTTGATCTTGTATAAAATTACACAATGCTAAACGTTTTCCAGGGTCAATGGGTTGATGAACCGGTCATGAACCGATTGAATGTGGTACGGATGTAGTTACTGCTCCTTCAAAACATCATAAACTATGGTTTTGGTATCCCTATTTCTTGTCAATGCGTCTTGCACCAATTTTTGGGTTCTCTTCTATCTTATCTACTATTTGTTCCTCCACCTTTATAGTTTTCGTGGTACGTTGACGCCCTTGAACCGTATTCATTTGGTGGAAGAACCAAATTCGCGAAGTCGCCTTTCGATGTTGGCAAAAGTTTGATGATTTGACACTCGTCGATGAGGGAATCTGTCCATGTAGACCCTAACACTTTTGCGGCCGTTATCTTGACAAACTCCATAAACCAAAAGCATATCTACTTGTTCGGAATATGTATTGAAGTTGATACTTAAAATATCAGAGCGTACTTCTGGTACTCCGTTATTTGTTGCAGAACGAATGCTGATATTGTTGACATACGAAAAATAGTATTTCAGCCTAAACTACTCATCTGTTCAAAATTATGAAAGTGTAAAAAAAGTTTCTAAATAAAGTCAACTACTAATAGAAACAAACTGAGAGTAATTGTACAGGGGTTAAAAAATATGTGCTTATATTTGCATGATACATGATTTTTCTTATATTTCTAATGACTGCAAAAGATTTTAAATAATGTCAAAAAGTGTCTGTTAGACTTATAACTGCGTAGCCCAAAAATGGTTAACATCGATCAAGTCGTTTTCGAGATATTCGGAATAAACAAAAAATTTTTGCGAACTTTGGCGCTCCCTAGCGGCGAAACGAAGCAATTTTGGAAATAAGTAAATTGGGCTAAATCGGCTTATTTTGTACCCAGGAGTCTGTGGTCTTCCGTTGTACACGTCTTTTCCGGACACCCTGTATATACGTTGGTATTTGATAGCTTGACAACTCTTGTTTTATTAAAATGTAAGTATTTATTTTTGTTTATATTAAACAAGCTATCAAATACCAACGTATATATGTCATAAATTATATTATTTATTTATAATTAATATAATTTATGACATATATACGTTGGTATTTGATAGCTTGACAACTCTTGTTTTATTAAAATGTAAGTATTTATTTTTGTTTAATATTAATCATATCTTACCAATTTTTTTTTTTAATTTTTAAACTTTTAAATCTGTATTTGTAAGTCATATAATAGGGTGTTTGTTTATATTGTAGTCCTTGTAGACCTGAAGATGTAGTCTTGGTTACTACGAAACCGGTTGTCTAAATAAAATAAAAAGGAGTTTATGAGATTTAGACTTTTGTTTATAACACCATATTCATCTACTACTCATACGGGTTAACCATCTTCAATAAGAAATAGGAATATGTATACGTTATTTTTTCAATTAATATTGATTTCATTCAACATAATAAATAAAGATGATAAAATATCCAGTGCTATAGTAAACAAATTAATAATAAAAAATACTTGTAATTATCATAGTAGTTTTAGTAAATGAAGTTGTAGGTGTTAAAGTTTAAATAAAAATCACATTTTTTAAAAAACCTTTTGAGATGCTTGACGTACTTATACAAGATGGTCCGTTTTTCATGGCTCACCATTGCTTGGACCATCTCGGAAACCGTACAATTTACAGGGTGGCTTAAATTTTCGTTGAAATTTTCTTACGACAAAAATCGATTTCTCGTATTCTTATACCCATATACCAAATTTCAGCTCTTTTTGTTGAGAAATAATTACGCTATGATAGCATTTTCTAAAATCGCTTGTTACAGTTTTTACACAATATTTCAGCAACGGCAGCAGATATCTTCGATTTATTTAATTTGTCTTAGGTCATGAAAAGACGCAACTTCTTTCTAATCTAATTCACCCTGCATATTTTACGGTTTCCGAGGTGGCAATAGTGAGCCATGAAAAACGCCTGTATAGAGTGATAAAACTTGTGCTAATAATTTATCTAGTTAAAGGTAAAAATTTAACTCGTATACAACCTACGTCAACCAATACTGGATATGCAGAAAGTCACTATCACTAAAAATGTTAAAAATACGACTGATATTATGGAAATTGGGTCAGTGGCCATAGTGGTTTTCAAAAGAAAAACGTATGTCTTGCATTTTCAAAAAACGGATCATTTTCCCTTAACCTTAGTTTCATAAAAATTAGAAGATATTTTCATTGAAGTACAATTTCCAATAGGATCAATAAAATTTCGAAATAATCATTGACGCAGAAATGTTGCATTTTGGTTAACGTAGTAGTCGATATATTTTCAAAATAATGCAAAATTTCTAGACCAATGTTGTTATTGATACTATTTCAAATATAATAAATATTTATTGTCAGAAATGTTTGATATTCTGGATTTCATTCTCATCAATATATTGTACTTAAACTTATATGATCTATACCTACACTTAACAAGTTATTTTAGGATAATCGAAGTACTTGATAAGAAATATAAATTTAAAAGCTTAATTCCAGTGACGCCGAATTTTCGGAGTTCGAGTGATAGGATATCTTCGCCATTTATTGACGTATTGGTTTTCAGAGAATTTTTACTTCTAATTAAGTAAATTATTAGCACAAATTTTATCACTCTCTCTCAAGCGTCGTAAAATATATTTTAAAAAATCTGAAATTTTTTCAAATCTTAACCTGTATTTTAAAAACAGTGTTTTTGGGCTTTTTTCAGGGCATGTGAAATTAATTCTCACACATGTAATTAACAGGGGCATCTAGAATGTATATTACTGACTGTAGCATTACATGAGTCCAAAACGACGTCCTCCAAATCCTTGATGTGAACCTCCACTTTGGCTTCAGGTGGTATAAAATTCATTAGGGCATATGAAATTGTCATGATGGAAATCAACATCATAAATATAGTTTTTCTGTAATTTCTGCAAACGTCTACCAACATTCCAAACGCAGGTTTTGCGACAAGAAAGATTATGGGTAGAACACCAGTGATGCTGCCCATCACAACTGACGATATGCCTAATTCTTTCCCATATACCTGCAGCTGGGGAAGTATAGGACCCATTGCTGAAAATTTCAAGACAAATTATTTCGACATGTACAAGGCAAAACAACATAAGCGTCATTGAGAAAAATATTGGAGATTAGAAAAAAACCATCATTCTTAGTAAAACATTTTTATGGCAGTTTTCACTTGATAAATATTTACATATTAAGGAAACAATTATAAATATAAATTTTTGTGCCCAGAATATAGGTTTACTTTTGACTTTTGTCGCTTATAGCAGCCATTTTTGTTTTATGGTGGTTAAGTTAAAGTTCTTGAGGTTCTTATGACAATTCACAAAATGTACCTAATCTTTTCGCTTAAATGCACTTATGCTAAACAATAAATCAATCATAACAATGCCAGCTGTGTCACTTAAGTCAACATTAAGATAAATTTTGTATAAAAATAGAATCCATTTTTTGTTAAAAATAGTTGGTAAAATATAGAGATTTCATCTCAGGGATAATAATAAAGAAAACATTATTTATTGATGGATTTTCAGTAATGTTTCAGTGCTTTCCTAAGAGGATTTCATGACATCTTATATTGAAGCTAGAAGAACTCTTTAAACATTCTAAAAAAATATTCATGAACGGGAAAAAATTTCCGCTTATTAATTTAAGCTCGTGGGATATTCAGTAGGATAATGTTTTACTGTATATATACTCGCGTCAAGAATTCAGACGTCTTACGTCACGGCTGACGTTACACATTTGTTTTTATTGTCAACGTAATTTTCGATATTTCGTCGCGTTAAAAACAATCATTCTTTGCAATTTAGTGCAATATATAATGCAAACTTTTAGTGTAGTATATAGTTTTATTAATATCAGTTGCAGTTTCTTAAATATTTTGATGAAAATGTAATGAATTATTCATTTGTTCGTATGACGTAAGTCGTCTGAATTCTTGTCGCGAGTATAGCTAGCAATCAAATTTCTGTACTTCAGGTCATCTGACAACATCTATCCAATTAGGAAACTATTACAGTGACTATTTCATTCATCTTAAAATTTTCACATAATCTGACCAATCACAAACCAAAGACGGCTGGTATTATCGCGAAAACATCAGCTGTGTTTGAATTCTGATTGGTCTATCAGCTTTGTGTTTTCAACGACGAAACCACGGATATAGATCGCAAAGCAAAGTTTGATAAAAATAATTGTAGCTGCAGACGTCAAAATGAGTCGGACCTTCCACTTTGATCGCGATATAGTCTAATAAATCCAAATTTATCGCGAAAATTCAATCACTAGTGATATTACTACTGATAATACCCCAATAAAATGTCAAGTTGAAAATCAACAAACGTCAGATTGACAATTTATTTTGTATGTAAAAAATTATCTTACCGCATTCTCAATGACAAAATTATTTCGGACTCATCAAGGCTCAATAGGTGAAAATTACACACCAAACAATGTATTAATTTAAAGGTAGAAATAGTGATCAGATATACAATTAGACTTTGTATTGAAAATAATTACATTTAACATACGAGTATAATAATTGCGCATATAGACCATTAATAACTCAAGAATAAAAAATATTTAAAATGTCAGGTACAGTCAAACAAAACGTCAACACATAAACATCAAAAAGTGTCCAGGGTAATGACATGCACTTGAAGAAGAATGAAAATCTCCAGAAATGTTTTGAATTACTATGGTAACGGAACCAAATGCAAGCTTCTAATTGGTTAGAAAACGTTGGTGTAAAATTTTCAATAAAATATGACGCTTATGACTGACTGACAAAATGAAGCTCATAATCAGTCAATAACCAATACTTCTTTTAAGCTATTTTTAATAGATATGGGTTAAGTAATGTATGTAAAAAAGAAAAGTATAATAAATTTAATGAAACAATTGTCAACTTATCCTTTTTATAAATAGTTTATATACCAAGGTATAAAGTTCAGTCCAAAAACGTCAGTTTTTCGATAATTTGTTCGTGACAAAATGACATTTACGCGATTTAAGATTTAAATCTAAATAATTTTTTCGCATTTTGACTGATAATATGCTATTTTATTAAATGTAAATCGTTTACTAAAGTGGCACTTTAGTATTGAAATGCCACTTTACTACATAGTAATGTAACCGTTAATAAAAAACAATTTGACATAGTAGTACATTAAACGACAAGTTTAAAATGTCTTCAGATCAATTTTCTAAATTGTTTTCAGTAGCAAGACTCATTTTTATAATTAACCTAAACTTAGAATCAATTCGACTTATAAAAATGAAACTTAACTGTTATTATATAAATAAATAAATCCGTGTCACGTTACTATATTTTACGGAAATCTTACACAAGTAGACCTACTATAATTTTTTTAGATTCCTAACTTTGTAATGCTTTTATATCTATCACCATTTGCTTATAATTACCGATTGTCACAAAATGCGAAAAAATAGCATAAATAAATCTGGTAAGAAAAGCAGTTAAATTCATATTATCAGCTTTGTTTTTCCAATCTTGTTGTTTAATATATTATAACAAAATTTTGTCGATCATGCAGTTTTTAGTGTTTTATTAATGGTCTCTAGTGACCGATTTCTTATTTTTATAGGAAAAAATGCAAATTTTAATCTAGTAAATCTTTTGTATAATAATAAAAAAAATAAACAAAATTAAAACATGTTTATTTTTCAAAATTTTTGAACCAATTACTTATTCTTTGAAAAAGGATTCGTGATTTTAGAGAACAAATTAAGAAAATCTTATCTGTTAAATTATTGATATAGGAAATTGTATTTATACCACTTTTCATCATTATTATATAGTACATGTCCATACAAAATTCTTAAATCGATTAAAAACAATATATTATGCAGGAAATTTAACGAACATATAACAGTTAATTCCACACAAATATGGAGATCTATTTCTACATTTTTCACACCGAACCAGTTTGTAATGTCAAGTAATATTAGCTAGCAATGCCACTTTCACAATTCAAATAATTTGAATACATATTTCTTTTGAAAATGGCTATTATATATTTGTTTATACTTGTATTGAAATATGTTAAAAACAGTTTTATTAACGATTCTTCTTTAATTTGATATAATACGTAAACACGCATTACTTGGAAATAATTCAACTGATGTTAGGAAGAAGTCGTGTGTGCAAAATTTAAGCAACGAATAAAACTTTACTTATTTATCTAATTACTTCTATAAGCCAAAATAAATGCAAAATAAAATCCATCAATGTTTTCACAGAATATTTATATTCATTTATTTATAAGTAATGGATACATTATTTATTTATAATGTAAATCAAGAATATTAAATGTGTTAAAAGTATTTATTATGGCTGTAATACTAGATAATTATTGAATATTTATTAATTGCAGAATACGTATTTACTTGTTGGCTACTGACTCACAATGACGCTACAAATTTGTATGTTAGAAGTAATATGCATATTTTATATACATAACTTTTATCAGCTTAGAACAACTTGCTTATGGTAAAATCAGGTTTATTTCAGTAAATAAACTATTTATTTATTTTAGCAAATATGAATAAATGCCTTGCCTGCCATAAAGAAGAAGTAATGGGCCTTAATGGGCAGCAGCTTCCTGTTGATCTTCATAGTAAACTACGATCTGCACACATTCAAAAACTGTAACAAAATATATTTTTTATGTTACCGTTAGACAACTGGTATACTTTTATTTCTACACCTCCGTTATTTTCTCATTATCAGTTTTATCAGACTGATAATAATTATTGTGCTTAGGGTTTTAATTCCACAGGTGCGTGGTTTTAAGCCAGAGGTTGATAACGTGGTAGAAAGACAAACATAAAGACATGTACTTATTATATACTTTTAAATAAACTATAACCAAAGATTGTGAAAAAGTAGTATGACTTCTTGTATTACACACTGATCCATAATACAAAGATTTAAACGTTTCATTTGTATTCGTCATTATCACACTTCAATATCGCAATACTTGATCAAGATTGCCATTAGATACTTCGTACCATCACATATCAGTGCAAAAAAATTGCATGCTTGCTTTTTTCTTAAAATATTAATATTTATTTAGTGCTAAAGACTTTTCGTATTTTTCGATCTTAATTCTATTTATTATTGAACAGTATTGTATAAAAAGTTTAACAGAAAACAGTGCTCATAAACAAACAATAGCAAAAACAGTTTTTATTTCTCGAGAATCACTATAATAGCTACTTTTATGTGAAAATTGAACAAAAATTATAATCAAGTAATGGAGTAGAATACAGAAACTTCTCCCAGAATGAAATCCTGGTTCCGCCAATGGTTATATCCTGATCGACACTAAACTTCTGTATTCTGTATTCTACTTCATTGCTTGATTATAATAACACCAATCAACTAAAGTTAATAACGAACATAATATTTGAGTGTTATTATTTTCAAGTCAATAACGGAATGATTTTCTTTATTTTAAAGGAAATAATGAGTGATTAATATTTTTAACCACGTTCACCATTATCGCTGTCATTATCTCTTCATAAACGAATTTTATTGTTGTGGCATATTTTTCAAGTTTTATACATGGGATATATCAAAATATGTTCGTTGCTGTAAAACAAATAGGTATAACTTTAGCATACAACTCTAAAATATTGATTTAAATACTATATGTGTTTCTTAATTTTTTATTACTTAAAATTCTAGCTCTATTTTGTTTATAGAACCGTAATTATTTAAAAACTGAACGTGCGCGTAATAAATAAAATATATTTCTGGCACCAAAATTTATAAATATGTGCTCTGGATACTCGCCAAACTTGTAACCTCTCAATTGAATATTATCTTACAGTTTTTTTAAACAAATCGGCCCGAGTACAATCTAATGAGAGGTTATTTTCAATATATATTCACGCACATTTTTTTTGTCATACTGTAGATGAGTGATGACATCATCGCCATTTCCAAAATCGATTTCATAATAATGTGTGATGTGGTATGCTAGGTTCAAAAATATAAAGCCATACTCCTTTGATAATTCTTCATTTCTCTGATAGTTCTATAACTACATTCAAAATAAATCTGTAGCCTATCAATTTCTTCATTAAAACTATTCATTTTGTTATAAATTAGACTTGAACGGCGACAACAATTACAAACAAACCGATATGTGACAGATAGCCGTAGGTATGGATAAAACTTTATGAACGCATAACCTATTGGCATATTTTGTTATAAAGCAAATAAGTTAAAACAAAGTTGCATACAATATTTTTTCTACGTTCATGCAAAAACCAAAAAATGTTTTATTTAGATGACACTAAGTGTAGGAAAATATGACGTCGATTTAAACATTTATCTTTGTCATGATGACAAAACGCTGTAGTAGAATGACAGATGAATGCAATAAACATGTTATTGCACTAGTGCAATAAAGAACCACTTTTTCTACTAAATTTAGTTCAATAAAGTTTTGTTTTTTGCATGAACGTAGAAAAAATAATTAAAAACCATTAGATTAATTAGATTAATGTGTTAGTGGTAGACAAGTCCTTATATAACAAAGTCGATGCTTCTAAATGGAGGAAAGATGTAAAGTCTATGTTATATGTTTTAAAATGACATGGTATACATAATACTAATTGTTACTAATAATTGAAAATAATTATGCTATGAAGGTGAACTATGTGCGGAATATCAATTTGCGACGTAGCCGTTTTGTAAAGTAGTGGTTGTGACGTCACATAAACTATTTATTTAGAGTTAGTAGGTAGCTGAAAAAGATCGTAAAAACTAAATAAGTGCATTTTCAGTACGTCTATCTAAATCAACCTTTTGCAATATCAATCTAATCTGTTTAGTTTGGTTAAAATGTTTCATATTTTATTGTTCACCATTTCCAGAAAGAATGAGTTTCTGACAACATTTCAATAAATGCTCTGATAAGTTTTCCAAAATTATAAAAGATATAGGTATTTGGTAAGGTACAAACATTTTTATCTAGGGCTCTTATACAGGGCGTTCGGGATATGAGTACCTTTATTGT
Source organism: Monochamus saltuarius (assembly GCA_025584915.1). Taxonomy (NCBI): domain Eukaryota; kingdom Metazoa; phylum Arthropoda; class Insecta; order Coleoptera; family Cerambycidae; genus Monochamus; species Monochamus saltuarius. The sequence goes on from CM046726.1 coordinate 7,404,653, forward strand.
GTTGTATGATAAATTGCATCTAACAAAACATAGCTGACTTATTGCCTACCTACGGTATTACAGTTATGACCTGTACATTACCATGTCAGGTATTTCTACATAGTAATGGCAAGTACCTCCAAACATACTTACCCTAAATAATTTTCTTAGAGCTTTTCTTATAACACAGGATAAAGTCTGTAACAGTTATAGCTATGACTGTTCAAAATGATTGCTATTACTTGTGAAAAGAATTCACTGGACAAACATCTCATAGCCATAGAATTTTGTCCAGTTTTGTTATAAATTATTATGTCATGCAGATCATGGTCATTAATAGGTTGCACATTGTGTTATGTACACCTACAAAGAAACAGTAGGTATAAAATAATGAAAAGAAGAAAGCATGTACAATCCACAACAAACTTGAGGATATAGTCAAGGCTTGAGGTTAGCAGCTACAGGACAGGCAATGGGTTGCAATGTTGTTTACTTAAAAAAGGTTTATGCTTAGTCTTAATTGCACCTTAGTTTGCAATTTCGTTAAACAGTTTTACATTTTATAGTAGTTATATTTTTATTTTTTAATTGTATTAGTAGAAAAACTATTCGTTTTAGACATTTTTATTGCGCTTGGACATTTATATTTGTCAAGCCCTTTAAATATTGGCTCTCATATTCTGGGCACCCTGTATATCTCATAAGGTGAACGTATGAATGATGGACTATCCATTTAAAATATTGCGTAAGATATTTTCTTGTTTACAATTCTCTTCAAAAGGATGTTAAAAATAAACCACATTGTTTAAATTGCATTTAAAAATAAACTTTGTGATATACTCAACCGTGGCTGTATGGAATATAGTGGCTATGAAATCAATAAAAACAACGCATATAATGTCATAAAATTGTTTTTTCAAAGTTACGAATTAGATTAATTTGGATTTTTAAAATGTTTTCTAATGAGTTTAATAACATGTTCAATAGAACTAAAAATGCAATCAATACTTTTAATTCACTGTTTTTAATATTTGAATAAGTTAGTGCTAATGCAAAGCTAATAAAATAAATGAAGGTATTTAAGAATAAGACAAATTAAAAATATACGCATCTAAACAACAATTGACAATGCTCGCTAAAGTAGTTCTACTTACCTCACAATTATATATGTAATTTACGCGTCCACACTTTCTGGCGCTTTCCAAACATAACTTAAATTACTGACAAATTGTAAGTTGTTATAGTTTAAACTTAAGTACATAAATTGCACTTTGCAATTAACCAGACATCGTTACTTACTTTGAGATTATCGTAACTGTATTGAATATTTTGAGATTTTTCCCAACGAAGTCTTTATCCTTATCACAAGATTGTTTACTATCATACTTGTTGAAAATAATTTTATGTACATTAAATGAATTTTATCTCGTATCACATGAATAAGTAACGGTGGCGTACATACTTGTTGTAAAACACTGTAATGTACACAAACTTTGTTTTGAACAACGTTAATTGTGTAGGCCAGAAAAGCAGGACGCCCGTGTCACTCGCGACTCGGTTACTGAGTGGTATCACTATCGTGCTTAAAATAAACTTGTATGGGAGCGAACGTGTTACACTCGGTTTCAATAAATTAAAAGGGGAATAGAGTATATTTATATATATGGAATAGAGTATTTTTCTAAATCATTCAACTTGTACCGCTACTGAAATTTTTGGTTCGAACGTTGACCCCACTGTTATCAAACAGTGACGTAGGGATTAATGTAACCGTGAAAAGATATAACATCCATCCAGTAATTACCCATCTAAATGAACAAAAAGTAAAAAAATAATAAAACGCTAACGATGTAAGATTGACAGACAAAAAAGATGTTTTGTTTAAGTAATTTTCTGTTCCTTTTAGTCGCAGAATTGATAAGCATGAGACAACGAGTGTCTTAGTTACTGTATTCCATAATAAAAACGACATATATTAAAGGAATATGTTTTAACAATAAATATTTATTTTTCGAGTTCTAGTCTAATAGGTACTTAAAAATATCTATATATTATACAGTAAAGGAAGAGTACATATTTCAGGAATAATGGCAGCAGTCACTGTTGTAATATTCATTATACTCGAATAATATCGTTAATTTTATTATTTAGATACTATTATGTGTAATTTGTTTATGACTGTGAACAATGTATAGTAATACTTTAGATATTAACTATTCCTCAACTATAGTAATACTTAAGGCATTAACTAATTCTTGTATAATAAGATTACATATTCTTCATTTAAGAATAAAACTTACTTGAAATCAAGAAAATTGCATGGCCGTTAGAGAGCATTTACACCAAACTTTTCCACATAAATGGGTAGGAAAGGCCGGACCTGTTTTATGGCCTCCAAGATCGCCTGATCTGAACCCTCTAGATTTCTTTGTTTGGGGATATTTGAAGACATTCAAGACAGATGTATGGTACTTCTGTAAATAACAGTGTCAAAAAATCCAAACGAAGGAGGGTGTTTTCGAAAGAGTTCGAATATCGTTGAGACGAAGATGTCGTGCCTGCTTGGAAGTGGACGGAGGGCACTTTGAACATCTTCTGTAACTTTGTTTTTTGTTTGTTAAAAGCTTCCTTTGTCAGTTTATTCCTAATAAAATAAAATGTTTGAAAAACGAATAGTGGTCCATATCTCCGCAACCGTTACTTTGCGGACCCATGTTTATTAAGACTTTTCTGCTTATTTTGGTTCATACTATTACCTCCTGAAATATTTTACACTCTTTTCTAACACCCTGTATATAAATATTTTGCTAGCGTGCATTAATCGTGGCTGATACTAATATACACAAATGTACAAGTTACATAGCTATTTGGTGTTCAAAATTACGACGAGGAAGACGCACAATCCATTTTTTTGTAAACTTTAACATATTATCACAGAATATATAGCTAACGCTAGCTATATATTCTGTGATATTATACAATGACTATAGGTATACCATATTATATCAATATCTAGTACAGGTAACAATAAATCAGCAAGACCTTGCGATATGTATACATGAAGTAAAACATTTGTGTAGTACCAGTGCATATAGTGTTCATTAGTAGTTATGTATACCTTAAATTAAAATTTTTCTATTTTTATTCTGAAAGTTTACAGTGAAATAGCTACGTTGCAGGCATCTTGCATTTTACTTATAATTATTTTGACAAATTAAACAACAAGTGAGCACTAAGTGCACATAATAATGGCAAGAAAATCACTGTAAAGTCACTTATTGAAATAAGTGATAAAAAGAAATATTTGCTGGTATTGCGGTAGAACTAGTCATCCTAGGATGAATGCCTAGCAGCCTGATTATACATTTTTGCTAAGGTGATCAATTAAAAAAGCTAGTACATTAGGTGGAATTGCAGTAATAAATCAAATGTAAAAAAAAACTTTTTAACAACTAGAAGGTTGCTTTAGCAAAATTGTTTTTGTTTAGACAGCAACGCAGCTTTTTGGAACGTATTTACAGATGTTTAACTAGGAATAATCAGTAACTATTAAATGCTAAAACATATTTCTCTCAATGTATTTAGTATTCATACTATCCAATATATATTTTATAAACATTAACCAGACAAAGGCATAATGTCAAAATTTGAATGGACAATTGGAACAACTACGAAGAAAAAAAATAACATGGAATTCTGCAATGATTTACTTATTTAACAGAAAGCGGCTAAGAATAAACAAATGTTTTTGCTTTTATTTTCTATTATTTTTTAATAACTGTTGCTGTTAAAAGAACCTTGAGGCACCACTGGATTTTATAGAGTTGTTTTTGTTATTCTCGGATACATATATAAATAATTCATACGTAATTTTAATGCAGATATTCCACTTCCGTATTACCTCTACTGATATCTGCTGGTTATTTCATCAAGTCGCGACTAGCGGTATATAGGAAACTGTAAATATAGCTTCGTGGTGAGTCATGTGGCGCCTCCGGTGTAGAGGTTATTCGATTACATAACCACCATAAAACTACCTGTTTGAACCTTAAATTAAAATAATTAAAATAAGAAAATGTCTGCACATACAGGGTGGGCCATTTTAATCTGTACAGTCAAATATCTCAAGATTCGTGAGTGGTGAATGGCTCATACATCTGGGGGCCAGCTAGCTGTGCATTCAGATCTGACTTTGACCAAAGTTTACAGAATATTTATTCTGTAAACTTTGCTTTGACATTGATTTTGAAGGTTATTTGAAGGTCAAAATCAAATTTTTAAATAGAAACCAATATTTTTGAAGCCGGATCCGAAAAGAACAAGAAATCTTACGTCTGAAGCCACTTTAAAAAAATTTTGCTTGTTACTTTTAGATCGTAATTACAAGGTGAAATACCGGGAAGGCTGCAGTCAATCCTGTAGCTACGTAACTTGAAATCGCATTTAGGCTAACTTCCCATAATCTAAGCCAGGTAGTTAACTAGATAACATCATTCTGGATCATGTTCAAAGCCCAATTGGAAAATTCAATCCGCATTTGCATGTGGATTGGTTTTAATTCTTGGAGCAGTTATGTGGTACGCATGATACCTAAGAGTCCTAAGAATTCTCAATGGCGTTCTTCGTTTTCATGATGTTATCCACGACAACACACGTCGAGTGCAATAAGCACTTTTTGTACGAGTTGCATACAATATTTTTTCTACGTTCATGCAAAAACCAAAAAATGTTATTTAAATGACACTAAGTCTAGGAAAATGTGACGTCGATTTGAACGTTTATGTTTGTCATGATGACAAAACGCTGTAGTAGAATGACAGATGAATGCAATAAACATTTTATTGCACTAGTGCAATAAAGAACCACTTTTTCCACTAAATATAGTTCAATAAAGTTTTGTTTTTTGCATGAACGTAGAAAAAGTTAATTTGTGCTATTCAAAAATGTTTTGGGTGTAATAACTTTTCTTAAGAATTTTTTGATATATCGTATATAGTAATATAGTATATATTACACATAACAACATTAGCTTATTTTATAATTAACTGTAGATGGATTTCTAAAACAATTTTTCTTATTTTTTCAAGAAATATTTCATTTATCAACATACATTGTAAAAATTATAATTCCTTACAGTTTATTGTAATTTATCTTGATAATTTAAAATTAATTGTTATTTAAATTTAGATAATCAGATAAGTAGATATACTATTAGAATTCTTATTGTCAGCATAAATATTTTTAGATTTTTATCTATTATCCGAGGGGAAGGTCACTTTGACAAATTTGTACACTTATACATTTGTACATTTATAAATACATTATCATCGCCAATATATTTTGTATTTATGCTGAAGAAAAAGGTTCGAGTATTTATAGTTATTTATGCAACAAGTACAAAAAGTAAGTGTTTATTGCACGCGACGTAAATTTTGTCCAACGAGGCCGTCAGGCCGAGTAAGACTACCCGTACAATTAACCCCCAATATTTTTTCCACGTTCATGCAAAAAAGCAAAACTTTATTGAACTATATTTAGCGGAAAAAGTGGATCTTTATTGCACTAGTGCAATATAATGTTTATTGTATGCATCTGTCATTCTACTACAGCGTTTTGTCATCATAACAAACATAAACGCTCAAATCGACGTCATATTTTCCTAGAGTTAGTGTCATCTAAATAAAACATTTTTGGTTTTTGTATGAACGTAGAAGAAATATTGTATGCAACTCGTACAAAAACTGTTGATTGCACTCGACGTGTTATCCTACTCGGCCTGAAGGCCTCGTTGGACAATTTCAGGTCGCGTGCAATAAACACTTACTTTTTGTACATGTCGCATAAATAACTATTATTTGTATTTGCGAATGTATATCTCTAGGGCGCCAAAGTTTTTGAAAAAATTTAAATATTTGGTTACAAAATGAAAAAGCTTTAAACGATAAAATTAAATTTGTTATATGAAAATATATTGATAAAATTCTATTAGTTACCGTTTTGTACAAATGCCTTAAACTGAATACCTCAGTTATATTAATATTTTTTTGTGTATTATCTGATTGTCCCAATTTTGTGATTATTATTCTTACTGTGATTTAATTGGCCCAGTAACCATTATAAACGGAGAAATGTATCTGAATTTCATACAAACTATTTTATCCGTTGATCTAGAAAATGTACCCCTACTGATAAGAAGGGAATGTAGTTCATGCGCGATGGTACTCCTTCTCATTTTACAGTAAATGCTAGGCATTTTTTGCAACTAAACGGTAAGAGTTATCAAAATTTTTGAAGACTGAATTTACTCAAAAAGTTGTTAGCTTTTATCAAAAATGTGACAATCAGATACCCAAGACATAAAAAAATATATGTTTAACTATCGTATCCAGTATAAGGCATTTGTGTAAGTCGGTAATTAACATTAATTGCATCAAAAAAAGTCTTTTACTAATATATTTTCATAAAACAAATTTTATTTTAATCAGTCAACACTTTTCCGTTTTATAATCGATTATTGAAATTTTCTCAAAAACTTTGGCGCTTCCTAACACCTTAACGATGCATTTTTTGCATATAGGTAAATTAGCATAAATCATATCTGAAAATTCTAGAGTGGTTCTCTGGTACACGCAACTTAAAGTCACCCTGTATTTTCAGCTTGGTTTGCTTGCAAGCACTAGAAATTTAGAGTAACCGTCCACCAAACGCTAACAGAAAGCGGCTGAGGCCTGATAACGTTAGACGCAGCCATTATCTGATATACAATTTTTTAAATGTTCTGTTTGTAATCAAGAGAAAGTTGAGTCATATAATCGTAAGGCAAATTTTATTAATGACAAGTATACAATTTATTTTTGTTTATTACGTTAAAGTATTAATGTATTGTAATTTTTTAAAATAAAGCGTGGAAAACGATACAAATGACGCCTTATCATGTCCCTTTTTGGTCCCTATTTGGACATTTTTTCTTTTTAATTCACTGGAAGCACTGCTGTTAACCCAACTTTATGAAATAGGCTTTAATTTTAAACACCAGTAAACCTAAAATTATTACAATTACTTATACGTGTAAACATGTGTCAAATACCTAAATAAAAATAATAAAAAAAAACATTAATTTGTCTTTCACAAGAGCTAGTCGAAATCCATGCGTCTCCTGGGATTGGTCAAAGCGTTTGAAATAGAGCAAATAGAGAGCCATATCAGGACTATTTGACGCTCAATTCCAAGTAGACAAACAGAACCAAACTGGAATATATTTATATTTAAACACATTTTGAAGATATTTATTTCTATTTAAAAGTATTTCATTGTATTTAAATATATTTGTTTCTACTTAAACGTATTTGTTTGTATTTAAATGTATATCTTTGTATGTAAAATGTGTTATAAAGTAAATACTTGTATTTAAAAGTATTATTCACTGTATTTACATATTTATTTGTATTTTCTAAATACGTTTGTTAGGTTTGTACACCTATTTATCGAGTGACCTTCCCCTCGCTATTACCTTACTAAAGATTATATCTTTTGACAACTCTGTTTAAGGTTAACAGTTGAAACAGTGTGCAAACTCTTCCGTCATAAACAAATCTGTGACTTTCTAGTATATACAATAAATAATTCAAATAAGGTAGAGCAATTCAGTGTTTATGCCGAATTTTCTCTAAATGTATAATGATCTGCTTGTTTGTTACTTTATTTGGAATGTAGAAGGTATGACAACAGGTTTATTTTTATAAATTAAACGCTGTAAACTGCAAGGATAAGTAAATAACTATTCATACTAATGTGATATGCATACAAAATAAGATAACAATCAGCATGTAATTAAAAAGAAATTCATCATCTTTTTATGGTCACTTAACTAGGAATGTAAATTAGAACTTATAATATATTATAAGTTTTTTGGAAGGCTGAAGGAATCATATCTAAAAATTACATAGTATCTTAACTGTTTAATTGTGAGGTAAGTAATAATCAAGACCATGCAAAGCGTTGTCAGAAGTACATCTTTTATAAATTTTGAATATTATTATCAACATCATACGTGCACACTACAGTGATATATTATATGAATACATTTGTGCATACACAATTATATTAAAAATGCGCCAAACAAAAAAAAAATGTTTCCAGTTTTGATTTCTTGATATCTATCATAAAACGGACATAAGTATTCACAGAATTTCGCGGTTTGAGAAAACCTAGAGATATCCAGATGTACTCTTCATACAAATTTGATGATAACTGTTCAAAGAACAGCGGTTTGTTTTTTCCAGAAATCTTTTTCTTCTTTCTGTGTAAATCTCTTTGATGATAGAACTATGTAAAATGTATGCTTAACAATAGATAAAACAAATTGGTGTTAATACTTTTTTCACATAGATAAACGTTGAGATCATGGCATTCCCAACCGAATAAGGAATCACTCTCTTGCTCTTAAAATGGGCCATGGAATTTCCCAAACATAATTATTAATTCAAAAAATATTTAGGGATATAAACATTTCTTTAACACTGTAAATTAAAAAGTACACTCTTATTATACTGTATTCAAAATTGAATCAATTATACGAGTATGATCTGTTTCCAGTACTAGTTTTCATATTTATTTATGTATTTATTTATTTAACATACACTATCCGACAGCCTAAACCATTTAATGGGCGGGAATAACATATGAAATTAGAAAAAAACTTAAATATAAAATATAAACATAGATATTGCAAGAATAATTGTTTAAACATTTACATAACAATAGAATTGTAGACAAAATACAAACTAAGAAACCGAATAAAATTAAAAAAATATAGAAGCAAAGAAGTATGTATAACATAATTTGCTATATTAGGTATTAATAATATTGTGTGAAACTAACTACTCTGTGGACTAAAGCCCCAACCAGCATTGAATTACACCCACAATATCTACCCATATATTCTTTATTTCTTCTTATTCTGTTATATTCTATTCTTTTTATTATTTATTAGCTTATGTAACATTTTTTACTGTATTAGAAAGTTATTTTAATCTAGTATAAATCAAATATCCTACAATTCCTATCAATGAAGTTATACATATGTATGCTCTCTGATACCAAACATCTAGGTATGCTAATGAACAATTCCACAGACAAAGCTTTATTCAATTATAATTATCTAAAGAAATTAATCTATCTAAATTTACTAACCTAGTTTCATGAAAACACTTTATAAATATCTAATTTCACTTTTGTGGGAACAGTGGGAACTCGAAAATTCAGCCACAATACAAATAGTGGTATTGTGGTTGAACTTTACAGTTCCCAGTTTTGGTAAAACAAACGCTTGAACAGCAAGGAAGTTGTATCAGTTTCATAAAACTGTTTGAGTTTCTTAGAACAAAGAGATCTCTATATGTCTCACATTGTATATTATTGTGTTCAATAAAACCAAGCTTAAGATCTTTAAAACTATTGCATTTTCTAATTGAGTTACAATCAGTCTTGTAATTAAAAGTAATAGGATTTACTTTCCTATACACATATAATTACACTTCGAGAAGTTCAGAGGCAGTAAATTTTTACAACACTAATTAAAAATTTTGTCAACGTTTGATTGAAGCTCGTCACAGTCATTAATATCTGACACAGACAGATACAATTTGAGTTCAGTCTGGATAAAGAAGGACCTCGCAGTTCAGGTTCCAGATAATATCATCAATAAAAATTAGAAACAATAGCGGGCCGAGAACCAATCTTTGACATAACCCAGAGATAGCATATATTGATCTAATGAGAATATAAAAGAAATGTATAAAAACATTTCTATTTTTTTAATCGAGACAAATCTAAAACACTACATATGTATTGGTTTGGAAGGCCTATCTAATCTAAATTGAGGATTGATGTGGAAAACAAAAAATTCCAATTGCACAAGAGGTCTGTATTCTTTGAATTGGTATAAACCCAAGAAAAAGTTAAAAATGATTGAAGTGAATAGTTCTTTAAATATCCGTAAAAAATGGTATGCTTCTAAGGCAAAAAAATTGGAGCGTCACAATGTCCAGCGTCGTTTACTTATGGTGTCGTTATCTACCTTAATTTCAAGTCTTAGTAAGCCCAAACATTTATTTAGCAACGCTATTGCTTCAGCTATTTACAACAAACATTTATTTCTTCAGTTAAATCGATCACCCTGTAAATATATTACTTAAAAAGAAAGACTACTAGATTTCACATACCGAAAAATATTCAGTGTTCCAGTTTAATGTCTACGATGGTATTTGCAATTTTTTCTTATCTTACAGGGGTAATGATCGAGATGACTACACTCGAAATATATTATATGACCTTGTACATAATTATTACTAATTTTGATTCTTGAACGGACCAAAACCAAAAAGCAGAGGCAGTTTATTGGGTGGGTATTAATTTTAAAAATAATTGTCTTTATACAAACTTCTAGTTCCAAGGAACAATAATTAATCGGTAATTTTCGAACTGACCTTGTCAGCTTTCATAGTAATACTATGTAGTCACGATTTTAAGAATTGCACCAGTAAAAAAAGTAGATGGGGATAGAGAGGTAATTGTCCTCCCCACGTGCCCTCGCTGAAGGCAATGTTTCTACTGTAAGTATGTATAATTACTAATTACATTGTTAGTTATAGACATAACAATGCCCGGCAGCATATTTAAATGATGGTAGAAGAACATCAGTGGCACAAATAGAAAACAAAAACTATTTTAAAATTGAACACATTCTTAGCACAATCAATGCTGTAACCAGTAAGTAATTTATGAAAGACCTTATTTATCTACACGGTCATATTTTGACTGCTGGATTAACTTTATATATATACTTCTCCAAGAAAAAACAGCCATTGAAAATATTTTTCTTAATTATGATGCTTTAAAAAAAATCAAAAAATTACATTGAGCTTTGGTAACTTCTATTATTATTTAAACTTTATTGGTTAGAAATTGAGAAATATTAAAGATGCTACGCTGCATTGTATGCTCTTTTATTAATTATTATAGTAAGTTTATAAATTTTGGGCACTGGAGATTTTAAAAGTAACAATATCATTATTTTAAATATATAGATCTCCGACTTCACACGCTGAGTTAAACCATATGCGAAAAAACTAGAATTAAAATTTAAAATGAACCATTTTAAAGATGTCTTGCGTAAATGTTAAGCCTACGTGAATTTTGAAAATTTTCCATAGTTTCTTCAATTTGACTGCGACAAAAATATTAAGATCTTCTTTAAACGGTTTTATTTAAGTTTTGCTTCAAATTTTGTCACACCTTTTTCTCTCGTTTGAATCGCTCTACTTTTTGAACTATCGATGTTAAAAGAATATTTTTCGACGAACGTTAGTTAAAGTATAATTTTTAATGCTTGTTGCCAGTGTCTAAAATTTTATTCTAAGAAAATAAGGTTAAAAGAAATTTACTTTTAGCACTGGTACTAAACACGAAATGATGGTGATGCGAAAATAGAAAACAATTAAGAAATTTTAAATCAAAGAATGTTTACTTACTTAATTAAATGTACAGTTAAATGAACTATAATTATAATAAGTAATTCCATGGCCAATGTCATTAGTAGTTCTAGTAGTAATTATTACTGTGAAATTTGTACCAGGGTAGAGAACAATATTATCCGCCAAAAATTTGGATAAAATTTGGCCCGCGATGTTTTTCTTGCTTTGTAACGAGTCTTCTATATAACCCTCCACTACTGTAATATACACATAACGGCAAAAGTCTTGAACCCCCTGTATATAAAATTATTCTATTAAACCTAGTTTTTCTTAATGTGGTAAAAAAAGTATATGTACTTAGCGAACAAGAAAGACAATAAAACACTGCAGTCCATGAACCTTTACTTTATTACCAATGGTTTTACAGATCTGTTCAGTGTATTCACCCAAGTGTTCCTTTGAATTTCTGTCCATTATGCCAAGACGTGAAATTTCTGCGTTTACCCGAGCAAGAATGACTGCTTTACATGATGCAAGACATTCTAATTATCAGACATCGAACATGTTGGGCCTTCCTAGATCATCTGTTGTACGAATAGTACATAGATATGAAGAATTTGATATATATATATATTTGATTTGATATAGTGGAAAACATACCACGTAGTGGACATCCTCGAGTATCTAATGAAAGGGAGGATCGGTATTTGGGGCAATATGCCCGTTGACACCGCACATCTTCAGCATCACCTCTCAGGGCCCACTTTAAAGGTACGCTTCGCCGTGTTTTATCGACACCTACTATTCAAAGACGACTCCACAACGCAAATTTATATGCTAGAAGACCATTACGGGTCCCCACTCTACTTCCAAGGCATCGTGCTGCCCGTCTTCAGTGGGCCCTAGAGCATAGAGGTTGGTTTCTACGCCAGTGGCGATGGGTCTTATTTACAGACGAAACCAGAATTGGGCTGGTTACTGATGACAATCGACAAGAAGTCTGGAGAGAATCGGGTCATCAACAGCAACTTCATTTTCCCCGTGAAGTTGCTCCGTACGATTGGGAGAACCGTACTGTTTTGGGGTGGAATAATGTTCAACCGCCGCACCTCATTAATTCGGATACCATAGAATATGACCAGTCAAATCTACATCAAACAAGTTATCCCATTATCTACCACCACGTAATGAATTACGTGAAAATTTTGTGTTTATGGACGACAACGCTCGACCACATCGCGCAAGAAGGGTTCAAGAGACACTCGGAGCAGGACATATCAATATATTAGATTGGCCAGCCAACTCTCCTGACATGAATCCTATTGAAATCATGTGGGATTTCGTTGCTAGAGCCATTCATAATCATATTCCTCCACCTCAGACTACAAATGAGTTAGTCGTGGTGGCAGAAGAGGAATGGAACAATATTCCGCAAGAGATCGTTAACCGCTTGATTATCTCAATGCACAGACGTGTCAATATGCTATTGGAACGTGGTGGAGGTCATACCTACTATTAGTCCAGTAGAGAACTTTGTTATTTCTTTTTGATTTAATACATTTTGTCAAAAATCTCACACATTTGCTGGTTTTTAATTTTCTGAGTACTCAGTTTATCGAACATATTCTTTTCACAAAAAAAAAGATTCAGAAAACAATATACTTTTATAAATGTATTTGAATTTTCTGGCAAAAATATTTATTTAACAAGAATGAGGGGGGTGCAAGACTTTTGACGTTGTGTGTACTTACATCCACCGTGTGTTAATGATAGTAACATTAGCACCTGAGTCTGTCAACAAACTAGCCGAGATCGTGAAGTAGGCATCTTATCATCTATACATTGATTCTAACTGTAGCCATGGCACATTTACTTATTCTTATATTTTTTTGAAAATTCGTGAATGAATAGTGTTCGCTGGACCAAGGGCTATGTACTTTTTATAATAGTTCAAATTTGAGTATAATGTACCAGTAATATCATCATGTGCATCTACGAAAAATTTGTCGATTTGTTCTCTACTTGTGTCTACTTTCGACTTTGATATCCTTCGCGTTTCCGTTCCAAAAAAGCAACAAGCTTGTAATATTTTCTTATATCCTGATTCTTTATGTTCATCATCGCCGTCAACATGAAGTAATTTGACCAAAGCGTTGACGATTTCCATATTTTGGAGTTTTCCTCAAAGTATGATAAAAGCACTTTGTCATTGAATTTGGTGACTAACACTTTTTTAGTTTCAAGAAACGATTGTACGAAAACTCGTACTGTTGCTTTGACTTACTAGGCAATAACTCGAAAGTGGCTTTATTAGTAGCTTCTTCAATTTCCGCCGGGGGAAATTTATTTTCCTGGTGACTTTTCACATCAAGAAATTTGAAGTTACTTGTCAACAAACGATCGAACTTTCATTATTTTAGCAACAATAAATTTTATGAGCAATTAGATACCAAAATGATATTTTATATCTAAATTTGATGCCTAACGTAAGAATAGTACATTATACTATAAGGGAGAGAAATGCGTTATTTTGGCAGAGGTGCAATTTGAAGCCCGAGGGCTACAATGCACCGAGGACAAAATAGCATCTCTCCCGAATGGTATATACTATTTTTTCCACGGTCTCATTAACTTAAAAACACATATTTTGTCATTATGAAGTAAGTAGCACCAGAATTATTGTATTCGGATTTGAGCATTTATTTAGTAGTCGTTGAGTTATTGTCATAACTACAAAATAAACAAACAAAAGAATTGTCAAATTAAGGTGCTAGTTTGGTTTAGTTTAAAGTTTGTTTAGTGCACAATGAATAATTGTGAGTCGGAAGAGATTGTGGAGGCTGCAAATATTGCAATAAGCAATTTGCTGCCTACGAAGTCAAGATTTTTATACGATATAGCCTACAATCGGTTCAAAAAGTGGTGCGCCGAGAAAAATGTTCAAGTATACAGCGAGAATGTTTTGTTGGCATACTTCAGTGAAAATGCAAAGAATTACAAGTCTTCCACATTATGGGCACAATATTCTATGGTTAAGTCAGGCTTGATAATTTACGACAACATGATGATGATGAAAAGAACCGGTGACAGATATCAAGCGAAAAAATCGAAAATATTGACAAAGGGTGAAATCGACCGTTTTCTGTCAAGTGCAGATGACAAAGAATTCTTAATGATTAAGGTAAGATTACTTTTGTTGTTAGGTATTTCAATTATTAAGTATTTTGATTTTTATAGGTTGGATTAATTCTGGGGATTGCTGGAGCTTGTCGAACTGATGAACTAGTCAATTTAACTGTAGATGATATTGAGGATGTAGGCTCTTCCTTGATTGTAAAAATTCCAAACACTAAGACAAAGATTCCACGAACCTTTCTGGTTACCGATGTGGGAAATATGCTTGAATTGTTTTGAAAATACCTGTCCTTCGTCCTCCCCACGTCAAGCATAAGCGCCTTTTTTGTACTACAAAGCAGGAAAATGTAGTTCGCAGCCAGTTGGCAAGAATACCATGGGAAAAATTAGTAGCTTCGTATTTAAAATTACCTGATGCTGCATGTTATACTGGTCACTGCTTACGAAGATCTTCAGCGACATTACTGGCAGATGCTGGTGTGGATATCACGACAATAAAGCGTCATGCTGGTTGGAAATCAACGACAGTCGCTGAGGGTTACGTCGAGAACTCCATTGGAAATAAGACAAAAATTGCTAATCAGGTTTTAGTAGGTACCACTACTAGCACAATCACAAAACTGTAAATGTAAGCGAAAGTAATATTCCTTCTAATATTAATTTTGAAAATTGTACAAATGTAACATTTAATTTAAACGTCAATAAATAATTCCAATGTTATCTTTTTTTTGCATGAAAAACGTTCTCCATAATGTAAACTCCCTTGGGAGCATTATACTCCCTTGGGAATAATCGACTACTTCTATTTTAATTTTGACGTCATAGAAACTCTACTCCCGACCGTGGAAAAATGCATTTATTTGTACTTTTAATGGTGTTGATAGAAAAAATAGCGTCTGATAATAGTACATGTGTATATGTGCTAAAAATGATATTATTTTGGTCGAGGAGATGAGATATTCCACACTCGGCGTCGGGTCCAAGGCTCTGTGGGGGTGAAGCTGCTAAGAGTACCCCTAGGCTCGTCCATATATGTTTTGATTTAGGTTCTTGTTATTAGTATTACTGCTGCAACGTCGTTTCTACAACTGGTCGCATCCCATGCTTCCAAACGTTTCGCTACTCTTCATTGTCGACACGATCAGGTAACTCCGCAAAAACATCGTTGCTCTTTTTTTTGTTGGACAATTTTGTTTTTGAAAATATTTTTGGCAAATCCAAGAAAGCCACTCAAAGTGACCTTGCTCAAAGGTATTATTATTATCAAAATATTGGAAGAGATATTTCATTAATAATAATAATACGTGACTACGTGGCAACTAGCCTGAAAATTGTTCAACTAATAACTGCATAATTGTTTTTATTGTATTTAATTAACTGTTTGAAAAATGTACTGAGAGGCAATTTTTTTCACTTGTTTAAAAAATAAAATCAATTAGTAGTAAAATTATTAATCAGTTCATTTATTTGCGATTTCACAAAGTCATATAACTATTAAATCAATATTATTTTTCATATAAATTTTACACATTTTTTTACTGCAAGTAGAATTTTTTAAAGTCGTAGCAACTACACCATTTACCACTAGTCTGATACATACAATTAAACTGATTTAGAAAATGTGCGTACATACTCTCTAAGTCCGTCTCTGTTATTTATGCTTCCAAATAGGCCGGTCCCTAATTGTAAGTTATAAATATATTAGGTAACTACCTACTTATACTGGAACGTTTTAAATTTTAAATTATTTGTTTAAAATTAATTTTATGTATTTCTGGCAATGCGTGCATAATGTATAATGCAAACATGATAAAAATTAATTTGTGTGAAAATACGTGTTTTTACATCAACATAACGCAAACTGATATAACAATAGGCGGATTCAAGAGGAGGTAATTGGGGTAATTATCTCCCCAATAATTATGATTTATTATCAAAATGAGAAGACTAGATTTTGTTACTTTAAATAAATGTTTTTGTTTATGAGATTTTTTTCTATTGAGATATTCCCTATAATTGATTTTTTTCTCTCTAAGAACTTATTATTTATTTTTTTTTTTGTAAGAAAAGAATACAAGATTTAGTTTACATTAAAAGATTTCTCCATTACTCCCCCTTCCCCTCAATGCAAAATGCTGAATGTGCTCCTGGATATAACAACATGTATACAGCATAGTTAGAGTTTGAAACATAGTCGTATATTTATACGTTTTATTTAAGTATTCTTTGTAATGCATTCTAACTTAAACAGCTTAATCTTGAAGCGTCTTTTTTTAATTTAGACAATAAATTAACCTTGAGCTACATGTACGTATTTATCGCAGAAGGATATAACAAAGAGGTTCACAATTTATTTTCTCAACAGGTTTCCATATACGGCTAAAGATCGTTTTATTATTATCACCTTACCTTAACTATAAGATTCAACTCTACATATTATCATTATGAAAACTTTCACAATTATTTTAATATCTTGTGTCAAATATTTCCTAATAAATAGGCTTACTCCAGGACGTTAATAGTTAAATAACCACACTTGATATGCTGCCTTCTGAATTACAATATAAAAATGAAACAGAATTAACTAATTTTAATGTCAATAACTGAATCTTACAGTACAAAATATATACATTTTAAATGTTAATAATATAATGTATCATATTACTTAAATGGTTTAGACATACGTGCAATTTTTGCAGTTATGCTAAAAAATTAACACAAATAGTAATTAAATCCTTATTTTCAGATTTCAACTTCCTTCCTGATTTGTTAATATATCGAGATGTGTTGTAAAGCTATAATGTTAAAAATTATATAATTTTCTTAACGTTATTATAGCCTGTTCAATTTGATAAATATCCCGAATTTTGACGTTAGACAGGATATACAATATATCCAAAGTTTAATAATGAAACAAAGAAAATGCATTGTGACTTGACCTACTAAAAGTGTTTTATATATTTTTAGGTATTAACAATATTGTGTGAAACTAACTACTCTGCGGACTAAAGCCTCGACCAGCGTTGAATTACATCCACAATATCTACCCATATATTCTTTATTATTAGCTTTTGTAACATTTTTTACTATATTAGAAAGGTATTTTAAGCTAATATAACTCAAATCTCCTACAATTCCTATCAATGAAGTCATATGTACGCTCTCTGATAGGTACCAGACATCTAGGTATGCTAATGAACAGTTCCACAGACAAAGCTCATAATGTAGCTAAATTTATAACCTGGTTTAATGAAAACACTCTATAAATATCTAAGTTCACTTTTGAAACTGTTGGAACTCGAAAATTCAACCACAATAGATGAGATCTGACCTATTTCTGCATTTTTACGATTGCTTCTTCAGGTGGCCTCCTTTAAGTTGAGTCAAATATCTAACTATAAAAATTATAATACCAATAAATTAAAAATTATTTGAAATTAAATATCGACAATGTCAAAAGTGACTTTAACCTGCCAATGAATTTTAAATTAAACATGACAAATACTTAAATACTGTTTACCCTTTACGTAATCGTTTTTTATATATTTTTAGGTATTAACAATATTGTGTGAAACTAACTACTCTGCGGACTAAAGCCCCGACCAGCGTTGAATTACACCCACAACATCTACCCATATATTCTCTATTATTAGCTTTTTGTAACATTTTTACTGTATTAGGATAGGAATTGTAGGAGATTTGATTTATATTAACTTATAATACCGTTCTAATACAGTAAAAAAAAACTACTAAAAGTTCTGATCCGAAATCAATGAATGCGACTTACAAACGCAAAGTTTACAAACATGAAGGAAACATTCAAACAATTAATGCAGATTATGGAAAATATTACGAAGAGTCAAGAAGATATGAAGAATAACCAAGACGAAATCAAGGAAAGGAAATGGAAAACAGTCAAGAGAAAATGAAGAACTGTCAAGAGGAAGTGAGGAACAGTTTAGAAGAAATGAAAAATAATTAAGTTAGAATACGAGGTTACGAATCTAAAGCCATAACGAATATCTATTTTAGGTTATTTTGATTATTGGTTTGGCGCATGTCGCTGGGAAGAACTGACAAATTGCTTGTACAATATGTGAAAGATGAATGACTATGCTTCCATGTTAGATACCCAATATCAAAACAAAAATGTCTAGAAAGTATTTTGTAACATCTGGAAATATTGATGGCTTAAATTAAGTAGAGCTCGAAAAAAATACGTCAAATTAATAACTGAAAACTGTGATCATTTGCGTTTCTTTCTTCGATATAATTCTGGTAAATGTACCAAACAACCTTTTGCTATAAATATTATGGAATGTACCAAAATGATTACATGATTTCTTAAACTGCCTAATCCAACCCCGTTTTAGCCGATTATAGGGCAGATCTTTTGAGTATAAAAATACATGCATGGTGGCTGGAAGTTTAATTCTGTTCTGAAGGCTAGATCAAAACTTCTACTGAAAACAAGAAACGAACGGCTATGAAAATTCTAATCGAAAGCGATAATATTCCCTCAACGTCCAAAGTTCATCAACATCTTAAAGTTTACTCAAAATATTTCCACCTATTCAAGCAAATCGTTAGTACATAATGTCAGCATCTTTACTGTCAATGTATATAGTAAAAGAGTTTTCATATGATCTTACATATTTTATTTATTCAATAAATATCCAATTTGGATTTAATGGGCATTGTCAAATAATAGTCATTATCGTAGATAAATGTTTAGTACACTTCTCAAACAATGTGTCTACTGTACAGCATATCGTTTATTAATACATAGTTCTTAAGGAATTTATGATAATAAAGGCTAATATGACTCATAATATGGGATTAACCTGAAATAAAATTTGTTTGTCTTGTTTTCAATTTTTACTGAATATTAAACTCTCATATTCAATGTTTACTTAAATGCCACTTTCAAGTATGTCCGCTTGCCAAGACCACTACATGGCGAATTGTATATGTACAGATTCGGAAATTGCGGATCTTTACAGAGAAAGTAGAAATTGCCGCTTCATTCCAGGGAAGGTACGAACTTTAAGAGGAGCGACGACGTGCATTGGTCTAGCATTCCCCACTACTACGGTAATCGGTTCCGTATCGCCATTGAAAATCTAACTGTCAGATCAACTGATGCCAGTGTTGTCAGATCTCATGCATTCCGAGGAAATCTCATGCTTTCATATTTTGATTACAAAATCTCATGCTTTTTAATAGACACAAAAAGAAATAATAAAATTATTAAAATTACTCTTTGAAATCTACCAAAACAAACCCTAACGAGAAATAAAGGCAAAATCGAGGGCAAAATTGAATAGATAGAGGTAGGTATCTACAATATTTGGGTACTTGAAATATCCTTTATTGTAGACTGCTCTCTTAATAATTAGCAATGAATACATAAACGGGTATGACAGTCTACGGATATGAGGTGTGTGTGCTATATTCTCGCTGTATTGCAGTGGTTCTTAACTCTATTCCGTAAGGGTACCTACATTTTCTGGAAACAGCAGATTTTACGACCCGTGAGTCACCCTGCGTCACGTCAACTGCGCCTCAACGTTCGCCCGGCCTAACAATAAAATAAATTAGAAAGGTTACGTGGTTAATAACTTTTAAGTAAGTACCTGTAACTACCTACTTACAATGTAATATTATGATAAAATAGCAGAACATAATGATTTTAATGAAATAAAAATGGCATTACAACCGTAATTAAAAATTACTTGCTTCTTTGAAATTATTCTCATGCACTGAATTTTTCCCACCTGGCAACACTGCTTGATGCAAACACGCTGTGGTCGAAGTATGCGTGTAGCATGACACAAATACACGCAAGCGGCAAAATACAATTCACCATCAAGATCCTCACTTTCCAAATCTGTATAATTGCTACACGTAGTATAGGCATAATCTGTCGAACGATAATTACCAACTCTAAAGTTAAGAATTATTGGTACACTTTAAGCAGTAACTATACAGTTTGTAGACATAAGTAACAAGAGATAACAGTTTTGTCAAATAAAGTCAAACCCATTAGATTTTACGTCTAAATTTCTATAAAATAGCATAACAGATTGTATTGCACTGGAATATGTAAAATACAAAGACGTAATGATTTCGAACAAACGAAAATTACTTTGTCGCCAGTATCAGTTTTATTACTTTAAATTTATGCACTATATTCACGTGTTACATACGCAAAGCACGTTCTGCTTTTCTATAATATTTTTAAATACATTTCGAATTTTTTAAAGTAGTCCTCAAAATAATCAACAAATAATTAAATAATATTAACCGAAATATTTAGTACATTTTTATATATCGAGAGTTACACAGTTTTACGGTTACTGAATTTGTGATTTTCAAAAAAACTAAAATTATTCTCTCAATCCAAATTAACCTATGTTACTGAATAAATAATTTATATAAATTCGTCATGATTCTCTTTTTTATGCCAATAACTATCTTGGCAATTTTACTTACAATTTGTAAACTTACTAATACTGTGTAAAATTTCAATGTAATTAAACAGATAATACATGTAAAAATTACTTATGTATTTTTACGATGTAAAATTACGTTTACTCGTACATAATGTAAATTTACTAGGAACAAAGAGACAAATAATTTCATTTTACAGTTGATTTATTGTCGGGTTGATCTTCTTACATGCTACTACTGTATAAGTTAGAAGTGTTATTGCACTATTAATATAGAAATTATTAAAGCATGTGATATACGAGAAAGTTAATGAAAGACAAAAATTAATAGGTGTCTAAACAATAGTTTCAAGTAGGTAGTAATATTTATTGAACATAACAAATATATATATATTTAATATGTAGAAAGTTGAATAAAACATGAAACACATTTACATATTTTTTGAGAATTTCTGTGATAATATTGATCTAATTATCTACCATGTTGTATTTTAGGCAGCTATTTATACATGTATTTTTAAATCACCTTCAGAGAGAGCCTCTCATACACTATTTTACAGCACAATTAAACCGTACATACACTTGAAACGTCGCATACCACTTTAATTTCAATTGCACTACAATATCACATTATTGTATAGACAAGCCGACCATTACTAGATCGGATTGGCACATGCGTTGGAATGTGTTTACCATAACTATCTCAGTAAAAATACATATCTAATGTTGGTAATTTTTATTAAATTTATAAAACTTTACACAATTTACTGCTAAAATTAAAAAGTGAAATAGAACTATTACAATATATTCTGTGAATAACAGGACACGCTTTAAGTATTATTTGAATTAATATTATAAATTTCCTTAAGAATTATAAAATTATACCTAACTATAAAATTACCATAACCAATATGGAAAAATGATGTAGACATTCTTTGGTGTGGAACTTTACTCTACTCCTTATTAAAATTTGCAATAATTTATTTTCTGCGATTTTAATACTATAGATAGTATACAGTGTTGCCAGGTCAATTTTATTTCTTTCAGTAGATTGCTATCTAAAAATTCAGTAGAAATCAGTAGACAGAGAAAGAGATACAGCTAAATAATTCCCCAACAACTAAAAGACTAAAGAAATTGTTTATTCAAAAAAATAAATATCTACATAATAAATGTGGCAAAATTAGCATGTTGAACACAAAATTGGATAGTGAAAATAGAAATATAGTGGTATCATCAGAATAATGAGTTTTTTCTATTTAATTCCATTTTTCAATTGACACATCTGGTCTATACTCTAATTGAGTATTTCTGAGTAGGGGCCACTCTTTATCTAAACCCTGTAATTCATTTTGAGCTACTAAATTAGGAAATAAATGCATAGCAAGAGCAACAATACTATCTGCTTTCCTATCTAAAATGTTTTTTGGATTTATTAAATTCATGTTGATGAAAATTTCGTTATTAAAATCAAGCCTTTGGTTGATTCGATTTGAGGCTTCATTGAAAAATTGTAAACATCTTTTTCTTAAAGTTAGTTTTTCATCCCAATCAAAGAATTTATTGAGTTCAAAAGTTTTGCACCCAAATAAATTTCATGTAGAGGAAGAAAATTAGCTGAGTTCTTATACTTTATTCTAGAAAGTGAAATATTTAATATAACATCCCTTTTTATGAAACATTCTAGATAACATTTGTAAATGGCACCAACTGAGCTGTGCAATTCTGCAATTCAGATATTTTTGGCTCTACAGACAGCATTTGTTTATTAAGATTTTTAAAAATGCTAAAATACAAACTCTAAAAATTGAAAATACAGTTTTATAATCCAGTATCAGAAGAATATCTTGAGTATGTTATAACATTTAAAATCTAATTTTGTTCAACTATCTATCTGGCGAAAATGTTAAAGATTAAAATGTTTATTAATTCAGTAGATTTGTAGGTGATTTCAGTATATCAGTAGACTGAGAGGTAAATCAGTAGATCTACTGAAAAATCAGTAAGTAGGACCTGATAGTATACGCCGAGTTTCCTTACGTTAGCAATACTCTACGCGTTTTAAAATAACAGTATTTTTCTGAATTACAAATTTTGTTGTAATTGCCATTATCATACTTTACGGTTGCTTAGCTTATATGTATAACATTTAACACTTGACCTGGTAGAAATAATTGATCAACAATGATAACAACCATGTCATGGGCGAATGTATTTGCATTACAATAATTAAGGTAGCTTCAGAGTATTAATTCATTCGAAATTTTAATACAACGAAAGCTCTTAAAATGCTAGGCTCATTCTCCTCTATATGAAAGTTATAGGTATAAGTCATTAGATTAACTGGTTTACATCAAATTTTTCTTCAAAAATAGTGATTTAAAAAATATGTAATGTAGTTTATTTACATTTATATGCAAATGAATATATATCACTAAATTGGCAACATAATGACATATCTTTC
The DNA here is from genome assembly GCA_025584915.1 of Monochamus saltuarius. Classification (NCBI taxonomy): domain Eukaryota; kingdom Metazoa; phylum Arthropoda; class Insecta; order Coleoptera; family Cerambycidae; genus Monochamus; species Monochamus saltuarius. Next base: position 7,428,157 of record CM046726.1, read on the forward strand.
ATTAGTGAAGAAGTTTTTCTGAAATGAGCGTTAAATTATTATGAAAAGGATTTTGATAAAGATGTTGAAGCCATAAATTAGTTGTACAGTACATTTAACCAAAAATATTGTTTCTTTATTGAAAATGTAGATAATTTAGGGTAACATTTCAGAATAACCCAAAATCTTGACCTTTTTTGTGTTTAGAATATGGTAGGTCGCTTTGAATATACAAAAATATATATATATTATTATTTGTACAAGAAATCTAAAAGGTAATTTCTAGTAACCCTAACATTTAAAAATTATACAAATATTAAGCAGCTACACTTATAAATATAATAACAGGTACCATCGAGTTTATTCTTGAAAGTAGATAAGGTGGATGCACAAATGACAGATAGTTTCAAGTAGAAAAAAGAAATGTCGCTAATGTTTTGAAATTTTTATTCTACATAGTGATTAGATAGATCTCCATGAATTGAATTACTGAAAAAGATATCTTAGACACATTGCCTATTCGTAGAAACATACACCTATGTCCAAAGAAAAATGGCATACATACCTCTGCACAACTTTAAATAGCTTCTGGTCTCTCACGAAGTTGGAGTTCCACATAGGATCAACAAATTTCAGCTGCGATGATAATTTGAAGTTGAATATAAAAAGGAAATGTTGAACGTGCAACGTTTTCTTCAAAGGACATAATGTTGCTTTCCATTTTTGTGTCAGATGCTTTGTAGTTTGACCATAAAAGGTCTTGCGTGATAATAGCACAAAGGTCATTGTAACAAGTTTTTAGTTGTGTATGTTGCAAGGGATTGATATTTCCAAACTAGAGACCATGTTGAATAAGCATCTACATAATTTGATCATAACATACTCAATATTTATACTTTTGGGAGCACAATTTTCAAGCAGTATACAAAAATTATTGGAATGTTACAAGTTGCCCAACAATTAAATTGAAACAAGGGTGAAATCAGAATTATACTTTATCTATCAGCATACGAGCACCACCTTGATTCATAATAAGAAAACTATTTTTGGTGTTAATGTGGTAACTTTGGAACACATAAAAATTTATTGTAATAGTATATGTACATGCTTTTGCAATAATAATGACACTCAAAACAGTTTTAGAACTTCTTGATCAATTATTTGAAATAGTGGATTGATCCTCAGTAGGTACTTGAATCGTGTTGACCACCCACCGCAGGTTCGAATCCTGCGGCTGGTAGACCGTATATCAGCTATATTTGTGGAGAAGATTGGAACCCTCTGTGCGAGTATAGTAGGGCGGAAGAATGTTAGCTTGGGGTAATGTGGTAGATTGATACCGGTTTATATTCGACCATCCCTCTAATTAGTCAAATTTTACACAAATTTTATACTAAGCAACTTTGAGGTTTTTCAGGTTTTCCTCATTTCTGCACTGATTGGTGGTTAGCGCCTACCAACGTAAATCACACCTGCTTAATAATAATATGCTGCCCTATCTTCCGCACAAGTCTCCCAACTGGGCTAATCCACGTGATTAGAATTAGCGATAGAAATATTATGTCATCATTATCTACCCTCGTACGTTTTATTAAAATTTGAATTACCCTCGTATATTGACAAGAGTTTATTTGATGATTGTTTAATTACATTTTAAGAAATAAAAAAGTTACATATATTTTATGCAAAATACATTTTTTTTAAGCGTTATAAGATTATGTGTGTAGAGTAATCTCTCTCTATAAAAATTTAATAATATTTTATACTTGAAGTCAAATAACAAATTCCAGGTATGGGATAGCTGTATAGCCAGTAATTTTAACGCCAATTATCCTGAAGCATTTGAATTAGTGATTACTACTTGCAGTCGACTCAGCCTATCCAGTTGAGTGAAGGAAATCCCAGACCAAGGGAAGTCCAATAAAACTAGTTCAGAAATCTGACGGCCTTCGTCGGATATCAACAATACGAGATGTGTATTTGGAAATCACAGACAGAGTGAACAGAACGGAATACACTCATTAGTGTAGTGCGAACCATGACAGAAAGAAGTGGTACCATGTTAAGTTTTGATAGATTTATCACGTGTACTATCGCGGCACTCTCGTGTTTATCTGTCGTTCATTGTGAGAAATGTAAGTACATTGTTTTCCTATTACAACAAAACGCCCCTCAGTATAAGCCCTGTTATTTCAATTAATGTTATTTTTATATCTTTTAAAATTACGATAGTATAAGGCGAAATTAATAGCCTGTTAGTAATAGATATAAATTGCTCGATTTACAAGGCCAAGCGCATTTAAAAAAATATATGCAGCAATATTGAATTAGTTTGAAAGATTTGTGGTTTTAGTAAAAAACCTTGCAAAGAATGTAACGAAAGAAACTAAAAGTATATCCCCTAAGAACTATATTTTCTATACTTTTTTATACCTCAGAAAAAATTATCAAGTCTCCAAGTAGTGTAAAGCTGCTTTAAACGGAAAACTGCATATTGGGAATGTCTTCGAGCACATACAATTTTTTTCTACCGACACAAAAATATTAAAACTGCCTCTTGGTCGTAATATATATTTGTAATTTTTGTGACCATGGAACATGGGTGTCCACTGGGGTTGCCACCAGTCCTTATTTTGGGAAGGACAGTCCTTACCACAGCCTTCATGTCCTTCCGTCATTACTTTAACTAGAAATACCCTTCCTTCATGGAAGTTGTTAAGTTCATATTAAAAGTTAATTATCAAGACACAAAGAGATGAAATATGTGAAAAAAAGTGTTTACATAGAAATATAATGAGGAATAAATGGCATGAAAATAATTCCATTTCTGTACAATCCTTTTCCTCCCTCCTTCTCTCGATTTCAGACAAGAGAAGCATGTTCTTACTCGAGAACATGAAAAGTTGGCAATACTAGTGTCCACAGAAAATTTGTCAGGGAAAAGTAAAGATAATTGCCTTAATAAATAATAACAATTACTCATATTTTTTTATTTGATAGATGTGTCAGGGAGAAGTAAGGGTAAAAAAATAAATCACAGTAAAAAAAATAATCAAAAGTGTTTAAAAATTGTGCGGACACCAATGTAATATTATGTACTGACAAAAAAAAATGCCAAATAAAAATCACAAAAGCAATATATAAAACAAATCAGTACCATAAAGGTATTGAGAACTGGCACAAAATAGATTTTTTAAATTCTCAAAAAATACAAAATTTTTATTTGATTTGGTAAAAATGAGTTTAATGACTTTAATGAATGTATATCGTGTAACTAAATATTTACAAGAAAGGTATACTTCATTTACATTAACACAACAAAAGATTTATTTATTTATTACATACTACATCAGGATAGGTTTTGATAAACTTATTATTATTTAAATATTGCTACATTCTATAGTGTGTTTCTAGGCTTTCTTTTAGAAATCGCATCTTTATAAAGAAGTTACATAATATATTAATTTCCAAATAATATATGTATCATACGATTTTCAAACAGGGAAAGTCAATTTTAGCTTAATAATCACATTACATTAAATATTCCAAATAATTTTTATATATTGCTGAGGTACAGAGTGTAATTGAATAAATTAAATTACTACTTTTCATCGTAAAATCTATCGGTTAAGTTTGGTCGATCAGTAACTGAATAATCAATGTACATGTCGTAGTCATTGGGTGTAATGCCTGCGGCAGGTAGACCTGAACAAGCTATATTTGCGGAGAGGATTGGCATCCTCTGTGTGGGTATGGTAGGGTGCAAGAATGTTGGTTTGGCTCAATGTGAGAAATTGATACCGGTCGACATTTGACCACCCCCTGATTAATGAGGTTTTCCAGATTTCCTCATTCCTGCACTGAATGGTGGGAAGGGCCTACTAACGTAAATCATTCCTGGGCGCAAATGCGGTCTGCATAATAATAATATGCCGCCCCCTCTACCACACAACTCACGGACTTCTGGGTTTAATCCTCGTGATTAGAATGAGGGGTAGAGATATTATTATTATTATGCTTTATTTTGAGAAGCCTAGCCACTGATCGTATTTTCGTCAAACATTGTGATCAAATGAATATTTTGTTGCTTGACTGAAATTTTACATCATTTCAAGGATTGCCTGTTAAATTTTTGTCAAACAAAGTAAACGATTAAACTCGAGATTAAACTAATATATGTTACAGCGTTTGACAGGCTTTTGTTTAGTCGTTTGCTGAAAATTCTTGAAATGTTTAATTCTACCTGTAGAAATGAAAATTTTTGGTTGAAGCAAGTAAACAAATTATTTTTATTTTGGTATTAAAAATTGGGGACTATGTCAGTTGAAAAAAAATATCGTGGCTCAATCTACAAGTAGGACTTATTATATGTGACTGTGAATTAGAAAAATGGAGATAATATTAAAGGATGGTATTAATATTGCAAATATTGTTGCAGCAGTTTTTAAATATATAGAAGATGTGCCTGATAAATTTTATTATATAAAGTATAGTTATTATAGTTAATGAGTTGTTAATCGTATTTTCAGACTACTGCGCTTGATGAATGAAAAATAGAAAATAATTTATGGTAATTGCATACAGTGATATTGTATCGTTTTTTAGATTTAAATATAATTATTTTGTAAATTTATCAAATAATATTTACATAAATTTTACCATAATTATCGCATAGTGACAAACGGCTTTAACGTATAGGCACAGCTTAAAGAACAAGAACTTTAAGCTGTGGTATAGGTACGTCGTTTCTTACACTAGAATATAGAAAGAAAAATATAAGACACAAGTGTTTAATGTTCGGCCAAACAGTGTATTTTATCAGGCTCCGCCCATCAGCACCTTCAACGGCAAATTTAACTTTGTGCCCCTGTAAGTTAGGCAATTGTCTGTTATATGAAGACTTGATTTACTATCCTACAGCTTTCTTTTTTATAATAGTGGCTAACAACGTCTCACCGGAGTACTATATGTGGGCAATATTGTGACCGAAATATTGTTCAGATCTAATTTTTTTGAAAATATGGCTCTGCTGTCTAGTAAAATAGACTTTATTAATTGATTAAAACTTGCTCCATCTTAATACGAATTTCTATTGAGGAGAAATATGAGAGCGCGTGGACGTCTAAAAACGGCTTTGTAAAATATTGTCCTTTTTAATTAATTATACATATTATCATGATTATAAATGATTAAAATAATAATTTCAATATTTTAATTATTTTTTTACCTATAATATTTATCATAATTTTGTTTTAAAAGTCTGCATATTTTTAATTGCTAATTCAATTTTAATTGCTTGCATCTGCTATCCAGTGAGTTTTGCCGTAATCTCAGCAGAATTAAAAAAAATAGTTAATTGTCACTAACATGTAATATTCCACCTTGCATGCGTCAGGAGAATTGAATATACCAGTAATAATAAATTACAAGCTACTAGTGTTATTTATAATAGTAGACAGTAGGATACACTGTAGCCTGAAGAAATAACCTTGGTACTAATTTTGTCCAAACTCGCTAATGTCAGTAGGCGAAACAAATATTTTTCAAAAAAAATATTTTTAGTAATATGCTAATATACTTAATAGTGAGAAATTAATTATAGAAATGAATGATTGGAATTTCAGGTTGCGGTTTTTGGTTTAACGTATTCCTTGACGATGCTGTAAATGGTATCTCAGAAGCATAATCTTAATATCACTACTGGATATTCCTTCTGAATTTGTAATATGTGTTATGACGTACATTACTCAGAATTCTTAGAGTCATAAAAATGCTAATTTTGATTCATCTTAAAACCATATGTAATAATTTTCCGTCCCATTATATTACAAAACTAAAAGAGATTAAATACTAATTCATCGATTCCTATAGCATCACTATCAGTCAAAGATTTGGTTAAGCTTTAAGTTATGAAGTCATATTTCAGAATAAAATGAATTATAATTATTACCGTATACTAATGTGCAAAAATGTAAATACCCGCCATTATCTGTTTATTTGTATACTTTCATTGGCGGATGAATCATTAATAATTTCGTAGGTAGAGGTTAATTAAATTGATACGTACGTGATAATTACAAATGATGTAAAAGGAAATTATTTTTGGGTTTTCTTCTTTCCCAACTTTCAATTTTCGCATGATAAGCGCAATAGGATGCACAGACAAAAATGACGAGTGTATCACAATACCTTTACGCTTTTGAAAAATTTGTGATTTATTAATTTTAATTGTTTTGAAATAATTTAGGCTTTGTAGTTGTAAATAAATTTATTTCTAATTTCTCATTTTATTCAAATTTTACAAAAGTAAATTGCTTGACGGTTTTAAGTAGCTTTAAGCCAATAAATCTGCAGTGTTTAGAAATGATATGCAGAAAGTTTAATAAAAAATATTATAAATATTCATATCATATATGAATTTAATATTATTTAATTCAATATGTATGTTTACTAATTAATATGTACAAAATAATTTAAGTACAAGTATATAATATTGAACTTATTTTATAGTTTATTAAACGTAGCTATTTAAACTTACAGCGAGGTTAAACCATAAATGTGTTACCGCCTTAAAGTTGGATCCATAGAAGTGAATACGGTGGGGCTGCGAATCACGCTACATACAAAGAAAACAATAATTTTAGTGCTGCTCACGGCTGCACAAATAATTGTATACATCTGCATACATCTAGCATACTTCTATCATATGGGTTGCCGCTTTATTATATAAAATGCCTTATACAGGGTGTCTCATATTCGATAGTAAAAAATTAAATAAAATTTGGACCACGTGGTGTTAAGGTAAGCTTCATTTTGAATCGAAAGTATTATGTTTGGGATTCGACAGAAACACTAATGTAGTCATAAATTATATTTTTTCCAGAAATATACTCAATTTTTTTTCCCGTTAAGAAGCTCTCCTTTTTCTAATAAACTTTTATTAGAGAAATTTTTCTGTATTACTTCCCGTTTAAAAGTTATAAGCAATATCGTCCTAAAGAGTTTCAAACGAAATACCTATACTCGCGACAAGAATTCAGACGACTTACGTCATACGAACAAATGAATAATTCATTATATTTTCATCAAAATATTTAAGAAACTGCAACTGATAGTAATAAAACTATATAATACACTAAAAGTTTGCATTATATATTGCACTAAACTGCAAAATATGATTGTTTTTAACGCGACCAAATATCGAAAATTACGTTGACAATAAAAACAAATGTGTAACGTCAGCCGTAACGTAAGACGTCTGAATTCTTGAAGCGAGTATACCACCTAAATATCACATTAACGGTGGAAGAATCAAGTAATCGTTGGAAAATAATTAAAAGTTCGTTATTTAAAGTGCAAATGTCACACGTATAACTTTTGTGCTTACAAAATGTTTTTTCATTCAGAAAAAGTTGATATGTTGCTAATTTACGGCGAGTAAAAAAAATTCAAAAAGAGCGGTTGAGTTATATCGTAAAGGTATCCAGAGCGCCTTATTCCTGATCATAGAACCTTTACAAGATTAGAGGCGACTTTGCGACGAAATGAAGATACATTCTCTGTTCAGAAGAATCAAATAATTGACCGAAGGGTAAGATACAATATTAATACAGCTATACTGTTACAGTATTTCGAGCAAAATCCAGGAAATTCTTTCCGGCAGGCTAGCCGGGAACTGAATTTGGATAAATCAACCGTTCCACGAATTTTAAAAACCAATGAGTGTCGTGAATACAAAATTCACAATTTGGAATATTTGCCTGAGCGACATATTGAAAACAGACTTAATTTTATAGCTCAAATTGTAGAAACTGTTGATCAGAACCCTTTTCGGTTTGCTAATAAAAGTTTATTAGCAAAAAGAGAACTTTTTAACAACAAATTTGAGTATGTTTCTGGCAAAAATATAATTGATGACGTCATACTCGCTTCTGTCAAATCCGAAAGATTATTCTTTCGTATCCCAAATTTTATTTAAATTTTTTGTATCCTCACAGTCCATACTATCGAGTTTGAGACACCCTCTACTGGTAAATATCTTCCTAATAAACAAGCAACCGACTAAACAAGTTTGTGTATACAAATGTTACTTTAAAAACTTTATTATTGATGCAACGCAGAAATACACACACTATCGTCGATCAGTTTATACGTCATTATTTGTACGAGTACGCAGCTGTGGAAAATTGTTTTTATTTTGTATCCATCCTGAATAAAGGCCCCACCGTGTCCACGCCTATGACTTGCTTTGGAATAATCCAGCCCTAATTGTTATTAATAGCCAGTATTATCATAATAGAACTTGACAATATTAATACAACAATTTAGAAAGTTACTTACTAATGAGAATGTAAATATTTTGTTATAATAGCCCTTTTATCGCCCTATATAATCATTCAAACAAAAATCTGGCATAATATTTATTAATGATTTCCCGTAACTGTATGATAAAATATTTCTGATAAATAATTAAATGTAACAGGATCCCAAAGAAAATAAGAAAATAGAGGTCATATATTGTAACAATGTTATGATATCTAAAATTAATGAACCTTATAATTAGTATTTGTTGAAAAATATATAAAAACTCACGGTACAAGCATATTTAATATACAGGGTGTTCTGCATCAGCACCGACACAGAACAGATGCTAAACGAAATGTTTTAAATTAAATTCTGCGCGTAATATTATCATCCTTTTTAAATTCGATCAATGGAAAAAAGTGTGGCATAATTTTGGGAGACTCGCCCTCAGTGAACACCTTGCAGTGTTTCAATTTACTTGAACTTATAGTCAAAAAAGACCAATAATAAACCTAAATTATGTACCAAATTTGACTATTTCAAGGTCAAGTAATTCAGAGATATTATGTTTTTTTATGGAAATATTTGGCCTCACTTTAAAGACCTATGTGCAACTTTGTATACAGTGATTCAGAACAGAATTTTTGAATGTACACGAGACTCTTACAAATACAATTTTGTAAACATAAATTCAAAAAGAGCAGTTCAAAAATTATTTAAAAATACCGGACAAAAAATTTAAAGAAATTCCAAAGGAAAGAAATAAAATACATTTTACAACACCTATTTTTATACAGCAAATTCAACTGATTTTACCGCTATTGTTATTAATTATTAATATAATTAATTTGCGGTTTAAGTTAGTAAAATAGTTGACATACCTGATACTATAACAACATTTTGGGCCCGTCTTACCCAATTTCTACAAACTAACAAATATTTGTTCGTTTTGAACTTGTAAGTTATTGGAAGTAGCTGTGATACGTTTGCGTAAATCATTAATAGTGTCCACCTCGGTTCAATAGACTTCATTTTTTAAATATCCCCACAAAAATAAGTCCAAATGATTTAATGTCTGGAGATCATAGCGGCTATGGTATCGCTTCTCCCCGTTCAATCCCTTCTTATTACTTAGACACTCTGTACATGGTACAGCAATGGTCGGTTGCATATATCCCGTGTCACGCCGGTGTTTGCACTACACTTGCACCTACTCACTGCACACTGTTGTAAAAGTAGCTGCATTTGGAACATGTTTACTGTTCTGCTAAAGCATTTTCACTTCACCATAAATTAAAACGATATCCATCAACTGCGAGTTGCTACACGTAAGCTATTTTTGATATTTGAAAAACTAATGCAAATACTTGCATCACAAAAAGTATACGATAAGTAATCGGATATTTGAAATAGCCTGGCTGGAGACTACAGTAGCCCAGCGATGTAAAGATTGAAGCTACTAGAACTTCAATATTTTTTTTCTCGGAAACTATAAGATTTTTACAAACATTTGTTTTACGATATGGAGTCCTATTTTTCATAAAGTATCTATTTCCAAATTATTTTAGATAAGTTCTGAGACATCCTGTACAGGTATGTTTGATTGAATCGCATTATTTTATGACCCCTTGCATGGACTTGCTTTGTGTCGGTTCTTATGCGGAACACTCTGTATACTTTTTAATTGTTTGTCTTTGTCTATGTATGCTTGAGAGGTATTTTGAGAGTTGTAAAAATAGTTATTTATGGCACGCGACAGTGAAATTGTCCAACGAGACCTTCAGAACGAGTTGGACAATTTCACGTCGCGTGCAATAAACACTTTTTGTACGAGTTGCATACAATATTTTTTCTACGTTCATGCAAAAACCAAAAAATGTCTTATTTAGATGATACTAACTCTAGGAAAATATGACGTCGATTTGAACTTTTATGTTTTTCATGATACCAAAACGTAGTAGAATGACAGATGAATGCAATAAACATTTCCACTTTTTCCACTAAATATAGTTCAATAAAGTTTTGTTTTTTGCATGGGCGTAGAAAATAAATAATATAACTCGCTCTTGCACTTTTTGAACAAACGTAGGGCTGAACACACCTGTTATATTAGCAATTATCCATTTTATACAGGGTGTAATTATTCCATAAAAACAGTGCCCAATATGAAATGACCGTTGAAGAATAAAATTTATTTATATCTTTCAGACAAATTTTGTATGGTTGATGGTAACGGAGGTTATAAGAAATCAGGTCGCTATTGTCCAAATTTGGATCTACCAGACAGCAGAGTAGAATGCGTTGTCGCTCTGGACAGGTAATTTCTCATTTTCATATTGATTTTTTTTTTATTAAAATAACCTTAAACAAATGCTAAACACTTGCTAAGACATACACAAAGTGACTATAAATAAATAAATAAGAAAATTTAAATTACGTAATCATTAAATGTCACCAAACAGGATTAAATAATAACAAACATTAAAATTCTGTCTACCTAACAGTTTATTTAATGATGTATTGTGTTATTAATTTTTAAATTTAAGTAATTAAAATTTACAAACTGCAGTGGAATATTTCAGTCAGTCATCAAAAGATTTACTTGAATCAATGTATATTTTTCCTTTTCAAATTTAAAACATTAGTAAAAATATATATGTGTCAAAGTCAAGGACATATTAAAAATGTTAGTAGGTAGTTTAAATGTAGTTACCTCAAAACACGGAGTGATAAAACCAAAGACATAAATATATTCATATGTATGGTTAATATTTTTCTGATAAGATTGTAAGGTTATCATACAGGGGTCCAATTTTCAAAAAGAATTAAATTTTCTTAAGAAAAACGAGTTTAAATTTAATGTATTTTGCACCGTAAAATGGATCAATTGCAGTTCATTTAAAATAAAGGGAGAGTACTTACCTACCTAACACTTATTCGTCTGATATTTTTTTATTTGCAACTAGTTTTGTTGCAAACTATGTTTAAAATTGTATAAATACATAGTACAATAATATTTATTTAATAATATTTTTTATTATTTTGTCATAACAATACTCTTAAGTACTTATTGCTTTTCATTCATATATTGTATACCCATAGTTTGTCGTATATGTACGTATTAACGGTGTAAACAATGAACTGTCATTCTTACTAGGAAAACCATTAAACCATGTAAATCCGCAATACAAAGCCTTTTTTCGGTGACAATACAATTTTACACACATTATTACCATTAAATCTCTGCCTATTAACGAAATCTGTTCTGTATCGGCAACACTTCACGTGATTTACGTAACAAAAACTAATATGTAGGTAGCAAATAATTTTTTTATGTGCTGTAATACAGTATGTTACAAATTAGTAGGTCAAAACCGTTAACTACATATTATTTGGACTATCATAAAGGGACTTTTCTTACGCCACTTTTCATTTCGGAGCACCATTTTCAAAATATAGGGTGTCAAAATAAAAATTTTAAATTGATAGCTCTGGTGATTTTAGAGACATAGAGATTTGGCATATATTTTTGTCTTAGGTCGGCACACTTCCTGTGTAATTTTGGTCTAAAATATCAAAACATCAGCAGAAAAGGGGAGTTGTAGTTTGGTTACCCCAATTTCTTTTTTTTAGTACGCCTATGGTTTCAGAATATTTTTAATTAGATAGAACCTGTTTTATTTTCCTAAATATTCATTACTTATCTTCTTAAAAGAGCTCGAGTCGTGTCTTTTCTTACTATTCGTTGTTAGTTGTGACTTACATCAAAATCTGAAAGAGTAAAAAAATAGAAGAAAAACACGCTCTATATAAAAAAATATTCTGAAATCACAGAAGTACCTACTTAAAGAAATTGGGGGGTCGATGGGTACTACAGTCCCCTTTTTCTACTTTCATGCTTTGATATTTTAAACAAATTAACGAGGAATGTGTGCCGACTTAAGATAAAAATTTGTGCCAAATTTTAAACAAATATCTCTAATATCACCGGAACTATACTCGCGACAAGAATTTAGACGACTTACGTCATACGAACTAATGAATAAATCATTATATTTTCATCAAAATATTGCAACTGAGAGTAATAAAACTATATACTACACTAAAAGTTTGCATTATATATTGCACTAAATTGCAAAAAATTATTGTTTTAAATGCGACCAAATACCGAAAATTACGTTGACAATAAAAACAAATGTGTAACGTCAGCCGTGACGTAAGACGTCTGAATTCTTGACGCGAGTATATCAATAAAAATCATTTTTATTTTGACACCCTGTATTTAGAAAATGTAGCTCCGATATGAAAAGAGATGTAAGAAAAGTCCCATTATTTTAATCTAAAGAATAAAATATGTGGTTAACGGCTTGACATACTAATTTGTAACACTATGTATATTAATCTAAGACTCACGTAATTACTACTATACTTATTGTTCATTTGACCAAATTTCTAATATTTATTGGGTTACAAAATAAATTTAAAACAGCTATAATAATAATTTAAGAAACTTCAGTTTTCTTTAGTGTAACACCAAATATAATTAATATCTGATGAACGTTCTTTTAGGCTGGACTGCTTAAGGCGACTGTCAAAGGGAGCAGCGGATTTTTCAGTATTTACAGCAGAGGATTTAGTTACAGCTGAAAATTCTAAAATAGAAGTTCTTATTACAAACGAGCTGCGGTACGACGCCAAGGGTAAGTTCAGAAAAACCGCAAACATTCACTAATAGACCAAGCCACAAGAATGGAAACAATACTTTTTTTATTAAAAAGACTAAGAACGAACAATTCTACGTGCACTTTCAGAATAAACAAAATATGCAGTTAACAAGTAGCAATATATTTACGTAATTTGTGTAATTTTTCTGATTTGCAGTACCTCTTACTAAAATTTTGAATATGTCCCTAGACACAGGTATATTTCTTAATTTTTGGAAAACATATCGTATCTGTTATATTTATAAAAAAAAAGGAGTGAGGTCTTGTGTGGAGAATTATCGGCCTGCCACTATAATTAGTAATTTTTCTTAAGTATTTGAATCAGTGTTATCTACGTTATACATTACGAACACATATTGAGAGTCAGATAATAACGTACGAAGATAGTCTACGTTAACTAATTTATTCAGTATAACGCAATTTATTTCAGCACACTGACTTCTCGAAAGCTTTTGAAAGGCTAGACCACAGTATTTTACTTAGCAAACTTCAAAATTCTGGTCTTTCACCTTCACTTTTTTTTCTTCAAACGTTATTAAGTAATAAAAGAAATGTTTGGGATGCTTCATGTCTGTTGATACAATCTGTTTCTGGAGTGCCACAGGGCTCTTTTCCAGACCCCCTCTTATTTGCATTCAACTACAAATGAATTTGTCAAGAATTAATATATGGTATGATAATAATGCTTACCTTTAATACATATAAAGCTAGTTGTTAAGGCATCATATAACAATTTAGGATTTGTTATTAGGAACTCTAAGCGATTTATAGATATCTTGGTTATGTTATAAAGATTCTTTAGAAAATATTAAAAGACGCTTCTAAAAATATATATTTTATCGAATTGAGGGATATTATCCTCCAATAGAATGCTCATAATGCTCTACTTACTACAGTTTCTATTGGTGGTCTTCAATCACACAGGGAAAATAAAGTATTATTTTTATTTAAATTATTAAACAATGGTATCGACTTAATTGAAAAACTTGTATTTCTCTGCCACGTGTCAACTCTAGATATTCCAGAATATTTCACCTCAGTATTCCTAGAATTAACCGTTTAAAATTTTCTACATTGCATTTTATCTGCAACACTTATAATCGCCTGCAGGATAAGGTTGATTTATTTTGTACAAATATAAATTAAAAGGTAGTTTGTAGATTTTATTTTTAATATTGTTGTATTGTGTTTATTGTTTCTATTTCTCATTGTAATTGGTACTGTACTGTTAGATGGTACATTACTAAAATAAAAATAAAATAAAATAATATCCTTGATTCTAGTCTAGTTGTAAAGCAGTTACAAAGAATAAGCATAATTTCAATTCTAGTTCTGTTGAACAAGTCATTGTCATACACTCGATTTCTCTACCGATTCTTAAAAATGAGCCATTGTTATTCGATACACATTCTTATATTTCATCATGAAATTGTCAGGGATAGGTTTTTAATAACACTATTACCTACCGTACAACAGACTCCTATATTACACAATATAGTAATACATTTCAAAAACTATATACTACGATTATTATTTGACCATTGGTTTACAACAAAATAAGTGAATGAATGGATGAATATAAATGGTCATATATATCTATTTGTGGCATATTTTTTAATTAACTTAAATTTTAGCTAATTATGAGTATGAAGTTGTGGCAATAGTCAATAATAATGCTGGAATCAAAAGCAGACACGATCTGAAGGGCAAAAGATTTTGCCATCCTGGATATGGTTATGAAACAGATTGGACGAAGATATTAGCAAACGTAAGTACAAGACAACAATATTTATTTAATAAGTTAATACATTTTCCCTGATTCACCATATTAATAAGAAATTTATTTGTTTATTAAAACGCTTATCTTGTTTCCATATTTGGTCAGATATTATTTCCATATGCTTGTTTTTAAATGTAAATATTATCGATAAACCTATACATTGTTATACAAAGTACAATATGTCGATGAGAAAATGAACTGTATATATTTGTTTTACATTTTTTTCCTAATTCCATAATTTGTTTTAGTATTTCGAGGCATCCGTGGTAACTCCATCATGTGATACTGATCTAACAATTACCGAAAACCGTATAAAAGCCACAGCTGAGTTTTTCAAATCTTCCTGCAAAGCTGGACCTTGGGTCAATAATCCTTTACTAAGCATCGAATTAAGTAAGAATTTATCTGTAAATTATCATCTTTTTATGATATTATTTTGTACAATGAAACAAGAATACTTATTTAATTAAGGAGGAATCATTTTTTTTACATCAATACATATAGGAAATAAATTAGCATATTACTATTAATTGTCTTGAGTGCATACCTTTGAAAGGCATACAAGTCTATGATTTTAGTCGCCATAATGCTCACAAAACATATTTGTGTACTTTATTTTAATTTTTCAATTCTATCGGTTTATGAAACATATAAAAGAAGCGATCGTCTCGGTATTATGAAAAAAGAGGCGGAGGGGTACAAGGCTAGTCACTAAACATATTTTTATTAATATATTACGTTATAATTTTCATTCTTAAAGATCTGACATTCGGTGTTAATTATCAGGTTCCTTGATAGGAATCCTAACAAATTAAAAAGATAACTTATACAAAATAAGCTACTAATTAAGGACTTTCGTTCTCTACATATACATTAAAGTTTGTTTTACTCATCAACCATTTAAATATATTGCAACCTTTTGCGAACTGCTTACATATTGAAAAATATTTATTTTATCTTGGGATACAATTTGAGATTCTTTACGCTTCATATTGACAACCCGAGACAAGTTTTAACATACTTAATTTATTTAAAACAAAGAGTGTTTGTTACCAAGTGTGAAGGCAGCAATTTAAGTAGATTTTCTCATATTACTATTATTAAACATTTCCTGTTGATTATAACTACTCAAATGCACGCAAGTTTATTGTTTGTTTGTTTACATAAGACATTATAAGACAGCGTCTTTAGAAAAGTTGATACAAAACGGTGATAAAAATAGAGCCAAAAAAAGTAAAAGAGTTTCTCCGGAGCAATGTTATTGAGATATGGAGAGGTCTTATCATTTGGATATTTTTTAAAATAACTTTTTTTCTGATTATGATAATGGAATGAAAATTGTACCTTTAACAGAAATTTTTCGAATTTTTTTTTATTTCCTTGAATTATCAAGCAAATAATAACTTTTTAATGAGTTAATTTTTGAAAGACAAAAATTCTTTACTTTTTTCGAATTCTGCATAGTTTAGTCAAAAATAATTATTTTCTAAATGACGTGTGGATCAGAACAGTACCCAACATTTTCACATACCGAAATACAGGCACGTAATTTTTTTAAAGTTGAATCGAATACGCTGAAAAATTTCATGTTGAATTCGTATGTATGCAGCAACTCTTCAATGTTAGGTACAGGCGTAGCATATATCATTATTTTTACATCGCCCTAAATAATAAAAATCATCCGCATTTAGATCCGGCGAATGCGGTGACCATGGTATGGGCGCGTCATTTCCACGACCAATCCATATTTCCGGGAATCATCGATTTAAAAAATCCAATTGCCGAGCATAATGCGGTAAATAAAACATGTTTGCTCGTAGTTTAAGACAAATATCGTCTAGCAAGTGTGGAAGGTCATTTTCCGAAAAGCTTAAATATTCAACACCTCCAAATCGATTTGGTAGAAAGATTGGCCCCAACAATCCCGGCTCAAACATTCAAGGGGACTTCATCGCACCACGTATGAAGATTGTAAATTGATAACGCCATCCTGGGTAAAAGCAGCCTCATCGGTAAATAAAATATTTTAAACGAATTGTGCGACAAAAACAAAGGCGGAAGGCATGATTTTCTTGAAACATACCATGGACCCTTTGAAAATGGTGAGGGTATAATCCATTCTCCTTAAGCAACTGCCATACATAAGTATTGTTTCTTATAAAGCGAGCAGATGCTCTTCTTACACTCGCAGTAGGATTATATATTCACGATATCTTGGAGTTAGGACTCCTGAATCCATCGCTCTTGCACGGATTTCCCTAAAGAACCTTGCAGACGGTTGCCTTCCATCAGAAAAACATCGCTAGTCTCTTTGAGCCACCAGACTATTTCCATTACAGAAACCATAAATAAAATGCATATCTTCGCTGTTAGTAAAAGTATGATGGTTCATGGTTGCAAAAAAAATAGGATGTAATGCAAAGTTAAGGGCAAAGATCACAACTGAGAAAATAAATAAACTTAAATATTTAAATGATAGTATGCGGAAGTGACAATCATTACGATGAAACTGTCACCATGACAGATGTCTACTATGTAAAAATGTCATTGTTCTGAACCATACATTATTTAAAAAATAATTATTTCTGACTGAATTACACAGAATTCGAAAAAAAGAGAGACATTTTTTGTTTAAAAAGTCTAATGCAATAAAAAATAATGATAATTGCTTGATAATTAAAATGAATTAAAAAATTTCGGAAAATTTATGTTAAGAGTAGTTAATAAACTATCCTTATTTATAACCGACTTTGATTAAACTTATTTTCAATCCATTATCTTAATCAGAAAGAAAGTTATTTTTAAAAATATCCAAATGATAAGTACATCAGTAACATTTTTCCGGAAGACCAATAGGAACTTTTTTACTTTTTTGGCTATACTTTTACCGCCTTAAGTTTTGTACCCTTCTCTTTCAAACACCTTGTATACGTACGTAAGTGCTACATTTTCAAAATTTGTTGTTTTCTTTAACTAATTCTTCTAATTTTCACAAATGCAACGGGTTAACTTCCTCAGATTCTATTAACACTGTATATACAATCGTAATAATAGCATCCAGTTAATCACAATTCTAATCATAATTTCAAAGCACTTTTCAGAATCCCTTGTTTTAATCTCTATTTTCATCCATACCAACTTTGACCTATAATACTGCCTAAATACTCTGAGAACGTCTTGAATTGTCTATACAGTTCTAATGCCTGAGACAAATCGTGAATATAATCCAGATTGTTCTGAAAATCATATTGTTGTGTTTGTACTCTAACATAATACTTGTTCTAAATAGTAAATGCAAGTTTTACTTTACTAATTGGATAGTTATAATTAGAACATTATCTATATACACTTTTTATCTTCAGAACAAAAATACCCCCATTTGTGCGAATTATGCGGCAATCCCTCAAAATGTTCCATAAACGATGAGTACTGGGGCAGGCGTGGATCACTGTTATGTTTAACAGATGGCGCTGGAGATGTAAGCTGGGCACATTTGGACGATGTGGAGCCGCATTTTGGACTCCAATCTGGCAATATACCAAGCAAATACAGTTTGCTCTGTCCGGATGACACTCTAATGCCTCTGAACGCTACCAAGCCTTGCGTTTGGGTTGTAAAGCCTTGGCAAGTTGTAGCATCAAGAAGGTAAGTTTTATAATTCTTCATAAATCAATTAGGATGTTTCTATAACTGGATAAATAATTCTTAGTCTTTTGAAATAATGCGTTTCTTCCAAGGAGTGAAAGGGTACATGAAAATAAACAATTTTTATTCAGCAATTTATCTGTGGTCTAAAATGTCAGTTTTTCTAGACACATAATTTTTAAATCAGGGAAACAGAAAATTTTCAAACTGGATCTGTGTAAGATCACTGGTTATACAAGGTGATTCAGTCATTGTCATTTATTTTAATCACGTCTTCGGAAGACCTAATAAAGACAGAAAATCGCGAACAATATTTTACTCGATCTTTTAAAAGAGATCCCATAACTCCCGGTAGCATGGCGCTTCTGGGATTTTCTAATTACGAAGCCATAACGTTCGAGCGATGAAGGGAAGTAGCGTTGAATGAATCAGGGCTGCCAGCGATCAGTAACAGTTTGAAAAGGGGTTTAAATAATGAAAATACCTTTTTCAATAATACCTTTTTCAATGTAAATTCAAAATGTTTCAAATCGCATATTCATATTTTATCATCATTTTTCCCTATCCTCCTTTAAAATTAATGAAATTATGACTGAATCACCCTATATAAGCTTTTATGTTGTAAGGCATACGAGGTGTGGCAATTAAGTTCCGGGAATTTAGTTGTAACTCGGAAACTGGCAACACTGCATCGTTCGTCAACGTTTTTCTACAGAGGGAAGACCTTCCTTTTGGTTTCAGTTCAAGGTTGAAGTCGATAGCATGTTTGGTTTGTGTTTTATGTGTATTTTTTGGAAGTAACTTTTTTAGTGGCGTCGTGAAAATGAGTGACTTAAATTACAAGCAACGTGTTGTGATTCAATTTTTAGTGAAATCTGGCGAAAAACCCTCGAAAATCCTTCGAAAATTGCAGGTGGTGTATGGAGACGAGTGCATGTCGAAAACACGCGTGTTTGAATAGGCAAAACGGTTCAAGGAGGGGCGTGAATCCGTAGAAGACGATCCACGTAAAGGAGCTCCCGTCACCTCTCTTACTGACGCGAATGTTGACCGTTTGCAGACAGTGACTGGACAGTTCTATGTTGGCGTCCTGGAATGGCTGCGGGCCCGCGTTTTCCGTGTGCGACCCGAACTCGCAGAGAACGGCTGGATCTCGCACCACGACAACGCGTCAGCCCATTCCTCGTTCATTGTGCAAGAGTTTTTAGCAAAAAAGGCATTCCAACATTGCCGCACCCACCCTATAGTTCCGATATTGCCCCCGGTGATTTCATTTTACTCCCCAAGATGAAGTCGCACCTCAAGGGAACTCATCATAGCGGCGTACAGGAGGTCAAAGAAGCTGTAACCGTGGTGCTGAACGGGTTATCTGCGGAGGATTACCAAGGGTGCTTCCAATCGTGGGAGCAACATTGGAATCGTTGTGTAAAGTTAGAGGGAGACTATTGTGAAGGTCGATAATAAATTTTGGCGAAATTTAATTTTCTTGTTTTTTTATTGAGAAATCCCCGGAAGTTAATTGCCACACCTCGTAGATAGGCGCATAGTCAAGAAAGTTGCCACACTACGTCGCCTTGCTGTTTAGGATACGATTTACTGTACCGGTGTCAGTCTTTGAACAGCGTGTTTCAGTTTTGATGTTACGCTGCGAGTAACAATAATTGTTAGATACGCTCATGCTAATTATTAACATACAACCAACAAGTAATATTTTAATAATATTTGCACTCCCCGTACATTAATATCTGCCTTCTCTCGATGTGAATAAGGCATTTTAAAAAAAACGAGATAACCCAACCTATAGTCGATATAGTAACCGAGTCACACACGAACGCTTTTGCCTTCTGTCACACACTGACTTTTTTAAGTTACTTACTGTATTTCAAATAGCTGATGTTGTAATGACGTGACACAGGGTTGGCCATAAAGATTCTTGACTTATTTCTTAGAACATTTGAGTTAACAAATTGCTTAATGAAGGTTATTTATTATCGTATCTACGTTTTAGTTAAGAGATTGCACTCCTTTCAGAAACACCCTATATATTTCGTAGTATCTCGTTTATTTCAGATCTGTAGCTCAGGAAATCCAGGAAATAGTATCCTCATTATCTCCAGGCGTAACAGGCTGGCGTGAAAGCTTACTAAAACTTCTAGAAACGTCCTACACTACCATTAAAAAGGTGGACTCGATAGAACCAATTGAAAGTTATTTACACCGAGCAACTGGTTTTCTGAGCGCAAACAGTTTTTCTGGATGCCATCCCCCAAGGACAATAAACATTTGCACCACCTCTATAATTGAAAACGCCAAGTGTGCCTGGATGAGAGAATCTGCAGCAGTGTATGGCGTGGAACCAGATCTAGAGTGCATAAAAGCTGATAATACAACACACTGTATGACGGCTCTTAACCAGGATGCTGCGGATATTGTCATGGTTCCTTCAGATTTGGTACATCGTGCTGAGAAGTAAGTAAATTTTATCATTTCATTCCTATAATTTAAAAAATGCGATTAGCAGAACTTAACAATTGAATTCATTGTCAGTAGTGTAATGTAGTAATCATAAAATTGACCTTTGCTATACTTAATAATATACCAATCAGTTTGACCTCATTTCACATGCATATATCTAAAAGAAAAAAAAGCTTTATTTACCAACCTTGACGACACGGACTCGTGGGATACTAGGAGAATTAATAAATAGGTTTAAGATGCACATATACAATCGAAATTCAAACTGGGATGTGTGGTTAATAACAATTTAATATTTCACTTACTTTTTTATGGTGCGGTATATGGTTATTTAGTAATCGATGAAAATTTACCAAAAAGTTTTAACTGTGTCCTATACAGAGTGATTCAGAACTTATCTAAAAAAAGTTTTTAAATGTACGAGGGACTCATATAAATACATTTGCACTCACTGCACACAGTTGTAAAAGTAGCTGGATTTGTCACATATTTACCGGGGAATCGTTCTGCTAAAGCATTTTTACTTCACCATTAAATCGATACCCATCAACTGCGAGTTACTATACACGTAAGCCATTATTGACACTTGACAACTAATGTAAATAATTTTTTTTAATGATATTTACTACGTTTTCCATGACGCATCTATTTCCACATTTTTTTAGGTAAGTTTTGAATTACCTTATGTATAAATACATAACTGTAATATAAATATGAACACTCGTAATTATGCATATATTATATACGAGTAAATTAGATATTACCTATACAAAATAATAGAAGTTCCTTTTCACGTCGACTTTAGTAAATTTCCAAAATTTAATAATATGCATAACTTAATAATCCGTTTTATTTACCGTTATGTAACATATATTAAATAATCGTTGAAATCAATTCTTAAAATACGCACCCATACAAATATCTCAGTGAAAGTTATTATGAAATGAAGATTTGACTGTGCAGTTGCCTGAGGAACCACATTAAAATTAAGAGGCATGAAAAGGCAATATTATCTCACATTTCAATAAACAGAATTTGTATTTTTTTATTGTGAATAAGAATGTACACAAATATGATATTGAGTGTCATATTATTATTATTATTATTATTATTATATGGCCTGACATTTAGAAGGTAACCTTATCGAATTACATTACCATACTTTCAAATGTACTATGTACCACATTTCACACATATAGCTACAGATTTTTGACAATCGTTTTTGTTTACGATTTTAGGGACTACAACTTAACCACTCTTTTTTACGAAACTGTGAACGTAGAAGATAAATATATCACTGTAGCTGTGATAAAACCAAGTTCCAGTATAAACAGTTTTGAAGATCTACGAGGAAAGAGAGCTTGTTTCCCAGCATATGATGGTGTTGCGTGGAATACTGTGAAAAAAATTCTCTTCGACAAACAGTTGATCAAAACATGTCCTTTGGATAACGAAATGGATAAGTTTTTTGGCCCAAGCTGTACGCAAGGTCTACCAGATAATATTTTAGGTAATATGAAGAAAATATGTCAAGAAGATACTTTTGATGGAGAGTTTGGAGCCCTCCAATGTCTGTCTAGTGGAGCTGGTGACGTAGCTTTTGTATCGAGAAATTCAATAGAAAAGTTTGTTACTAGTAAGTATTAAATTTTAATCTTTTTTAACCAAAATGTTTGCAATGTTGTACAGTGTGTCCCGCTTTTCATTTATCTTACGCTCCTGTAAAATTTTACCAAACTGCGCAATTTGGATTATTATTATTTTTAACTATCACATATACAGGATGTATTAGGTATTACTGGCATACTTGTAAGGGTTAATTTTATAGATTTACCCAAATAAACTTAAATCTAAAAGTTCACCGTTTTCAAAGATTTCTGAATTTTTGTTTATTTATATATTATAAACAGCAATAGTTCTAGATTGTAATGGGATATCTTTAGTCTAATTATTTAGTACTTGAAAAAGGTAAATTATGGCGACATGCAAAATTTTAAGAGCGGATTTTCAAGTTTTCTTCAGCTGTTGATACAAATATGCACAAACTACGGAATGCAGAGATATTTTAATTGAGAAATTGCTTGAATACAATGTATTTTAAATAGAATTGCAAAGAATAATTATTTGTTCAAAATAATCAGAACTTAAAGTATCTTATGTTTTATTACAGTGCCGACCCCACTTGTGGCACATCATTTTAAAGCCCTTTTCATTGCGAATACAGTGACGTACCGTTTTTAGAAATCGGTTGAGATTTGACAGAATTATTGGTTACAAACGAAAAGATGACAAACCAACTCACGCGTAGTAATTTCTACACAAATGCCCACCACTAATAAGTTTTTCATCTACTACACATGACCGCATTACCTAATTGTTATTGATGTGTCTATCAGTTTACAAAAAACTAGATACTAAAATAGTTATTAGTAGAAGATATTTAAGTTTATAGGAATTCAGACCTTTCAAAATAACAAAAATCAGTACTACAAAAAGTCGGTGTTTTTGCTTGTGACCAAGAAATCGTTAGTTTCAGCCGTTATTGAAAGTATTAACGTGTGTTCGAAATGGTTTATTCTATCACGGAAAGAGTACAAATTGTTGCAATTTATTATCGAAATCACGATTGCGCTAAAGCTACAGCACGAATTTCTGTATGTAAACCACCAGTACGTTAAACACCTGATTGACAAATTTGTTGCAACAGGTTCGCTTTTAAACAAGAAACGTGAAGTAATTGGGCCAGTTCGAAATGAAGCAGTTGAAGTGGCAGTTTTGGGTCATGTACAGATGGATAATAAGCAATGGATTACAACTGTGTCTCAAGCTTCTGACGTATCCCGTTCCAGTGTTCGAATTTTGAAAAAACACAAGTTTCATCCATTTAAGATGACGCTGGTTCAAGAGTTACATGAAGATGACTTTGACCGCCGTAACCAATTTTGCGAATACTTTAGTGAACAACTTCTACTGAATCCAAATCTTCTCTACAATACATGTTTCTCCGACGAATGCACATTTATGTTGAATGGCGAAGTGAATAGACACAATTGTCGTTATTGGAGTGATACTAATCCGCATTTAATCAGGGAATTTCATACTCGGACACCTCAAAAATTGAATGTTTGGGCAGGCATTTTGGGCGACCATCTTGTTGGACTATTTTTCATCCAAGGTAATCTCGATGGAAACACCTATTTAGAATTATTGGAAAGTACAATTGATCTTAGGATAACACAGATTTTAGAAAGTGACGACAATTTACTAGAAAATGAAATAACCTTCCAACAAGATGGTGCGCCCCCGCACTATGCTGCTGCTGTGCGACAATTTTTGGATGACCATTGGACTTTTTTCTGTGGGGTCATTTAAAATCACGAGTGTACGCCACTCAGCCGGAAACATTGCAAGTGCTACGTCAGAGAATTGTAGAAGAATGCCGATTAATAACTGCGGATGTCTTTAATAATGTTCGAACAGAATTTGAAAACAGACTGTATTATTGTTTGGAAGTTAACGGGGGTCAATTTGAGCAATTCATCAAATAAATCTGATTTATTATTTGCTTCAGCTTTTTTATTTCATTTCTGACTTTTTTGTAAACTGATAGACACATCAATAACAATTAGGTAATGCGGTCATGTGTAGTAGATGAAAAACTTATTAGTGGTGGGTATTTGTGTAGAAATTACTACGCGTAAGTTGGTTTGTCATCTTTTCGTTTGTAACCAATAATTCTGTCAAATCTCAACCGATTTCTAAAAACGGTACGTCACTGTATTTGCAATGAAAAGGGCTTTAAAATGATGTGCCACAAGTGGGGTAGTTGCATTTGAAATTTTTAAGTTGGGGTTGCTAGGCATTAGGGGGATGAACATATCGAGTTGGCTTGACTGTCAAAAAGCTACCCCCAAGCACAAAAATCGACGGGTCTCAGCGAATTTTGAAATATTATTCGGTTTTCCAATTATAGGGGGGTCAAATTTTCGTTGGGATACCCTTTACATATCCAAGCTAGTAAAAAGCAGTGTCCCCATGGACGCGACATTCGCGAAAATTCGCAGAATTGTTTAATTGCGGGAAAAGTCTCAACTTTTAGCCACATTTGCCAAATGCAATATTCATCATTTTCATCAAAACTATGATTGACTGTCATGGTAGATTATCAGAAGCTCAAGTTAAACTTACTAATCCCACATAATGATGAAAATAGAAATAATATTCCTGTTATGTTAAATTTGCGAGAAGTTGACACTTTCCCACCATTAACAACTTAAATCAAAAACTGAGAATTTTGCATGAGGACAAGGCTTAATGGTCAGACCTTTCCAGGGCCTCCTATGTTTCAATCAACATCATCTAAAACCCATATATCCAAAATTTCATAAAATTTTCAAAATATCGAAAGCAGTTATCGATACATATACCCTCGTATCATAATAATTCAATAATTGTTTTCCCAATTATCAACTTTCAGTTTCAAACAACATATCAGGCTGTTGTACTGAAAGAAAAAATGTGTAGAATTACAAATATAGCCCATGTACAAATTTGTAGAAAAAAAAACATTATAACATCCCACTAAGTTTTTTAAAATTAGCATGCTTGTTCACAATAAGCAATGATGGATGAATGTACTTTGTCTTAGGAAAACAATATTTTTATTGATTACATTAAGAAACAAATTATTTATTGTGTATTTTTTAAATTATCAGTAACTGCTTTGGATATTCAAAGCACTTTATGGGATTTTGAATATATAGATTTTAGGGGACAATGCTACGTTGTTAGATTTTCAATAAAAATACTAATATAAAATATCGAAAAATAGCTATAAATAAATTATAGTAGACTCTGGAAAGATAACCTGATCGTTGTACTGGCTTGGATACCATTAGCACAGCTTAAATAACAATCAGCTCACAGACTCTACGGCGGCACCTTTGAAGTATTAAAACCTGAAAATTTGTCCTTGAAGCTTGTTGTCTCTCTCTCTTTTGGGATACAAGTCAGGACCGGATTAAAAATAGTTGTCCCAATTTAGAAAGTGCCATACTAAATATAAATTTGTTTTACTTGAAATTGTTTAAAAATAAAATAACATAATAGTATAAAATTAAGCTGTGCCATTAGAATGAATTATTTAATAGAATATATTTTCTTTAAACTTTTTCAAAATTAATTAACATTAAAATAACAGACTTTTCATTTCAATCTTGTTAACCGAAAACTATAAGCGTAAGCGTTATACATATTCTAATAGTATAATCCCTTATAGGTGAAAATCAAAACAGTCCAAGCAACAAAATAAAAGCTGAGGACTTCAAAATACTTTGCGAGAGTAAGACGAAACCATGCCACCTGAGTTGGGCACCCCTTGGCCAGGGAATGATTAGAAGCAACAGTACAGATCTTTGGAAGAAAGACACGTTAAATGTATTTTCGCAACTGGATAGCTTATTTGGGAAAAACTATAAGTCTCTTACGACTCCTTTCACGATGTTTGGAAAGTACGACGGAAAATCGAACCTGCTCTTCCACGACGCCACTGTTAGACTCCGTAGCGTTGCAACTAGCAAAGATTTTGATACCATGGTGTATCCATACAAGGACTTTCTAAATGCAGATAAAATGTGTCAACCAGTTATATCTAAAGCTCCTACAACATCCCCTGTAAACTATGTATTATTGTTCCTAGCTGTCGTCTCAATTAAATTTTGTTTAAATTAATTTTATTCCATGTTTGTTTTACAAAATTGCACTGATTATAAATACTGTGATATTCATTGTATATACTTTTACTGTACAATAAATATTTTTTTACATAAACGCCTATATTAGTCCAATATTGATTTTATGTAGATATCTAAACTTTATATTCATCAGACCATGAAAACTACCTGTGCCTTCCCTACACAGTATTGATTATTTCACGAGTTTCTGTTTTGTTGGCAACAGCATGACATACTTATTTCTGTCAAAACATTCGCAAATGCTTCACTTTTAACGCTTCTTTTAGTTGATATTTATGTCTACAAGAAAGGTAAGCTATATAAAGTCACTTTAACTAAATACAAAGTGCGTGTTTATCTCATAGGATGCAACGAAAACGTCTAGTACTAACCTATCGAAGAAAAAAGTGTCCACGAAAGCATCTGCAAAACGAGACGAAAGTACGGACAGAAATAATGTTAAGAAAACGGAAGGGTCGATGAAAACGAAAAATAAACCTAGTACAGTCAGTTTAGTGGACAAGATTGCAGACAACAGTGCTATAAAAAATAAAACTAATGTAAAAGTCGAAAGACCATTAAAAGTGCAAAGTACATCACATGAGAAGCAAGTTCCAACCACTTCTACAAGAAAACATGTTAAAACCAAAGTGCCAGTAACTCCTCCTAGTAATAGAGTATCAAAAACACAATATTTTCCTAGTAAAAGTTTATATTCCAACGCCTTAAAAGTAGATGAATCTGTACGTAAAAACACGTCAGTTAACAATAGTAAAGAAGTGAAGGAAAGGATCGATACAAAAGTTCCTACAAACAGAAGTAAAGGTAAGGACACAATTAAAAAAATATCTCACCAAAAACTCAAAAGTAAGCCTAAAGATTATGGAGACGGAAATATACTCAAAGCAGCCACTACAACAAAAATACAAACCAGGGATATATCTCCAGATTCCAGTAGCACATCTGAAAGACCTCGGACAGCCACTTTAAGAAAAGGCAGTATAGTCAATGCTAATATAGTAGGACCAGACGTGCCTAAACAATTGGTTCCAAAGACCAAAATCAAAGAAGTTTTCAAAGCAAGTCCAAAATCGGAAAGTGATGAGTGTAACTACGAAGACGACTTTGAGTCGTACGAATCCGATTTTGAAGAGTATTTCTCCTCTAGCTCTGTCAACTTAGATGACATGTCCGGAGAAGAAACAAGTAGCATAAGTAGCAGCAGTAGCAGCACTAACGTAAACCTACCAACAGAATTCAAACCTACACAAATCAGAACAAGTTCTGCTGGGACTGACGATGAAAGAAAAATGGATTCGGGACACTTTGACATGCTCGAATTTAAACACAGGCAAGTGTTGGACAATATAAAGGAATCCATAGAAAAGGAAAATGCGAACCTAAAGTTGCACGAAATACAAAGGAACAATCCCGCATCTCTATCCGATGAAGGCTTCGAGGACCAAAAGTCGTTACAGTTTATAAACTTCTTAGATGCTAAAAAGAAGTACGAGCATCGAAGGAGTATGGAGATCAAGCGCAAGCGCGGAGAGGAGATCCTTAACATGATCAGACTAGACACGTGCAACTTCACCTTATTTGAGTTGGCGCCAGTGACGTACGAAGTTTTCATAAAAAATTATGGTAGCCACAACACGATTCAAACTGCTGCACAAACGGGCGAGGACAATGTTGATGAAGACATTCAAACAGAAAATATTACAAATGTATCTAAGTGGACACAATTTCCTGCTTGTTTCTCTAAAATTGGCGCGGATGGACCAAATTACTGGCAAATTTATAAAAGTGATTATCTAGGTGTAGGAGGGGATGTTGTACCTGAAGACAACATTAATAATAAATCCTTTAATGAGAACAGTTTAACGAAATTCCTCTTATCAGCTGGTGATTTAATATTAAAATTGCAAGTGGAATCTAATTCAGAAAATAATGAAAAAGTTCAAAACAATACTCGCGATGTTCCATTTAGTGACGGTTACGTATTATTTAATACCACTCGAGATATAACCAAAGACTGTTCAGTGAAGTGTGTTTCATTTTCCTCTGATAATAATAAAATTTTAACCGTACATTCGTTGGTGAAACAAAACGTAGAAGGATACAAAAGTGTGGTATATGTATGGACACTTACCAATTCCGTAGAACCAGACGTGTTTTTCATTTCATATGGTGATATTACTTGCTGTGCGTTTGGTTTGGAATATTCCGATTATATTTTCGCCGGACTTGATGACGGGTAAGACAATTTTTTTTAGTAAGTGATTAGTATAAAAGACTGTAATTTATTTTGCTAGTTCTTAATATTGGATTACAGAAAATATTCATATGTACGTATTTTATTTCTATATTCCGTGCATGAATATATGTACCCCGTGTGCCAAAAGAAGCGGGACGGTCGAATATTTCGCGAAATTTACATCGGATCGAAGAACTGAAAAACACGTATTCAATATTTTTAAAAAATCTATCGAATGACACCAAACACCTTACCCCCAACCCCTTGGTGGTGGGGCAGGGGGAAAATCTTAAATGGGAACCCCCCTTTTTTTATTGCAGATTTAGATTCCTCATGAAAAAATAATTAACTTTTATTTGGGACATTTTTTTCGAATTTTTGATAGAAGGCGCTATAATCAGAAAAAACGATTTATCCTGATAATTATGGATGGATCTCGAAATACACTTCCAAATGAAAAGCCAACCAGTTTTTCGATCCGATGTAAATTTCGCGAAATATTCGACCGTCCCGTTTCTTTTGGCACACGGTGTATAAAATATATAATAATATACACTATTCAAATACGTAAAAGCTTATTGTCTTTTATCGACTGAAATAATTTGTTAAATACAGGTGGGTTTCTCAAATATACACGGTGGCTTAAATTAGAAAAAGTCTTCATGAAAAAATTAAAATATCGATTTTAGAAAATGCTATCTAGCATTATTATTTCTCAACACAAAGAGCTGAAATTTGATATAGATGCATAAAAATATATGAGAACTCGATTTTCGTCGACCACTAGTTTCGATCATGCAATTTTTTACTCACCACATTTAATATTGGCAGTAACAACAGATGTAGGATAAAATTACGAATACATCAATATTAATAACCCACTTTTAATAACCCTGTATCAATTCACAGTACTTTACGTGATCGAGTACTTGCACAACTGTCTAAACCGGATATCAGTAAGGGAGCTGGACCCGACGGATTGCCTCCTTTATTTCTTAAGTCATGCAAATACTCTATTATTGAACCTCTTCTGTTAATTTATAATAAATCTCTTTCAGAAGGAATTTTGAGTTATTTTTTAGACTCAAAGATGTTATACGTGAACAGCATGGTTTTTTCAGGGGCGGTCGGTTATAACAAATCTTTTACCTTTTGTACAAGAAGTGTTAGAGGTCATAGACAGTAGAAAACAAGTCGATGCAGTGTATGCTGATTTTTCTAAGGCATTTGATAAGGCTCACCATCAAACATGGCTTGTGAAACTGGAAAATCTCGTCATACACAGCAATTTACTCAGATGGATCAAATCATATTAACTGACAGATCAGGCATTCCACAGGGATCCTATCGTGGACCCTTGTTGTTCTCATTGTTTATAAACGATATTTATATCTGTTTTTCGCAAGTACAACATTTTCCCCTTATGCTGATGATCTTAAAATTTATAAGGTAATTTCTACAATAGATCACTGTATAGTTTTTCAAAAAGATCTTAATAATATGGGTTCTTATTGCCAAACTAATAAATTATTTTTAAATTTTAATAAATTTCCGTCAAAGCAATATGACAGTTATCAATCAATTGTTTTCAAAGTATACTTTGCTTAATCATAAAGGAAATGAAATTCATCAGTTTATCCAAAAATTGAAATATTCATTTTCTCGTAAACGATTGGTTTTTTGACTTCAAATAAGGGTATCAAATCATTAGATATACTAAATCTTAATAAAATTGAAGATAAAAAAGCACATTACAGCGCTTTAATTTTAAAAACATTTTACCTGAAACTACTTCTTTATAAAAGTAACAAGTGTGCCAAATCTGAAACAAATTGTCCCAGTATTACAAAAAGTTATAGCCAAAAAGAAATAAAAAAATAGGTTACGTAGCTCCGTTAACATTGACTTTTCGAGAAAATGTTACAAGACACTTGACACATTAATTTTTCGAGTAGTATCACCCCCTAAACTTTCCTGACACTCTGTATATTGTTGTTTTACAATATTTCAGCAACGGTAGCAGATGTTTGTTTTTTTTAATGATCATGAAAAGGTAAAGATTTTTTCTAATGTGAGTCACGCTATATATTTTACGGTTTCCAAGATGCCAATGGTGAGCGATGAAAAACGGACCACTCTGTACATTTCGAAGCATCATTGATTTCATTAATTTTTTGCTTAATATACAGGGTGTCCGGAACGTAATGGGACCCAGCTTAAACATAGCTTCCTGTAATCAAATAAAACCGATTTAAACAAACTTAGCTTAGTCCAAAAGTGCTCCGTTTAGAAGTTACAGGGCTTCAAAAAAAAATTGTGTTCTTGTTATGGGCATAATTAAGAAACGAAACTTCCAATCATGTGCAAATTTGGTACAATAATGTTTCAAATAAGTACAAGCATTGTGAAGGAGTAAGTAGTGCCGCATATCGTAGAGGGCGCTCTTGGCAGTTTTTTTTGCAATTAATTTTTATTGTATCTTTTTTGTTGGTCCTATTCTGATACGCTTGACTGAAAATTATGATGGAGAAATTAATTTTGCGTAGAAAAGCTATACCTGTTTCATGTTGATACAATGCACCGTTTTCGGTAAAAACGCATTTTAAAATTTCCGCACATTAAAATAGAAATAAATTTTCTAATTAGATCAAGTTACCACTTGTCAAACTAACGTTGATACGCTTAAATTTGATCAAAAGCCTGTCCGATTAATATTAATTGTTGTACTGACTTAGTAATTAGATATAGTTGTGTAAAGTGTAAATGTAATGTGTAAATAATTTCAAATTATTAGTAATATTTTGTCAAATTTTGAAAACATACCTCATCTTCATCATAATTTTCCGTCAAGCGTATCAGAATCGGATCAACAAAAAAGATACGATAAAAATGAGTTACAAAAACTGCCAAAAGCGTCCCCTACGATATGCAGCACTACTTACTCCTCCGCAATGCTTGTACTTATCTAAAACATAACTGTACCAAATTTCAACATGATTGGAAGTTTCGTTTCTTAATTATGCCCATAACAAGAAAACAATTTTTTGAAGCCCTGTAACTTCTAAATGAGGCACTTTTGGGCTAAGCTAAGTTTGTCTAAGTCGGTTCTATTTCATCACAGGAAGCTATGTTTAAGCTGGGTCCTATTACTTTCTGGACACCCTGTATAGTATTTTTTGTATTTAAATTAAAAATAACTTAGTTAATGAAATAAATAAATAAATAAATTAAATTTAATACAAATCAAATGCTTAAACCCATTGTATCCTACTATTTTTCCTTTATGCTACAATCCAATATCTGTTCTGCATAGCAAATAATTTTATTCTTAATGTTAATTATACAAATAATTATTTCAGAACAATTTCTTTATGGGATATCAAGAAGAAGATATATAATGAAGACTCGTTGCTGAAGAGGGCTCCTTTGCATACCACTGAAATTGGTTCAGGTCACATCAGTAAAATTATATCTTTGCAATCATTTACAAATCACATTGAGAAGGGAACATACTTTCAAGGAAATCAAACAAATGAGGTAATATTTCAAATCATTTTTAAATTTAAATGAAATTGAGAATATTCAGTATAAGAATCTTTGATAGGTACATGTGTTTTTAGATTTGTAGTTTAGATGAAGAAGGAGATATAATTGTTTGGAGTGTCATCATGAAACATACTCATGGATCTAATGCATCCAATACCTCTTGGAATGATCTAATTCTCATAAAAAATACTAGGATTTCTTTAAAACAAATTTACCCAGAGTTTGAAGACCTTCAATGTACAGACTTTGTAGTAAATACAAACGATTCCAATTACGTATTAGTGTCTACTAATTACGGATTTATAATTCACTATTTGATAAAAGGTGGAAGAAGCAACGTCAAGAAGTTTGCCCCAGGTGTGTATTTTAGGTGATTTTTCATATTTTCCTACTAACATTTTTCGTATTTTCTTTTAATTGAAATCTGCTTACTTCTTTTAGAATCCACTTCTGTAGCAAACTGTATAGAAGTGTGTCCATTTTCCCCAAACTATTTTCTTGCTGGACTCAATGATGGTAATATAAATCTCTATTCGAGGCTTGTAGAAAAACCTATAATGGTATTATCGGATAAGGAAGAAACCAGCGCAATCCAAGCCATTCAGTGGTCAAAAAACAAACCGTTCGTGATGTACGCTAAAGATGTTAATAATACAATACACATATGGGATTTAAACGAAAGTGATATTTATCCTATTTATTCAATACCATTTAGTTACAATATCACCTGCATGAAACTTTCACCGATGGTTGAGGACGGTAGTGACAAAAAGTCATATATGGTAAGTTCACTTTAAATGTTTATATTAATATTAATAATAATAACAATAATAATAATAATAATATCTCTAAGCCTCATTCTAATCACGAGGATTAGCCCAGAAGTCGAAGACTTGTGCGGGAGAGGGGGCGGCCTATTATTATTAAGCAGGCCGCATTTGTGCCCAGGAACGACTTACGTTGGTAGGCCCTAACCACCATTCAGTGCAGGAATGAGGGAAAATTGGAAACCTCATTAATTAGGGGGGTAGTCAAATGTCAACCGGTATCAATCTCTCACATTGATCCAAGACAACATTCTTCCACCCTACCATACCCGCGGAGAGGGTGTCAATCCTCTCCACGAATATAGCTTACATACGGTCTACCGGCTGCGGGGCTCGAACCCACAGCGATCAAGTCACTGCGATTCAAGTACTGACGCCTTAAACCGCGCGACCACTGACCGATCCATTATTAAGTGGGTATAATCGCTACATATTTTATTTTTGGAATTTTTCGCATTATATTAATGCCAGTAATCACCTCCTGAAGTTTGTTAGAGAACTGTTGAATCACTTTGTATAAATAAAAATACTGGATGATTCAGACCTTATAAATATAATTTTGTCAAAAGAAATCAAAAAGAGAAGTTCAAAAATGATTTAAAAACACTCCTCTGCACGGCATTTGCAACTGGTCTACTGTAAAACCTGACAAAGCAAAGCATGCCATCGGCGACCGGAGAAAAAATTGAAATAAATTCCCAAGGAAAGAAATAAATAACATTTTATAACACCTATTTTATACAGCAAATTCAACTGCTTTTGCCGCTATTGTTATTTATTATTAATAAAATTAAGTTTTGGTTTTAATTTATAAAATAGTTTGACGTATCTGACAACAATATTTTGGGCTCGTTTTATCTAGTTTGTACAAACTAATACAAATGTTTCTGCTTCTTGCCCGTTTTGAATTCGTAAGTTATTGACAGCAGCTGTGATACGTTTGCGTAAATCATCAATAGTGTCCACTTCGGCGCTGTACATGGTACGGATATAATCGAGTGCAATACGCCGTGGACGCCTTGGACCTCCATCTTTTCCACGATTCGGTTACAAATATCCCGTGTCACGCCCTTGTTGCACTACACTTACACTCACTGCACACCGCGGTAAAAGTAGCTACATTTGGTACATGTTTACCGGGAAATCGTTTTGCTAAAGCATTTTCACTTCAACATAAATTAAAACGATATCCATCAACTCCGAGTTGCCATTTTTGATACTTGACTAATGTAAACACTCACATCGCATAAACATTAATACCATAAGTAACCAGATTTCAATATTCAAAATCGCCTGGCCAGAGACAGTAGCCCAGCAATTTTTTTCTGGGAAACTTAAGGGTTTTCCAATAATTTTTTTTCCGATACTGACTCCATTTTTCATGAAACATATATTTACAAATTTTTGTATATAAGTTGTGAATCGCCCTGTATACAAATTATAGCGGTGAAAATATTTAGTGAACATTAAAAATAGTTTTACGTCTCTTTAACATTTGTTTATACTTACCGTTGATTCTTAATTTCAGATTATTGGCACTGATGACGGTAAAATATACCTTCACTTACTGAATAAAGAACATGGACCTCAACCAAACCGAACATATCATGAACACCTTAACACATTTTTAAAATACGTTAATAGATTGTAACATTATAGTAAGTACCTAATTTGTCTTTCATTAAATATACTTTCTGTGAGGTTAGAAATGTTCTTTAAGACATACAAATGTATTTCTTTATTATAGTTTTTAATAGAAGTGTTTATATAACATAGGTTCCTAATAAAATTTTGCATATTAAGATAAATGTCAAATTTAATATAAAAATGTCAATACAATTATTCTGAATATGCTGAACTGGATTCTAACAAAGGTCAAAATTACACTTAACATCTATCACTTTCACAATAATTGACACCGACAGTTTCTATACCATATTTTTGTTTTCTGCCAATGAATATTGGGTGTCAAAAAGAGACGATTGGTTTTAATGTTTGGCGTTCTTTGGCTTAACTTTTTCTCCAAAAGACGTACTAGGCACTGATCTTTAGACTTTTTATTCGGTGTCAATCATTTACATTCAATGGTGCGTTTTTCGCCACCTTGTGCTGTATTTGGAAACATGGCATTGTACTTAATACGTCCCATGTGTTGACTGTAATTGTTTGAATTCTTTTTTGAAGTAATCAAATAAGCAAAAGACTGCTTCATCTCCACGCCACTTTAGTTCGACAGCACAAATTTGATAAACAAATTTTGCAAACCGTCTGGCGTGTTTCCATCAAAACCACAATTTTGCTAATTTCTTCTCCATTAAGTGCGGCACAGCTTGTTTTTCTTTTTTCATGCATTGGTTGTAACTTCTTCCTTTTAGCTGCTCGGACCATTCTTGCATATTCAAAAATGACATATTTGAATAGAATTGTTTCTCGATTGAACTCTTCATAAAACTTTTTCTGTACCAGCGAAAACATTCCAAAGTTTTGATGTTCACAAAATTCTGTAAACTGCTTTCAAACATATTTATATGTTCTTACAGTATTTTGAAGTATCAAATTCTCGATTTTGACCTCAGAACTACAACCAAAGACTTCCATATTGAAAAATTTCATACTTTGTCCAAACTTGACGATCATTTATTTTTTTGACAAACGCCAAAACATTGTTACCATGACAAAATTCACATTGTTGGAGGAAGCGAAATACAAAAACGGTTGTACCACGTCGTCAATTGCTTATCAATGTATAGTAACTATGTAAAATTTGTAATTGTTATTGGCTGATGAGTTATATAATCAAAGCGATGAATTTTTCTATGTCAAATTAATAAATATTACTGTTCAGTGAGGTTGTCAGTTCTGACAAATTATGTCTATAAAATAACCAAATTAAAAAAATAATAACATTTATACAAGCAGCTTTAAAATGCTATGAAATGTTAAAACCTGAACATGACAAGATGCCCTTGCACAAAAAGCGTATGTAAACCTGGTACCAGTTTCTTTTACAAAGTTTTAGCGTCTCTAAAGCAACTGCAGTGCCAGAAGAAATACGGCAATGGAGCAGGTGTAGATGACATAACAAAATTCATGGACAATACTTATAATCTAAGCGGAGACATAGTTAGCCAGGTAGAAAATGCTTTGTGTTCAGCGGAATGCTGTAGATTCGTCGTAAAGAAAAAGAATGCATATGCTCTCGTTTGTCCAGCTGCCGCTTTGCAATTTACCCCTAGTCTTTGCATAAAAGCAAAATTGGAAAGAATTCAACAAATCTTCAATTCGAAATGGTGCAGAGACAATAAAGGTACTAAAGGATCCTCAAACCGTAAGACGCGAAGGAACTCTTACAGCCCTCCCCATTTTATAGCACCCAACGATACTAATGATTCGCCAACCACAACTAATGTATGTGATTCTGAAAACAACAAGACGAGAGCATCATTGAGAAATTCAGATGACACATCTACGGAATCATCGCTTAAATCCTACTTAAACTCTTTCAAATTCTGTAAATGCAGCCCTAACTCTTCGAATAAGAATCTAGCCAATAGCAGGCGTTTGCAAAATTCTTCAAAAGAAAAAATAGACCCGTGTTCTACCTCATCTCGAGGTTATTCAAAAAGAAAAAGACGCAGTTGTAAATTTACGCGACCCAAAAAGAAGAAACGTGTTTGTACTCCTCCACATGACTCTTCAAAGGCAAATATAAGCAATCCTTGTCCTACTTCTAGTGATGAATCCGATAGTGAATCGTCAGAATGTTAAATCTGTATAATAAAATCTATTATAATTAAAACAGTGGCCAAAATTTCGAAATAAGCTCTTTTATATACTATTCTATCGAAAACATGATGGAGAGAACATGGTAAGAACTAACCAAATAATGTATTACATAAAAACCGTTAGAAACAAAAATTGCATCAGAAAAACTGCAAAGTTCCTATCCTAGTAATGAACAATAACTGAAACTCGAAAATATTGGGGTATACTTCCTATTTTAATAAATGCAGTTACTTTCGATTACTATGTCAAAACAAAGTGACGTATATATGCAAGTACTAAGCAAGATTATTTAATAATCTTGATTACTAAGGACCTGTTTTTAAATTCAGCAGTTTGGTATGATGGGTTCCAACCAAATAATCAATCAGACATCAGAATCAAGCCAAAAAAATAGATTGCACCACACCAAATAGCTGAATATAAAACAAGAAATTATCAAATTCTACTGAAATCGGACAAAACGTTCCAAAAAAGCATTTTCCAAATTTCAGACCTACTACATTCATTTTCTTTTAATCTATACAGACAGCGAAATATGTATACTAATGTAATAATAATGTGTGAAATTGGAAATTTAACTTAAAATATAATTAATTAATAATTTTTGGTTATTAGGTATATTTGTTTCGATTTTATTGGCAAAATAATGACTATTTATGTTTTTAATTTATTATATTTTATTCTAACTGCCATATAATGTATTATTTGTAATTTTTGTATTGTAATCGTCGAAATATGGAAAATCCTGCTGTATCCTTTATGTTTGCTATCAACTGCTCACTCTGTATTTACAGTTAAAACCCAGTCATTTTTTTTCTTCACATATTTTGTTTAATCTTTTTTCTATATTTCTCTTCTTTTCTTATTCCTTCAAATTTGGTTGCAGCTTTTTCCACCACTTTTTTAATATTTTCTCTTCCAAACCTTTCATTACTGCTTCCTTTTCTTTCTTCCCTTCTTTCTTTCATCCTTTCTCGCTCCATATTTTACAACATTTCTACTAGGTATGCTATTTCATTTCTTCTCATTGGATTCCTATTCATTGTTCAATCTTTCTTCACTTCCAGTTGTAGTACTTTTTTTCTGTTTCTTCCCAATCTTATGTACTATTTTCTTCTCCTTGAACTTTGATTCTACTTCTTAGATTCATTTTTTATCTTCCTTGTTGATTTTTGTTTTGAAAAGTTAACCATTGCCTCACGTTTGAATGTGCCCCGTTGGTTGCAACAAATGATAATATAATATATTTTTAAATTATTCTTTTAAATTTGCTTTCTTTGAATTAATTTAATTTGGTAATTGCTCAAATTTTATTCATTTCACGGATTTTTTTAGTTAATAAAAATGAGGGATCGATTATATAAAGATTGGGAAAAAATAAAAACAATAAACCTCAATAAATTTAAAGTATGTAGAAATACTTTAAATAATACAATACACATACGAGTACTTAAAATATATATTATATACAAGGGATTAACAAAAATCAAAATAATAAATATGCGTAAAATATAATTAGAGAATAGGAATGATGTAAAACGTCCAAAATTCTTAAACAAATTTGACTATATTGCGCAGCTACTTTCTTACTTAATTAATAAGATCATTGAAAAGCGATATATTCCTGAAGTTTTAAAAATAGGTGTAATAAAACTACTGCATAAATCAGGTTGTCGATTACAATACTCCAATTATAGATCAATCATTAATTTCATCTATTGCAAGAAAAATCTCATCTCATCTATTACAAATAAAAAATCATTCATCAAAGAATAACAAAATATTTGGATAAATATAATCTGCTTAATGATAGACAATTTGGTCTCAGAAAAGGTAAGTCCACACAAGATGCTCTTGAAACTTCAACTTCAAAAATATTTGATAAACAACAAATTTTGGGTATCTTTGTGAACCTAGCCAAAGCTTTCGATACTGTAAGTATAAACTGCTAGAAACTCGAGAATTGGTAGAAATAAAGAGAAAGAACTACGATCTTATCAAATCTTATATAAATAATCGTAAGCAATGTGTTATAATATAGATGGTATGTAAGTCAAATGGAAAAGATAGAGTACGGTGTTCCACAAGGAACAGTATTAGGTCCAATTTTATTTAATATATAAACAATTTGCTTACCCTTGAAATTTCCGGAGACATAGTTTGTTTTGCTGACGATACTCTTATACTATTTTCTACGGATTATTGGCAAAAAACTTTTGACACTGTTGAAAAGAAAAAAAATAAAAATGTCGTTTGATTTCCGCTTCTTAACACTAAATACATCTAAAACAAAGTACTTCCTTTTGCAGCAAATGGAATTTTTATATAGAGACACTTATAACGAAAATTTTTAACTTTATTATCAAAATTTAAACATGTTAGCCGATTTATGAATAAAACATATTTAATTTTGATATATTTTGCTCTAGTAAAATCACAAACTAGATACGGCATAGTAGTTTAAGGTGGAGCGTACGATATTCACAAAATAAACTTAAATTTATAAAAATGAATACTAAACATAATTTTGAAAAGAACTCGTCGATGCTGATTAAATTATCTTTACAAAGGTGCAAATATATTTGACATATTACCCAAATAATTTTCAAGAAGAACTAGATCCTCGAAAACACACTTTGTGGAGTGTCTCAACCTTATAAATCAATAATGCAAAGATATTTTCTTTTCATTGGATCTCATATCTATAACAAATTACCTAAAAAAGAGCAAAAGAGGGGCGCATCACCAAGGGGCGCCAAAAGGAACGAAATATAGGTAGGCTGGGGGTCTTTTTTTGGTTGTTGCTTTTGTTGATGGTTTTCTTGTGTTGATATGGTGAACCTTAAGTTTTTTCGTCATTACTTTCGAAGGACCCTATTTCCAAAATTTGCATCACAGCATAGCATTATTTATACAATGATAATACATACTTGGATCTCTTTTAATTGATATAGTCATTAACGATATTGCGGAGGATCTTAATATACAATATATCTATTATACGCTGATGACGTAAAATTATTTTGTCAAATTAACTCTGTTTTGGATTGTGAGAATCTTCAGAATAACCTCGTTTCACATAACGACTGGTGTAACACAAATATGTTGCCTCTTAAAATTAGCAAATGTAATGTTATGTCGTTCCATCGAAAAAAAGTACCTATCATGTTTGATTATATGTACTTGCAAAACAGCATTCTCAAGAGGCCTGATAGTATTAAAGATTTAGATGTTATTTTTGACTCTCAGTTGAGTTTCTTACAGCACATCCACAGTTCCTTATCCAATGCATACAGGAGTTTGGGATTTATTTTACGAAACTCTAAAGATTTCAGGAATCAGTCTACTTTGCGATTATTGTATACAACTTTTGTGAGATCCAAACTTGAATATGGTTCAGTTATATGGAATCCAATTTATATTACATATTCATCATTACTGGAAAGAGACCAACGAAGATTTTTTAAATCTGCCACATATATGTTAGATGGAGTTTATCCTACTCAAGGTACTCTACAAGAATTATTTTGTGCCCGTTTTAATCTACAAAGTCTTGCCAGTAGACGTACCATGCATGGTATTATTTTATTATATAAAATAATCCATTTTAAAATTAGATGTGAATGCATTACCAAAGATTTATTATTTAGAGTTCCCAGATTGAACTCTAGGAATTGTGATTTGTTTATGTTACCCTTTGCCCGTACAAATATGTTGTTAAAGTCGCCTTTGTATCAAATGCTGAACAATAGCAACAATATGGAAGGTTTTGACATCAACTTTTGTGGTGTAGGTACTTGATATAAAAAAGTATTTTCAATAGGAGCATGTGTATATTCTTGTTTCTTTTTATTTATTTTTATCTTGTTTAGTAATTTTTATTTGTTTTTTAATTCTTATGTTATTTTTATATTATCTGACAATTTGACTTTCAGGTTTATTACTTTTTATTTTTACTAGATTTTAAACTGTTTTTTATTTGTCTAGACTTTTACACTACTTATATTTTATTTTATACAATCGATTTTTAATACGTATACTTAGGTATCTTTTTAAGTATTTTTTCTCTTACCGAAATTTTTCTTGTTTAACTACTTATCCTTTAAGTGGGTTATACCCGTTGGATATTTTAAGAGTAAATAAATAAATAAATAAATAGTAGTTTATTACTCAATGATCATTTATCAGTCACAAAATCAACTGCACGGCTCTGACCTTATAGAATTAATGTACATACAGGGTGTACCATTGAAAACTTTGCACCCGGCTTATTTTGATGTAAGTCCCAAAATATTAAAATTGCCGCGACACGTCCATTTTGTTTTCGAGAGGGACATATTTTAGCGTTAAATACAGACTCGCCAGAACAACCCCCTTCGCGGGGGCGCAGTGGCAGTGGTAGGTCGAGTGACACCTCATTCTAAAGTGTTTTTAATTCTGGTTGTCGTCATGTAATTTTTTTTTCAAGTTTAGTTCATCCGTTGTTGAAAAAAAAATGTTTATTATGCTTAGGAATAAAAGACAATTTTGTATTAATCATCTAATTAATTGATATGTACCTTGAGCTTTTGAATAACAACATTTATCCAATGATTGTTGAAATATGGAAAATGATGATAACATTTTAAATGGTTGCAACAAGATGGCGCACTTCCACATTTTACAGTTGCAGTTAGTCAGTTTTTAAAGGAACATTTTCCAAATCAATGGATAGGTCGCCGCGGACCTATTGAGTGGCCACTCAGTCTAAAGTCTAAAATTTATGACACTCAGCCGCAGTCTTTAGAAGAACTCAGGCGGCGCGGCGTATCATTGAAGAATGGCCACCTAATTACCCCCGAAATTCTTAACAATGTTCGTCGAAATGTTGAATAACGTTTTTATTATTGCATGGAAGTGGGAGGCGGACATTTTGAACAATTAATTAAATGATTAATACAAAATTGTCTTTTATTCCTAAGCATAAGTAAACATTTTTTTTTCAACCACGGATGAACTAAAATTGAAAAAAATTACATGATGACAACCAGAATTAAAAACACTTTCGAATGAGGTGTCACTCGACCTAGAGTGCCATTTAAGATTCTAAAGGTGAATGCGCCCCCGCGAAGGGGTTGTTCTGGCGAGTCTGTATTTAACGCTAAAATGTGTCCCCTCGAAAACAAAATGGACGTGTCACGGCAATTTTAATATTTTGGAACGTAGTTCAAAATAAGCCGGGTGCAAAGTTTTCAATGGTACACCCTGTATATCTAAAACGAAATAAAGAAGTGGTTACTTAATTGATTCTGGCTATATATACAT
The DNA here is from genome assembly GCA_025584915.1 of Monochamus saltuarius. Taxonomy (NCBI): domain Eukaryota; kingdom Metazoa; phylum Arthropoda; class Insecta; order Coleoptera; family Cerambycidae; genus Monochamus; species Monochamus saltuarius. The sequence continues at coordinate 7,470,516 of CM046726.1, forward strand.
CAAATAATTAACGATGAAGGAATATAAAATTGCATCTACTTCTTATCTAATTGCAAAAAAAAAGTTAAAGAATCAACATAAATGAACATGCCAAGTTTTAATTTTGTGTGTGTTTCATTATTTACCTGAATGTGATAGTTGTCAGTTGAAATTAATTTTTCTTAATATTTATTAATAGTTATTAATGCTCATTTTACTTGCGACAAATGATAAATAATTATTATTACTATTATATGCAAATATGGTTTTTGTTACTAAACGTATCTTTTACTTTTATCCGCAACATAGTCATCTAGGAAATAATTATTTAATACAATTACATGTACATTTAATGGCACAAGACGCTAACAATTTATACAGTTATATACAATTCATTTCTTTTGTGATTTTCTTCTCTGCAAATGCCGGCATCTTCGGCAAGAACACACTTTCCTGAGCCGATTGTTATGATTGCCGCGTGTAACGATGCAAGATTTACTTCTAGATGGTTTGCCTTTTCCACTTAAATGAATTTTGTTCATTGCTCTCGACAAAGAATGTGATTTTGCTTCATGAAGTCTCGATGGATTCGCGCTAGTGTTTGGTCTTCTATCAGAATATGAATGCCTATGCGTGCCATGTTCACTTAATGGCCTATTATTATGACAAGGATCAGGAGTATTAGTCCTGTTAACATTCTTACACTTGTTGCAGTTGCACTGAGAACAATACGATCGTTTAGGTCCAGGAGTAGGTTGTCTGTTGGCAATTTTTGAAGTTCTTTGGCTTTTAAATACAAAACAGTCGCCTTTTTTCTCCAAGACGTTGTTTGCAAATCCATATTCGATTGCTGCGTTAACCACATTGTATACTTTGTTTTTTATATCGTCTTCAACGACACCATCTTCTCGCGGTTTTGGTGTTGTGCGACGTGCGGTATATTTATCTGGATCAATTTCGATTTTTGATTTAGTTTCACTGCAACGTTTTTCTGACAATTGTTCACGCCGCATTTTTTCAGCACTGGTTTCATTAGATCTCGGGTGTGGATGGTTAGGGGCCGAGAAGAGACGTTTCAGTTTTGTTAGATAATATAATATCAGGTTTTCGTAGTTTTCCGGGGGTCGAATAACAGTTGCAGATTTCCTTGTTGCCACTTCGCGTCGAGGATATCGCACTTCTCTTCTATGACTTTTTCTGAAATGTTTTTTATCGGAATTTCGAGTGCGAGGTGCCATTTTCAAAATAGATATATTTTACTAAAAAATTTTGACATTGCGGACAGAAAACGTAAACAAGTTCATTATTTTTTACGCCTACTTTTCCTCTACATAGTTCTGGCTCTTGTAAAGGCTAAATACAAAAAAATCAACGACTTACCACTGAAATTCTCTTTAAATAATTTTGTGCAGATTATGTTATTATGTTATCGGATATCTCTTACGCAGAGAAACAATTCTGTTGTTTCATACACACTTCTTAACGAAACAAAATCCTGATATTAAACCAAATAAATTTAATACCTTCCTTTCCACTTCGAGGAATCCTTATGATCGAATGGGAATCCTATAAAACATAATAGGGACCGATTACATCTAGTGCACATAGATATATAAGTTTTTGCAATATCCTCAAAACTGTTTTTGACATTTGGTTCTGAGTAGAAATTTCATTAGAGCTCTATTGGCGAGTGGAAACAACTAAGAATGTTAAAAATTCGCTAAATTCGTTTTCAACAGTGTCAATATTATTGGAATAGATTGTACCTAAGCTTTCAATGCAAAACACTATGCAGAAGATATGCAAATGCAGAAGAGAGTATTAACACCTATTGAAATAGATACATGTTTTAGAAAATCAGTTACTAATAGTGACACATCTGAAGAAAAATATTAAACAGTGAACAAAATGGTAAACAGATAAGTGAAGGAACTACATACTTTACTAAAAAAAAATACTTTTAACAAGAACATAACTCGATGACAAAACACATTGTTCTCTTTAGGAAGTTGTTTAAAAAACCGTTTCAATTCATATATCTACTGAATAGTCTGTTAAGTTTATGACATGGACCATAGATTAAAATATAGAGCACTTAGCATTTAATGGTGATGTTTGGCTCTTAGTTATACTTTTCTCTTAGCGTTAATGGTTCTAAAGCTATTTAACATTAAAAAATCAGTATTTTTAGAAATCTAAACGGCCATTCGCTATTCCATGCTGAACTAACAGCCACAGACATGAAGCGTTCTACATCACAGTCAGTGGCGTACATACCTACAACTTTTATAGGTACGCCCGGTACGCCACTCAACTAGTCAATCAAATGGTGGTTTTTATAAATTGATAAACATTAATAAATAATTGTAATAGAGACAAACTATATGTGGGAAACTTTTTACCATTGGATGCCAGATTTAAATTAGGCAGTACTAAATAAGGAGGCCGCATAAGTTTTGATATACCTATAAATGTAACTTTTATCCTTTTTTAAAGGCCACAAGAAACTTGCGGAGGTCAAAGGTTCCGCACCTATGAGACAAAACATAAAGGTACCTAATTTTCAAAATATTTTTTATTTTATATTTGTAAATAAATAATTTAATTTCTGTTGGATAAACAAAGTGTACACATATGTGTATGTAAACATATTTATATATTTATTCTTCTAACTTTGATAGTAGAAAAATCATGTATATGCTCTCAAAATTTATTTTTTTTTTGTAATTTCTTGTTCTATGGACAATATTGCAAGATTTTGTAGTCTTAAATGACTCATTGTGGAACGAAGATAATTTTTTATGAACTTCAATTTGGAGAAGCTCCTCTCACAACTAACGACACTGATAGCAATTGTTAAAAAAATTCTTAGCAAAATTACAATATTGGGTACAGAATTTTCCAATCTATACTGTTGAATAAATTTTAGTAGATCAAGTCAAAATTTCTAGAGATAATATTTTCAACTTATATTGACTTTTTAGTAGATCAAGTCAAAATTTTTAGAGATAATATTTTCAACTTATATTGACTTGACGATGAGGAAAAATATTTGAAATCATATAGTAGAAATCGAATAGTAAACTAATGAAGTCAACAAGTTGTTTTTTACAACTAAAACTAAATATAAAAAATGCCGCCCTAAATCATGTGCCGCCCGGTGCGGACCGCACACACCGCCCCCCACCTGTCTAACCCGGCAGTAGGGACCATGAGTAACGCATCTTAGTTTACTTTAAAAAGTTTATACTTACCCGTATAATGCCGTCCTTTTAAACAGCGATAACCTACTACCTACCACCCAGTTACACCTACCTGATGCGCACTCCGCGGGTATCACACTTTAATACATAATAGACCGCGCTATTTACATTTACACTGTCACTATAACCAGTGGCGTAGCCAGAAATTTGACATGGGGGGGGGTTCACTGAACAAAGTATTTCAGATAAAAAAAAATTTTAATAAAAAAAATACATAATTTTTAATAAATTGAAACAATAAATAAATAAATAATAAAAGAATAAAAAAAATCTCATCATAAACATGTAAATAATAAACAGGTACGAATATTTGTTACAAAAATGACAAAAATTAAATTAGAACTTGCAGGTGTACCCTAATGTAAGGTTGCCGTAGGAGATCTAGTCCACTGACCGCGTTGTGAAATCTTGGCGAATAGAGTGATTGCAGGTTTGTAGTGAGACATTACCTATATAACCCAACCAACCCAACCTATGGGGGGTTCTGACCCCCAACCATCCCCCCCGTGGCTACGCCATTGATGACTATAACCAGTGGCGTAGCGTGGACTAATCTAGACGTGTTCGAAGTCGCATCAGCGAGGCCCTTTTCTTTCACCATTGGATGCTGAATGAACTGAATATTGTGACACATAATAGCTACATGCAAGGTCACAGTGTGCATCAATTTTGGTTCAAATATTTTCATACAATCGGGAGAAATTAAAAAAAAATAATTTTACAAAAAATTTTAAAAAATTTTTAAATGCTGTATCTTGAAAACAAAAGGCGATCGGACATTAGTGTATATAACTTTATTTATTATTTTTTGGTCCTCTATCGCGTGATACTATGCATTGTAGTTTTTTCAATGTCACCTTATATATTTTCAAGAAAAGTATGGTGAAATATCAGAGAGTTTGTTGATGTCTATAATAGAGCACACCCAGCAGGGTGTGTAAATTAATAATTAGGTATAGTACTTGTGGTAAAGCCTCGGTAAAGCTTATTCTTTCTTAGTAAGGTATTTTAGGGTGCTATTCGCACTATTAAGAGTTCATAGCGTTCGGTTTTAAATCACCCTCAAGGGTGCCTCGCGCGAGGCCCCTTTAAGTGTGAGGCCGTGGGCGAGGGACCGCTTCGCCCACGCCTAGCTACGCCACTGACTATAACAGTCACACGTTAAGACTTACCGTCGGCTATTAGGCCCGTTCGTAAAACAGTTGGAAACTGTTTCCAACCGTCAGACGCACACGCATTGCTTTTATAATACCCACATAAAGGGTGTCAAAGATTTTGAAATTTTATACTTTTTATTTATTATAGAAAAACTTTTACGATAAAATAACAATAGTTCTAGATTGTAATGGGATATATCTTTGGTCTAATTATTCAGTATATTTTAATATTCCTATTATCACCAGTGGCGTAGAAACCCTGGGCACACTTCTTTTATTTAAAATAAAAAAGGGTACGCCACTGGCGTAATTATGAAAAACGTAATATCTTTTAAATTTCGAACAAATATTCTTTGAAATTTTCTTTAAAATGCATCGTACTTGTTCGATTTAAAAATATCTCTGCATCTAGTAATTTGTGTGTGGTGGGACTTGTCGTGCCATCGTTTGTTAGAGTGGATTTTCAAGTTTTCTTTGGCTTTTTATACAAATATGCCTAAATGTATGCACAAACTACATACATACTATTTTTATTGTAAATAAAAAAAGATGAGTGACAAAGGGTTTCTACAGCACTGGTGATTATGGAAATATTTAAACATACTCAATAATCAGACCTAAGATATCCTATTACAACCTACCAGTTATTGTTGTTTTATCACAAAGAGATTCCAATAAAAAATATAATAAAAATTTCAAAATCTGTGTCACCCTGTATCTCGGATATGATGAACTTTATATAATTTATTTGATAAATCGTATTTATTTTAACTGTACAATCACCCATTCCAAGGATGCCAGTAATACCTGAGACACCCTGTATAATCAAATTACTCACTAGCCAACAACTGTTCTGAAGAAACTTAATTTATATTCAGTTATGACTTTCTATGTATCTTAACATTGATTCTGTACAATTCTCGCTTTAGGTTTTATGAAATAAATATATTATACAGTTCTGCTATTTACCTACTAATCTTTTTTTATGAATCCACAGTGTAAATGTAATTTTTTATATATAAAAAAAAATTTTAATAATGATTGTTTTTATCTGTAGTTATTTTATAAAAATTATTTTTTTAATTATTTTCTATACCATTTTTTACTTACCGTTTTTTTCGATTCTCCTTTAACAGGCACCATTAATCATCATTATTGGGTTAGTGAATAAAAACACATGTATAAAGAAATATTTTAATAAATATTTTTTTATATGACAATTTTTGTGCAAATCTTTAATCGGCTTACATATACAAAATATGTGCGTGCCTTATTTTTAATAACAAGAACAGCCAACACCGTTTCAATAATAATTATAAATAAAATCTGTCAGATACTTTTTGACGAACTGATAGTAAAGCTTTTTTGTCTTATAATAAATAAAAGGAATATAATAAAAACATATAAAACAACTATATAAATAAATGTGAAGGAGCCACGATAAAATTTCTACAGTGTTAAAAAATATGTAATACAAAATCTATCCCTAGTTTTAAAATGCCTACATGCGACCACTTCCTTTGGACCTTGGTGATTTGTACTAAAATCCCCCTTTCATATTTGGAATGTTCGTAATATAGCAAAAACCAATCTAAAAGGCAAGAACCACAATTTCATTTATAAACTTCAACTTTTTATATCCTCGTGAAATTGTAATAGACATCCGACGGCGCCGAAGTAGCCCTCGTGCTCCAAGAATAACGCCTTCATGGTACCCTTCGACCAGTAATCCATCGCGTACGCTAACAGCTTCATTGCGATTGGATTAACTCGCAGGAAATTACCGATGAAAACGACCTACATAAAAAAAATCATTTTGAAATTAACTGCAAAAATGTTACGATGCTGATGGATACAATCTGTTAATCTGAATATTCTTAGAGTACCTTTATATTGAACTGTCAACGTTGCCTGTTTTTTAAAAATTAAAAAAATATATTAAAAAAATATACAGGATGTCCAAGAAAATGTGGCAAATCTCTGGTGCAGATAGAACATGAAAAAATAATATGACAAGTTCTTATAAAAAATTTTACAGGCCCTCCCTACGGAGATATGTGTCCCTGAAGGACACTGCTGAAAATCAGTTTTTTTTTAATAACTTTTAAAGTATAATTTAATAAAAAATTAATGTGATGGACACTTACTAGTACGGATCTCTTAAACTAGTGTCTTTGAAACATATTTAGCTTTTTTAGTTTGGGCAGGCTAAGCTTTACAACTTAATACCTAAATTTTTAACAAAAGTTTGAGAATCTCTGACTGAGTGACTGAAAATTTAATTTTTTGGAAAAATAATCACTTTTCATGCATAACAAGAACCTGATAAAATTTAAGAGGTGTCTTATAAACTTTCCACCTAAAAATGTTACATGTTCCCTCAACATATTTCTTATACAGGATGTTTCATTGGGAAATGTACATACGTTAACAGTGAATACAGGACATCTAGGACGCCTCAAAAAAACTATTGTTGAAGAGTCTAATCATTGTCATTACCAAATACTTACTAGTTCACACAAAAAATTGATATCTATTTCAAATTTCTCTAAAAAGCTTGAATTTACTGTAAGATCAATTAATATTCAAAGCTTGAACAGAAAATGAAACAGACAACTACATCAAATTCACCATAAACTGTACTATTTCTGCTCTACTCAAATGCCTGAACAGATTTTCCAAAATCCTATATACAGGATTATTCTTCTGAATAAACAGCATATACAAATTTTATGCCACCAGACCTGCATTTCTGTTTCATTTATGACTTAGAGGATTAAGTGAAGGAAATAGCATACACTACCAAATTTCACTTGTTTATACAGTGGTCTTTTATGGCAAGTTAAAGAAATAGCCAAAATTGGTAAAACGCCCTATATATCGGTGATGCAAATGGTTAGATCCGTCAACAATTTTTTTGAGGCCTCCTAGATATCCTGTATTCAGTGTTAAATTATTTCCTAATAAAACACCCTGTATATTAACTAAAAACAAAAAAAAATATATATCAACAATTTGTATGCTTCTGTGACAATATTACTGCTACTACTAACTTTTTCTCAGTTCAAGAAGTTACAAGTTGGAAATGTCAAAATTATTTTAATTTTCCTCTTTAAAATACAGAAAAATATGCCACCAATACTCTGTATCTCTGCCACTGAAGCAACAAAATTTTAGGGAAAAGCTTCAGTACTTTGAACAATATTTGACCAATTTCCAATTATTTCACTCAGTAGCTCTTAAAATATTAAAAAAAAAACTGAAATCATTTAAAATATATATATTTTTTTTTAAATTCACCATAGGATAAATGGTTTTACTTATGTTCACCATATGTGAATCACCCTGTATAAGACTTACATAATAAATAAATATAGCATTGAACAATATATCATTAAGTTTGGAAGTCAGACAACAATGCACAAAATATTCATGTAATTCAAACAAAAAGAATTTTACGTAGGTGAAGTGTTACCAGCAGCAAATTTAAACAGCTAATTTTTAGTATTCAAAATATGATCATTTATTTTTAGTCTCATTATTACAGGGTACCTATTAATTAAATGAAAAATAATATAATTATTTCCATGTTTCTGGTTACTTGGTTCAAATCTATTTTTTTTTTTTCAAATCAATAGCACGTTATTTTTAACCAGTTTTTTTTATGACAATTACATTTTAATTTCACTTTTTTTTTCAATAAAAATATAAAACTCAAATTTAACTACATTATTCATGAAAATTTCAACCTCTAAAATAAAATTTGACATTTCATGTTGAATTTATATTTTAAATTTTGAATTGTTTTTTATTAAAAATATGTATTCCTATTTAACAGGACACCGTGATATACAAACATCCTGTATAATATTGTCTGTAATTATTTATTTGTGGCATTTTTTGTATACCCAATTACACAAAGAAAATAAAAAAAAAATCTGTATAAATTGAACTGAAAGGTAAACTTAAAATTTTAAAATCAAATTAAAATTTTAAATGTTGAATTTCTCTTGATGACTTACTCTTTCGATTTTTTCCTGTATGGCACACATCCTAGCTATCGATCCAATATTGTTGGTGATGGTAACCAACGTCGCCCTAGCCAGATCCTGACGACTCACTTTACTGCGTCTCTCCCGAGAATTCATTTGTCCAAAACTACACAAGGCCGAGAAACTTCAGTGCCCCAGATATCAAACGGATAGAGCGACAGAGTAAAGAAGAAGAAAGGGCAACATATTACAAGAAGCAAGGAAGCCTGCATCTTTAGGACCTAACCAGACTCTTTTGCCAAAAAAACACATTTTTTAAATAAACTTTAGTTATTGAACAAGAATTTGTTTTACTTTATGCTATTAGTTTAATAGGGAAGGTAGTGTTATAAAATGTCTTTGCACTTTTCCTCATTATTATTTTATTATTTTTTTTTTACAGCTTAGTAGCATAGTTTTAGTCATCACTGATTCAAATTGCTTTCACTTTGAATAATATTACAATGTTCGTCCGGACTAAGGTCTAGTAATCCTAATGACCATTCAAGATAAATATTTTTCCAACATTTTTCAAAAACTTATTTCAAGTCAATTTAATTTTTTTTATAATACTACATGAAACATGTTTAGCTTACTTAACCCGGGAACAGTCGCGTTAAAAATATTACCCTAAAGGTAGCGTGTTAGATTTAACCTAACATTTACTATTTTTAAATAAAACTAAAATAACTTTTACTTTAGTTAATATTTTTTTTATTTTTATTTTAAACAATTAAATTGCCAATATACAGGGTGAGTCAGTCATAATGTCATTAATTTTAAGAGGAGATAGGGAATAAATGCATATTTACGCCGAAAAAAAATATTTTCAAATCATTATTTAAACCCCCTTTTCAGACTGTCACTGACCGTTCACAGCCTTGGTCGGTTACAGCTGACAGTTCAACTCGATGTCGACCTGATGCAATGTTGCCAAGTTGAACTATTTTTCTAGTACCTACCTACCTAGGCATTAGACATCATAAATAAACGATTGTACTGACTATTTTAGAATCTCATATTATTTCTTGCTCAGTTCAGCCAATAATAATTTAAAATATTAATGTTCAATGAACGCTTTCCAATCAATTCTATTAAAAATTGCAAGTAACGCGGTCCATTCAGGTTCTCCGGTAGAAAATACGGCCCAATCAATTTGAAGATGCCCAGCAAGTTCTCGGCGCGGTTTAACACATCCCGTACCGCAAACACATTGAAACACTTGGACAAAGGTTCGCGCACTTGGGTGAAGCCTATTAAAGAAACGTCTCCGGTATTCGACAGCAGCGGCATTCGCATTTCGTAAACATTCCCCGTATAAAACTAGCATTTCCGCATATTCTAAATTAGTAAAATTAGTCATTGTGATGTGAATTCTGACCAATACACGACCGAAATAAACAAACTACTGCTCGTATTCTCTCCATCCCCCTCTAAATGTGTGGTGTGATCTCTAAATTTGGGGGGAAAGAAATGCGGGAAATGCGGAAAGTGCGACTAAATGGTGGCAAATTTGAATAATACGCACGCTGAAGTGTTAGACGACGTTATGTATGTAAACATGTGGCAATGATGCCTTCCATCGGAATTAGATTATCATATGGCTGCGACATCAGAAAGTTTGAGCGTACCAGGAGCGTCGTGTTACCGATTTTTATAGGGTGATTTGTTTATTTTTTTAAAGGTCGAGTAAAAAATCTTTTTTTCGATTTTCTGCCTTTATTCGGCCTTCCGAATACGTGGTTCAAATTAATGACATTATGACTGACTCACCCTGTAGTATCTTGCATAAATTAATATTTACTCATCGGAATCTTCTCCATGGGCAGCGCAAGAGGTGCATGTCGATGTGGATGTCATGGTATGATATTTGCAAATAGGAAATGTACATGTTCCACAGCGTTGCATAGTTAAACGGTTTTTTTCTGATGGGGCAGTATCTGCAGCGCATTTTAGGCTGCTCATTTTCTGGCGCTGCGGCTTTCATGCTTGTATTTATATCAGTGACGTCGGGTATTCTTCCTCGAAGTCTCAAAGATAAGGTTGGGATTGATGTACGGAGTGTTAAGTGGGGAAGAGTTAGCTGTTTCTAGAGCTCCATTATAAACTTTCTTCTTGATATTGTAATGTTTGTATTAGCATTATAAATGTTTTGCCCATTTATTGGAGCTATGTTCAATAATGTGGAAAACACAGTCAATGGGCAGGATTCTAACTCTTCATACCATTTTAATAATTGTTGTTCTTGTTTGGGATCCATTTTGGACACTATACTTTGCAAAACTTTTATGAACAGTTTGAAAAACACTCCTTTTTGAACAACCGTACACAAAAAAAGGACATACACTATCAGTCGCGTGTTAGATTTAGACTAACAAATGTCTGTAACACAAATAAACGTGAAGCCATCGCCTTCCACCTACACTAGTACTTGAGGGGGTAGCTGCCTAAAGCATTCCTAGGCTGCGGCCAAAATCGAATGGTTAATTAATATTTTATAGGCAAAAAACCAAAGATGTTAGGTGAAATCTAACAACGCGACCGTTCCCGGGTTAAAGGGATGAAACTTTTACAACATATTATGCTTTCATAAAATCAATCTATTTGAATATTGTTCTTCTATGAAGAAATAAAGGTAGGAGGGTCCACACTTAATATTCACATTGTATAATCGTAATTATATGAAAATGCAAATACAAGGACTTGACGTCACCCTGAAGTAATTTAGTACCCATTATTGATAATTTTACATTAGTAACTAAATGGATATAACCTTGAATGAAACATCATCTTAATTTGGTAGGGAAATATTGTTGTTTCTATAAAAGTATTTTATAATAAACATTCCTACATACAAACAGACTTTGAACAAACGCAATTATTTTCTGTAATTAGTTCTGGAAGCTTTTTTTATAATCTCTCCATTTGCTGATTGTCACATTTTCGTTAAATCTAGTTAAGTCCTTCAACGCAGATTAGAGAATATTATAAAAAATAAAATAAAAAAAAATATTTTATGTATACGTGAAATTTGAAAGTAGCTTAAGCATAGACGGATAGAAATAGCAAACTAAATATACAAAAGCAGTACTAAATAAACGTTCTAATTTAGTAATTACCTGCTAGCTACCAAGTCACCAGGAAGACCAAATCGTTCGTAGTCACCACCGTATATGTCCCTAACCAATTTGTCAACATGAGTGTGATCACCTTCAGCTGCCAGTTCTATCGCTTCCTCAAAAGTATTGCACCCCGTTAATAAACAACACAGCCCCAAGAAGGTACCGCCCCCTATACTGTAGAAACAAATAAGTCATAAAATACCAGGTAGTATGTAGGTCACAGCACCTAAAGTTTAATACTTCAAACGTATACAAAAGCAGATGGCTTTTTATCATCAAAGTTCATAGTTTCATTGTAAGGAATAATTTCGAAAATGTTTTTTTTTTTCTTCTGAGAAATGAGGTGGTTATGGTTTTATTAACAAAGTACACTCTATTATAGGCACATTCATTACTAAGATTTTGCGGATAAATTTTTGTAGGAATTTTCTAAATGTATTTTGAGTTTTGACTGATTTTAAGTATTGTTGAAAATGAAAATGGTAGATGCCTTTATTAAAAAAAAAATGATACGCCACTGGCAAAATACAAACTTATTATTTTGAAAATGACATGACTAACAAATGTATTAATAGAAATTATAAATGTACTATCAAATCGCAGGGAAATGGTGTGAGAGTATTTCCTTATCAAAGTAGACTCTAAATTTCCTGGGAAATTCATACATGCAATTACATACAAGGTGTTCAATTTAATAAAATTATATTAAGTAAATCAAATTTTATAAATACAGTAAAGCACGGTTACAACGTACACGCTTATTACATACTTATGGTTATAACGTACTGAATAAACAAGTCCCGGCATTATTATAGGGCCGTCTTCTGTTGCTGCTTTTTGTTAAACATGTACTATCGTTTACAATATTAATAACACTCACTAAAATCAATTTTGCGATTTCTTTTGAACTTCTGGTGTATTCATATTGAAATCTGCTTTAAATTTTAACATTAGTTATTAGTTGTTTCACTTACCAAGAGAGATTTAATGAAATTTCTATTCAGAACTTCCAGAAGTTCAAAAACTGTTTTAAGAGAGTGTCATTATTATTGCAAACGATTGTACATACATATGTTTGTATTTTTGTTAAGAATTAAAAGAAATTTTAAAAATTTAATATATTTTTTAAAACGTACTTCTGATATAACGTACCGATTTTTTAAGTCCCCACCGGTACGTTACAACTGAGCTTTACTGTATGTTCATTATAAAAAAAAACGATAATAAAGATACAACGTTCAGAAACTAGTGACCATACAGGGTGCGTTAAAATATTGTCAGTACTTTATATGTATATGTTTTTGCCCTATCTGGCTTCCTTACGCATATACAGGGCTTCCGAGTAAAAAATTAAATACTGACTGACTCATAATTTCTAAACCCTTATCTTGACAACCTCGAAATGTAAGTAATAGTAGTAACACAACTTTCACTATTGGAATGCTTCATTATAAAGTAAAAATTAGGTTTTAAGCTACGTTCAGAGAACAATGTAGTGTTGCCAGCAACACAAAACCACGTGATTCTCAGCCAATGAAATTAAACGTATTCCTCTCTTTCTGCTGTTCTGAAGTCGGATGAAGGTCAAAATTACCAACTTCAACTATCCAGCATAGCAACAGTTGTACAGAAAAAATAAAAGCGACTTTATAAAATCTTTATTTCATAGAAATTAAACCGGTGGTGAGAATATTGCTAGCAACACTTCATTTTGCATTTGTAGTTTAATTGGCGTATCAAAAATAATATTCATTATTTTACTTTTTTACCTGAAAACTTCATTATTAATAAATTATTATTAGATAAATTATATATGCGTTTGTTTTTCTTGAAAATGATAAAATTCATACGGGAAATTGGAAATGCACAATTTGAAATCTGGAAACAGTCAAAATTGTATAAATTCTAAAACTTAATTTTGGCCGTACCTATATACTGAAGCATGTCTAATTTCGATTTAAATAGTGAAAGTTGTATTACTATGAGATTCTATTGTCACCCAAATTTCAAGATTGTCAACTTCTTACTTACTAACATTATATTATACAAATATGTTTTTCTTCTTTTTGAAATGTGTAAACCAAATAAAATCACTGGACATTTGTATACTTATTAAATGTATTTAAAAAAATAATCCAATTGCTTTGCTCTGACCTTCACTTCAATTAAGGGAATAACTTATTAAAAAATGTGTATAGCGCATTTTGAACATAAAAGGTATAAATAGCAAATGTCAAGGTGTTATGAGAAGGTCATAAGATAACAAATACTGTGGGAAGCTGAACTTGCAAAGTTGCAAATTAAAAAAAAAAATTCTTTTCACAATTCAATAGCTGGATAAAATGTATCTTTCTTTTCTTATTCCCTGTGCTCTTTTTGCATTCTAATATAGTTATTAATAACTGAAGTAGAAATAATTAAAATATTCACTAGTACACAAAATTCTCCTATTTGTTCTTTGAGTATTTTAAATATTTTACAACAAAACAATTTATAAGCCAATCAACTGTTGCTCAAACAATTGTCACTGTTATATTAAAAAAGATTATGTATTCGTGCACTTATAACATGCAATTTTTGATACAAAATTTCAGGATAATATAAAATACCACGGTTTAATTGTTCAAGGAAATAATCAGTTTTGAGTGACAGTGATGGTAAAACCGTGAATTAAAACCAGACTAGCTTTTAAGACTAATATCTGGATCCACAGTGTATGTTCAATAAATACTTGTTTCATAAATATATACATAATACCTTACAGATAAGATAACAGGTCAACCTTCACATGTATTAAAATATTAGTGAGAACAGATATGCATTTCAATTTTATGGTATTTTGGGACTTAAGTGGGCACCATACGTACACAGCAATCTGAGAAATAGTTAAACTATTTCATGCTCAATTTGTGAAAAAAGGAGGTTGACACATTACAACAAAATTTTGGTTGCTTCAACCACTGTACAGCAAAATAAATAATTTATTTATTTTAAAATACATACCTTGTACCCGATATCCTTTTATAATTTGTAGCAGAGTATACAGCTAAGACGCTGACTCCCGATCCAATATTCACTATGAGGAAAGGATACGGACTTGAAAAATCATAATTCACTTTGGCACATTTACTTTCGTCAGTCGGATTTGCCCAGTAATAACATTCTGTTGGACTATTCTTATCAATGTATTGTAGACCTTTCAATAACGAATCGAACTCATCAAATTTTGCTAGTTTCATATTAACCTCCTAAAGAGAATTAACTACACTTAATCCACCAGAACATAATGAATACATAGCATATATTATATTTAAATGTATCCAGGAAAAATTATTCATTCAGATTGTCACTATTATTTTATTTTCAATTAATTTTGATTGGCTACTTTCTTACATTTACTTACTCTTCGAAAATCTTCTTCGAATTTATATGCTCCTCCTCCTGTAGCACAAACGGTTGTCACTAGTGTAGCCATTCCTTTATATTTAGCTAGAGCTAAGAAATTTTTCATTTCACTAGTAGGAAAACGAATAAAATGTAATGTCCCTATTATTCCCCTTATCATCACGTTATCCATCTAAAAAATTAAATTCAAAAGAATTTTTTGAAGCAATTAAGGCACAATATGTTATGATTAGATCTCGCCTGACTTAGAGATATCACAGAAACGAAATTTACACATCGGTTAGAAACGAAAGCAAAAAACTGGAGCGGTTAAAAAATATTTTGGAGATGTGCTTTTTTAAAAAATAATTTTGTGAATGCTTCATATTGTCTTCATTGTGTCTTCAACAAAAATATGGAATATTTTGTACGTTTTTAAAAATACATAGTTCTTATGATGAAAAGTTTGACCACCAACCATTTAGTGTAGTATATAGTTTTATTATTCTTAGTTGCAGTTTTTTAAATATTTTTATGAAAATACAATAATGAATTATTCATTTGTTCGTATGATATAAGCCATCTGAATTCTTGCCGTAACTATAAGATTTTTTGGGCAATTTATTCTTTGTAGGCTGCCATCACCAAAATAATTTTTGCGGTAAATGTTAAACAATTACAATATCAAGTTTTAAATACTGTATATCCCCCCCCCCATAATTTGCCACAGAAGCTATAGTTGCGGCAAGAATTCAGACGACTTATGTCATGTGAACAAATGAAAAATTCATTATATTTTCATCGAAATATTTAAGAAACTTCAACTATTACACTAAATTACAAAAAATAATTTTTTCAACTCAATTCTTGCTGCGACTGTACCAATAAATTTTCTGTATAACTTTATGCAGTACATGTATAAAAAGTGCTAGTTTCTTATTAACATAAAACAAACTGAAACGGATGTATGTCAAATATGTATCTAAGTAATTGTTAAAAATTTATACTTATTTTTTCTACTAATTTGTTAATTCCATATATAACTATAAAATAAAGTTAAACGGTTACGAGAGAAAAAATGTATTCAAACAGCTATTAATAAATTAATAAATTCCTAATGTGTGACGTACTGAATATTTACCTATTTCTTTAACTTTTGTACACGAGACCGTAAAGGTCACATACATATTCACTAATCAAGTTACACAAAACGTCATAGAAATTAAACAATGTCTTGTGTAATAGTGGGTACTTACTTGTAAATGGGTGTCACGGTGCCCCGTTTTGCCATAGGCAGAGTTTTTCGTAAGATACCTCCTGATATTCCTTAACGTTTCAACTTCTGATGCAGATTCATCTTTAGGAATATCCTTTGGCTCAAAATACACTAGTTTACACAAAGTTCCTCCAATATCCATTCCAAACCAAGGCATCGCTGAAAAACAGTAAAAGTCAGAAATGCCATTCCTCATCTTTGCTGGATCTTTAACAACAAAAAGTAAATTAATATTTCGTCCAATATTGTTATTAAAATGGGTACAGATAACAAGTACTTGCAACGTAGATTAAATGATACCTATCAATGAGAAAAAGTAAAGATAATTTTTTATTTAATTCTATCTAACAAACCACAATCTTCAGTTACATATTTTTGTTTATGGAAAATGTGTACCTATGTAATTTTTTCAAATACGAAAAAACCTCATACTTATACATAACTTTTTATTCAAAATATAAAAACCTTGAAGTAGTATAAAAATAATTATTAATGTTCTAATTATAAACATAAAAAATACACATGTTCCTCGATAATAATATAGCAATACCTATTCTAGAACAGTTGCACTGAGAGGTCAGTGAATTAATAATTTTACGTATATTGAAAATAGGTACTAAAATTGTTATTAGACGTTAGTATAAGAGGCTTAATTAAACAAAAAAAATGTATATATATTAAATTTGTTAAAAGTAGAAGACTCACGGTTTGAACTGACAAATGTTGTTGGTACACCTAGGACAAAAAGATACTGACATCAAATCAACAAAATTTTTAAATAAATAGGTGTAGATATAACATCTAACATTGTATTAATGTCTCCTTATAAATGAAAACAAGGGCACCAAAAATAATTAAAAAGTTTTGATAGGTATGGATATTTAAAAAATAAGATAATAAAATATACCTATATACCTATATATAATTTTGGAAAAACAAACAAATATGCCTCTATAAAGAAAACGGTACGTGATAAAATTTTATGACAAATCCTAACATTTTTTGAGTGCCATAATAGTTTCTTAAATATTTTTCTAGAAAGTTTTTGTTCGTTTTTATTATAAACAATCTAGATATTTGATTCTTGATTCACTTGATTTAGATTAGCATGCTCAAAACTTGTAGAGAAAACAGTTAACTACCTACTTATTTATGGATGTGCAGGTATATATGAATAGAATCATAAATATTGTCATTTTAAATATTTGCAACATATTCAATGTAAATAAATATAGGTACCTACAAACATAATATATTGAATTTCTGTAATTTTTTATGTTCCCACTAACAAAACTACTTGTATCTAGACAAATACTTACACGGATTATCAGATATTCCATTTTCTTCTATTCCATTTACTTCCATTGGAGTATTTCTAATGTCTTCAGACATTTTAGTAGTTACAGTATGTCTCAAACAACTTTTACAACTATGAGGAGCCATATTCTTCTAAAATTAGAAAAAAAAGAAGCAGTAAGTAAATAAGAATAAAGTTTTTCTTTTCTTAGTCTTAACGAACAACGTTTGATCAGTAAGTATTGGACTTTAGTTTACGAACAGCATTTGATCAGTAAGTACTGGACTTTAGTTTACAAATCTAAGACGGAATAGAGGATACCTACCAATAAAGCACGACTTAAGCATGCATGACATTTAACTGTAAAAATATACAAAATGATAAGTTAACGTATTTATCAAGCACTATAGGTGTTACCTGACCTTGACCTCACTATCAATTAACATTTTAACTAAAACAAGCTTATAACCTATATGCCCTATGCCCTTAAAAAGTAAATTTTAAAGATTAATCAAATGTTATCTTTGTTACATAAACTGTATACATTTTATCAATCTCACTTAATTACCTTCAGACATTTTGTACATTTTAAACTTTAACCTAAGTATTTAAGTATTTAGCACCACATCCACATCATAGACTTCTCATACACAGAGAGAAAATCATAGATAAAAGGAGAAAATACTATTTTATATTCTCTCTGCTCCATAGACAAACATGCTGTGGACACTCTGCTCATACACTCACATTCATCGTCACGGTCACACGGTTTGAACACAAAATGCAAAAATTAGTAATTTTAGTAAAATGAAAATGTAATGTAATGTAAAGGTAATCTGGTGGCGTGGTAATGTAATGTAAGTATTGTAAGTAAAATGATCACGTGTTGAGGACTAGACCACAGCATAAATAAATATTTATATACATATTTATTTATGCTGTGACGAGACCATGA
This sequence comes from Monochamus saltuarius, assembly GCA_025584915.1. NCBI lineage: Eukaryota > Metazoa > Arthropoda > Insecta > Coleoptera > Cerambycidae > Monochamus > Monochamus saltuarius. Next base: position 7,488,980 of record CM046726.1, read on the forward strand.
GACTCGAGCTGTGCTGGAAATCTGTGGTGACTGGTGAGTGTAGTGGAGTTTATTGCTGAAGAAATGAATTTTGAAGAACATTAGAGGAACTAGGAACATAAAGAATATTTTAAATATTTGTATTAAAAATAAGGTGATACTATACTATAAGTACCGATATTGTGTACCATATTATGTAAGTTCTTGTTTAAAAATAAATTGGTATTCCCTTGGTATTTTGCGTGTGTAACTTTTTCATCTTTGACTTTTTAACAAATTGGACAGCAAATTCCGTTTTCTCGAACTGTTTTACGTTAAAAAGGTATTCTTGTTTCAAATTGTTATCTTTAACGGTTTCTGAGAAAATCGCTTTGAAGTATTTGTCAACCCGATTGCCAATTTAATATTTCTAAGCGAAACAAATTTAAGAGTTTACGGGATAAGAGTTTAGTTGATATGATATTTATGGACATGTTCCGTATGCTACGACTAGCATACGGAACATGTCAAGGCAAATAAATGTTCCTCGGCCAACGGTACTACATATCTTAAAGATTTTCTTAACAGAATTGATTAGATGTGCTACTAACATTTCAGGTTGGAAGAATATTAAAGCGACAAGGTCTACATGCCTATCACTATCGACGTGTACATGGCTTGATACCAGAAGATTTTGCGCCACGTATGCAATTTTGTCGCTGGACAACGAGGAAGCTTCCAAAATTTTGTGGTGTGTCGAAGCTACTTTTACCCGAAATGGAAAATTAAATTTTCATAATTCTCATTATTGGGAAGAAGTGAACCCACATCCAGCAACGGTTTTCCATAAATTCACGACACTTTGATTGGACCTATTGAAATTCCACAACGTCTCAATTCAAATCTTTATTTAAACTTACTTCAAGAAAATCTTCCCCAACTTCTCGATGATCTGCCTCTAAATTTACGACGTAACATGTTTTTTCAACACGATGGAGCTCCGGCACATAGTGGTCGCAATGTTCTAAATTTCCTAAACGTGACGGTGGATAGGGAGGCACGGACCGGTAGCTTGCCGTCGTGGCAAAAAAGCATATGTTTCTTCTCTCTCTCTCTCTTCTCTCTCTCTCTCTCTCTCTCTCTCTCTCTCTCTTCCAGGACTCCAACCCCGCTGGACTTCTTTTTCTGGGGATATCTAAATAAAAAAGTTTACGCCAGCGAAGTCGATACCGTGAGGAATTGCTGCAGCGTATCAATGATGCAGCCAATGAAATTCGTCAAAATCGTTTTAGCATCTTAATAGCTTCGAGAAGTGTTACACGTAGGGCAAGATTTTGTATCAGAGAAGGTGGAGGATTTTTTGAATAGTTTTTAAAATAGCTTGTTGTCTGTTATCAAAATTAAGTTTCCATCTTATGATCCCTTCGAAAAGTGACGGTTGCAGCTAAATTGCAGAATACATGCAGTGAGGAATGTCCTCCTTGATGTCGGCCTTCTGTTTGGAAACCTTCTGCCGTACTCGCGTTCTGTCGCGCAGCATTACCATCGCAAAAGCCATAAACAAATCATGATATCCTAATTGTTCTACATCAATAATGTGTATTACTGATTACGTATTAAATTATTATTATTTTTTTTTTGTTTAACTTACTATGAAATTGACCAAAGTGGGATTAATTCAAGAGCGTTTTTCTCAGAAACCGTTGAAGATAACAATTTGAAACAAGAGTACCTTTTTAACGTAAAGCCATTCGGAAAAACGAAATTTGCTGTCCAATTTGTTAGAAAGTCAAAGATGAAATAATCCATTCGCGCAGCTTTTAGCGCATTCAGTCATCATAATACCGTGCCTTCATAAATGATTACAAACCACGTGACCAGGACTGTGATTCTCGAAGAACAACTCGTATGCAAATAGATTTCTTGTCTCTCTCAATTGCCGTAGTGGGAAAAGGATATTCGCATATGAATTGCTCTGCGATTGATTTGAAAATCTCCACGTGGCTTTTATGAAGGCACTGTATAAAATTATATTTCAGTGATCATAAACCGACGCTGTCTATATTTTTTCTAAAGCTGTTTTTTTTTTGTGACGAACCGTATTCATCGACTGTTTCAAAACGTATTCAATGGTGACGTCACTAAATATATTGCACCAAGAAAATGTATATATTATAGTTTCAAAACGTAACGTTATCAAATATTTGTTTCTCTTTGATATCATCACCCTCACACTTTTTATATAATTATTATTTACACTATTGTCTACACTAAATTTGGATTAAAATAGAACGATTATTAGTGGTTGAACAATACCTATTTCAGCATGTTTTTGTACATATATTTTAAAAATGTGTTAATTTTGCAACAAAAATATAGAAATTGATTTTAGCAACTGCAAACCAAAAACAAATATCTAACATGTTTATATGAGTGACAAGTTAATAGAAAAGTAATTGGATTATGTAATTCATAGGATGTCTAAAAATACGTTTAAATTTGCAGAGATCCACAACCAACTCCTTTTTAAATAAACAAGAATAAGAATAAGTATCAAAATAACAACCATTTTAAATATTAATCTAAAAATTTAAATCACACCAATTTTCAAATCTCTGCATTTTCGGCAACTGCTGCATAGACCAATAGCAAAGCATGTAAGAGTTCAAACCGGACTCAGTGGACGTTTTATTTAAACACGGTTTAAACAGCGACGTGTATGACGTCACTGTTTCAACGCAAAAATATAATGTTTTGAACCGGGTTGAACACATTTCGTCGCAAAAAAACAGCTTAGGTTTGTGTCTATGGCATTTAAATCATCACGGAACATGGAATGGAGAGACGGCAATGATAGAGCAATGAATAACCACTGAATTAAAATACTAACTAGTGTGATATGAACAAAAGTTTTCAAAGAACAAATCATTATATTGCTCCAACTAAGAAATATACATACAACTAAACATAAACATTATGAGAAGGAATTCTATACTATTCTTCTTTTCTTCATCACTCAAAAAAAACCTGAAAAAGTCTTCACTGAAGAATAATCATCACAGTTAGCAACACTGATTATATGTTTAGGGTCCATTTTATACTATGTTCTGTGATTGGCAACGCAATATAAGTTGCGTCCGATTCGATTTGTTAGTGAACTGGTGCAAGGAACTGGCCACAAACTTAGAAAAAATATAGACTGTGCCAGTGTCATATTGCCAGCGACCGCAAATTCATGACTGCCCTAAAAGGTCCAGAATCGCTAAAACTTGGTTTTTATGCCAATTTACGTTGGTTGTATTGTTGTATTGTAGCGTGAAACTCATTTGTTTACTGTAATTGGTCACATTCATGTCACATTTATTAATGACATTTAAAATGACAGCAAGTTAGTTAATTTCATATTTCATATCATATTTGCACAACCGCCAACATAAAGCAAATAAAATATCCATTTTCTGGACCTTAGGTCCCTAGAAAACGCGGCACGTGTCACGTGACCTATATCATGAACCGACGCGGTCTATACTTTTTTTAGGTTTGTGGAACTGGCTCACCGGCTCTCGGTCAATAACCACAGATCATTGGCCGAATCAATAACTCAGTGAACCGGCTCAATTGAGCCGATAAATGTTGTGATTTGCAAACGAAATGAACGAAGAACGAGACCACAATATACTAACTAATCAAATAACGAGGGACAAACGAAGTAAACTAATTTACATTCTACTAAAATGTTACAAATTGTACTAGGTCACAATTTAAATTTACTTTTGAATGTAATTATTATTTTCATCAAAAAATTTGTATTTTTGTTTAGTACCTACCTACCTTTCTCAATAACTTTTTTATGTACATAAAAAAATATATACCTGTCGGCAACGAATGCTTTATAGTTATTTATGCAACAAGTACAAAAAGTAAGTGTTTATTGCAGGCGACGAATGCAATAAGCACTTTTTGTACGAGTTGCATACAATATTTTTTCTACGTTCATGCAAAAAACAAAAAATGTTATTTAGATGACACTAAGTCTAGGAAAATGTGACATTGATTTGAACGTTTATGTTTGTCATGATGACAAAACGCTATTGTAGAGTGACAGATGAATGCAATAAACATTTTATTGCACTAGTGCAATAAAGAACTACTTTTTCCACTATAAATGTAGATCAATAAAGTTTTTTTTTGGATGAACGTAGACAAATAATATTACCAAACGATTCAACTGAATCGAGTCAAGAAGCAAATGTGCCCATAACTATACCGTGGATCGTAAGTGAGCCGGAACGAGTGGGAGCCGGTTCAAGGTTCAATTGAACGGGTCGTTCGCGAACGACATAAGGTCTGTTCCAACAGCCGCTGATAACTGGTTCAGAACTGTCAGAAATGTTTGACCAACACCGTCTTACGTTGCATTTGCCGAGAGTACATTAACAACTGAACTGACTGACTAGTTCTGGACGGTTCAGAATCGATTCTTGCTGTTGTTGGAACAAACCTATATCTCTAGAGTAAAGTTCTAACCTCAATTATACATGTATAATTAAATAGGACGAACATATATGTTTATTTACAATACAATTTTTTTTTGATATGATTTGAACATTTATATGCAACTGAGCTAAACCACAAAATTATTTTTCTACAAAACTGTTAAAAGTGGGCTTTTTAATTGTCATTTTTGATGTTAAAAATGTCATTTTTTGACAAAGTAAGTTACTTTTAACACTAGTGTTAAAAGTAACTGGCTGCTACGAAAATTTATTTGGTTCATAAACATTGCGATCTGTGTGGTATTTTTTGATTTCTTATTTTTATTGAGTTTAAAGTTCTTCCGATTGTTTTGTAGAAAAAATAGTGTATGATATACGTGTTAAAAGTGATTTTATTTTGTTCGTGAAGTTAAAAAACTCGCTACGATCGTTTATTTTTAATCATATTTATATCATAAATAGCTATTGTTTTCATTTCATTTCTTTGAACCAATTTTTTCAAGGCCTTGCAATGATCTATTATTTATATTTGTAAATTTATTTACTTTATTTATTTTTCTAAATCCAAGTTCTTCAGAGGCTCGGACTATGATTCAAAAAGTACTTTAGGGCTCCACTAGTCCACTTCACTTCTATTTGCCTATTGGAAAGCAGCTAAAGCGATGTTGCAACATAATCATAACCAACACACTGAAATATACGATATGGAATGCGTTAAGTCCCATTGCGCATCCAAATAAAGGTACCAACCCTAGGAGCAGACAAAAGGAGGCACATGAAACTCAGCAAAGACATACTTCATTGGTTATGTATGTGGGTGAGAGAGAGACAACCATCTGCACGTACGATATGAATTGTGTTCTTAATTTCCCATTATTTTGTTTGTAAACACGTCATTGGCGTACAGTGTGGCTTCTTCTTTTATCTTGTATCTCAGTGTTATTCTTTGTGTATTTTTGTGGGTGTTATTGTTGGAACATGTCATGTTTTATAAGGGACTGTAAAATTAACCAGCATATAGCACGAAATAATTCTTCATATTCAGAATTCAATTCCATATCAATTCACAATCAGCTAAGCCCCTACTGCTCCGCCATTGCTAGAGGCACAAAACAAAATATGGCGCTGATCATAAATAATCCATTCGCGCAGCTTTTAGCGCATTCCAGTCATCATAATATAAAATTACATTTCAGTGACCCAACATAACATTTTAAAATAATTTTATTGACATTGGCAACACTTTTTTATCTTTTCAAAAATTTTGAATTTAATATATTTTTTTAGTAATGTATTCTTAATTTTTATTACCTCGTACTTGTATGTTTCTCTTTTTGTAAACTTGTAATAATCTGTTTTATAACAATGTGTTAAAAATAGGTAAATAATGTCATTCAAATTTATAAAACTAACTAGGTATATAAGCTATATTATCCGAACGTAAACGTAAGTTTATTATTAAATTAAATTATATAGATATTAATTTGTAGCTCATATAAATTAAAATATATCTTAGGTACACATCTTACTTTAACTTACTTTATTTCAAAATTGATTACACCAGTTTTAAAATTAGGTTAGGTTAGGTTACAAAATCTTATATGTCTATATTATTTGGCAGTATTTTTTAAAGTCAAGTTGGAACTGTACTCGAAGTTAGAATTTAGAATATTTCAAACAATAAATTACAGCTTTAAATTTATAAACTTCTGTTTTTCACAGCTCCTAACCCGAGTTACACTAAAGTGATTACTATCATGTAATATTTATATGTATTTACATAAAAAAAACCTATACATTATAGCTAAATATAAAGCTTTCTTCTTTAGTTACCTATGTTTTGCTCTGTCTTTTAGGATGCAAAATTTTAGTGCACAAAATAAATTTTCTGCTGAAGTAATAATTTATTCAAGAATATTAATTTGTCCCTAATATTACAAGATTCTGTATCTTGTTTCGTGTTAAAAGATATGACAACTAAGAAGAACTGCAAGGCGGAAATACGGGAAATTAAACTAGTTCATGTTTATGTACGTTATCACGTAATTGAAATATGACTAGAATATGGAGTCTCAAAGTTATTTTGCGTATCTCTCAACAGAGTTGCTTATAAAAATCTTCAATTATTTGGATATATCAGATTTATGTAAACTAAAACAAACTTGTAAACGATTTAATGAAGTAATTAATTCTTGGGATCATGTATTACTAAAGGACATATATCCACTAGTAACAAATCAACAAAGCAACATTTTTTTGTCAAGGTAAATAATATGAGTAAAAGTGAAAAGGAAATCTATGCATTTATTTAATTTTCTAGATGCCAGCAACACTTGTCTACTTTCGAAAAAGTTAGAATTAGTAAAAATTGGCAAATGGGACGATTCAGAGAAAAAGACCTATTATTTGTTAAAAGGAAATATATGCCTTGGCTTTACTTAACTGACAAATCCGTGTGGATAAGTAGAGGAAGAAATATTTATTGTTATGAACGATTCACACAACATGTTAACGTCTCTAGACCAAGAGCCGTTTTACATGGCAGAAGTAATGCTGATGTTGGACATTTTCAAATAAAAAATAATTTAATTATAAGCGGACAAAGGTAAGTATTTAAATATTAATTATTGCTAAAGTAATATATCTGTTATGTACAAGACGTGTGATTTCCTCTGGTGTCTTTTTAGCAATTAACCCTCAATGGCTAACCGTCGGTTTCATATCCACTAGAAGATTATTTAAGGCTTCTGTGATTTCTCTATTTTTCTTTTCCAGCTTCCGTTCCAGAATGTTCTGTACTACATACAATACGATTAAATGCTTACTAGCGGTATATGATGATTAGGCTAAACATATTAAAATTATAGATTAATTTTATTCAAATTCAAAATTCAAATGTAAATTAATAATTTTTCGACCTACGGCACGTTTGTTATCCAAATTATTTGAGAAATGGGACATTATAAACCATCAAGCATGCACCAAAATTCCCGAGACTGGATATGATTGATGTGAAAAATTCTTCTTTGAAGAAGAAAGTACAATAAAAATATTTTGTTCTTGTAGTGTAAAATGAAAAACGTTTTATATATATGTATAAAGTATATTATCCATTTTCCATTTGCTTACATTCGAGAAAGATATGCAATAACTGCGTCCAGCATTAAAGTACATTATTACAGTTTTTTCCCATTCTTTCAAATATTTCTGTTTTCTTATGTTTATATATTGTTTTATGAATAAATATTATTCATTTTAAAGAATACATATACGTATTTATATTTATGAAAAATTCCAATTTTTTTAGTAGTGGTTTTAGAGAATGTTAGCCATTGAGGGTTAAATGATGTATTTTAAATCAACATAAAAATAACACTGGAATATAAATGACAAGTAGATACAGAATATTGTTGAACATTTTTATTTACTGTTCTCTTTCTTGTTACCGAGAAAATGCACATTCCATGTATTAGATTGCCTATATATGTAGTGGGAAATGCAATCAATCTTTCTAAAATAAGTGTGTTTCTTCAAAAAAAAGTAAATAGAGGATAAAAATAAACAATTTTCATTAAGCAACCTGTGGTGTCTAAATCTCATGATCTAGACAGTGAATATTATTATGCGGACATCAGGCTGTTCCTGTATTACTGTACCTAATCAACTGAAGAACTGTTTCAACACAATTAGATTATGTTCAGTGTGCTTTGCACAGAACGGACATTTAAGAGTTTTGTTTGCTCTCGTCAACTGTAGATTGATTTACGTTGTTTTATTTCAAAATGCCATATTCATATCAGCAATTAGCAGAGATGGTATTAATGTATGATGAGTGCAAATATAGTTAAAATATGATTTGTCATCTGTATGTGAATCGTTGCCCTCTGAACACAGCGATTTCGAATCACGGAACAGTGCAAAACGCAAAGGTTGCGAGATATCAGTAGAGTGAACCCAGTGAATGAAGCTTGTGAATAAAAGAGACTGCAGCATGTTTTAAATGGGAAGGACATTTTACATCTAGTCGAGAAAAACCCCAGCTACAGTAATTACGACATTACACATGAAATGGATGTTTCAAATACTATTATGTGGCATCTGTTACAAGAGCAGTTACTTCATCCTTATCGTGTACATGATACTACAAATGATATTTAGTCACATGTAGAATTCATAGTTACAAATACAGTAGTCTTTATAGCATAATGCTGCTTTAGTAAAATAATTTTCACTTCTTAACTATGCTTATTTCAATACTTTTTTGATAGCTTCTGGGTAAGTGTTCAAACATTTTGACCGGTAAAAAACTTTACGTCCAGGGCATGTTCTAAAATTTTCTGTTCTTAATTTGAAAGTTTTTCTACCTTGGGAATATGATATCTTAGGCCACAGGTTATACTTAATCAAAATTGTTTATTTTGACATTTTCTATTCAAAAACATCTTGAATGCTTTTAGTTTTAGTAATTTAGGGGAAAAAAATTGCTGCACAACGGCGCCACCTACAAAAAAAATATATTTTTATGTCATTACTGTCCTCCGCTCATGATTAGTGTTGATTTAAAATACGTTTTTTAGTTTCTACGAAAATTCCTAGGCCTGGCACATTCTTTATATCTATTACCATCTTTTAGAGATGGTAGCATGTGGCTCACTACTCTGCAAGACAGGAAAGTAATTTTTGATGAGAAAGACTGTCATGAATCTGATATAAATTCCGTAGATATTTCTCATAATGGAGATATAATTGTGTCCGGTTCTAGAGACAGCAGTTTTAAAGTTTGGAGAGTGGATTATGACTCGGAAACAGGTGCCTTAAAAAAATCGCATAATCAGGTTTTCTTTGATAGAGTGTTACGAGTTTCTTTATTAGATGAACAACCGTTACTGGCAGTTGGTACATCAGGCAATGATTACAGAGCTCCTTTATTTGTGTACGATATAGAAAGGTGGGTAGTACTTAATATAAATAAATAAATTAGATAAAATATATACTTTAACTTAGGTGATAATAAATTTTTGTTGCAGAATTTTAGATCCAATAGAACTTTCCGCTTCACGGTACGGTTCTGGCGTATTAGATCTGAAATGGGATGGTCCCCATACTATATGGTCATGTGGTTACGACACTTGTTTAAGGAGGTGGGATCTTCGTACAGGCAAATCTGAGCAAAATTTCTATGATCCACATGCCTCTGTGTTGTACTGTATGGAATACGATTATTATAATACCATAATGACTGGTACTCAGTCTTATGGACGGGTAATTTTATGGGACATTCGGCAACCACACAGTCTTCAAGTAAGTGTAGCTTAATTGTATTAAAATATTGCCTTGTATAGTACGATATGTGCAGTGGTGGTTATAGAAAAAGAAGCATGACGTTTTTTAGTGAATGATTTCTATGGTCGAAATTATCTTTTCAGTGAAGTTGTGTCATTTCAAAAAATTCATAATGCTGCAACTTTAAAGAAAGGCAAAGTTATAGTAACTTAAGGCTGTTTTCCCACTGAATGCTTTAAAAAGAACAAATAAAAAACCTAACTACAACAACAACAATAATAATTAAACACATATACAGATTGGCTGAAGAGTTCTATTGATTGACTGCGTTATAAGTAAATACTTTCTGGAACTTGCCTGTATAATGTCACGCCATTACGTAGTTTTATTAACATCATTAATTTTATTGCGATTTACATCAGCATAGCACTGGATAGAATATAAAAGTTGATCTTTTAAGTTTATGGTGTATATGACAAACAAAAGGGGCCCCAAGATAGACCCTTGGGGGATTCCTAATGTGACATGCTCAGCAGTTGATATTTCATAGCCTGATGTACCTTTTTGTGTGTCATTGCTTTAAATTACAGCCAAATGTAACTTAAAAATTTAACGTAATTGCATCAAAACCACAATATCTTAACTTAGACAGTAACAAAAAATGATTGACCAAATCGAAAGCTTTCGAAAAGTCAAGGAGTATTAAAGAGATTGCCTGATTGGAGTGCGTAGAAAGAATAATGTAATAGAGCTGCAGCAATATTATGATCAGATCGGATACCAAACTGGTGGGTTATGTGTAGATAAATATTTTTCAACCTGCGAATAAACCACTTTTTCCAAAATTTTGCTAATAGCAGGTAATCCCTTTTGGGATTTCATGAGAAGTTACCTTTATTTCACCTTTTTATTTAGCAGATTTAGTTTCAATTGTTTTAACAGTTTTCTTTCTCTGACCATAGAAATCATTCCCTAATAAATTGTGCGAGTCCTATACTTTATTATCAAAATTACTATTTTAATTTTCTATTTGGCACTATATCAATAGAATGAACAATTAGGACACTTTTAGGGAATTCTTTTAGATAGTAGTTTAGATATCATATGCTCGATTAAAAAAAAAAAATTAAATTGAATAACTTATTTTTTCGATTTAAAATCGACTAAATTTTTTCAGCATTAGCTGTATTTTTTTAAATAAAATTCTCTATTCCTATATATATTGTGTGTATTTGTTTAAAATAGTTGTTGCCCTTCCTATCAGTAGTCCATCGTATCTCCTCTTTAATAGTAATATACGTGTTAGGCGATATTTGCGACCACTGTACATTCTACAGACAACGTCAGGTAATGTTCATACAATACCCTGTTTTTCTTAAGTAATTTTTTTTTGTGGTATACGTTACAGATATCGACATTTGATTCTTTGTTTTATCGATTTGCAGTTGTATTTTATGGGCTGTTGCAAAGGTAGTGGTACTAAAAATTCTCCGGTTTACAGTTTGTCATTTGATGCGGAATGTCTATTTACTGCTACAGACAGAAACTTAAATGTTCTTAATTTTTCTGTATATAGTGGTGCTGTACAGGACTATTCATTTTGTTGTAAATAAGTTTAAATATTTATCTAATGATGTAAATATATGTATGAAATATGAAAATAAAAGTATTTAATACTGTTATCTTAAAATACAATTCTGCATTAAATTTTGTAAATAAATATTTTCAATGTAACAGGACTCTTTATCTTATCCTACTGTTTTAGTGCTGATCAAGAAATAGGTAGATTTTTGTTTAAGGTAAAAAGCAAACTGCGTAAAGCGATTTTATTTTTTATTGTTTTTTTATTCTCATTTTTAGAGCATTTTATAATTTTTGTTTATTATTGTATTAGTTATTTTTAAAACCCTACATTTTTTATTTAGGGGAGCACGATAGACTAATCAGGATGTTGCTGAAAGTTGTATCATTTTTACAAATTGTAACTATTAAAATTCTATTTTTTATACATCTTTTAAAAGAGAAAAAAATGTTGAATAGTTATGTATTTACAATAAAAAGGAATTCCAAATTGTGTGAAGGATTCTTTTTATATATAGATTACAAAGGTAGGTCAAAATCATTATGTATGAATATTTTCTTTAGGTTTTAGGTAAAGATAAACCTTTTGTAATCATTTCAAAAAAAAAAAAACAAAATAACAATTAGTAGATAAAAAAGTGATGGTATCTGTGTGACCAGTAGTGTAGGTGGTGTTGCCTAACAAACATAAAATATTAACTACTAACAAATAGAACTACCACTGAAATGTAATTTCGTTTCAGTGAGAACTACTAAATTTATTTGTATTTTGCTGTCAAATGTCAATTATTATTAGTTGACAGTGGTTGACATTGACAGATTTTGTAGATCGTATTATTTGTATTTGTCAATTCTAAATATAATTTTAATTTGGCTATTCGTTTACGTTTCTGTGTAACAGCATAATAAACAGATAAACTAATATAAAGTCATTGTCCATGTGTTCAAATGTTCAATATACCTGCTGAAAAACTTCCAGACGTTTTAAAAGATGAAAAAAGAATCAACGTTATATTTGCACCTCTTAGAAACAAAACCGTCAATCCAAAGGACTGGGAAAACAAAATTTCATCCTGGAAAACTGTTATAAAAACTTACTGTGACACCAACGATGTTTATTCATTTACATTGTCATCTCTGAATAACATATTTATTAGAAATGGAAGACCCCCAAGTTGTCTTCGCGAGGTCATTGTCGAAATGGCTAAAGAAGGAGAGGTACAGATTATGGAAGTTTTTATAAAGAATAATTCTGAGAGCTGGAGTGGTTGGGCAACAGACATTTTAATCAAAAGGCCATTATCTTGGTCGTACAATAAACTAAAAAATACGTTATTTGCAGAAAGTGATCATGATTATGCATATGTGCATTTAGATGTAATAAATTCAAAGTGTGATACACTGTTGACACTTGTACCAGATAATTGTAAAAATAAATTAATATGTCTTGAGGATTTGCTAACCATTTTAGGTAAAAAATCTAGTGATATTGATAATATTAAGTTACTTCTTCATAACTTGAAAAATCAACGTAAATTAGATACTGTAACATTAGACAGTAAAAACAAGAAAGATGTACTTCAAACCGTTCTTATAAAATTTGCTGATGGTGAAAAAGTTAATCCAGTATCAGAAATCGATATTGGAATATATACCCTTGAAAAGAATGAAACTGTTATTTCTAAAGATATCGAAAATTTGGAAGATCAAATTCAGAAGTGTATTAAGGAAGCAAAAATGCACTTATCAAAAAATCACAGACAAATGGTAAACAGCTTAAATGGCAAAAAATATATTTATTTATTTGTATATTCTAGGCTAAAACTGCTCTGAGGAAAAAACATGAATTACAAAAGAGAGTAGAGAAGAAAGCTAACGCTTTACATAATATTCAAACGTTACTGGAACAAATACATGAAACACACACTGATGCTCATGTTTGGGAAGCTTATAAAAATGCTCTCTCTGCATTTAACACCACATTTAAGGATACTGGAATGACGGAAGATGTAATAGACGATACAATGATTCGCTTAGGAGATGTAAGTCACTACATTATATTTTTATATTTGGTATTCATCTAGTACATGGTTTACTTAGCAGTGTATGTTTATTGAAGAACGTATTCGATGTAATAATTTTAGGTATTGGAAATGCATAATGATATACAAACAGCTTTGGCCAGACCAGCGATAGAAACAGGTGACACTGATTTAGAGGAAGAATTAGCTGAACTGATAAAAGACGATGCCAATAATCCACCACCAGACGATAGTGGAATTACCGATTTGGAGCATCAATTAGAAAAACTAACTCTAAATTTGCCAGATGTGCCCGACAAGAGTCCTGATGTGTCAGTCAAAGAATTATCTATAAATAATTAAATACTGTATATAAATACCTAAATATATTTATAAACAATTTTATTTTTCATTTTTACTTGATGGGGTTATGTCTATTCTCTTCTCATGCTTATATATTTGGTATATTTAAATAAACATGAATAATTTTGTCTTGGTAAATCAACACACAAATAATCTGAAAACTTTCTTTAGTTGTGCTTGCAAATAATCGGCTTCTACAGTTTATTCATTAGACACTTTTTTTTAGTAGTCTAGATTCTTCATATTATAGGCACAGTGTTGAGACAAAACTTGTAATCCCATTGTAATTGCGTGCAAGTGCTTTATCGCTTCATTTTAATACTATAGTACATGGTCTGCTAATTCATTTGTATACCTTTGTTGTGAGGTAATTAGACATTGAACATATATGTACTTTTTCCATATTCTAGCTGAGAAAAATTTTTTTAAACCTTAGCATATATTTCTGTGTAAACATATTTAGGAACTCTATATAGTTTATACATATATTTAAGAGATTTGTTTGCTTGTTTTAATATCACCATTTTTACTAACAATAAAAATATGTACTAAGACAAAAAATGATTTGCATCCAACATTCAGAATAAACATTACTTACTTTTTTTAGCCGTATTGGAACCAAAAACACTATCACTTCACAAAAAACATTTATAATGAAAAATTATGTTAATATGAACTTAACTATATCTGACAGAAAAGTGCCTTTAAAGTACTGCAGGTTTCTGTTACTAAAGTTATACATATGCCTTTTATCCCTTGAAAAAATTATTTATCGAATTATATTTATAAAATTTTTATGTATGCTTTGTTGAAGAATTTTTGTTTTTCCTATATGTAATTGTGTATTTAACGTTCTTATACGTTTTGTTTAAATAATAAACAATTTTTAACTTTGTGCATTTTATTTTTTATCCACCAGATAAATATATAAGTTCCATTTTTCTTTCAAATAAATACAATGGTCCAGTTTCCAAGGCAGAAAAAAATGATCTATTTTAAATATCATATACTTTGGCAACTAAAAAGTCCATATATTTTTTAAAAACTTCAACACAGGGAGGGCAGATACAGTCGCCTCCCTTATAAATAACTAAAATAAACAAAAATTATAACAAACGCATTATTTTTCCAAGGTTTGTGCAATTAAAACTTAATCACCCTGTATTGATGTTGTAAAAGCTTTTTAATATCACCAGTGGTGTCACCTAGAGAAGAAAAAGGTGAAGGGAGAAGTGATCCTTAAGTGAGCCCGCCGGTCCTAATCATATATTTTATTTTATATTAGGGCATTATTTTACAGAATAGTCTGTTTACGTTAGGTTGAACCCTCTTTAATAGCATTTTAAGATGTTAATGTTTTAATATTAAGATTAAAACAATCTGTTTAGTTCATATCAGATATTTTATGCTTTTTTTTTTTTGTCTAAATCCAATAGAGTGAATCAAATTCATTATTTACAATGTTTATAGTACCAATTTAATTTAACTTTTATTATTACAATATTGAAATCAGATCCAGTCCATAATGAACACTTTGTTTTCTAACCAGTGGTTACAAAAATATAAAATTGCCAAGGATGAAAATATAATGCCATTTCACAAGCCTGTTAGATCTAGGCCTATGTGGTGTATTTTTTATTGCAATTCTAAGTTACTGACTAAACCAAAAAAAGTTTAAACAATTTTTACTTTCTTTTCTAGATACTGCCCCACAATGATTCAAGTTGTTTTGAAATCTTATCGATAATTGTATACTATTTCATTTTCAGCCATGAATTTATGAATAGCATTTAAAATGTGCTCCAATATAATTTTTATGAAAAAAGGTATGTATTCCGTTCTGGCTGAAATTTTTATTCAGTAGGTAGAATTTTGATGGTTGCTGTTATTGCTATAGCATAAAACAAAATCAACAAATAGGATTTTTGTCATTTTCTGAACTATCGGAACTGAACCGAGCTTCGGACACAAAAATATAATGAAAACAAATCCAAACAAATCTTCCGCTAGTGAAGAAGGTGGTACACCACTGGAATTGAGGGAGGCAGCTCACAAAATAGAAAAAAGCTTGCTGCCGATAAAAACTAAGGTGCGGTATGAAAAAGCATTCCATATGTATCGGTCCTGCCATCGTTGTAAAAACACTACACATTTTGGATCAGAAACTACTCTATTGGCGTACTTTGGCGAGATCTTCAAAGCAAAAAATGATCAACGCTTGTCAAAAAAACAAAAATTCGTGATAACAGCAAAAATTACACAGCAAAAATCGATTATAATTATTACATTAGAGAACTTACTACAGAAAGAAAAACTGGGATGTAATATTAAATGAAAGTGACCCTCAACCCAGGACTGATCGATCTCTTAAAGAAATTCAATCACATTATCGAAAATTCCAAAAGCACAAAATGATAACAACAATGACAAAAAAATAAAACCATGGATAACAGAAGGATTAATTGTATCAATCCGACATAGGGATAAATTAAAAAATCAACTAAACTAACACTTTTCACATTAATTGGAACAGGAATACAAAACCTACAGAAATAAGCTGCTAAATAAAAATAACCGCTATCTTAAACGAATTGAAAACAATAAAAATGATCTAAAAAAACTTATTAACTATCAGAAGCTACCAATGAAAAAAAAATTAAATAATAAAACTATATTACAGATTGCTGTGTATGATGGTTGTATTTGGTGATAATAAATTAATGAAAATATTGAAATAAATCCCAATTCCATGTTTCTTAATCCAATAACAAAAAATGAATTGATAGAGCATGTGTCTACATTGAAAAATAACACTTCCCCTGGCTTAGATTGGATAACTACAGAAATAATTAAACAGCATTGCTTTCTCTACACAACTGTAATTTTACATAGATTAATACTGAGATGATTCCTTAGGTGAGAGTAAATCGATTTATCCTAATATACCTATATCTCAAGTCGCATAATAGAAAAGATACAGGGTGTCAAAGCTAAAATTTTATTTTCGAGATTTGTAGATAACTTCTTAAAAAATTCAAATATTTATATAAAACTTGTAATCAGGGGTTTTTGCGGGCGAGAAATTGAAATTTGTTTCTAATTTTGACGTCACTGGTAGAGGGTGCCACTTATATGGTAAAACGATTTAGCTGCATACTGTATCCATTTAACTATTGAAACAATCGATTCTCCTACCTGTTATATCTGAAAAAGGTATACCTTCTTGAAGTCAGGAGTAACAGTTTTCAAAATAATCCTATTTGAAATATTTAGTGCACTGATTGAAAACTGTTATCGTTTCAGGTAAAGAGCCTTTTCTACTGAAAATTCAGCAAAATGTTAGTTGAAAAAGTTGTTCAGAACGGTAAATTATGGAGACATGTAAAATTTCAAAAAGATCGGCCTGCTTTGATAGAATATTTGTGCTTTGTTGAAAAATGGTTTCATCAAACCTCGCCGATCTTTGTGAAATTTTCAAACCATTCTGAATAACTTTTTCAAGTAACATTTTGCTGTATTTTCAGCAGAAAAGGCACTTTACCTGAAACCAAAACAGTTTTTACTCGGTGCACTGAGCATTTTAAATAGGATTATTTCAAAAACGGTTACTCCTACCGACTTCAGCAAGATATACATTTTTCAAATAAAAAAGGTAGGAGAATCGATTGCTTTGATAATCAGATGGATACACCAAGTTGCAAAAAAGTTCTGCCATTTAAAAAAAACATGGTGTGCCACAAGTGGCGCCTTCTACTAGCGACATTAATTTGAATTTCTCGCCCACAAAAACCTCTAATTTACAACTTTTATGCAAATATTTGGATTTCTTGAGAAGTTATTTATAAATATTGAAAATACCCTGTATCTTTTTTATTATGAGACTTGGGACAGGTATGTTAGGTTAAATCGATTTATTTTCACCTAAGGATTCTGTGGTCTCATTTTTGCTACTTTATTTAAAAACACCCTGTGTTTGTTGTTTTATTTTATTGTTAAAGTTTCTATTTTTTGTGTACCAAATAAATAAAGAAATAAATAAATATGTATTTCCCACCAGCATCAAGGGTTTAAAATTTCGATTAGTGCCTATACCAATTTCATCATTAATTATAATAAATAAATTAGTTAGTATTACGTATATGATTACAAATAAAAATGGTTTGGTTTTGTTCTCTTTAAATAAAAATTAAGTTTTCAAAACATACCTACCTAGGTTTTTGTTTCACTTTTATACTAATATCCAATTTAAGTTTTAAATTACATACATATTAATGTATATTAAATTTAGATTAATACTAGTATGTGGCAGGGAAATCGGGATGCGAAATCGAGCAAGGAAGTCGAGACGGGAAGTAGAAGCCAGTAATGTCATCATTATGCATGTGGTTGAAAATAAAATTATATAATAAATATGTAAAATTTTTTATTCTCATCCGCATTCTTACATTTACCATCATTCGATTAATGAAAAATAATTGATCATGGATATTGGTGATTATATAAAATAAAAACGTTATTCAACCAAACTTAATAAAATGGTTAACATAAAGAAATATCCTGGTGGCTTACACTTTCTAAACTCGGAATCTGAAAATACTGAAGTACTAAACTATTAACCGTGACATGACAACGCAAATTTCAACAGTTTTCTGCAACATTTAAATAGAGACGAGTTCAAACCATACAAATTTTTAATTATTATATAAAAAAAGCTTTCGTAGAAGTAGTTGCCATACTGTATTTTATGGGAATGTAAAACCTATGGTTATAAAAATTATTTACAGTCAACATTTTTGAATATCATGGTAGGCCCGACAGCGTATTGTTGGCAACCGAAGCAAATTTCTCCAATCATATTTCTTCAACTGCCTTACACTTAATAAATAATTTTATAAATATTTTAAGATTACAATTTGGCTTAATTAAAGAAATATGTCAAAGAATGGACAACTGTTTAAAGCTATTACGGCCTGATGGCAGAAACGTGAGAGGAACTGCTGCTGGATCTTCAACTCGTAACGTAAAAAACTATATTTACACAATTCCATTTTATATGTACGATATAAGACATATATCCGATTAAATACGTACCACTTACATTCATTTCTTTATAAATATATATATGTAAAAATTGTCCGACATAATTCTAAAATAATTTAACAAAACGTTTACAAATTCAACTAGAAACAACTCTTCTCTGTAATATACAGAAAAAAAAAAAAATGAAATATGAGTAATAAATTTTAAGAAAAGAGCTTGTCTAAAAATATTAACATTTTATTTTTGCAAAATACATGATACCAATAGGGGTTCAAATGATAATATTGTCATCATGTGTTTGCATTTCATGAGCAATAGAGATACTGCACGTTTGCTAACGGCACCACTCCTACAAATGCTATTAGATTTAAATACTTCATATAAAAAATTAATAATCATCTAGATCGAAATCCTCTCCATTATCCAAATCTTCTAGCTGCAGACTCTGGAAGTCTACTTTGTATCGCAACAGACCTAAAATAGAAATAAATCATAGCTTCTAAGTCTCTAACATTAAATTAAATTTTGTTCAGCGCACAGTAGTATTTAGGCTGTATTCATCACTGAACGTCTAATTTTAAGTGGAGACAATTTATGAAAAGTGCAGTAATGTTTCTTTAACAAATATTACCGTTTTCATCACTGCGTTACTAACAAAGAGTAGATATGCTGCTAATTTATAGAGGTGCCTGGTAGAATTCAGCCTTAGTACTATATGTATATGAATGCACAGTGCTTTTCTGCCAGGTTTCATCTTCATAAAAAACCTTTCTCATAGCACGGGCCATGAGACAATTATAACCAAAACATAGTGTAGGTCATGGACACCAAACAAAATAACGTTAAGAATATAGAATTATAAGAAATAAACTTTTACTGCGAATTGACAATGCTAGTGCAGATATTAGAAACAATAACGCCTTATTAACTTGTACTAACTTGTGGCAGAAAAATTGTGAGTAATTTTCAATGTTTTTTCCAATCAGGTAATTATTAAATATGATAACTTAAAATTAGACATACGATAAAATCATACTGTATATTTATATCCCACTTTCCAATTTTATACGTAATAATTTATTGCATAACTACAATAAAAGGAGATAATGTGTAAAGATTAAGACCTCAAATTTCTTAGCATTTCAACAAAGGCAAACCCTTTAATTCAAAATTATGGAAGAAATTTGTATGATTCAAAAAATGTAATTAATATATAGATATGTTAATTGTTGCCGACAATAACCTGGTAGTAAGCAGTTAACTGGCAATAAGAAAATTGTCATAATCAAAACACACTTGAAAAGCTTCCTCAGTAAAAATAAAAGCATGACTGTGCAGATTTATAGTGGAAAAAAACATGCAGAATTTCAAATATCGAATACTATGGATATTTTACTGACCTTTCAGTATAATTTTCCATAAAAGTAATATTAACCAGAAATTTTGTTAAAAAAGATATAAATCACAATAACAGAAGATAGCAGCCGTGTTGGATGAACGTAAACCAATTTATATCAAGTTTGTATTTCATGAACAATAGAGATACCCCACGATTTCTAATGGCACCACTTCTGTTTTAAATACCTACTTTATATACAAAATTAATGATCTTCTAGATTAATAAACCAGTTTAGGTATACTCGCGACAAGAATTCAGACGACTTACGTCATACGAACAAATGAATAATTCATTATATTTTCATCAAAATATTTAAAAAAACAGCAACAAATAGTAATAAAACTATATACTACACTAAAAGTTTGCATTATATTTTGCACTAAATTACAAAAAATGATTGTTTTTAACGCTACCAAATATCGAAAATTACGTTGACAATAAAAACAAATGTGTAACGTCAGCCGTAGCGTAAGACGTCTGAATTCTTGACGCGTGTATATCAAGTTACAATTTTTTATTTTTCACTATTTTGATGAAATTTGGTATAGTTGTCTCTTTAAGATGTCTGAAGTTAAACATTTGTCACATTTATTGCTAGAGATTTTAAGAAAACGTTTTATGAAGTAACACTTATTTACTATAAAAAGATGTAAATAACATTCTGTAACTAACGGGAGTAGAAAATTGAAATATAAATTTAACTGAAAAAAAAAAGAAGACGAAATACAGTACATAAAGTAGCATAAAAAATTACATAAAACACCTACATATTTTCAAAATCTGTCAAAAAAAAAAAAAAATGTGATTTAGCCTACTTCAGTACTTTAATACTGAATTGATGCCAATCTCCAGTTCCAAAAGTAATAAAAACGAGAAATTCTACTCGATGTAACATATCGGTATAAAGACTCAGATAACCCTTAAAAACAACAAATACAATTGTTTTGAAGATCAATAACTTATTAAGAAAGCAAAATTGTACAAAACAAATTTAATTTCATCCAAGCAAACCAACCTAGAAGTGTGTTTGTATTTCACAAATGCTAAATTAATGTATAATTTTTTTTTGATTCAAAAGAATGCTGTTACTGGAACAGATTAATTTGAGTTACAAATGCAAATATACCGTACTGTAATCATCACGACAATAAAGAAAATCTTTTTCTACAACGCTCCACAAATTTTTTTACTATTAATAATAGTGATAGGTTTCAAATAACTAATCAAATACCTACAAGCTGTGAAATACTTTTTTTAATCATACTGTATAATTTGAAACCTATTTTTAAAAAAGCTATACAGTGTAACCTCTATAATCCGTACAATTAATGGCAAGGGGGATAAGTGATTTGTCCGGATTACTGAATATAAGCTAAAGCATAATTTTACGATACAAGTAAAATCCAGAATTATTCTTAAAACAATACAATAAAAGGTATCTTAAAACTTTAAATAGAAAATCTTTTTTTTCCTAAATTATCATCCACAGCTGCATAATCCCTTATGTTGGCTTCATTCTTACAGATATCGGAAACGGTAGATTTTCCAATACTAAATTTACCGGCAATTGATTTGACACTTTCCTCAGAATCCACCAATCTAATTTCATGCTTTTGTTGCAAATTTAATGAATGTTTTCTTTTCGACATGTTTTAATAATTACCTACCAGTGCACTTGACGCAAATTTAAATCATATAAGACAGCGCGCAGCGTAGAGTCCGGCCAAAGACGCTCTGACAGGCATAAACAGGTAAAAAAATCGAGCGTCCAGATTAAACTGAGTCCGGATTATGGAGGTTACACTGTAGTTGTATACATCAAAATATCAAATAATGAATTTAAATGATAAAAACGAACGTCTATTTCTATGTAACACAAAAAGCAAAAAATAATATTCAAATAATAAGGTATATAAAGGAATCAAATTCTTCCTAATAAACACAAAATTCAAGACGATTTACAACTACTACGAAAATGTGCATAACTAACACATAAAACACTGGACTATACCTTGAGTTTGCAGAGTCCAAGGATAAAATAGACCTTTAGTAATCATCAAGGTCTACATCATCCAAAGGCTCATCGGCTTGCAGTGACTGAAAATCCACTTTGTACCGAAGAATGCCTAATATATCCAAGCAGCATAAAAACAAAAGTTTTTCGAGGTTAGTGTCGGATTAGAAAATACGGATCGCATATTAGCTATAAGGTCCTACTCTCTAAAGAAAACTTAAATACTATAGATAGGCAGTAGACAAAACTTGACAAAAATTTATAAAAATCTTCAATGTTGAATTTAATTAATATTTTATTCTGTGCAATTTGTATAGAAATATGGGGGTCAGCCTGAGAATTTTAAAACACATCAAAAGTTGCATTACTTAATATTTAATGATAAGCATGTCTGCAAGAAAGTAAAAATAAAATGTGATAAAGTACGCCTACAATGTGACATATATTAATAAAACAATTTTTATTTTGAAAAATGTTCAGTATCAACATGCAGAGTGTTCAGCAAAGAATGGGCCATGCTTTAAGGGTAGCTTTCTTAGACAAAAATAATGTGATTACACATCCAAGGAAGCTATTACCCATTCTTTACTAAACACCCTATATATATTTAATGTTTTTTACAATAAATTTGTCCATTTCGAAATCAATAAACTGAGAAACCTATCTGAGTTATTAGCAGCTTTTCTTAAGAATACCAGTTAATGTAATATATTTATTTAAAAAACCTTAGCATCAGAAGTAACCATCTTGCATGTGTTCGCTGTTGTAAGGCCATTAACATTATAAGTGACTAGTGACTACTAACAGTTTTATTAAATCAAGACCCTAAGAACACGCAAATTTGAATACTACATCCTCTTGATTGCAAATCTCAGAATTGCTATGATTTTTTTAAAGCGTCCCTCAAAATGCTTCCATAATACTTTTTATGAAAATCCATTAAACTTTAAATTTTACATAGTTTCCATTATTGTAGTCCACGTTAACTGGTGATGGTTTATAAAAAAAATCAAGTTATATAGTTTTTTCTAAGACAAATAATAAAAATATTTGAATTTAAAATTAGCGATTGAATCAGTTGTGTCGCATGCTCCCTTTTAGTGGTCATGAGATGTCGCAGACCACCAAGGTTAAAAAAATTAGGTTAATCAAATTTCATAACCTACTTTTGTGAGACCATGAATTAATCAGTTTCAGTTTTATGATATGAGAGTTATGATTGACATGGTTAAAATTACTAATCAGGAATACATAAATTAGCTGCAAATTTATGGAGAAGGTTGTCAAAATTCAATCTTAGCCAGCCTATATGTATGCACAACGTTTTCCTGCCAGGTTTTGAAGAGAAGAAGGGACCATGAGTACGCGGTGTAGAACTAACTACATCTATCGGCCGTTCAGACGAAAGCAGCTAGGATTATTCGTCGGATACCTCACCTATGGCATACTGATGAGAGCTAATAAGCTCGAAACCGGTATATGTCTGGTGGGCGTCTGACGAATGACTCTAGCTGTTGCTATAGGTTTTCCAGGTGTAATTCAATGCTGGTCGGGGCATTAGCCCGCAGAGTAGTTGTTTCCTGGAATTCCGTGTTTGCAAAATATCGTTTCTCGCCGATCGCGATAAAGGTCGACAGCTTTCAATGGTGTCTACTGCATGTAGAACGCTTCGTGTCTGTGACATTTTCAGTCCGGCATGGAGTAGCGAACGGCCGATAGAAGTAGTTAGTTCTACACCGCGTACTCATGGTCCCTTCTGTCGGGTTAGACAGGCGAAAGCAGCTAGGATTATTAAATCCGGATACCTCACCTATGGCATACTGATGAGAGCTAATAAGCTCGAAACCGGTATATGTCTGGTGGGCGTCTGACGAATGACTCTAGCTGTTGCTATAGGTTTTTCAGGTGTAATTCAATGCTGGTCGGGGCATTAGCCCGCAGAGTAGTTGTTTCCTGGAATTCCGTGTTTGCAAAATATCGTTTCTCGCCGATCGCGATAAAGGTCGACAGCTTTCAATGGTGTCTACTGCATGTAGAACGCTTCGTGTCTGTGACATTTTCAGTCCGGCATGGAGTAGCGAACGGCCGATAGAAGTAGTTAGTTCTACACCGCGTACTCAATTTTCAGAAAATTTGATTTCAATTATATAATTTTGTTCTCTGAATTAATAGTATATTATTTAACGAGCGGTAATGCAGATCATAAAAGTCACGCAGATGAAGTTTGCAGCACGAGCTGCAGGCGAGTGCTGTAATTCATCAAGTGAGTTATGACCATTACCGCAAGTTGAATACTATACTTTATCTATGACTATATTCATCTTTTTTAAGACTATTATTAGAAATTGATTTGAAAACGTAAAATTATTTTGTTAAAATATCAAATGACATTAGTCCCCTCAATGATAATAATTGACAGTTCCGCCTACTGACAGGCGTTGACAATTTTAAAATCTTTTAATTATTCATTCCTTTCCACTTGTTAAAAATTCTTTCCATTTTACACCAATGAAACGTATTTATCGGCTTAAAAATTTCCAAGAATTTACTGCGTACACTATTTATATACCGAATTATCATTGGAGAAGCCCAGCATGAGTTATAATAACTCACTATAAAAAGTAATTGTGTTAGATTTAAACAAAATTATAATATTTGTGGACTTACTATTTACAATTTCCAAATATTGAACTAAATGTATTTGAACTTTATTCGCTTTTTACGTATGTTAATGGTCGTACACCTATAAATCGGAACACTCAGTACGTAAAATTATAAAAACAGACAATAGAAAATTAAAATAATTTTTCCTGAGAAAAAAAAAAAAATCTAACAATACCTCCAGTATCTGAAAGATAGGTAAGTATTTTTCTTAGCAAATAAACTTGGCCTTAAACTTTAATTTTCTTCAATCACTATATGGACTCTTTTATACAGGGTATTTTAAAGATGCATGTTAAAATTTTGTAAATGTGTATGTGTGTTCCTGATATACTATTTTTTAGTTTTTTCCCATGGGTTGGTACTTTTAGTATAAAAATTACACGTTTAGATATTTTAAAGGTTAAAAGCATAAACAAATCAAGCCATAAATATTTTATGAGTGCAAACATTTATGAAGCAAATATATCTGAAATAATATACTGACCTCCAATTCCTCCAAATCCTCTGACAAACTGAGACCCTTCTTGTGATTTATCGGTAATGATTTCTAAAGTAGCACCAAAGTTCTTATAGTTATTAGCGAGCCACTCGAGCAGCGGCTGACATTCTACTAATTCCAATTCTACGCCAGTCTGCAAAACACAAAACCATATTCGTATCAGTTTGAATTCACGATAAACTTAAAAACCCACCTCTTTGTCTGTGAAATGAGATTTATCCTTTTCTTGTTCAGGCGTCAGGTGCAGTATATTTTCTGACCCAGTCGTATGATTCTTTAAAACGTATCTTTGGATATCAAGATTTTCCCAGCAAATCAGCGTTTCGACAGCACCTAATTCAAGACCTCTAAGCGTGTCTTCAACACCGAAGCAGTATTTGCCAGTGTCTTGACTAATTTCATCAAAGTATCTACCAATAAGCTTCTTTTCTTGGATGAATTTAACGTTTTGTAGGGACTCGGCAGCTAATTCTATCGCCTGATTAAAACCGTTTTCTCCTCCATAGGAAACATCTACTAATTTGATTACTTTAGCTTGCAGCCTCTAAAAAAAAACAAACAAAATAAATAAATAAATAAGTGTAAAAAATGGAAATCATTGAATCTTAGCTGGACTAACCTATCAAAATGAAAAAAAACTAAAAACTACACCATAATATGCTAAAAATTTATTATATAATTAGTTTTTTACTTAAATCTTTGGGTCTCATCTATGCTCATATCTTGTTAGTATGACTTTTGTAACCTACAGAATTTATTAAATAATGATAGCTGACCAGTACGATTTTGTATTTTAAAAACATTGGTAAAATTCTAATCTAGTTCAAAAGTCATAAATTCGCTAAGTAGGGAGTAAAATAACTTCGTAAAACTTAAAATAAGAAAATAAAAAGAAAACTGCAGACTGTTTGGCCTAATACATATAAATCATACAAGGTGTTTCTAAAATAAATGTGTTCTTTCAAAGAGATGTGAAAATAAACAATCTTTGTCAAGCAACCTGCGGTCAAAAACATCATCTTTTCCAGATAAAAGAAAATGTAAAATCAAATAGGAAATTTTGACTCTGTCATATACAGGGTTAACTATGACTAAGTACAAATATTTTTAGAAGGAATAGAGAAAATTAAGAATTAACGGAATCGCCCTTCAAAAAAATTTCAAACTTATAAAATGAAAAATAAAAAAAAAAAATGTTTTCGAAATTATATTAAATCCTTATTTAACGCCGCCTATGCGATTTGTCTGCCACACCTTTACAGAATCAGAGTAGGTAACGTAGGCAACTAGCAACATGACCGTAAAATTTCCAGTCAAGTCATAATTTAATTCCTGTGTTTACCATGTGATTACGTTGTAGTTTTGTGTTCTTCTTCAGTTTTTAACGCTTTTTTTTAATTTTTAAACGTTTTATAGTTATTAAATAAAGAAATTTGTGTTGGATGCAGATACTTTCCCACGATATAGTTTGCTGTTTTGGTTTTCTAGGTTATGGAAACAAGACTGGCGCGAGTACATTAAAAGTTTTTTATTAAATATAACTTTTGTTCGATTTTGTTATAATAAATAGGTATTTTATTTAGCTGTACCTACGCGAAGTATGTTTTATCGGTAGTGAGTGGTTATAATGAATGAAAATGTAGTTTTGCTACTTTGTAACAAAATAATGAAAAACGAATGCAAAATAGTGGAGCTAACTGGATTAACTGTTACCTACCTATCTATCAGGTATTATTACTAATAAGAATGTTAATTTTTGTCGTTTCTGCATTTAGAAAAGCTGCAAAAAAACGACCGCAAGGTAGTAGATATTATTGACAGATGTAAGTTTTATCTATGGATCTAAGCCATCTCAGTCGATGTGTATCATAGGCGCCGACTTTCCGCCCCATGTTTTAAATATAAAGCTAAAATTCTGGAATAATTTTTTTATTGTCTTTTAGGTCTTCCCGAGCACGTGGTTAAAATTTTTGTACTTAGTCATAGTTAGACTGCATTTCATTCGAAATTAATGTTAGTAAATAAATATTTATATCCTAGTAATCTGAGGAACGTATTTCCTGGACACACGGCTTTTTATTACACAAACGACCATGCAACAAATATATATAATACATGTTTTAGGAGGAACATATCGTCCCTTATCTCACGTAGTGGCATATCTGACATTTCCATACGTACCAACGTATGTCACTTACGCCGGTATGTGAGAAAATTTAAGGAGAATTAACAGATACGACAGTAGAAAAACCTTGACCGTCTAGTATTAGTACTGGAAATGCAGATACGTCACTACGTGAGAAAGGGGACTTAGGTAAATTTTTTATTTTACTTGTTTTATTTTTCTGTTATTTTATTGTTTGTTATATAAGATTTAGACAGAATTTATTGATTGATTTATAAAACTTTTTATGTTTTCCTGTGAGACTTGATGATTTTTATTTTTAAATATAAATAGAACATAAATTAAGTTCCACAATTTCACCAAAGACAGAAAATACATTGGCTTAAATATATTTTAATGTTAAAAATTAATTTTGAAACAAACAATTAGTGTATTTTGGCCAACATAACACACATTTATTATTTCTCATGATTTTGGAAATTAAGAAATAAGCCATTCTTTCTGGATTCCTGGCAATTAATAAAAAGTCGGACAAACAGAAACCTTATTTTAATGACACTTCTTTAGTGATTCTATGTTAGAAAGTGTTGAAACACCGTTAGAGCTGAAATTAATAGAAAAAATAATAGAATAAACTTCGTCCACATAAATTCCTCAAACTATTTCCACAAGTTGGAATTGAAAACTCACAAACAGTTCAAGAAATATGATGAAGAAATCGTTAAGGGTATTTATTGTCATCAAAAATACTATCCCACATATTTGTTGAAAATTCTATATCTGTGTATCTGTGTAGGGCAGAATTTGTCTGTGAGAACTAATGATACCAAACCAACAAAATTTTACAAGCAGCTGAAAGTTTGCATTTGTTAAAGCTTGCACACACACATGACGATAAGCATGCAATAACTGCTCCTAGAACAGACACTACACAGTACCATTTGAAACACTCACTTTACGTGCAACATCACATCTTCCAGTCTTTGATCAGCATTTTGTACAATTCTGATATTTGGTTATTGTCTTTGGGAGCAACTGTTTGCATACAAGTGGAAAGTCATATTTAAATCAAACGTTGTATCTCCCTAGTCCCTACATTATTAGTATTACATTTGCTTGTTATGTTGCATCTTAGTAAACTCTGTTGGTCTGGTTTAATAAATAAATATCTGTCTGTGCTGAAAATTGAACAAGAGTGTTTTCATTTCAACAGAACTACATTTAACATAACACTTCAGGTTGCTTATTGAAAGTTGTTTATTTTTACATCCTTGATTATTATTTCTAGGGGTCTATTAGGAGCAGAACACCCTGAACATTAATTATCATAAATATGAAAGAATTAACTTTGAACATATGCCTTGATATTTTGCACAATTTCTAATTTTATATTAATACTTACAGGATCAAACATATCAGATTGGCTAAGCTCAGTCTTGAAATCAGCACTACCCGCCAATATTAACCCAGCTATATTGGGTTTGTCATTAGTGATAAATAATTGTGTAGCAACTTCAGCGACTTTTCTGACATAGTTATGTCTCTTTTCCATTCTTAAACGGGCAAAACGCAAAGCGGACTGACCACCTCTACCGTGTTTTTTCGGTAGATCTACAGTAAACTTGTGCAATACTTCTCGTGTGTTTCCTTGAAGCGTTCCAAAAAGAGCACCATTACCATCCATTACAATGAAACCAAATTTATTATCGTCAGCTAATAACGCCGTAAGGGCTTCTGTGTGGAACTTATTATCGCATAAGTACAAAGAGGTATTTATTGGCTTAAAAGGTTCAAAATCGATGTTGACTTTCTTCTCTTTTCCTTCGTCAGTTACGATAGTTCCACAATATATTACTAAGCCATTAGGAGGTACTGAAAAAATGTATGTTATGTTTATATTTTTCATGTATTATGGAAAATGCAGTTAATTATTGTGGAAATTATATATTTTGTATTTAAATATAAAAAAAACTAAGCTATCTATTAAGTTTACTTAATTACATTATTAGATTTTTCTATTTGATATGTAACTGGATTACATCAAATACAATATTTATTAATATGTTTACAAAACTGGTTTGTGAATTTGATCTCTGAATCGACATCGTATTTGATTTTGCTGAAACAGGACTGTATCTATTTTCATCAGACTGGCAAGCATACAAAATGCATTTGTTTTCCTCAGTGCTTGAAATGGACTTAATTACGAACCGGAACCAGTGGCAGTTTGCTTAATTTTTTTATGGGTGGGCAGAAAAAAAAATAGCACTGCAAGCGAAAATTTTTAAATTTTCCAGGTCAAACGATTTTAAATTAATCTAGACATTTTAAGTTGCATTTGCAATATTATTGAAAAACTCAAATTTGCGGGAAAGATTCAGATTTTATAAAAAGTAGAAATACTACACAACTATTTAATTATTTTATTAAATCCCAACTAATAAATATACATTGAATTGTATAATAAATAAAATTTTCATATTATTGTATTTGCATTGTATTTAGAGGTGCAAAATAAATAAAAGTATAAAATATATATGATTATGAATATACATAAATGTTAAAGCAATCGAGAGGTATATAGTAAACATACGCACTTTTCGTTTGTTTCGGCTTTTCAAAATCAGTATGTGCACTCACTCACGGTTGCAACTTGTGAGCGACAAGAAAGGAAAAAACGATGTTGCCAAAATGAACAATTTTTATGAATTTCTAGAAATATTTCAGAGTAACATAACCTATGATTTCAAATTTCATAATTAAAACAAATATTTTATGATGCGGAACAGCGTTTCGGTAATTTTTCACAAATTGGAACAAATTCACAGCCCTGGTTTCCCTTCAACAATTTCATATATGTCACAAATGCTTAAAAGTTAAAGACAAAAACGTTATGCGTTAATATAACCGTTGACCTACCCAAAACGGACGCCTATGACCGGTACTAGAAATTCGCAATTGATGGAATCGATTCATCTCTGAAGGCTAAACAAGCATACCAATTTTTGTTTTTCTAAGTAGAAGCGTTCTGGAGGTATTTAAATAAAACTATTTACAAGGTGCCATCTTCAAAGAGCTCTAGTTCCCTTAGGAAGCATTTTTGGACTAGGTGAATAGGGTTAAATTGTCTTAAAATTATCTGAGGAATCTCCGGTCTTCGTTTGTCAGGAGAGTTTCTGGACACCCTGTAGTTGTACTGAACAAAACATATTTGACTTAACAATTTTTTTTTTCTTTGACCAACGGTAACAGAATTATGACAGCAAAGAGGTCTTGAATATGTGACAACGTCACTCACATGCTATCTTAGGATTGTTATGTTTTATACATAATTATTACAAATAGGTACACCTAAACATATGTCCTTACTGTGAATGGTTTTCTTAGAGCTCTTTTCACAACACAGAATAATAGTTACAAGTGTTTAAAATGACTTCTGTTTCTTGCATGAAGTGTTTACTGTGGTTTGTTTATATGTACCTATACACTTACAATCAAAGAAAAATGAGACAAAAAGGAATAGCACTAGCTGTACGCACGAATATGACTACTGCTACTACTTTTAGGTTATATCCAGCAGTCTGATATTGCTCCGTTGTCCTACATTACAGTTTTAACAAATTTCTCGAAAACTTCAATTGTTTACTTTATTAATACTAATCCAAAAATCAAATTATGAACAAATTACGTTACAGGTGCTTTTACTTAACCTTAATTGTACCTTAGTTTGTAATTTCGTAACATAGTTTTGCATATTATTGCAGTTGATTTTTATTTTTCAAAATGAATTTGTAGACAAACTATTCGTTTTAGACATTTTTTTCATACGAGTTTTTTATTGCATTTAGTCAGATATAGCAGCCCTTAATATTACGACTCTCATATTCTGGACACCCTGTATATAACCATAAAATTAATTTTAATACATATTACATTATATGTTAATGTTTTATTGGCAATGTTATAATTATAAGTACACAAGCAGTAAGGTTACTATAGTGAATTGTCACACAACTATAATAACAATAATCACCAGAATTCAAGTTCAATGACCTTTCTTAGATCCTAACAGGAATTTATCATTATATTCATATTTTACTTGGAAAGTTCCGAAATTTCTTTTTCTGTTTTAAGTTATATAGACATTTCCGGCCTTTTAATGACAACATACCTACCATGCTGCGGCCATTACTGGATTACAATTTATAATGCTAAGATAATAGAGCCACTTTTAGTTGTTTGAGGAAGAACAGAACAACTGCAACAATAGCTTTAATTGCCAATACAATATTTAATGCACTTTGTTTATCAACAAGAATTTGCCATTCCTCTTTTTATTCTTACAGCCAGCTTTGTAATGAAGACATGGCTAATATAGTATATTTATTTGAATATGAGTGATTCCACTTTCAAGAATGAACAAGTGGGCTTATATCTTAAGACTGATTAATTTATATTTTTCCTGAAATTATATTCTGGTTTTAGTATAAAATTAAGTCCATATGGTAATATAGACAATATTACACAAAATAGAAAATCTGACTACAAGTATAAAACTAATTCGTTTTAGGTATACTTGTATAGAAGAAACTTGTAATTTTCATATTTATACACTGACAGGGTTGTTAAGAGGGATGTGAGCCCTTAACCAAACAGTCACCGAGAATCTCTTCTAAGTTAATTAAATGATAATTCATTGTTTCCAAACAAGTACAAACTTCAAAATGTGAATTAAATACTTCGATGAAATGAGGGTAAGCGAATTGCCCACCTAACTTTTGACAGCTCTGTGTAAGGAATTAGAAAATTGGGTGAAAAAAGATACAACTTACCTTTTGTGTACAATTTTAAACGGTGCTGTACAGATGTTATAGCTCCAAGCACAGACAATCTATTAACTCGTGATTTAATATTAGAAGCAGTACCAAATTCATCGGCCAACATTTTGCTTACTCTTGAAATTTGATCTTTAGGAGGAATAATAAGAGAAATCATACTTGTTCCATTCCTATAAGTAGTACATAGGTAGGTATTATCAAGATTATGACTTATTTTAATAAAGGCAATATGTTTTGATGTACACTGGTGTTATTTGACTTACCCCCTGGCTAATTCCAAGCTTTTGATAAGTTTCTTGATTTTCCATATTTCCACATTTCGATCGGCTGAAGTTTCTTCTCCTGACATTTTCTAATCAAGTGTAACAAACCAAAAATCAAGAAAAACGTGTATGTGAAGCAAAATGGCGCGGACCCAAAACCGACGAACTATTTCAAAGGACCGAGTGGCCACTTTTCTCTGGTTATTCAGGTAACTCAACTCAACTGGTTATAACTAGAAAATTACAGAAAGAGCAATGCGTTCTTGGAACAAAAAAAGAGAAGTGAAAACTGATTGTACTTACACAAAAAGGTAATTCGTGGTATTTTACATCATATGAATAAAATAGGAATTTAAAAACGTCGAATTTTTATAAATTTAACTTTAAATTTTACTGCATTGTGATCAAGAAAAATAGTTTATTAATATTTTCACAGTTGGTTATATTGAGATCCAAACCCGTATGTGTTGGCTGCACTTGTTTTGTCATCCTTTGCATTTGACGTGTGGGGAACACATGCGCAATTTACTGATAGCTTGGTTCGTTCCAGTTATTTCTAGCATGCCATGTGCTTTTGACAGTTATGTTTCTTTGTCTATGGTTATGACCATAGATTACTGTTGTTGACATTTAAATGTGTCAGGTATCGGTGTAATGATACATAAACATTATCCAAATTTATTAAAGTATTTAAGTCTAACATTCGTTGGAACTAGGTAAAATATTATTATTCATTAAATCAGCAATTTATAATCGTTTATCTGTAGTGCAGGATGGGTTTATTATCAAATAAAAAGAACTCAAAATATATTAGAAACTGCAGTAGATACTTCAGTTTTAAAAGTAAAGGGAGTTACTATTCAGCAGGAAGAAAAACATGTAGAAGAGTTTTTTGAGGTTGAACCATTTTATCCTTATGAACAGAGTAGTACCCTTAGAAATATTTGGGATACATTAAAATTTGCTTATGCCCGTAGACTGGTCAGATTAGCGAATAGTGATAACAAGACATTTAGAATAAAAGCAATAAAACAGTTAGCTCAAGTAAAAAATTTGGACAAATGGCATTGTGCTCTTCTTGCTAATATTATTGACCCTCGAACGGCAGTGGCTTTAGCGAGATCTGGTACTGCAGATAAGCGTCTGTTTATGGAGCCTCCCCTTAGATATCATAATTACAACCGTGACATGATCATAAATGCAATGAGAGAATTTTTAATTAGCCTTTTTGAAAAGTCTCAGCACCCTTGTATGGGATATTTCCTATCAAAAGCTTTTGTATATGAACATGTGAGTAGATATAAGTAGATAATTAACTTATTAAATATTTAATAAATTAAATTATTAATATTCTGCTTGAATTAATTAGAAAGTATCTGGTTCCTGTGTTCAATAATACTCGTAAGTTATACTTTCATTCATAAGAAATTATCATAAATACTAAATACCATTCTATCTACCACTTATTCTTATCAGGAAGCTAACAATAATGAGTGAGGAAAATGACTTGGGAAAACATCTTAATCTGTTAATTTATGAATTAATTTACAACAAATTTAATTATTTCTTATCAGATTAAAGTAGCATCTGAATTATATTTCTTTATAATTACATTTATAACATATTGAGACATTATATACACATACATACCATCAACTATCAAAAATATTGTCACATATTTAGCTTGAAATTGTTTGTATTTAAGTTTCCAAATAAATATTAATTATTGATATTATTGCCATTCATTTAGAAAATATAAATAATCAATAAAATTTCTAATATATCTTGAACATTAGATAGGGTTATATTTAAAATTAGTTTTTAATAAGTAGGTAAATATTTATTATTTATTTATTGCATTGTAAAGGGCTGATATACTTACAATTTCTTATCTCTCTTTGATACTAAATATCTAGATGCATGGACAATGTTGGATTCAATATATATCTAAAATAAAAATTAATGCTAAATTTACTAACAAAAAAATACATACTGATCTGACTTAAGAGGCTACACTAGATGTGATAGTTCCCACTCGTACAGCCTACGTTTCACTAAGCTTTGTCTGCCTGGTATCTCTTATTGCCTGACCCTATTTGAATGTAAGCAATTACTTTGCAGATTCTTATTTCAAAATTTACAAATAAATCAGTCACCATAGAAAGTTATTCAATGATTTCATTAAGCTAGATATGTTTTTTTTTGTTATTAAATTTAGCTGGATTAATCTTTATAGTACAATAATAAATCTGCAAAAGCCAATAATAAACAATATATGGGTAAATATATTGTGGGTATAATTCAACATTAGGCGGGGCTTTAGTATATGCAGTGTAGTTAGTTTCGTACAATATTATTAGCACTTAAGTAATAATAAAAAATGTAAAGTATAATGGAACCAATATTTATGAAATTGAATTGCTTTAATTTTGACTTGAAATTTTAATCAACAATTATTTGTAACTTATTATTTTTCAATGCTATACTAGTACATGGATCATCAGGTAAGAAAAACTTTGAGAAATTTCATTTAAAAACAAACTATATTTTAGAAAGAATTTAAGTATGCACCTCTAAATATTTAAATCATGATTGCTGAACTCTACTTACATTTTCTAATTTATTTCTTAAATATCACCTTGTAGATATTTTTAACCATAACATAATGTAATTTTAGGATAATTCACACATAGTCGATCATGATTCCTCTTCTCTAGAATTAAGCAAGTTTATACAGTCTGAAAGTGACGTGTTACCAAAATGCTTGGAATCATTATTACATCATTCAACTATCGAGAAGCACGCGAAAGATATTGTTGATTTAAACGGTTTACCACTGTTAATGGAAATTCAGAATAGATATAAAGATAATGTTAATATCACGATTAAATTATGCCAGATTATATCGTATATGTCACACGATAGAAGTTTTCTTCAGCCTATGCATAAGTCAGGTTTGCATTATTCACCTATAATATCTGTCTAAAATGTCTTAAATTCGAGTTTTTCCTATATGCAGTTACGCAGAATGAGATAACATTTAAATTTTTTTTAGATTAAAGCAAAACTCAAATTGGAGACAGTATAAGTACACTTATTCGTATATCAATAGTAATATCCTAATTAGATCTAATAGATATGCAATTATAGATGAAATAACGTTTTATAGTTGTCACAAATTGAAATAGTTATAGTCTATAAATTAATTTTGCATGTATGCAAGTCCTGTACAAAATTTTTGATTCTTATAGAAAATTGTTTAATTCCTAAACATATCTATGATTGTCTATAAAGTACAGTAATAATGTTAATGGTATTTCAGGATGGATAGGTATATTGTCAGAATGGCTACACCATGAAGATATAAGAGTATCTATACCAGCAGCAAGAGCGCTTGCTAATCTAGATGTAGATAATGATGCCATTTTCTCACAGCATTTGTATTTATTGCATCCATTAACAACAACAGTTAAAGACCAAGATTTGGATGTTATATTTGTACATGGATTACTTGGCGGTGTTTTTTATACCTGGCGACAAAGAAATAACAGTTTAAATACCTTGAGTATCATCGGTAAGAAAGTTAAAAAAGGTATGGATTTTTTTACATGCTTTATATGCATGTTAAAAATATCCCTTTATTATAAAATTTATTAAGAAATCGCCTCAGTCATATTATTAAAGTCGTCATTTTATTAATATAATAGTTTTACCAAATACATTTTTTGCTGGATTGGTCTGATTATTAATGATAATATTATTCATTTCAGAGAGTATCCTTCCTGAATCTGAAACATGTGAACCGATGTCGAAAACTGTCAAAGGATACTTTCAAGAGTTAAGAGAGAAAATAGAACTTAATGAAATGTGCAAAGATTTTGAAATTGTTTATGATGATATTCCAATAAATACAAACATACATGCAAATGGGCCTTATACTTGTAAGGGAGGGGATTACGCAGAGGAATCAGAGGAATACACTTATTGTTGGCCTAAGGACTGGTTGCCAAAAGACTGTAATAATTTAAGAATCATAGGAATAAGTTATAATACCAGTTTATCAATGTGGGCGCCTATCTGTCCTGCAGAAAAAGTTAAGTTTACTTTAGAAGAACGAAGTGATGACTTGTTGGGAAAGTTATTAGCAATTGGCGTCGGTAATAAACCTATAGTATGGATTACACATTCTATGGGAGGCCTGATAGTAAAAGAAATGCTGTGTAATGGTGAGTTTGGTCAAATTATTGTATATAAAATAACAATTTTATTTTATTGGTAGAGTATATCATTTTCATTTGCAGCTTTCCAAAATGAAGATCCCAATGTAAAAAATATTTGTTTGAATACAAAAGGTATTGTGTTCTATAGTACACCTCACTTTGGCTCAAGAATCGCCAACTTAAGTCAAGCCACTGCCTTGTTGCTGTGGCCTTCAGTTGAGGTTCAGGAACTGCGTCAAAGTAAGTGAGAAAGAGTGTTGAACATTTTTTTTTGTTCTATCGACTACAATTTTACTTAATGACATTTTTGTATTTTATAAGCAATGCATGGACTGTAAATTTAGGTGTATAATCCATATCTGTGTAATTTTGAAAAATATTTTTTTTCAGGATCTTGATGTCAATTGTTCACATTTCTTAAATATTCTATACTGTATCAGAATACCGGCACATACATACATTTTTTTTTATTTGTACATAATTGGGACCTACAAAAACTTCTTTCACAGCTCTTTATACGGTCTTAATTTTAAAGTGTGCTCTGTATAAGCCTCTTATTTAAAAATGAAATTATATATAAAATTTCCATTTCCATTATAAACTATTTTTTAGAATAGAATTTTCTATGAAGATAAAATAAATAAGGGAGTTTGCTGTTCAAAGTTTTACAGTTTCTTATTTCCTGATCACCCTGTTTATTAAAATCTATATTTATATCTTAATGTTATTATTTTGATGAGGAATTACTTTTCTCAAAATAGTAAAAAAAAATTGAAATATCTATTTGGTTTTGCCAGTTTTTCATTTTCTGTTTATTTGTGACATTGTATTTATTTGTACTTCTTTCAGTATGTGTTAAAATTAAATAACCTTTTAGATTCACCTCAACTGAAAAAGATACATGAAAATTTTTTGGATATTGTTAAGTTTCTTCCTATAAAGATTGTTACATTTGTGGAGACTAAGGCTACAGTTGTCACAGCTATGAAGTTTAACTTTTTATTAGTAGAACCAGAGTCGGGTCATCCAGGAGTTGGTGAATATTTTGAGGTTCCTCAAGATCATCTTGGGATTTGCAAACCAATAACAAAGTAATATTGATAAAAATATATGTAGGAAAACATATTAACTAATATTTTACATCTTACAGGTACTCGTTTCTTTACCAAAAAGTGCTCTCTATGATTAAATCCATTTTAAAAGATCTAGAGCCACCAGAAGGCAAACAAATTTAGACCACAGCATAGATACTGTGTTTAGACTATTGTAATTTAAATTTCCCGCAATTTTTTACCCCACTTAAGAGAATGTAGGTTAGGTTTTTCGATTTTTGACATTGTAAATGTGACATAAATCATAAATGTCAGGAATTGACAAATTGACATGTAGTTTGTTTAGTTGTCAAAGTATGATGGTATTCGTGTTTTTTTTTTAGAAAATAAAATACAATAAACATGGTAAAATCTATCTTTTATTTAAAATGATAGTAGTACATTTGTTAAACATTTTAGGATATCAGTTCTTTTTCAAATGATGATTTTGACACGAAAGCTTGGATAAATGACATTCTTAAAAGTACAGAGAACCGTAAGGAGGTATGTAAAAGTGAATATCAGTATTTATCAAATTAATCTATCCTGGCTTTGCTCGGATGTTTTTAATTTTTAGAACAATACAATGTCTTTGGTTATGAAGTTGCAACTTTACGTGCAACAAGTAAATAATGCATTAGAAGAAACGAGTCAACAGGTATTAGCATCTTTGCCAAAAATTATGCGAGATACAAAAAATTTACAACAAGAAGCATTAGTGTTGAAAGAAAAAATGGCATCAGTGAGGGAGGAAATAGAAAAAATCGAACATGATACTGGAGAATCCATAAATACAATAGAAAAACTAGACTTTTTGAAAAACATCTTAAATGTTGCCAAGCAAGGACTCCACGAAAGTGATAATTGGACTGTATTAGGTACACTTTATATTTGATATAAATTATTAAAGTGTGACTAATGTGATGTATTTTAGTAAATGATCTAGAGGAAGTGTTTGATTCCAAAAACGTGGAAAATATCTCGAGCAAAATATTGGGAATGCAGAACTCTCTAAAACTCCTTGTCAGTGTAGCCGATTATGAGGATAGAAAACTTCAGTTAGAGGGTTTAAAAAACAGATTAGAAGCCATTGCAAGCCCTGCTATTGTTCAAGCTTTTAATTCAAATAATATAGGTATTGTCTACTAATTCATAAAGTGACGTCTATTAAATTTACATTTCAGAACAGGCACAGATGTACGTAAGAATATTTACCTCCATTGGTCGTTTGCCGCAGTTAATGAAGTATTATCACAAGTGCCAAAGAGATATCTTACTGCAAAAATGGCGAAACCAGTTGGAAATTGAACAAGACGAGTCGGCCGTTCAGTGGATTCATAACTATTATAGCATACTGTTGTCAAATTGGCATACCCAACATCGTTGGTTCAATCAAGCTTTTCCAAACGAGTCTGCAGTGAATGCTTTTATTGATATATACATTGACGTTTTATCTTCCCTAGATCCAAGCTTAAATGAATGTATTGACGCTGCTTTGAAGCAGGTCTCGGAAAAATTGTCATTTTTATATGATGTGAAGCAGACCACTAAACAATTTGCAGACAATCTGATAAATGTTGTAAACCAAACTTCACAAGGTAATATTTATTATTTGAAAAATTACAAGGTGTGGTGAAGAACCGTAAATATTATTGCAGTAAAATCTATTCTGTTAAAATTTGGAAAAACGTTTTTTGGTGTAATCAGTTTTGTGAAGTAATCAAAAGATAATTTTGTTTAATCTATTTATTTAACGGTTTTTGCTTTGGTTTTTATAATAAATTGTAGTACTTTACGTTTATTATGTCAAGAACTATGAAGCTACTTCAAATTTAGCATCAGGTATGCTTCTTTTGTTTATTGGCTATAAAATTATTTATCATAATTTTATTATGTTGAACTCTCCAAGCAAGATGTAGGAGGTGCATTACGTATAGGTATTGTTCAATAATATGTCGCCCTTTCCTGCATAAGTCTTTGACTTCTGAGCTAATACTTACAATAAGATTGAGGATTATTAATTTCTTGTACAATAGATTTAAAAAGGTTAAGGTTTGAGTACACATTTGCTAAATTTTATGCTGAACTTTAAAAATGTAAGGAAAAGCACAGCAACTGTAATTTTTTCTAAAATTGCAAAGAAAATTTGTGTTGCATTGTAAAAATTTATTTGTAACATGTTTTGATGTAGAACATCCTGTACAGCTCAAAATATACGGGGTATTTTTTGCAATAAGTGCATTCCTTCAAAGAGGTAACAAAAGAATTGAAAAAAAATATTTTTGTTAAGCACTCTATGGTCCAAAATGTCTCATTTTCAGGATAAAAAAATGTCAAATCAGACAGGAAATAGGAAATGTAGAAACTATCTCTGTTATGTAGCAACTTTAAGGATATCATCTTGCAACATTTTTTGCCAGAAGAAATGTTTACTTACTACTTACAAGTAGTTTGTACCACGTGCCAGCTTGTTTTTTAGTGATGATAAAAAATCTAAAGATATTTGTGGAAATTAAGGAATTTAGTTTAGACAACTGTTTTGAAATTTAATTTTTGAACAGTGGTAGGATTAATGAATTTTGTTATATTAAATTTTACTTACTGAAAATCAAAATACAATGCCATATTTAATTACCTAACTAACATAATTACAACAATGTATGTTCAAAATGTCCTCCGTATTTTCCACACATGCTGGACATCACTAATATCAAGAAGACATTACGATACTTCCAATAAATGTCCCTATTAGACAACCACCGTTAAGAAAAACAATCTAAATAAGTACGTCCTGCACT
Source organism: Monochamus saltuarius (assembly GCA_025584915.1). NCBI lineage: Eukaryota > Metazoa > Arthropoda > Insecta > Coleoptera > Cerambycidae > Monochamus > Monochamus saltuarius. The sequence goes on from CM046726.1 coordinate 7,529,633, forward strand.
TACGAAATTACGGCAAGGTTTTCCATAAAGAAAGAAAGAAAGAAAACCTTTATTAAATAGAACATCCTAATATACAATATTGAATACTATTAGTATTAAACTAAATAACAAACTGCATTATTGCAAAGATTTACCAAATTGGGAAAAACACACAAAAAAAATACTTTACATATATGTATACCAAAAACATACAAAATATATAATATACTATGATTACTAATTAACTCATAACTAGAAAATTCAGCAAGATCATGTTCAAAACATAGAATAATATAATAACACCCATAGGAGCAGACAGGATAAATTAGTAACATATCCTGATATTCACGTATGCTAAACATATCAACAATAAAAGACAAATTAAGCGAATAATGATAAGTAAAAGAATTTGCTACAGCAACACACACTTTGCAGATCAGATACTAACTGATCTGTAGTCAGTGTACTTCTCATGCTGGTGCCCCATTCCATGATTGACTGTCGAATTGTATTTATTAATGAAAAAATTGTTTTTATTACAACTAAACATAAATAAATTGAAAGAATGGCTATATATTGCATTTTATGGTCATTTAATACAGAAATTATGATGAGAACCCTTAATTAACTGAATTTTTACACATAAAATTTAAGATTTATTTTTTTTTTCTCTAAAATGCTTGGGTTTAGGTTACCGATGTCATATAAGGTTTCTTGTTCCTTTTGATGTATATTACCGCCTGTTAAATTTACGGCAGGCAAACCTCTAACACCCTGTATTTATTACTTTTGCTAATTCTTGATTTAAATAAGATATTTTGAAGTAAAACAACGTAAATCAATCTACAGTTGAAGACAACAAGGAAGACCACCAGACATATGAACTTAACCTAGTTGCTGCATAATAAATAATTATTAATCCATTGATTAAGTGATGCCCCGCTTAGGTTTCACGTAATAATTTTTCTTCAACTGCTTAATAAAAATTGTTTATTTTTATGTCCTTTACTACTCCTTTGAAGGAAAGCACTGTATTTTTGTTTTATATGGTTTATAAAAAATATTTATTTATTCTAGGAAAAACTGATACAGATAGGGTAATTAAATTGCTAAAAGCAATATATAATCATATGATTAGTTACGTCAGTAAATATGCTGCCTACGAACAGGCAAATCTTATGAAGCAGCTGTCTACATTAAATTGTATGAAGGAAGAGTTGCCAGACACCATTCAGGCTTTAGGATTAAGTATCACATCAGTAATTGACTTTGCTAATGCGGCGAAAAATAGGTGTCAGCAAATTACAGAGAATTGCGGTTACTGTGGTTTACTTATTGCGCTTAGAGCATTTCTCCTCGGTTATGCAGATTTTTATAGAGTAGCATTGAGGCAAATCGATAGAAGTAAAAAGTCAGAGGAGGATTGGAACACATTTCAGTTATGCCTGTCGCTGTTACAAAACACAGGGGATGTTTTATTGAAACTTCAGCAGTTAGAAAAGGATTTAACTAATTCAGTTCTGGAATTGACGTCAAAAGATGCGTTTGTTGATTACAAGTATCTACTTTTAAATTCCACAGACTTAAAAGAATTTGATTCACTAGTAAAGTGTGTTACTGAAGGCACCCAGTTGTCTTTGCTGGACCACGTAACTACTGAATTTAATAAGTTGTGCTCTGATATTCATTATACCACGTACCAAGTTGTTTTTACACCTATTTCATTGCATTTGGATGTGGTTCAGTCTTCCCAGACATGGGCACAATTTGCTAATTCTAGCTTGCATAATTCCGATTTGCCAGATTATAGCTTCTCACCTCAAGAGTACATTACCCAGGTGAATAGAATTTTTTTTTTCAATACGTGTTTTCAGACTGATTGCAAAAATAAAACTTTTTTTTTTGAAACTGTGATTGGTTTTTCACTTTTAGATTGGGCAATATCTGATGACGTTACCGCAACATCTGGAACCATTTTTATTTAGGGAAAATCCATCTCTTTCATGTGCTCTTAAAGCAGTAGATCAGGAATACAGTAGCGTAGCTGATGGAGAAGGGGCTTTGGCTAGTGTGTTTTTAAAAATTGTTGCGAGAGGAACTTGCCAAGGTTTTTGCGATAGGATATTATCGATTTGTGAGTTGAGCCAACCTGCTAGTAGGCAACTTGCTCATGATATTAGTAAGTACTATTAGTTTGTGTATAATCTTCATATGTAATGCAAATCATCTAAAATATATACTTCATTGTGTATAAAGAAATTTTTTTCCTTATTTTATAACTTTGTCATAAATTTGTTCATTAGTTTAATGTTTATATAATAATTGTTCCTATCATATTTTTTAACCAATACCAGAAGGCATTTTTTAGAAAAGGGCGTTTCTTGAAAGGTAAAGTAAACAATTTTCATTAAGCAACCTGCCTCAAAAGTATCGTGTGTTGCAAAAAATTTATTAAAAATTATGACACCAAACTTGAGACAATTTGTGCCTCACTTAATTGATGAACTGTTTATGATGCAGTCAAGCATGCATCAAATTCTATGTGGTTACTTCATAGACCTTATAAATCATCGACGCGCCCAAAACCGTTTTCTACCTATACAAATCGTTGATGCTCAGATGTGTGCGATAGAGATAGATCTATTCCGGACAAAAACCCACAGATCATTGGCCGAAAAAAACAAAAACCATAAATGACAGACGTATGACATTTAGAGTGACAGACCGACTCCACCACAGTTTATGAGTCTTTAAAAACTATTGCTAATAAACACACTAAACACAACTAAATCACAAAAGGCACACAAATCATTAACAATATTAACAGGAAAGGTTTTGTCAGGTTATGTTTATATATTTTTCTGTCATAGAACATCTGTTTTTGCCCGGACTAGCTTCATCCCTCTTGTACACATCAGGACACTGGACCTCTCTTTCTAGGGCCGGTCCATGATTTATAAGGTCTATGGGTTACTTGCATAACGGGAGCACGGATGTGTCTTGCTTACTCTTGACGCCTATAGATTGATTTGTTTTTTTATTTGCAAATTTCTTATTGACATCAAGAATTAGCAGATATGATATTACTGTATGATGGAAAAAATGTATGAGTATGTGCAAGTGCACTTTTGCCTTTTTTTACGAGTTTTATTGTAATATTTTTATGGTTTAGTTCTAATTTATTTTTGAAATACCTATCTATCCAAATGTGGTACATTCAACTTTTTTTTTAAGACCAACTGAGTGTTAGTGTTCAAATTCAAAATATTCTATATAGGATGAGTCAGAAAACATGGGTCAACACTAAGCTGAAGATCATTGGACACCAAAATATTATGTTTGATCTCATCCTTCCTTATACGAATGAATGTTGCTGGTTTAAATTTTATTCTGAAATTTCTCAATAATTGAGAAAGTTTTGATAGCATGAATGAAAATTGGTAGCATTGGGTTTTTTGGTGTGAAAATTGTGAATTTGAAGCTTATTTTGATGTTACACTTAGATTGCACTAGAACGTCAATTCTACATAAAAAAGTACTCTTATTATTTAGGTCGCCAAAGTTTATCGGTTTCCGAGTTATTTGCATTTAAAAGTTTGAATGTATTTTGTGGGATTTTCTAAGTAGGCTTATGTCAAATTTTTATGTCAATAAATATTAGCATATTTTGCTTTTTGAGATTTATTATTCGTGCAAAATTATTAGCTATTGATCAAAAAATGCCACGACATAATAATTTTTCCAACACTTGAACACCCTGTATTTTTTAAACCAGCGACATTCGTATAAGGCATGATGAGCTCAACCATAATATTTTGGTGTCTAGTATCTCCAGCTTAGTGTTGACCCATTCCTTCTGACTCACCCTGTATAGACTGAACTTATTTGAAATCACACCTTGTATATGTTAACCCTTTCGCGACGGGTACCTGTTATATCCGCAAAAAATGGTCGTGTCCGACATATGGGAAACGGATATTTACGCAACGGCTGAGGAACCTCTTCGAGACGGGCAACATGTTGATCAGCAATTACAGGTGTTTGTTATTGCCACAAAGATCATGAAAGACAGAGAGAGAGAGAGATTGGTGTGACTTTTTCGCGCCATAGTTGAGCATGTTATGCGGTGCGGTAGTGAGTACTGTGAGTTGAATTGTTTATTGTAATGGCACGTAAAAAGTTTTATACAGTTCCAGATTTTTTTTCTGATTTTTTTCAGCATGAAACATAAAAAACATAATATTTTGTAAAACACGAAAATACTGTTCGGAACGGGAAGCGGTTAGATCAGCGTACATACATCATTGATTCGTAACGAGAATCGGATAAATCAGCAAGCACTGACGGCACCCGTACAGGCGGCCGAGTTAAATGAAAAGTTCCCCGTCGCAAAAGGGTTAATCAACAAAATTCTTTATTTGATGTTTTAACCAAAAAGAGGAAAATAATTTGCCTGAATATGTATATTTTATTTCAAGTTACAATGTAGTTTTATCAAATTTTTTCATATTCAGGGAGCCAAAATATGATGGTCTAAATCAAGTTACCTATAGATAGTTTCCAAGATACGTTGTGAAGTTACAATTTTATTTTAGTTTTTCCTCAATAACTTTGTTATAAATTGTAGTAAATACATAAAACTTTATAGAAGGGAGTTTTCTGGTAGGGGAAATTGAAATATGACCTCGAATTTGCGGTCAGTTGTAAAGGGCACCAACTATAGTTCTTCACATACACTTAAATTGTCATAACTTTGTGCCTTGGTGTGTTGATTTTTATCAACAATTTGTATGACATTTTTTCTTAACCCTTTCGCGACGGGAACTTTTCATTTAACTCGCCGCCTGTACGGGTGCCATCAGTTACTGAATCAATGATGTACGACGCTGATCTAACCGCTTCCCGTTCGAAGAGTATTTTCGTGTTTTACAAAATATTATGTTTTTATATGTTTTATGCTGAAAAAAATCAGGAAAAAAATCTGGAACTGTATAAAACTTTTTACGTGCCATTACAATAAACAATTCAACTCACAGTACTCACTACCGCACCGCATAACATGCTCAACTATGGCGCAAAAAAGTCACACCAATCTCTCTCTCTCTCTCTCTCATGATCTTTGTGGCAATAACAAACACCTGTAATTGCTGATCAACACGCTGTCTGCCCGTCTCGAAGAGGTTCCTCAGCCGCTATGCGTAAATATCCGCTTTCCCGTATGTCGGACACGACCATTTTTGCGGATATAACAGGTACCCGTCGCGAAAGGGTTAAAGAATTATATACTTGGTAAATGTAGTTTTGTTCAATTATTATCAAATTTTGGACTAAGGTAAATTGGGTTAGATCATCATATTTTGGCCTCAGCATTTTGTCCACATTTTTTAGAGACCCTGTGTTTCAACACACATCCTTTACATCCAGTACAGTGTCTCAAAAAGATTTGGACAAAATGCTGCCACATGTTCCTGGAGCCAAGATATGATCTAACCCAATTTACCTTGGTCCAAAATTTGTTAGTTAACTGAATAGTGTGGAGGAAGATAATGGATTTATGTTTGTGAACTAAAACCTTCAAATCCAGACATTCAGAAAACGGTTGTTCAAAACGACATTTACCAAGTGTACCTCTTTTTTAAGATAAAACATCAAAGAATTATTGACTGCATGTGAAGCACTGCAGGTGGCGCCCTCTACAGTTAACCGCCAATTCGAGCCCAGATTTAAATTTCTCGTGCTAGAAAAAGCTTGCCTCTGCAAAGTTTTATGTATTTACTACAATTTATAATGAAGTTATTCAGGAAAAACTATAATAAAATAGCAACTTCAACACCCTGTATATGGACTATAAAATTTTGAACCAAGGTAACTTGATTTAAACCATCATATTTTGGTCCCAAGGTGAAAATCTTTTACAGACACCCTGTATATCAAACACCTCTCAATATTTATTTCAATTCCCAACTTTGTTTCAATTACTTTGTTGAGTTTTAGAGATTAACAAACTTTCATTTTATTATTTTGTCATAAAAATTATTAACAAATAAATGTAAACCTTTTATTAAGTGCTTTATTACATCTTAAAAACATTTACAAACATTATTTGTTACTAACAATATAGTACAATGTTTCTCTATATTTCAATTATTGCTTACTTTAATTTTAGGTTACTTAAACAACATTCTGGAGGAACTGGGCATATCTTTGAGCGACAACCTGCAGCAGTTGTCACTTTTGCTCAAAATACCTTCCGATCAGTATCTAACCCAAAGCACTGGTTGTTCGGCCAGATACGTCGCTGCAGTGAGGCAAATGCGGAATATTAAATCGTCCAACTGAATTTGTAAATAAATTATATAAATATAAAACATTCATATTTGTTCCGCAACCCACAATTTAAACGTCCTATCGTACGAGCTAGTAGCTATGTATTGGTTGTCCGTTGAAATGTCAACAGACATAATTTTTCCATCGTGTCCTGACAAAGTCTTCAATGGTTGCCACGTTCGGGTAGTCCACAGCTTTACGGTGTTGTCGTACGAAGCTGTGACTAAATAATTCCCGTTCTCCCTTTGAAATTTCACGTCTGAAATCAGATTGGTGTGAGCTGGTATGGTGTAAAGTATAGACCTTTTCCTCAAGTCCCAAATTTTGCAGTTGTTGTCTTCACTGGCAGTGGCTATATGATAACCGTTGGAAGAAAAATCGATTCCCAATATAGCTTTTAGGTGGCCTTCCATAAACATTATGCACCTACCAGTTCGCAGATCCCACACTCGCCCAAATGAATCGAGACCCCTAAAAAGATAAAATAAATAAAAAAAATACAAGATGTCCTATTTGTACTGCAAAAAATGGGAGGGGAATAAATAATTCCTCTTGGGGGGAGGTAGTTCATATAACTTGTTTCATTAACGTAGTTTTTCCGAAATACAGTGTCATCTGAAGAGGATTTTTCTTAATTATCTTTAAATTGACTGAAGACCAAAATTTATATACAAATTAATATACTGTTTTGTTAAAAAAATGTGTAAACTTGTTTTATTTTCAATAATGGATAGGTTTAGGAACATAATAGGGAGCAGTCATGGATTTTGCTATTTATGAAATTCTATTCTTCTGGCCTAACAATTATAATAAACCAGTCAACACAAAGATAAATACATGCAGTCCATATATTTACCAAACAGTACCTCGCACAGCATATCCGATTATACAACTTTTGCTGCAGCAAAAAACGTGCAAGATTGGAATGGTCAATTTCTATTGGTAGAGACGCCTTGACGAATACAGCTGTTCCATCTACCGCACTGTCATGGGTGTGCACGTGAAGAAATTTTGATATATCTTTCCGCTAATTTTACTATTTTATAGCGAGAAATACGGGGGCCTTAAGAATGGATACTGCAGTGTTCTCAAAATAAAAATTGATAAAAAATTGTATGTAATAATTAGGGCTCAAGACCAAAATATGAGTTTAAATGATGCGGTTGAAATATGTAGTTCATTAACAAGAGTGTCTGTGAGTAGTGTATATCTTGCAATATAGAATGACAAAAAAGAATATATAACTACAAAACCGAAACTCATGAAAGATAGAGGTTGATGCAAAATATGCCAATAATTGAATTGTGGAATGGTATTTTAAAAATAAGCTTTCTACAAAAAAAAAAAAAAAAGAATCGAAATTAAACTTTGCCTAGAAGAGTGCTTTTGTGAATTTTACGTGACAAGAATTTTAGAAAGAGTATGCTGATAGAAAAAAACCAAATAGTGATATGGCAAAGAAACTATTTAAGAGAAATACTAGGTCGAAGTTTGAATCAAAGAATATATTTTATATACATACTTATAGATTACCGAACATGGATAAATAAAGGTCATACAATGACTAAAGTGTGGTACTGTTTTGTCAGATGGAACCTGGTACTGTCATGGTTGTATGAATAATGCACCCTATAATAAATTTGTTTGTAATAATAATACACCATAATCAGTTTCCAGCTGCCGGAAGCAGTGCACTGTATCTAAAACAAAGTATTTTCAACCTTATGCGGTTTACAATTATTCTACGAACAGTCCTAATACTCCTAATAGTCAATGATAAGTGTTAACGTGTGACCATTATAGTGATTGTGACCTGGTAATGTATAGTGTGTGTGTATTATGTGTTAAAGTGTGACATCCGCGGAGTGCGCATCAGGTGGATGATGGCAGATCATTGCCGTCTTGATCTGTATTGATAAGAACACTCATCTTACACTTCTGCCCAAAATTGTTTGTTATATCTACCACTCACTTCACTGGTGTGCAGTAGCTACACTACACTTGCTGCATTCGATTGGAATACAGCTAAAGTAACTTTGTGCATTGATAATGGTGATATTTGTTAGGAAACATAAAGCATGAGATTTGAGATTTTGTGTGTACCAAAATGTAACGACCAGAAAGATCGAAAGTAATACATACATGTAAGTATTTATATACAATATACTTTATATTATTTTAATACACTTATATAAATTCATCTGCTGGTTTTATTTTGTTATTGACTATTTTGATATATCAGAAATAAATGAATTAGGTTATATTCTGTATCATAAAAATTAGTAAGGAGTAAAAGAACGCAGGCAATAATTGTTCTACTTTCTTTTTTCAAACTTCTGTGTGCATATATTTCTTTTTATTATTAATATTTCAGATTGAACTGCTGCTATATTAATAGAATTTATTTTCAATGGTTTGATTTAGCTGCTTAATTTTAATATATTATTTTTTTCTTAATCCTATTTATTTGTAAACGACACCTACTATAGGGAACTTAGAAATGAAGAAAAATGTTTATGGATATTCATGTATGATTTTTGTGGTCATCAAAATCATTCAGTATAATCGGGAAACACTGTATACAGGTTGATCCTAAATTGTGTGATAATTTTAAATTTCAATTATATTTTTCTTTACTTATTTGAAGAGCAAAAATTAAATTTTAGAAATCAAAACCAAGCAGTGGAAGAAAAAGTTAAATTTTTCATTATATTAACTTACCCTGTTGCACAAACTGAACCATCAATTTGAAAAGAAATGCAGTACACCGGTTTGACATGTCCTTCCTGATGGAGAACTTCAGTGCACTGTTGAAGATCCCATAACCTCCAGGAGTTATCGTAACAGCATGTACCAAGAAATCTTCCAGAAGGGTGGAATCCCAGCCTTGATACCCTATGAGGCATATGGCCTTCTATGTCAGCAATAGGTTCCTCGCTAAAATATACACAATTCTAAATTAAAGTTACATGTTCAATACAATTTAATTGAAAACTAAGGTTTACGACATTACCTTTTAAAATCCCAAAGTTTAACTGATCCATCTGAAGCACATGAAGCCATGTTACATATGTTTTCTTCTTGGCTAATAGTGGCTTTTGGATGAAAAATAATTGCTCCTACGTTACAAGTATGTCCTTTAAGTGTTTGTTTTAATTCACAATCTGGTACCGACCAAACTTTGCATAAACCACTCCTGCAGATGTCCAACCATTTTATTTAGGCTCAAATCATGAAAAGTAAATTATTTCAACTTACCAGGATGCAGTGGCCAATAATTTGGAGTTTGGACTAAACTGACAAAATGATATTGGCCTTGTATCACCAACTTGACTTGAATATATCGACATAGCTTGAAGTTTCTTCTGAAGTTCCTGGGTTTTAGCTGTTTTCGTTGCTGCTGGTATGTCGACCATTCTTCTTGCTTCTTCCAATCGTGCTTTTGCTCTGGGCAATGAATATTCTGCTATCCACAATCTTGCTATCCTTAAAGATTCAGGACCTTCGTGATACCATGTTGTCTCCTGGTCCTTTTCAAAAAGCTTTCTTTCTTCTTCTGCTTCTCGTCTTATAACTGCGTCTTCTCCAATTCTATAAAATATGGAAATATGTATATAGATTTGTTTTTACATTAATTATATCGTGACTGTACGTAGTGAATATGAAGTCTTACCGACTCAAAATGTCTCTTAGTCTACATCTTCTATCAGCTGGTCCTTCTCCAAATAAGCAAATAGGTTCTCCCAACTGTCTCAGGTTTCTTTTTACTTCTGCATCATCTGTAGATACATTTATCGATCTAGCTTTACGTCTACGTTCAAATTCTTCTAATAGTGCTTGTTTGTCTCTCGACATTGCCTCTTCCAGTTCCATATATTCTAAAAAAAAATGTTTTATCAAACATTGGCATATCTAAGTAACATTAAACACTTACCTGAAGACTCTTGAACTTGAGGGGTTGTAGATGTGGGTGGAGGTTCTGAATCATTACTAGTTTCGCCTTGTGCTTCTAGTCTGGCTCTTTCGGCATCTTCCAAAGAGCCATAATGAATCGTTTTTTGCTTTTTAATATATTGCACTTCATCGTCGTCCGACATTTTTCAAGTGTATACAAAACTAATGACCAGAAATTATATGAGAATTACAAAAAATAATAAAACATGTAACGAGTAAACAAGAGTTGAAAAATAATTCTAACATAACCTCAATCAATGTCCTCTGTTGAAACCAAAAAGTGTTGCCAATAGTTTAAATATATTAGGATGTACGATACGATTATTTAGAGTATCGATACTAAAGTCTGCGATACTCGATATTTTGTAGCGATACGTTGTATTCTGTGACGATCACGGATTTAAGAAATCCGTTGTGGCAATACGCGATACAATCTAAGTATCGATCAGAGAATTAGAGGAGGAGAAAACGAGCTTCGAAGAGTGCGCATCCACATTTCACTGAGACGCTACGGGCGCTGCCATGTTGAATTCATGTAACACTTACGTCAAAAATATTTACAGATAACGGTCGGACGGGAGATTGAACGTTTCGTATTTCGAGCTAGGCGCACTGAAATGTACGGTATGGAATGCGTAAAGTCCATTGCGCATCCAAATAAAGGTACTAACACAAACCTAGAAAAAATATAGAGCGCGTCGGTTCATGATATAGGTCACGTGACAGGTGCCGCGTTTTCTAGGGACCTACGGTCCAGAAAATGGATATTTTATTTGCTTTATGTTGGCAGTTGTGCAAATATGATGGCTGCATTGCAATCTGAAATTAACTAACTTGCTGTCATTTTAAATGTCATTAAAGAATGTGACATGAATGTGACCAATCACAGTAAACAAATGAGCTTCACGCTACAATACAACCAAGCCATTTGGACCTTTTAGGGCAGCCATGAATTTGCGGTCGCCGGCAATATGACACTGCCACCGTCTATATTTTTTCTAGGTTTGTGGGTACTAACCCTAGGAACAGACAAAAGGAGGCACATGAAACTCAGCAAAGACATACTTCATTGGTTATGTACGTGGGTGCGAGAGAGACAACCATCTGCACATACAATATGAATTGTGTTCTTAATTTCCCATTATTTTGTTTGTAAACAAGTCATTAGCGTACAGTGTGCATGGTTTCTTCTTTTATCTTGTATCTCGTTAGTGTTATTCTTTGTTTATTTTTGTGGGTGTTATGTACATGTTGGAACATGTCATGCTTTATAAGGGACTGTAAAATTAACCAGCATATAGCACGAAATAATTCTTCATATCCAGAATTCAATTTCATTTCAATTCACAATCAGCTAAGCCCCTACTGCTCCGCCATTGCTAGAGGCACAAAACAAAATATGGCGCTGATCATAAATAATCCATTCGCGCAGCTTTTAGCGCATTCCAGTCATCATAATATAAAATTACATTTCAGTGGCTAGGCGTCAGCGGCCAGCCAGATAAGCGTCTATACAGGTCGCCCAATGTGAAGGTTGTACGCTTTAGCCTTAATCCTCCACCTTATCTCCGATAATCATCCCTAATAACGCCATTATGAAAATTAATATGTAACTGAAAATTTCAAAAGTACATATTTGTTCATATTTTATTTAAAAATATCGCGGTGATTTCTAATGTCGCTGCCATTTTGGTTATCGCTTTAGAAAATTACCTCAAAAGAGTCGTGACATTCTATAGGTATGTTTTAGCAGACAGTTTGGGACTGTCTCAAACTGTCAAATGTAGTCAGTCATTTAAGTTGCTACTATATCTTTAGCGATATAAATACAAGATTCACTTGGTCAAATAATCTCCGATAGTTTGAAACCAGTCCTTAATACTGCTAAAACAAAGCTTATGTTAGCAATAAGTATAAGCATCGTCAATAGACAGTGATCATCGTTTACTAAATTGCATCTTCTATATAATACACGGTTGCTGCAATTTAGCAGACGATGGTATAAGCATCGTCTGCTAAATCGATAGACCATATAAATCAGCTAAATCGACGTGAAGAAAAGGAACCAAAATGGCTACTACTGTGGATATTCTCCAATGCTAACTATGATATTCTCTTTATAACATCAATCTAGAGATACACTATAAAACTTTGAACAATTTTTGTATCATTCAACCGTTTTAATATAAATGTGTTATATTTTGTGAGGTAAATTATAAAATAAAATATGGAAAATGTGAATAAACCTAGAGAAAGGAACGTGGTCTCTAGCTAGAGGTTTTTAAAATCTATTATATTTTGTGACAAACTTCATGTAATTTCTAGTGTTTTTTAATCATATGTTTTCTTTACGACATATTAGGTTATCTCTTTCTATCGTTTTTTTTCAAAAAATTCCATGATAAAGATAGACTGATACTTTAATTAAGAATTTAAATACTTGTTTGCATGCCATTATAGAAAAAATGTTCTTAAACATTTACCATGTATAAATTTGTATGAAAATAATACCGCTTGAGAATTTTACGCTTGTTTTGTGACAATTTTCTAATACTTTATTAAAGAATGCGATCGTTGAACTTGTCAGTGCATAGATTTTCTCTTTCTTTTCCCAGGTTCTGAAAAATCTCAAGTTTATAAAAATAAATATGAAAGGCCTAATTACTGTCGGTACAGTCAGCGTAGCTAGTACAATTTTTGACCCCGTTTTGAGTTTGCGTTACTGTGTACTCGATGCCGTTAGTTTAGCCTAAAAAGATAGTTGTTTCTTTGAAGTTGAAGCTATCTTTCGCGTTCGCCGTGTGTTAGATTTAAGTTGAGAGAAATCTAGAAAAATGTTGAGCATTTTTGTACGGTCATTTTTTAAGACGAACGGGTATTGATTTGCCTTAAAGGCTTGGCCCGGCGAATATACAGACTATACATGGTTTATAGGGGTCTTACGTGGTTTCTATTGGCTCACTGACTCATAAAAAACTAAGGGACACATTTTTTGTTGGAATTTTCCAAATGACTGAACATTTATATACGCGTCTTCAAATTTTGAGAAAAGGTCGTGTGAACTTTGAATTAGTTCAATTAAAAAAACTAATGAGTTGTAGGTGTGTTGTGTTAGTGTAATGTTTTTGTGTTTTAAAAACGCGAACTATGGAGTTTAAAAAGAATTAAAAAAGAGTGCAAGTATTGATTATTTTTGATGTTTTGAAGTTCTTTAAAAGGTGACTTGAAGATATTTAATAAAAAATTGACGTTTTACGTTGTAAATATTTATTAAATAAAGTGTAATTATAACATTTTACAACATAACCAAAAATTTTACAAAATGCTGCCTCAACAGTATTGTTTAAGATGGAGGTACCATCATTCAAATTTGCAAACTATGTTTTCTCAGCTCCTGGAACGAGAAGCATTTTGTGATGTCACATTGGCATGTGAAGGAAGAACAATAAAAGCCCACAAAATTGTTTTATCCGCATGTAGTACATATTTTGAAACAATTCTTTCCCAGTATGAAGAAAAGGATCCCATATTAATTATGAAAGATGTAAAATACGTAGATATAAAATGTTTAGTTGAGTTTATGTACAAAGGAGAAATTAACGTAGAACATGTAAGTACTTTAAATATTACCCAGACCATGTTAAAGTACACATTACATTCATAGTACCTATTAATTATTTATCCATATTATGTCCACTAATTATTGCAGCAGATATGTAGCTTTGATTGCTGTTTCATATACTAAGGAGGTATGTTTTTAAAATTCTGTTGGTGAAATCAAAACAGTGATCACCTGATAGGTACCTACTGTAAATAGAAAAACAAGAAGAAATGTTAAAATAAATAACTATTGGTAGTAATAAATAAAATACCCAAACAAGTATTTCCAGGACAAATTTATAATCAAGGCCTTTCTTATATCCAATTATCGAAGACTATTTGTTTAGGCCTTTTAAATGTCAATGGATTATTAAATGATACATAATATGTTACACTCGATGTTACAGTTACTTCTTTTCTATTGTTGAGTTACAAGAGTACCTAATGTAATTGCTATTCAAATAACGTTACCTTGTGAAATTTAAGACAACAACTAAGTGCCTACCTTATTGTATTTTTATGTCATATCTGTCTTTGATGATAATTAAGAGTAAAGAAATATTTTTGTTATAAGTATAGGAAAACTATAAACTAAGCTCAGCGATATTTATAATATTATGTATCTCCAGAAAGTTAGTTTTATGTCATTTCAATGTTGATAAATAAGCGAGTTGGTTTAAAATAAATAATAGTTATTAAAATTGTTTTTTATATAGTTTTACAATCACTTACAACCTTCAATATAAAATTTGATTATAGATATGTTATTTTGCACCTAGTTTCTTTATTTAGATTTGGTACAAGTTACCATTTAAATATCATTATGAATAATTTCCCTGTTTCATTCATTCTGTATAAGGGATATTAAAATTAAGTCATACATTCCTACCATAGTCATATTTATTTTTGGAATTGGTTTTACATTTTAAATTCATCAGTAAATATAAGGCACTTTAAAAAATACATTGTACAGTGAATTTGAATATTTGAATGATCTAATAAACCATAGCTTTTTATATTAGGTAGATACTCAATTAAACGATTAAAATTCAAAATGAACTTTTATATGAGAACTAAATGACTCACACTTTGTAATGTCTGTTTTTTTTTACTATGTCAGATTAATTTGAAAATATAATTTTTGTTAAAATATTCTATAAGAATAGTTTTTTTTGGAATTTTAGTATCTAGGTACTTAATTTGAACACTCATAATTTATCAACTAAATACTATGATCGTAAAATCAAGATAAAAGTTTATAAGTTGATAAAAAATATTTTCGAAGGTATTCATAGGGGTACATTCACATAACTATAGGTATTATGTAAAATGTCTGTATACCTATATATGGAATGTGTATCTGCATAACTAGCCTAACATTTTACACAGGTCATACAATATGTTAACACCAACAAAATTTGAATTTATTTGTGAAACTTTTAAATAAGTATATATATATTGTTTTTGATTCTTTCATACTGTTTGTGTGCTAAGAATAATAGCAAAAACTGTTTCAAATAGAAATTAAAAAATGACCTTCAATTAACTTTCATATAAGATCTATTCGGATTTCTGTTAGCATGTAGCTTATAAAATTGTTTGAAATTTTGTTTGACCTTGGGATTTGTTATACATGGAAAATAATTATCTGAAAATATATAAAAATTGATAATAAAAATATTGGAAAAGTGAACCATATTTTACTTAATGTTTGAATTGTTTTTGTCAGATATAAAATTTTAATTATTAAATATTGTTTATGCCTTATCTTGTTTTTAGTTTAGTTGTGCTGTCTATAAATTGCGATATAAATTATAATAAATCAATATTTATAAGTAACATATGTTGCACATCAATTTTGTTTTTGTATATTTGAACAGTTATGGATTCACTAAACTGAAAGAGTACCTCTGTTTGCTCTTTATATACATGTCTACTTTTAATATTTGAACTATTTTCTTCCAGTAGTTATTAAGAAAATTAAATTTTGTAAATTAACGATGGTTGAATATTAATCGTATTCAAATTAGTTGTCCTAAATTTATGTGGATTTCCCCTTTAAATTTTCTTGTAATAATGATTTTCTTTAATCTTTTTTGGCTTCTGTGTATAGTGTTTCCCCAATGTTCGTCTCTGTGTTTATCTTAATTTCTTAAAAATCTGAAAAACACATTACATACACAAATAATATTTTACTGAGAACATTTTATCTTCTAACACTTTAGTAAAATATTCTTCCACAACCACAATACAGCTATAAAAAATATAGTGTTCCATTTTTACGAGTATACTTACATATATTATTATATCTGTGTGTGTGCCTAAGTGAAAAATTTTTAAAAATGGGATAATGGGTCTCTTGTACTAAATAAAACGTGCCCCTTTCAATGAAAAGGGTTCTAAGTACATAAGCCTACCAGACATCTACAAAATTAATTCTAAAAAGGGCCTAAGTGCTCCTTTTGTATTATTCGCTTTAGACCTATTTTAATGGACATATGTAACTAAAAAGTTAAGATTCATAAACGTTAACAAACAGTGACATGTAGGTCAAAAAAAATTAGGCCTATGTACTCTTGTACGTTTTTCATCATCCTTTCTTCATTCAGTATAGGGACCTAACTGCAACTTAATCCAAATACAATGAAATGCTTTGGGCCTATGTTACCTTTGGCCCTTTTTGTTCTTTCAAGTAGTAAATAACAGGGGCAAAGTGTAACTTAGCTTAACGAATATTTTATGTCTCGGTCCAATATGTTCCGTAAGCTCTTCCGTTTTCTGTACATTAGAGATCAAGTAGCTATTTTCATGGCCTATGTACTAAAAAGGAAGATTATATATTAGGGCTTATGTAAATTAGTCCAAAACTGCCTAAGTAACTAAAATAAAAAAAAATGACAGATTTAAAATAATCGAAAAATTAATATACCCTTAGAATAACAATATCTGTTACTAGACCCAGGGCGAATTAGGCTTAATTTGGATCTAACACATTGAGATTATAGAGATTTTAAATTTAGTCACAAATCTGGGATTATCTCAAAACTCGTTTTTTGTAGATAGACCCTTTTTCAATCAAGCCACAGATATGTACTTGATATTATATTTTTGTTCTAACAAAATTGTTTTATTCTGTTTATTTAACAGTGTAGGTACAGGACGAGGTAAAGGGTTATTTATGACCTATATTTAGGCCACCCATTATTATCGTTATTATTAGAGAAATAAAATAAAATTTCGAATAAAAGTTGTAGTAGTTGAACCCCTTTTATAAGCTAATCGAAGCACAGTGGCGTGCAGATGTCGAGTGCTCTGTATATTGTTGAATTCTTTTTTATGATTTCAAAAATATGACATGATATTTCTATATTTAACCGTTTAACCGTTTTCGATTAATACAAGTAAAGAATGAAAAAATGTGATAATTTTATTACATACTAATCCTAAATAATAGTACTACCTTTCTCGTTATCAGTTCTTATCTATACTTGAAAAAATTTGTTTGTTGTGGTAAGAGAAATAATTAGAGATAGAATGAAATAGATGGATGTGCAATAATGCCTACATCCTCGCCTACATCTCTTTAATAACAAATAAAATATTACCTATTAAATAATACAGTGTTTTTAAATTTTCTACTATATTTTAGGTATTTATTTTGCTTTTGTGAATATAGAGATTTATGAAAGGTACACATTCATTTATATAACTCAGATATATTAATTTTTAAGTATATAGATTCTGCAAGTCCTTATACTACTTTATAAAATTTTACGTGTAATCTTTAAGTCTAAAGAATTTGTTGTTTTCTATGACATCATTTCGCTTTATATCTTAACTCTTTTTATATTGTTACGAATTAGTATCAACATAATCCAAGTTTCATAACTTCCTCCTTTCCTACAATAGTTGGCTATATTGTGGTTGTTTAAGATATACTTGATATAATTTCATAACTCCGTTTCCTATAAATTTAGAAGTATATACTTATAATATTTCCATTTTACATTATTTTTGTACGTAGGTAAAAGTGTAGTGGGTAGATGTTTTGTTATTGTGATTTTAGAATATTCTTATTAAATACAATTTTGTTTAAATTGTTTGACAAATCAAAACTTCTTGAAAATAAATATATTACATTTGGTATTTACAAACGTTGTATATGCCTTGTTGGTGTAGAACATAATATTATTCATTTTGAGGTATTTACTTATGGTTTTATAAATTGCTCAATATATTCTAATTGGTGAATTTCCAGCATATTTTCACACTTGGGAAAGAATTATTAATGTAAAGATAATACTGAGCCTTGTAGTCAACAATATTAACATGTCTGTTTCTATACACTATACATGCATCATACCTATACTTTTATATATTTTGTCAGCATAAATATTTTTTACATACCAGTTTATTTATAATCATAGAAAGATTAACACAGTGACTAATGCTTTGCTCATCAAAAATAAACAAAGATTGTCTTTCCTTTTAAATACCAGTCTTGTAATCATGTTCTTTTTGAGCTGTGAAATATTTTTCATTTACAATTATTTGCAGTACCTAGGTGTTATTTTAAATGATGGTGCAACAGTAATTCTAAGAACACGTTTCCTAATTTTCGAAATAATAATCTACAAGGTTAAAAAACTTTATGAACTCATTGTTATTTTTATACAGAAATTGTAATTGGGACTGGTTTGTGCCAAAAACGGCGTTGGTGCTATTTCACATTCTTAAAAAGTCAAAGTATACTTATTTTTAATATTCCTTTAGTTTTGCAACATATTATCAGGCTTTTTATTTGTTTACTTGGGTTCTTTATGTACATGTTTTAATGTAATTGGACTTTTCTTAGAATTTTTGTCAACTAAGTAGTTAATTTATATTAGTGTCATACAAGTTTTAAAGTATAGCTTTGTAAGTACTTATTTTTCAATCTACTCTTACATAATAAATATAAAGAAAAACAAATTACATATATGGATAAATAATAATATTCCTATACAGTATACTATTACCGAGGGGTAAACCACTGCTTGAAATTTGTACAATGAAATACCATTTTTTAAAAATATTACCCAAAAAAATACCTCATCAAATAAGCAAATACCTCAAAAATACCCAAAAACCACGAATTGCCCTCAAGTGCCCAAAGAAGACCTATGACTATTACCCAATAATATCCTTAAGTACCTAAAAATCCCGTTAAGTACCCAGAAATACCAAATAGTATCCAAAAATACCCTTAAATACCCAGATATCTAAGAAACGAAAATACATTAAATGACCCATGATTTTACTTAATATACCTTTAATTTTCCAAAACTGTCTTTCATTTCCTTAGAAATTATTCCATTTACAGATCTACGTAAATATAAATTTTTTTAAGGGCTCCTTTGACTCGATCTGAATACATCAATTGGGAAGAACATTTTGGATTACATAAAATGTATCATAAGCCCATTGGAACACCCAAGAAGGGTGCCAATACCTACACCATACCCCCTTCAAACTAACTAAAAACAAACTTCTTCTTCGTCTATGAAATCATAATATTCGGTCTACATGGGGTGTCCCTAAAATTATTATGCAAATCCCAAATACTCATCGGATACCATCAACGTCTCCAGTTCAAAGTACAATCAAAATCTTTCATTAGCAAGTGTAAATGCATGGGTATTGAGGGAGAATTTAATTTTAGCCCTAGCTTGCCTTCCGTCATGTATGATTAGAATTAGATAATTGGCAGTTGTTTACATAAAAAGGCTCCTTTTTTATTAAATAAGAATATGAATATGATAGGAAAACCTAATTTAGCAATATTTTAATTTTTAGTACTATAGACTTTCATTCTCTTTTTATTACATATTTTTGATCAATAGAATATGTCGGAGAAGTTTGACCAAACTTATCGTTAACACGTATCGAATAATATGTAATATATTGATTTAAAGATAAAGTTTAACAAATTATACCTTACTAAAATTTGTTAACAGAAGAGGGGAATGTGCTACTATGTGAGTGGCTATATTCTGCATAAACGCCTTATAAAACATTCATATGATACTTGTTTATATGATCCTGTACTGTACAATCTATTGCAATAATAAAGGCACTGTTTACTTGAATTTGGCTATGTCGAACTGCTGACATCTTCGTAACAAAATCTACTTTCATTTTAAAGATTAGTTATTAGTTGTTCCACTCACCCACAGATTAGTCAAAAAACTGATTTGAGGAAGTGTCATTATTTTTGCAATTGAATGTATCTAATTCGAATCACCCTATATTATTTTCTAAACTAAAGACTTACGAAGACAATAAAAGGCCACATAGTGGTCTAACAGTGCCTCTGAAAAATTTTACAGAAAATATTTTTGTATCTATTAAATAATTTTTATATTTGCCATTGCATAATAATCGTAATAAGGCATGCGCGATCGCAATTGTATTTAAAAATTGGCGGGAAAATACTAGTTTTCTCTTAAAATACCCATTAATTATCTTCGTAATACCCATTAAATACCCATTATTACCTTGATAATACCCAAAAATACACAAAGTACCTAAAAATACCGAAAACATACCTATAAATACACATAAATACCCAAAAAATGCTAAAAATACCTTTAATTACCTACAGCTTGTACAGTAAAATACCTCAGAGGTTTACCCCTCGACTATTACAGAGTGTTTCTGGACTACTTTTTTAAGAAACTCAAGTTGCCGCCAGTGTTGCCAACATCCGTCAAACAATACTCTGCCCAAAGATTTCAAAAATTCTGCAGAATTATGCAACTATTGTCGTAGCCAAATTCTGTTGAAATCTACATTTTTGTTAAATTATGACCATAAAAAAACAAATAATAGGGGAAAAAAATATCAAAAAATAAGCAAAATTAGTATTTTTAAGACATTATATTTAATAAATACATATTTCGTTTAAATGAATGTAAAATTCTAAGTTTTCAATAACTGCAAATGAGACTTATTTACTACATAATCATAACATTTTTTACTATCATTCTGTAATTATTTTCATCGTAGCACACACATGACATTTACATCAACACGGTTCCGTTTTTTTTTGTCTTCATGTCAGTTACAATGACAAGAATTCAGACGACTTACGTACGAACAAATTAATACATCATTATAATTTAATAAAAAAAATGAAGAAACTGCAACTGATAGTAATAAAACTATATACTACACTAAAAGTTTGTATTATATATTGCACTAAATTGCAAAAAGGACTGTTTTTAACGCAACCAAATATCAAAAATTACGTTGACAACAAAAACAAATGTGTAACGTCAGCCATGACGTAAGAAGTCTGAATTTTTGACGCGAGATTAGCGATTAGCACGACCAGTGAAAATATCTATGATCATACCAAAAAAAGTCAAATTTGCACTAGACAGTCAACCAGTTCCCACATGAAGACAATTTCACACGATTTAAAGTGTTTGTCAAATTATTTTGTATGTGATTTATGTGACTATTGTGTGTTTTAATTAACAAAATCTGCAATTTACGGAATTATTCTGCAACTCTGCAACGACCTTTAAAAATCTGCTAAATGCAGAAAAATCTGCAGTGTTGGCAACACTGGTTGCCGCAATCAGAACTTTCATAGACATAATACAGGACAAAATTAAAAGAACTACTTTTAAGGGATTGTTTGTATCTCAGAGAATAGCTGATATATCGGAGTGGTGAAAATTGCTTTTGATGCTTTTTTTACGTAGAGTTCGGTGGCATACTTGTAATTTCTTTGCAGCTTGTTTTTTTTTTTTAATCTGACCCAAACATACATTTTTTTAAATGATATACCTTGTATATTTACATGCCATACAGTTGCATAATTTTTTCCCTTGATAATGGTATATAATACTTACCTAGTTGTTACTTTATATTTTGGAAATTGTCAAAAACCGTTAAATTGATAATACTGATGTTGCGTGGTGCATAGTTGACTATGCATTTTTATATAATTATACAAATATTCTAAAAATAATTTTCTCTTTAATAACTCAAAAAATAATTTGGTATAATAGCCAATAAAGACATTTATAAATATCTTTAATTGAATAACATTCGAAAATAAATAAAAACAAACATAAGAAAATAATGAATAAGGAAAAAAATAATTGTCGGTCATTTAAAAAAATCTAAAAAAATATTTAACATTTAAAAACTGTTTAAACTTTCCCTCTGGTGAATATTTAACATATAATCATGAATAGGAAATTATAAAATAGAGATAAACAGAAGTATATATTTTGGGTTTCCATTTTTTTTTCAATGTTATGAATATATTACGAGTATTCTTAAGACACACTCCTTTAATAATGACATAAATTCTCTTGGAGGGCTCTTATTTTTCAAATTGAACGGAAAATTAAAATATAATTTTTTTTTTAAATATTAAAGTCACTGCTCGTGCGCACGCCACTGTTAAAGATTGATAGATTCAGCTTATATTGTAAAATATGCACCTTTATTAATAGTCATCACATACCAAATTTCATGAAAATATCTAAAGCGGTTTCGAAGATATTAATTTCCTTTTTTTTTTCCTAAACATAAACTCTGTATTTTTGTAACGGAACATTTTTGGACCATATTTGATAAAGGAAACTATCATTAATATTTGATAATAATAATAATAATATTGCTTTATTTGCTTAACAGACCAAAGTGAAGCCTTAAGCATTGTCAAACAGATTTTATGAAAGTGAATTATACAAGCAAAATAATTTCTAAATGTCTAAACTTAAAATTAAAATCTTAAAATTTATTATCTAAAACTAGCACAAACACATTAAAATTGGATTTGATACTTATGTCTGCTACCACTGATCACGGGGGCTTTATTCAGCTACTATTATCCCACTTGCATTCGTAATATTCCTGCAAGGTATATGGGCATAATTCAGTTAATAATTTATTTAACTTTGATTTAAATTTGTTAAGAGGATTTCTTTTGATATTTTCTGGTAGTACGTTGTACATATTTACTGCCTGAATCTTGAAATAGTTATGTGTTAATTGTAAGCGGTGTTGGGGTATGATTAGATTTTCTTTATTTCGTGTGTTATGTGTATGAGATTGTGTATGCGTTTGAAAGTTATTCTCATTAGTCTTTATATATAGTAAACACTCCCTGATGTACAATGCAGGGAAGGTTAATATTTTCAGTTATTTATTTATCTTTTGATGTAAAAACACCCCATTAAATATTAGCACATCATTTAGGAACACATATTATTAGTTGTGGTGCTAAAGATCCCCTAGATGTAGCATAAAATACTATTTATTATATATTCGAGTTTATGAACAAATTTTGTATAATTATGTAAAAATGCATGGCCAACTATTAGTGTTGGCATCACTCGGTTATTGCAAATAATGCAATTGAATGGCATAAAAATATACAGGATGTTTCATTTAAAAAAATGTATGTTTGGATCATATTTTAAAAAAGACCCTATAGAAAAATTACGCCACCGAACTCTAAGTAAAAAACTATGCAATTGTTGTTATTCCGATATGTCAGCTATTTTTCGAGAAGCAAAGAATCCCTTAAAAGTAGTTTTTGTAAATTTTGCCCTGTACAATCGTTTGCAATAATGACACTCTTTACAATGAATTTTATGATTTCTTGTGAACT
The DNA here is from genome assembly GCA_025584915.1 of Monochamus saltuarius. Classification (NCBI taxonomy): domain Eukaryota; kingdom Metazoa; phylum Arthropoda; class Insecta; order Coleoptera; family Cerambycidae; genus Monochamus; species Monochamus saltuarius. The sequence continues at coordinate 7,553,169 of CM046726.1, forward strand.
AGGTACTGATGTACTTGCAATGAAATCTACTTTCAATTTTGAACATTAGTTTTTAGTTGTTTCACTCACCAATAGAGATTTAATGCAATTTTTACTCAGAACTTCCAGAAGTTCAAAAACCGTTTTGGGGGAGTGTCATTATTATTGCAAAAGCATGTACCTCAAAAATAAAGAGGTGTATTAAAGTAGTATCACTATGAACTACAAGTTCAAAAGATTTCAATTGATACTGATTTTCATGGTATATTTTTAGTGTCATCTTGCAACTCTCTTAAAAACAGCAGAAGAGCTTAGGATAAAGGGCCTAGCCGAGGTTTCTTGGCGGGATGAAGAACAGCAGCCTGGAAACAGTGATTCAAATTCGAATGGAGTACAAACTGCTATACCTCAAGTTCAGGCTGTCATGGACAGTCCCACCACAAAATTCGATTCGCCATCCAATAAACGAAAAAGAGGTCGACCGCCGATAGACGACTATGATCAAACTTTTACGACGCCCAGGATAATGAATGTTACGGGGGGAGCCCAAGAAGACGCTTATTCCAATGATGCTATGTCTAGCAGCGAACATGACTTAAATATTTGGGAAGAAGAACAGTCAGCAAACGAAGCCACGGAAAATACAGAAAACGAAGAACCACCTGTGAAAGTTAAAAAAGAAGTGGTAGGTACTCATAATAGTAATAATTATTATTCATCATTCACATGCATCAACAATATTAATTAGATTAACTGATTTTTATAAGTTCTTGTACTAAAACAGCAGCATCATATTCTTATGTCATTGATATATATTTTTTTTGGAAATGAGTTATTTAGAAAATTGAAGATTGAGATTTTTTATCTTAAAAAATGAAGTGCTTTTACAGAAATATCTTGTTTAAGACAGATGTAAACACTTCAAAATCATTTTCATTTTGATTTGCTTATTTATATTACTGATGTCATTCTTAATAAAAGTATATTTATATTTAAAATTTTTGTTTGATATTATCAATGAAGTATTTTTTAAAATATGAATTGAATTGTTACATTTAATATTTAAATTATTTACTACGTAAATTTAAAATATACAGATACATTTTCTTGGTTGAAATAGCAGTGGTATAGATTAACTAAAAATAATATACCAGGAATTTAATCAGGAAAAGCCGGATCGAATTTGATTTGATCATCTAATGCGATTTATGCAAAAGAATGTGTAGTTTTGTTTTTGAATACTATTCTGCAACAAAAATTATTTTATGGATAACTATTTTTCAGGGTCATATTGTGTTATATATAATACTATCATTTTTTTTATTGTTCACCTTCTCTTTTATCGAATCAGTCCTTAAGTAGTAAAATTTGATCATTTTGCAGTGTGCAAACTTATTAGACTTATATTTTATTTGCATATTTTCAACACACATTTCTTTTTATAATCACTGTGCAGTGGTAATAACTTCTTAGGTACCTATAGTTTTATTAGAATTTCAAGATTTTTTAATTTAGCATTAAGCTTATGATGTAATAGACTATGAGACATTATTACAGAAATTTTCTGATAAATACAAAGAAGACGATGTTATCAGAATTTAGTTGTTCTTCCTATTAATAGATGGCACAATTACCAAATTAGTCTATAAGAGATGTTTTATAATATGTAAGATAAGTAATGTAAGAGAAGATAAAAAAACAGTATAATAAATTATTCTAACGTTACTCATGAATTACAAACATTAGAACTTATTAGTTGCCCTGAGGTTTTGAGGAAAAGAAAAACAAGAACATTTATGTCATTATTTATTAAAACTGATAATACACAATCATAATGTTTTCCACTTTAAGTTTTTTTCTAATGCAGAAATTACTATTATTAATAATATTAATACACAGATATATATATATATCATTCAGACACAGTCATCAATTCATATAAATTATATTAATAAATTATAAATATATATATTATTATACGTATGTATTTTTAAAATATAATTTAATAATACAGCAGTAACATTAAAGAATTTTTGATCACTGTTTGGGATATAATCAAGGTGAAATAAAAAAAATTAGTTTGTATACCTTTACTGTCAGAAAATTATTATTATTAACATTACACTAAATCCTGGATTTATTGGATTTTCGAAATTCTGGAATCCTGAGGACAAACATGGACCATCAGAATTTACTTCCTGTTCAGTTTTTTCATAAATTGCTTCCTTAATGACTATAAAAATTTAAACTGTGTCAAATATATATAGATAATAATTTTATAAGCAAAGAATCCAGAATGTAAAGTTATGAATTTCTTTTCAGTAAACATCGTGCAAGAAGTAGTTGGACAAAGGTTTTTCTGTTTGGATCCAGTCTGGATTCCTTGCTTGAACAGACCTAATAATAAACATTTTTCTATCACTTCTGTTTGTGTCCAATGGATTCGTATTGCCTTACTAGAAATATTTTGAGAAAGTACTACTCCCCTTTTAAAGGTGTCTCTTCATACAGTTTTCTTTTTCTGAACAATATAAGAAATGTCAATTAAAACAATTTATTACAATGTCAGCTTTCCAGTATCTTACTTGACATAAACTTCAGACGTAAAATGTTTCCTACAAACAGACATTTATATTTTAATATTGGTCTCCGAATTCTTAAAATAATTTTTTGCTGTTTACACAATTTTATATTTGTTGAAAAATTGTCAAGAAATTCAGAGTTTAGGGCGCCTATTCTTAAAATAGCGTTTTTCTACAAATTCAAATAATTTTACATATTTAAGCACTGAATAATATAGAGCTTAACCAATAACAGGAATATTATCTTATGCCACCTGCGAATATTCAAAAGGAAGTAAAACGAACTTCCAAAATACGTATTTTTTAAAAATTTACATCTTGCATTTTTCTTAATTTGAGATAAAATTGTACTATTTACAAACTGTTCTAGTTTCATGCACATTTATACAGAAAAAATGATAGAAAAATGTCAAGAAAACAAAACTTTCACACCCACATGTAAACAATGTACTTTCGATTTTTTGATATTTTCAGCAGTTCCAAAATTGATCAACAGATGTCGGCCACTTCTCGATATTCATCAATAAATTAATTTTATTTTTATACAGGGTGAAGGAAATATGAACGCCAATACTGAAAAGGCTTCTTTATTCGACCAAACGCAACAACAAACTCATGAAAAAATTAAAAAATTAATAGCTTTTCCACAGATACATTTCAAAAATAACAATGCAACTGCAGCAAAATGTCAATTATGTTTTGTTTGGTACAATTTATCATATAGCAAAATAAATGTGGTTATTCCAAACACCCTTAATATTTTTATTACAGTGCATACTTAAGGAATTCCATTTGAAGACTAAAAATGTCAGTTATAAATGGACGTTTTCTTTTTAGAATCAAGATGAAGACGTGATTATGGACGATCGAAGTAACACCTCCTTCTCCCTACAAAACGAGCGAGATAACAAATCAAAAAGTGTCACCAATGTGACCACATCAGGGTCACAGTCATTCTTAACTCCCGCATTAGAGAAAGAGTGGCCGGACGTTATCAAAATGAACGATTACCTAAACACCGGGCGTCGACAGCAGTTCTGGGAGGAACCATTTACCAAGAGGGTAATGGATGCGATTAAGACCAAGAACCTTGAAATGAAAGTTGCCGCCGAACTGTTGGGAGTGTCTTATGGAACCCTGTATGGAAGATACAGAGATTCGTATGGCTGTTTGAAACATCCGTACAGGTATGTTACAACTTACGTACAGTTTTTAGTTGAGGTATCAGTAATTTTAGTTTATTAAAATTGTTTGTGTTAGGTTATCTATAAAGAATGAAAGAGAGATAATTTCTTGGGGTAGGTAGATGGTAGGAAGTCTATTGCAATGCTGCACTAACTGTCAGTAAAAGTTTATTAATGCATGGTAAAAGAAACATTTTTTTTTAATATGTAGAATTGTTGAAGCATGCACCAGTGATTATTTTAAAAGTATTTATTTTAGTATCTTCAAATCACAAATTAAATATCAACGTTTCCGTGTACACTATTCTTTTAAAAAGGGAATAACATTAATTGAATGGGCGCCAAACATGGATGGTACAAACATTTTTAAGAAAAAAAAGCTTAATGTATTTTTGAAAGTAAAAATACACTGCATCTGTGAATTTAAAAAAAATTGTATTTGAAAATAAGTAATAAAAAGCAGATAAGTAAAAAATAACAAAAATCACATCACTATCGCGCACTTCCGTATTTTTGACGTTTTGAAAAACTGACTGTTTTTGTTCTCAAAATAGTAGTAAAGTATTAAACACATGTCAAGTTTAACAGTTTAAAATTTTAAACAGCTTTTTTCAGTGCGAGATTTTTTGGTTAGGCAAACTTAGTTTCAAAAATAACCCTAGACTGATCCGTTTGGCGCAAGGGCTTATTTAATTAATCTTTATTTTTTCCAGAAGTGTGATAAAAACCCAATAAAACTAAAGAGAAACTAAAATTATGCCACAAATAAATAGCTTCAGACAATAAATTTAAATGTACAGTATATTCAGAGTATGTTAAATAATTGGAAGGTCAACTGATGTTTTTTTTTTAATATTTATTTAATGGGAAAAAAATTAGAGGCAGTATTGGCAACATTTGCTGTCATAGAGAATTTGGAAAAAGGTTACGAATAATTTTAATGTTGTTTCCAATATTATTTAAACTTTAATTATTGCATTATTTTATTTGATGAACACCCTGTAGGTATATCAAAATTTAAATTACAAGCAGATTTTTATGAGTGACTTCCTAAAGAAAAAATAGCAGAGAGTTTCTAGTCTGAGGAGTAATTCGTGGACACATTGTAAGATACATTTTTTTTCCTCTAATAATGATAGGCTTGTTTTAGTTTTCATTAAATTTGTTTTTCTTTGATGTTATACGTTAAGTATAAATTTTAATTTGAGCTAATATTCTGTTTTTCAAATTTAATAATGCAATAAGAAGAATTTTGCGAAAGATAAATAGACTTTTTAACATCTATTGGTTGAATACGCAAAAAAATATATTGCATTTTTATGTGCAATCCCTTGTTTACTTGATGTTTTTGTCATGAAAATTGTGACTATAGAAATCATGCCCTAAATAACGGTATGGATCCTATACTTTATTATCAAAAAAGCAACCACTTACAATAAGAAAATGAAGCCAACACATTGCGCTACAGATTTTAGTAATGTTTGCTGAAGTTTACCATTATTCAAAAATGCATTATTAAATGAAGTTCAGGTGGTTTTATTGACAGGCAGAAGCAGTTCATTGTAATGGATCTATAGGGCTCTATATTATTTCTTTCTAAATCAATTATTAAGACGTTATTAAATAAAACACTTTTCATACACTGTCTGTTCTATATAATAATTGTATATTGTAATATATTTTTTCAGGGTTCCCACTAATCTGGAATACCTAGAGAACCTGGAAAATCAGGGAAATCAGAGTAGCTCTGTAAAAATGGAAAATCAGGGAAATTAAGTATGTTTAATTAAATTTCTGGAGGCACCTCTTTACGTAACTAATTTTTCCATTTTCTTTTGAAATTTCATTTTTAAATAATCATTGTCTAAGCTTTGCGGTGATCACTCGATTCAAACCATTTTTGATTATCATGAAATTAAAAGGCACCATTTGTTGACATCTACTTACGTTTTGTTGTTGAAATTCATTTAAATTTAAACTATCTTCTAGTTTTAGGTGGGAACCCTGTAATTTTAGTTGTAGACGAAATATTGGCCACTAGTATTATAATGGAAATCAGAGCTTTTAGAACTCAACAATTGAAATCTAAAATTGGGTCGGATGAGATACAACCGTTTGATTTCCTATTGGGTATCGACTTCTAAAAGCTTCTGTTGGTAAATATGACTTCTACAGACAGGAAATTTGTCAACATTCAACATTTTTCCGTTTGCTTCTTGAACAGAATAATAGTTTTTCTATTCAATGTTTCAAATAAATGTAAAAATTATTTTAAAATTTAAAAAAGTTTTCAAATTACACTAGCGGAAAAAATTAAGGGATCAAAGAAAAAATCTCAATTTTTTGCGAATTTTCAAATGGTTGTATCTTTGGTAAAAATGGTCGTATGTGAGTGAAAAAAAAGGCAAAAAACGCGGTCCTTCAATTTTTTCAAAAATTCAATCGAATGAAACTAAAACGGCTTGATGGATCAGGTTGAAACTTTGTAGGGCTTTTGAGGGTACAATGGCCTATAAGATGCACACTTAACATTAGCCTTTTTCCCAATATTTTCAATGTGACGCGTGATTTTCTATAAGATCTCAAAAAGTCCTGTTTTTCGAAATTTTTCAGTCATGTTAAGAATGAAAAAAAATTTGTTTTCTGAAAAAAACACGCCAGAACATTGTAGAGAATGGATCCAAGTTTCCGAAACCTCCTTTCCATTTTCTGGGCGACAATTGGTTCCTGAGGTATTGCTGAGAGAAGAGAAAATGACGCATTTTCATTCAAAGGCTGATAACTCAGCGAGGAATGGTCGTATCGAGGCCGACAAAAAAAGAAATTGAAGCTAAATGAACAACCTATCCAATCCATATAGTGGTTAGGTTGAAAAAAATTGTTTGAAGTCCGTACACTAAAAATAAGTGCAAATAATTTCGAAAAATTTTCTTTCCATGATATTCATTAGGATTTTGAGCTAATTGTTGCTTGGAAAATTGTTTTATTGCAAGATCCATAAACTAGACATTTCAAGCTTCAAATTGAAATATCGCAAAAAATTGAGATTTTATTTTTGATCCCTTAATTTTTTCCGCTACTGTATATTTTTAAAAACTTTTAAAATTATCATTTAATATAATCTCTCGTCAAAAAGTATAATAATATTTTCTGTGTTGCTATAAATAGACGCCGATCTACTTGGACACATTACAAAGTAAGATTTCACAGGTTGAGTAGGAACGTAAACTAAACTATGTGAAGCAGAATACCAGGAAAATAGTGTTTTGCATAGATTTAGTGAATTTTCCATGTTGTGTTTTCGAGAATACAAACTTAAATTAGGTGTTTACGAGAAATAACTGGAAAAGCTATAAATCACCAAAAAAAAGGTGGTGTGTATTTTTGACCATTCTCATCTATCTATGTATTTTGATTCACTGAATCAGAATTTGAAGTACGTTTAGCTCAAACGCCGTTAAAATTTTTAGTAAATTGCAAAAATAACGAAAATTTGAAAAAAAAAAATGCTTTGGCTATTCCCAGCTATTTCTCGGGATTTATGCCAAATTTGTAGATGATGCAGCTCAATAGACTTCAAACACAAATTCAGCGTATCGAAATACATAAAAAACAGGCTTGAGTAAGGTCAGAAAAGGGGGTCGCCTAGCCCGCGTTGACCGGCTTGGAGATCGATCTTTCAAGTTAAGCAACGTGGACGCAGGCTGGAATTTGGATGGGTGACCAACTTGGGCTGAGACTGTAGTCCGCCCAAGGTCTGGGGTCTGGCCGCTCACCATGTTCTGCCGGTGCTGTTGCTTGGTTGGGAGATTGATCTTTCAGGTTAGGCAGCGTGGATGCAGGCAGACTGTGGCAGTCCGCCCAAGGTCTGGACACTCACCATGCTCTGCAGGCGCACGTGTGGCAAGGCAGAAACCCCCGATAAATGGAAATGAGGACAGAGCAACAAAAAATCTCTGTAACTCGGACCCATACTATCACACATAAATCTGTAAGAGACTCTGCCACCGAGCCATCCATATTAATTGGATGGTTTGAAAGAAGAACTCTCTTAGTAAGGAGGATGTACAAAGGGACTAATAAGGCCTAAGTGCTGCAGTGGGAAGCAATTTCCGCTGCACCTCCGCACAATTACATACATACATACAAGGTCAGAAAAAAAATTTCCGAATTCGGAAGATTTTATGGTTTCAGGTTCACCTGTTATGTTTTATCATAGATACAATGATGCTTTTTTTTTCTTATATTAAATGGCTTGTCAGCCTTGGCAACTGTTATACACCCTATAGAAAATTTAATACAGATTTGGAAAGTGAGGATCTTGATGGTGAATTCTATTTTGCCGCTTGCGTGTATTTGTGTCATGCTACACGCATACTTCCACCCCAGCGTGTTTGCATCAGGCAGTGTTGCCAGGTGGGAAAAATTCAGTGCATGAGAATAATTTCAAAGAAAAAGAGGTCAAAAAACACTTCTTGACACAGCTTAATTTTTAATTACTTTTGCAATGCCATTTTATTTCATTAAAAAGCATTATGTTCTGCTATTTTATCATAATATTACATTGTAAGTAGGTAGTTACAGGTACTTACTTAAAAGTTATTAACCACGTAACCTTTCTAATTTATTTTATTGTTGGCCGGGCGAACGTTGAGGCGCAGTTGACGTGACGCAGGGTGACTCGCGGGTTGTAAAATCTGTTGTTTCCAGGTACCCTTACGAAATAGAGTTAAGAATCACTGCAATACAGCGTGAATACAGCACACACACCGCATATCCGTAGACTGTCATACCCGTTTATGTATTCATTGCTAATTATTAAGAGAGCAGTCTACAATATTTCAAGTACCCAAATATTGTAGATACCTACTTCTATCTATTCAATTTTGCCCTCGATTTTGCCTTTATTTCTCGTTAGGTCTTTGTTTTGGTAGATTTCAAAGAGCAATTTTAATAATTTTATTATTTCTTTTTGTGTCTATTAAAAAGCATGAGACCTGGCAACACTGGCATCAGTTGACCGGACAGTTAGATCTGCAATGGCGAATTGGCGTTGGCGATACGGAACCGATTACCGTAGTAGTGGGGAATGAGACCAATGCACGTCGCCGCGCCTCTTATACTTCGTATCTTCCCTGGCATGAAGCGGCAATTTCTACTTTCTCTGTAAAGATCCGCAATTTCCGAATCTGTATAATGAACACAGTATTCTTTCTAACTTACTTAGATTTTTTTTAGACTGTTTCAACAAACAGGTATGAGTTTGTTCAAAATATCCATATAAAAACGGCGCCTTATAGGTAGGTCAGGCTGGTCAAAAGTACATACCACTTTTTTTTTGTGTGCCGATGTTATTAATTGGTAACTCAAAAGTATATTTACAATCATCGAGATTGTGCTACAAGAAAGAAACAATTTTTTTCATATAGATGCATTTTAATTAGGTTAAAAACCCTTTCATTATTATTTTATTTTGTATACCATGTTTTTTTCGCCGAATAACAGATTTTCTATATTGATAACGACTACACCATATAATGGGCGTATTCAGACTAGGTCAGCCGCTAACTAAAAGCTGCTAGAATGCTAACAGGGCTGTTAATCAGCCGCTTAAACAACACCGAATAGTGTGCTGATTCAGCAGATTGTTCCCCGCGGAGTTGCGAAGAAAATATATGTAACATTGTCATACAAAAAAGTCATAATCAATTTCTAAACTTATTCACTCAACGATTTTATCTAGGGTCATAATACTCATAATATCTATTACACAGAATAATAAATTTGGTATGTATTCATGAAATGTTCCATAGAATAAAACACCGAAATAAGTAAAAATAACTGTTTTTTATTGATAACAACATTCAGCCAAATAATTGAAATTGGGCCATTATTAAGTATGGTCGTATGGTAGGTCTTATGGGGGTGGCTCGGTTTCAAGTAGGTGACACTTTATGTATTTATAGTGTTTTAGTATTCCATGGACATGTACTAATCACATATTCTTGTTCTTTTTTAAAAATAAAATATGAGAAAATATTGTTAACTTTATGGTACAACAAAATTTAAAATTTTCTATCTACGTTGGTAATTTTATCTTAACATTTTTATTTTGATTCCAAGAATCTATAATAGCTCAATGTCAGTGGTGAAATTATGACTTTTTAGAGCATGATTCAGAAGCCCCTCGCATATTTATTGTCGGTGGTCTAGGGATGAGGGCAAATTATAAAAAAAAATATGTGATAGGTAATAAACAAATTTATTTATATTCTATAAGAGGCAAACCCAGAGCAAAACATTCATTGAATTTCCAAAGCGTAACACTTGGAAAATTGTAAATACTTAGAATAACAACCATGTAAATAAATAACATAACCTCACAAACACGTCAGCGCTTCGCTTACGAAGTAAGCGCAAATTTTCTTGGCTTACAAAAATACTCAGCGGCTAACAGTTAGCATTTAGTCAGCGTTTTATTCAGTCTGAATTTCTTACTTAGCGACTCAGCCGCTGACCTCGTCTGAATACGCCCAATGTTAGTCTATCTAAAAAAAAAAGTAATATGACAGTTGACAGATAGGTTAGGTGAACACTAAAGGGCTTTTCAGAAAGGATAAATTGAGATTAGATAAGTTACTATATATCAGCATCAGCTGATTGTAGATCAGTTCCAAATAGGACTTGTTCGACCTTTTCGAAAACTAGGATTTGTTTGATTATTAGCGGGTACACATTCATGGATTTAGTGGCGCCAATTGTTACTGGCGCGTCAGTAATATAAAATTGCATATGTAAACCTCTACTGGCGTTCCATTTTATGTCACTACACGTACTAATGAAAAATGTTAGAGCATTCCAACTTTTCTATGCGCCAGTAACGACTCATCAGCTTGTGCAAAGAAAGTTTGCAAACATGTAGACCTATTTTTGCACGCCAGTATTTACGCACCAGTTTACCAGATCAGGATTTGATTTTACATTCATTTATAATATTATACGAAATGAGTAAGAAGTGGAATTGGAAAAAAATCGTTGAATTTTTAGAATATCATAGACAATGTCCTTGTTTGTGGGACCCAATTTGTTTAAAATAGAAATGTAAGAGAATATGCTTATGAAATAGATAGCAAGAAACGTAAATAGTAATTACTTTAATTATTCTTCTGAGGTCAAAGTTAAAATATGTTTTAAAAGGAATGCATATACCTTAGAATTAAATCAAATTTAGAAAGAAAGAAGGTGCCTTGGTTTGGAGTGGCTGATAGATTTTTACATTCAGTTGTACAAATCGGTTTAGCTAGCAATCAACGATTAAAACTGGTGCAATAAAATCATAATGTATGTGTAAACCTTTACTGGCAAGGAAGCTCAACTGACGTAAATACTGACGCCAGCAAATCATTGCATATGTAAACGCGTCTTAATAGCGCCCCAGTATTTATTGGTGCCATTAAATCTATGCATGTATAAACGCATCTTAAGTTCACATAACAATTTTTAAATTTTTGAATTGAACTTATCATAGCATAGCACATAACACAGCACAAAACTCAAATAAATTCAGCAGCAATCTCCTAAACTGCAGATGATTGCTGAGAAACAAGTAACAACCTCAAATTATAATCAGCTGATTTACGTACCTTTGCCGGTAGTAGGGTTAATGAGATTATAACATATGATGCAAATCAAGTCTATCAGATTAGTGTTTAAATATCATTCTAACTCTAGATCAGTTTACGAATGATTGGATCATATTGTGATAGAACCGATTAATCGATTTGCAGTTTCCGAAAACCCCTTAAGTGACAGAAGCAGGCACAATGCTGTACCTATCAAATCAGTTAAATCATGTATTTAGGCATTTTCGAAAAGTTAGTCTAGGGGAAGGTTATACAAGGCAAATGATGATGATGATGTATTGCAGCTATAACTGTACAGTTGTTTTATGTTCTGCACAAATACAAACAGAATGCAACTGATACTGATATGTTAATCCAATTAGATTTATCTAACATAGTGAGACACTTTTTGAAAATGCCCTCTGTCTGTTGAGTCAGCTTAATTTTGGTTAAAGGATAGTTTTGGTACTTTTATCGCTACTTCTAAGGCACTATCAGAAGACATAAATGTCAGGCCGTTAATGTCAGTATTTGACACTGCACAGACTTGGCAAATTCATTTGAAATATTAAAAATGTAGGTATATATTTTTTATTTTTCTATATCTTTAAAATACACAATATTAATAATAGTGTCACGGATTTCCCAATCCGTCTTTTCTTTCTTCCAGAAAAGAATCCGTTAATTAATTACTTCTTTATTAACTACTGAACACTACTAAACACTAATTATAACTCAACTAAACACTTATTTAATTAATCGCTATCTAAATCACTTTGATATCTCCAACTAAACACTTTAATTCAGACTGTAATACAAGACTTATACAAGACTAACTAACTCGGCCGTTTATTCTTCTTTTATAGACCCAACGAATATTCCAGGTATATTCCAGTATCTCTAGATCTATTTTCTAGTACGACTGGAACGCTTATATACATTACAACGATTTTTCTAGGCCGATCTCGATCACGGCATGTTGTTTGTTTACCAGAATGACGTAGGGGCGATCGGGGCAATCTCAGGCAATTCGCGGTGCCACAGTCGTCGGTTTGGGAGTGAGTGGGGCAAATTCCGTGACACTGCCCCCTCCTTAGGACCGATCGTCCCGATCGGATACACCTCTATACTGGGACAGACGCTCCAGATGGACGACCTTCATCTTACTCCTGGGAGTCCTCTGTATCCGGTAGACGACATCATTGATTCTTTTAATGACTGTGTAGGGGCCCTCCCAACGGTTCTGTAGTTTAGGCGATCTTCCTTTCTTCCGCGTGGGGTTGTACAGCCACACCAGGTCACCTTGTTGGAATCCTACTGTATTGGCCCGGACGTCGTATCGAGTCTTCATGCGATCGCTCTCTAGTCGCATTCGAGATCTGACTTGATCGTGTACGGCTGCTAGTCTTCGTTCTAGCTCATGGGTATAAGTGTCTGGCTCTGTGGGCTGTTCCGCAGGACGACCAAATACCAAATCTGCTGGAAGGCGAAGCTCTCTTCCAAAGATGATCCTTGCGGGAGTCTTCCCAGTAGTTTCATGGACAGCTGAGCGGTAAGCTAACAGGAAGAGTGGAATGAGCTTGTCCCAGTCTGTTTGGTTCTCGTTCACAAACATCCTCAGATTGGTTTCTAGTGTGGCGTTGAAGCGTTCCACCATACCATCTGACTGGGGATGCAGTGGGGTGGTCCTGGTTTTCCGGATTCCCATAAGCTCGCAGACCTTTCGGAACACACCTGATTCGAAATTTCTGCCCTGATCTGAATGCAGTTCCATGGGCACACCAAATCTGCAGAACAGGTTGTTGACTAGGGCTTCTGCTACGGTCGTGGTCTCTTGATTGGGAAGAGGTATACTTCCGGCCATTTGCTGAAGTAGTCCATGGCTACTAGCAGATATCGGTTGCCACTTTGGGTTTTCGGAAATGGGCCAGCGATATCAATGGCAATCCTCTCGAATGGTGCTCCTCGATGTACTGGCGCATTTTGCCTCTGGAACGGGTCTTCGGTCCCTTGCTGGCTGCACATACGTCACATTTTCGGCACCAATCTTCTACATCCGTCCTACAGCTCAACCAGTAGAAACGCTCCCTAATCTTCTGTAGAGTCCTATTGATACCGAAATGTCCACCTCCAGTACCTCCATGTACTTCCTGCAGCACTTCCTTGACCCGGGACCTCGGGAGTAGTACTTGCTTCTTCACCTCCGTTCCGTCATTGTTTTCCCATGCTCTTTTAGAACACCGTCTTCCAACACCAAGGAATTCCATTGAGCCCAATAGCTTTTAATGCTGGGCTTTTACTACTGACTTCAGCCCAAGAGGGTCGGTTGTTGGCTTCTTTCCAGTCTAGTAAGGGCTTGATGTCACAGTCAGCTTGCTGGTCTTCCCGAATCGCCGCTGAACTCCATCTGTCTTCAGGTTGGGCTGCTACCACCTTACAAGGAACTGATGAGATGACCTCTTTCTTTTCAAGACTACTACAGTGTTTGCAGTTGACAGGACAGGGCCTCCTAGAAAGGGCATCTGCATTTCCATGTTTCCTGCCGGCTCGATGTTCAACAACAAAGTGATATTCTTGCAGCCGTTCCAGCCACCTGGCCATCTGTCCTTCCGGGTTCTTAAACTGCAACAGCCATTTAAGGGAAGCGTGATCCGTTCTTAGAAGGAATTCTTGGCCATACAAGTATTTATGAAAGTGTTCTAGACTCTTGACGATGGCAAGCAATTCTTTCCGAGTCACACAGTAGTTCTTTTCGGCTTTTGACAGGACTTTGCTGAAGTAGCCCACTACTCGCTCTTGGCCATCTTGTATTTGGGAAAGAACTCCGCCAATTCCAATGTTGCTTGCGTCCGTGTCCACTATAAATGGTTGTCCAGGTATTGGGTATGTCAAAATCGGGGTAGTGCAGAGGGCTTCTTTCAGCATCTCAAAGGCTTGCTGGCATTTCGGCGTCCATTCGAACGGGATGTTGTCTTCTGTGAGTTTATGAAGAGGCTTGGCAATGTCCGAGAATCCTTGGACGAATCGTCGATAGTATGTGCATAGGCCGAGGAAACTTCGAACTTGATGTTTGTCTTTAGGAACCGGCCAGTTCTTTATGCACTCTGTCTTCTCCGGGTCTGTTTTCACACCGTTTGGAGTAATAATGTGGCCTAAGTATCTGACCTCCTTTTGGAACAGACTGCACTTTTTCGGGTTCAACTTCAGGTTCGCTGCTTTCAACTTCTTGAACACTTCGGACACGTTCTTCAGGTGCTCCTGGAAAGAGCGTCCCAGCACCACCACGTCGTCCAAGTAAATCAAGCAGGTCTCCCAATGCAGGCCATGAAGTACAGTTTCCATCAGTCGTTCAAAAGTGGCAGGGGCATTACATAGACCAAATGGCATTACATTGAACTGCCACAATCCATTTCCGGTAGTGAATGCTGTCTTTTCCTTGTCTTCTGGGCTGACCTCGACTTGCCAATATCCACTCTTTAAATCCAAAGTGGAAAACCATTGCGCACCAGCCAAGGTGTCCAGAGTATCGTCAATCCTCGGTAATGGGTAACTGTCTTTCTTGGTGACGTCATTTAATTTTCTGTAGTCCACACAAAATCGGGTGGAGCCGTCTTTCTTCTTGACCAGAACTACAGGAGAAGCCCAAGGACTCTGAGATGGCTCTATGGTGCCTTGATTTTGCATCTCGATTAACATTTTGTTAACTTCTTCTCGCTTGGCTAGTGGAAGTCCTCGTGGTGGCTGCTTTATAGGAGATGATGAACCAGTATCGATTCGATGCTTCACAACATTGGTTCTCCCAAAGTCGCCTGGTTTAAGTGCAAACACATCTTCATTTTCACGTAGCAGCTCTTCCAGTTGTTCCACCTCCGTCTCTTTTAATCTCTGCTTGGCCCTATCCACGATGTCCCTTAGACATTCCGGTAGGCTGGTCTTATTTGGTTTCTTCTCCATTTCGTTGTTTTCTTTGAGTGTTCTGACCAAGGTAACAGGTTCACAGACTCCTACTTCAGTTCCCTTTGTAATTTTCTGTGGAAAGGTTTTCAGGTTAACTACTCGTACTATTGTCGTTTTCTCTGGTTTAATCAGTGTGCGGCCGGTGACTATAGATTTATTGAACAAATCCGGATTACTGGGTTCCACCACTCCTACACTGCAAGACATTTCCCCATCCATTACAGTGGCAACCAATGTTTCGGTCTGACCAGGTAGTACCACATCTTCTTTAACAACGAGTCTCCTTACAGCATTATTCTCAGTGGTGGTCGTTAGCACTACTTCCTCACCCATTATCCGTAGCGTACCAGCATTCAAATCTAAGTTCACCCCCTTTGCTCGTAGTAAGTCTAGTCCGAGTATGACATTGTCCGATATATCTGCTACCAGGGCTCTGTGTTTGAATTTGACGTCTCCTAATTCTATGTCAAGCTCGCATTCCCCCTTGACTGGCAGTTGTTGTCCATTGGCTGTTGTAAGGACATAACGCTTGTCAGGGCTCTTAATACGCCAATCACCAATAATATCCGGTCGTACAATAGTTCTTGCCGCTCCAGTGTCGATTACCATAGGGAACATACGACCAAAAATAATGCCTTCTACTAGCAAGGAGTCAGAGTCCTGGAGACGTGATAACGTAACTTCTTCTCGTGGGGCATGGTACGAGGACGCAGCCGGCTTTTGCCCCGTCAAGCCGGCTGACCCTAGTTTTCCTGTGCAGGTGCCGTTTGGGAGTCGCGCTTTGGCTGATCCGCGACTGGGGCCCTACACTGTCTCTTTAGATGTCCCGTCTGCCCACAGTTCCAACATTGGAGAGGGCGATCTCTTCGGCTGCCAGGTTGTTCTCTCTTCGGATTGGTAGTTGGGCTGAGTTTCTCAATGACCTCCTTCAACGTTTTGATTATGTCTCCATTTCCCATATTATCGCTGTTATCACTGATGGCCCGAACTTTAACATGTCTACCAGATGCCATCTTTGCTGCCTCGTATTCTAGTGCATGCGAGAGGGCGTCATTCAAAGTTTTAGGTCTAGCGAGTCGCAGTGCCTGCTGGGTTTCGCAATCTCTTAGGCCATCGGTAAAAACTTGAATAGAGAGCTGGTCCAAGAATTCGGAAGGAGCTGTTGGATATGCCAATCGAACCAGTCGGGCAACGTCGGTCTCAAAATGTTGTAAATTCTCCACTCAGCTGGTGACGATTTTTCAATTGTGCCTGGTACACTTGCTGCAGGTGCTTATCCCCATATCTCATTTCCATATGCTGTTTTAAAATGTCGTAGTTATTCTGCTGCCCAGCAGGAACTCCTTGTAAGACGTCAAGAGCTTCCTCGTAAAGCAACTATCAGAGCAGTAGCTTTCTCATAATCAGACCATTCGTTTGCTGCAGCTGCTGCTTCAAACTGACGCAGATAGACATTCCAGGAGACCTTGCCGTCGAATTCGGGAGGTTTCGTTTTCTGAGTTCGGATAACAGGTCCTTCTGATTTGATTACGCCCTCCTTTGTTACCTTGTCTAATTTATGTCGAAGCTCTTCGCAGGTTTCTCTAACCAGGTTTATTTCTTCGTCTATTTCCTTTTTTTGTGTTAACAGTTTCTCTTCTACTTGTGTCACTTTATGTGACTGCTCCTCTAGTTTTTCTTCTAGTGTATTCTCCAATTTTTCTAACTTTGTCTGCATTTCTTTCGTCTGATTTTCCATTTTACGCCCTTGTTCTTCGAATTTCTCTTGCATTGTCCGTCCCTGTTCTTCTAATTTCTTTTCCAATTTCTCCTGCATCGTTTGGGACTGATCTTCGATTTTGTGCCCTTGTTCTTCAAATTTCTCTTGCATTGTTTGTCCCTGTTCTTCTAATTTCTCTTGCATCGTCTTCGCCTGGTCTTCCATTTTATGTCCCTGCTCTTCTAATTTCTTTTGCATTGTCTGCATCATTTCTAATAGTTTTGCCAGTTGTGCATCCATATTGACTTGGCTTCTAGTTACAGGCATGCACTCTATTTGGAAAGTTCTAGAATGTCCACGAATGTATTTCTAGATATCACCGTTGCCTTCCTTACAATGAAACGAGTGCAGTGATATGCCACACTTGGGTCTTTGTCTCACTTTGGTATAAAGTTCTAGAATGTTCGAGAATGACTTTCGCAAATACCACCGTTCACTTCCTTGAGTCACGACGAGTGCAGTGATATGTCACACTTGGGTCTTTGTCGCACTCCCGTACAAAGTTCTAGAATGTTCGAGAATGTTCTGCGCAAATACCACCGTTCACTTCCTTGAGTCACGACGAGTGCAGTGATATGTCACACTTAGGTCTTTGTCTCACTCCCGTACAAAGTTCTAGAATGTTCGAGAATGTCCTTCGCAAATACCACCGTTCACTTCCTTGAGTCACAGCGAGTGCGGTGATATGCCACACTTGGGTCTTTATCTCACTCCCGTACAAAGTTCTAGAATGTTCGAGAATGAACTTCGCAAATACCACCGTTCACTTCCTTGAGTCACGACGAGTGCAGTGATATGTCACACTTGGGTCTTTGTCGCACTCCCGTACAAAGTTCTAGAATGTTCGAGATTGTCCTTCGCGAATAACACCGTTCACTTTCTTAAGTCAAGACGAGTGCGGTGATATATCACACTTGGGTATTTGTCTCACTCCTGTACAAAGTTCTAGAATGTTCGAGATTGTCCTTCGCGAATACCACCGTTCACTTCCTTGAGTCACGACGAGTGCAGTGATATGTCACACTTGGGTCTTTGTCTCACTTCGGTAGAAAGTTCTAGAATGTTCGAGATTGTCCTTCGTAAATACCACCGTTCACTTCCTTAAGTCACGACGAGTGCGGTGATATGCCACACTTGGGTCTTTGTCGCACTCCCGTACAAAGTTCTAGAAAGTTCCTCCAACTTCCACTTAAACCCACTAACTCACAGGGTTCCAGAAAGTTCTTCAAACTTCCACTCAAATCCCACTTTGTGGACAGGGTTCCAGAAAGCTCTTTAAAACTTCCAACTAAATCCACTTCCGACACCAAATTGTCACGGATTTCCCAATCCGTCTTTTCTTTCTTCCAGAAAAAACAATCCGTTAATTAATTACTTCTTTATTAACTACTGAACACTACTAAACACTAATTATAACTCAACTAAACACTTATTTAATTAATCGCTATCTAAATCACTTTGATATCTCCAACTAAACACTTTAATTCAGACTGTAATACAAGACTTATACAAGACTAACTAACTCGGCCGTTTATTCTTCTTTTATAGACCCAACGAATATTCCAGGTATATTCCAGTATCTCTAGATCTATTTTCTAGTACGACTGGAACGCTTCTCGTCGTTTCCACGATTTTTCTAGGCCGATCTCGATCACGGCATGTTGTTTGTTTACCAGAATGACGGGGCGATCGGGGCAATCTCAGGCAATTCGCGGTGCCACAGTCGTCGGTTTGGGAGTGAGTGGGGCAAATTCCGTGACAATAGTAACATTCCTAGTTCATACAAAGAGGGTCTACTTAAATCGTTTACATATTATGTTTTTGGGACAACATTTTAGTAACAGAGTCCGCTCTTTCATTATCAAAATGAGAAAAGTATTCAACTTTATTAATGCAGTATTTTAAGGTGCATTAGTTTACAAATTAATAAACAAAAAACATCTAAACGGATGCATTTGTTATAATTTCTAAGAAATTAATGATTTAAATAATTGGTCAGTCCTGTAAGTGTCTTGCCACGCGTGGAGAAAAACTGAAATAGGGCAGTTTGATTGGATAGAAATAGCATGCAATGGCTGTACTTGAACTTTTTCATATCTTCTATTTCATTGGTTGCTAACAGTGCAGTAATATGACTTGCTTTTTTATAACTTTATGCAGTAGACTAGTTATATGATGTATGTAGTACATAACAGATATGTAGATACTATTGCAATAATAATGATACTTATTAAAATAAATTTAGTGACTTATTTTGAACTGCTGGCATATTAGCAATTAAATTTACTCAGTTCTTAGTATTAGTTCATACAACAAAATTATCTTATATTTTAAATATTCTGTTGGAGTGTGGTATCAAGATTAGAAGTAAACAATAATCAGTATTTAAGAAAACAAAAATATTAAAGTGTACTGTTTTATTTTGACTCAATTGTAAAAACATTACATTAAGCGCAAAATAGTCATGGTGACAAATGTTTTTCTTTATCAATTTTTAGTTGTTTATAGATTTGGTTCGGGAACTACCATAACAAATTTGCAAAGCGTGTTCTCAATTAATTTTCCATCAGGTAACAACTAAAAAAATAAATAAATAAGTAAATAATAAAATAAATAAATAAATCTTCAGTACTATGACCATAATTCATTTAGAGTGTCTTGTTTCTAATCTAATATATGAAATAACTTTTGAATTTAATATAATAAAATAATTAAAAAGCCAAAACATACATATTAAAAAATTATGTATACATCAATCTGAATGATGACAACAGTCATAATTTTATTCTATCCAATAAAATAATAGTTTAGTTTAAGACTAATTTTAACACTAAAAAACGATAGTGAGGTTTTTGTAAAATATTTTTAATGGTTTTAACACATATTGATGATTAAAATTTGTTGTAAGTAGAAAATATGGTGTAAGGATTAAGTTTGCTATTCTTTTTATCAAGTTATGTCTCAATTAGAGTCTACTGTGTGGCGACCGGAGACGGACTATGCATACAACTGTTAGTGTACCAAGATTTAGTGATAAAAATTTTACATCACAAAATACCGTGATTA
This sequence comes from Monochamus saltuarius, assembly GCA_025584915.1. Classification (NCBI taxonomy): domain Eukaryota; kingdom Metazoa; phylum Arthropoda; class Insecta; order Coleoptera; family Cerambycidae; genus Monochamus; species Monochamus saltuarius. Next base: position 7,573,318 of record CM046726.1, read on the forward strand.
AATTAAAGCTGTTGCAGTATTTTTTCTTTTATTTTTTTTTTGGGTTAAAGAAAAAAATGTGGAAGAGATGTATCATTTAATCCTCTCACTGTAGAATTCTTTCGTAATGTATTAGGGTACAATTAAAATGGGTTATACTATGATTGAGTGAATAACTATGAATTCTTTTTTTTTCTACTGATTTTATTCTCTTACAGAGTTCGAGACTTCTGGACGGAGCAGGGTCCAACAGATGTATTATTAAAATTAAAAAGAAAAGAAATAACCTTATTTCGAGCTGCTGAGCAGCTTAACGTAACACCCCAGACTCTCTCTAATTACTTAATTTCCATGTCACAACTCGACACCTCAGATGCGAATTCCAGTAGGCAGTCTAACGCTGGGGAATCGTACGAGGAGGCGGAATCGGACGACGAAGCCGACTCCATCTTGCCCGATATTCCTTCAAATAACACAAACGTTTTTAAGAATTTAGTGTCCACACCTGCGAGCACCACGTCGACATCTGGGAGCAACTCGGTGTTGGCAAATTGTCCCGATATAACAATTATAAAGAAGGAGAAGCCTGAGGCGAAGGTTAACAATAATTCTGATCATTCCGAAAGCAACAGTGACCAAGGCAAATAAGTTAATTGTACTGAGTATTTCCACTTTTAGTATTTTATACAGACCAAAGTAATTTTGTACTTTTCCTTTAGTTGATTAGTTAAAAAAGTTTCTTTACTGAAAAAACGTAGTGATATGGAGAATACCAAAATAATATCTGTTACATAAAATTATGTATATTTACAATTTACGCAATATTATATATTGGCAAGGTAGTTTAGTGTTAGGAACATATCACAGGGTCCGGACGGACAGTCTTCTGCACTGACTCTACATTGCAATCCTATTTATAGTGCTTTAATAGTAGGTTAACTGCAATGTATTTGCTCCACTCTCAGTATTTGTATTTCGTGTGCATTATCCTTGGGTACGCAATCCGATAGTACCCATTAGAGTAAAAAAATAAGTATATATTATTTATGTATATTTAAGCATACATTTGTTTAGTATAGCGTAGAATTTGTCATATATTTGTATTAAAACATGGAAGTAACGGTTCATGTTTTCCTATTACGACATACCTATATTATATAATGATCTATATTTATACAATTATTATTTGAGTGCCTAATCATAAGTTATATAAGACATACTATATTTTACCTATTTTACTTACATTTTTATTTTTAATGATCTGTATAACATGTATGGTTTAAGGAATCATGGAAGTTGTCTCTGGTACAAGATTATGTGTTGAGTATGTGCCTCTTTTTTGAATCGGTATTTATTCATATACCAATTTACATATACGTATGTTTTATGTATTAAACGTTTTATGTAGATTTTTTTATTTATTAAAAATTTTGATATAATAAATTCATCTTTCATTTCTCCTTTATTTTCTGGTTTTTAATACCCTTTTAAATACTTAGTAGCCACACTAGCTATCGAACGATGATTTAATGAGAGAATAAACGCTTGTCCTCATAGATGCGAAATTTGCAAAAATTCTCGTTAGTCTTGCACTTTGATTTAAATTAACCCATATAACCCTGACAAAAATTTTTTGAGATATAACCTAAAACTGTTTTTGGGTGCTCTTTATGATGCAAAAGTTGAGAAAAATATAGAAAAAATATTTGTATCTTAGATTTAGAAATAATGGGCGCCCTTTTAAAAGGACTGTAGGGTTAAACATGACTAAACGAATTAAATAAAGTTTAATAACAATTTATTGAATTTAACATTATAGTCACAAAATCAAATTATTGTACAAGCTTATAAAGTGTGAAATTGACGGAAACAATCTTTAGGATGTAATCCAATATCACACTTTTCACATCGAAAATTTGCTTTTATGACATACGACTTGGTTTGATTATTTTGATATATTACAATTCGATCGTATCGAGAATGGTCTTTATAATTGTTAGGTCTTCTTGAAGCACATTTTTATTAAAGACCTTATGGGTTTCTAATATTTCGACAGCTACGGCTCTCCTAAAGGCAAGTTTGCCTCCATCAAATCTATGCAAATACCAAGCCTTTTGACTTGCCATATCAATGCAATGGCTAACCAATGGAAAGTACCATTTTTCCCTAATTGAAATGCGATATTGGCCAATATTTTGATCGCAGCGATCAACTCCCCATATATTCATTGTATCCCTTTATAGGTTTTGGTTGTTCAATATAAATATGCTGTTTTTCTTTTGAGAAAACTTTTACTTTACTTGTTGACAGCACGGAAGAAGCGTTAGAGGCAATAGTTATGACACTATTGTCGTTCCAGCGACAAATAACTAATTCATTATCCACCAGCGCGATTCGAAATCACCCCTGGATTTCTTTTGAAAAGCTTTTACATCAGTCAATGAACACTTTGGTAGCCTATTGGCCCTGATTGTTCCGTAGCTCTTATTTTTCGGAAAATAAGTTCTTTAATTAGTGACAATGATGTAAAGAAATTGTCGAAAAATATGTGAAAGTTGCTAAATCCGTCGATTGCAATATGTCTGCATACTGCAGAACTACAGATGCACCGAGACCCAAGTCTTTGTATGCCTCAAACAAGTTGGTAGTCGGGCCCTGATAAGCCAGCCAATCTAGAACTTATATCGTATGGGGTTTCCTTTGAAAAATTGTTTGCAGCTTCATCAACGGAGTGGTTTTCCTCATTTGGAGCAAATTCCAAAATGTTTTATTTAGTGTTCGAAAAAGTGGTCTTACTTTGGCAAACCTGTCATCTTTCCAAATTATTGTTGTCTACACAGTGAAAATTGCTCATCAAGTCTCTCGAAATAGAAGAAGAAATAAGAGCGTTGTTACTATCTGAAGAATTTTGCCAATACATTTTCTTCCTAGACACAGAGCAGTAGCCACTCAAAAGTAAGACATCAATAAAGCAAATGTCATCAGTGGTTGCATCGCTGGTCGTTTTTTTTGAGAGACAAAATAGTAAATTTTTTACAATATGAATGTATCTACAACAAAAAGCATGTATAGTACTACATAAACCTACCGTCCTTTTAAAAGGACTAAGTGGTTTGGGGACCCATAACAAAAAGCAAATCATCTTTATGACTTCATCGTGGGGTATTAGAGAAAAACAACATTTATTTTAAATGTAAAATACTAAAAGTTATGCTAAATATCATATTGTTGAAATATACTTACATTCTCTTATGATATTCATTCATTTTCACAACACTAAATTATTTCTGAAATTCAAAACCACCTACAATTAACAAAACACGCAAAATATAACCTCAACAAGTAAAATTATTTGCAAAATATATTTCTAATTGAAATACACCTTTCGCTATCTATGCTCAAGTAGCTAAAAGTCATGCAGATGCAACTAACATAGATTACTTTTATTGTCCTTTTAAAAGGACAGTAGGTTCAAATGGGTTAATAATGGCAGGAGAATGTCAACTTTTCGCAAATTGTACAAAACGCTTTTATTAATCATTATGTGGTGTTATAGTGGACGGCCAAAATTGTAGAGTGAATAATCGCTAGGTTGTAGACGAGCGCGGCGGGCGAAGTATTCGAGGAGCGTACTAAATTTGAATGCCATCACGTATAAAAAATATAGAAAAATGACAAAAATAATTATATTACATAACATCCATTGTTAGAGTAGAAACAGTGATATAATAGTTTTTACCGATTTTGAGGCATTAGATAATAAAAATAATGAGAATATTTCAAAGTTTTTATCTTGTATTATAAATTACCAAGGTTGAAAATAATAGAGTGACTAATTCACAACACAAAGATGAGTGCGGAAGATGCGGGTGGTATGATTACCTAAGTGTGCCACTTGATAAGAGTTTAAGCACACAAAATTATCAAAAATAAGTTGACGTCGGCTGAACCTAGCACATTAACAATCTACTTTAAATGTGCCACCCATGTCATCCTCTACAAATTAGAATGCCGTCCTTTTGGACGGCGATTGCCCACCACCACCCACTTACACCTACCTGATGCGCACTCCGCGGATATCACACTTAAGCCTTGTCCTCATGGACGCGAAATTCACGGATTTTTGTACGAATTTTGCAACTTGAAACTCAAACACTACAAATATTGCCCCTTTCATTATTATGTGGTGTTAATAAATTTGGTTTAAGTTTCTGATAATCTATCACGGTCGTTTCATGATGAAAATGATTGAAAATGTTATAGGTAGTTGACAAAATTTGTTACAAATAGAGATTTTTCCACCATTAATCGTGAAGAACAAAAGGCTTTAGAATACATACACACTATTTACTATTGGTTACTAGCACTGTCACTATAATGATCACACATTAACATTTATATCATATCGTACCGCTTTCCGTATGACATGCATACGCCCATGTTTCGTTAAAATTTAATATATTCTTCGATCCAGATTCTTATGTTTTTTTTTATTTTAAATAGTTTCTTTGCCATATCACTATTTTGTCCTTTCTATCAGTATACTCTTTTCGATTTCATGTATACGGACCAAGTTTCATCTTGTAAGACATAGCAACATTTTTTTTTTGAAAACTCATTTCAAAAATAGAATCTTCCTTCCGCGAGTTTCCATAACTTTCCATTTCACAGTTGTACTTCATTACCACTTTTATTTGCACACATATGCTATTCATGTACAATTTTGTTAATGAAATACATATTTTAACATCACTTACACTCATATTTTGACCTCGTGCTCTAAACTCTTCGTACATGTCATTATCCGATATTCCTCACTTGCTAAATTAGGACGATTTTGAGAATACGTTGTAGAGCTTGAATTATTTTCCATTCTTAAGAACACAAAATCTCTAATAAAATTAATTACATTCATAATTAAGTTAGCGAAAAGATATACCCGAAATTTTCCCCGCCCGAACGATACACCCGCCCATGATAGCGCTGGAAATGAAACAGTTGGATCCGACAATTCGTCGCAGCCAATCAAAGCAGCAGCGCATGCGTACTTACGGCAGCACATGCATAGGAGAAGCTGTGTAATCGGGTATGCTCTCATGAGACATGCGGCACACGATTTTGTAGGAAAAATATACGGGCTGCATGTATATTTGTTGTGTTGACTGCTATAAATTGTGAGCAGGTTTATAACATGAGTCACTCTCTACAATTTTGGAAGTCGACTAGTAAGTTTAACTTTAGCTTCTGACAATCTACCATGAGATTTTTCCGGCCATTAAATAATTCTCAAGAATTTTCGCATTCCTGAGGACAAGGCTTAACTTTTATATGGTAAAAATTTCATTAATGTGTCAGAAGCGCCTGGAACAAACTTTTTAATGTTTGACATCTTGGAGCTTTCAGTGGATGGAAGACTGAAAAGTTGTGAAGTAAGTATTCATCAGTGCAGTTTGTTGTCATCATTAAAACCATATTGAAACTCAATGTGTTAAACGTTTTATAGAAATAAAGTTGTAAGTCTGTCATACAAATTAATTTGAGTATGTTTAATTCTATTTTTTTTCATCTTTATGCAGACTAAGTATTGATTTGATAAGTTTTTTCAGTAAAACAGAAAAATTATGTTCTGTAATGCATTACTTTTCAGAAGCAAATGATTTAGTTTCATTCGCAGTTGGAAAAGAATGGATAAACCGTCGTAAATATAAAGATAAATTCAACCCAAAAAACAGCCGTGATCATCCCTAAAAACAGTCTATTTTGTCCTATTTTTAGATGTTTAATTTTCTTTCTAATGTTTTAGTCCGAGATCCGACCGTGTGATTATTACATCCATTTTTTTTTTCAATAATTAAAGTACAATTTTAATAAATGATTATTAATAGAGGCATACGTTTCTCCCAAGTTGCCTATTAAAATATGGCCGCAAGTATTTTTAATTGATTTTTTAAAATTTATTTCGTCATTTGTCCGACAAACCGCGTGATCTCGTGTTATTTAAATAACGCTTATTTAAACAATCTGAAATACTTTTTATTTATCATAAAATTAAAAAGATAAAAAGTTTAACACAAGACGATATATTTTGCCTAACTACATTTTAAATGAGATGCGTTTCAAAGCGTTAATGTAGATATTTCTTAAGTATTTCTAAAATAAATCAAATTCCAATGTCCTTTTTTCAGTAAAATAAATTGATTTTTAAATATAGGTTTCATAAGGATCATTCATCATTAATTATAACGACACTTGATTGAAATGTAATTTCATTTTCCTATGACATAAAGTACTGCGGGTTGCATACTACTGTGACGACGTCACAATTCGAATTACATAAACTAATAATCAGTTAAAGGTTATTTCAATAAACGGATTAAAGGTTACCTAACTTTAATTTGATTTCCACTGAAGAAATAAAAATTTTGATATTTTGCTGAATGAGTCACTAACACGCCAGCATCGCACGGATGCAAAAGCGCCATTTTAGATATTTTGCCGGATGTGTCGTTGATAAAATAGAAATTCTCATATTTTCCAGGATGCTCCTCTGCCAAAATTTTACTTGTTCCTACACACAAATTCACTTCCTACTGTATGTGCCTTCAAAACTCATGGACAATTCAGATATAGCGCCCTTAAACATTGGAATAGCCAAAACGAGACGTGGATTGTCTGGACTTTTCTATTTGACACTGTAAAAGGTGTAATCTATACAATGACATCAGTCACGACCAGTGGCGGCCCGTGGGTTTTTCAAAGGGTGGGCACAAAAAATAAATTTAGATTCATTTAAATATATTGCAAGAACAGAATGTAATTCTGCAGAAAAGTTAATTAAACCTATATAAATGCCTGGATTTTTTGTACGAAGTCTTCTCATCATGACCTCGCAAGGCTAATTCGAAGGCTCCACAAAAACTTTATACACATTATTAAACGACGCAAAATGTGACGATTTTTCCACCTGTTTATTATGTTCTAACCGAGGTCCTAACTTATAGCGCAAATACGCACTATACTCGCGACAAGAATTCAGACGACTTACGTCATATGAACAAATGAATAATTCATTATATTTTCATCAAAATATTTAAGAAACTGCAACTGATAGTTATAAAACTACATACTCGACTAAAAGTTTGCATTATATATTGCACTAAATTGCAAAAATGACTGTTTATAACGCGACCAAATATCGAAAATTACGTTGACAATAAAAACAAATGTGTAACGTCAGCCGTGACGTAGACGTCTGAATTCTTGACGCGAGTATATCTAATTGTTCACGTATGTCAGTTTTTCCTAAAACACTAAAGTCTATCTATGCTTTTAAAGGAGTCACAGAATTTTCTTGCTTTTTGGCCCTATCCGCTATGTGCTTTAAATCGTCAAGTCCGTATTTGGTCCACGCTGTAACATATGAAACAAACAAAACATAACAATTTATTTGTCACAGAACAACCATATTTCTCGTATATGTTTCTATTAAAAATATGTTCTAGCTTTACTTGTAGATTCGTAATTAATATATAAATCAGTAGGCCTACCTTTCTTTTTAATTAAATATTTTTGATCAAATGGCACTGGATTGTTTTTTAACAGATACTGAACAGAATTTATTTCTGGTTCCGGATCCATTTCTTTTAATAAGTATGTACAAATACACATAATTATATCTATAATGAGAAATCGCCTTTAAAACCTGCAAAGTTAAAACACAAATTTGTTTACACAACTATTCTGCAAGCGAAATATATTTGTATATACAAGTACGTACTAAACAAAGCAAGCGACTACTGAGAACTGAAAACTGAATGCCGGAATTGCTGGAGGGAGACGGAGTGATGGAGATTGGAGACAGTGGAGACTAGTGGAGAAGGGACAGAGACACGTATTTCAGTGCCCTTTGTCGGCTTTAAATCGGCGAATTTCATTTACTCCGAGGAGTCCCGAACGTCGGAAAATGAGCCACGTTTGGAGACAATTCTCAGGCAATAAAGTTTGATATAGTTCGGCGCGTGAATGGTTGACGGAAATAAGTTTTGAGTAGTTTTTCGCAACCGATAATAGAATTACAAAAAAATATATAAATCTATAATAGCATCATATATTTCTTCGTGACATGTACAGTGAAGGGTGGGCACGTACCCTTGTGCCCCTTAACACCAGCCGCCACTGGTCACGACTGAATTTCTTGAACATTTACGAAAAGTTAAAATTCGATATTTTGCCGAAGGCGCCAATGGTAAACTCTTCGACGATTTTATTTTGCTGAGGGTGCCAGTACTGCCAGTACTACCAGGAGTACCAGGCCAGTAGCAATAAATATTTTGATATTCGAGCCTAATGTACCAGTGATAAACTTCAAGGTTTTGCCGGGTACGGCATCGACAATACATTTGATATTTTACTAAAGGTGCCACTGTAAAATTTTTATATTCTGTCGGATACACTGATGAAAAGACTCGAAATTTCTTGTCACATACATTTCCAATTCACTGATAAGGAAGGCAGTATAGATCTTCGAATGTTCTCATTTATGTAGTATAGCTTCCATTTGGAAAAAAAAACCAAAAAATATAGTCATCGAAGAGTTATAGACGATGCAATTCAAATTTAGTTAATATTACGAGACTCTTTTATCTTTTTAATTAATTTCATGAAAATAATTAGTTGACTGAGGATTCAGTGTCATACCACATAAAAAAAAGATAAAAGATTACGTTGTTTCAGGTTGTTTTCTACAAAGAGAAATAATTTTAAGCATTTAATTACTGAGCTATAGTATGCGGCTTAGCAAATAACGGGAATGTTATTTCGTGCCACCTGGGTATTTTCTAGGGTAACTAATTATTCATTTAATGTTTTTTGACAATTTTGAAAATATAACGTAGCAACTATTATATCATTAAGAAGGAAAAAATAGTGCAATTGAATGTCATTCGCTTTTAGATAAGGGTATTAATAAGGCAGCAACAAATTTTTAACTGACTGTATGGGTTGAATCGCTAACTATACCTTCTGAATGTACTTGAAGAACAACAGAATATATCGAAAAAATCGGTTTGCTATCGTTCTTAGATACCGAGAGTAATATTACGCTAGCAGCCATCATTTTTGTTGAAAACCGCACAAGCTGCAAAACTAAAATTGGTGGTACAAATGAGCAACAAAATATCCATTACTTATTTTTGGCGCCTGCTTAAGTTGGCTTGCCAGAGTAATAGACGTGAACGTGTAATATAGGAACTCTTTACGTCATCAGTTTCGGGGCCTATGGATAAGAAGAATTTCTTAAAAGTAGTTTTTTTTAAATTTTGCCCTGTATCTTAAAAATGAAGAGGTCTATGGAAGGTCTAACTACGTCATCTTAAATTTCTTGAAAAAGTATAGTACCTACACAGTTGAATGAAATTGTGACACTCACAAATATCAAGCAAGTACTATGTACAGAAAAACAAAACGTATTAGCCACAATACTATTAATACTTTTAGGTTGACAGCAATTAGATTGCAATATTGTCGTACGTTACAGTTTTAAGAATTTTTTGGGAAACTTCAATTGTTTACTTCATTAATATTGATACAAAAAACATATTACGTTTCAGGAGCTTTTACTTAACCTTAGTTGTACCTTAGTCTGTAATTTCATACATTTTTTGTTGCTGGTCAGATATGCCCCTTTAGTATCAGCACTTATATTCCGGACATCCTGTGTGCGAAAATTTTCATGAGCTGTACTGCTACATCTAAGAACAAATTTTGAAGTTATCTATTATTTCCTTTCTCTTAACAAGATAATGTATAATTCATGACTAGCCCTCAAAACATCCAGATTAATTATAGTTAGTAATAAAATTTAATAAATAATTAGGTGTGACCGTTGCTAACTCAGAGGTGATAACACACAGCATCCAGTTATATGTATACATATCCCGATCAATTTACGTTTGTATTATGAAGTGGTAAATAATTTAGGCGGACGGCTTTTGTGTATTCAGTATAGTAATTTCTCATAAACGGATGGTAGATGGTAAATTAAATTGCCTATTACTAATACATGAGTTTCACGTTTGGAACACTTGACTCAGGGCTGCACTGTAATGTGTTAGTAAATAATGATTATGCCGAGGGCTGAAATTACACTAGTATGCACCATTTTAAATTACTAATTTTTATATTATTATAGCAGATATCAAATGCATTTGTCAATAGAACTAAGTTTAAACCTGGTAAGGCATGACCCGAGGCTGTTATTACAAACAAATCTAGATAGGTTAAATTAAATTTAACAATAGAAAAGAGAACATATGCAGAGACATGACAGCAGAGAATATATATCTACAGATTTCCCTAGATTATCAAAAGAAAATGAAAGCTTAGTTGATAGAGGGCCATCCATAAATTACGTCACACGAATTTTAGGACTGTTTAAACCCTCCCTCCGTCCTTGTCACAGGTTGTCACATTTTCAGAACCCCCTCCCCCCAGATGTGGCATCACACATTTTTCAAATTTATGTATGTATTTAAAAATAATCAAAAGAAAACAGTTATATTTAATTTTTCTTACTCTTATTATATAATCTTTAATAAAATCAACATAAAGTCAAATATTTTAGATACCAGAAAAAACAAACGACTAGTTAGAAAGCAATAAACGACTAATTATGTTAATTAAAGATACAAAACTTAAGCATTACAACGCCGGTCTAGATGTAAACTGTTATTGCTTAAGAGATAATCTCATAGTGAGAGTGCTAAATTATTAATAAATATAGATCAAGCTTGTAAATTTTTACTTTTTTATTCACATATAAATTTCGCGTTATGGATTTTGAATTTTAACATGTGATGTCACAAAGTTTTTGACCCCCCCTGCCCCTTGTCGCACTATTTCACATTTCGGTGATACCCTCCCTCCCATTAACATGTGACGTAATTTATTGATGACCCCTAGTGGCAACTATGCTGCTGCACTAGTCTAAAATTTATGATTTTGTCCTAAATATATCTTGTAGTTCTTGCAATGTTTCTCTAGCTAGCGTTACAAAATAAAAACGTCCTACCTGCTTCTATATATTGTTAGCAGTATAAATATCTGAGCTCTGGCTGTGAGTTTCTGATTTATTCTTGCTACATTGTTCCCAGGAAAATATCTGCATTACCTAAATAGGCTCCAGAAAAGCGATGCTGCCATAGCAAAAACAATTTTGCAGCAATCTTGCTTACAGCATTTATAATTTTTACAATAGCACACATTTATATTGAGGTTACTTCTTAGATAAATTTATATTGAGGCTACAAGAATTACATCCTTGGATGACTAGTTCTATAGCAGTACCAGAAAATATGTATATTTATTTCAAATAAGTGACTTCATAGTTGCTACTAAATGATTTCCTTGCTATTACTATCTGAACATAAGAGTAGTATGGTTCAATTATCAACGTTGACTTTAAATCTGTAATTAATTTTGTATTTAAAAAGTCACAAGTAAATTGCAACATACCTATAATCAGGACAGAATCAACCATCCCTTGCTTTTTATTTTCAACTCTTTACATGTAAAATTAAAATTTTCAGTTAACATGTTTTTATTTCATATTAGTTAGTGTAGACCAGACAAGACAAAACCAAGACAAGACTTGGCAGCTGAAACTACAAGACAATATTTAAAAAAGTCTTGCCAGACAAGACAAGAAATATTGCAACTTCAAGAAGTCTTGCAAATATAAGAAGGGGTAATATTTAAGTAAACATTAGCTGAAAAATAAATATTGCAGTTCTATTGTAAATATATGCCTTATTTAAAGTACATCCAGCATATACAATTATTTTGAAAATTAAAGTCTATAGAGTCTAGGCCCAGTACTGCTGAACTAGAATAAATTATAAATTAACTGCAACTTCCTTGATCCATGTTTCTTGTTTTTATGCAAGTTTCACAAGAATCATGCAAAAGTGTTGCAAAATTGCGAAACAAGAAATTTACGAATCTCGTAAGACAATACAAGACATCATATTGAAAGATCGAGCAAGAACAAAGCTTTAAAGAAACTACTCAGCTAACAATTTCATGTACTATAAAAATCGTAAGAACGTTTCCAGAGCAAATTTTATAGAGCAATATGTATCTTATACACTTATACCATAAAAATGGGCACCGTTCTGTAGAACTTTTTAGTTCTTCAAACTGTTCTGTAAGGTCTGCAGGACACACACAGTTACAAAGCAATCTCATAAAAATTCTATAGCACTTTGTTATACAATTTTTATGTTGCATAGTGTTCTATTTAGAGAACTTTAAAATCGTTTAATTGTGTCTTTTATGGATCGGCCAGTAAGAACCAATAAGATGGACCTAATCAGCGTGCATAGGAGTACTGACATCATTACGAATTGGTGGGTTTGTCCATACACCGTTGCTATAAAATTGTATTAGGTATTGTACACATTTATAGGGCTACATTAGCAGTTATGTTATAAATGCTCTATAAATTATGCTCTAAGAATGTTCTTGCAACAAATAAAAAAAAACAGTTTCAGTCTCATATGTGCCACATTAATGCGACAATTTAGTATTCTAGATACAACTATAAAATATTAACAGAATATAAAACTCTTATTACTCTAAATTTACAGAACTATTTTGCTAGCTGGGTATTGTCTTGTTTTGCAAGACAATAAGACCACTACATATGCTGATGCTGCTGATTATTCTTATCTATATTCGGATAGTGATATAGTATAATCCTTGTGTATAATATGTTAATGTATATGAGAGACTGGTAGTGCCTTCTTCTTATTGTAATGTGGAAAACAATGTAACTAGTGCGTCTGCGTATATCAGCCATGATCAGTATAAGCCAGCAAAATATCTAGCTAGTGCTAATAATTGTTTAAATGTCACATTTTCAAACATTGTATGCACAAGTAATAAGTAGGTCTCAACTAAAGTCAGTTAACTACTGCGATAAATTATCCCGATATACTCGCGACAAGAATTCAGACGACTTACGTCATACGAACAAATGAATATTTCATTATATTTTCATCAAAATATTTAAGAAACTGCAATTGATAGTAATAAGACTATATACTACACTAAAAGTTTACATTATATATTGCACTAAATTGCAAAAAATGAGATTGTTTTTAACGCGACCAAATATCGAAAATTACGTTGACAATAAAAACAAATGTGTAACCTCAGCCGTGACGTAAGGCGTCTGAATTCTTGACGCGAGTATAACTTTAGTAGAAGAATTAATCTGAGAAATAATGTACATATTCAGCGTAAGAAGATGTTCTATAGTTTTACCAAAACGCTGACTTATGGTACTAAAATCATGTTAAGGGACCTCTTTAGATACGTTAACATTTGCTTCAAAATAATTTCCGTAATAATTATGTGGCTTGCACCAGTTCTCTTAGAACAAATCTAGTTTCTAGGATGCCCTAAACCATATTCTTTTATACGAATAAACTAAGGTTTAAAACGTAAAGAGAATAAAATTAATTAGCATCCTAGAAGAAGCGAATTGTGTTAGCAATTTATCTGTACTCTGTGCCTGAAAATAATTGATAATAACTTTGCAAATTTGAACTAAGAAAGTGCTGAATAACCTCTTATGTTCAAATAGAATCAAGCGATGAGAGATACGAAGATGTAAGGGAAATCGCGGGCTGTATGAGTTGTACAGCTATATCTATAGTGACCCCTTAATAACATATTTTTTTTTATGCACGGCATGACACTGCACCATAAACAAGAAAAATTTCACTCATGATACAAATTGTTTCAGCGAAACTTTTTTACTGGTCATTTTTAATGCAGTGTATTGTTTACAAAAGTGGAGTGATATCTACATTATAGTTAAATTTATTTAAAACTACTTGAGCTGAAAATAATTTCCTTTTGTCTTGTTTACAAATGTGGAATCGTCCTTACAGTATACAAACTTGTTTATAAAACCACATGAATTATAAATGATTCGGAACATTTCATTAAGATTTTTATTTTAATCTCATGTGAAATTAGGCAGTAAAATATAATTAAATTCAACGTATATGGGAATGCATGTACTCGCGGTACGTTAAGAACCTTAATTATACATTATCCAAATGGATTTTGTTAGCTTCGAGTGCTAGTAAAGTACGCAATTAATTTTTCATTTAAAGTACTTCATGATGCCGTAGATTTTCAAGCTGAATACAGTCTCGTATAGTTTATGTAGCCACATCTCGGCAATTCCTTTCATTATTATTAAAATATGCCTCGCTACGTAATCTCATGTGAGAACATTTTGGAAGTGCACAATAAAACAAAAAAAAAATGGAATAGACAATTTTAATTAATTCGGGAACAAACGTACGATACGGGGTACGTTTTTGATGGTTCCGAACATGCTGGTGTTATTAAATTCTCTATACAAAGTAGAGGGCGTTAGTTGGTAACATTTTTACTGACATTTTATTCTCTAACCTATTTTAAGTTAGGTTTTCTTCATTCTAAGCCGTTATATTAAGGAAAATTTAATTTTACATAGTAGTTAGTAAATTTATTAAAAATTCACCGTTTTTGAGGAAAATGCAAAAACACTGTAGTAAAGTCAATCAGGCGATTCCTGTAATAGTACTTATTTATCAAGTGTGTATGTGTCAAACCCCGAACCACAAACCTAGAAAAAATATAGACTGTGGCAGCGGCAAATTACCGACGACCGCTAATTCATGGCCACTCTAAAAAGTCCAGATTCGCCAAAACTTGCGTTTTATGCCAATTTACGTTGGCTGTTCTGTAGCGTGAAGCTCATTTGTTTACTCTGATTGGTCACATTCATGTCACATTCTTTAATGACATTTAAAATGACAGCAAGTTAGTTAATTTCAGATTGCAATGCAGCCATCATATTTGCACAACCGCCAATATAAAGCAAATAAAATATCCATTTTCTGGACCTTAGGTCCCTAAAAACCGTGGCATAGGTCAGATCTCATCTATTGTGGTTTGAATTGTCGTGCTCCCTCTGCCAAAAGTGAAAGATAGATATTTATAGTGTTTCAAGCAGGTCAGTAAAAGATTATTTTCTTTAGATAATTATTGAATAGAGCTTTGTCTGTAGAATTGTTCATTAGCATACCTAGATGTTTGGTATCAGAGAACATACATATGACTTCATTGATAGGAATTGTAGGAGATTTGATTTATATTAGCTTAAAATACCTTTCTAAAACAGTAAAAAAAAAAAAAACACTTTATGTATGTACCAAACTTCTCAGTAGATATAGATGCTTAGAAATTTTCTTGCAAATGTAACTGGTATGTTGATGCCAGAATAATTTTGGAACTAAATAAACGCCAAGTAACTTGACACTATCTGGATTATTTATGTCATTTGGATAACCAAGACTGAATATCATTGTCTCAGTCATTTGCATTTGACTGAGATCGGGGTATGATATTAAGTAAGGTGGATAAATTCAGATTGGATATTGATATACTTGTATCATCTGCAAATAAAATACCCTTTACGTTGCCACCGAAAATGTTTGGGAAATCATTAATATAGATTGAAAATAATTATTAAAGGCCCAAGACCGAACCCTGAGGGACTCCATGTTTTATTACCCTTGCTGTAGATGTTGTAGATTGAAATCTATTAATTAAATACGACGATAATAGTGAAACACTCTCAGTACTGAAACCATAGTAATATAATTTCTTCAACCGAATCTTATGAGAAACACAGTTAAAAGCTTAGATCTAAGAACTTTGAAATTATAAAATTCTTCTCCTCAAAATTGTTATTTATATAAGAGGTCAAACAGTCAATAGCCAATTCCGTGGATAAATTATTACGAAATCCGTATTGCTGCGAGCTGAATAATTGGTATGTTTCCATAAAATTGGCAATTTGACTCTTGAGCACTCTTTCATAGACTTTTGCGACTTGAGGTATAATAGATATTGGTCGATAATATAATTGGATGGTTCATTTATATTATCTTTTTTGTAAATTGGCACTACCTTAATCACACATCTTTAAACAGTTTGGAAATATATTATTTGTAATACAAATGTTGGTTAAGTGGGTAAGTGGTACCAAAATAGGATAAATTATATTTTTTAAGATATTAGAGCTGATAACTATACTTTTGTTTGTTTTTAAGACATATAATTATATGAGCGATTTCCCATGGTGATATCTCCGAAAAAGTAATAATGTCCAAAGGAGCCATTCGTTGCAAATAATTAGTAAAATCTGGAGCTACTGGAGGTAGTTTACTTAATAATTTATCTGCTGTATTTATAAAGAATATTTCACATATACATAATAATAACTGTAAAAAATTGTTTGAATCAAAATGTAAGTTTAAATTTTTATTGGTTGTTTCAAAATGCATTATAATTTATGTTCGTAACATAGGTAGTGCTGTTTTTGATTTTGTATTCTGTACACTATATTCAACCGTTTACTACAAACTATAGTATTTAAATATTCAGTTAGTTAAACAATAATAAAAATTGGTGATGGGATAGATGTAGAAAAACTGCAATGCTGACACAGTGAAAATGAAGATGAAGAGTGAAGAACATTGTAACTGTATGGAAGAAGACGATAGTTTAGATTAAGAAGATAATGTTTAAAAAGGCGAATAATGTTTTATTTTTATAATAAACAGGTAGTTTGCATATTGTTGTTTGTGGAAATAATGACGACTTTTTGCAATTTTCTGATATTTTCATTCAATAATATTTTATGAAACTTGGATTAGAGCGCGGTATTTAAAAAAATGTATCAAGATGCAGTTTTTCGAATTTTTCCTCAGACTTTTAAAGCAAGATCTTGGAAATTCTAATCTTATGCATTATAGTTTATATTTTATTTCCCCAAAATTATTACAATTTAATAACTTGGTTGAAATAAGACACCAGAATCTAAGAAATCTACTTTCTAAAAAAAACTACGTTTTGATTTAGAGCTCTTCAAGTATTATTTTTTCGAGGAAAATAATTATGAGAAAAAATTATGGTTTATAAAATTCCGTACAGAAAAAATCGCTACACCTTTTTGTTATAATTAATTATTTATGAGTAGAAGGTGTAAAGTTGAATTATATGCATATTTTAAAAATTTCCATCTCATCGTGGGGGTAGAATATTGAGCGTGTTGCTATGTGGTAGACACATCGATATACAATAGAAAAAAATCATTTCCTCCAATTGTTTCCTTGGAACCTTCCAATCTTCTTCAATGACATCAATGTTTATTTTTTATTGGCTTGATTCAGGGTTCAAGTGGAAGAGCGAGTTTCAACTCTTTGAGCTGATAACCTAACTTCACCCTTTCATCACTTTTCTAAAATAATACATTTTGTAATTATGCACTGGTGGATTGGTAAATAAAGTCATTTATTATTATTTCTGTATTGTTTCCTCTTCCTTCAGCTTTAGTATTCAGATAACAAATTTGGACCCTTTCATCCCCTCAAAATAAAAAAAACTGCGTCCGAAATGAAGTGTAATTTTCAGGATACACTTAATTCATTCAAAAGTTTGCCACAGATATATCCAGCTTGGTCAGAATTTGTTCAAAATCAAAGCCTAATTTCATATGCTACATTTTACCTCATACACACATACAGATACTGATGATGATAATCAAAGAGTGTGTACACGCCTTGTAAATGAGATTTTCCATGCATAAACATGTAACCGTATTTGATTATTTATCCGTAAAGTAAACAAATTTAAATGGGATGTATGCACATAATGTTGAAACAGAGAAAAACAGGTATACATATATATACATCTAAAAACAAGTAGGTATGTATATTAAGGCCAAATTAAACAACTGGAGATACGGAATTTTATTCCTCAGTTCTTAAAATTGATTCTATAAAAGGTAATAAATTGTGTTTGAAAAAATAAGTACAAGATATAAAGTATCAAATGGGCGATTCACTAGCGTACATGCATATAAATTATCTATATACTGAATGTCTCAGGTATTATTGGCATCATTGGAAAAGGTTATCGTACAGTCAAAATAAATGAGATTTATCCAAATATATCCATATTTGCAGGATGTGGGATTTATTCCAGATCCTTACATATTCGATACCAGTGGGCAATGGATAGGCATGCTACCATGGTACAAACCGAATTAGCAGGTATAACCACAGCCGCCAAAAAATTGCCCGTAGACATACAACGGGTAACACTATTAGAATCTACACAGAGAGTAGACAATCACTACTGATCTTACGTAATCATAAGATAACAACTGCATGCCGTCAGACACTGGTAGTGATCTCAGCTAACAACAGCGTATCTGTATGCTGGGTAAAGGGACACGACCGGGCAGAGGGTCTCAATATTTTTGGACCTGCTCCCTCCAGTATGCTTCCGTTGTCAGCATTTGTTGAAATTGTCAGAGGACACCGACAAAGAGTTTAACAAACGTTGGGATGAAGCAAATGGCTGTCAATTTCCTAAGGAGTTCCTAGAGTAGAGTAGAGTAGAGTAGTAGATACAGCCAAATAGTACCTAGCTATGTCTAGAACAAGGAGAAGGAAGACGAGACAATACTTCATGCACTCTGTGAGTGCACTGCCATCTCGTCAATAAGAGAATCCGTGTTGGCAGAACGATGGCCTTCTATGGCCTACATTAGAGAGATCCCCCTGAGCAATGTCACCACTTTTTCCTCCTTATTAGGTTTTGATACCCTCCCCTCAATTCCAGAATTTATATCTAAAAGTTCATCGTTTCCGAGATACAGAGTGTCAGTGAATTCGATATTTTTATTATAGTCTAAGAGCCAGTGGCCGGCAACCTATAAGTAAATGATTATACCTGAAATTTTGCACAGTGAGTCTCTTATACCTATCATTCATGAGGTGATGACTCGCTACGCCCGGCGAGGCCGACCCAACTGTTACTCAGGTGCGAGAGGTATGAAAATTTAACCAACTTCGTTATTAAATTAACAAAGCTGCTGTTTGAAAATTTTAAAATTTTAGATCTGACAAATTAGGCATTTATTTTTATTATTTATTATATTTAGCAGCTTTTTATATTAAAATAATATAAGTAACAAATAACCTCTATTTCTGGCACAGGTTCTGAGATTTGGTGGTGTCGATTACAATGCTTGACATTTCTGACAGTTCTTTAACGTCTGTTATGTGAGGGAATTTCCTCTTTTTGTGGACTGTAGTTTTGCTTTTGGGATGGCATAGAACGATTGAAAACTAATTGATTATAATAATTTACTTTATTAACAGCAATGGCTAATGTTCTCGAGACACACACAAATCGTTTCTCATTACAATCAGAAAAAAAAATGTATATAAAAAAGGACACGATAGCGTACATGGCTTCGTTTCGAGCGCGATTCAAAAGAGTATTAAGCGCTCTCTATTATTCAGAATAAATAGCAACATACAGGTTACTATAAATAAAATTACATAAAAAATACAATAAAGGCAATTGCCGTAACAACGTCAAAAATCAGATTTAATCAAATACTTTTGAAATTTATAATTTTTTTCCAATTCCATAAGTGTCTGCCATGACCTTAGAGCACGGCAATCGTCTGCCTTTGTTATTTTTATATAATAATAATTGTATATTTTAAAATTTTCAAACGACAGCTTTGTTAATTTAATAACGAAGTTTATTATATTTTCATACTTCTCGCACCTGAGTAACTCTTGAGTCGGCCTCGCCGGGCTTAGCGAGTCCCCACATCATGAGTGATAGGTATAAGAGACTCACTGTGCAAAATTTCAGGTATAATCATTTACTTATAGGTTGCCGGCCACTGGCTCTTAGACTATTATATTTTTTATTTACTTGGAAACTCTTCGTGATAGAACAGCAATCATTCTAAGTTGTTATGATACCGTATACTCTAATTATTCAGTATATTTAAATATTCCCATTATCATCAGGGCCGTAGACCCTGTGTCACTCTTCTTTTATTTACAATAAAATTAGCACGACACATTAGTAGGTCTTAATTATAAAAAATGATACTTAGATGCTTTAAGTTTTGATAATTTTGAACAAATAATAAATTTTTGCATTTTTTTTTAAAAGGCATTGTGTTAAAGCAGTTGTTCATTTGAAATATCTCTGCATTTCGTAGTTTGTGTATATTTGTATAAAAAATGAAGGAAACTTGAAAATCTACGTTTAAAATTTTACACATCGCCATAATTTATTCTGGGTAACTTTTTCAAGTAACATTTTGCTGTATTTTCAGCGGAAAAGGCGCTTTACTGAAACCAAAATACTTTTCCACGATGCATTCAATAGGTATTTCAAATAGTATTAATTCGAAAACGGTTATTCCTAACGACTTTAAGAAGGTATACCTTTTTCACATAAAGAAGGTAGAATAGATTGTAATAGTCAGATGTATACACTAAGCCGTAAAAAAGTTCTGCCATTTAAAAGAAGATTGATGTGCCATAAGAGGCGTCCTCTACAACTAGCGTCAAAATTAGGAACACATTTCAATTTCTCGCCCCAAAAACTTCCGATTCCCAAAACGTATTCAAATATTCAGAATTTTTAAAAAAATATTTGCAAATATTGAATAAAATTTTGACTTTGACACCATATATCTACTCTTGCTCTATGGTACATTAATTTCGGGATACCTTGTGTTACTGAAGCATAATAGGTCTCACCACGCACAAACTACTAAATGCAGAGATACTTGTAAAGAACAATGACCTAAATATGATGCATTTTAAGGAAAATTTTAACGATCAAAATTTAAAGTATCTTACGTTTTTTTTATAATTAAGAAATTTGCGTACCATTTTTATTTTAAATAAAAGAAGAGTATAACAGGGTCTGTACGCCACTGGTAATAATGAGAATATTTAAACATACTGAATAATTAGATTAAAGATATCTCATTACAACCTAGAACTATTGCTGTTTTATCACGAAATGTTTCCAAATAAATAAAATATATAATAAAAATTTCGAAATCTTTGACATCCTGTATCTCGGAAACGGTGAACTTTTATATATAAGTATACAGGGTGAACCTTAAATAAGTACAAATATTTTAACTAGCAGTATAGTTCACTGTATAGAACACATAATTAGTTGTTTTACAAAAAAATCAGAATTAAAAAAGTGAATTTTTAAATAAATTTTGTAATTTTTCTGTAGAAAACTTGTTGAGCACCGCTGACTTTCATACATTTATGAGTCATAGCGCTTCAGATTGAATGTGTAGTTCACAGTGTTACCAGTGTTACGCAAATGTCTTTGCTTGAACAAACTTTTAAATTTAATATGTTGTGTGAAAATCATAGTTTTTCGTTATTATTCATAAAATAAATTAAGGAAATTGTGTCTTGTGTCTCTTTCTAACAGTGTACAATGGCATTTAACTTGTGAAATGTGGATTACTCATTAAATAGTTAATTTTTGTAACAAACAGGTAAGCTTGTGTGCACGTTTATGTATAATTTTTGAAGATTGGACATAGTAATATCACGTAATATCTTCCTAAATACTTTACGGTAGTATTTAACTTGCGGAAATTCATTTTTAATCGCTTATAGTAAGGTCAGTTAAGGAGTTAAAATGTATGTTAATATTGCTGCGTATCATACTACATACCCAACTTTACTGTACTTATGCTTCAAACAAGTATTTTTAAAATAGAATTAACCGTATTACTTTACTATTAGTTAAGGGGAACGTAATATTTGTATGAGAAGATATGGCAACCTCGCAACAAATCATATGGTTCATTAGCTTGGTTAAGCAGCGGTCCTCAAAATGTGGGTATTTAAAAAAAAAAATAATATCTCCGTAAATATTAGAAATTTTTAAAAATGGCTTTCACTGGACCGATCTCTATGACGAACTACACCAGCAGTTAAAATATTTGTACTTATTTAAGGTTCACCCTGTATTTTGACTGTATAATCAGCTCATCCAACGATGCCAATAATATCTAATATGCAGGGTGTATATGCGTTATTTATTCCTTATTTATATTTTATTATTTTTGTTGCTGTATGCTCATAGATTTCATTAGGGTATAAAACTTACTTATTTCTATCATATCGGATCGGATCGGTCAGTGGTCGCGCGGTTTAAGGCGTCAGTACTTGAAGCGAGGTGACTGTATCGCTGTGGGTTCGACCCCTGCAGCCGGTAGACCGTATATAAGCTATATTCGTGGAGAGATTGGCACCCTCTCTGCGGGTATGGTAGGGTGGAAGAATGTTGACTTGGGTCAATGTGAGAGATTGATACCGGTTGGCATTTAACTACCCCTATAATTAATGAGGTTTTCCAGGTTTCCCTCATTCCTGCACTGAATGGTGGTTAGGGCCTACCAACGTAAGTCGTTCCTGGGCGCAAATGCGGCCTGCTTAATAATATGCCGCCCCCTCTCCCGCACAAGTCTTCGACTTCTGGGCTAATCCTCGTGATTAGAATGAGGGGTAGAGATATTATATGCAACAAATTTGAAGTTGTTGACTTGAAATTCGTAATACCTATGAAATAATATTTTTTCTTTTAATACCTTCAATTATATACAAAGGGTTCATTTAGTATTGTTTAATTTTCTCTGAATAATTTTTCAATTTTAATGCGAATTGAAAAAAAATCTAAAGCCTTTAAAATAATTTAGGAACATGGACTCGCGTAAACCACTGTGTAATGTCACTGCCTCCATGCTATAGGAGCTGCTCGCTATCTAGTGACACTTGTAAATAACTCTTTTAATTTACACATAAGCGGCACTGTATTGTCTCTGTACATTTCGACTTTCATATAAGTCAGAAAGAATAAATTTGAAGATTTGTTTACACACCCTGTATAATTAGTAAGTAAATTAAATAAAATTTAAAAAATTCTGGTTACTAGGTATAAACAAAGCAAGTGTTTTGTTTTGTTGTAGTTACGTACCTAGATAACACTCTTTTTCAAAATATTTTTTAGTTACTTAAAAACCTATCTACATGATTTGAAATACTTTAGAATTTACCATTACATTTATATACCTCTCACTGAAGCACTTACGAATTCGAAATTTGTATTAACATAGTCTATCGCCATAATTAAATCTACTTTTGACATATTTAGTTTTTGCTAATGTTTTAATATAATGAAGGCCGCCCTTGCCCGACTTGGAGGCGGACGAGTATCACGAAGATGTAGGAGGCAATGACGTCACGCTTCGCAATCGTTTAATTCCAATTTGATCTCGTATATTTTGAAAACTGATTACTAGATCGACTTCAAATTGTCTGCACTAATGAAGTTGAGACTCGCATCAATGAAGTTTATTAGGATAAAATTAAATAAATATACTTGTGGCAAATTGTCCGATCCGCAGTATTTACACTATGTACATTGTGATACATTTCAGACCAATATAAAATTCATGCAACTCTCCATAGGTTCTAGGAACTCATCTTTTCTCTTTCTTGCGTAATTATGATGTTCATACTTCAAGGACACGTTGTATACATACTTGGCACACTGGCCAAAAGGGAATTCAACAATATTCTGCCAAATAAATAAAGTAATTATAATTTCGCTTCACTTCCATCGCTAAACCAGCCAAATTCAATGATTCCAAATATTTATGCTCCCTAGTTCTCCCAGGCGGCCTTTAAAAATAAACCAAATAAGTGGGTTGGGATCCAAGTTTACCTCAGCTCCCAAAGTTAAGGGATACCACTGGCAGCGCAATAATTTCTACAGACTCCTCTGTCAAAGTTCTTTTGGTGAGTTTCAGACATTTTGATACGTGCGAAAACTTTTCAACTCGGAATGTTGCTTATAACTTCCAGTATTACCGTCGGGGTACGTTAACCGCATATAATTTGACCTATTTGTGGAGTCCATAAATTAACTTGAAAGAGGACGCTAGAGGATCATTCTGTATATTACAATGTGTAGGTATCCTAATTCCTAACCGAAATTGTACTGGGAAATAAACAGAATTATGTTTCACACTGACCTCAGAAAAGCTTGTATTCAAGGTCGCTATTGAAATCAAAAATTAGATCAATCATATTTGATTCTGAGTGGTGTAAGCACAGAAATAGACGCCAAGTTTTGAAAATACAATTTTTCTCAAATGTTAGTTTTTTGTTTCTTAGCCTAAAACAGTTGACTCCAGCTTTTTTGTTTGTTTTCGAATTATTAGAATGATGCAATTTTGTTTACCATAAACTGATACTACAACACAATACAGGGTTTTTACTGTATTAGAAAGGTATTTTAAGCTAATATAAATCAAATTTCCTACAATTCCTATCAATGAAGTCATATGTATGCTCTCTGATACCAAACATCTAGGTATGCTAATGAACCATTCCACAGACAAAGCTCTATTCAATAATTATCTAAATACATTAATCTATCTAAATTTTTACTAACCTGCTTTAATGAAAACACTCTATAAATATCTAACTTCACTTTTGGCAGTGGGAACACGACAATTCAACCACAATAGATGAGATCTGACCTATTTCTGCATTTTTAGGATTGCTTGTTCAGGTGGCCTCCTTTAAGTTGAATTAAATATCTAACTATAAAAATTATTATAAAAATTTAAATTATTTTAAGTTAAATATCGACAATGACAAAACTGACAGCCTGTCAATGAATTAAATATGACAATACCTACTTGAATAATGTTCACCTTTTATGTAAAAGTTCCTATCAATGAAGTCATATGTATGTTCTCTGATATCAAACATCTAGGTATACTAATGAACAATTTCACAGACAAAGCTCTATTCAATAATTATCTAAATACATTAATCTATCTAAATTTTTACTAACCTGCTTTAATGAAAACACTCTATAAATATCTAACTTCACTTTTGGCAGTGGGAACACGACAATTCAACCACAATAGATGAAATCTGACCTATTTCTGCATATTTAGGATTGCTTCTTCAGGTGGCCTCCTTTAAGTTGAATCAAATATCTAACTATAAAAGTTATTATAAAAATTTAAATTATTTGAAGTTAAATATCGACAATGACAAAAGTAACAGCCTGTCAATGAATTAAATACAGGGTGTTCCACATAAGAACCGACACAAAGTAGGTGCAGGTGGTGGTCCCAAAATATTGCAATTTTACCAAACATACTTATATTATATAAAGTTGCACACAGGCGGAGTTACAGGTCTTCAAAGTGGGGCCATATATTTCGAAAAAAAAAATATCTGAATTACTTTAACTAAATTTGGTATGTACAGGATTTAGATTTATTATTGGTGTTCTTTGACTATGAGTTCAAGTAAATTAAAACACTACAAGGTGTTCATTGAGAGTGAGTTACCCCTGTAGTATATTGCTCCAATAGTTTTAGAAACATTTGTAGTTATGTGATTCTTCCAAATATTTCTAAAACCGTTGAAGATAAATCAATGAAATTTAAAACTGAGCATTACCATTAGTTTGAGAATCTAGTTACCTGAAAATAAAAATTTTAGATAATTTTATAAACAAAAATTCTCTTGCTTCAATTTGAAAAACTGCAGTTTTTGAGTAAAATTAATTTAAAAATTATGCTAGATGTCACAAAAATGTAATATAAAAACTGCAAGCACTCAAGCAAAGTAGGCCGTGAAAAACCATTATCAATTTATTTCATGCATAATTATAAATATTTTGAAAATAGTTGCATTTAATGTAGTATACCCAATAGTTTTAGAAACATTTATAGTTATGTGTCAAATAGTTTTCCACAACTAAGGATCAGTTTTAATTAAATATTTCGACATCTCCACCAAGCCTAGATAGAATTAATATCAGTCACTGATCAATTAATGAACCGAATACCTCCTAGATTGGAAGATCTGATTTTAATGAAAAGGCACATGATTATACGTTTGGACGGCAAAATCCATCATATTACATCCATTGATATGTCGCTGTATACTGCAGCAAGGTATCGAATTCAACATACTAAGTGAAATTGGCAATTAAGATTTCATCGTTCACTGCGTAACCTTTTAATTCCAAGTATATATTTGATACTACGTGTTAAATTAAATATTTAAAACGAAAGCAGAACAGCCTGAATTTCTGGCGAAAAGTAATATTTTATTATTAATTTATTTATTTCAAGTACAGTGTCCAACAGGACGGATCCCAGTTACAGAATAAGGTAAAAAATACTATTCAAAATATACAGTGTAAACAAACAAAAACAGAAAATAACTAGAATAAGAACAAATATTCAAACATAAACTACCAACTAATAACAAAGCAAGGCTTAAAACACAAAAAATAATAAAAAATATAAAAACATATGTTTCTACACAAAACGCAGACGGCTAGACAAATAAATAATTAATAAAATTAAGATAATGAAAAAATATATAAAGTCGATCTTCATATATTTGGTAGTTAATAATTATTTGATAGAGAAAGATGCTGTAATAATGTTAGTACGAGGAGTTGGCTACTGTAATCAGGAAATTGTTAACAATTTTGTGTAAAAAAAATGGAGAGTATCTTAGTTATCTTGTAATCTATAACAATCAGAGGTTGGCTTTACTTCAATAAGTAGTTTAAGGTCATCCGCATACATTAAGTAATTAATATCTAATAGTTCAGTTAAGTCACTGATAAATATAATGAAGAATAAGGGCCCCAGAATAGATCCCTGAGCAACACCGGACAATTGTGAAAATTTACTCGATTGAAAGCCCCCATACTTAACAAATTGAAAACGGTTGGTAAAATATCAGCGAAACAAGGTTAAGAGTGAGATGCACTCACATAATGTAATTTATTAACCAATAAATCATGGTTAAGACAATTAAACGCCTCCAAAAAATCGATGCATATCATGTCCACCTGACTAGTTTAGTACTTCGAAATTATATTGCACCTTGTTGACTTGCCGCAACTGTAACATCATAGTTGGATACGGAGATAGAATCTTTCCTAAAAGCTTTCGAAAAATATTAAGCAAATTCATCTACGATATACGTGAGGATTCATCTAATAATACCTTATTATAACTGATGTAAGAGGGAATAGACGTAGTATTTGCTTTTGAGTTAATACCAGAAACTCTTTGGATATGACGATAAGTCTTCTTCGATCGATACCAAATAGTTTTTATAGGTTACATTAATTAAAGATTTGACTTCAGCTCTTCCTTGAATGTATTATAATCA
The DNA here is from genome assembly GCA_025584915.1 of Monochamus saltuarius. Classification (NCBI taxonomy): domain Eukaryota; kingdom Metazoa; phylum Arthropoda; class Insecta; order Coleoptera; family Cerambycidae; genus Monochamus; species Monochamus saltuarius. The sequence continues at coordinate 7,600,512 of CM046726.1, forward strand.
TCAACATTTGACCATTTAAAACTGTGCCACAGTTTGTTCTTTAAACTATATTGGAAAATGATCCACGAGCATTCTTCTCTTCAGGTACATGTTATACAAGCAATGTATTTAATATGCTATAAAACTTACCAATGACTCATTTTATAGTTTATATTTCCTAAGTTAGAGAGCGGTTCCCAGTCAACATTAGTAATCTCTTGGTACAGTAAATTCAAGTGGCGCTAAATGCTAAGGTCATGCTTAGGTTTATTAGTTCGTTTAGGAAATACAAGCAATTATTAGCAAATACAATTATTAGCGCAGGATGATGAGAATCCTCATTAAGAAGAGGAACATCAGATTTAGATACTAAACATCCATCGTAATTACTGTAGGCAAGATCTAAAACTCTATTATTTACATTTAAAATGCGAGATTAAAAATAATGCTAATAAATTATCTATTTTTATCTCTATGTGATTTCTGCTATAAAAAATATGGAAATATGTATTATGTAGGTTTATAACTATTGAAATTTTAGGTGTTCTGAATATTCCAGAATATCCGTCGCTGTTAAAAGCAAGTTGCGATTTATGCTTCAATTCTACTGTAGGGTAAAACTAATTAGAACATCGAAAACCATAGTATTTCGAAAGGGTAATTTGCGTAAGTTGTCTCAATTTATCAGAATAAATCACAAAACTCAATTTCACGAGGCTTAGCGTACAAAATTAATCTGGAATCTTTTTAATAAATGCGGATCAAGAATAAAAAGCAAATAGATTTAATTTATTTGAAGCGAGATTGAAACTCGTTGGTATCGAATATGGCTCATCTCAAATTTTTGCAGTGCTGGGATTTTAGTTTTTATACTGTTTTTTTTTCTACTTCATCTAATATAATCGCTTCTTTAAGCTACGACGATACTCTTCGTCTGGCGAATGTCACTGAGGGGCGAAAAAATCTAGTTAAGAATTAAATTAGTTACTTTCTAGAGAAAAAAGGATGGTTATGGAATATTTGTTGAAATTCGACATTGAGATTTTTTGCCTAGTGAAATATTCGTTGGCACCTGAAATTTGATCAGAATTAGAAATAATTAATTGCAAACGAAGCCATATCCTACTATTTTGATTTGTGTTCTATAACTTGTTTATACAAATATTATAAGGGTGATTCATTAAGAATGGGCTATCTCTGAACTGGAGATACTACACACCAAAATATAGCGATTGAGCCAAATATACCTTATCGGAATGTTGCTGGTTTAAAAAATACAGGGTGTTGAATGCTAGAATTTTATTTTGAAATATCTCAATAACTTTGAAACCTGTCGGAGTATGTAAAAAAAATTGGCACAATAATGTTTTTTGGCAATGTATGTTTCTTGAAATTTTGCACGTCCCCATAATTTACCGCTCTGAACAACTTTGTCAAGTAAAATTTTGCTGTATTTTCAGTAGAAAAGGCACTTTATCTGAAACGATAACAGTTTTCAATCGGTGCACTGAATATTTCAAATAGGATTATTTCGAAATCTGTTACTCCTAACGACTTCAACAAGGTATACCTTTTACAACAGGTAGGAGAATCGATTGTCTCAATAGACAGATGGATACACTAAACAGCAAAAAACTTCTGCCATTTAAAAGAAACATGCTGTGCCATAAGTGGCGCCCTCTACTAGTGACGTCAAAATTAGTTCAAAATTCTTATTTGCCGTTCCAAAAAACATAATTGTGCCAATTTCTTTGTTAATACTCCGACAGGTTTCAAAGTTATTGAGATATTTCAAAATAAAATGCATTGAACATCTTGTATTATTTAAACCAGCAACATTCGGATAAGGCATATTTGGCTCAATCGCCATATTTTGGTGTGTAGTATCTCCAGTTCAGTTCAGAGATTGCTCATTCTTAATGAATCACCCTGATAATGTGTGAAAATTTGTTAGCAAATATTCATATCTGCTATAGTGATCTATTCATCTATATTTTCGTTTATACCTTTGTTCAACTCAATTCAAATGAAATGTGTGTTAACTAGTAGATAGTAGGTAGTTTAACACTATAACACTTAGATGTACAGGATCTAGGCTTTATGCCGTACCTATAGTATATCTTTTGATGGCAAAGAAGTAGATTTTTCTAAACCCTCCCTAAATGTGCCATCTATGAAAAATTAAGACTTACACATATCCCTAGAATTTGCTATCTTTATTTGTCTGCTTAGTTTCCGAACACCCTGTATATGGGTTTACCTCTAATGAGGTAAATAACCTCCACTGAAATTTAACCTAAACAATTTTACAATATTTATTAATCTATAGATGGTGAATAATTATTTTGTAATTTAAAGATGATAACTTACAACTACTAACAACCAAACCAAAAAAAAAATGTTTTGAGTATAGAAAAGTTTTTCTATATACTAGAATACTGTTGCTACTATTACATTTTCACAGTTCGTTAAATTTAAAAGTGTAACTAAATATTTAACAAAAAAATCATCTTGTAATAAAATTGAAGAGTAGATGCATATTACCAAATGTGCTTTCATAATTCACTATTTTTTCTGAAATCCGTAAAGATTAATAAAATAATAGAATCCTTGTAATTTATATATTACAATTAGCAAAAAGTCCAACAAAATATTTGATTATTTCAAACCAGCAGGTGTAAACTCGTTTAACTATTTTTTTTTACGTTGTATGGGTTAGGAATAGCTAAGTTAAAAAATAAAATAAACTGAATGAATGGAAAGGTCAATCAAATCAGCGTCAAATGAAAATGATGAATTAATCCATTCGGTGGTACTATGAGGCGACATTAAAAATCGAAGGAATCTTATCTGGAAACAATTTAATTTCCATCAGATTAAATTACACTGTAGGAATTTCATAAAAAAGTGCTTCCGATTAATCTTGTTTACGATCCATCGTAAAGTCACGTTTTTCCCATTTGTGTCTTTCCTATATTGGAAGTAATACTGATGCAACCCATTTTGCAAGATTATTTGTTACATGCCAATATAATTTATTTATTGCACCTTTCTTGCAACTTAGAAATTATTGGATATAAATGAAATTTACTATAAAAATTTAAAATTTAAAGAAAGTTGAACCTTCTAATTGCCGACGTTTTGTCATCATATACAAGGTGTTGGAGAATAAAATAGCATAAATTCAATTCTAGGAATAGTGTACCTAATCTTAAATATATAATACAAGAATGTTGGCTTCTATAAATTATGTTTCCCATATCAATTTAAATTTTATACGAAGCTTGTTATCTACGAGGGCTGATCATTAAGTTCTAGGACTTTTTGAATTGCGTGGCAACGTCGCAACGGAGCGCAGTGTGATTGGCCGCATTGTTTAGCATGACTCAACCCAAGCATTGCTGTTTTTTCCGATGCTCAGTTGCTTTCGTTTTCGCAGCTACTTTTCTAGAACGAGTTTTGCGCGTTTGGCGATTTTTCGATATTTTGCAAGATGAATTTAAACGAAGAGCAACATGTTTGTGTCAAATTTTGTGTTAACCTGGGTAAAACTTTTATCGAAACTTTGCAAATGTTGCAAGAGGCGTTTAGCGATGAATGTTGAGTCGGTCACGGTGTCGGCGAAGTGGGGACTGGATTGCTCGTCGTGATTTCTGGACAAAAAACGGCATGACTGTTATCCCTCAGCCCCATACTCACCAGATCTAGCCCCTGCAGACCTTTTCTTGTTTCCCAAACTCAAGAGAACTTTGAAAGGGCAAAGGTTTGACTCGATTGTAAGTATGAAAGAAAAATCGCTGGAGGAGCTAAACAGCATTTCAGAACAGAAGTGTATACGATGCCAAGAGGAGTACTTTGAAGGGGACAATGTTGAATGATTTATAATATTTTTTAATAAAGTTTTTAAGCATTAGTTCTGTAACTTTGTGATCACCCCTCGTATGTGAACATGTATCTAAACACATATGTAAAAGATTGAGCTAATAAATAGGTACATATGTTGCAAACTGTATTAATAAAAAAAATAGATAAAAAGAAGATGATTTTGATAAACTGATGGTACTTAGAAGCAGTTTTTTAGTTGCCCTGAATATGTCACGAAAGTGACTAAACGTCTACAAATGTGATTTGGGGTTTCCCTTCACTTACAATCAGTTAACAAAATTCTTTGCAAATCATTATTCGGTTAAAGCTTCACAGTAGTCAAAGTTAACAAAGAAAACGTAACAGATAATTGATGACGGAATACCTATCTTAGCATGTTTTTGAAGTCGTTATATCACATCCCTTCTCATATTTCCGCACAGCTGAATAGTCAACGAAATGGTAGCAACAGTTCGCAATTTCGGCAGTGATAAATGGACAAGTATATCTCTATTGTTCCCAAAGATATGTCACATACACTTTTTTATAATATAGAGATCGAAAGCACTTATTTATAAAATAAATAATGAGGTCATACAATTCCTGAAGAACATGAAAATAATAACTCCAGATTCAAACAAATTATTGTCAAGGACTCTTTTGTAAATACAAATAACATCTAATTTGATACAATATGTTATACAAATTGAGATAAGAGAAATTGTTGAGATCAAGCTAAAAATAAGAGACTTAATCTTTTTAAATTTTGTGATAAGTAGTTCTTAAGAATTCGTTTTAATCAGTAAAAGTAAAATTTTTAACGCATGCTTAAAGAGTCTAAAATGCCATTTTAAGGCACTGGTGTTAAACATAATTTGATTCTGGTAGTGGTGCTAAAAGTAAATGACGTGATTTACTTTTACCGCTGGTACGAAAACAACAACAAAAATATTACGTAAGAGTATAGTTAGAGAAACTACAATTGAAATAAGTAATGCGATGGCCAATCTCATAAGTAGCTGTGGTAGCAATTATTTCTGTAAAACTTGCACCAGGGTAGGAAGCAATCCGCTGAAGTCTTGGACAAAATTTAGCCCGCAATGCTCTTGTTTTGTCTTCTATATAACCCTCCCCTACTGTATTGGACTTCCATCCACCGTATCTTTTAATTGTAGCAAAATTAGCAGCAGAGTCTGTCAACAAACTAGCCGAAGCTCGGAAGCTCGTCGGAAGCAATGTTCAGTAAAATGGTGAGAATCAGGCAAATATAGAAATTTAGCGATATTGGCAAACATCTTACCAAATGTGTTGATTCCAGCTAGATTCGTGGCACATTTACCATTATCCGAGGAACGGTTCCGACCGTAGCAGTCGTAATACCAACAGTAGGTACCGGAATCAATATATGGACAGGCCCAGAGACACCGATAGCGGGTCTGTCCCCACAGAGCCTAGCCCGAGAACAACCAGGGCAGGTAAAAGAATCCCAGCTAATGCTAGGGATGTGCATTTTAACTCTGTTTCTGGCAGCTACTAGTTACCGAGGTCACGGCATAACAACCCGGAAAATCACCATGTATCAAATTACAGCACTGGCCGTGAAAGCCTAAAAACCACTTATTCTTAATTTATCTATTATTTGAACATTCTTAAATAATGAGTGTTCGATTAGATCAAAGTTTACAGAATAAATATATAAGTTGTTTCACTCTCAAACACTCCCCGCCCTACCAATTCTGCTCTCTTCACCCGTCTCGGGGACCGTTCGGTACCCAGGATCCTACACGGTGGCCGACGCTAGAACTGTAACGTGTTGAGTGCGATCGATATAGTGTGAGACAAAAAACCTTGAATATATGTTGGTGTTTATTTTATTTTTCTTCTAAAAATGCCCGTGTTGTATTGTACTGTGAATAATTGTCCCCTAAGACGTGGTTTTTCCTTTTTCTATTATTCAAGGTACCTATGTATTTTATATTTCATCAACTAATATAGAGAAATAGGTCACAATATAAAATTTTACTCGGTATGCCGATAAAAATCAGAATCTTCATTTGAAAGATTGTCCTGATCAATGCTATAAAAAATTAGAATTAGCAGCAAGTAAAAACCTATACTGCAGCATTTGCAACTTGTAAACAATATAGATTATATTAGTTCCTATTTTAGTTTAAAAATATTGGTTTTTTTAATATTTAAATAAACATATTGCAAATTTTCCTCATGGCTACATTATTTTTTATATAGTAGAGTACGTGTATATTTTATTTTAAAATATACAAGTGAATATACTAGGTATCAATTTTGCAATAAAAATTTATTACCGAAAAGTTTTCTCTATCTCTTAAAATAAAAAAGTTAGACAGCTTTAAAGTTTGGGCACTTTACAGGTTTTTTTGTTATTACTCATAAAATTGGCCATGGATCTGAAATTTGTTTTACGAGCATAAAGGCCTCCAAAAATGCAACAAAAAACATTTAAAGATTTTTGACGTGTCTCGCATATTAAGCGAGATACATGGGAGTGGCCCTCTTATGTGAGACAGCCTGTATATCTGTACAAATGGAGTTCATCTGAAATGAAGTTCAGGCATCTCAGTTAATGAAAACCTGAAATCTATTCAGTTCACAATACACGCGTTCCAATTTCTTTCACTCTATACATTCAGAAAAATCAGCAGCTGAAAAGGTAAGCTTTGCCTACTGAAATCAAGGGCATCATTTTTTATAAAGATCTAAGATTTTGAATGGATGTAGGTAATTTATCAAAGTAGTAGTTGTAATTTTGTACTTTAAAGTAAAATGAGAGGGGCGAATGAAAAGAGAAGAAAATAGCTTCTCTCAAGTCTGGTCTTATACATGTTTAGTTCCAGTACAAATATGCTTAGTTTTGGGTTCTAGACTGTTATGAGGTGTAGATTTTTAATTGTTTTTTCTTCGCAAATGAGACATTTTACGAAACAACTACTATGGGACTAATACAGGGCGATACAAGTCGAGGCTTTGCTAATATCTACAATATAACGAGTCGCTCTCTTCTTGTGGCCGTTCTAGGCCTAGTTTTTAGTAGTCAATGGCCACAAAATGTAGATACTTACAAATAGCATACTTATGTTTGTTATAAATTTAAAACAACTTTGCTAAATTTTTGATAAATGTATCCCCAAATCGCAAAATTTATACCTAATTCGAAGACAGAACAGAAATCAATATTTTAATAAATTCACAAAAGCCATTGGTTAGTCATAATTAAATATAAATTAAAATTTTTCTGGTATATGAGACAACATAGCACTCATTTATGTTCAGTTGGAATTCATTTTTGTTGATCTTTTTTTTAAGTCATTCTGAACACATAACAATCAAATCGTTAGCGTAAAAACGAGATGAACAATGTAGTTCAGTGACAACATCATTAATAAATAAGATGAATAGTAAGGGACCAAGTGCTGAACCTCGAGGCACAATTGACGAGGTTGTATAATAATTCGATTTACATCTTACTCCTGTCAATAAATCAGACGTCTTACGTCACAGCTGACGTTACACATTTGTATTCATTGTCAACGTAATTTTCAATATTTAGTCTCGTTAAAAACAATATTTTTGTGCAATATATAATGCAAACTTTTAGTGTAGTATATAGTTTTATTACTATCAGTTGCAGTTTCTTAAATATTTTGATGAAAATATAATGAATTATTCGGGTCAGTGGTCGCGCGGTTTAAGGCGTTAGTACTTGAATCGAGGTGACTAGACGGAGTTGGTTCGAGCCCGGCTGCCGGTAGACCGTATATAAGCTATATTCACATAGAGGATTGGCACCCTATCTGTGGGTATGGTAGGGTGGAATAATGTTAGCTTGGGTCAATGTGAGAGATTGATGCCGGTTGATATTTGACTACCCCCCTAATTAATGAGGTTTTCCAGGTTTTCCTCATTCCTGCACTGAATAGTGGATAGGGCCTACCAACGTAAGTCGTTCCTGGGCGCAAATGCGGCCTGCTTAATAATAATATGCCGCCCCCTCTCCCGCACAAGTCTCCGACTTCTGGGCTAATCCCTGTGATTAGAATGAGGGGTAGAGATATTATAGAGATATTATTATTATTATTATTCATTTGTTCGTATGGCGTAAGTCGTCTGAATTCTTGTCGCAAGTATATTGAACAATTTAACTTCTGTCACACAGGTATGACTGATGAAAATCGACTAATTGAACATGAAGACAGTAGAGACATACAATTTAGTTAGAATAACACCATCATCGAGACAGTCAAAAGCCTAGCAAAAATTTGTATAAATAATCATCTGACCACTCTCAATCAAATTTTCATCTAAATACAGTGTGGTGTACATTAAACTGGAAGTAGTTAAACGTTTTGGTACAAACCCATGTTGATGTTGAATTTTACACAAAACTCAAAAAAAAAATTAATGGGCAAAAAATTGTTTTGTGCAAACGACTTGATCATTATCGAACCTTAACGATCGTTGCTACTAATATTTCAATCCACGAAACGGCGCTAGCTTGATCGATAAAAAAATTTAATGACGCAGCATTCTGGAAAGTCGACTATTCGCAATTATGCCTTATATCTTTTTTCTCCCCTTCATAAAAAGAAATACACGTACAAAGACCATCCAACCCTACATATATTTCCCAACGCAAGTTTTTAATAATGAATTATTCCATTAAACAAAAATATTAAGATAAAGCTTTCGAAGGAGCTCTGCAATATGAGGCTCTCGTTTCCCCTAAACGTGGAAGGCAGCAGAACAGGGGCAGTTCGAAACTGGGTAAATTCAGATATATGCGCCTAACAAATTAAACTGCGTGTACCTATGCCTCTTTTATAAAACAGATTACCCCCCGGAATAACCCCTATCTAATTTGGTTTTAGGGTGAAACTCGCTTGAAGTCGAGGCCGGCCTCTTTCATAAATAATGATCAGGATGTGGGGTTTATTTTTCGCGCCTCGCCCCGGAAAGTGTGTGGAACATATTTTTATGTAGACCTTTTTATTTGTTTCGAGGAATTGTTACATGTGTGATATTTGTCGGATTATGGTATAGGAAGATAGCCACATAAAACAAAAGGGCAATATTTCAGAGGCTTAGACTTGTCTTGGCTAGCTTCGATTATATATTCTAGCTTTGTCAATATTTTCATATCAGTTCGTAATGTTTATGTAAATAACATGCGTAGAAAACAAAGTACCATGCAAACACTTCAGTTTTATTACATAAATACTTTATAAAGAAATACCAACTTGAACAATTCTTCAGCTAGAATTCTATTCTCTCATCCATCCGGGCATCCCAACTTAGTTCTTTGCTGTTTTATAATTATTCTTTATATTGATGATTTTTCTCTTTCTGTTTGTTTCACTCTGATTTCCAACTTGGTTTTATCGGTATTTAACTTCTGCAGCAACTGATCTTTATATTTTAAGTTTTTCGACAGTTCTTCTTTTCTTTTAATCCACTGAACTTCTGTCTGTTTCATTTGATTCTAAATTTTACTTGGTTGAAGAGTTATTAACTTTTATGTTGGTTGTCTAAATTCATTATTGTTTTCTTCTCACTTTTCAGTTCCAATTTCAATAACTGGTTCTTCTTTGTATCGATATTGAAACTCAGTTCTGCTTGCAGTCTGCTGTTGCTTGCTCTTCAAGCACTAATCCTAGGGCATTGATTCCTGATATGTCCCTTTACCCAACAGTTCCAATACTGGATGGATCTTCCAGTTCTTTATAATAATTGTCAAGTAAACCTTGCAGACCCTTCACAATTATTTCTACATTCTTTTGATTTTTTCCTTCTTCTCCAATCTGAAGCCTTATTTGCTTTGTCCTAACTTGACCGCTTCTAAAAATTTGTTGTGTGGCTTCGATTTCGAGCACCAGAGCTAAAATTTTGGATATATTTTTATGTCTGGTTAATCTTAATGACTGACTGATTTCTGAATCTCGCAGGCCCTCGATGAAGCTACTCACGGCTAGCTGCTTTGAAAAATCTGTCCGTGCGTTGGGTAGGCTAGCTTCATTATACGTGCTGTAAATTTTATTTGAAGCGTTGTGTTCGGCTTTTTAGTTGAGCTGGATAAACTTATTACAGATGGGCTTCACCTTACCTCATTTCCAAAGCAGTTTTCAATGTTTCATAATCCTTTTGTTTATCGTCGGCTAGAGTTTCTTTTTCTGATCAGCTACTTACCAAGGCAGCGGCTTAGAATTGTTTAAGGTCCATGTCACTGTTCCACCAAATGCTGGTGGCTTAATCATTGATGATGAATTAACCGCCACAATTTGTACTTTGTCTTGCACCTCACTTTTCAATTACCTAATTTAACTTTAACTATCTCTTCTAATTTTCTATTGTTTTCTTCACTCATCCTGATTATTTTACATTTCTTCTAAAGTGTTCTTCACTTCCTCCTGACTGTTCTTCATTTCTTTCTTTAAGTCTTTCTTCATTTTATCCTGGCTGTCCTTCATATCTTCTTGGCTAACATGCCCTTTACTATATCAATGTTTCCTCCATTTCCATCGCTTCTTCATCTCGTCACTGGCATTCACTTTTCTACTCCAAACGCTTTATTTGTGGAACGTCGTACTTCTGACACCAATGTAACCTCTACGTTGACTGAGCCTTGAAATACTTCATATATCAAATTTTATTGTCACTAATTGATGACACAACAAATATACTTCAGACAATTTGCAACTGTCAAATATTTACTTTGACATTTACGTCTTTCGTGCTCGGCTGAACTCTGGAGGCGAAACCGATCCTCTTATATATGTTTATAGGATTGTCAAAGTTTTCTAGGCCCTCAAGAACTCGTTTAGAATCAAAACGAATATTGTCTGAAATGTTTTAGAAAACGTCAAAGTAAAGGTATTACAAACATTTCATATTTGCAATCAAACAAGAACATCCTTAACAAACTTAAAAGGTAGGTGAGCTTACGTAATAATCCATATTATGTCTTCATTAATACGAATTATATGAAAATTGTTAATGTTAATGGAAATACAGCAAAAAATCAACAAACGTTAATAATAAGGAATGTACGGGTAGATATTGTGGGTATAATTCAATGCTGGTTGAAGTTTTAGTTTGCATAGTAGTTTATTTTACACAATATTGTTAATACCTAATAAAACAATGTATAAAAAAGAGTACAATTGCATTTTTCGGAATTTAAGTGTGTTAATTTAATACAATAGTACGCTTAGGAATTTCCCTACGTCTCTTATAAGCCTTGTTTGCTGTTTATACTCATGTAACATTGCAGTGACAGAAAATCGAAATTAGGTAGTGATGCACACATCATGTCAACTTAAACGTGTAGATTTGGTCGGCGACTGACAGGGCATTGTATAGTAGTCATTTATAAATTTCACAGATAATACTTTAGATACTCCGCATATTGAACGTTTTCGTAGTTTCAAAATGCTGCAATATTTTATCGATGTGGAGAAATTTATATAGAATACGAATACGTTTTTCATGTTTGGAATAGTTTCACATTTGTTACAGGATCTAGAAATGTATACGAATGTGGAAATTAAGGGAAATCTAAAATATATATGTACGCGCATACAGGGTGTTAAAAAAAGAGTGTAAAATATTTAAGGAGGTAATAGTATGAACCAAAATAAGCAGAAAAGTCTCAATAAACATGGGTCCGCAAAGTAACGGTTGTGGAGATATGGAATGTTTTATGTTTTTAGCCCCTTTTTTATTTTGCTAAAACGTTGTGTATTTTCTTATAATAGTTGATTGATGTTTAGTGAAAAAAACAGTACGTGTTTGACAGTTGTTCTCAGTGCACAAGTATTCTTTCGTTATGGCTGGTTACTTTAACAGACATGCAGTTAATGTATGGTCGTGCTAATGAGAACACCACCGAAGCGCGACGTCTTTATGTTGACGCTTATCCAAATCGCCAGATTCCTTCACAACGCATGTTTAAAAGAATTCACCAAAGATTGCGTGATACCGGTTCTTTGAGCAAACAGTGCCATTTATCCGGAAGACCAAGGTCGGTATCCACTTCTAGAGCAGAAGAAGAAACTCTAGCACTGGTAGAGCAGAATCCAGGTACGAGTGTGCGGAGAATATCAGCCGAGGTAGGAATTAGTGGTCCTCTTGTTTGGAGAATCCTTCACGAGCAACTGCTTTATCCATACAATGTGCAACGAGTACAGGCCTTAAATCCAATAAATGATCATCAAGCACGTTTGGTTTTTTGCCATTGTTTTCTACGTCATGATGCTGAAGACCCTCGTTTTCTTATTTTCTTTTTACTGATGAGGCCGGGCCACAAGAAATGGAGTGTTTAATTTTCACAATATCCTCATGCTCTAATAGAATCTGGACATCAGGCACGTTTTTCATTAAACGTTTGGATGGGTATTGTAGGTGACAGGTTTTTCTAGGCCCTGTTGTTTTACCAAACCGATTAACAGGCGCTGCTTACCTCAACTTTCTGCAGAACACACTGTATGAGTTTTTGGAAGACATTCCTTTGAATCAGAGGTAACAAATGTGGTTCCAGCATGATGGTGCTCCAGCTCATATTTCCATGGCCATTAAAAAGCATTTACACCAAACTTTTCCACATAGATGGGTAGGAAGAGCCGGACCTGTTTTATGGCCTCCAAGATCGCCCCGATAAAAGTCTTAGACATGAGGGAAACAATTATTATTCTATTTTGCTCTCAAAATTCTACCACATTCGACGGCTTTTGAAAAGAAATCCTGTCTAGACATTTTACTATACATCGTTTCCATCAATTAGTATCGGTATAATTCCAGGACGGGTACACGCAAATGGGATTAAAGTGATGTAAGTGAGCTTAAAATTTCTCAAAATCTAGTTAATATAATAGCGGAGCATACGGTAGGTAACTAAATTTCCCGCACAACTCTCGCCTAGGCCAAAGGATTTAAAGATAACTGTGAGAGCCGAGGCGTATGATAAGAGCATAAAATTTAGCGGAGATTGGGTAGCACCTCTGGTTAAGGCGAATACGGCGGATAATCGCTCATCCCAAATGTATTACACCGGAAATTTATCTGCGCTCGGCACGGCCCGTTAGATAAACTTATTGAAATCGGAAATGCCATGATGAAACTGGCAAATCACAGAGAAATGTTATCAGAACGTTGTTACGGGAAAAAAACGGCATTGCGCTCACAGATTTATAGGATAACGAGGAAAGAGAAAAAGGCGGAATTCGTTCCCTTCCTCTGCCTCCAAAATTGAATTAAATTATTTGATTGCAACACGGTCCCGAATTCAATGAATAAATTCTGGTTATCATTAACGTGCCTGGTCGAGTCCATGCTCTGCTATCAAGAAACAACTGGAACTATGTATAGAGTTCATATTTTGCGCACGTTTGTATGACACTTTTTGTCTTTCATAGTTCTCGTTCCATACCAATTGTTACTAGATATTAGCTTATAAAAATTATTTAATTATTAGTTATTTATTTATTATTCCAACATGACACAATCCCAATTACAGGAATAAATATAAGTACAATAACAAAAAAGAAAAAATAAAATATGACATCAATCAATAATAGTTATTTATGCAATAATTTCGGAAAAGTTACTTTTTTTCCGGCGTAGGTACGCCGTATGTAGAAAAGACACTTTTACCACAAGTTGCACACATGATTGTTTTTAATAGTGTTTTGCAAATAGCTCAAATAACTATAGTTATCACATTCTTTATTGAAAATAATGAATTTCGAAAATGTGAATTTTAAGGAAATGTTGATATAGATAGTATAGATTGTTTGTTTATTAGGTTTTCGTTAATATTATTGTCAGTGATTCTTCTGCTTACAAGGACAATATGGAAGATGATATAGAAAAAATATTAAAATTATCATTATTGCCGACAAAATTCAAAGATAAATATGAAAAAGCGAATCGCTTATCAAGGGTCGGTCAGTGGTCGCGCGATATAAGGCGTGAGTACTTGAATCGATGTTGCTAGATCGGTGTGGGTTCTAGTCCCGCAGCCGGTAGATCATATATCAGCTATATTTGTGAAGAGGATTGGCACCCTCCCTGTGGGTATGGTAAAGCGGAAGAATGTTAGCTTGGGATAGTTGTGAGAGACTGATACCAGTCGACATTTGACTACCCCCCTAAATCATGAGGTTTTCCGGATTTCCCTCACTGAATGGTGGTTAGGGCCTACCAACGTAAGTCGTTCCTGGGCCCAAATGCGGCCTGCTTAATACTCCACTCCGTGGAGTCAGTGATCATTGAGCCCGTAAACTCAAAACAGTTCTTTTTCTATAGCCATCATCTATAAATTGTTTAAGCGGTCTTGTGTCATCGTATTTCTTAAGTCTTGCTCCTCTTAAGGCACGAAAGTTCGTCCTTCTGAAACACTTGTTGCAGGAGTTATTAAACCTAAACAAAATAATTTGTATGCTTCCGAAAATATCATTTTAAATTCCTTGTATAATGTTTTTACCGTTTTATGAACATCTAAATTATAAAATTGTTACCATCTAATCTTCGGAATATTTAAGAAGTTAAATTCAAGAAATCAACCTAAGACTAACCACTGGAAATTCAAAACACATAAATAAAACTATTAACACTTGAATAATCGATTAATCGCGACGCACACGTAAATAATCTACAGTTCACAAGTTCCTTACGGTCACTAGCCACTATTGCATCAACATTTGCTATTGAACTAAAAACTTGAGGCGACAGAAATCTGGCTTTAGTCTCGAGTGGACATGGAGCGAAAAACATAAATTTTAACTGTCTCTCATGGTGGGGAAAACCATAACGTATAGGCATGTGCGACGCAATTTGAAGCTCGGAAAATTGGGCCTCACTGTGGTGGGATTGGTGGGTGACCCGGACTCCCCACGCGGGTAGAAACAGAAACGGCGGGATATTGAAATGTACACCAGAGGTACGTTATAACATACGAGGGCTAAAATTGAAGCAATAATTTTATTTCGTTACATTGATTTCTGATAAATGTAGTAGGCAATCGTATTGGAAATTATGGGGTATTACAATATACAGTGATAGCCAAATTTTACAGTGAGGCCCGGCCTCAGTTGCTTCATACGACGAGCCGCCACTGCTTAAACATAAATCGGTAGGACATAGATCCAGGAAGTATAGTATTTTAGAAAATCAAAAGTAGAGAAATTTTTGAAAGAAACGGGTGATAAAATCTTATTGATGATGAAGGTCAAGTGTAATTTTCACACTTCTCTCCAAATATTGAAATTATGTGTTATTTTAGATGTTATTGGTCTCAGTGGAGCATGCCGTCGTGGAAAACTATTCATTGTTTCATTGTCTTCTGCCACAGAGCAGTTTATGGTTGTACATATGTGTTGTATATTTCGCTATAACAATGCAATATCTAAAGTTTGATTGTTTTGTTTTAGTGTCTCTAATAACACCTTCAGTATTTGAATTTTTCATAATTCAAATAAAAACCGCACTCTTAACGACGCCGACAGCCCTCTTACGTTTCGTATTCGAAATGCAAGTAAACGGTAGGAAGCGCAACCTGGCATGCTATAGGAGGCAGTGACGTCACACAATGGTTTATGCGAGTCCATGTTCAACTTATTTCAAAGGCTTTAGAGGCGTCAGAAAACTAATCTTTCAGAAAACGTTCAATACATCTGTGGTTGTAAAATATGTAGTATGTTTTTCTTTAATATTTTGTTACCTTTGCGAACAAGTAGACGTACGAGTATAAACAATAATAACAAAAATTTTTATACACTATTATTTTGACATTTATCAAATATAATATACTTAATTATGTTATAGATAAGCACTAAAACAAGCATACTTATTGCTAAATTTCATTTAATTTTCTTATTTGACATGAAGATGCATGCAATAAAGTTTCCATTATTCTGCCCATGTTATCCATTAATTTTAATTTAAGCTTTATGAATGCTCTTCCTGGATGCAATATAATACAGTAGTTTCACTTTAATTAATCGGTGGAAAACATAAATACCTAATATACCAACCAACTGCAACTAGAAAACACATCAGAATATGAGATAACGTTCCGAGTAAAATATTTTCTATTCCTTGTTTAAGTATGCTGCATGATTAACAATATAACATATAACTTTAATTTTCCTACCTACTTTCTATTTCATTAAAAATTGCAAAATATAAAATTTTTTTTTAATAAATGATTATCAATTTAACTATCATTACGAAATCTAATACGACTATAGACTACATTGATTGTAAAATTAATAATTCATTAAAAAAAAATTAAATTTGACTTCCCTATTGTAAATTTGCCATGGAAAAATATACTTATTCATAAACGTAAATTAACATGACCAAATATAAACATTGAATTGTTGTTTTAATGAAAAACACTTAAAATAAAGTGTATTTTCACTTATGAACTTTACCGATTTTGTCAATCTGATAAATAACCTGTTATAATAAAAATTTGTTGAGTAACAAATAAAATATCATACATATTACAAATGAAGAAAAACCTATAAAAATATTAAGATGTGAACCTTTTTTCCAGCAAAAAGTTGAAATTGCCAAAATTAGTTCGTTAGGATCGTTTTAAATCTTTCTAATTTACTAAAGCTGCATGATATTTACTTCTCCTTTTATTAAGCCACCGACAAAAACACTTTAATCCCATAATAAATTTCACCCGACATACTATCGTCTTAAATTTTCCTCATTAAACCAGCTTTCCGCAACGTAATATATCCTTAAGGTGTTACACCTAATACACTGCTAGACAAAACAAAGGATGAAAATCCGCACGTCACGGTGGACAGTAACTTTCAGCATCGATTCAACATTAACGTGTGGTGTGGTATGATTAATAATAATTAATTACTTGGCCCAGTTGTGCTGGATGGTCGTCTTACTGGAGCTGGATACGTAGAACTTTTTGAAAATAATTTGACAGATCTATTGGATGATGTTACAATGAATATTAGGCAAAACATGTACGTTCAGTATGATGGTGCCTCTGCCCATTATAGTCTGTAGAAAGATAGCAATAAAACTATTTTCATTGCTATCTCAGTAACCGTTGAAATTCGACCAATGTTTATTAGGTTTATTTGTTCACTCTCATCCCCTAAATATCCTTTTCAAATATTGGGGGTTTTCCCTGAGTCACTCTCTATAATTCCGACTCTACTCTTTCAATATCTTTTATTGGTTGGTTAGTTTACTGGGTTGCTATCGTTATGATACATACATTTTTTCATTCATACTTATTCTTCTCTATCATTTCTTAAATTATTTGTACATAGTCATAGATTTGTTTTCGTAAGATTTTATCCGCTTCCGTCGGGCAGCGTAGTTTTCCATAATTAACCGGCTGGAGTTGTTAGCGGCGAGGAATACGGCTAATAAAAAAAATAATAAGGTTATACGATATCGGGTTTGCGGCACTCCTTCGGGCATCGCATTAATCTACCGCTCATCAAGGTGTGCTAACGAGTTGCGGTAATGCGGAGGGTTGTTCTGGGCCGGCTGGGGGCGAGCAGTACGGTCTTCCCTTGTTACACGCGGATGTATAGAGTGACACGGGCACGCGAACCGCTGGGCCTTCGCAGCTATTCCGTTAATTGAGGAGGTTTATCTTTTATGCTCCCGGCCACGAACCGGCAGGTTTCTGATAATAATTCCGATGGGTTTATTTGATTGCACCGGTGATGTATCGCGCTTTGATTTCTAGTTGACGGAGGATATATTCCGGCTAATAACTTGGAAGGGGCGATCGTAATAGATCTGGAAATTAGTGAGGCGAGGAACTTTAAACCGTCGTTATTAGACATAGGTAATTCGGTTGACATGCAGACACAGACCTGATAGGTAAATAGTTGATGGGGTCATTTGGCATTTCTTTATTACATTTTCTCAATGATCTGAAAAAATATATATAATTTTCTGGCGTTTCTGAAGCCTTTAAAATAATTTGAGAACATGGACACGCGTAAACTGCTGTGTCCATGTCACTGCCTTCTATAACGTGCTGAGTTGCGCTCCATACCGTTAACTTGCATTTAGAATACGAAGCGTAGGAGGGCCGTCAGCGTTGTTGGCATTACGATTTTTATTTATATTATGGAACATTCAAATATGTGTTATTAGAAACACTAAAATAAAACAATCAAACTTTAGATATCGTATTGTACCGAAAGGTCCCAGTACAACGATAAAATGTCCAGACAAATTATTTATTAGTTTGCCCCTGAATCTCAATACGCAAAACTTGTGGCAAAAAGCAATGAAACGCGACATATTTCTTGAACCCAAAGCAAATAAATATGCGTTGTAAAATAATATTTATATTGAAATCAGTTTTGTTATAATTTTCAATATACTTGATTTTTAGTTTAGTCGTTTATATGTTATTTATATACGTTATACGTTCTTACATTTAAAACTAAACAACATACCTAAGCACTAAGTAAGTACCTAATATCGAGTTTATAGATTGCTAAATTTTGGGTTTTGCAAAGTGTCTCAATAAAACAACTACTAGGTACATTCTAATAAAGCTTCGGAAATTAGTATGCAATTTAAATTTGAATAATAAAATTTATAAACTAATCATCTACTCAATTATTTTTATAGTTATTGTGTGAAATTTTGGTTTTCTTTTAGTTATAAGACACTTAACGTAAATTTCTCTTTTAATATAAACATAAATTGCACTGCACTGTCCCCGTAGCTTTATCGTGAAAATCTCAAATAGAATATCTAAAGTCAAAGAGAATACATCTGAAAGTTTGTTTACACATCGTGTATAATTAGTAACCAAACTTTAATTAAAATTTAAAGCTGGCTAATAAATATACAGGGTGTCCGGAATATGAGTGCCTTAATTTTACTATATGATAAGTTGTATTACACAAAACATATTTGACTTAATATTTTTTTTTCTCTAACCAATGCTAACAGAATTATGATAAGAAATATGTCTTGAATATGTGACGTCGCTCGCATACTATCTGAGGTTGTTATGTATTTGTACATAATAATTACAAATCGGTACACCCAAACATAGGTACTAACTGTGAATAATTTTCATAAAGATCATTTCACTACACAGAATAATGGTACAAGTGTTTAAAATGATGTTCCTTGCAGGAATCGTTTACTGTACAAACGTTTAGAAGCCAGAGAGTTTTGCCTAGATTTGCCGTAAATTAACATGCCAGCTGGCTATGGTTGCTATAAATGGTTTCATTTTTGTTTATGTACACTTACAAACATCAAAGAAAAACTAGTGAAAAATGAAACGCACTACTTTATATGCACCACTATGACTAATATTACTTTTAGGTTATCACTTATCAGCAGCTGACTGATATATCAATGTTGCCGAATCCTACAGTACGTAACAGTTTTAACAAGTTTCTCCGAAACTTCAATTGTTTACTTCATTAATACTGATCCTAAAATCAAATTACGAACAAATTACATTACAGGTGATTTTAATTTCGTAACAAAGCTTTGCATATTATTGCAGTTGTATTTTTATTTTTGAAATGTATTTGTAGACAAACTATTTGTTTTAGGCACTTTTTTATAATAGTTTTTTGTTGTTTTTATATATTTTTAGGTATTAATAATATTGTGTGAAACTAACTACTCTGTGGACTAAAGCCCCAACCAGCGTTGAATTACACCCACAATATCTACCCATATATTCCTTATTATCAGCTTTTAACAATTTTCACTGCATTATAATAATAATAATAATAATAATAATTTATTGCACTTGTTACAAATCAGAATTGTACAGGCTAGTCAAAAGAAAGAAACGATACACAGATGCATTATTTTACACAAATATAGGTTTATACACTAAGGCCTTACGACTAATTTGACCCATTTCAGATACAAATACATAATAATTGACACTTCTAACTGCAATAATCCGCTATACTGTATGGCTCCAGTTCACATAGTAAATTGAATAGATCTGTTTTAACTTCATTAAAAGATTTTTATTTTTAAGTTATTTGGGAGGTGATTATAAAGTTTTATACAGGTATAATACGGGCTACTTTCAGTTAGAGATAGTCTATGCATGGGATAACTGTATTGTTGGCCGTGTCTTGTATCATATGGACCAGGCATTATGTCTGCTTGAAAATTGTCTTTATTATTATAGAGGAACTTAATGCTTTCATATATATGTATGCCACTAAGTGTGAGCAGATTTAGGTTTTTAAAGTGTCCTCTGCAGGAATCTGTGGGAGATAATTTTTTAATAATACGTATTGCTCTCTTTTGTATTTTGAATGTGCTTCCAGCATAATGGCTATTACCCCATATGATAATCCCAAAACGAATTCTTGAATAGAAGCTTGAGTAGTAGAAAATTTTAGTTATATTTATATTACTATATTTTGAGAGGATTCTTAATCCAAAGCACGTTTTGCTTAACTGTTTATTGATGTATGTAATATGTTCTTCAAATCGTAAAGTTTCATCTATATGGATGCCTAGGCATTTAATTGATGTAGAAAATTGTATTCTGTGATTATTGACATCGATATGATTTGGAGTGTCTAGTCCATGATTTGTTTTAAATAGGATTACATCAGTTTTCTCTTGATTTAGAATTTGCCCATTATTTGTACACCACTCTTCCATAGATTTAATAATGTTGTTTCCTTCATCCACGATGTCAGGGAAAAATATTTTCTCTTTACAATGAAACTAGTATCGTCTGCATAGTTTATTAACAACGAGTTGTTATTAATAATTGACTGAATATCGTTAATAAAAATAAGGAAAAGCAGTGGACCGAGCGTACTGCCCTGCGGAACTCCACTAGACAAGTCCAAGGCCTCCGATCTCACACTGCTGCCATTAGTCTGATCAGTTATTTTTAAAGTATGTTTCCTGCCTTCCAAATAAGACTTATACCATTTAAGAGAAGTACCACGTATTCCGTAATGTTGCAATTTGATTAGTAGGATATCGTGATTGATGAGATCGAAGGCCTTAGACAAATCCAGAAAAATGCCACAGGCAATACATCCCTCATCAAGTCCAAAATATATAAAGTTTGTCAATTCAAATAGAGCAGTTTCAATACTTCTACCTCCAAGAAATCCGTGCTGTGAATTACTGAATAAATTATGTAACTTAAAAAATCGCATTGTTCTATTGTACATGACTATTTCAAAAATTTAGATAATACACTTAGCAAATGGATTGGACGATAGTTTTCAAACATACATGGGTCCCCCTTTTTATATATTGGTCTGATAACAGAAAATTTTAGGTTATTGGGAAAAATTCCCTTTATGAGCGATTCATTTATAATATGACATAGAGGTGTTACAATATGTTCGAAGCATTTTTTCAAAATAAAAACAGAGATCTCATCATATCCAGAACTTTTCTTAGGTTCAATTTTATTAATTATATCCCACAATTCCGAAATAGTAACAACTTCGAGTGCAAGTGACTCTGGGTTTAAAGATATACTACATGTAAATTTATTTGTGTTTGCTATTGCTTTGAGTACATGGGCGACTATATTGTTAAAGTATGCGTTCATGTCGTTTGCACACTTATTAACGTTTTTATATAAAGGTTGACGATCTTGTTTGACATTCCCTACCATATCCGAAATTATACTCCAACTTGTTTTAGTCTTGTTTTGTGAATTTGCTAATTGGTTTTCATAATGTTTTATTCTCGATTTTTCAATAAAGTGTTATATTCTTGTTTGTACTGTTTAAATGTGTTTTTGTATTCGGGAAAGGCAAAGGATAAATTTTGATATTTTAGCATTATACTTTTACAGTTACTTAGTTCAGGATTGTTTATCTCTTTTGTTTCTTTTTTGTTTTTTTGTCTTGTTTTAAGTGGGAAATGTTTATTGAAGTATACTAGAAAGGTATTTATAAAGTTATTATATTTTATATTTACATCAGTGATCTCATACACGGAATGGAAATATTCATCTTTGATATCGTTACAGAACTCTTTTATAGCACTTTTGGGGAAAATTCTCTTTTTACTTAAATGCATAATTTTTTTACCAATGTTTGTAGTCAATATCTGTGCTGAGTGGTCGGATATGGCACCATATACGGGATTAGAAAGGCATTTTAAGCCAATATAAATCAAATCTCCTACAATTCCTATCAATGAAGTCATATGTATGCTCTCTGATACCAAACATCATTAGGATATCTAAATGTTTGGTATCAGAAAGCATGCATATGACTTCATTGATAGGAATTGTAGAAGATTTGATTTATATTGGCTTAAAATGCCTTTCTAATACCGTAAAAAAGGTTTTTGTTACTTTTGGTCAGATATATAAGCCCTTAAAATTACGGCACTCATATTCCGGAGACCCTGTACCTATAACTAAACAGATTTGTTGTAGGTACCTACATAAACTTCTTTTTTTAGAAATCAAAACACTTTATTTTATAAAAAAATATATACAGATTTTTCTACAAAACTGTTAAAAGTGGGCTTTTAATTGCCATTTTTGATGTTAAAAATGGCATTTTTGACACGCGTGTTAAAAGTAAGTTACTTTTAATACTAGTGTTAAAAGTAAATTGATTGCTACGAAAATTTTGGTTCATAAACATTGCGATCTGTGTGGTATTTTTGATTTCTTATTTTTATTGAGTTTAAAGTTCTTCCGATTGTTTTGTAGAAAAATAGTGTATATTAAATAGCTATTTTAGTAACTTAACTACTTCACTTATCTACATAATTTGAAAAACCTAAAACCTACTTGCTATTATCGACTTTCGTTTCTCATTTCACAATTTACAAATTGGTGATTTGTGTTAAAATAATCCATCATCATAATCTACCATCGGTAAATTAGACGAATATGCCTTTAAATAGCATACTGTGAATTTTAAAAGTATTTAACTTCTGCTAATCTGTTTTAATTTCGAGTTCGAGGCGGACGAGTACCAAGAAGCTGTAGGAGATAATGACGTCACGCCTTGCAAGCATTTAATTCCAATTATTTATATATTTCAAGAACTACTTATCAGATCGCCTTCAAATTTTCGGGGTTGACCATACATCATAAATGCTTCATAACAATTAAGTAAATAGTATAACTTGAGGTTTGATCAAAGAACCCTATTTTAGTGTAATAAATCACTGTTTAAGGTCGCCGTATTTCGCGCCATAAAATTATCAAATTTGTGGTGTTTTTTAGCTACTGAAATCTCGAAAAATAAAACACGTAGAGCAAAAGTAATATCAAAAATAAAATGACTGATATTTTGTTTATCCACTTTTACTATTTAAACTCTCCTCAAATAATATAATAACTTTTAAAATGCATTTGTATGACACATATTATTTCGCTATTATAACCCCACATTTTAACAATTCTTTTCACATACTTACAAACAAAAGTGAACAATCTTATATGCAGGACTATGTAAGTTTCTGTTATAACAATGTTTACATCTATACTTGAATTTAAAAAATACGTGTATTTTGAAAGATTTCAGTACCTAAAAATTTGCTGGATAGATCGATTTCTGACGTTATATATTGATTTTACTTCGGTATCTTTGAAAATTCGCCGGTGCCATGAGACAACATTGTTGTTATTTGCTAAACTCTATATTATTCAGTTCTTAAATGTCTAAAATTACTTGTATTTGTAGAAAACACTATTTTAAGAATAAGGCGCCCTTAAGACAACTATTAGGAAATAACCACTTTTCATTACCAAACCAAACTTATTCTGTATGTACAGAATGTTTAAAATTATGGACAAAAGTTGTAACATGATTTTCCTCATAGATTCATTCCAATGACAGTTTTCAAAAATTGGATATACATAGTAAGGGTAAGTCTAAGTACTAAAAAGAAGGATTGTATGTATTATCAATAATAAGTATGCAGAGTTATTCGTTATAAGAAAACAAAAAGTGTAAGAAACATTGGCAGACATTTTTCGGAAAAGTAATAGTAAAATCACTTTCACTATTACTTTTCCACTATACCACTAGGGTTGTATAACCAATACATGATAGTCTTAAATGAAATCAATGTAGACTATGACCACAATGAGGATGATCATGATATATTTCCAACCGAGATGTATCAGCGCAAATTGCTGTGTGACCTTGAAATCTGGAAGTAATTAGAAGAGATATCAGGAAAGGCACCAGATAGTTGTTTCAGTTTCAAAACGAATGTTTCCATACATAAAATAGACATGGCATGTGGAAATGTAGTTAATAGTCGCAAGGGTGAGAATATTTTTTTATGATACCAATTAGTTATATAAGCTTTGTTATCAGATAAGTTAGGCTTCATTTTTGTCTACTGCAACTTTAGATGCTTGTACCAAATTTATGAATTAATTACTTTATTAGGACACTGTATACTTTACTTTATTGGTTTTAATCTAAGTCGAACTTAGTGAATTTCTTATAAATTGAATATGTAATTTATTATTCATAAAAATTGAAGACAAGTTAAGCCAATCGGTTGAGAACAGGTTGGAAAATCCCGGTGGTAATTCAAAATTCAAGTCATACGTACTTGCCGCAGTATGTAGCCTAGTTCACTAACTACCCACTCTAGCAGATGGCAGCCACCCACTTTACTTATCCAGAAAACTCTAGGGACTGTGCGAACAGTTTAAGCTTTCTTGAATTTTCGTGAAAAAATCAGAGACGTAGGCAAATTTGCTTTGTTCAATATACAATCCCTAACATCATAAAAATAATTTCATATCTAGACGTATCTGTAAAATGTAGTATAAGTATGCATCTTTCAGAAAAAGGATCAATATTAAAGAAAATATTGGAATCATTCAAAATGACATAGTTCAATATAAAATATTTTGAAAATTTGAATCTTAAAAAGTACTTCAAATTGTGCAGTATCATCTATAGAACAGACTCAGCTTATGTTTGAAACATATAGCTTGTAAAATGGCTTACAGATTTTAAAAAAATCGAGAGTCTTTATTGGAATATAAATTCAAACTAAAATACTATCGTATATGTTATTAATTTATACAAGAAATTTACAAAAATGTCAGAACTTCCCGAGATCATTAAACGTATTGTTGTATAAAATCAACACTATGCATAAATATAATATTTTCAATATACTATATGAGTTTTGAAATTGTAATTCTTAACATTTTTACAATAATTAACTGACTTTAAAATTTGATAATTTATTTTTAAAACAAAGTTAGGATCGATCTTTAAACTTAGTTTGTTTTTACCAAAATTTAAAAGTTCCGTTTCTATTTCTCTACTAATCTATGAGAACTGGTAATTAGAACAATATTATTTAAATTCTTGTTAATAAGAGTATTAGTAACTGAATCTTATCGAATAAATGAAAAATAATCAGCGTACTGATAAATTCTACAATAATTTAAGTATGTGTAATTTGCAGTATAAATAGAGAAGAGTAATGGACCTAATATACTCCCTTGCGGTACTCCTTGCTTAACATGTCTATACGACGAATATATGTTATCCATAAAAACCCTTTGACGACAATTTCCAAGACAATTGGTAAATATAGAAAGAATGTTATCACCAACTCTGAAATATTTCAAATTTTTTACTAAAGTTGCATATATTTAATGAAAGATACTCTTGTTGCATATAGCTAAAAATTACCTTTTATATGTATTTTAATCATTTTATACAAACCATAAAAACTTACATAATTATTATTGCATTGGAGTAAATATTTTTCATGCCCTTCTTTGTTTTTAATACATGCATTTCAGTAGAAACTGAGTAAAATAGTCATTTCATGTCATTCCATAAGCAAACGTCAAACGGATTGAGATTTAGAACGCGATGTGGTCATGTTACAGATTCTCTACTTCTTAGGGCTATCGTGGTTGATTAGTTTAACTGTGATTAAAATGTGATATTTTATAATAATTTAGTGATTTCAAGTAACCCCATAAATTGAAATATGTATGGATCGCGTAGTAGCCATGCTACCAGGTTTCATATCTATCGTTGCCGGTAAGAGTAAGCATAAGTATGTTTATCTACAACTGCTTTATAAGAGTCTCATTACAGTATTCATTTAGCACTATTTCAGTTGAACAATAAAGGTTATTACATCACTAGTGGTGTAATGTGACATATTACCCCACTAGTAAAATATTAAAAAAAAGAGATCACTGTTTAACGGTTATTTTTATTAAGAATTAACAGGTTTATCAATTTGGCAATTAATAGATAATTTAACTTAAATTAAATTGAATTACTTGTTACTTCTAAATATTGAAAACATAACTTTGGCAATTCGTAAGATTAATACCAGATGAATGCAGGTGGTCTTCTATCTGTATTAACAATGCTTACATTTTATTTGTAAGCACTTGAAGGCGATCTCTCTTCCAAGAACTTTTGTGGCGTTTTTTTTCTTGTTTTCAAGAGATGTATCAATATAGCCTTCACACATGGTGTTGGACCAACCACCATGCTGTTTTATAGTTAGAAGGTCTGCTCCTGTGTTGGCTATAAGTGAAGTAGGTGATCGTCGAAAACAGTATCCTGTATATTGTTAAGACTGTGATAAATTGAGAAAAAAAAGCAATCTTTTTGGCATTACACTAGAAGTATTTATACCAACAAGAGGTTTCAGGCATTTACCACCTCTGTAACCAACAAACAATCTTCCATGATCGGCATGACTAGGACGCAGGGCGAGGTATTTTCGTATTACTTGGACTATATTCACATTTTTGATTCCCCCGTCAGTGATAAAGAAATCTCGAGAAATTTTGGTTTTCGTATCCAATATGGAGATATGTTTCCTTCATATTTTACGTTTTCTAATAGCAATTCAGTTAACTCGTCCAAACTGCATGCACAAATAATTAAGGCAACCTTAAATAGCAAACATTTTCTTGTTCTTATCATTGCTAGCAAGAGTTTTGTGTCATCGGCATCTTATACAAATTTTGAAACATCCTCTTTCGTTAATATTCTTGACTTTTTTTTTGGTTTTTTAGAAAAGCAATTAGATTGTTGAATTTACGGAGGTCAACATTTTGCCGCAAAGAGATTGTAGACCGCAGCATAGAATAACTACCCGAAGACTAGATGATTCTTGGATAATTCTTCAAAAAATGCTAATAATACCTTTTTTCTACGTTCATGCAAAAAATAAAACTTTATTGAACTATATTTAGTGGAAAAAGTGGTTCTTTATTGCACTAGTTCAATAAAACGTTTATTGCATTCATCTGTCATTCTACTACAGCGTTTCAAACATAAACATAACCGTTCAAATCGACGTCACATTTTCCTAGACTTAGTGTTATCTAAATAACATTTTTTGGTTTTTGCATGAACGTAGAAAAAATATTGTATGCAACTCGTACGAAAAGTGCTTATTGCACAATAAACACTTACTTTTTGTACTTATTGCATAAATAACAATTTTTTTGCTTCATATTTTATATTCTTAGATGCACACCAATCGGTGAATCGTTTATAAAATTGTTTGTACGTCGTTCTCGATTTATCTGGTAAAAGTGAAGCTACTGCAGTTGCAGCAGCTTTTTCAATTTCAAGAGGCAAGTTTTCTGTTTCTGAATCAATATCAATAAAATTTCGTGCAGTTCTAGATGAAATTTTATATGGTACACGTGGGATAACGGCATTTTTTTATTACATTTGTGAAATTACACATGCAAATATCTCACTCATGTATAATAATGCCTATATCGCACGTGTACCATACATAAATATTAAATGTTTCGAATTGCTGAATAAATTGCATAAAACGTATATTTGTTTCACAATAAGTTATTTGAAGAATCTAATCCAGAGAATCAACTTTAATTTTAACTTAGTTCACGGAGAATGCAAAGTTTATTAGAATATATAGAGATATTTATAAAAGGTACCTAAAAATTTCGTTATATTTACAGAATTTTACTTAGATGCTATTACTACGACACTGATATTGTGAACATTAGATTTATTAAAGGTTAATATTTGGTTGAGTATTTAAGTAAAAATAAAACTAAGGATTGTGTAAATGAAAAGAGTAGCAGAATGAAATAGAATCTAGGGCATCGAGCAATTATTCTCCATTTTGTTTACTTTCTGTTTAATTAGGATTTCGGCATGCAAAAAATGATGACGGCCTAGCAATAAAAGCATTTCGAGCGCCACTGAAGCCGAACCTTGTCGTTTTTATTGCCGCCTCCTTACAAGAGCGAAGACGAAACATTTGTACAAATGAAGCTTACAATGCTATTGTGCTCGCTTTCTTATTGTTTTAAGAGAAGTAATATGGAAACGGTTTAACGGAATGCTTTCCTTATCATTTTCTCGTTTTATTCGAAGAAAATGTAATTCGTGTTCTTTTCCGTGCTCCCTGAACTACACGTCAACGTTTATTACTAGTTCATGCACGGGAGTTGCGTAGCTGAAATTATAGAATCCAGCTACGGTACTGTCATAAATGGTAAACGAATAGCAAATACTGAAGTTTTGAATACAAATAACAAACATTAGGGTAACAGAAAATAATTCATATATACAGAGTGTTACAGAATGACGCTAAGAAAACCTAGGGGCAGGTTCTATGTTTAAAAATAAGAAAGAGAGTTTATATAAACATGGCTCCGGAAATGCCTCGTTTTTGAGATACAGGTTGTTTAAAATTTTCTGTTTTAAATACCATAGTCTTCATTTATCGAAAACCGATCGAGATGTTGAGATAAGATTTTGTACACAACAGTGTATAGTGAAGGGCTACTTTTACGTGTATAAATTGGCGTTCGTGCCGTTAAATACACATTTTTAGCAAAAAAAAAAACTGTACATCACTGACTTTTGGTTAAATTGGTATTGCTCTCTTAAAGGCAAGTTATTTCTGATTAAAAAGTGCCTCTTGGACTTATTCCAAGTCGAGTGACTTGCTTTTGAATTGTTTAAGTTAGTTTTTAATACATTCCTTTGAAGAATGTATATTCATAGAGACGCCTTCCTTCATTTGAATTTCTGTTTGCTTTTAAATACATTAATGTATGTCGACCAATTCTTCACATGCCTCCTATACCTCCATCTCTTCCACGATTCGGTTTCAAATTTCCCTCGCGTTGCACTACATTTGCACTCACTGCACACTGCGGTAAAAGTAGCTGAATTTAGCATATGTTTACTGGGAAATCGTTCTGCTAAAGCACTTTCACAGTGTAATAAATTAAAACGATATCCATCAACTTCGAGTTACTACTATACACGCAAGCCATTTTTGACACTTGAAAAACTAACGTAAACACTGGCGACACAAAAACTTTAGTGACTACAAAAAATAATCGGAGTTCAATACTCGGAATCGCTTGTCTAGAGACAAAGGTTGAAAATATTTTCAGGTATTAACAATATTGTGTGAAACTAACTACTCAGTGATCAAAAGCCCCAACCTGCGTTGAATTACACCCACAATATCTACCCATATATTCCTTATTATTAGCTTTTGTAACATTTTTTTACTGTTTAAGAAAGGTATTTTAATCTAATATGTATCAAATCTCCTACAATTCCTATCAATGAAGTCATATGTATGTTCTCTGATACCAAACATCTAGGTATGCTAATGAACATCCACAGACAAAACTCTATTCAATAATTATCTAAAGAATTTAATCTATTTACTAACCTGATATACTCTATATATATTAACCTCTGGAGTGGGAACTCGAAATTCAACCACAATAGATGAGATCTGACCTATTTCTGCATTTTTAGGATTGCTTCATCAGATGTTTGGTATCAGAGAACATACATATGACTTCATTGATAGGAATTGTAGGAGATTTGATACATATTAGCTTAAAATACCTTTCTTAAACAGTAAAAACAGTTGAAAATACTACAATTTCAATAATGTTTTACTTGGAAACAATAAGAATTTCATAAAATTTTTTTACGATATCGACTCTATTTTTCATAACGCAGCTATTTCCAAATTCTTTTAGATAAGTTCTGAATCATCCTGTATACAGGGTGGTACTTAAGTAATGACCCATGGAGATATACTAAATTTCTCACTTCAAAATATTACGATTTAAGTCAACTTGCCTTAATAAATTGTTGATAATAAGAAAAAGATACAGGGTGTCAAAGTTGTAATTTAAAAAGTGATAAGTACACTGTGTTTAACTGTAGGGTGTACGAGCCCTTTTTTACAGCAAAAATCTGGACGATTTTACTAATGAATTAAAATTACTTACCATCAAAAATAATTATAAATATGAAAAATATTTCAAGTTTTAATAAAGTTATGGATATTTAGGGTGTAAAATTGTTTCTGGAAGTAATTATCATCGAAAATAGTAACTGTAAACAATTTTTCAACGAGAAAATTATGTACATGCACTAAACATGAAAATAATAAAACAAGTGATGTAGTCATTTAAAGTTGAAGGTCAGAACAGTAGATTCTGTGAGTATCAGATTTTTATCTCGCATTCAACACGTTCGTTTCATAGCCTGAATATTGAGATTTTTAAAAATTTCAAAACTTCAAGCAAAGTTTTCTTCTATAAAGAGTGGGCTGCTCAAGTCAACTTGTGGCTGGATTTTGTCTATGATATGTATACTTAATTCCAGCGGAGCATGCATTTTTAACTCTCAACAGTTAAAACGCTAGATTCGATTGAAATTCACGAAAAATGACTCATTTTCAGCACGCTGCTATTATTCAAAGGGATCGTCCGAGCCAATTATCTTCATTTACACTGAAACTACTATCTTTCCCACTCTGAATTCCGTCTTGATCATTCAAATATCTTCAAACAGAAAAAATTTACAGAGTCTTTATTTAAATAGGCGGAAACAAGCGCTTGTAAAAATCAAACTCGTGTAAATATTGTTGTTTGGGACTCTAGAGAAGAGATTTTCAAAGTTACACCAAAATCTAAAACGGGTCAGCTTTGCCAATTAGACGATTTCAAATGGAATGACCCTGTATCAACTTAAAAATTTGGGAGAAGATGTTTTTGGATATATTGGAGATATAGAAATCATAATCTGTTTTCTATTTCGACGTATTTCCTAGAGGGCGCCACATCTGCCATAATTGTGACGTAAATGTGAGTGTAACTTTTTTGACCCTAACGTTATCACATTTTTTAATCTTAAACCTACATTATTTTTGAGGAAAAAAGGTATACTTGTCATTAGTTTCAGAAATTGGTCATTTTCGATAAAATAGCTTTTCAACAATCATTGTACAATATTTGAAATGTATCCTGCTGAACAAAATAGTATCTATATCGAATTTACCAACTTTACCAATTTTGTAGTTCATTTAAAGCTTCAGTTTTTAATTTCGGCTTCAAGTAGAGAAAAAAAACCTACAAAATTCAGAACAATGTTAATAGTATGAGCAATGAGTTGATATTTTAGAGATGGATGTGCTAAAATATGTCACATTATTTCGCATCGGAAAAACTGTTTTAAAGCCTTGTCCTCATACACGCAAAATTCGTGAAAATTCGCGCAAATTGTTTAATGGCGCGAAAAAGACGAGTTTTAGTGAATTTTACCAACTGCAACATTTTCTGTCATTTTCATAATAAACAATCACTGACTGTCATGATAGATTGTGAGAAGCTCAAGACAAACGTATTAGCCCCACATAGTGATGAAAACATTCCTGTTTTGTTTTAAAATACGTTAAAAGTTGAGACCTTCCCACCATTAATAATTTAAATAAAGAACTGCGTCCATGAGAACAAGACGTAACAAGGGAGAAAAAAATAAAAAAGTATATATTAACTCCTTAAAAAAGTTAGTGGTGGGATGGGAGATAAGAATAAAATAAACTGATTCAGTACTTTCTTTGAAACAGGTAAAACGGAAACAATCTTTCTATCGGCTGATAGTAAGCTTATTTACAAACAAAATTGATTATTAAATATAGAGGACTTAAGGCATCGAAGGCCACTGAAATTCGTTAGAGAAAACGTCATTAGCGAAAGTATAGCATTTTGTTGCAGCAACCATTCACAAAATCTAATTCATAAGAGATGATCCCTTGGTATTAATGCATGGACACATCTCTAAATACAATCTCTAAAATGCGTTCCTCAGCTACTGCAATACGTCGTGGACGCTCTGGACATACATATCTTACATGATTGGGTTGCAAATTTCCCGCGTCACGCCCTTGTTGTACTACCGCGGTAAAAGTAGCTGAATTTGGCACATGTCTACGGGAAATCGTTCTGTGTATAGTTGAGAAGCTGCTCGAAGTCTTTTGTCGATATTCTTCAACTCCAAGTTGCTATATACGTTAGCCATTTTTTACACTTGAAAACCTAATGTAAACACTATCGCAAAAATGTTAATACTAAAAACGCGGATATAATGCATTCCGATGATGCTAGAGACTACAGTAAGGTTGAAAATACCACAACTTCAATATTTTTTTTCTCGGAAACTATAAGGATTTTATAAACATTTTTTTACGATATTGACTCCATTTTTCATGATGCATCTGTTTCCAAATTTTTTTAGATAAGACGAGACAAGGGTTAATTTGATCGCAGATTAGGTGATCTTCGGTTACATACTAAAAGTATGTACCGATGCTAAAATAAATAAATTTGGAATTCATTACAAGCCTTGCTCACTTATGCATTGAATAAATGTTTAGTATTATGGCAATTGCTCAAGTTTTCTAGTCATACAAAAATGTAATGTTAACTAAATGCGTAAGGTGATAATTTGCAGAGTACAAAATGGTGTTTGTAAATTAAATATCTAATTTAAAATAAACGCTTCTTAAAAGATTTCTAACTACTGATACTAATTATTAAATACTAAATTCGCTGAAAAAGTAAGTCACTGCTAGTTTAACAAAAAGAATCACCCTTGATAAAAAAATAATTACCAGCTGAGAACCGGTAATGTCGACGCGCTAATTTGGTTCAAAGTATCCATTCAACTAGGAAAGTAATCTGGAAAGTAAAGTATGTTTGGTAAAAACTCATTACCACTTCCTTAAATTTCAGGATAACGAGTTAGAATAAATCGATCCGCTCTATTAATCTTGATAATTACTCTCGCTCCCAACTTTTATCGTTTTCTTAATTCCTTTTTTTACAGTCTGTGCTACATTTAAACTTTGAATGTTGCACTTTTTTTAACGGAGATTTATTAACTCCCGATAATTTTCCTGGACTGATAGAAAGTCAATAAGAGAAGATACTTCTGACGGCTCGAAGTCTTTGTGCTCACTTCCTTCGTTAACCCATGGAATATGCTGTGAAGGATGCAAAATCAACGTAACGATTGATAGAAAGAATTACAGGAAACATGACTGCGTCAGTTGTTAACTATATCTTTAAGCAGAACAAAAGACATATAATTGTATTTATTTACTATTATAGTAATTGTACAAAAATAAAAAAAATATCTAAATTCGCAAACTGGAACTCAGCGATAATTGTTTTTCGCTTACTGCATCCCGTCAGCAGTTATGCACAAAAATAAATAACAACAAAATGTTATATAAAATTAATATATCATAAACATTTATTTTAATAATTTAGCAAAAAAGTGACATATTTGAGACCATAATATTAGTCTCTTTGTTCTTCGTGATGGAATTAGGTACTAAGTTTTAAACACCCTATGTAGTGGTACAATTTAAATTAATCTCTGAAAATATTTTTGTAGTAAGTTAATTTAATTGAGTTCAAAAAATAGAGCAGTTTCTTATATTGTACGTTTTTACAGACCATTTAAAAATTGTGAAGGGTTGAATAACCTTAAAAATTGACGTATACATTTTTGCCTAGTCGCGGCAAGAATTCAGAGGACTTACGACGTCATACGAACAAATGAATAATTCGTTATAGGTATTTTCATCAAAATATTTAAGAAACTGCAAATGAGAGTAATCAAACTATGTATATACTACACTAAATGTCCGGAAATGATGAGCAAAAAATTCAGGGGATAATTATATAAACAATAAATGCTACTTCTTTCTATAACATTTTTTCCAAAACTGATTAACGGAGTTACAGGATGTTAAAGTTAAAATATCATTTTCGATATTTGTAAATAACTTCTTAAGAAATCCAAATATTTACATAAAATTTGTAAATCGGGGGTTTTTGCGGACGAGAAATTCAAATATATTTCTAATTTTGATGTCACTAGTAGAGGTCGCCACTTGTGGCACACCATGTTTCTTTCAAATGGCAGACTTTTTTGCATCTTAATGTATCTATCCGTCTATCAAAACAGTCGATTATCCTACCTGTTTTATTTGAAAAAGGTATACCTTGCTGAAGTCGGTAGGCGTAACCATTTTTGAAATAATCCTATTTGAAATGCTCAGCGCACCGAGTAAAAACTGTTTTGGTTTCAGGTAAAGAACCTTTTTTGCTGAATATACAGCAAAATATTACATGAAGAAGTTGTTCAGAATCGTAAATTATGGAGACGTGCAAAATTTCAAGAAGATCGGCGAGGTTTGATGAAACCATTTTTCAACAAAGCACAAAGATTTTATCAAAGCAGGTCGATTTTTTTTAAATTTTGCATATCTCCATAGTCTACCGCCGTGAACAACTTTTTCAAGTAACATTTTGCTGTATTTTCAGTAGAAAATGCACGATTACAGTTTTCAATCGGTGCACTGAATATTTCAAATATTATTTCGAAAACTGTTAGAACTCCTAACGACTTCAATAAGGTATACCTTTTTCAGATATAACAGGTAGGAGAATCGATTGTATCAATAGTTAGATGGATACACTAAACAGCAAAAAATTTCTGTAATTTAAAAGAAACATCTGCTATAAGTGGCGCCCTCTACTAGTGACGTCAAAATTAGAAACATTTGAATTTCTCGTCCACAAAAACCCCCGATTTACAATACTTATGTAAATATTTAGATTTCTTAAAAAGTTATTTATAAATATCGAAAATAAATTTTAAACTTTAACACCCTGTAACTCCGTTAATAATCAGTTTTGGAAAAAATGTTATAGCATTTATTTTCGGTCTAGTATTACCCCTGAGTTTTTTTGCTCATCATTTCGGGATATATTGCACTAAATAGCAAAAAATTATTGTTTTGAATGCGATCAAATATCGAAAATTATGTTGACAATAAAAACAATTGCGTAACGTCGACCGTGACGTAAGATGTCTGAATTATTACCTCGATTATAATACTTTTAGAAAAGATGACAAATAATCTGTAATACGAGTATATGGTAAATATAGGAATGAATTGAGATATTTTTTTTAATACTTTCATAGACAGATGTTTCTGGTTTTTTTGTTGCATTAAAACAGAATCATAGCATTATTATCCTTTTCTAGTGATTGGTTCTCTGCCAGCTCTATCAAAAAACCAACATCAGCAAAGACAAACTAAAACAACTAGGATTATTCGTCAGATACCTCACCTATGGCAAACTGATGAGAGCTAATAAGCTCGAAACCATTATATGTCTGGTGGGTTACTGACGAGTGACTCTAGCTGTTTGCTATAGGTTTTCCAGGTGTAACTTAATGCTGGTCGGGGCACTAACCCGTACAGTAGTTGTTTCTTAGTTGTTTCCTGAAATTCCGTCTTTGCATTCATGTCTGTGGAGTAGCGAATGGCCGATAGATGTAACTTGTTCTACACCGCGTAAAACAGTATTATTATTTTTTTATTTTTAGCACTATACAAACATATTTAATTAGTTCAACTTCAACTATTTATTTTTAAACATCGGACGTATCCTTTATGTTTAATTTAAGATTATTTTACTCTATGAATAGAGTAAAATAATAATCAGCAGCTGTGGAGGATAAAAATAATTCCCAACAATTTTATCAATATTTTCAGCCATACTTGAAAATTAAATTGTTCCGGCAACTCCACGGACTGGGAGCTGGAAAATTGTTTTGCATATCGCCTGCATTCTGTGTTTGAGTAAATACGATAAAATGACTTTGATGGACATATTCGCGTGATCAGCTGCTCCATGTCGTTATTTTTTTAAAGCCTTTGCATCACTAAAATTAAAATTAATAAATTTCTCTCCACTAATTTATTACGCACGTCATATTCGGTAATTGTTTAATTAATCTAGCTCGATTATATGGTTACGGCAATATATAATATGAGGACTTTCATTATAATTAGGTGTTTATAGCAATCACAATAATTACAGAAACATAGCAGTAGAATAAATATTATGAGTGTCTACTTGAAAATGCTAGCAATAAGTTCAGTTTGTTTATTTCTAGCAGTAAGACAGTGATTACAGCAAAACCTGACAATTTGACTTGGCCATAATTTTAAAAATAAGCTTTTTGTATCTATTTAATCAATAGCAGTAGTAGTAATCAGCAATATATGCTTTATAAATTGTATGGGACTTTAGGTTTTTAATATTGTGCAATAAAGACGTCACGCCTTGTATACATTACTATGCATTCTAGTTGCATAAAAACATTTATTGTTGAATTCAATTTAGGGCACAAAAGAATAAAACACGTAAGTAATTTCTTTACTAATACATCCTCATTTAAAAATAGTAATCATAATTAAAGTATTAATTAAATATTTGGCGAAGGCGCCGATGGTAATATTTAAATACATTCATCTGAAAGTAATTATATGCTTTTATTTAATAATTACACTACGTTAAATACGTCGAAGCTCTTTGGTTGCAAAACAATATTTTGTGTATCATATTCATTTTGCTGTACTTATATTACGCGTATTCTATCAAAGTCCTGTAAAATAGAAAGGACTAGTAAAATTCAAGTCGAGTCAAAGCACCCCCGTAATTTGATTGTTAATATATCACTATCGAAACGATAGTAAAGGTGTGTATACAGGGTGTACCATTATAACTGGGTGATAGAGAAACTGTAGATGATAGACATCAAAATAAGAAGATTTAGCCAAAAATACGTTAGTAAAATGTAATTCGCCTAAAACATACAGGGTGTTAAAAGTTAAAATTAATTTTTGAAAATATTTAAAAATTTGAAAATGGTTGAACTTATTGGTGCTAAAATGGGTACCATTATGTTTTCTAGGACGAGAAATATGAATTTACAATATTCGGATTCATCATAGAGGGCGCCAGTTATACAGGGCGATACAGAAATTATCTAAAAAATTCTGAGTGTGCAGGGGCTCTTACAAATATAATTTTGTATAGAAAACATCAAAAAGGATAGTTCGAAAATTATTTAAAAACACACTTGTGCACGGCACTGAAAACTGGTCCACTGTAAAACCTGATAAGACGGCAATCTGCGACCGGACAAAAAATGTAAAGAAATGCTCAAGGAAAGGTATAAATAACATTTTATAACGCTGATTTTATACAGCAAATTTAACTGCTTTTGCCGTTATTGTTATTAATTATTAATAGATTTATTTTGTGGTTTTAATTAATAAATTAGTTTGACACACGTGATGTTACAACATTTTGGGCCCGTTATACCCAGTTTTTACAAACTAACACAATTGTTTCTGCTTCTTGTCCGTTTTGAACTAGAAACTTATTGGCGGCATCTATGATATGTTTCCTTAAATCGTCAATAGTATGTATCCACTTCGGTGCAATACACTTCCCTTCCCTTGGTGTTAATGCTTCGACATGCTGTA
Organism: Monochamus saltuarius; assembly: GCA_025584915.1. Classification (NCBI taxonomy): domain Eukaryota; kingdom Metazoa; phylum Arthropoda; class Insecta; order Coleoptera; family Cerambycidae; genus Monochamus; species Monochamus saltuarius. Next base: position 7,638,075 of record CM046726.1, read on the forward strand.
CATTAAGCCTCGTATATGATACGTCACACTGTTACAATTGGCCGTGGAAGTCCTGGAATTTTTCATAATTCAGGTTAGTAAATTTAGATAGATTAATTTCTTTAGATAATTATTGAATAGAGCTTTGTCTGTGGAATTGTTAATTAGCATACCTAGATGTTTGGTATCAGAGAGCATACATATGACTTCATTGATAGGAATTGTAGGAGATTTGATTTATATTAGCTTAAAATACCTTTCTAATACAGTAAAAACTGTTACAAAAGCTAATAATAAAGAATATATGGGTATATATTGTGGGTGTAATTCAACGCTGGTTGGGGCTTTAGTCCACAGAGTAGTTAGTTTTACACAATTTTATTAATACCTAAAAATATAAACATTTTCATGATGCATCTATTCCCAAACTCTTTTAGATAAGTTCTGAATAATCCTGGATGAATACATTTACTCTGTAGTTTAATATTTTCGACATTTGGATCTGGCTGATAATAAATTAGAAAAAGGAGGCTCTTCTAAGTAGAAATGGTTCTCCTGTATTGATATCGCTCTCTAGCCTTGTTTGCAATATACAGGGTGTTTCTAAACTATGGTGCCAAATGAATATGACAGATAGAAAATGTCATTTTGAGCAAAAGTTTCATGTAAACATAGGTCCGAAAATGCATAATAAAAAGTTACAGGGTGATAAAGGTACAGTTTGAGAAACAATTTTTCGCAATAACTTCTACAAAAGTTAGGCAATTTAAATGAATCTTGGTGCAGTTTCTTAGACACTAAAATGCAACAATTTCGTGCAAGAACAATTTATTCCCATCGCCCAGGAGCGGAGAGCCGGGGTAGCACATAGGATTTTATTATGAAAAAAATTGTCCTTTGCATTTTCGGAAAATTGATCAAATTTTCTGAAAAATAAACTAATATGTCACAAAAAAGGTACTCTTGTTCAATGTCGCCAACATGAACCGTTCTCTTTAAAATTTGCAAAATTTATTGTCGTGCACCCGACAAGATAGAAGTAGCAATGGAAGTTCGTCATCATAGTAGCCATGAAATTTAAAATAACCTTTCAGTTTTCCTGTCAAAAGTTAATTGTAAGTTTTGATAGTATAAAATTTAGCTGGCGTTACTCATTAAAAGTTGTTATGGCAGAACAATACACCTTTGGAGAACTTGCAGATATGCATTTAATTTACGGAAAATGTGGCTGTAATACAAGAATGGCAAGTAGATTATATGAACAAACCTATCCAAATAGAATACCTTCTCGAAAATTGTTTATGTCCATCGACCGGCGCCTTAGAGAAACAGGTACTTTTAAAAAAAGTCATTATGACACTGGCCGTCCCAGAACGATCCGAACTCCAGGGGCTGAAGAGCGTGTTCTCCAACGTTTTGAAGAAAATGATACTTTAAGCACCAGAAGAATTGCTTTCGCCGAAAATATGCCACATTCCTTGGTATGGAGGATTGCTAGGGAACAACAACTGCATCCATATCATATGACTAAAGTACAAGAATTGCTTGCTGAAGATTTGCCAAAACGACTACAATTTTGCAACTGGATATCAGAAAAGGTTCGTGTTGATGCGATGTTCGCCAAACGTATTTTGTTTACTGATGAGTGTTGTTTCACGAAAAATGGCATTTTCAATTTAAGAAATAGTCATCACTGGAATGATGAAAATCCAAATGCAACAGTTGTGCGACATTCACAATACAAAATTAAAATCGATTTATGGGCGGGAATAATTGGCAATAAACTTTTGGGTCCAATTGTACTTCCTCTAAATGTGAATGGGAAAATTACTTACATTTTTTGAACAACGACTTTGTTGAATTTGGAAGACCTTGATTTTGAAACCAGAAGAAATATGTGGCTAATGCAAGACAGGGCCCCTCTTCACTACTCTCGACAAGTAAGGCGACATTTAAATAATATTTTTGCAAATAGATGGATTGGTTGTGGATGAGATGCTCCTCAGCCATGGCCACCAAGAAGCCCAGATCTAACTCCTTCAGATGTTTTTGTTTGGGGATATGCACAATCTACAATGTATGAAATTTCAATAGAAGACGAGGATCATTTAAGGCAAAGAATAACGGACACTTTCAATGAAATAAAGACGAATGAAGAAGTTTTGAATAAGCTCCCCTTTCATTTCTTAAAAAGAGTTAGAGCATGTATTAGAGCTAACGGTGATCACTTTCAACATATGCTTAAATAACTTTTTTTTGTAGTAAGTAGTTTTGTTATGTTGTAATTTAAAAATAAATGTTATTGTTATAACAAATTTACAAACCAAATCCATACCCAGTTACCACATAAAGCATAGCCTTCTTGATTACAGCATTCTTGTTGTCGGGTGCACGACAATACATTTTGTAAATTTTAAAGAGAACGGTTCATGTTGGCAACATTGAACAAGAGTACCTTTTTGTGACATATTAGTTTATTTTTCAGAAAATTTGATCAATTTTCCGAAAATGCAAAGGACAATTTTTTTTTCATAATAAAATCCTATGTGCTACCCCGGCTCTCCGCTCCTGGGCGATGGGAATAAATTGTTTTTGCACGAAATTGTTGCATTTTAGTGTCTAAGAAACTGCACCAAGATTTATTTAAATTGCCTAATTTTTGTAGTTATTGCGAAAAATTGTTTCTCAAACTGTACCTTTATCACCCTGTAACTTTTTTATTATGCATTTTCGGACCTATGTTTACATGAAACTTTTTGCTCAAAATGACATTTTCTATCTGTCATATTCATTTGGCACCATAGTTTAGAAACACCCTGTATAAGCAATTTAATCTTGTATTTAATGAACATTAAATCGATTACCTACCAGTGAAACAAGTCAATTGTATTAACAAAACAAGAAACAAATTAATAACTTATGTAAGTTAGTTTATAGTGATAAAACTCAAACTCGGGACGAATTATAATACTATAGAAAATTCAAAAGTCTGATAATTTAGTTAGAGTTCGACGTCATATGAAAAATCTTTGAAAAAACGCATTCAAGTTAATGCTGGACGCTCTTAAATAATTTAGTTTTTGCTCCTGTTAATAAATATGTTTCACTAGTAGCTAAATGATTTAATTTTCATTAAATACATCTGTAATTGGCGCCCTCTTTGAGGAAATGTAAAATTTGAATTTCTTGTTTAAAAAACATATTGATATCATTGATTTTAGCAAATTGTTACGTAATTTCAACATTTTCTATTCATATTTCACTTCTCAACTCTTTTAATTATATGGCATAAGTCATCATTTGCTTCATGACATTTTTTTCGTATATTTTTATCTTTCTGTACTAAATTACAACTCTTTTTATTGTAAAATAATGACACTAGATTGCATTATCTAAAATCGCTATCGCAGTTTTTTACAATATTTTAGTAATAGCGGCACATATCTAGGATTTTTTCATATATTTTCAGGTATTAACAATATTGTGTGAAACTAACTACTCAGTGGACAAAAGCCCCAACCTGCGTTGAATTACACCCACAATATATACCCATATATTCCTTATTATTAGCTTTTGTAACATTTTTTTACTGTTTAAGAAAGGTATTTTAAGCTAATATGTATCAAATCTCCTACAATTCCTATCAATGAAGTCATATGCATGCTCTCTGATACCAAACATCTAGGTATGCTAATGAACACCCACAGACAAAACTCTATTCAATAATTATCTAAAAAATGTATTCTATTTACTAACCTGATATACTCTATATATATGAAGTGGGAACTCAAAATTCAACCACACTGAGTAGTTAGTTTCACACAATATTGTTAATACCTGAAAATATATGAAAAAACTATACATAAAAGGTACATTTTTATTTATTTTAGTAGGTCGTTATGATACTTGACAGTTAATCAGTTTGACGCTGTCGACATTATTTAATTTTATTTTGACATTTAATTTCAAATAATTTTAATTTATTGGTATAATAATTTTTATAGTTAGATATTTGACTCAAGTTAAAGGAGGCCACCTGATGAAGCAATCCAAAAAAAAATGCAGAAATAGATCAGATCTCATCTATTGTGGTTGAATTTCGAGTTCCCACTTCATATATAGAGTATATCAGGTTAGTAAATAGAATACATTTTTTAGATAATTATTGAATAGAGTTTTGTCTGTGGGTGTTCATTAGCATACCTAGATGTTTGGTATCAGAGAGTATGCATATGACTTCATTGATAGGAATTGTAGGAGATTTGATACATATTAGCTTAAAATACCTTTCTTAAACAGTAAAAAAATATCTAGGATTTGTTGGCTTATCTTAATGGTAATGAAAAAAACGCAATTTCAGCCATCCTGTATGTTTTACAGTTTTCTAGATACCAATAATGAGCCATGAAAAACGAACTATCCTGTATATCTACTTTTGGGGTATAGCGTGGGTCACTCATGTGTAGCATCGCAAAACTTATCCCAACTTGCCAGCCGACCGACAAATACAAAAATAAACCGAAACGGATCTCATACTCGGGCGAAAAACAAGCGAAAACAACATTTTCCGGCCGCAATGCAAAAACCTCCACGAAACACAGCCTTTCTCAAGTAAATTAGCGTTGGGAACACATGTCGCCAACACATAGCACTCACCTCGCTGTGCCACTGCATGCCAGCAAAAGCTCGCGCAAGCTCCTTGCAGCTTCGAGCTTATGGTCCAGAAAGAAGAGTTGGCTGTGAAACAGTCAGTAGTCATTGGCAACCCCCGCGAGTGGCTCGTACTTTGACGCGTGAACCTCGAACCCTCTCAGACCGGTTAAGCTCGCTGGCAAGATTCGTTCCTCCTAGTGCCCTGAAAATCAGTAGGTCACACGTTAGTCCTCAGTTGGTAAGTCTCATGTTTCCTAGCCTTTGAATTTATTTACAGTAAATTACCATTTAAGAATTTTGTTACATAGTACGGTAGATGAAAAATTTCTTGTCATTCTCAATAATCTGTACAGACTTGAAAGAAAATTACTTAGCTTTTCAGTGGAACGTCAAACACATCAGATAGCAGTCTATGTTTAATACAATAATTACTTTAGGAACTAACATTTATGATCAGAAAATTATTTATAGTTACGCCCACTATTTTCCTTCATAAATTAAATACTATTTTAAACTATTTCGATTTTGTCAAGACAATAATTAAATTTTAAAACTTAAATGTTTTTGATAAAATTTACTTTCATTATATGTATCGCTTGCATGGTTTATTAGTAGGCAAAGATTCTTTTATTAATAAGCCTAGAAATATAGTGAGCAAAATTACAAAGAACTGGGAAAATGTTTTGTACCCGACATCTAATAATTCCTCTATATTTTAATTCCATTTTTAGAACATGAATTGCTGAATTTTCTTTTACTTAAACTGAAAAAATAAGCGATCATCTGGATCTGATGATGTTCTAATATTATGAAAAGAAAGTTACCGATGATAATTCAACTTATCTTAATTTATCATTTAGCACTGACGTATTTCCAGAAATATTAAAATTGGGTCATATCTAATTTGTACATGATCCTCAACTGGTTCAGGATTATTGACTAATAACGGCAACGTCATGTTTCTCTAAATTCTTTGAATATGCATTTTTGTATAGATTATTATCTTTTGTCAGCAGTCAGCATGGGTTTCTTTATGGTAAATCTACAAATACTGCTGTTATATCAGTTTTGGAAACTATAATTGATCGTGTTGAATCTGGCGAGGATCCTGTTGGTATCTTTTGCGATACCTGTGTTCAACATAGTATCTTAATTAACACGATATATATTCGATTCGAGGCGTCGCCGTCGCCCCTGAATGAGTGCATTTTTGTTAAAAACTATCAATATGTTAGTATTAATCATATTGATAATAGTGAACAAAATTAGCTCTGATATTTTAATTAACAACATGGGAGTTCCACAGGGATCTGTGCTGGGCCCAATCCTTTTTTTTTCTTTTTTTACAGTAACAACATTGACTCGGTTTCATCTGTTGCCCCTATTGTTTGTTATGCTGATGATACTGCGGTTTTGTTTCATTTCCATGCTGTGAATATTTCAAAATCATGTCAGTGTTCTATAAACGATTTGTTAGCTAGGTTCGAAGCCTCCTCTTACACAGTTTCAAAACAGAGGAGATTAGATTTTATATTAACTGCTCAATAATTGATATAAGTATAAAAGATTCTTTAATATCTTCTAATTCAGGTAATGAAAGTTCTTGGATGTTACAATTGACGAAAATTTGAATTGAAAGGACCATTGTCTTTCCCTAATTTCTATGTTAAATTCAGTATGTTATATGTTTAGGAGACTTAAAATGGTACTTAATCAAGCAGCAGTTAAATGGTTTATATTATATGAGTGGAGTCGAGATTGAGGTATGGAATTTTGCTTTGGGATTCGTCCACTCTGTCACCTGATGTTTTTCTTGTTCAGAAGCAAATTCTGAGATTAATAGAAAATATATATCACTAGGTTTCATGTACAGATATTTTTAAAAAGTGTAAAATTTTACCTTATGTGGTTTTTCTACATTCAAGTCAGCAGCTGTTTATGTTTTTTATAAATAAACAAAAGTTTTGTCTAAACTTCGAAATCCATCAATACAACACTATGAATTGTAATAAATTTCATATGCCTTTGTTATTAAGATTTATAATCATTTATATGTAAATACCCCAGTCATAAAAACAAAGAATATTTTGAATTTTGATTTGATTTGATTTTATTGATTTATTTTGAAATTTTATTAGGGACCGGCTTCATTTTTAGGCATTTCGTATACTTAACAAATAATAATGTGTAAACACGCTATAATGCAGAGTCTAGAGGAAGTTCACTTATTGAGAATAACCAAATTTGGTACATTATTTCGATTTATCATTGGTCTTCTTTGACTATGAGTTCAAGTAAATTGAAACACTACAATTATATCAAACTTGTTGACTACTATTGATCTACCATAGATCGAATTTAAAAAGAATGAGAATATTCCACGCAGAATTTAATTTAAAACCCTGGAATTCTGGACTCTAGTTGTTATCTTATGATTATGTAAGGTCAGTAGTGATTGTCTACTATCTGTGTAGATTCTAATTATTTTGCCCGTTGTATGTCTACGGGCAATTTCTTTGGCGGCTGTGGTTATACCTGCTAATTCCGTTTGTACTACGGTAGCATGCTTATCTCATTGTCCACTAATAACGAATATGTAAGGATCTGGAATAAATCCCACATCCTGCAGTCCTGCACCTTCTCTCTTTTTTGACCCGTCTGTGTAGATGTTGATAACATCTTTACTGGCGGTCTCTTCATTTCTGATAAGTACCGTGTGGGGTCTGTCAAACACAAACTTGGGACAAATACTTTCAGTGTCTGCCTGCAATAGGGGCATCTTTCTGACGACCCCACTCCACAGGCGACTCCTAGCTTCTCCACATCCTACATCAGCTGTAATACCAGTATTTTTGAGGTGAAGCATAGTTGTCGCAGTCAATTCTCTTAGATAAATATCCAAAGTTGGTAGACATAGCATCACCTCCATTGCTATGGTAGCTGTCGTACGTATAGCTCCAGTTATGCAGGCAATCCTTCGTACCTGGCCGAGCTTTTGTTTAGCTGCCCCTTTTTTTACTCTTGTTAAATTAAAAAAAAATAAGGTTTTAACAGGATTTGAATAGTGTTTATTAGAAGAAATCAAAAAGTCAGTAGTAGTCTTTGTCTTTAAAATTTTAACAGTAATAAAACTACAAAATAAAATAAAAATTTAAAAAAATTAAATGAAAACTAAATAAACTTAATATTCAAAAGGTCTCTAACAGTAGTACTAAAATGAGGCGGTGCCTCTTCTCGCATAAACGAAAACTCTAGTCTAAGTTTCAACTGTAAACCTTCAATTAAATCAGGGAGAGTATTTTGCAGAGGTTTCAAATAACTTTCGCTATTTAATCGATTTGGCAAAATAGCTGGTCCAATCAAATAACGATCAATAAGACCGGCCCAAACATTTATCTTAAACTCTCGTTGAAAATGTCTAGGAGTTATTGCATACAGCTTTACATTGGGTTCATATCAAGGTTAATTTCTCTACGGGTGAAATAAGCCTCATCAGTGAAAATATTTTTTTTGTGAAAATTAATAACCTGATGGAAAATAAACGCGCAAAAGGTTACTCGTCGATCCAAATCTTGAGGCAATAGCTCTTGCAGTTTTTTAATGTGATATAGATGTAGTAGATTACGTTTAAAAATTCGGTGTACAGAAGTTCTTGATAATCCAGTTTATCGAGAGAGAATGTTATTACTTATTTACGGTTCATCTTCAACTGTTTGTAAAATATTTTTTTCTTTTTATTTGCTTATTACGCTAGGACGTTCTCGGATATTATCCTATCTCTTGAGCCCATCTTTCAACATTGAAAAATGTTTCTCTATTTGGAAATTTCCTACGATATTCTTCCACGCTTCCATAATTTCTTTCACAGAAACCTATCACAACTAATATATCAACTTATTCGCTGAATGTGAATTTTCCAACCATTTTCAACAACAAACAGTAGCAGAAATAAAATAGTTTTATTACCAACAAATTTTAAAGACAAAGCCTACTAGTGAGTTTTTGACTTCTAATACACTAGTAAAATCTTTTTTAAATTAAAACATTTTTTAAAAACCTTTTATTGAAAGGTTTTTAAAATTTAACAGGAGTAAAAAAGTGTTTTAAATTATTTTTTAAGCGGGATATTATTATTTTCAAATTTGATCAATGGAAAAATAAGTTTGATATAATTTTAAGGGCGATTCACCCTCAACCTTGTAGTGTTGCAACTTACTTGAACTCACATTCAAAGAAGACAGACCTAAATAATGCACCAAATTAAGTTATTCCAAGTAAGTATTAAAGTAATTCAAGGATATTATTTTTTTTTTCGCTTCACGTTATCCTGTAACTCCACCTGTGTGTAATTTTGTATATAGGTATGTTTCGTTAAATTGCAATATTTTGGGACCCCCTATATTCACCCGTTCTGTGTCGGTTGTTATGTGCACCTACACACACCTTGTATTTTCGATTCCAGCACTGCCAAAATTAATTATATTTCAACTGATGTACTATTTTAACTGTACGAGAGTTTTTAAGCACTTTTATTTTTTATATGTGATGATTACTATTATGTGTTTGTACACTGTTTAATCGGAATTTATATAATAAATGTTTCTTTGCGTGTCTGTTCTATAGTTAAATATATAACTAAGGATCTATCACTGGACTTAATGCGACAAAAACCTGTATAGTTTTTACAGTATACCTGTATAGTTTTCACAGTATACCTGTACAATTTTAATTTACAGTGTGTCCTGTTTTTCAGGTTAACACCTGTGGAAATGTGATAAGGCTGTGAAATTTCCGCCAGTCAATTTTTTTGTAATTAGTACGCTAAAGTGACTTTGTATTCGACTACGATTTTTTAAAAGTGTCATTTTTTCAGAAAGTGACATTTGGATTTTTTTTTTCAAAAATATAATCTTATAAAGCTATTCAGCACCCATTAAAATACCCATATACCCAATTTGATCGTCAAATGTCTATTGAGTGTGTTTTTATGGGGCAGATCAAAGATTTCCATGAAAGTGCAAACAAATACCAATCGGGCAAATAACAAAACACATAAACTGCAAGTTTAACTATTTTAAAAAAAATGAATGCACAAAAAATATAATGAAGTATGCATACTAAATTGCTGAACACAAAACTACAAAATGTTAATCTAAATTAAATTAGTAATAGTTTTCGAACACAGTCGAACACTTCTTTCCAATCGTTTGCTTAAATTTAAAATTGCTTTATGCAGCCGTAGTAAAAATAATTATCGTGCAAAAACTGTATTGAATAATGAATACTAAGTTGTTAAACAATATGTATATGTATATGTAAAGTAATTTTAAATTTAAGAAGATGATTGAAAAAATGTGTTGGACTGGACGGAACTGTGGTGGAGGAAATTAAAATTTAATTTAGACTAGCGTTTTGTTTGACAATTTAGTATTCATAATTGGTGACATTTTTTTTACGTTTTACTGTGGCCGCAATAAAAGCTGTTAAACTTATAGTGTGTGCTTTCCCTTTGTCCGATTGGGATTTGATTTCACTTTCATGGGTATCTTTGACCTACCTTCTAGTTCTGATATTTCGAAATTTGGCACTCCATAAAGAAGCAACAAATAGATTTTTGTCGATCAAATTGGGAAAACGACCCTTTCGGGACGCACTGTATATCTAACACAAAGTCTGAGTGAAGCAATTTTGAACAGAATTTACCTAGTCCGTTGGTATACTTAACCCTTCCAAAGGGTGTTTCCCTTAATTAATAAGTTATGTGGCTAAGCCGAGTTGTTATTACGTTGACTCTGTTATGATTAATAATTAGGGCAATTAATTTCGCGAATACACCATTCAACACCGTTCCCTATGGCGAAGGGGGCCTTTACATATGTAAAACGTTTGCCCCTGAAATATTTGTACCCCCTTTATTAACCAAATTAGAAGTGGGTGATAAATCATGGCTTAATTAGAGTATGTTTATTATCTGCAAAATATTCTGCGTTCGCGATATTATTGCTCCACGGAGACCGACGTCAAAGCGTTTTATTAGACTTGATGACTTGTTGAGCCATTGTTATTGGAATACCGACGGTAATGTTATTTTGACAAGAATTACAGTATGGGAAAACGAACCTAATACACACTACATAGGTCTACATGCAGGGTTGTTATGACAAAAGAAGTAAATAATTTTATTAGCAATCATATATTAATGTTGATATTTCAAACTTACAGTAAGTTTGAAAGAACCGTGTTTCTGGCTTTGACATGTATCCAGATGGAAAGTGAAATTTACCAGGGTGGAAAGTGATTAATTTCCACACAGACAAATGTCACTTTCAACCCAGGTGCGTCTTTGAATAATCAAAATGTGTGTTTCAAAAAAATCTTATTGTATATTAAAACATTCTCAACAAATCTTATTTTCATTAAATATTACAAATTATTTTACTACGCAACATTGAGTAAACGGACCAAAGGCGGGTTGATGGCTTCTGATTTAGACAATTTCGCTAAAATATGCCAGCACAATAGTTTCTGAATACCTTTTTGCGAGCATCAACTTTTGAAAACATAAACTTTACACGACTTTTTCTAGGTAACAAATCTTTTCCAAACTTTCAGCGGCTTTCCTCAGTTGAGGAGGATTACAAATAATTTCTTCTGTATCGCTCATTGTTTTCGAAAACACTTTGTTTATGACAGTCTATCAAAAATGCAACTAATTTAATTAAGTTCATAGTGGTTGTTAGGCTTTCACGGCCGGTGCTATCCCATTTGATAAATAGCGATTTTCCAGGTTGTTATGGTTGTTATGTTGAAGTGCATATTGCTAGCTTTAGCGGGGATTTTATTACCTGCCCTGGTTGTTCTCGGGCTAGGCTCTGTGGGGACAGGCCCGCTTCTGGTGTCTCTGGACCCGCCCACATAGTGATTTCGGCTCCTATTGTCGGTATTACCACTGCTACGGTCGTAACCGTTCCTTAGATAATGGTGTACCTCCAAGGCGTTCCATAGCCGCCACTGTAATTGGTCGCATCCCATGCCAGAGCATGCAACTAGCTAAATTCTAGGTTAAGTTATAAAGTTTATGTCGAGTACAGTTATTTCTCTATAACATGTTATGCTATGCTATGTGCTGTTTTTCTAGTGTTGAAGGCCCAGCGGAGATATGGCAATCGTACAAGATTTTATAATTAAAGACTGCTGCAGGTGCAATCTGGGTTTAGGAGGTATTCCTTACATGGAATTTCAATGTTCTTAGATAAATGTGTATTCTGTTTGTTAGTGAATAATTTTGACGCATCTGTAATGAGTTAAAAATGTAGTTTTAGCAGTGTGCAACGAAGAAACGAGGAACGAATGCAAAATACTGCAGCTAACCAGATTAACTGTTACCTATCAGGTACTTAGGTATTGTTATTTTTAAATATGTTTATTTTCTTCGTTTTTACATTTGACAAGGCTATAAAAAACGACCATCTAGTAGTTGACAAATCTAAGCCATCTCGGACGAAGATTGTCGTGGGGGCCAATTTTCCGGGGGAAATGAAGGTTTTTGCTCCATTTTTTAAACATTAAGTGTTACATTTTATTATCTTTTAGACGCCCTTGAGCCCGTGCTTAAATTTTTTTGCATAGATGCCGAAGAAAATACTCGGTGTTTCCAACTGAATCTTCGAGCTGTCTTTAATCTGTAAGCATCAATGGTCCTGATAGAGAACGATTTAACTTAAAATATTTGACAAACATTGCTCAAAGCTTTAACAAAATGCAAACCTGTTAAATTATTCGACACAAACAACAGGTGCAATATCGTCGTCTGTTGATATTTTAGGCCTCCTGGGTGTGGCAGCAGATCAAAGCGTAATTCATATATTTATTTTTTTTATCTTTCACTAAAAAAGACACATTCCAGTAATCAATAAAATAAATACCTCTTCCGCCAGTGGGACAGCTATTGCTCTCTTTGAACCAAACTACTTAGATCTTTGCTTCATTTCGGACATGTAACAGTGGACATGATTTTCTTCTGAAGTGATAAACTGGCATATAAAATCCACTTGATTATTTCGATACCTCTCCAAACGCACACAATAAATTTGCATCCGTATCAATTATTGATCTACAGTGACACTCATCTAATCGACAGTTTCTTCATGCTCAACTTCTTCAATCAAAATGTATGTTGCACGTTGTTGTATGTCCTTGGTGACGTTTAGAGACTCTGCTATGTCACATTTTTTCAACCAACATTTATTAAATAGGACAGCATAAACTTTTTCAACAATTTGTTTGTGTAGTTAAAGATTTTGGCCTACTATACCTACTATGGAGTGCGTCTTCTATGGCCACATTTGAACTTTTGAATCTATTTATCAACAGTAGTAAATGAAGATTCCTTCAACCATTATTATTTTGAATATTGATTATCCATAAAAGTTTACGCAGGCAGCATAGGTGAGAAGGGTCTAATAAGGAAACACATTTATTTTAACATAACACTTTGCGGTTCAATGAAGTGCAGTGCTGTGAAGCTTGATGCAGCGTAAATGAGAATTCTGCTTTAGTATTTCAATAAAAAATATTTCAAGACTCATTACTCATCTGGTGAAAATATTATACATATTCATGATTTGAAAATAATATATAAACCTACCAGAGTCTACTTTTATCGTGAAAAACTTCCCAGAATTTATAACTAATTTTATGAAGAATTTTAATAAGAAAATAGTTAATGCCTAAACAAAATAACGTTTCTTTCTTGGCAGGCAAACAAACCTCATAAAAAGACGAATCGATACTTTTAACCCTGTGAATAAAGTTAAAGTCTTTCTAAAGTATTTAAAGTTAAAAGGTTTATGTGGGTGGTAATATTCCTGTCTCTGTGTCAGATATTATCATTATAATCCCCAAAAGTTTTGAAGAATTGGTAGCGGACATGATCCTGAAACAGTTTTTGTGAAGGAATGTTTTTATATGTCTCTAATTAACTTACTGGGTGAACAATTTAGAACAGATATATAAAATGTTTTAAAATGAGAAAAAAATGTATTTTCATACATCATCATACAGATATGGGTATTTCTACACATATCTTATAAAGTTTAAACCACACCAGTCATGGACTTGAATACTATACTCTCCTATAACTGTTACATATTAATGATTCATATAAAACCACTATTTCAGAACTAGGAATTCTTAGCTGAATAATAAACTTTATTTTTGTATTATTTAGTTGCTAACTGTAAAAATTTAACATTCACTAGAGAGATGAACAATCATAATAATGAATATACGTATTATTACTATATGTGTTTCTCAACTTATAAGATCCAGCGGAGAGAGATAGATACGTCATGCAAAATGGAGACAATATCTTAAAAAAAATTGTAAAATCATCTGATGTAAATGTTAGTATTTTCAACCTTTACATCCCTGGCCTACTGTAGCCTCTAGCGGCATACTAATACTGGAATCCGGTTATAGTATTAACATTTTTACGATTATGTTTACATCAGTTTTTCAAGTGCCAAAAATAGTTTACGTGCATAGCAACTCGGAGTTGAGGATATAGTTTTAATTTATAGTGAAGTAAGACGAAATACTTTAGCAGCTTCTCATCGGATTTTCTGGTAGACAGGTGCCGAATGCAGTTGCAGCAGGATATTTGCAACCGCATCATGGAAAAGATGTGCAAGGTGTCTACAGCGTATTGAAGCATATGAGGACATATTTTAAAGATTGTTGAAAATATTCCTCGAATAAATACCAGGTAAATTGTTCAACAAGTCCCAATCAACAGTGTGGTGTATCATACATGTGGCTCAATTAAATCCATACCGTAAATAGTATATCCAAGCAATAATACCAAGGGATTATCCCTTACGAATTACATTTTGTGAATGCTTGCTGCAGCAAAAGACTCAAAATCCCAGATTTACAGCTAGCGTGTCGGCAGATGGAACTATTCTTACACGGAAAGGGATGTATAATATTCATAATACTCATGTATGGGATTTTGAAAATCTGCATGCGATTCAACGGGATTATTTCCAACAACACTTTTCCTTAAATGTGTGAGTAGGGATTGTCGATGATCGCTTGACTGCATCATTCATATTGCCAAATCGAATAGATGAGGTTTAGTGTCTCGAGTTGTCCGACCGAATGTGGTTCGAGTACCTTAATGAAGTTCAAGGAGTACTATGGATTCGACGAGGAGGACCAGTACCATGGCCGCCACGATCTCCTGACTTAAATCCTTTGGGCTTCTTTTTGAACGAATTTTTAAAAAATGAAATATATCGCACTAAAGTGGACGCTAGTGATGATTTACACGAACGTATTATAACTGCTGCCAATAACTTACGAGTTCAAAACGGACAACAACCGAAAACGTTTGTGGACCCGAAAGGGTTTATATAAGTTGTTGTAATATATAGGTATGTCAAATTATTTTTAAATTAAAACCACAAATTAATTTTATGAATTAATAAAAACAATAGCCGCAAAATCAGGTGAATTAGCTGATATAAAATAGATAAAATTTTATTTATTTCTTTCCTAGGACAATTCTTCAATCAATTTTTTATCCGTTCACTTCTGTGCATGCTTTGCCTTGCGCAAGGTCAGGTTTGACAGTGATTTATTTTCCAGTGCCCTGCAGAAGTGCATTTTTAAATCATTGTCGAACTGCTCTTTTCGAGTTTTTATATAATTGTATATGTAAGAGCCTCCTGTACATTCAACTATTGCAGCCTGCAGGGAGAATTTTAATAAAACACCAGAGTTGTTTAAATTAGATTTGTATGTCCCCTTTCTTAGATTGATTGTCACAGACTGTATAAAGCTATATAGGTATATATTATTTTGCAGTAGTTTTTTTTTCACATGGAAAGGAAACAGTGCCTGTTCCCTAATGCTTAATCTTAACGTGATAGTTATATAAAAGAGGTACAAGTTGGGAGCGTTTATCATTGTGATTTTTGTTTTTATTTAAACATTCAATATCAACTTTTTGAATAAGGTCTGAATCACCCTCTATATTAAGTATTAAATAGCAATTAAATATTTTGACTGACCTTGATTGTATTGTTTGGATACTATTTCTCTATTAAAATATGTCAAAACCACTGGCTCAAGCGTTAGTTTCTAATACGCAAAGGGTCACCCTTTTCACCTATCATTAAAGTTCTGAGTAGTTACTTGCCACTTAAATAAATTAAATTAATAGTAGTTATCCCTCAAGCAAGTTTCCCTGCTCAATGGTGGAAATATCAGAATACAGAAGCAGCTTTCCTCTCGAGGTCAATCTTTCGCGATTTAAATATCATTTTTGAAGCCAGAAATTGAATAAAACTATTTATATTATGTACCAATGTATTTATTTTTGTATCTATACTTCGGAGTAATAGAAAAAATATTATACAGGGTGTGGCGCCTTTAATGCAGAATATTTAAAACCTAGATCCTTGACAGCAAATATATATAATATAGGTCATTATAGGTCGATTATAAGATTTGAATATTAAAAATGTTTTATAAAAAATTACAAATGTTACATGACATAAAGTTAACATCAGTCCTGGCTAGATTATAAGCGCGCATCAATCTCGTACCCCGCACAGCGATAAATGCACCTGTAGAGTGGAATGTAGTGGAGTCTAAGAGATTAGTGTTGCTAGATATGAATATTTTCTTCGCATTGAAAAATTTTGGTGTAAAATTTGACTCCTTTGAGGAAAAGATTTCTTAAAATCATTAAAATGTGAAGAATTTTCTGGTTTACGTAGTTTAAAAGTGTTCTGTTTTCTATATATGTTTTATTCGATTTATAAATAGTCAGTATCGTTATTTGTTCCTTTCATTATAATTACGAGGATTAGCCCAGAAGTCGGAGATTTGTGAGGGAGAAAAGACGGCATGTTATTATTAAGCAGGGCGTATTTGCGCCCAGAAACGACATACATTGGTAGGCCCTAACCACCATTCAGTGAAGGAATGAGAGAAACCTGGAAAACGTCATTAATTAGGGGGGTGGTCAAATGTCAACCGCTATCAATCTCTCACATTAGCCTAAGCCAACATTCTTCCACCCTATCACACCCGCAGAGAGGGTGCCAATTCTCTGCACGAATACACATTTGTCATAATTTTGTATAACAGGCCTTTATAAACTATAAAATCTACTCAATTTAAGAGCACTTAGATCAAAATTGTTTTTTAATAAGCATTCCAATTGTTTTTATTATGTGGAGAAATGTTTAAATTGTCAATCTCTGTAAAAAAGGAAAGGCGTATTACGTTATTTGCATTGCGTTGTGTTTGTTTTGCTATTTTGATTTGAGTAACACAAAGAGTCTATAAGGTTTTACTGTAAATTATATTAAATGAAAAATAAGAAGTGTCAGGTGCTATTTTTCGGAGTAGATACACGAAGAACCTTCAACCGTTGTTGATAAAACTACGTTGCACTTTTCCAACAATGAGCAGTCTCTGACAAGCCAAGGAGACCAAACAACTTCCAACTTAACAGTGGATCTGGGTCTATGAAACTTTTTTTGAGTAGATACATCACAGAATTGGCTTTGTTTACAATATTAGAAACATGCGAGGACCAACTCGTCTCTTGTATCTGTCACACCTAGATCTATCTGCGAGGTCACCACGAAAAGTTCTGTATTGTTTATATGATAAGAAATGCAGGTATTGTTTTTTCCCAAATGAAGTACTAAACACTATCACTATTCAATGGAATGAGTCAATGCTGACACCAGCTGTAGATAAGTTGAAGGTCAGGCTCAAGAGATGCAGAATGGGTAAAAGGGTTCTCAAAAAGTTTGGTCAGCATATGCGTATACGTGAGACCGAAAAGCTTTTAACAGCACTGATCCTGACGGAATTCCACTAGTGGCAGTATTGGATTTAGAGCGGGTATTGGCAAAACGAACTCGAAATCATCTACCACTGAGAAATGCTTTAATCCACTATAGTAACTTACTACGTATACCTAGTTTGTCAAGTTTGTGTAGTAGTCTTTTGTGAGGTACTTTGTCGAATGCTTTGCTGAAATATAGGTAAACAATATCCAGGGGGGTACCAGAATCAAGATGCAAAGTCCATGAATTCACTGATGTTAGAATGTTGGATACAACAGATATTCCAGGGAGAAATCCGTGCTGAGAAAGTGGTTATACTATTATCGAGCAGGAATGGAAGCATTGATTGCACAATTAATTTTTCTAAAATTTTCGGTACTACACATATAAAATTAATTTATCTGTAATTTGACACCGTTAATTTATCTCCCTTTTTAATTATAGGCGTAATAGTTGCTTCTAGCCATTGACTAGGTAATATCCCGGCATCAAATAATATTTGTGTAATATCATGAATTGAATAACAGAGGATATCAGCGGAATTTTTAAATATTCTTGGGGATAAGGTCCAGGTGCAATATATTCCTTTAAATGTTTCAATAATTTACGTACATTATCAACTGTATCCGATTCAAATCGGGATAGAGCATTAGGATTGACTATTCCACTATAAACTGGTAAAGGTCCATCAGGTTCTTCTGAGTAAATACTATTAAAATATTTGGCAAACTTGTTTGAGGCAGCTAGGTGTGTGTCGTCGCATATACTTCCTGCATTATTTTGATTAGTTTGTTCGTGAATATTTTTAGAAAATGTAATTTAAATTAGCTTTAATATCCTATTATCGAGTTCGGTTGGAAAAAAGTATCAATCCTGCGGAAAATAGCACGTCAAACGTTTACATCCCACAACATGTAGGTATCATAAACATGGATAAGTTCTCCTTATGGCGTCAGTGACTGGCCTTGGCATCGGAAATAGGGCAACGTTGTATAACAAACATAAAAAACATATATTTGTAATACAGTATCGCAGCTATTTTTCAGAATAAATTTTATTTGATAAGGAAGCAGTCATTAATATTTCATCTTAACGTAGAGTAAATCTGAACGGGACTAGATATAGAAGAAGAAAAAAAACTGATGGCAACGATCTCTACACGTTTTGAAAAGACGTTATTAATTCTCGTCTTTTGATTGATGATAATATAATAAGATGACATCTTTGGATATTGAGAGATTGATACATTTATCCGCCAAGGAAATAAGTTTCAAAGTAATATTTTACGGATTACTTATATCAATAGGGAATGGCTGGGAGGGGATCTGGAGATTGGAATTTATCATAAAAATGAGAAAAGTTTTAAATTAATTCTAAAAATATCCACATTCGTAAGTTGTTTTTATAAACTGCCGTTTGGCGTGAGTCGATACAGAATGGGGATTTGTTTCTTTGATGGCTGCTTTAAATTCTTACAATAATTAAAATATTACATAAGTTTTTTAAAAACTTCTAATATCAAATGATTAAGAAGTCAAAGAGGTAAAAATAATATAAAAAGTTATACATTTTTCACATTGCGTAATCATTTATAGAAAACGTATCTGTTAAAGTATCTAAAACTTTGTATTAATTTGAGAAATTTGTATTTTTGTAAAGTAAACGTGTTATGGATGTTGCAAAATACTGGTGGTTTAAATATTTACATGGGAAAATATCCAATTAAGTATCATTTTCATTCATTGTGGTACAATACAGTCAACTAGCCATAGTCTTTTTCAGCTAGATCCCTTGTGATATTTTTGGCATAATTTTCGGTAGGTATAGAATTTACAGCAGTACCAGTGGCGTACCTGTTAAGAAAATCAAATTTGTCTAAACGGCTAAAGATATAAGAAAAATGTGGAGACAGAAAAAATGATGACAATGCATTTGAGTATGTTGGTATGATTATACAGGGCGATATACTTTTTCTTGTGAAAAAAGTAATGACAGCCATAACCCTGGTACTATTGGTACTTTACGTAAGCTGCAAATTTTATATCTACCCGCATACTAAAAAAATATGCCAAATTTGCCAAAAATATCTCAAGGGCTTTAGAAATTATATATCTTAAATTGATTTTTTTTGAAAACGACATTGTTGTGATCTCACGTATATTTCCCAAAATTACCTTAATTTTTTTTTTCAATTTTAATAATATAATATATCCCTGGATTTTATGCATGCAATTATGAAACACCTTGTATATTTGGCTATCCTAAATATGAAATTATTCATAACTAAATGTCATTAAAGTTCCAACGATAATGTTACGCAGTTATTTTAGAAAATTAATTAATCAATATGTCTTTAGCCCATTTCTTGAAAAATGTACATGCTATTGATTTTCGGCTAGTATTTTTTATATTAATACTTTAGGGTTTGCCATGCCACGAATGTGTTTATTCATACAAATATCTACAGTAGATACATATCTCATAAAATAACACATGGTGGTTTTGTATGTACACAAATTTTGAGGAGCATTCAATAACATAATAATGCATGTGACTGTAGGATTTATTCTGCATTCCAACATCTTTGTTTACCCTTGTTTACACAGTTTTGTATAAATACTAGTTTTCATATTTTTTAATTTGACGGGAATATATTATTTATACATTACTTTCAACCTAAAAAAATATTTTTTGAGTTATAATTAAACTTAATTAACCTAATTTGATATACCTAAGTAATATTATGATTATGATCAAAGTGAGTGGGTAAAGAACTGACCCTCCACTGCGACCTTATAGTCTATTGTGCCTCACATTCATATTATATCTCACTACTTATTGGGCCAGATTTTGTCCAGGTTTTCCGGCAAAAATGCATCTTGTCAAATATGGAGCATATGGTTTGTTTCTCTGCTGAACAGTGACATAGTATATGTAGTTGCCGATTCCTCTTTCTTTAAACACAATCAGCACTCGCTTTCTTCAGATAAATCCAACTTATACATATGATTCCTTAGCCAGTGCCAAATATAGTCTAGCCTATTTAACTATATCAAGCTTTTAGCTCCCTTTGTCGATGGATTCCCTATGAACGCCCTCAAATAAGTTAATCTTGGCAAGTTATGCCAGTATTCCACACAATTTCCCTACTGCCTAGGCCAAGATGGCTGCTTTGGCTGTAGTCCGAGCTATGGCAAGAGTCGATTCTGTACCAATGAAGCTGGAGGAACCATATGACTTTGTTAACAAGTCCGTCACCCCTTTCCCGTAGATACTTGAATAACCAGGTGACTTGTTCCCAACCACTCCAAAGCCTTCTGACCATTCCATACCATTCTTGAATTACACCAGTATGATCTATGTGCTTTTATAGCTACTTGGCTATAATATCAACATTTTTTTATATCTATCAACTTATGTGTATGTTTCCATATACACAATTCAGTGACACGAATTTTTGTCTGAAATATAGTTGCATATTTACCTAGACTTAATGACGGCCTGGTTTTTGGGTTGCAACTATACATTCCATTTTCAACACCTTCTGGAGTCAGCAACTATCTGCCTTCAGAAGATCGGTTCCATCCCGCTCCAATTTCTCTCTACGAGGAAGAAGAATTTCAAAAGAATTTCAAAAGGCAGTTTATAGTTCATTCTTGTAGGAGCAACATCCCAGATCATCAACAAAGTATTGTGGCTTTCTATATTCTTCAGCAGTGGGGCCTATCTAAGTAATAACCTTATCAATGGTAAAAATTTATTGAACACTCAGTGAACATCAATCAGCGTTCGAATAGAAAAAGTCTTACTATTTTACATTTATTTACGATGAAACTAATTGTTTATAGGTATTCCTTTGAATTTCTTTATACCTTATTAGTGCGTTAAATATGTGTACGAATTATTTTGCAGCAAAATGAGTACAATGAATAAATTATAAAAAGATTAGAAATTGGCATGCCATATATTAAAAAATCGTAAGTTGAGCTGATGCTTTATTTGATTACTAATACGTTTCTTCTCTTGCTTAACTTAGTCCGCCGCTGGATGAATTTAAAGGAAAGGGTTAGAAAACAAATTATTTAATATATTCACTGGGGAAGAGGATTAAGCAAAATTTATGTACTCGATTTAAGGCACGAATTGTATTTTAATTAAAATGGAAACTTCTTATCATGAGAATATTGCTTGCTCGCCTAACATTCTTAATGGCGCATCGTTTAATTGAATAGTCTAATTTCGCAAATGGCACTGCGGAATTTGTAGACAATGTGTTTTTTTTGCTTCGTCATACATGAATAGGAACTAAGGGCTATTTCTATGTTTTGAACTGAAGATGATTCCTCACTGCATTTAATAATATTTAATAGAATATTACACAAAAGATAAAATATATAAATATAGTACCTCCCATATGTCGAGGTGGGTCTGAAAATATTTTGTACATAAGTCTATACAGTGTGTTTCAAAGTCGTTTTGCGGGTTAGAATTTTTTTTTTTTTAAATTGAATAATTTAGTTTCATTTTCAACGCTATTATAACCTTTAATAATCCGACAAAACCATAACCTTAATTATTTTTAAACTAAATATCAATTAGTTGTACAAACTGTCAAAAACTATTTTCCAATATTTTGATATGACATGACACAAAAAATTAAATCAAAACCAAAGAAATAGTTCAAAATGAGCCACATTTTCTCTGAAACGTAAATTTACTACTCGCAGAAAATTGAAATTTACTCTGTCTAATAAATGATGATCGTTTACTATAACGTAACATTTATTAGTAATACGATTCCACAATCAATGTTCAATGTCCTCCAAAGAAAATAATATTTATTGAGGTCTGGCTATAGTGGTGGCCAATTTTTAGGACAATTATTTCCTCGTCCTAACCATTTATTTGGAAACTTAAAATTCATAGTGTCTAACAGTAGCACTAAAATAACGCTATGCCCCATCATGCATAAACCAAAGCTATAGTCTAAGTTGCAACGGCAAATCTTCGATTAAATCAGGGAGGATATTTTGCAGAAATTCCAAATAACTTTCGCCATTTAATCGATTTGGTAAAATATCTGGTCTAATCAAATAATTATCAATAATACCGGTCCAAACATTTATCTTAAGCTGGCGTTGAAAATGCCTAGGAGTTATTTGGATAGCGATTTACATCGGAATATTTAGAGAAGTTGTGAACATTTGCAATTCGTCTACGAGTGAAACAAGCCTCATTAGTGAAAAGAATTGTGAAAATTAATATCCTGATGCCAGAAAAACTCGTATACGGTCTAAAATCTTGAGGTAATAATAATAATAATAATATCTCTACCCCTCATTCTAATCACAGGGATTAGCCCAGAAGTCGGAGACTTGTGCGGGAGAGGGGGCGGCATATTATTATTAAGCAGGCCGCATTTGCGCCCAGGAACGACTTACGTTGGTAGGCCCTAACCACTATTCAGTGCAGGAATGAGGAAAACCTGGAAAACCTCATTAATTAGGGGGGTGGTCAAATATCAACCGGCATCAATCTCTCACATTGACCCAAGCCAACATTATTCCACCCTACCATACCCACAGATAGGGTGCCAATCCTCTCCACGAATATAGCTTATATACGGTCTACCGGCAGCTGGGCTCGAACCAACTCCGTCTAGTCACCTCGATTCAAGTACTAACATTACCTGTAGCTAATTCCATTATAAGTTTTGTCCTTCTAGACATTCTATACAAGAAATAACACAGTTAAAATATTCAGTAATATTAAAGGAATACAAAACTAATAATCTCACTTTCCATCGTCTAGTTTTAAGATTCTATCCTTTCGTTTTTTTCGGTTTTCAATTTTTACTGTTTTTGAACAACTTGTTGCTTTTGATTCGTTAAGATTTATTTCATTTTCTTCTTCTTCATCTTTATAGTACATTCATATTTCTTACCTTTAACTAATTTCAATATAAGTTTTGACATTGTCTAGACATTGTCCAATGTTTATAAAAAGTGTTACATAAACAACAAAACACTTATTTCTACACAGGCACAACAAATGAAATGTATTACTATTTGAAGAAGCGCCATACAAGTTGTGACGCTGACAGCATATCATCGTATCTCGCATACAACTGATGAAATATCATCGTATATCACTACAACCAAGCTTAACTAACATCGTATCTTTACATACGATAATTTAATAAGCAAAATGCTCAATTTATTCATGAACTAAAGGTAACCAATCTCTAGTTACGATATTAGTATTCTAAAGTTAGAGCAAAATATAACAATAATTAAACCACAAGTAAAGATAAGATAATATTTAATTTTGAATTTATGAAGCTGTTTATCGTAACTAGAGATAGAATGTTATTAGGGTTAAAAATGGGATAAATCGAGATACGTTAATAAAATTTTCGAAAAAATTTACTATTTATGGTCAAAATTCATTTATGACAACATATCTTATGGAAAGAGTACATTTTGCCTTATAAGAAAATGAATCTATCTTAATTTCGATAAATATCGAGATACGATGTTCTTCTTTTTCCACGTCGATTTGGTCGCCTTAAAAACAATCATTCTTTGCAATTTACTGCGATATATAATGCAAAATTTTAAGTGTAGTATATAGTTTTATTACTAGCAGTTGCAGTTTCTTAAATATTTTGATGAAAATATAATGAATTATTCATTTGTTCGTATGACGTAAGTCGTCTGAATTCTTGTCGCGAGTATAGGAAGTTCTCGGATACTATTGAAGAACTTTCCTGTCTCTCGAGTCCATCTTTCAGCATTAGAAAATGTTTCTCTATGAGAAATCGTTCGATTTGGAGATCTCTTATTCCTTCATTGAAACCTAGTGCAAGTAACATGCCAACTTGTTCGCTGAATGTAAATTTTCCAGCCATTTTCAGCCACAAGCAGTAGCAGAAATAAAATAGTTTTATTAATAACTGTCAAATTTTAGACACTAAGCCTACTATTGACTTGTTGATTTCTTCTAATAAACACTATTAGAATTTTGTTTTAATTCTTTTTTTTTAATTTTAAGGTTTTTTAAAATTTAACAAGAGTAAAAAGAGTGTTTGAATTAAAAATCTGCGCGGAATATTATCATTCTTTTTAAATTCGAAAAAAGTTTGGTTATAATTTTAGGGGTGACTCACTCTCAATGAATACCTTGTAGTGTAGCTTGTAAATCCGCCTGTGTGCAACTTTATATATAGGTATGTTTGGTTAAATTGGTTAAATAATAATATCTTTTAGGTCACAATTCTATACTCCTATTTATAATAAACAAAAAGAATCCTTTACTATTTCATTAATCGCCTTATCTGAAAATGAAACATTGTAAAAACATAAAAAGGTTTCTCGCAGACCGAATTTCATTAAAATACTAATATTCCAGTGAATGAAAAAGCTTCTACTTAATTAGCAATTAATTATGTCTGGCAAATAACGACAATGAATCAAAGAACAAAGCGAAGAGATAGGGCCCTTTGTATAGATTCATCTTGGGTACGGATTAATGAAGTTCTTTGTAAACCGGTTCATGTCGAGAAAATTCGTTACAATATATATATATATATATAGGTTTCGGTTTAGAGATACATTCAGCCCCAAATTGAATTAGAACCGATTCTGGGAATAA
This sequence comes from Monochamus saltuarius, assembly GCA_025584915.1. Lineage (NCBI taxonomy): Eukaryota > Metazoa > Arthropoda > Insecta > Coleoptera > Cerambycidae > Monochamus > Monochamus saltuarius. Next base: position 7,663,232 of record CM046726.1, read on the forward strand.
ACACGATCGTAATGCGCTTAAAGCTATGTAAACTTGGAATCGAATACAATCTAAAATTTGTTTGTATTTTGTTAAGAAGAGATGTGGGTCTGAATAATGCTGTGAAATTTAATTACAGTAGCAAGCCACCATGTTCATTGAAAATTTTAAATGAGATTATATCACAACTTTATTTTTCGTTTATTAAAGTTAAAATGATCCTTTTGAGTTTAAATTGACTATTTTGATATACAGGGTGATTCAGACATAATTCATTAATTTTAACTATGTATTCGAAAGGCCTAATAAAAACAGAAAATAGAAAAAATACTCGAGCTTTCAAAAGATAAACAAATCACTATCAAATAGCGATCGGTAACACGACGTTCTTGGTACTCTACATATTTCTGAGGACGCGTTCGAGTACTGAAGCTACATACATGCTACAAACCATGGGTGTAGTGAACAAAGATTTTAAAATAAAATAAATACTTTTACTAAAATTTCTTTAAATAAGTACAAACTAATCTGATTGTACCTATTAAAGTCTACTTTAAGCTTTTAATCAATAAATCTCCAAAACTACTGAACTGAAGTACATGGTATTTACATCATTATAAAGGGAATTGAAAGACCTTTAAAGCGATCGACTCCCCTTCCCATTTAAGATTTTAGGGGTGGTGCCATCCCCGCCTAGGGGGCAGCACATATAAAAGTGATTTTATGCCAATTTTTTGTCCCCCTCGAAAACAAAATCGACGGGTCTGAGCGTTTTTCAAAAAGAGAACTAAGCTGCCAGAAAATGCCTCTGTTTCATTTTGGATGCGCCACCCTGTATATAGATGTCCAACAGCGTTGCCGCATACATATAGTAACAGCATGTTCGGTACTGAAGTGATATATATTTTTTTCTAATGATAAACTTCTTATTTGCAATCTAAAATGTATGTATGTATATTTTTTGAGGTACCTTTAAAAATGGCTGCATTTTTAAAGTTTTCATTAAGCGTTTTTCAAGTTCTGACGTAAAATTCATTCCATCATGTCCTCGTCATGCTCCGTCAAAAGCTCCGCAAAACTTTATAAAGTAAATCGTTTGGGATAAAAATTAAAAACATACCCATTTTTTGTCACCTTTTCGTTATGTTCTTGAAAGCAAAATCAAGTTGAGCTTGTGCGTTGATATTCCTAAATAATGCAAATCGCATTTGATTATGGATATATATCAAAATCAACTCCATGACTTATGATCAGTAGGTACTGGATAACACAGATGCACATGTCTATTAAAATGTCTTTTATACATTTTTCCACGGCTCTGTTCAGCACAGGCCAATAGTGGTCTTTCGCTACTTCACTTTACCCAACTTGAATTGCATTTAAATTTAAGCAAATAGCAAATTTAATAAATAATTATATACTACACTATTGGCACAAACATACGAAATTCACCAACACCTACCACGCGAAAATGATAACTGATGGATGAAGAAGGAACAGACCAAAGAGAAGCCAGATCTGTTCCAGATGCGGTCGACGGCGGGCTCGCCTGCGTAGGAAAACTAACACGAACAATGTTCGACTTATTCCACTGGTAATGTATTAAACGGGAATTCATTTTGCCAAGTTTTTAGTTATGCCGAGTATGCCGATTACATCCTGCCCGATATCGGCGCTGATTACTGTTGTTAGGCATTTATTATAAAATTCTCATGATTTCATAATAAGTACACAGGGTGTTTACAAAAATGCATATGTAATTATTGTATGTTTATGTTATTAATTAGTGGTTCTGCAGCTCTGCAGCGCTTGTCATTGAATACATTACATACATTAAAAACAAGGTTATTGACCTAGTCAAAATTTGAATTGCCGGATTGTTTATTATTGAATTGCTGTCTCGGACTGTTTTCAGTTGCCAGCACGAGGTTTTTTTTATTACTATCTGTATTTAAATACAAAGAATGTTTCAGCCTCTCTTAATAATTTTACCTAATGAGTATTGCATTTTATTTCACTTTTAATGTAATGGTTTATTTTGATCAATTTCAATGCTAATTTTTTTATGTTGAAACTTAACTTTTAGAAAATAATTTATAGCAATTACATATTACAATAAGTAGGCACTATAGAAAAATATTTAAATTTGGCAACGTCGCGTCAGGCCGACACCGAGTTGAATTGCTGCCAGCGGTCAATGACAGCCTGTCAATTTAAATAATGATTTGAAAATATTTTTTCTCTGCGTCAATATGCATATGTATCTTTTTTAAATCGCGTATTCCCAATATTCTCTTAAAATTAATGACATTATGTCTGAATCACCTTGTATATTTTATTGAATACCTACTGAGAATATAACATTGAACTAAATAAATTGTTGGAGCATTAACGAAAACAGAGACAAATAGTGTAAATGATAACTTTTAAACAGAAACGATATGTTGAATAGTTGAAAATTATATAATTACTCATAGCATATATTAGATTAATAATGTACTCTAAATTAAAAGTCTAATCATAAGCTCATGATGCCAGCTCAAATCAAAAAAAGGAAAACAGCAAAACAAACACCAAACAGTACTTGACTTGACAATTTAACCATTTCGTCACATAACAAAAACCCCAGTGGAAAAGCAAAAACAATTAGCATGCTTATTAAAAAGCAGATTTGATATAAATGCCCATAAATTAAGTTTACAAAGATCTATTGTTGAAAATAATGTCAAATGTCATTTAGCGATCACAAATCGAAGGTCTACTCTGCATTAAATTGTTCTTATAACATTTTACTACCACGCTTTACATTGAAACAACGACTGTGGCATCTGACTAATTAATAAATCGATTAAAAAATTTATAAATAACTTTAAAACTAAAAAAATTTGAAAATCCTACACATTTTCGTGATTTGAAAATATTTTTCTTCACAGATGTCAAATTTTAACGTTTTCTAAATTTTTTGTGGATGCCCCTCTTGATAATTCCAACAAAAGCTGACAACGGAAGAATACTGCAGGGACCAGTTCCAAAAATATTGAGACCTGATGCACTCCTGGCTAGTTATTTTATTGCCATTGCACCGCTCGTGTTCCTTCACCCAGCATACAGATATACTGTTTTCGGTTGAGGTCACTACTAGTATCTGATGGCATTCGCATGCTGATCTAGTTACTATCTTATGATTACGTAAGATCAGTAGTAGTGATTATCGACTATCTGTGTAGATTCTGATGGTTTTACCCGTTGTATGTCTACGGAAAATTTATTTGGTGGCTATAGTTATACCTGCTAATTACGTTTGTACCACAGTAGCGTGCCTATCCATTGCCCACTGATATTGGATATGTATTACTTCATTTGGTGTTCTACGTTTTCAATATTCTGCATTAAAGACGCCACACTCTGTAGAAAATATAATTTTATAGCTGATGGTGATGAGTTCCCACAGTGAATAAAAACGCGGTCTGTGATACAATCATACAACGCTAAATATTTCATCGGTTCGTCATCTTGAATTTTTCATCACGCAGCGCAGCTTGATTGTTTTAAATTATGCAGTGTAATTCAACTCTGATTGCTGTGTGAGTTAACGATAAACGATAAAATATTCGCCGGCCGGGTACTGGATATGTGAATTCTAGAATTTTAAACGACTTTGTTATCATAAATTGTACGAAGTAATTTATGCATAGACATGGTGAATATATTAAAACAAGGTTTCATGATTTTTCCGGTACATGAATTCCAAGGAATAATTTTGTGATTACCTGTTTCCATTTCACAGACGTTAATCTCCACATTTCAAATTAATGATATATTGTTTAAGTTGATACAAGATTGTGAGGAAAAAATATGCTAAACTAAATATTAATAAATAAGTAAGATACTCTAAAACACTCAATGCGACAGTGAACGAATCTAAGAACAGTGCAAAATAATGCAGGACGTTGGTAGAATCAATTAATTATTAATGATACTTAATTTAAACCCTATTTAATGAAGTCACCTTTACAAAGGCGTAATACTTACAGATAATATACTTACCATTCATCTCACAATTTCGTTTGTAAGGATTTCAAAGTCGATATTTAATTTTTTAAATTTGTACTAAATTATGTTTCGTAACAGTTTTTCATGCGATGAAGCGATTTTCTTTAATATTAATTTTATGTTTTTTCTTTATCCAGCTCCTTTCGTAATTAGAACTAGTCGATATTGGTAATTCTGAAAATACGATGCTTTTTCTACCGCTCCAGTTTCTCCTTCACTTACTAATAAGTTTTTTATATAATTTTATTACAATTTCTTGGGCTTATTGACAATATATGTATATCGTACCTTTATGAAATAATTCAACATTTGGGTTTGCAATGGTATTAAATTGGGGATGTAAATGAGGCGTTTATTTATTCTGAGTAAACTTTATTGCGTCTACGGAAGACAAATACTTTTACAAATTAAAATTCAATTTGGATCTTTTTAACTTCTTGTATTTCACTAGTGACGTAGTACGTGTCTACATATAGTGGTCACTGGCTAATCAAAGTTGTTTCTAAATCGGCCATAAGCGGAAAGTGACCTACTATTCTGTGTATTGTATCGAAAACCTGAAAACAACTAATCTGCAGCCTAATGCCCCGACCTATAGTAATCAGTCTAGTATACCGGTTTCGAGCTTGTATTTGCTAGCAGTGAGTAGCCAGTGAGTACAAAACATAGACACATATTACATCACGTGAACTCATGTCCTTTTGTCGGTTATGACATAGAGCCAACAGCCAGGGTTTTTCGTCGGCAGCTCACCTATGGGATACTGATGAGACCTAACAAGCTTGAAACCGGTATACTCGACTGACGACTAATCGTGGTTCTTTGCTAGGGTAGGTCTCAGTACCGATCCTTGGAGGATACCTGAAGTCGCATATTAATCCCGATACCTAAACCTATAGTACTGCACATACAATTCTTTGTCGTGCAAATATGATTGTAGAAATAAAATGAAATTTAAAGTTAAGCAGTACACAAACAATTTTTGAAGTAACATCCCATGATCAAGTTTGTCAAATACCCTTGAAACATCTGTATAAATAACATCAACCTACCCTTTATCTAGAGCCTCTGCAATAAACTGATCCGCGCATATCAAATTCGTTACTGTCGATCTACTCGCTATAAACCCATGTTGATTTGAAGTTATGTTCGATCTTAAATCGAAGGATAAATACACATACGAGTATAAAATAATTTCAAATAATTTGTTTAAATGTATAAAATTTGCTAATATGAAATTCAAGTAATGCTTTCTGAAATAAAATAAATTAATCCAGAATTCAAGTAACGTCCTCTGAAATTAAATTTACAAAGAAAAAATTCCAATTTTGCTTTCTGAAGACAAATTAACCGTTTCTGAAATACATCTGGGGAACGTACAGTAGGTACTTAATCCACTTAAAATATTGGGTGCCTTATATCTAGTATTCCAATGTTCCTCTATAGTCCCTATCCTGCGAGACAATTTTCAACCTAATTAATTCGAATGCCTCTAATTGCAATTTAAATAATGCGTATTTCATTTATTACCAACCGTCGGATTAATATAGATTGCAATTAATGTGCAACAACTACAAAACTGTTGAACATGAAATATAAATTAGTATCCTTTGACAGGGATAATTGTATCGCCATCCCGTTTTGTCGCGTGCAGGTTATTCGCAGGGCGGCTTTGTGCTGCAGGATGCGGAGAGCGCTCCATGCAGGATGTTTTAAACTGGCGTAATAAATACAATATTGCGCTAACTCTCACATGCTTTTAATAACTATAACCTATTTAGCTACCGGCGGGGCACAGCAGGTCCGTAAATTAATTCCTGTATGACCTCTAGGTAACTCTCTATATTTAGAAAGTTTGGGAACTTATTGAGGATTTACATAGATGTGAAAGCTACACCGCCTCCAAATGTTTTTCAGAAAACGTCATTACTCATTATATTTAAAGAAGCTGCATTCCAGTTTCAACTAAAAATTTTATTTCGGAAAGCGTTTTTATATTTAAGAGCGCGGCTAGTATACAGGGTATTTTACGGTGACGGCCCGTTGATGTATTCAGAGACTACTTCGATTTCAATTTTCAATTCAAAATTCTTTGGGGTTTCCGGTGGTGCTCTCGTTAAATAAAATAATACCATTGCTGTAGCACTCTACTTGCCTATTTTGAATGGAACGCCCTGTATATGTTTGTAAAATCAATTCTACGCTTAATTTTAGGACTTTTATCGAGCTTTCTTATATCTATCGCTAATGGTTTTCGAAATATTTCAATTCCATCAAAAAGTTGCTTTTTGATAGCATAATTCGAAATTGCCTATTTTGTACATCGTACAAATTGAAGTATTAATATAATAATAAAGCATTAATACCGGTCAGTCGTCGCGCGGTTTAAGGCGTCAGTACTTATATCGAGATGACTGGATCGCTGTGGGTTCGACCCTTGCAGCCGGTAGACCGTATTTAAGCTATATTCGTGGAGAGATTGGCACCCTCTCTGCGGGTATGGTAGGGTGGAAGAATGTTGACTTGGGTCAATGTGAGAGATTGATACCGGTCGGCATTTAACTACCCCCCTAATTAATGAGGTTTTCCAGGTTTCCCTCATTCCTGCACTGAATGGCGGTTAGGGCCTACCAACGTAAGTCGTTCCTGGGCGCAAATGCGGCCTGCTTAATAATAATATGCCGCCCCCTCTCCCGCACAAGTCCTCGACTTCTGGGCTAATCCTCGTGATTAGAATGAGAGGTAGAGATATTATTATTATATTATTATTATTATTAAGAGAGAGGTAGGAGGATACCTATCATTTGTTACATTTTAAAAACTATTTAATATTACACACGGTGGTGAAAATTTATTGTTGAATGGCACACCTTTTATATGTTGTAGGATATAATACTCTAAATATCCATATTCACTTCTCTATATCTATATTTTTTAATGTTTCTGCTATTGACAGTTTTTGTGATACTTAAGTAACTAAATGATCCAATGGCTTACGTGTATAGCAACTCGGTGTTGATGGATATCGTTTTAATTTATGGTGATTTAAAACAAAATGCTTCTCGTCAGGTTCTCGTCTGTGTTCAGAACAGTTTTATGTGCCAAATGCAGCTATTTTTACCGTGGTAGTGCAACGCAGGCATGATACAGGAAAATTTGCAACCGAATTGTTGTAGACTAAAGGGAGGTCTAGGCAGCAGCTGAGGACTTAATTTCTTTGGACTTCTTTTTGTGGAAATATTTAAAAAATGGAGTGAACCGCACCGAAGTGGATACTATTGATGATTTACCGGAATGTATCGTAGCTACTGCCAACAGCTTACGAGTTCAAAGCAGACAAGGGCAGAAACATTTGCGTTAGTTCGTGGGTAAGATGGGCCCAAATGTGTTTACACGTCAGTGGGCAAAATTTTGAATAATTATTGTAACACCAAGTATGTCAAATTATTTTATTAATTAAAATCACAATTTTATTAATTACTAACAATAGCGGCTAAAGCAATTGAATTTGCTTCAAACAGCCAAAACCTGTTATTTCTAAATGGCACACATTGTATATGTTGTAAAATAGATGTTATAAAATTTAATTTATTTCTTTCATTAGGAAACTCTTTAAATTTCTTGTCCGTTCATTCTTTATTACTACTCTTTTTTATTATTTTTTTACAAAATTGTATTTATAAGTAAGTTCTTAATCACTCTGTATACTATTATGAACTGTAAAATATTTTTCCCAAAAAAAAATCTAAAGCAAATATGTGTATTTATATATATTGAAATCGGAAAAATGTATAGATTTATTAAAGAGCAATTCAACTTCAATAGAAAATATTTTTGTCTAAAGCCAAATATAATTTCTCAAGGTAATATTTTTCAGTGGGAACTCTGGCCTATAGGAAAAATCTTCATATTTGTTAGTGTTTTATCAGCCCCTGAATTTATGGAGAGCTTCATTTCCAAGACACCTTCTATGATATAAACGTTCTAAAAAATCTGGGAACTGAAGTATCTTTTAAATACCTGCTCGGAGGAAAGCAAGGAAAACCCATTTTTCAGCGTGTAAAGTATACGCACTAGTGTTTCTCAGTGACAGGATGGCACAGGGAAACTAGGCAGTCAGAGAGTAAAAGACAAATCGTCGGCGGTCTTTATTGAAAATAAGATGTTTACTCACAAAAAAGTCAAGAACGCCGGTTCCGCTCCCTGATTGACGTTCTTATTTCCGGGGCTTACTTCCATTCAATCTGATATTGTTGAACGTGGCTTTGCGGTGTTGTTCGTCGCCGACCGTATTACGGAAAACACAGACTGGGGATTTTTATTGAAACATTTTTATTTATCTGAAATGCATGGCATCTGGGTGCATCTCATCTTGAAGAACTCTTCGCATACGAATTTCGAAAAGCTGAGAAGTTTTATCGACAGGAAGCTGTTTTGTGTAATAACTTGTTTGCAAATACAAAACCTTGTTAATTGTCAAGATCCCTAATAAAGGAGGATGCCTACAAACTGCTGATTCCCTTCGCTCTGCCCGCCCACAAATTCAAGAATGACGCCACTGGTATTTGAATCGAAAATGTCAAATATTTCTTGATAATAAATTCTCTGTTTCCTGTAATTATTTTTGTGTTGAAATGACTTTCATGTTTGGAGTAATACCTACTTGTTGTTTTAGTATTTGTTACCGTTACGTTTTGGTTGTTATTTAAGTACTACTGAGAATACATATTTTTATGTCAAATTTAAATTATATTATGTTGCATTTTAATTCTGTGGGCACTATTTTTATTGTGGCTACTTGTAAAACTAAAATGAAAACAGGAAACTCGCGAATCAATTACTTTCCACAGGGTTCCAAAGAACCTTAATTAAGAGGAACGGAAGATGCTACGGTGCAATCCAAAAAATACTTTTTATCCAGATAACCAAAGAATTTGAAGTAAGGATTTTCATACAGAAACATTTAAAAATATATGTTGCAGTATAAAAATTAACGTAGCTTAAATGGAATTATAACCTACAGATATAAATTCTTGTCGTGTGCCGAATATAGTTATTAGATTAAGCATTTTAGCAATTTTTTGATATAATCTTATATCTACATCGTGAAATTGCTCTGTGAAAACCGTTCCATCAAGTAGGTACTAGTACCAATACGCAGACTCTCCAAAATACCTTGCAAAAAGAATAAAAGAAGACACTTAGTAGCCGACTTCTTGAGCTGAGAGCCACAATAAGACAATTATTTAATCAAATGAGATAAACGAAGTCACAAAATCGTACAGATAGTAGCCACATTTAACTGAACAGTAATTGAGATGCGTTGTACCATTTGTAGATACTATTTTTTTAGGACAATTAGTATATCTATTTTCATATTTCATTTCTTTTATATACATATAGCTTAAGCAATTAATTAACAATTGTCAAAAAATTGTGATTTTTTATTGCAACTTCCTTTCTTTCTGATCTGATAAGATGAGGTCTAAAACAGTTCGAATTTTGGGGTGGGTTTTTATATAAATACGTTTCCAAAGGTTTTCAATCTTTAATTCTAATTTGGTCTCTTACTCTATCTGCTGAGTTATGTATCATATTTCAGATTTACGTTCTTGTTTGTGTAGGTAATGCTAAATGTGCTGCTGCATTATGCACCCGATGAACTTGTATTTTTTTTTAATTTTGGGAAAATATTTTATTTATTTCTATTCTTTTAAATTATTAATACCTTATTGACAATATGCTCCTGAATTTGTCCTTAAAAGTTGCAATTGTAACTTTTTGTCGTACTATTAGACACATGTCCTTTAAATAGAGTTATCTATACCTACAATAATACTAATAATAATATTTCTACCCCTCATTCTAATCGCTCAAAAGTTGGGAAACCGCATTTGCGCCCAGGAACGACTTACGTTGGAGGTTCTAATCACCATTCAGTGCAGGAATGAAGAAAACCTGAAAAACCTCATTAATAAGGCAACCATTGTAGGATAAACAATTTGACATATAACAACAAGCAGAAAGGGAGTTTTGTTTTGCCAGTAAGTATAAGTCATAAACCTCCCTTATTCATTATTCACTCCACACTCCCTATGATAAAATAATAGGGTAACATAAACGCCTTGTGAGTGACAAACTATTTGCCAGACTACTACCCTTGAGCCCTTGTACATATTAATTCACTCATACCCTGCCCCCCAAACAGTACCCCACCCCTCCCGCGCTGATTTTATTGAAACTACTTGTAGCGTTACCCAGAAACAACGACGTGGACGTGGTAGGTATTTGTTTCTTTTAGGGTGCTTTATAAATAAATGTCAGCGGGGGGAGCCTGTTTAAAGGGGGAGCATGGGTGAATTTGCAAATACTGAATTTAATATAATGCCCCCTCTGGCAGCTTAATAATGCATCCGACTTCTGGGCTAATCCCAGAATTAATATATGAGTCCGCACATGTTCAATGATTCTGGGCTCAAGTTGATTAGTGATTAGATGAAGGGGTATATGTATTAGGGCTCAGTGTATAGAAAGGGTAGTTGTCTGGAGTTTTGAGGAAGGCGTTTATCGTTCTTGAGTGCCTCGAAAAGCGATCTTATTTGAAAAAAAATCTTATTTTTCTCTCCAGCAACCAAAAGCCGACCTTGAGGAAGCCCTCCTTGTGTGTTTGTGTAGAACTGCTTTTAACATAGAACTGTAGATTGCATATCATTGTATTTTATACCTATTTCGGAATATCAAGGAACATTTAGATTATAATAATGATTTTTATTTGTTGTGTTACATAAATCCGCACTGTTTGTCCTACATACGCCATTGTTAACTACTTTAGGTTAGGGCGTTGTACTGCCCTATTAGGGAGATGGTCGAACGTCAATCGGTATTAATCTTTCACATTGATCCTAGCCAACATTCTTCCACCCTACCATACCCGCAGAGAGGGTGCCAATCTCCACAAATGTAGATGATCTACGGTCTGCAGACCGCAGGATTCTAACCGCTCGATCACCATCCGATGGATAATAGAAATGCAATATTTATTTTTTCAGCTAATGTTTACTTAAATAATTACCCATGCTTATTTTTGCAAGGCTTCTTGCCATAGCAATATTTCTTACCGTGTCTCGCAAAACATTTTTTACTAGTAAATCTTGTCTTATCTTGTCTGTACTGTAGTATTACAAAATTTGACATTTACTCAAATGTATTTAGTTAAGTCTTTAATTCTTGGTGTCAAAATTCAAACATGTAATGCAAGTTTGTTGTATCGAAAGCTATAATAATCTGCACAAATACGTATTTCCGCAAAACGAATTTACGCGAATACTGGTATTTTCCACTGAACTTTAAAACTAGATCCAAACTGAAACACAATAAAATTAAACAAGGGATTGTTTTAAACCGGTCCGAAATTTGCTCTTGTTGTGCACCTTCAACAGATCACATAAAATAGCCATTGAAAGTTTATAACTAAAACTGGACAGGCGAGAGAATGCAGCACACGATTTATCTAAATTGGGATTACTTGTAATGGTGCAACACTATCATATATACTGCAAATTTTATTTAAAAACACATACCGGTCAAAATATATTTAACTGTTTATCATATCGGTTCTACGAAATTATATGCTTTAGTCGATTTGAAACAAGAACTTTAAAATAAATGAATAAATATACAGGATCTTATTAAGTTCACACATTGGAATCTCAGCGTATTATTGAAAATTGTGGTTATACAAAATTAGTGGTCAAAAATGATGGGGCACACAGGATTAGGTGCCAAATAATGTCTGTACTGTATCTTGGTTTAGAGATACTCATATAGAGGGCTTTTCGAGAACTACATTATTAGATGTCTATCAAGGACAACACTGGCATATTTCTTATGTTGATCTAAATTTAATGAAAAAGTAATTAAAGTTCTACTTTTACCCTTTAAGATTTTTGTAATACAACTTTTAAAATAGCGTGTAAACTCGATTTCTTGCTGTACATATATCAGTTACATATACCTACAGACAATTGCGAGTTATATTTCGAAAGCAAAAACTCCTTTTCTAGCGATAAAACCCGTTAAACCTTTCATATCCACATCTTTATCAGCCGTTCCACTATAAAAGTTTTCGTAATTTGCATATCGTAGCTTTCAGAAAAGGGCCTGAGGAATTCTAAGAGAAGCTTTTATACTAGGAGCGAATGCTACGAATAATTTTACTTTATTCAAGATACGCCTACAAGCCTCTGATAGAGTAAGAGAGTTGGTAAATCCACAGCTAACAATTTTCACATTTTCATCAGATATGCCGGAAGAAAAATCTTATTAGTATGAAGGGGTTAAAACCACTTTGTGTCGATCTAATCGATTTTCGTTCTTTAAGCCCTTCCATTAAAAGATTGGCATTTACTATAAGTTTTTAGAATTAGTCGGCACTCCACTAAAATCCCTTTGATGGGAAATGAAGCTACTTTGTTTTATTGCGTCATGACCCCAATTTTGAGTGAGGAGAAACCTATCCGATCTGATTTTAATAAACCCAACTGAAATGCTGCAGGTATAGAGCCATGATTTGTTAGGTTGATGCAAGTGGTTGTTAAAATTTATTTCAGATAAACAAAATAGGTGGGTACATGAGTTAATGAGGTAGTTAATGAAGTTCCTCAATGAAAAAAATAATGCTAATAAGAAAAAAGTTACAGTTAACTTTTTGATATAATTTATACGGGGTGATGTATTTGAAGATTTCATACTAGTATTTTCTTGAAATAACATGCTGGGGTAATATACAGGGTGTTCCGAAATGAAAGGTACATAGCACAAGAGTAAATTCCTAATAACAAAATAAAGCTTAATCAAAATTGCCTTAGTCAAAAGTTTACGGTTAAAAAAACAGGGTATCAAAGCAACATTTTATTTTCGATATTTGTAAATAACTTTTAAAAACTCCTAATATTTGCATACATTTTGGAGATCATGAATTTTTGGGGGCGAGAAATTCAAATTTGTTTCTAATTATGACGTCACTAATATAAGGCGCCTTTTATGGCATATCATGCATATTTTAGATGCTAGAATTTTATTGCGGCTTAATGTATCCATCTGATTATTGAAACAATCGGTTCTCATACCTTTTTTTATCTGAAAAAGACACACCTTGTTGAAGTCGTTAAGAGTAACCGTTTTCAAAATAATTCTATTTGACATACCAGTGCAACCAGTAAAAACTGTTTTGGTTTCAGGTTAAGTGTCTTTTTCGCTGAAAATACAACAAAATATTTTAATATCTGTGTGTGATTTTCAGAGTGCTAAATAATGCTGCTTTGATGAAATCACTTTTGAAAATTTAAAGGTGACGCTTTTGTCAAACCTTGCCGATTTTTTTTAAAATTTTAGACATCGCATTTATTTAGTATGCTTAACGATTTCAAGTAATATTTTGCTCTATTTTCAACGGAAAAGGCACTTTACCTGCAACCAAAACAGTTTTTACTTGGTGAACTGAATGTCAAATAGGATTATTTCGAAAACGGTTACTCCTAACTACTTCAACAAGGTGTGTCTTTTTCAGATAAAAGGGTAGGAGAATCGACTGTTTTAATAATCAGGTGTATACACTAAGCCACAAAAAGTTCTGCTATTTAAAAGTAGCATGGTGTGCCATAAGACGATCCCTCTACTACTGATGTCAACATTAGAAACAAATTTAAATTTGTAGTTCCAAACAAACCCAATCTGCAAAATGTATGCAAATATTAGAATCTTTTAACAAAAAATATTTACAGATATTGAAAATAAAGTTTTAATTTTTCACCCTGTATCATTTTAACCATCAGCTTCTGACTACGGTAAGTTTGGCTTTATCGCATTATTTTGTCAACAGGAATCTACTTTTGCTTTATATCTCATTAATTTCGATACTTCCTATATAATTCTTAATAGCTTTGTTCCTGCAGCAGTTTGAAACTATCAGAAACGTCCGTCCAACTACTTGCGTTAAATTCAACTTAACTGGTCGAATATTTCTGACAGTTTCAAAACGTTTCCAACTGCTGCAGGAACAAACCTAATGTTTTGCTGGTATGTTATACCTAATAAATCAGTTTATTTTGAATTATACTAAATGAATATATCTAGAGCGTTATATATGTCATATTTATCAGACATAAAGTCAAAATATTTTAGAAACAACAGATTTGTAGAACAGTAAGCACAAAAGATGTGATGTCAATTTTATATGCTGGTAGATTCCTTGCTGGTATTATTATTCTGTAATATATGCCACATAATTATTTTGTCAAATATTGACAGAGCAATTTCCTTGCTCAGCTGGTCATTTAATTTCGACCAGCGAATAAGATGCTTGTCATCTTCTGTTCCCTGGGGTCGAATAGATTTTGTGAAATAGCATGTTACTATTTATATAGGTCAAGGCCAAATTCATAGAGAATAGCAGGAAGAAGAATACTGTTATCGATTTTAATTCATCCACGAGATACGTAGGCTAATATGAATAATTATTTCATACTAAAGTATACATATTGAAAATCCTAAAGTATTGTAGGTTTAAATTAGATGTATCAGCTTTTGCTCCTCCAGGTAAAATATGTACCTAATAACGGTTTTAAAAAAAATCCCTTGTGCCATGAGAGTAAGTGAGCTAAAAATATGAATAAATGGATGAACTCATCTCGCGCGCATAGGAAAAATTGATTTTCTTAAAAAATTTGGCGTGTATAGATAAAAAATTGTAATAAATTCACATATTAGTATCCTTAAAACAAAAGAATAACTTTAAATTCTAATCATTTCAGTATAATTTACGACTACATATTATTCATATACAATTTATTAGTTTTACATCTCATGGAGATATATTTCAAAATTTGTCATTTGTTATATTTCAGAAAAAATAATTTGAAATTCAAATTAGTCAATGGGCAAATTGCATAATATTTTCAAATATGTGCAGAAGAAAAAATGTATTATTTTAATCGAAATGGCGTTTGTCCTAGACAATTCCGTCGAAAAATAAGCGTCAAAACCGTTTTAATCTGGTCACGCCCCCAGAAAACGGTGGTCACCACATCGAAGACATGTGACGTCAGACGACGTTCGTTAATACAGCATTGTATCTTATGTCTATACGATTTCCATTTTTGGACAACGTAGTACATACGTTTAGAAGAGTTAATTTGCCATTTGTGATATTATTAAGTGTTATCGTTTTAAATAAATATTGATATTGAATAAACTTGCAAAATAGACTCGTAATATTACAACAGAAAGTGCATCTTACCGGGAAAATGGAAAAAGTATTGCATTATGCCATTATTTACGAATACAGCGTCTACTAAAAAATATTCCGATTGCAATTAGCATGTTCTCTATTTGCTCCTACCATTTAAGAGATGTAGAATGTTATTTGATGCATTACCTGGTGAAGTTCTACGACAGCAACATACGATTCGTTTTTGGATTCACGCCTAAGAAAAATATGCCTAATATAAAATTATTTTTATTGAAACAGTCGCTATTTATTCGCAATAATTATTAATTACCAACGAGAAACGACGTGTAACTGTACTCTGATAACTACAGTTTAGCACCATAGTTTTTATTGAAAAAAATTACCATAGGTGTAATTTGGCACTATGTAGACAATTTAACTTTTTTGTCAATATCAGACATCAATATTTTTGTGTTAATAGTATTCTATTACGGTCACAGATATAAACGTCCAGAATTTTAACTATTTTGAAACATGATTTAGGTCTAACAATGAATTATAATTTAATATGGCGTAATTTGGGTCATATACCTTATTCTAGCTAATATTGAAATTATAGAAAAAAACAATCTTAATTTGTATTTTAATGGGAAATTCGCATAAATTTTATATCGGTTTGAAATGTATTATGGGGTAATCCTTCAAAATTGAAAGGTCAGAACATAAGTCTGGCGGCAATAATTACATAATAATTAAAATATTAGAATAAATTGCCATCGAATGTAAGCAAAATCACGTAGCCGAAAACGCAATATTATTGGTGTGACGTTACGCGCCGTCCAGCGCGATTTGTTTCCGTGGATACAGGTGCAGCAAAATTTAACGAATGCCTCAAATAACATTCTACATCACGCAAATAATAGGAGAAAATACAGAACATGTTATTTTGAATCGGAATGAAGCACTGAATACAATAAATGAGAGAAAATGTAAGTTTACTTTACCATTGTTTTTCTAAAGGCTCTGTATACATTCTGGTAGCTTAATAGAATAGTTTAATTGATTCTTTACGACTTTACATTTTAACTTACTGAAACCTACCCAGTTGTTAATAATATCATTTGGAATTAAACTTTACATTAAAATGGTCTTCACAAACAAACAATGTTGTTGCAATGCTTCTTTTCGTCGCTCTTCATCACCCTACACCACATTTTTCTTTTCATTTTTTGGTACGGTGACATTTTTTTTATTAGGCGGTGTAAGCTGTATTCATACAAAATGGTATAATGCAATACTTCTTCCATTTACCCGGTGAGATGCACTTTCTGTGCCCATTTTACGAGTCTATTCTGCAACTTTGTTGAATACCAATGCTTATTTAACACAATAACATCTAATAATATCACAAATGATAAATTGACCCTTCTAGTAGTAAAAAAGTGCGGGCGGTCTCAGCCTGGCAATTAGTCCACATGTGGGCCCTTTTTGCCTACTTTAACATCTCATCATCTCTCCACTATTCGCCCTCGGTCTTCCTCGAACCTACTCGACACCCTAATGAACGCCAGGATCTTAGGCCATGGTAAGCCCCTCATGTCTTCCCTTTGCAGCTCCTTGGTGCTAAAGATCCGATATCTTAGTCTTCCAAGGGCCGCACAATATCCTCAAAAATAGATATGGGTCTCCTCCCCCTCTCCGCATTCCGGACATAAGGGACTCTCCTCTATGCCTATCAAATTCAAATGCCTTCTGAGCCTGCAGTGGCTTGTCAGGACCCCCACCATTTGGTTCAGGGATCTTCGACTAAGGCTCAGCAACCACATCGTCCTAGATTTATTAGGTTCACTGAAGAAGTCGTGGGTCTGTCTACATTCTCCGTTCCTTCTCCAATTCCCTCCTAGTGTTTGATAGACCCATTTATTAAGGGCACTATTCATACTACCTCGCGTAATTCCCAAAAAGGGTTCGGGTCTCTGGCAAGGTGCCCCAGATTCGAGACGAGCTAGCAAGTCAGCCGTATCATTACCGGGCATTCCCTTATGGCCAGGAACCCAAACTAACTCCACCTCCCTTTATCTGGTCAGGGACTCCAGGGCATCTTCACACTCTTGAACAAGACTAGATCTCGTCCTCGGAGAGCTTAGGGCCCTGAGTGCAGCCTGACTATCAGAGCAGATAAAGATATTCTCCTCCACACAATTCTTTACTTCTTCCTTGCCTGCTACCATCAAAATAGCAAAAACCTCCGCCTGGAAAACCGTGGAGTATGTGCCCAGCGAAAAGCCCTGCCGGATGTCCAGGTTTTGCAGATATATTACTGCCCCAGAAAACTCATCCTCTACCCGGGATCTATCTGTATAGGATATTAGAGGTCCTGGGGAAAACATGTTCTCTACCCTCTCCCATCGCTCTCTCGAAGGGAAAACAGTGGTATACCTCCTTCGCAACCTTAATTTATCCTTTGCTTCAATAACCCTCAAAGCGGATACTGGAATCTCATTCTCCGCCCTTAAGGCTATAGCAGCGTGACCCTCCACTCGACCTTCTGCCTTCCAACAGCCTGCATCCCTTGTTCTCAGGTAGGTCGCCATCGCCTCCTTTACAATCCATGTTGGGAGGGGTGGCAACCCCAACAAAACTTCCAGGGCGGCAGTCAGGGTTGTCCTCATCGCCCCTGTGGTGACTCTAAACATATGTACTGCGTTGTCCGTTGCATGAAAATCATATACATTAAAAGCACACTGCTGTATTTAGGTATTCACATGCAAATGCCGTCTAAGTCACAGGTCTACGCTTTGGCAGCGATCTGTGTAGGGGCTCGGCCAGACTTAATTTTTAAATGCCGTTTTTACGCTTATTTTTCCACCAAATTAGGACAAACATAGGTACATACATTCTTCTTCTGCATGTATTTGGAAAATCAAGCAATTTCCTTATTACACATTTCAAAATACCAATTTTGATTTTTCATTTCTTTAATAATAAATTGCCTGTGGGCTGTGTCTATTTACTAAATAATATCCATTTGCGTATTTCTAATCCAATTTGAGGAATTCGCAGTTAAGATTCGACGGACACAATGGTAAATTACTTACAACCGCGAAATTTTGATTTGAATTAACGCTTCAGTTGCTTTATTTACAACCAATTTAATCAAAACCTCAAATTACCTCAGGAACATTTCGATTTGAAGCTTTATAACCATTTGAATCGTCCTAATTCTGAGTTAAATGTAATATTACAAAGAACTTGACTACTTTACAATTTGCTGACACCATATTTTACCGAGATGTTTTGGATTGAATAATTACCTTAAAATTAGGAAAATAAGCACGTTCTAGAAAAAGCTCTCTTTAAAATGCCCTTTGAAAATTACGTGTAGCAAGCGAACCCAAACTTTGTGGAATCCTTATACTGGCTTTAGTTGCGACGTGACTAGAAAATAAAAACATTTGTAATCAAATCGGGCCCTACTAGAAATTTGTAAGGAAATAGAACAGAGTAACAGGCCTGCAACCAAATAAAAGAAGAGGGCGTTTTTGCAATCAGGATTTAAACTCAATACTCGCTTCTTCTTTTATTTATTGTAATGTACGGTAAAAGAATAAGTAGCTTTATAACATATTATGCAGGTGTGCATTTATTATTTGTATATTAATCGATTTAACCTAACATACCTATACCCCAAGTTGCATAATAAAAAAGATACAGGGTGTCAAAGTTAAAATTTTATTTTCGATATTTGTAAATAACTTCTTAAGAAATCCAAATACACATAAAATTTGTAAATCTGGGGTTTTTGTGGGTGAGAAATTCAAATTTGTTTCTAATTTTTACGTCACTAGTAGAGGGCGCCACTTGTGGTTCACAATACCTGCAGTTATGACAAGTTATAGTTCAACTCAAGGGAAAGGTGACTTCGTCAAAGAAAACATCCCCATGATTGTTTATACCCCACGGTCTGGAATAAGTATGAGGATTTCAACTTCAACCAATACCATTAATTTAATATTTTTATCGACCACGACGACTGTTGATCGCAAAATAAATCACTTCTCAGGATATTCTTCATTAAACTGACAAGTCAAACCATCATTCATACTTCAATGGTCTCCTTCTCAGTTAAAGATGACATTTTGGTTAACATTTTTGCATAATAAATACATACATTTTTTGACAACTGCCAATCCAATCCTCAAATTAGAGGAATAATAAATTAATCATTGATTTACTGACCTGATTATTTCTTCCGAAGGTTTTCATTTTCAAGTTCTTTTTTTAAATAAATTTCTTGTATACAATAGTTTTTGTAATATTGTGTCTACTTTTGAACAACTTTAATATCTCTATCATTAAAACGCTCTTTATCTTAAAAACAACAAACAGCAATTCAAAATTTTGTGTACCGTTTTATTCAGAAAACTGTAAAGCATAGTTTCTTGTCAAAAGAAATGGGAAACACAATTTAAAAAATCTGTGATGACGTCACAGATCAAATATACATAAATTCTTTCTTCCGTAAAAGTATAATTTTTAACGCATGCTCCTAAAATTTTAAGGCACTAGTGTTAAAATGACGTGACTTGCTTTTAACAAAGATACGAAAATAGAAGACAATTAAGAAATTTTAAATCAAAGACATATTTATTTACACAATTAAAGAAACTTTAATTAGAATATGTAATTCCATGACCATCGCATTGGTAGCTGTAGAAGTAATTATTTCTGTAAAATTTATGCCAGGCTAGAAAGCTAGGTTGACCCACGATGATCTCGTTTTGCAACTTCTTCTGTATCTACTACTACTACTACTGTACCTACTGTACTGCCAACAAACTAGAGGAAGGTTGTCGGAAGAAGTGTCCAGTATAAAGGTGAGTCAAGCAAATTTAGAAATTCAGTACTATTAGCAAGCAGGCATCTTAGCAAATGTGTTGATTCCAAGCCTTAACGTATTTTATGAAAATTCCTGAATAACTAGTGTTCTCTGGCCGAAGGACTATGTGGTTTTCATAATACTTCATATATAATTTATCAGTAATAACGAAAGTTCATTGCTCATTAGTTTTTGTGTCTGGTATATGCATAACTAGTGAAGTTTCCAAATTGTCGATATTATTGAGTGTCAAGTTGCACATCAGTCATTCGCGACAACAGGGTTCAAATACATATAAAATTACGGCAACATTTTGCATGAGATATGTTTCATTCTGCGCTTCTGCGAGAAATTTGTTGATCTGGTCCCTGGTTAATTTGACTTTTTCGGTTGATATTCATTGCTCTTTTGTTTCAAAAAAGCAACAAGCTTATAATGCTTGTCTTGATTTGTTATGTTCATCAAATCATCTTCGCTTTCAACATGGCGTTATTTGACCAAAGTGATGACGATTTTCATATTTTGGACTTTGCTTCAAAGTTTGCCAATAGCACTTTTTCACTGAACGTGTAACTCATATTTTCCAGATCACACCATCTCAAGAAATAGTCAACAGAAAGTTGTACTATTGCTTGCACTCCACGGTTTTCCAGGCGGAGATTTTTGCTATCTTGATGGTAACAAGCAGGGAAGAAGTAAAAAATTGTGTGGAGGAGAAAATCTTCATCTGTTCTGATAGCCAGGCTGCACTCAGGGCTCTTAGCTCTCCGGTGACTAGATCTAGTCTTGTTCAAGAGTGTGGAGATGCCCTGGAGTCCCTGGCCAGACAAAGGGAGGTGGAGTTGGTCTGGGTTCCTGGCCATAAGAGAATCCCCGGTAATGAGACGGCTGACTTGCTAGCTCGTCTTGGATCTGGGGCACCGTGCCAGGGACCAGAACCCTTTTTGGGAATTATGCGAGGTAGTATGAATAGTGCCCTTAATAAATGGGCCTATCAAACACTAGGAGGGAATTGGAGAAGGAACGGGGTATGTAGACAGGCCCACGACTTCGTCAATGAATCTAATAAATCTAGGATAAAGTGGCTGCTGAGCCTTAGTCGAAGGTTCCTGAAGCAAATGGTGGGGGTCCTGACAGGCCACTGCAGACTCAGAAGGCATTTGAATTTGATAGGCATAGAGGATAGTCCCTTATGTCCGGAATGCGGAGAGGGGGAGGAGACCCCTATCCATTTTCTAGGATATTGTGCGGCTCTTGGAAGACTAAGATATAGGATCTTTGGCACCGAGGAGCTGCAAAGGGAAGAGATGACCATGGACCAGGATCCTGGCGTTCATTAGGGCGTCGGGTAGGTTCGAGGAAGGCCGAGGGCGAATAGTGGAGGGGTGATGGGATGCCAGGGTAGGCAAAAAGGGCCCACGTGTGGCCTAATTGCCAGGCTAAGGCCGCCCGCACTTACTACTACTGTACTATTGCTTTGATTTACTAGGGTATAATTCGAAAGTGCTTTATTAGCAGCTTCTTAGGTGTCCGCAGAGAGAAACTCATTCTTTGATCGCTTTTCATGTCATGAGATTTGTTTAAGTTACTTGTCAACAAACTATCAAACTTCCATTACTTTACCAACAATAAACTTCATGGACTATTAGATTCAAAATGATATTTTATAGATAATAACGTTGATTTGTACTTTAAATGTGTTTGTAGAAAAAATAATGTGTGATATCTGTGCTAAAAATTATGTTTTGTTCAAAGGGAAAATATTTCATCTCACAAAATAAAATGTCACTTAGAATTTCATCATAAATACGTATATCATATTTTTTTCTGAGGAAGTTATGAATATTGTGAGAAACTTTATCGCCATCCTGTATAACATAACAATGTTTTCAGTTGGGATTAGTTCTGAAAGACAACGCATCATAAAATGACTGCTGTCTTTGTGAATGATCCTATAAAGCTTCTTCTGTCGGCCAGTGTGGCTACTAAAGCCGAGAACATCGAAAACATCGGGAAACATAAAACGGCCTAGTTTAATTAATTTGTGCCAGGGAGCTTTGTCTTGGCCACACGCGCTTGCTCCGCATTTGGCCGTCCTCGGATTTATGTAATAAATCGGGCCCATCTGTATTAACTATTTATTCAGTGGGGCAGGGACAGATGATGATGAACTATACAATTTAATGTACAATATATTTTGTCCCTATTTGGGTGGAATTATTACATTATGCACGCCGTTACCATCTTTCTTGATAAATGGGACAATCTGGAAAGGCTCAATGTTCATGGAACTGTAACGTTTGATAAAGATAATTTCCTTAGTATATAAATCATCTTTAGTAAATATTCCTTACATAATATGTAATATAGTTGTTCGATCTTGTTAAATAACAAATGCCTTTTTGTTGTGGACTGTATATTGATTGCCATTAACTTTTATGATGTACAACTTGCGAAACGGCAGGAGCTTTGACTAAAAGTACTATTCTATACGCTACTCAAC